>JASWHV010000013.1:37640077-39054254 GCA_030760725.1 Neostapfia colusana | reverse complement strand
TGTTTCATGTGCTATCTCTACCCGAGTCGAGTGCCTCTAGCCTATGCTCGCGAGTAGTTCCAACTACTCGACTTGTACCGAATCGTACACTATCTTAGCATTGCAGTAGCTAACGGGGTTTGCAATCCTAAACCAACCCATGGTCTTCTTGGCTATGCAATTGGGTTTCCAAACAAGACTCTAATGCAAGGAATCATAATACTCAAGTAAGTGTTCAAAACAATAAAAATTTGTAAAAGGGTTAATGCAAACCGGAGCTTGCCTTGCTGCTCTTGGTCGTAGACTAGCTGCTCCTCCGGAGTAACGAAGTCTAGGACTTCGGGTTCCTCCTCGATCTTAGCGACTACATGACATACAAGTATATGTATTAATTTAAATGCATTTCATTGAATTTAAACTTGTGAAGTCTATACTCTTACTAGACAGACTCAATGCCTGTGAAATTTTTACTGCGGCTTGGTTACAACCTAAGTACAGACTTGGTTAAGTTTTAGTTGCAGCAAAGCTCATTTGAGCCCTCCACAATTAATTATGCACTTGACCTTAATTGAAGGCTTTTAGGGTGTTCTAAGGATTTTCATGAAAAAAAACTATGACTTTCTGAAAACTATATTTTCATAGGGTTCTAATGGAGTTGGTCTCACTTAATTTGAAGGTTCCTAGCTAAAGATATGAGCTAAACAATTTCAGAGAAAAATCTGAAAATGTTTCTGAACATTTTCTATTTTCTTTGGAACAGTTCCACTAATCACACCATTAGGTGGATCAAATGAGCTCAAATGGATCTGAAATTTTTATGGTAGTTCAGGGATATTGTGGTGAACATCCCAGCAAAATATTAGAATTTTCCTCCAAAGGATTCTCCAGTTAAAAGTCCAAACAGTTTAAAATTTGAGGAATTAATTCTGGAGAAATAAAGATTTTTCATGAAGTGAAGCTTGATTTGCTGGAAAGTACTCAGAGAGCTGAATACAACGAAATTTGGTTCACTCAATTTGGAGCTTTCTAGTCAAAGTTATAAGGATTTGAAGTTTGAAGGAATTCTAAAAATCGGGGGAAAAGTTTAAATCTGCTGGGGCCCGCGGGGACACGTGTTAGGCGCGGAGGCAACCGCACACGGAGGCCCACAGGGTCTTTGCGCGCCATCACACCTGATCCCGGCCAAACCCGATCCCGATTTAAAATTTTGAACCGCTGACGCGTGGGCCAACCGGCTTCGTCTTCCTCCCGACACGCTCTCGCGCCCGCGCCGCCTCCCCTCGCCGGAGCCGACTCTGAGCTCGCCGGCTCGCCGCTGCCGGCCATCCCATGGTATGAAACTCGCCGCCAGGGGGGTTGTCGACGTCTAGGAACACGTCGGTGGTGTCAGTTCGGGCTGGCGGTGACCGGAAATAGCCCGGCGACGTGCCGCGGCCTCGGTTGAGGTTCGGCGCCGTCGACCGTGGGTTCTAACCCGCCAACACCTCAAACAATCAGTTCTACAGCATCAGCATACCTCTAGGAAGCTCGACAAGGTGTCAAAAGGGTTCAAAGATGGCGTCAAGTCGGTTGGCACCGTGTGACCGAGCGTGCCCGCCATGACCGCTCTTGATCGAGCTCATAATTCGTCACTCCTAGACAGTTTCACACCACGGATGCAGAAAGGAACTTGATCGCTGGCTAGTCCAGCGTCTATGTGCAAGATTTGATAGCTAGAGAAGGATCTTAGAGCGAGAATTTGAAGGATCCGTACCGGAAGCTCAGTTTAAGGTCGCCGGAGCAAAAACTGGAAATTCGCCGTGGACTCTTCACGGTTTCCTTCCCAACTTGGAGGAGAGCAGCACGGCTGTTGCGCGCTCCTTCTGCTACCCTTGCTGGCCTGTGAAAACGCCTGTGGAACGCTGTCCACGAGCGCCTGACCTTCGTCTGAGGCTAGGTCGCCGCTGTGGCGATCGTTCTCGGGCAAGGGAGGTCGGAGCTCGGGGTTTTTGGTGTCGGGGAGGTGGAGTGCGATCTCAGGTTGCTGTCTAGCAGCTCAGGAACGAAGGAGGAGATCGTTTGCTGGTTTTCCCGATCAAGCAGAGAGCTTCGGGGAGAAAATCTGCCGCTGCTCGGGGTTGCACGCGAGGGGATAAAGCCAGTCGATCCCTGCTCGGGCTGAGGCGGTGCTGGTCTCGTGGAGGCGCGAGCAAGCCACCCTGGGCGCCAGCGCGCGGGGAAGGAAGCAGCTGGCGGCGCCGGTGGCTTCTCGGTGGCACAGCCGACAGCTGCTCGGTGGAATTTCCCACCGAGGCTGTGACTTTGTGTGCAAAGCTTCCCTCCTTCTCTCTATGACATGTGGGTCCCACCCGCGGTTTTAACCTCTGGAATTTACTCCTAATCACAATTGTAAACCGTGAGCCCAAATTACCCCTGGTGATTCAAATTATTCTCCCATGAGCCATTTGAATTGATTAGAATTCAAATTGGGTTTGGTTTAAATGAATTTCAGCACAAGTTCAGTATGGAATTCAAATAAAGTTTGAATTTGTCCCACTTAGCTCATGTCAAGATCAACTCCAAATGGAGTGAAAATTGGTGTGTGAGCTCACAAAAATGTGCTGAATAAGAATATGCCTCCCACTTTTGAATTCATGGGAGAAAAACAGTTTGAATTTGAATATGGTTTCAAACTGCCCTCTTTCTAGCTATACCCAAAATGACCTCAAAAGGTTTTGAATTTGGGTGAAACTTGGCATGGACATCCCTAGAAATGTGTAGGAGTTTTCATATGCCCAGCCCCTCTATATCACATGTGGGAAATACCACTTTTACAATATGTGAATTTGTTCTCTAATGAGCATGTTGATGGTGGTTACTTGCTCTTCAAATATGTTTATCAACTTGCTTCAAATGAGGTGTGTGTGTGGTGATGAACACTTCAAATATGTGTCAAAAACTGAGGCCCTTACACCCTTCTCGCTAGCAACACTATCACAATAGCAGCGGCAGGGGTTGCAATGAGTTCACCACTCGGAGAGCTCCGAGTCTCATCGGACACCCGTACATATCAGCGTACCGTTATTACCTGCAAAACAACTTATGCAGTATCTGTGAGCACGAAGCTCAGCAAGACTGACCCGTCACCCTAGTCATGAAACTCTACATGATGAAAATAGGGGGCTGATTATAGAAGTTTGCACAAACGATGAACTTGAGCTAAAGGAGAGTCCTTACTTCTAGTTTTAAGCAACTTTTATAACCCTCGCGCAACTTACATCGAGACTCCACAATCAAACAAGAAACGCTTCATCTCGATGTCACTTGCCCGAGGTGAAAGTAACTTTAGTGAGCTATCCTAGACTCATACTGACCTTGCGCCACCAACGTCGAGACTCCACAATCAAATAAGAAACGCTTTGCCTCGACGCTACTAGCCCAAGGTGGAAATTAAATTTAGTGAAGTGTTGATCGTTCCTCATCTCCATTATGAGGATTACTCACGAAGCATATTAAATGTTTTCCTGGTTTATTACTACGTCACGACTCAGTGTACAAGTATGCTCACTACCGCGAGCGACGGTGATTGCAATCAAAAACACCCGGCTGACACGACACGTATGCCCGTACTCGATGTTGCCACAGCAACCATCACTGACGTCGTGCGTGGCAACCTTTCACACGACACCCAAATGTCGAACCGGTCCCACCGACTGGGACTAAGTCTCTCTACGGAAAACCCTCGTAGAGCCGACTTCTCTATCCTTTCAGCATCGGCATCAGACGGTGAGGTATGCCTCGACACCCAGGTTAACATGTTACATCGGTTTCCTGGGTCCCATATAGCCAGTATGCATCGTGTACACATCTCAAACTTGTCCAGCGGGGCCGCACACGAGAACGGGCCTTAATCGACTCAGACATAGACTAGGCTCACAGGACCACGTCCTTGATCCTTCCATCCACTGCCCGGTCTCCATCCCCAACTATGAGGATCAATTCCCAACTCTTCCGATTGATCCCCCTTAACCCCGTTTCACGAGTAGGAAACTGCCCGCTCGAGTTTTGCTTCTTTTAATCCACTTTTGTTAATTTGAGATCAGAAGTTATAATCAATTTATAACCTACTCTACATTATACTCCCGGGTTTTCTGGGTCATGCATTTGGAGTGTCATACCACCTAGACTTAATGCAATAAATAAAATGCTAGACGTATAAGATGAATACAAATAAAAACTTGTAAGTTTTGATGCAAACCGGGGCTTGCTTTTGTTTTGCAGGTGACTTATATATATATATATATATATATATATATATATGAAGTTCAGTTAGTGAAGACCACTTGGTGCTTGATCAACTGCTTTCCTCCTTCCTTGATCTCTACTCCGATGACTTCAACTCCTCCTCGTAGATACTACACGTAATGAATATGCATATGTTTAATTGTAAAGACTTTGCTACAAGTTCTAATAACAAGTTTTCAAAAACTGGAACTCTGTTTAAAAATTTAAAATGACACTGGTGCTAGTGGTTTGGGTTTGGGTCTAAGCACATGATTAAGTGCTAAGTGGTTTTCCCCCTCTTCTATATTGATCCCTAAAGAGGTTAAATAGAACAGGGGTGATACAGAGCTCCAATGGAGCTGAGAATTTTCACGTGAGTTCCTTGTCACAAGAAAGTCCTCTGGACCAAAAATTAACACTTTTCCTTGAGTGGTTTTTTCAGAACAATTCTCTAAGCAATTAAGCAAAAATGAATTAATTCTGAAGTAACTCCCATGTTCATGCCAAACCTAGTGAACTAAAATTTCAGTTATAGCTCATAGGGATTGCATGAATTTTTCTAAGATTTTTGGAGCTAACAAATCCCCAGAAATGAATTTCCAAGTTCTGGAACTTCTATGAAAATGTTTCTGTATTCAATTGAATATAGCAACTTTAAATCTGAATTGCCCTGCGCAAATCAACTCCAATTAAGCTTAGATTTTTACATGAGACCATTAACATCCCAAAGAGTATGCTGGCAAACTTTGAGGATTTTTGGATGAGCCAAACTCCCTCAAAAATTCTTTTGCTGAAAAGGTTTAAAGAATTTTCCAGAATTAAATAATGAGTTTCATACAAATTGGGTTGTAGATTTGGAGAGAGCTATTCAATATGAATCCAACCCAATTTGAATCACTAAATTTGGGGCTTCCTAGCAAGAATTATGAGGTTCTAAAGTTTGGGGAAAAATTCTGAAATTGAACTCTGTTTTATTTTCCAATTTTCAGAGCCATAAGGAATTAACACCACATTTGGCCAAGCAAATGAGGTCCAATGCTTCTGACAATTTTACTGGAGTTCAAGTATTTCTGGAGGAATCTCCTGCCCAGATTTGGGAATTTCCAATACACAGAACTCCTGGAAAAATTCCTACAAAATGTTCCTTATATGAATTAATGAGCCAAAAGCAGGGATTTTCATCAATATTGGGCTGTACCCCTGGATAGTACTCTCTTAGAGGAATCCAACAGAATTTATCTCACTATTTTTGGAGCTTTCTACACAGAGTTATGGATTTTCCAAGTTTGAACAACTCTCTGTTTGATTTTAAACAGAACAGTCTAACGTGGGGCCCACGGTCAGGTGCTTCTTCAACCTCCCGCCAGAGCCCGCCGGTGCACACAGGCAGAAAGCGTGGCGCGGCTTGTTCTCTCTCATTTCTCCACCAAATGAGCTCCGTTTTTGCCCTACACGCTCCTTGGAACATGGCGCAGCTGCCGGGCAAGGTTTCCGCGCACGAAAACGGCCGAAAACAGGTCGGCACCGGTGGGGCGGCTCGGGAGCTCGGCATCAACGCGTTTTGGCGCGTCCGAAGTTTCTCCCAGCGAGCTACCTTGACCTAAAGCATCACCAGAGCTCGTGGAGCATGGAACGCACCTCAGTTCGTGCAGCAATTGGCGGGAATAGGGCGGTCACCGGAGACCCGACCCATTTTTGCCGCCGGCAGCGAATTCTCGTCGCCCGGGGCGTGTGATGATCGGTTTTCTTTGGTTCTCAGCGTGGGAGGGCGCTAGGGCATCTAGTTGCTGTGGTTTGAATTGTAGGAGGGATGATCCAGTGGTTCGAGCTAATTTGGAGAATTGGACAGCGCCAGTTCTTCACGTGTTCCGGCGGTAAAATGCGAAATCCGGCTAACCGGCGGCAGGGAAGAGCATGGGGACGACGGGAGGAGTATCTAGACTGCTTGGCACACCTCTGTTAGCTTTGGAGCACGTCAGGGAGGCTTGGTGACGGCCAGGCGACGTGGAGGTGCCGTGGCTCTGTTTGCCGGAAGAAACATGGCTCAGCAGCAATGGGGAACGGCCGGGGACGAGCTGAGACACGTTGAGGACGTCGGGGACTCGTCGGCGCAGCTCCTGGCCGGTGCAGTCAGGCGCTAACTCGGGTGGAGGATGATTAGCGCCGAGGCAGCAAGCGCGCGGTGTGCTCTCGGGTCCGTGCGCGAGAAACGGCTGGTTGCTCGTGTGAGGCAGCGAAGGAGCACTTCGTTTGTGCAGCGCGTGATATTTAGCAGGCAGCGGAGGAAAAGATCAAACCGCCTCGGGTAGCAAGCGTACAGAAGCTCGCTGGAGCTTGCCCTCCCTCTCGGTGTCACGCCCACAGTGAAGGAAAAACTGAAGTTTGTGTCCTTCCCACTTACAGGTGGGTCCCACCGAACTCTCCTCCAAACAACAGCGGCCCTGATTTCAAATGCATGTGTAAATTCAAATCTGCAGATGATTCGAAATGTGGAAACAACGTCGCACGGAGGAAAGTCTCTGGTTGTTTGTGTGAGCAGAGAAGCGGCAATTTAGTTGTGCAGCTGCTGTGGCTAACGATCATCAACACCGTGGGATTACCTGCCTTCGGGAGCAAGGCACGAGCAGCAGCTCGGTGGCTGCCTCGGTGTCGAGCTCGCAGAGAAGGAAAACTGAGGGTTCTCGGTTCCAATGCTGTGTGGGTCCCACCTTACCCCTTATCCACTCTCATTTTCTCACAAATATCTCCTCCTTTTGGCAAATGATCCCTCCAAATGTTTGAAGTTGCAAATTGAGTTGCATTTTGGAGAGTTGGGCAAATTTCATCCAAATTCAAATGTGCATTTGAATTCTTTGCACATTTAAGTCCTTTTGGGAGAAATGGATAGCAAATATTTTCAAAAATTGATGAAACTTGGCCTACCCCCTAATTTGGACCTAAGGAATCCAAATGTGAAGCCTGATCTTTGATTTGGCTGCTGCAAATGAGACTTCTAATACAACAGTTTTGAAAACCATTGTGTTACTCTCATTTGAATTTTTGAGTGGAACAATTTGTTCTCAAAATCTGACTTTGGCTTCCTCACACTTATGGGAACTTCCCAACTTAGTTTTTGATCCCTCTTGGGTTCCCAGTATTTAAATAATTATTTGAGCTTGTGTGAAGAAGGCTCTCATGTGTGTTATGACATGTGGAAAAAGTTTTAACAAGTCCCATTTTTCATACATATGAAACCAACTTTGTACAAACAAGAGTTTCTTTGTATGCATATTTTGGGACCTTTACAATCCTCCCCCCTTAAAAAGAATATCGTCCCGAGATTACAAGGTAAAAATGAGAGGGAGGATGGTGAAAAATTATAGGTTGTGCGACGTCAAGAGTTGGGATAATTGACGCGAAGAAATCCTTCGCTCTTCCATGTCGCTTCAACCGAGTAACCACTCCTAAAATTTTATAGAACCACAACGTATGGTCATGTGTGGTTCGGTCCGTCAAGTCGACGATCTGAACCAGTCTCTCCTGATGTGTGTGATCTGGTTTCAGTCATTCGATATTCCCCAGCTGAATATTGGTTGAACACTAAAGGCACTTCCTTAGCTGAGAAATGTGGAAGATGTTGCACATACCAGTGAATATCGCTGGTAATTCCAGCCGGTATGCAACGGATCCACATCTTTCTGAAATTATTTCAGCTCCCCACTGTCTACACATTTCCGCAAATGTGACATGCCCTGATCATGTTTCCGGACTGCCACCCTTTTCCACGGATGGTGTGGATAAAAGCTAAATTGTAGAGAGCTCTAGGGTGAACCATACGTATTGGTGGCTCGCTCTCTTCCAACGGGGTGATAGTTGGATTATGAACGTGTGACTGGCGACTCCCGCATTCGCCCACGTTAACCTTGCCGGGGTGATAATGGATCTCTATTTCGTAATCCTTTATCAACTCCAACAATTGCTTCTGCCTCATGTTTCACTCCTTCCGAGTGAATATGTACTTGAGGTGCTTGTGGTCGGTATATAAATGCATGAGGTTACCGAGTAGGTAGTGCCTCCACATTTTTGGAGTGCGAGTACCACGGCAGTGAGCCCTAAGTCATGAGTCAGATAGTGTTGCTCATGATTCCTAAATTGCCGTGATCCATACACGACTACACTTTGATCTTGCATCAGCACACGTCCTAGCCCAAAGTCGGATGCATCGCAGTACACAACGAACGGTTTTGTTGTGTCTGGCTGCGCCAAAACCGGTGCTGATGTTAAGTGTTTTATTAATGCCTTGAATGCTGCTTTACTTGCTGGACCCAAACATCTTTGGTAGTCTTCTTCAGCAGCTATGTTATAGGCTTGGCAATCTACGAGAAGTTCGAAATGAACCTCCGATAATATCCCGCGAGTCCGAGGAAATCCCGTACCTCGTGAGCAGTTCTCGGGGACTTCCAAAGCAGCACTGGTGCGATACTACTCGGGCTTACGGCGATGCCCTTCTCTGAGATGATATGCCCGAGACAAAGTACTTGATATCTAAAATTCGCACTTGCTGAATTTCACGTATAGCTTGCAATCCCGCAGCCGTTGCAAGACTATACGCAGGTGCTTCTCGTGTGCTTCCTCCGACTTGGAATAAACTAGTAGGTCGTCGATGAAGACCACGACAAACATGTCCAGCTCCGGCATGAATACCGAGTTCCTTAAGTACATGGACTGAGCCAGAGTGTTGGTAAGGCCAAGGAATGTGACAGGTACTCATAAACTTCGTACCTCGCCGAAAATCTGTCTTCAGAATAGCCTCAGCCCTTATATCAACCTGATGGTACCCTGATCCTAATTCTATCCTGAAAAAGATCCTTGCTTTGACCAACTGATCAAACAATATGTCGATCTGTGGTAACGGGTACTTGTCCTTTTTTGTCACAATGTTAAGCGGACGAAAATTAACACTAAGCCGCAGTGTTTCGTCCTTCTTCCTACTACACAGCGTAGAGCAACCCCAAGGTCGTGGGCTTGGTTGTATAACACATTTGCTCATGGTTTCCCTTAGTTGCTCCTTTAACGTTCTCTTTGCTGTGCAGAACAAGCTCTTCTGTCCTAACCCAGATTTTGATTCGTTTAGAAGCATTTTCATAACTCAGGTTGAATACCAAAGTTAAATTTAACTTCAATATGTTTCCAACGAGTACTCATGTGCCTCTAGATCATTTCTGGATCAGAAGTTATGACTGCTCAAAGTTGATATAATCCCTGGACAAAATTTGCCAGCATCTCCTTTGTGTGTGGCTGATTTAATCACAGTTGTATACATAGATACAATATGAATCTGAACCAACTTTGAACTACAACAATGTTGCATATCTCATAACCTTTCCAAAGGTGTGTCACAGGCTCCTTAGGGATTTTTCTACAACAGGTTAGGGCTTAAAAACAGAAAGGTCCAGAGAGGTTTTTCTGCTGTCCTTGTTCTGGACAGTTTGCCTTCAACTGGACTTTTCACCCATTTAAATTGTAATTTTGCTCTGGAAGTCTACAAGAAAGTTGTATAGCACTTGAAAAGCTTTCTATAACTGTATCATACACCTTAATTGGTTCATGCTACTCAGAGTTATGCTCCATTAAAGTTCAGCAAGAGTTCCTGCCAGAACCAGGGCACTCTGTTTTTTTTTAAATCTTTGAAACCTAAACTTTCTCTCATTTGAATCTTAGCTCAAAATAAGAGTTCAGTAACTAGTATTGTTTCAAACATCCATTTTTAGTTGAAAGTTAGTTCATGAATCATTTCTTAGGGAAGAGAATTATATGTTTAGTACAGTGTCGATGCACCGTAAGAATCATGTCGGTACTATGTAGCCTCACCAAAGAAGATCCTAAACCGGCTTATACCGGCATATCCGTTTAATCAGTGGCACTAAGACGGTCTCTCGCACACGTGTACTACACGGAATACGTACGTGGTTGGTACCTGCAGAAGAACACTCAATAATGGTGCACTCAAAGGTTGTTTCATTTCAGGCAGTTCCATATTTGAAGGTAAATACAAACGCCCGTATCATTTCCATATGGCCGTCCTGGAGTTAAGTCACGTCTCAAGGTACGTGATCGTGTTTCAACACCACACGACGGGGAACCCGAGTAGATCATGAACAGGTCGTCACGGTTGGGAATGTTATCAACCCAACGGATACCACCTACTGCCCTGCAGGGCACGCCGATGGCAAGCGCTGCGTATGTCCTCCTGGGCTATTTCTAGACGAACACACTCTCGCGTTACTGACCACACGATGGGGTCTCCAGTTACTTGCCTAATGCACGCTAGGGATCAGCGTTTCATATGAACTCATGAACATGAAGAGTCCAAGAGTTTCATATTGACGTCTCACACCAAGCTGTGAGACCTATTCCTGAACTACTTTCCTCGTCAAGGGAGCTAACCGAAATTGAACCGCTTTCGGTGGCGTTCCTTACCATTCTTACCTGAACGGACGTGCGTCGTTATAATTAAAATTTCAGAATTATAACAAGTATGTTAATACTGCCACCTTAAGTAACTATACTACTATAGTCGTTATATGGGCCTAATACCGTTTCCTCACCGTATCCTAAGTTTTGTCATAATACGATCCTTATTCCATGCGCTATTACCAATGTGGCTCTGATACCACGCTGTGAGGGCCCGCCGTCCCGATCACTCACGGGGACGGAGCACCTCGCGGGGGAATCACATTGGGTGGTGTCGTGCGATGCGGCACCCAACAGCACACATAATAAAGCATCATATTACATAAATCAAGCGGAAGATTACAAAGTGTAAATTTTACAAATACTTCTCAAAATACTCTACAGCGGAAGACTAATACAACTCACGCCTTATACCTATGCTAAGCAACAGAGAAGGGGTCCAGCCCGCAGAACCTTCTCGCTAGCAACACTATCACAATAGCAGCGGCAGGGGTTGCAATGAGTTCACCACTCAGAGAGCTACGAGTCTCATCGGATACCCGTACATATCAGCGTACCGTTATTACCTGCAAAACAACTTATGCAGTATCTGTGAGCACGAAGCTCAGCAAGACTGACCCGTCACCCTAGTCATGAAACTCTACATGATGAAAATAGAGGGCTGATTATAGAAGTTTGCACAAACGATGAACTTGAGCTAAAGGAGAGTCCTTACTTCAAGTTTTAAGCAACTTTTATAACCCTCGCGCAACTTACATCGAGACTCCACAATCAAACAAGAAACGCTTCATCTCGATATCACTTGCCCGAGGTGAAAGTAACTTTAGTGAGCTATCCTAGACTCATACTGACCTTGCGCCACCAACGTCGAGAGTCCACAATCAAACAAGAAACGCTTTGCCTCGACGCTACTAGCCCAAGGTGGAAATTCAATTTAGTGAAGTGTTGATCGTTCCTCATCTCCATTATGAGGATTACTCACGAAGCATATTAAATGTTTTCCCGGTTTATTACTACGTAACGACTCAGTGTACAAGTATGCTCACTACCGCGAGCGACGGTGATTGCCATCAAAAACACCCGGCTGACACGACACGTACGCCCGTACTCGACGTTGCACACAGCAACCATCACTGACGTCGTACGTGGCAACCTTTCACTCGACACCCAAATGTCGAACCGGTCCCACCGACTGGGATTAAGTCTCTCTACGGCAAACCCTCGTAGAGCTGACTTCTCTATCCTTTCAGCATCGGCATCAGAAGGTGAGGTATGCCTCGACACCTAGGTTAACATGTTACATCGGTTTCCTGGGTCCCATATAGCCAGTATGCATCCGGTACACATCTCAAACTTGTCCAGCGGGGCCGCACACGAGAACGGGCCTTAATCGACTCAGACATAGACTAGGTTCACAGGACCACGTCCTTGATCCTTCCATCCACTGCCCGGTCTCCATCCCCAACTATGAGGATCAATTCCCAACTCTTCCGATTGATCCCCCTTAACTCCGTTTCATGAGTAGGAAACTGCCCGCTCGAGTTTTGCTTCTTTTAATCCACTTTTGTTAATTTGAGATCAGCAGTTATAATCAATTTATAACCTACTCTACATTATACTCCAGGGTTTTCTGGGTCATGCATTTGGAGTGTCATACCACCTAGACTTAATGCAATAAATAAAATGCTAGACGTATAAAGTTAATACGAATAAAAACTTGTAAGTTTTGATGCAAACCGGGCCTTGCTTTTGTTTTGCAGGTGACTTATATATATGAAGTTCAGTTAGTGAAGACCACTTGGTGCTTGATCAACTGCTTTCCTCATTCCTTGATCTCTACTCCGATGACTTCAACTCCTCCACGTAGATACTGCACGTAATGAATATACATATGTTTAATAGTAAAGAATTTGCTACAAGTTCTAATAACGAGTTTTCAAAAACTGGAACTCTGTTTAAGAATTTAAAATGACACTGGTGCTAGTGGTTTGGATTTGGATCTAAGCACATGATTAAGTGCTAAGTGGTTTCCCCCTCTTCTATATTGATCCCTAAAGATGTTAAATAGAACAGGGGTGATCCAGAACTCCAATGGACCTGAGAATTTTCATGTGAGTTCCTTGTCACAAGAAAGTCCTCTGGACCAAAAATTAGCACTTTTCCTTGAGTGTTTTGTTCAGAACAATTCTCTAAGCAATTAAGCAAAAAGGAATTAATTCTGAAGTAACTCCCATGTTCATGCCAAACTTAGTGAACTACAATTTCTGTTATAGCTCATAGGGATTGCATGAATTTTCCTAAGATTTTTGGAGCTAACAAATCCCCAGAAAGGAATTTCCAAGTTCTGGAACTTCTCAGAAAATGTTTCTGTATTCAATTGAATACAGCAACTTTAAATCTGAATTGCCCTGAGCAAATCAACTCCAATTGAGCCGACATTATTACAGGATACCATTAACTTCCCAAAGAGCATGCTGGCAAAATTTGAGGATTTTTGGATGAGCCAAACTCCCTCAAAAATTCTTTTGCTGAAAAGGTTTAAATAATTTTCCAGAATTAAATAATGAGTTTCATACAAATTGGGTTATAGATTTGGAGAGAGCTATTCAATATGAATGCAACCCAATTTGAATCACTAAATTTGGTGCTTCCTAGCAAGAATTATGAGGTTCTAAAGTTTGGGGAAAAATTCTGAAATTGAACTCTGTTCTATTTTCCAATTTTCAGAGACATAAGGAATTAACACCACATTTGGCCAAGCAAATGAGGTCCAATGCTTCTGAACATTTTACTGGAGTTCAAGTATTTTCGGCGGAATCTCCTGCCCAAATTTGGGAATTTTCCAATACACAGAACTCCTGGAAAAATCCTACGAAATGTTCCTTATATGAATGAATGAGCCAAAACCAGAGATTTTCATCAATATTGGGCTGTACCACTGGATAGTACTCTCTTAGAGGAATCCAACAAAATTTACCTCACTATTTTTGGAGCTTTCTACACAGGGTTATGGATTTTCCAATTTTGAACAACTCTCTGTTTGATTTTAAACAGAACAGTCTAACATGGGGCCCACGGTCATGTGCTTCTTCAACCTCCCGCCAGAGCCCGCGGGTGCACACAGGCAGAAAGCGTGGCGCAGCTCGTTCTCTCTCGTTTCTTCACCAAATGAGCTCCGGTTTCGCCCTACACGCTCCTTGGAACATGGCGCAGCTGCCGGGCAAGGTTTCCGCGCACGAAAACGGCCGAAAACAGGTCGGCACCGGTGGGGCGGCTCGGGAGCTCGGCATCAACGTGTTCTGGCGCGTCCGAAGCTTCTCCCGGTGAGCTACCTTGACCTAAAGCATCATCAGAGCTCGTGGAGCATGGAACGTATCTCAGTTCGTGAAGCAATTGGCGGGAATAGGGCGGTCACCGGAGACCCGACCCATTTTTGCCGCCGGCGGTGAATTCTCGTCGCCCGGGGCGTGTGATGATCGGTTTTCTTTGGTTCTCGGCGTGGGAGGGAGCTAGGGCATCTAGTTGCTGTGGTCTGAATTGTAGGCGGGATGATCCAGCGGTTCGAGCTAATTTGGAGAATTGGACAGCGCCGGTCCTTCACGTGTTCCGGTGGTAAAATGCGAAATCCGGCTAACCGGCGGCAGGCAAGAGCAGGGGGACAACGGGAGGAGTATCTAGACTGCTTGGCGCACCTCTGTGAGCTTTGGAGCACGTCAGGGAGGCTCAGAGACGGCCAGGCGCCGTGGCTCTGTTTGCCGGGAGAAACATGGCTCAGCAGCAACGGGGAATGGCCGGGGACGAGCTGAGACACGTTGAGGACGTCGGGGACTCGTCGGCGCAGCTCCTGGGTGGTGCAGCCAGGCGCTAACTCGGGTGGAGGATGATTAGCGCCGAGGCAGCAAGCGCGCGGTGTGCTCTCGGGTCCGTGCGCGAGAAACGGCTGGTTGCTCATGTGAGGCAGCGAAGGAGCACTTTGTTTGTGCAGCGCGTGATATTTAGCAGGCAGCGGAGGAAAAGATCAAACCGCCTCGGAAAGCAAGCGTGCAGCAGCTCGCTGGAGCTAGCCCTCCCTCTCGGTGTCACGCCCACAGTGAAGGAAAAACTGAAGTTTGTGTCCTTCCCACTTACAGGTGGGTCCCACCGAACTCTCCTCCAAACAACAGCGGCCCTGATTTCAAATGCATGTGTAAATTCAAATCTGCGGATGATTTGAAACATGGAAACAACGTCGCAGGGAGGAAAGTCTCCGGTTGTTTGTGTGAGCAGAGAAGCGGCAATTGAGTTGTGCAGCTGCTGTGGCTAACGATCATCAACACCGTGGAATTACCTGCCTTTGGGAGCAAGGCACGAGCAGCAGCTCGGTGGCTGCCTCGGTGTCGAGCTCGCAGAGAAGGAAAACTGAGGGTTCTCGGTTCCAATGCTGTGTGGGTCCCACCTTCCCCCTTATCCACTCTCATTTTCTCACAAATATCTCCACCTTTTGGCAAATGATCCCTCCAAATGTTTGAAGTTGCAAATTGAGTTGCATTTTGGAGAGTTGGGCAAATTTCATCCAAATTCAAATGTGCATTTGAATTCTTTGCACATTTAAGTCCTTTTGGGAGAAATGGATAGCAAATCTTTTCAAAAATTGATGAAACTTTGCCTACCCCCTATTTGGACCTAAGGAATCCAAATGTGAAGCCTGATCTTTGATTTGGCTGCTGCAAATGAGACTTCTAATACAACAGTTTTGAAAACCATTGTGTTACTCTCATTTGAATTTTTGAGTGGAACAATTTGTTCTCAAAATCTGACTTTGGCTTCCTCACACTTATGGGAACTTCCCAACTTGGTTTTTAATCCCTCTTTGGTTCCCAGTATTTAAATAATTATTTGATCTTGTGTGAAGAAGGCTCTCATGTGTGTTATCACATGTGGAAAAAGTTTTAACAAGTCCCTTTTTTCATACATATGAAACCATCTTTGTACAAACAAGAGTTTCTTTGTATGCATATTTTGGGACCTTTACAGAAAATCTCTGGAATTCCTTAGTGGCTCTAATATTGACCAAATAGGCTTTTATTTGTACAAAGCTCAAATGAAACTTGGTCAAG
This sequence comes from Neostapfia colusana, assembly GCA_030760725.1. Lineage (NCBI taxonomy): Eukaryota > Viridiplantae > Streptophyta > Magnoliopsida > Poales > Poaceae > Neostapfia > Neostapfia colusana. The sequence continues at coordinate 39,038,463 of JASWHV010000013.1, read as the reverse complement.
GCTCTGGTTAGGACCCTACCAAGCCACCATAAAAATTTCAGAACCATAAAAATTTCAGAACCAAAGGCAAGCCCCGGTTTGCATTAACCCATTTTATAAAGTTTTGCTTTGTTTATATACTTAGTGTGAGGTATATATATATGTGCATTAGGTGTAGGATGGATGAGACCCCAAATGCATAACAATATTTTCCTATAACAGTGAGGGTAGTGTCTAAGACCTCGAGTAGAAAGGCTATGCTTAATGATTCCTAGAACTTCGGTACAAGTCGAGTAGTTGGAATCTACTCGCAAGTTTAGGCTTGGGACAGAAGGGATAGGTTCGAGTGAGGTGAGATCACTTTAGTAATGAATATGAGACTAGGCAGGGGCTAGGGCGCAGCAAGAGGAAGTCTTGTGTGCGTAGCCCTGTCCGTGTTGATTGAGGACCGATCCGTGTGCGGCCCACGCTGATCAAGTTTGAACATACCGAAGGCATATCGGATATATGGGCCCCGGTAAACTGATGTATCCTAAACCTCCGGGCGTCGAGGAATAACGCACCGATTTATAGGTTTAGGCTGAGGGCAGCAAGGTAGGAATCTGCTAACGGGCATAGAGAGATGCTCCGTGTAGGGAACCTCCTGCTCGTTTCGGTGCGACTGGTTCGACGTTTGGTCTGTTGGGTGAAAGGTTGTCCCGTACGACATCGAGTGAGCATGCTGTGCAGCTCCGCGGGTGGGCTTACGTGACGTGCTCTTTGGGTATCCCTGCAGGTGTATATCGAGTCGATTCGCCGTCCCGCACGGTGAAGAGTACCACTTGGTCACTGAGTCGTGACGTAGGCTAATATATGAAATGTGATGATTCATTATTGCTGTTATGATAAAACTTGTATTGCTACATGTGTGCCACCAAATATTGCTTACTAAATTTCAGATTCATGAACTGTTAACCTGTGGCTAAAAGATGAACTAAGGATGAACTTGTAGGCATGTCCGTTTACTGCAATTTTACCGTCCCACGTTCGTTGTACACTACATATAGAGTTTCATGCCTAGACGAGTCGGTTAAGTCTTGTTGAGCCATCATGCTCACGGTTGCTGCTGTAAGTGTTTTTCAGGTGAGGAGCATCCCACGGACTCGGGGTACGAGTCCACCGGCGAGGGTTACCCTCCGTCGGGGACCACGGCTGAGTGGGAGCCGTACACGCCGCGCTGAGCTGAGGAGTGCAGCTAGTGTAGGTTGCCCTAGGGCTGGGCAACTGACTTTTGCTAGATAGACGGGCGTGAGTTGTACAAATTTAGTTTCCGCTGTTGTAACATAAACACTAGTAGTGTAACTGAAGTATTGTACTACTTTATACATTTCAGGTTGTTTTCTATGTAATACAATGTACCTCTCTCTCTGGTGCTTCTCCCACTGTCTCTCTCCGGATCTCGTCTCTCTCCCTAAGGAGCTCCTCTATTTGGCTCTGTGAGGGGCGACGACTTGCATGCCCGATGGAAGAACCCTCGGTCGATGGAGTGACGATCGAAGGTCGTGCGACCCTCGAGTCGACAACTCCATCGAAAATGGCAAACCTACAAAGGAATAAAAGAATAATAATTAGAAGAAGCAAGTTTTACAGAAATAAAGAAAATGACCAACTTACCGTCCATGTGCCTTCCCGCCTCCGCTAGCGTAAACGGCTTGAGGGTCGATTGGCGCATTTTCCCAATCGTACCCTTCGCCGTGTATCCTCACAGCCTCTCGCCCATACTTTTCATAAAAGGAGTAAAATTGCGTATTAGTAACAACAAATTAGTAACAATTGAATTAATAAGTTTTGATAACTTACCAGTCGATCGGCCGCGACCTGACTGCACTCCCCAGGCTGGGATGGGTCCTTATGACCCCGCTTCCAGACGGCAGTGCCGATCGATACCTGACTGGTCTCGTGCTCCTGTAGATATGTGTTAGTATGTTAATTATATTATAAAGAAATACAAAGAAGAGTTATTATTCTTACCATGCGTTTAGCCAAACGCACATGGCCATCGAGGCCATAGGAGTGCTTTGAGTCTGAACCTCTGCATCCATGAGCCCTCCTGGACTTAGCGATGAAAGCATCGCTAGCCCACATCTGGCAGAGCGCTCGGTATGCTTTGGGCCGACCCTCTAGCCAGGAAATACTGACATGCATGTATTTATTATGTGATTGAAATACTATTTACATAACTAAGTATTGAAATAATTGAATACAAACAACTTACCTCCATGTACTGCTCCTTTGTCAAGTAAGTGTCTGAGGCCCTCCTAAACGGCCCTGACTGGTACTCCTGGTTCCGCTTGAGGTAGTTCACGGCTTGAATACGAGCGTATGATAACGCTTGCGTTACAAGCGTCCGTGTGTTCCTGTTGAACATGGCTCTAGCATGGTCCCACATGCTCTGGATCATGTCCTCTAAACGGTACCTCAGCTATAGGAACACAAATATTGAAGAGATATGCATTAACGATTGAATCAAAATAATAATTTACAAAATTTCATTAAGCAGACTTACCATAAAATCCACCCACACAGCCCCCTGAAGGTTGCTATGCACCTCGTGAGAGACGCGAGCTTAGTCATCCCACAACGTTACAGAGACCTCGTCGATCACACCGATATAGTGCAGACGCACTAAAGACCCGATGCAACTGGACACTTGTCTGTGGTTCCCCTGACCCGTGAACGAGCAGTCGTACCAGGAGCTGCAAGGATTTAGTGAACTTATTAATGTACCCAAAAAAAATAATCTAAAAGTTGAATATTATGTGTGTGACACCCTTATTTTTGGTTTCTGCATGTGTTCATGTTTCATGTAGAACAACATTTTGAAATAAGTTGAAACAGAGAAAATATCAAAAAGATAGCTAAAAAGAGCCAAATCCAGTTCACAGAGAGCACCGAAGACAACTCCCGCGGCCCGCTGGCCACGTGGCGTGTTCGGAGCTCATCCTTGCGAAGTGGGGAGAGGTCTGCCGCTAAAGTGGCTACGTGGCAGGCTCGGGGCTCATCCCCGCAAAGGGGGGGGGGGGGTCCAACCCCGTGGGACACATGTTGCCCCCAGAGCTAGCCTCTGCGGAGGAGCGAGGCCCGCCCGAAGGACACGTGTCGCTTTCGGAGCTAGTCACCATGGAAAAGAGAGGACCCGCCGCGCGGGACACGTGTTGCTCTCGGAGCTCACCTCCGAGAGGTCCGGCCCTGCCGGACACGTGTCACCTCCGGAGCTCACCTCCGGGAGGTCCGACACTACCGGACACGTGTCACCTCTGGAGCTCACCTCCGGGAGGTCCGTCACTGCTGGACACGTGTCAACCTCGGAGCTCGCCTCTGAGGAGAAAGAAAGTCTGGCGCTGTTAGGATACGTGGCACTATCGGAGCCCACCTCCGAAGAGAGGGGAGGTCTAGCACTAACACATGGCACACCCGAAGCCTCCTCCGAAGAGAGGGGAGGTCCGGAACTGACATGTGGCGTTCGCGGAGCTCGCCTCTGTTGAGAGGGGAGGTCCCGGCCCACCAGACACGTGACGCACACGGAGCTCGTCTCTGGAGAGAGGGGAGGTTCCGCCCACCAGGACGCGTGGCGCACGCGAAGCTCGCCTCTGAGGAAGAGGGAGGTCTCGCCCGCCTAACACGCGGCAGAACCAGAGCTCACCTTTGTGGCGGACCAGAATCCGCTCATCCAGGATCGCAGAAAGTGGTGCCGCACGATACGACACCCGACAGCACACATCATAAGTAGACATTGTATTACATTGAAAACCAACTGAAATGTACAAAGTAGTACACTACTCAGTTACAAACTAGTGTTTATATTACACAGAGGAAGTTAAATTTATACAACTCACGCCCGTCTATCTAGCAAACGTCGGTTGCCCAGCCCTAGGGCAACCCACACTAGCTGCACCCCTCAGCTTAGCGCGGCGTGTACAGCTCCCACTCAGCCGTGGTCCCCGACGGAGGGTAACCCTCACCGGTAGACTCGTAACCAGAGTCTGTGGGTGGCTCCTCACCTGAAAAACACTTAAGCAGCAACCATGAGCACGATGGCTCAACAAGACTTAACCGACTCACCTAGGCATGAAACTCTACATGCAGTTTACACGAACATGGGATAGTAATTTCAGCAAATGGACACGCCTGCAAGTTCATCCTTAGTTCATATTTTAGCCACAAGTTAATAATTCATGAATATGAAATTTAGTAAGCGATATTTGGTGGCAATTATGTAGCAATACAATTATACATATCAGCAGAACTGAATCATAACATTCCATGATTTATCTACGTTACGACGCAGTGAACAAGCGGTACTCATCACCGTGAGGGACGGCGAATCGACTCGATATACACCTGCAGGGATACCCAAAGAGCACGTCACGTACGCCCACCCGTGGAGCTGCACAGCACGCTCACTCGATGCCGTACGGAACAACCTTTCACCTAACAGCCCAAACGTTGAACCGGTCGCACCGAAACGAGCATGAGGTTCCCTACACGGAGCATCTCTCTATTCCCGTTAGCAGATTTTTATGGTGGCTTGGTAGGGTTCTAACCAGAGTCTTGACCAAGTTTCATTTGAAACAAAGTTCATTTGAGCCTTGTACAAATAAAAGCCTATTTGGTCAACATTAGAGTCTCTAAGGAATTCCAGGGGTTTTCATGACTCCAACCCCTACTTTCTAGAAACTAGACTTTAAGATGGTTCTAATGGAATTGGTTTCATGTCATTTGAAGAATTCTAGAGGAAGTTATGCGATTTGAGAAAATCTGAAAAATGTTTTTGTACATTTTTCTATTTTCTCAGGGCAGTTCACTTAATCACACCATTAGGGGGACTAAATTAATTTGGATGGGTCTGAAAATTTTACTTTGACTCAAGGATTTTCCAATGAATCTCCCAGCCAAATTTCAGAATTTTTCATAAAGTAGTTCTCCAGATAAAATTCCTAACAGTTAAAACTTTAGCGAATTAATTCTGGAAAACTATTAAGTTTCATGAGCTGAAATTTGTGTTGCTGGAAAGTACTCAAACAGCTGAGTTCAGAAAAATTTGGTTCACTGAATTTGGAGCTTCCTACACAAAGATATAAATTTCTAAAGTTTGAGCTGAAACTGGAATTGTTTTGCTATTGGAAAAAGACTTGGGCCCACGTTTTAAACCTTAGCCAGTGAAATCCGAGAACACACGGGCTACAGAGTTAACCCGCGTGCAGACACACTTGATCCCGAGCCACATCCGATCCGGGTTTAAAATTTACTCACTGACCGGTGGGCCAGCCCCACCCTTCTTCTTCCTTCGACCTCTTCTTCCCGCGCGTGCGCTCACCTCGCTGGACCGAGGCGGCGCATCGCCGGCTGAGCACTCCCAGCCGTTTCCCAGCCAGAGACTCGCCGCCCGGGGGTTTTTGGGGTCGGGGAACACAGTTGTGGGGTCGGTGTGGGTGCTAGGGAACTGGAACTGTGTCGTCGGCTGGTGGCCCTAGCCCGCCAAAACCTCGAGTGATCAGCTCTAGAGCATCCTCGGATGCTAGGGAAGCTCGGCGAAGACACAAACGAGCGCGGAAACGACGGCTACTATGATTTCACCGTGCGCCCGAGAGTTGTGGCGACGATTGAGCTCGGGAAGACATGAAATACCTCGCACCCTGTCGGTTTCTAGCTAGGGTTGTGAAGGAAAATCGACCGCTAGCCAGTCTAGATCACATGTGCGCAGTTTGGTGGCCTACAAACAAAAATTTCGATCGAATTCTGAGGATTCCTCACCCGGGGTCACTTTGCACGCGCAGAGAACAAATCACCGAATTGGAGCTCGATGATTCCCGGCGTGCTCTGAGGTTTGGGGAGGAGTAGCACGGTTAGACAGCGCGTCCGTGGGTCGCCTTACTCGGGCACGGAAGTCCCTCAGTTGGGCTGTCACCGTGAGCCCCGCTACGGCAGTTTTCCCGGCCGTCGCCAAGAACCGCCGAGCTAGGGTTAGGAGGGCTGAAACTCGAATGTTTTTGTGCCATGGAGGTAGAGAACGAGCAACCGGTGGGGTTTTTGCCGCTCGGACGGCGCTGTGCGCGGTGGTTTTTCCGAGCTCTCGATCGAGTGCAAGCGGTGGCGAGGGCTCGGTTCTTTTCTCGGGCGGTTAGGAAACAGAGCCTCGGTTTGGCGGTGCTGTGCGTGGTGATCAAGTCAGGAGCAGCTGGCCAGCTCAAGGGAGGAAGCAGGAGGTGGCAGAGGCGAGGCGGTCGGGCGCCGGTGCGGAAGTGCTGGCGCGCGAGGCTTCGGCCGGTGAAAAGATCAACCGGAGAAAACTTCAGTGTGAAGGCTCCTGACATGTGGGTCCCTCCCCTCTAATATTCTTCTAATTTTTCATCTCTGTTTTTGCTGAAAATATCTCCAGCTACTCACAATTGAATGTGAGACTTAATCACCAAGTCACAGTTTGAATTTGGTTTCTCAAATTTGAAATCTGTTTGGCTAAATTTGCTTCACATTTGAACTGAAGTTCAAATTCAGTTTTGAATAATTGCAAATTTGGCTCCCGAGAAGATGAAGTCCAATGGGGATGAAAATTGGTGGACTAACTCAGAAAAATGTGCTGAGTTTGAATATGATGCTAACTTTTGAATTCAAGTGATGAAAGTTGCTGCAATTTGAATTTGCACTCAAATTGGCCCCTTTTTGAATTGTCTCCAAAAGTGCCTCAAAAGGTGTTGGATTTGCATGGAATTTGGCCTGAGCCTTCCCAAGAATATTCAAGTCCTAGGGGTGAGCTCAACCTCTCATGGTCATGTGTAGAAATTCTACTTTGTGAAAGTTAGGGCTTTCCCCTCTAATCACCCTTTTGATGGTGGTTACTTGCTCTTCACAAGTATTTACAAGATATCCACAACAAAATCTGTGGTGTTGTGAGGTGATGGGAAAATTTTTTGCAAGTCCCTTTTCTTGGGCTTTTACATCCCTCCCCCCTTAAAAGAATCTCATACCGAGATTACAAAAGAAGAGACAGTGATGTAATAGGAACTCACCCGTGCTGAGACACCATGAACTCCGGGTAGTTTGAGCGAAGGAATTCCTCGCTCTCCCACGTCGCTTCTCTGGCGGTGTGGTTGCTCCAGAGTATCTTGTAGAACCACAACGTTCGGCTACGTGTGGTCCGAGCTTTCTTATCAATAATTGCCACCAGATATTCATCATATGTCAAATCCGGTTGCAGCTCGCCGATGTGTCTTCAGTGGGAACAGCAGCCGTATGCTTCAGACATTTTCGCAGTTGTGAAACATGGAAAACGTCGTGAACACCGGCGAGAGATGCCGGTAGTTCCAGTCTGTACGCCACTGGTCCACACTTCTCGGTGATAGCATAGGGTCCAATGAATCGGGGAGCGAGTTTCCCCTTCACCCCGAATCGGTGCACGCCTTTCATTGGAGATACACAGAGGTACACATGCTCTCCGACGTCAAAGTGCAGCGGTCTACGCCTCTTATCAGCATAGTTTTTCTGCCGTGATTGAGCAGCCTTCAAGTTGGCTTGAATCACCCGAACGCGCTCTTCGGCGTCGTTCACCACATCAACCCCGAATGTGACCCTTTCACCGGACTCGCACCAATTCAGTAGGGTGCGGCATTTACGACCGTAGAGAGCTTCATGAGGTGCCATCTTGATACTCGCTTGATAGCCATTATTGTACGAGAATTCCACTAACAGTAGGTGATCATCCCAGTTCCTACCGTGGTGGATGGCACGTGCTCTCAACATGTCTTCCAGTACTTGGTTCACCCTCTCTGTTTGACCATCTATCTGAGGGTGATAGGCGGAGCTCCTAATCAGCTTAGTACCCAATGCAGCGTGCAACTGCTCCCAAAAACGAGACACGAATAATGCACCTCGATCTGAAACTATGGTTTTGGGTACACCATATAAGCATAGGATTTTCGCTATGTACAGCTCCGCATATTTGCCGGCATTGTAACGTGTATGCACAGGGATGAAGTGAGCTGTCTTGGTTAACCGATCAACGATTATCCAAATGGAATCATGCTTGTTGGAAGTCAGGGGTAGTCCTACAATGAAATCCATGCTCACATCTTCCCATTTCCATGCCGGGATTTTCAGGGGTTGCAGCAGCCCTGATTTCCTCATATGATCAGCTTTCACTCGTCTACACGTATTGCACTCGGATACGTACTTAGCCACTTCCCGCTTCATCCGTGTCCACCAAAATTTATTTCTCAACTCTTGGTACATTTTGTTGCTGCCCGGATGAATGGAGTATTTAGACAAGTGAGCTTCATCAAGAATCTTCTTCCTTAGCTCCATATCCCGGGGTACGACTATGTGGCCATTGAACCATAACGTCCCCTCATCATCTTTCCGGAAACATTTGATTTCCCTGTTGTCTATCCGTCTCCGGAGATGTGCCATTCCCTTATCAACTTTTTGAGCTGCGATGATCTCCTCCCTAATGGTAGGGATGAGGGCAAGGTTGTTGAGCGACCCATAAGGAACCAAGTATAAACTCGGCTCTTCCTCCTCCACCGGTGTAATGGTGAGGTTATGGACATGTGATTTCTGACTCAGCGTGTCGGCAACCACATTCGCCTTGCCAGGGTGGTAATGAATCTCAATCTCATAGTCTTTGATTAGTTCTAACCACCTCCTTTGCCACATGTTCAGCTCCTTCTGGGTGAAAATATACTTCAGGCTCTTGTGGTCGGTGTAGAGATGCACCAAATTCCCCAGCAGATAGTGCCTCCACATCTTCAACGCCAGTACCACAGCAGCAATCTCAAGATCATGAGTTGGGTAGTGCTGCTCATGGTTTCAAAGTTGGCGTGAGCCATATGCGACCAAACGTCCTTCTTGCATCAACACGCAGCCGAGCCCGATACCGGACGCATCACAGTACATGTCGAAGGGCTTAGTTGTATCCGGTTGAGCTAAGACCGGGGCTGTTGTGAGATGCTTCACTAATGCTTGGAACGCTCCTTCACACGCTGTGTTCCAAACATATTTCGTTCCCTTCTTCAGCAATTCTGTCATCGTCTTAGCAAGCTTGGAGAAGCTTAGAATGAATCTCCGATAGTATCCCGCTAAACCGAGGAAGCTTCTGACTTCATGGACTGAAGTGGGAGCTTTCGATTTCAGCACTTGTTCGGTTTTGCTGGGGTCAACCGCAATGCCTTCCGCTGAGATGATATGTCCCAAAAATGGCACTTGGCTGATCCAAAACTCACATTTGCTGAACTTGGCGTAGAGCTTGTGGTCTCGCAATCGTTGAAGAACGATCCTCAAGTGTTCGGCGTGTTCTGCTTCTGTCTTGGAGTAAACCAAGATATCATCAATGAACACCACCCCGAACTTGTCCAGCTCCGGCATGAACACCGAGTTCATGAGATACATGAAATGTGCCGGAGCATTGGTGAGACCAAAAGACATGACAAGATATTCATATAAGCCATATCTTGTCGAGAAGGCCGTCTTCGGGATATCCTCCGCTCGGATTTTTATTTGATGATATCCAGAGCGAAGGTCCATCTTGGAGAACACACTTGCACCCACAAGCTGATCAAACAGGATGTCAATGCGGGGCAGTGGGTATTTGTTCTTGATGGTGACAGCGTTGAGTTGCCGGTAGTCCACACACAGCCTCAAGGTTTCATCCTTCTTCTTTACGAACAGCGCCGAGCATCCCCAAGGCGAGGAACTTGGCCTGATGAAACCTTTGCTCAACACATCGTTGAGTTGTTCTTTCAATTCAGCCAGCTCGTTTGGAGCCATTTTGTATGGTCTCCGTGATATGGGCGTAGTCCCGGGTGCAAGCTCAATCTTGAACTCGACATCCCACTCAGGTGGCATGCCCGGAAGATCATCCGGAAACACGTCGGGGTACTCCCTGACTACGGGGATGTCCTCTAACTTGAGAGCTTCAGCATTATTAATTGCTGAAACTTCCTGGACTGGATTGTCTAATATGAGAGACTGCAGACGGTGTAATGGGGAGTTGAGGTGAACCGTCCGTGATAATGTTTCCAGGACAGCTCCATGGTAGGTTAGCCATGACATCCGTAAGATTGCATCGATCTTCTGTCCCTCAAGAATAATCATAGTGGTGGGATATATCTTCCCACCTAAGCACAGTGGTGCTTTTGGAATCATCATAGTTGCTGAAATCATCCCTCCTGGTGAGCAGATCATATAAGAACACTCGGTGGGAAAGGCTTCCTGTTGATGCTTAACCACATATGATGCACTTATGAAGTTGTGGGTTGCACCAGAATCAAATAATATGATGATTGCTTGATTGTTGAGAGTGAACGTACCCGCCAGCATGTTGTCTCCCTCTGGGGCGTCCTCGGTGTCAAGATTGCGAACGCCCCCAGTCCGCTGACCAACCTTCTTGACCTGAGGTCGGCCTTGAGCACCGCCCTGGAACTGGACTTGCCCGCTACTCTGCTGCCCCTGGGGACAGTCCTTCGAGAAATGGCTCGCCTGGCCACACGTAAAGCATGTGTAGCGAGGCGGTCCTACGCTGATTGGCGGATGGAAACCCGGGGCACGTTGTGGCGGTGGAAACGTCCGGGGTACCATCTGTTGCTGCTGCTGCTGTGGTCGCGGTGGTGGCATCGGCGGTCGGAACGGGGGTGGCTGAAATGAATGACCCCCAAACTGCTGAGGCCGCGCCGGTGGATGCCACTGCTGACCGGATGGTGTCCGATACACCATACGGTATTTCTGGGGAGCGCCACCCCCACTGCTGGGTGGAGTGCTGCGCTTCCGCTGCTCAGCCGCCAATTCTCGCTGAGCGTCTTCTTGCATGATCGCGGCATTAACGAGGTCGTTGAAGGTGCCGCGATTCCATTGGACGAGATGCGCTTTCATCTCGGGGTGTTACCCCCGATAGAAGTGCTCCCTCTTCATCTCCTTGGTGGAGACGTAGTCCGACGCATATTGCGCCAGATGGTTGAAGGCACGGCAGTAGTCATGGGCACTCCTCCCGCCCTGCTTCAGCTCCAAGAACTCTTGAAACTTCCGCTTCATTATCCTGGGAGGGATATGGTAGGTGCGGAACGCCTCCCGGAATTCTTCCCACTCCACGGCATGGCCAGCCGGTCGTGAGGCGACATAATTCGCCCACCACGCACCAGCGGCACCGTGAAGCTGTTGCGCCGTGAACAGAGTCTTCTGCCGCTCCGTACATTGGAGCAGCCCGAACTTGGACTCAATTGTCCGCAGCCAGTTGTCGGCCTCCAGGGGTTCTGCTGCGTCAGTGAACACCGGAGGGTGCGTACTCATGAAGTCCGAGTACGTCACCTCACGGGGCTCACGAGGCCCCCTCTATTGATTCCCCCCCTGCCTGGGACGTATTCTGCACGATCGTACGGAGCAGGTCGGTCTGCTCCTCACGACCACCCACCAGTGCCGCAATCACATCCGCTAGCGTAAGCGGAGGCGGCGGGTGTGGTTGTTGCTGCGGGGTGCTGTCGTAGGCAGATGGCTGGGAGTCATCACCCTCCTGCTGGCTAGAGCCACTAATCTCATGCGTAGTCCGTGTGCGAACCATCTGCAACCATACGATAATAAACATCAGTCCCGCAATATACTTCATGCAGTCCAATAAAATGGCGTAAAACATAATGACAGTAAAACATGCGATACATCTCGTATACAGATGATGTAATAACTTTGCACAAGCTACACCATTACCAGACCAAATACAAGCTAGTTAAATTCAATTTGATGGACTCCCTCTTTGGAAGTTCATTTCAACTAGGTTTGGTCACTACGAGACTTAACATCGCTTTGCCATCGCGTATACTACCCTTTTATCTTCAATACGACACAAACATGGTCTCTAGCAAAAGAAGTTTGAGCAAGACATACACTCAAATCTTCCACTAGTTGAAGATAATTACTCATGAGTATGTTCTACCCCATTGGAAGTACTTAAACCCCCTAGGGTACAACAATCTCTCAAATGAGTTCAACTGTCATTTCTCTGTCAGAATAACCAGCTTCTACATATTCCAGATTTTGATCTGGTGCTGGGCATTTTCATGACTCAAGCTGAATACCAAAGATAAAGTTAACTTTAGTATCTTTCCAACGAGTATTTATTTCCCTCAGATAAGCTTTTGTTAAAAAGTTATGGTAATTCAAAGTTAACAGAATTTCTGGAAGAATTTCAACAGCACCTCCTTTGGAGTTGCTGTTTTCCACTCACATTTTCACTGAATTCCGTGCTGAAAATACAGGAACATTGAATTACAAAGATGTAACAAATCTCCTACCCTTTACAAAGATGTGTCATATGATAATTTTAGAGTTATCTACAGGAAGTTATGCTTGAAAAACAGAACAGTCCAGAGAGTGTTTTTGACTCTGTCCTGGCTCTGGACAGTTTACAAGCCGCTGGAATTTCAGCCAGATTAAGGTGTGATTCAGCTCTGGAAGTCTAAAACAAAGTTGTAGAGAACTTAAACACCTTTCCATAACTATATCCCACACCTCCATTGGCTAAATGATCTGTTAGTTATGCCCTGTCAAGGTTCAGCAAACTTGCTGCCCAAAACAGAGCACTCTGTTTTTCAATCCCTTTGACTACACTGATCAACTATTACATTTTTCTACCCAACCAGGGTCCTACATGTTGAAACTTTGTGATTTTAGTTCCTTGTTATCATCATCTTGCATGCACATGCCTACAATATATCGGTATTACGTTGCTCAAAAAAAGAAAATCCTAACCGGATTATACCGGCATATACGTCTCAAATGTGGCACTAAACGGCTCTCGCACACGTATACTACACGGGATATATACGTGGTTAGTACCTGCAGAATACACAACAACAATGCAGCACTCAATGGTTGTTTCCATTTCAGGCAGGTCCATATTTGAAAGTAAATACAAATGCCCATATCATTGCCATACGGCCGTCCTTGAGTTAAGCCACGTCTCAAGGTACACACGACGGGGAACCCGAGTAGAGCGCGAGCGGGTCATCACGGTTGGGAATTTTATCACCCCAACAGATACTACCTACTGCCCTGCAGGGCACGCCGATGGCAAGCGCTGCGTATGTCCTCCTGGGCTATTTCCAGACGAACACACTCTCGCGTTACTGACCACGCAATGGGGTCTCCACTTACTTGCCTAATGCACGCAAGGGATCAGCGTTTCATATGAATTCAAGAACATGAAGAGTCCGAGAGTTTCATATTAACGTCTCACACCAAGCTGTGAGACCTATTCCTGAACCACGTTCCTCGTCAGGGGAGCAAACCGAAATTGAACCACTTTCGGTGGTGTTCCTTACCATCCTTACCTAGACGTAGGTGCTTCGTTACATAATTAAAATTCAGAATTATAACACATGTTAGTCTTGCAACTTTAAGTAACTATGCTAATATAGTCCTTACATGGGCAAACTACCGAATCCTCACCGTAAACCTAAGTTTTCCCATAATACAGTCCTTAATTAATGTGCTATCCCCAATGCCGCTCTGATACCAGCCTAGGGCGGACCGTAATCCGCTCATCCAGGATCGTAGAGGGTGGTGCCGGACGATACGACACCCGACAGCACACATCATAAGGAGACATTGTATTACATAGAAAACCAACTGAAATGTACAAAGTAGTACACTACTCAGTTACAAACTAGTGTTTATATTACACAGCAGAAGTTAAATTTATACAACTCACGCCCGTCTATCTAGCAAACGTCGGTTGCCCAGCCCTAGGGCAACCCACATTAGCTGCACTCCTCAGCTTAGCGCGACGTGTACGGCTCCCACTCAACCGTGGCCCCCGACAGAGGGTAACCCTCGCCGGTGGACTTGTAACCCGAGTCCGTGGGTGGCTCCTCACCTGAAAAACACTTAAGCAGCAACCATGAGCACGATGGCTCAACAAGACTTAACCGACTCACCTAGGCATGAAACTCTACATGCAGTTTACATGAACATGGGATAGTAATTTCAGCAAATGGACACGCCTACAAGTTCATCCTTAGTTCATCTTTTAGCCACAAGTTAATAATTCATGAATAAGAAATTTAGTAAGCGATATTTGGTGGCACCCATGTAGCAATACAATTATACATATCAGCAGAACTGAATCATAACATTCCATGATTTATCTACGTTACGACGCAGTGAACAAGCGGTACTCGTCACCGCGAGGGACGGCGAATCGACTCGATATACACCTGCAGGGATACCCAAAGAGCACGTCACGTACGCCCACCCGTGGAGCTGCACAGCACGCTCACTCGATGCCGTACGGAACAACCTTTCACCCAACAGCCCAAACGTTGAACCGGTCGCACCGAAACGAGCAGGAGGTTCCCTACACGGAGCATCTCTCTATTCCCGTTAGCAGATTTCCACCTTGCTGCCCTCAGCCTACACCTATAAATCGGTGCGTTATGCCTCGACGCCTGGAGGTATAGGTTACATCGGTTTATCGGGGCCCATATATCCGATATGCCTTTGGTGCGTTCAATACTTTTCCAGCGGGGCCACACACGGATCGGTCCTCAATCGACACGGACAGGGCTGCGCACACAAGACTTCCTCTTGCTGCGCCCTAGACCCTGCCTAGTCTTGTTTTCATTTCTAAAGTGATCTCACATCACTCAAACCAATCCCGTGTGTCCCAAGCCTAACTCGCGAGTAGATTCCAACTACTCGACTTGTACCGTAAGTACTATGAATCATTAAGCAAAGCCTGTCTACTCGAGGCCTTAGACACTACCCTCACTCTTATAGGAAAATTCTGGTTATGCACTTGGGTTTCATCGATCCTACACCTAATGCACATCCATACCTCACACTAACCATGTACACAAAGCAACACTTTATAAAAGGGTTTAAGGCAAACCGGGGCTTGCCTTGTTGCTGCTGGTCAGGGGTTAGGGCTTTGTCCAGAAGGAGGAAGTCGAGCACTTCCGGAGTCTCCTTGCCTTCAGCGACTACAGATTAACGAGATACTACATGTCAATTCAAATGCAATGTTTAAATTTGAATAAGTAATTACTATAGCTCTAGCTAGCCCTCCCCTTTGGTTCTGAAATTTTTATGGTGGCTTGGTAGGGTCCTAACCAGAGTCTTAACCAAGTTTCATTTAAAACAAAGTTCATTTGAGCCTTGTACAAATAAAAGCCTATTTGGTCAACATTAGAGTCTCTAAGGAATTCCAGGGGTTTTCGTGGCTCCAACCCCTACTTTCTGGAAACTAGACTTTAAGATGGTTCTAATGGAATTGGTTTCATGTCATTTGAAGAATTCTAGAGGAAGTTATGCCCTAAACAAGATTTGAGAACATCTGAAAAATGTTTCTGTACATTTTTCTATTTTCTCAGTGTAGTTCACTTAATAACACCATAGGGGGACTAAATGAACTTGGATGGGTCTGAAAATTTTACTGTGACTCAAGGATTTTCCAATGAATCTCCCAGCCAAATTTCAGATTTTTTTCATAAAGTAGATCTCCAGATAAAATTCCTAAGAGTTCAAATTTTAGGGAATTAATTCTGGAAAACTATTAAGTTTCATGAGCTGAAATTTGTGTTGTTGGAAAGTACTCAAACAGATGAGTTCAGCAAAATTTGGTTCACTGAATTTGGAGCTTCTTACACAAAGTTATGAATTTCTAAAGTTTGAGCTGAAACTGGAATTGTTTTGCTATTGGAAAAAGACTTGGGCCCACGTTTTAAACCTTAGCCAGTGAAATCCGAGAACACACGGGCTACAGGGTTACCCTGCACGCAGCCACATGTGATCCCGAGCCACATCCGACCGGGTTTAAAATTTACTCACTGACCGGTGGGCCAGCCCCACCCTTCTTCCTCCGACCTCTTCTTCCCGCGCGCGCGCTCACCTCGCCGGACCGAGGCGGCGCCTCGCCGGCTGAGCACTCCCGGCCGTTTCCCGGCTGGAGACTCGCTGCCCGGGGGTTTTTGGGGTCGGGGAACTCGGTTGTGGGATTGGTGTGGGTGCTAGGGAACTGGAACTGTGCCGGCGACGTGCGGCGGCTTTGGGAGAGGTCCGGCTTCATCGGCTGGTGGCCCTAGCCCGCCAAAACCTCGAGTGATCAGCTCTAGAGCATCCTCGGATGCTAGGGAAGCTCGGCAAAGACACAAACGAGCGCGGAAACGACGGCTACTATGATTTCACCGTGCGCCCGAGAGTTGTGGCGACGATTGAGCTTGGGAAGACATGAAATACCTCGCACCCTGTCGGTTTCTAGCTAAGGTTGTGAAGGAAAATCGACCGCTAGCCAGTCTAGATCATGTGTGCACAGTTTGGTGGCCTACAAACAAAAAAATCGATCGAATTCTGAGGATTCCTTACCCGGGGTCACTTTGCACGCGTAGAGAACAAATCACTGAATTGGAGCTCGATGATTCCCGGCGTGCTATGAGGTTTGGGGAGGAGTAGCACGGTTAGATGGCGCGTCCGTGGGTGGCCTTACTTGGGCACGGAAGTCCCTCAGTTGGGCTGTCACCGTGAGCCCCGCTACGGCAGTTTTCCCGGTCGTCGCCAAGAACCGCCGAGCTAGGGTTAGGAGGGCTGAAACTCGAATGTTTTTGTGCCGAGGAGGTAGAGAACGAGCAACCGGTGGGGTTTTTTCTGCTCGTACGGTGCTGTGCGCGGTGGTTTTGCCGAGCTTTCGATCGAGTGCAAGTGGCGGTGAGGGCTCAGTTCTTTTCTCGGGCGGTTAGAATACAGAGCCTCGGTTTGGCGGTGCTGTGCGTGGTGATCAAGTCGGGAGCAGCTGGCCAGCTCGAGGGAGGAAGCAGGAGGTGGCAGAGGCGAGGCGGTCGGGCGCCGGTGCGGAAGTGCTGGCACGCGAGGCTTCGGCCGGTGAAAAGATCAACCGGAGAAAACTTCAGTGTGAAGGCTCCTGACATGTGGGTCCCTCCCCTCTAATATTCTTCTAATTTTTCATCTCTGTTTTTGCTGAAAATATCTCCAGCTACTCACAATTGAATGTGAGACTTAATCACCATGTCACAGTTTGAATTTGGTTTCTCAAATTTGAAATTTGTTTGGCTAAATTTGCTTCACATTTGAACTGAAATTCAAATTCAGTTTTGAATTATTGCAAATTTGGCTCCCGACAAGATGAAGTCCAATGGGGATGAAAATTGGTGGACTAACTCAGAAAAATGTGCTGAGTTTGAATATGATGCCAACTTTTGAATTCAAGTGATGAAAGTTTCTGCAATTTGAATTTGCACTCAAATTGGCCCCTTTTTGAATTGTCTCCAAAAGTGCCTCAAAAGGTGTTGGATTTGCATGGAATTTGGCCTGAGCCTTCCCAAGAATATTCGAGTTATAGGGGTGAGATCAACCTCTCATGTTCATGTGTAGAAATTCTACTTTGTGAAAGTTAGGGCTTTCCCCTCTAATCATCCTTTTGATGGTGGTTACTTGCTCTTCCCAAGTATTCACAAGATATCCAGAACAAAAGCTGTGGTGTTGTGAGGTGATGGGAAAAAGTTTTGCAAGTCCCTTTTCTTGGGCTTTTACATTCCTCCCCCCTTAACATAGGATGCAAACCTAGGAGAATCCATAGTTGGATCACAGATTGGTATCACCCCAAACCACCTTGACATAGGGTGAAGTCACAGATTGGTATTCAACCTAAACCACATAGAACTCCCATTGAATAGAAGCTTGAATAGGAGTTGTGTGCTGGACCTTTGCGATGATTGTTTGTGCTTGTGTGCTTAGTGTGAGTTGTGGGATGTCTCAAGTGTTGTCCATATCCACACATAAGTGGAAATAGGTGTGAGATGCCTCGGCACTTGTTCACATCCTCATATGGGCTAATATATATAGTCCATCTACCTTGATGCATATAGTTAGGGGGATCCATCTAACCTTCTAACCTCTATTCTATTCCGTTCTATCTCAGAGATGGTGAGAGGAAACGCCGGCCGCCAAGGAAGGAACGTCCGTGGCATCCAAGAGGATGGCCACGTTGAAGTTCCTGTTAACCTCAGAGCTGGTGAAAATAACCTGGAACGGTTGATGGCCATGCAGAATTAGCTTATGCAGACCATGATCCAAACTTTGGGTCAGCTGCAGGCCAACAACAACAATCCTGTTCCGGCACCACCGCCAGCACCACCGCCACCACCGCCGGCTCACAACCGACTGGGAGAGTTCATGAGGACTCGACCGCCCACTTTTGCTCAAGCTAATGATCCCATGGAGGCCGACGACTGGTTGAAGTCCATGGAGAAGAAGCTTGCCATCGTCCAGTGCATTGATCGAGAGAAAGTTCTCTTCGCGTCGCACCAACTCATGGGAGCAGGCACTGACTGGTGGGATACCCTTTGTAACGCTCACGTCGACCCGGAGACGATCACTTGGACTGAGTTCAAGGAGAGTTTCCGATCTCATTACATCCCTGCTGGTGTAATGATGCTTAAAAGGCAGGAGTTCGAGGGTCTCCGCCAAGGACAGAAGAGCGTGAATGAGTACCTTAACAAGTTCACGCAGCTGTCACAGTACGCCCCCGAAGATGTCAACTCGGACCAAAGGAAGCAGTACCTGTTCATGAGAGGGTTGAACAATGAGATTCAGGTTCAGCTCCTCAACAATGACTATGCGAGCTTCCAGAAGCTGGTTGACAAGGCCATAGTGGTTGAAAGCAAGATCCGAGAGATCGAGCGAGAGGGCAAGACGAAGATGCCATACCAGCCACAAGGGAGTAATGTACGACCTCGGTACATGCCCCCAGCTGCACCACAGTATGGATCGCCCGCTCCTGCTTTTCGCCCAAATCAACCACCACAGCAACGCCCTGCCATGCAAGCACCTCACGTGCCTTTACCTCCTGCACCCCGACCCAACATGGGTGCTCCTGTTCAAAACCCCCGCCCCAACATACCTGCTGTCGTGGGCAACAAGGCATGCTTTGCATGCAGAGAAACAGGACACTTCGCGAGCCAGTGTCCGAGGAAAGGTCCTGGACAGCAAGGCAACGTGCCCAAGCAGAACCCACGGCCGAACAGAGGAGCCAACCAAGGAAACCGTGGACACCATGTCTCTGCTGAGGAAGCGCAACAGGTTGAGGATGTTGTTATTGGTATGTTCCTTGCCAACTCCAACGCAGCCACCATTCTATTTGATTCTGGAGCATCACATTCCTTCATATCATCCAAGTATGTTGCCGAGTATAATCTACCCATATCACACTTGAAATATACTATGTTGGTTAATTCTCCCGGTGGAGAGATGAGGACTAATATAGTATGTCTGAAAGTAAACCTTAAAATAAGGGGGGTAGACTTCCTTGCCAACCTCATTGTCTTGGATTCCCAAGGGCTTGACATAATACTCAGAATGGATTGGTTAAGCAAGCACAACAGAGTAATCCAATATGCTGAGAGGAGCGTGCAGTTGACAAACGGGCACGGTACACGTATCGAGTTCAAGTCAGCCCAACCGGCAACCGAGAAGGCAACGTTGAACCACGTTGAAGAAGCAACATTGGAAGACATTCCGGTGGTTCAAGAATTCTCGGACGTGTTTCCGGAAGAACTTCCAGGTATGCCACCTAACCGGGACATCAAGTTTTCCATTGACTTGGTACCCGGAACTGCACCCATAGCAAAGAGACCATATAGGATGCCCGTCAACGAACTAGTGGACCTCAAGAAACAAATCCAGGAGCAGCAAGAGAAGGATTTTATACGTCCAAGTTCATCACCAGGGGAGCCCCCGTGCTCTTCATAGACAAGAAGGATGGAACCCAAAGGATGTGCGTGCATTATAGGTCTCTCAATGAGGTGACAATCAAGAACAAGTACCCTCTGCCCCGTATAGAGGACCTGTTCGACCAAATAAAGGGAGCCCGAGTGTTCTCCAAGATTGATCTTCGGTCGGGATACTTCCAACTGAAGATTAAGCCCTCCGACATACCCAAGACTGCCTTTCGGACACGGTATGGTTCGTATGAATATACTGTGATGTCTTTTGGGTTAACAAACGCACCTGCATACATCATGTACCCCATGAACAAGGTCTTCATAGAGTACTTGGATAAGTTTGTCGTGGTTTTCATCGACGACATCATGGTGTATTCGAAAAGTGAGGAGGAACATGAAGAACACTTGAGATTGACATTACAGAAGCTGCGAGAGCATCAATTGTATGCCAAGCTCAGCAAGTGTCAATTCTGGCTAAAGGAGATATCGTTCCTAGGCCACATTATCTCCGAGGAAGGAGTATCGGTTGATCTTGAAAAAGTGAGAGATGTTCTGAAGTGGAACCAACCACAAAATGTGAGGGATATTCGGAGTTTTCTTGGGATGTCCAGATACTACCGCCGGTTCATCAAGGACTTCTCTAAGATAGCAAAGCCTATGACGGAGTTGCTAACGAAGGGAAAAGCCTTCCAATGGACACCAGCGTGCCAAGAAAGCTTTGAGGAGCTCAAGAAAAGGCTAACCACAGCGCCGGTTTTGGTATTGCCGGACGTAAGCAAGAGCTTTGACATATATTGTGACGCATCTAGACAAGGGCTCGAATGCGTGCTCATGCAAGAAGGACAAGTGGTGGCCTATGCCTCACGACAATTAAAGAAGCACGAGCTCAATTACCCTACACATGACTTGGAACTTGCAGCCGTGGTGCATGCATTAAAGATTTGGAGACATTATATCCTTGGTCATCGATGTGAGATCTATACGGATCATAAAAGCCTCAAGTACATATTCACCCAAACGGATTTAAATTTGAGGCAACGGCGATGGTTGGAACTCATCAAGGATTGTGATGTTGGAATCAACTATCACCCCGGAAAGGCCAATGTAGTAGCCGATGCATTATGCCGGAAGGAAGCATGTCACCAACTCACGGTTCGGGAGCTACCGCCTGAGCTACGCAAGGAGTTCGAACGGTTGCACCTCGGTTTCTTGAACGAGATGGAAGTGATGGAACTCCACTCTTCATTGGAACAAGAGATAAGAGATGGCCAAGGAAAGGATCAAGGAAAGGATCCAACAAGGCATCGAAAAGGACTTCAAGGAAGATGAGAAGGGTACGCTTTGGCTAGAAAAAAGGATTTATGTGCCTAACGTGAAGCGCATCCGCGACACGATATTAAAGGAGGCACATGACTCACCTTATTCCATATATCCCAGAAGTACCAAGATGTACAAGGACCTGAAGACTTGTTATTGGTGGGATGGTATGAAAAGGGACATAGCCCAGTATGTTGCCCTATGCGACACATGCCAACGGGTGAAGGCTGAACATCAAAGACCCGTTGGACTGTTGCTACCCTTGAAGGTACCCGAGTGGAAGTGGGATGACATCAGTATGGATTTCATCGTCGGATTGCCACATACTCAGTCGGGTTACGACTCCATCTGGGTTATCGTGGACCAATTGATGAAAACCGCCCATTTCCTTCTTGTAAAGATCAAGTACAGCGTTGCACAACTAGCCGAGCTGTACATGGAGCAAATCATGTGCCGCCATGGAGTCCCGAAGAGGATAGTCTTAGATCGGGATTCTCAGTTTACCTCTAGGTTTTGGAGAAAGCTACAGAAAGCTATGGGTACACGACTGGATTTTAGCTCCGCCTACCACCCGCAAACCGATGGGCAAAACCGAAAGGACAAACCAATTTTGGAGGACATGTTGAGAGCTTGCGCCTTGAAACATGGGCGTAGTTGGGATAGGAGTTTGCCGTATAATCACATGCTAAATGGGTAGAAAGTTCAGAGGAAGGTAAACTGTTCAGAACCAGGACAGCAACAAAACCTCTCTGGACCTTTCTGTTTTTAAACCATAACTTTCTGTAGAAAAACCTTAAGGAGCCTATGATTAGACTTACTGCAATCAATGATGCAAAGCTATGATCTCTACAAATGAAAATGCTTTATAAAACTGTTCAAATGCAAACCGGGGCTTGCCTGTTTTGCAGGTGACTAAGGTTACAATCTGTTAGTGACGATCACTTGGAGCTTGATCACTTGTTTTCTTCCCTTCCTTATTGACCTTCACTTTAAGTCCTTCTCCCTTCTTCACGTATATGCTACACGATATGATCATGCATATGTATTTAATTGAAAAGCTTTTGCTAATAAGATCTAAGGACAGTTTTAAAACTGGAACTCTTTTTAAGAATTTAAAATTACACTGGTGCTAGTGGTTTGGGTTGGGTTTAAACACTAAGATGAAATGTTGAGTGCTTTTCCCACTTAAGTGTTGATCACCTTAAGAGATTACACATGACAGTGGTGATCCAGAGCTCTAATGGAGCTAAGAATTTTCATGTGAGTGCCTTGTCACAAGAAATTCCTCTGGAAGTAAACTTGAGACATTTCCGCAGCTAGGACACGTGAAATATTTCATGAATACCGGCAAGGCTTGCCGGTAGTTCCAGCCGGTAGGCTACACTTCCGCACTTCTCCGTGATAGTAAACGGACTGATGAATCGGGGAGCAAGCTTCCCCTTGACACCGAACCAATGAATCCCTTTCATCGGAGACACATGAAGATACACGTGCTCTCCGAGATCGAAATGCAGCGGTCGATGTCTCTGGTCCGCGTAGCTCTTTTGACGAGATTGGGCATATTTGAGGTTCTCTTGTATTATCCGAACTCTCTCTTCGGCTTCATTAACACGATCAACCCCGAAGGTTACTCGTTCACCGGAACCGGCGAGGTCTTCTTCAACCTCGCGCTCCCGCGCGATACCGCCGCCGGGCTCGCCGGAGTAGCTCCGAGATCGGTCGTCCGGCCACCGCAACTGCTGAAACTTGCCGCTAGCCCCTAATTCAACGTGAGGAACACGCTGGTGGGGTTTTCTCGAGCTGGCAGGGCCCCTAAACTAGCCCGCGACGGCGCAACGGTTCGGACAAAGTCCGGCGACGTCGCCCCAATGCCCTAAGCCTTCTAGGCTTCGGTTTCCAAGCTCTAGAGCACCGGTGGACGCTAGGGATCATCGATGTGGAAAGGAAATAGCTCGGAGATGGCTCTAACTTAGGGTTCACCGTGCACCCACACCTTCCCGCCATAGCCGCCTTCGAAAAGCTTGAAATTGCACCATGCACAGTGGGTTTCATGCGAGGTTTCAAAAGAAAACCGGTGCGCCTACATGTCTAGCCTGTGTGTGCGAAATTTCGTGGTATGTAAACCTGAATCAATCGTGAATTTCGCAGACTCATACCCGAAGGTCGGTTTACACCGGGCGAAGTGAATTCCTGAAATTCGTCGGCCAGGGGCGGAGACAAGCTCTGTGCTTCGGGTGGAAGTTGCACGGAGCTCCTGCGCGTCCAAAAGTGGCCTTGCGCGGTCGTGACAAGCTCTGGAGGAGGCTGTCCACGGGAGCACCTTCTCTCGGTTGTGTGACGGCCGCCGCCGAAACCGGTTTATCTCGGTTTGGGAGGGCGGAACTCATGTTGGAGTGGCACGAGGACGCTGGAGGGGAGTCTGTGGTGTGGTTTTGCTGCTTAGCTGACGTCCTCACGCGGTCTAGGTGAGGGTTGATCGACAGAGAGCTCGGCGGCAGCGCTCGGTCGGTTTTTCTTGCACGAGGAGGGAGAACAGGCCGATGCTTCGGTGATGAGGGAGCACGGCAGCGTTTAAGGGCACCCAGACTGCTCTCCAGCACGACGGATTTTCACCAGGAGGTGGCTGCCGGCTGAGCTCGGTGTCGAGCGGAGGGAGGTCGGCTTCGGCCGTTGCTTCGCGTGGGAGGAAATCAAATGAAGACTGTGCACTGAAGATCTTTTGCAATATTCAGTGCTCCCAATGACATGTGGGTCCCACATGTCAGTCCTCCTTATCTCTTCTAAAATATCTCCCAAATTTGAATATTGATGGAATTCAATTGTGGAAGTTTAAATCTGAGAGGCATTTGGATAATTGGGCAAGTTTTATCCAAATTCAAATATGCATTTGAATTCTTTGTCATTTAAAGTCCATTTTGGAAAATGGGTTGCAATTCATTTCCATAAATCATGAAACTTTGCACACCCCCTAATTTGGACTCAAGGAATTCAAATATGGAATCTGATTTAAATTTTGGCTGCTGCAAATGAGATTTTCAGCACAACAGTTTTGAATTCCATTGTGTTGTTCTCATTTGAATTTTATTTTGAACACATTGTTCCAAATCTGATTTTTGCTTTCTCACACATATGGGAACTTCCCATTTTTGTTTTAGACCCCTCTGGGGGGTGCACGTAAGCGCTGTCCACCAGTGCGCACAAGCTGAAGGGTGGAGCCCCACGGGTGGCAGGTAGCCCAACCCGCTTTAGTATCCTCTACGACTCCTCATGTCGTTTGGGGTACTCGAACAACGTCTGTCCCAGGCGTGCGTGGTGCAATTTGGGAAACCCCGTGTAACACCCCAAAACCTGTCAAGAGGGGAATTTAAAAAATTTTGGACGTATTACATGTGGTGCAGAAATTCAAGTTCAAATTGGAATTCAAATTCAACTCAAAACAGAAAAGAAAAATAAAAAGAAAAAACAAACCTCCCCGGCCAGTGGGCCGAAACCCACCAGCCGGCCCACCTCACCCCCCGCGCCAGCCCGCAGCCGCGCGCCCCGTTTTCTTCTCACTGACGTGTGGGGCCCACCATCTTCTTCCTCCTCGCGCGCGCGCTCGGCCGACCGGGACTCCTCTCTCCTCCGAATCGAAACCGCCCCGGATACCCGCGTATCCCAGCTGAATTTTGGTTCTGGACGATGCAAGCTCGATCACAACCGAACGCCGCCCTCCCCCGGCTATATAAACACCGGGACCGTCCCGATTTTCACCCACGATCGGCTATTTTTCCTCCCGGTGAGAACTGAAGCTCCGATCACCGTTTTCTCTCGATCTCTGCTCGGGTTCTCTGATCTAACGCGCCGATCGTGTTCCAGCGCCTCCGGGGAATCACGCAGGTGCAGAAAACTCGGTGGTTTGCGCCTCAGACACAGCGCCGACGAGCATCGCCGTGAATTCACCTCGGACCTCGTCGCCGACCGCCTTCTGGGACCTCCGAGCTCAAGAAAAAACCCGAGGTGAGATCCCCGACCCCCCCTCTACCAATCTATGCCATGAAATCCCAGTTTTAGGAAGAATTGACGAAGATCCGAAGCTCTCCGGCGAGATCGCCGCCTCCCGCCGCCGCGCGCCGCCGGGCAGCGCCGCCCGCGCTCGATCAGAGTGACGTGGCCGCTTGTGTGCCATCTATTTTAAATCGCACGGTAGAATTGAAATCCCCGCGTACCGGTTCGACGTTATAATCTCAGCCGTCTGTTTTAAATCGGACGGTCCGCGTCAGCCCCGCATTATAAAGACCGGGATTCTTACGCGCTACCCCCTGGGGATCTTGGAAAATACGAGCTAGCCCCAGAAACTTCTGATCTAGCCCCTGGAACTTCAGAAATTCATGTAAATTCAATTAAAAATCAGTTTTAGCCCCTGGACTTAATAAAAATTAGCAAAACCCCTCTGTTAGGCATAGTTAGGCCCCTGGAAATTCTTAAAATAATAAATTAGACCCTGTAGTAGGGTGAACTTAACTTTTTAACCCTATATGATATTTAATTTAGAAATTTGAATGTGTGACTAGGATTTAAATTTAAAAGGAAATACAAACACATTGTAAATTCAAGTTTAAACTCTACTAACACTTGGAAAACTTTAGAATGAACTAAAAAATAAATTTTAGGCTGAAATGAAATCTGTTTGGGTGTGTTCATGTTTATTAGTTCTAGGAACACATTTTTAGGATAATAAATAATTTTGAAAATGGGTAAAATAGATTTAAATTAGTTCACATCAGAGGAGAAGTTCAAAAATATATTATTTAATATTTTATATCAGAACCTATTCTGTTTAGATGTGGTGTCTTACTATTTTCATAAAAAGTTCACATTTAGGCATAGGAAATAAATCTGAAAATATAGCAACTAGGTATGCATAACTAGAAAATGATAAATGAAGTTTCCAAATCCAAAGATTTCAGTTTAGGATTTGGTAGAGGATCTGAAAACCCATTTGAAGTAGGAAAGTACCTTTCATGCATAATTGGTAGCTAAGATGTGTATCAATGGAATATAAGGAATTTGTTCAATTTGAAATTCATATATAGTGTGCAAACATAAATCTGAATACCAAAAGTTAAAAATCATATGCACATGTTTAAAAGTGCATGTAAGCCAAAAATCGACACACATAGAGTAACCACAACACTTAGAAATGTGAATGACTTTCATAGATGTGAATGTGTGGTTTGTATGAAGTGAAAGTGTGAACTATGTCTTATGGATTGTTGTTTTCTTTTGCTATGTGTGTTGGCATGAATAGAAGCTGCCCCAGAGCAAGTTCTTCCCTTCCAAGAACAAGACTTTCCATTCCCAGAGCAGCAGGAAGAAGGCAAGTGTCCTTGACCACTTTGATCCTATGCTAGGATATGTAGATAGAATTATTTGCATTGTCAATTGAAATATGAAACCCATGCTAGGAAGTTTCCCTAGAATTGCATTATCATGTTTTCCTTGTAGCTTGGGATTGGGATTTATTTTATCATATCATTCATTTACATGCTTATGCTTAGCCATGCTTAGAATGGGATAATTGGGATATGAGATCATCAGTTTATTTACCATACTCTTGAATGAGATGTTATGAATTATGTAGAGGTAGGGATCAAGGCAAGTTGGATGATTTAGTTGGTGCTGGGTGCACGAGACTTGGGTTTGTGTTTAGTACTTGTCTAGATCCTAAGGACCGGTTCATGGAGCATGTAACCTGGCTTTACCGTGCCAACCACATGATGAGATGGGGCAGCTTGGCCAATTAATTAGGTGTATCCCCGGTGTAGTATGGGTGTGTTGGATGGTGCGGGAAATAGGTGTCAGCTGGACTACCATATGAACCGCAAGGCTCAAGAGGGGGCCACTGCAGCGGGGTTGGAGCCTCTTGTATGCTGTTAGGGGTGAAACCTCAGTGGGCCCATGCTCGTCGGGAATCCCTTTGTAAAGGCTTCGTAGTGATCTCCTGGCTACACACCTGGGAAGTGTGAATGTGGTTCGTAGCCACTGGCATAATGGAGGTTCTTTTAGTCCACCCGGCAACGGGGGATGAAATCACAACGTGTGGGTACAGTGGTGCAAACTCTGCAGAGTCAAAACTGTCATGACAGCCGTGCTCACGGTCAAGAGCGGCTTGGACTTATTCATGATTAGAGGATGATGACTTTGGAAGTTGTGGATGTTAAGCGGGGAGCTTAACATTGGAATTGATGTTATGGTTATTTGATTATGATGATGGGATGGGAGATTGGGACCATTTTACCTGTGTAGTAATGTAGGTTCTTAATAAGCTAAGGTGGTAGGCAATAATTGCGTAGTGCTTTAACCATGAGTTCAACCTCTCCTTGCTCTAGCCATGCATGACATAATCCTTCCCCCACTTGTTGAGTACCAACGGTACTCAAACTTGCATATTGGATGGTTTATATTGGATGGTTCATATTGCTGCTCAGGTCAAGGTTTCTAGGTTCATGGAATACCCCGGGCAACGCCTGTGACGGAGCTCACAAGATTTATATTCCTCTGCTATTTACTTGTGATGAACTTATTATCGTCCATCGAGACATATGTTATGTAAGACTTATTTATATTCGACACCTGGCTTGTAATAAATGATGCTTCACTATTTGTCATCACATGTATGAGAAAATGATCCTGGCATACATGTGATATTCACTCGGTTGTTCTTTGGAGAAACCGGGTGTGACAGAAGTGATATCAGAGCCAAGGTTGCCCGTAGGAACGTGGACCTAGGTAGAAATGGACGTATTTAAGGACCCTATTTTCTTAAAAACTATTTTACAAGGTGTGGGTTGAAAAGTGTTATTTAATGGGGTCACTTTCTTCATCTTACCCCAACTTTTATTCAAAATAGGATTTTTGTTTAAAATTTTATCTAACTTAAGTTTAAATTGCTTCATGTTTTAGATGGTTCGCATGATCCGCACCGCCCGTAGGTCCACGGGAGGGGGAGTTCCCGTAGTTACCCTTGCCCTGAGAGAGGAGAGCCGTCCGGTGACGTATCTCTCCTACAGATTGGCAGTAGGAGGCTTGTTGCACCGTCTTCGACGCATGCTCCAAGCCGCCAGCAACACAGGCAAGCTAATCATACACTATAGCTCCACCAGGACCATCCGTGAGAAGCGGGAAGAATGGAGTTTAGAAATGAGGATTATCCATGAAAATCAGCTGCTTAAGATCCACCGCTCTCCAGCTTGTCGAGCGACGTAGGTCGATGCGGAGAAGGATGTCACCTGGGAGGCCATCACCTGCCAGAGTCACATCTACCATCGCCACCTGGACAGGACTAAGTACATGTATGTCCTCCAGTGTGAGAGTGGTACAACGGAGTACAAGTACCCGCCAGTGCAGCAGGGGACTTCCCATGAGCACATGGACTTGTGCTTGGAGGATGCTGCTATGCTCAGCACTCGACTGCAGGAGTGTCAACAGGAGCTTCAGGATGTACGTGACACCCTGAAGGAGACTGAGGTGTTCCTTCGAGCCAGCTTGAGGGCGAGAGAAAGAGGGGATGGGAATGAACTGTGTGTCACCATGAATGACACATGGACTCCTGACTCCCCAGATCGCTGGGCGATCAGGCGTCGTCGCACTTCTCCACCAGCAGCCTCCCCACCCAAAGCGGAGTCAGAAGGCAGCCGCAATAATGAGGAAGATCCCGAGGAGCCAGCTCAGTGATACGATTCGTGTAGAGTCCTTCCCCATAGTTCAGCAGGTTATCGAGTAGGCGAGTCAATACCTTAGTTAACGGTGTGTTAATGTGTGGTGTGTGACGTGAGTTGTGGAAGCCATGAGCAATTGTCCACAACCTCGTCTTCAGGTTGCTTTACTTTGATGTGTGAACCCCTATGAAATAAATAGTGCATTTATTTTTGCGTGAGACATGAACCCTTAGAAAAATATAAATTCAATAAGGCCTCAACATTACAAGTGTAAACAAGTAAAATTGGTAAGATAATACGTAATGCTTTAAATTGACATTTGATTGATCATGATAGATGGCCAGAAGAGGAAAGGGTCGTGGTGCTAACCCCGCCAACAACAACGATGAGGCCGGCAACCCTCATCTTTCTGGAGGCCAAGACAGGGGTGGTCGCCGTGAAGGAGTTGATCCCATCCACCAAATGCTTGAGAACCAAAATCAGCTCATCCAGAACCTGACTCAAGTGGTAGCCAACTTGCACCAAGCTCCACCTCCACAAGCTGCACCACGCTAACCAAGGTTGAGTGAGTTCCTGGGAACTCAACCTCCAAAGTTTGCAAGTGCTGCTGAACCCCTGGAGGCAGATGACTGCCTAAAGACCATTGAGAGCAAGATGAGGATCATACAATGCCAAGGGTATGAGAGGGTGCTGTTTGCCTCTCACCAATTGCATGGACCTGCTGCTGATTGGTGGACCGCTTACATGGCCGCCCATCATGACCCTGAGAACATCACTTGGGAAGAGTTCAAGCGTAGCTTCCGCAACCATTACATACCAAGGGGTGAACTCAAAAACAAGAGGAAGGAGTTCCTGGGATTGCAGCAAGGAAACATGACTGTGAGGGAATACCTCACTAAATTCACTCAACTATCCCGTTATGCCCCACGGGACATAGAGACTGATGAGCAGAAACAGGATTGTTTCGTGGATGGACTTACCGCAGAAATGCAGTGTGCAATGTCCTCCAACGAGTATGAAAGCTTCCAAAAGATGGTGGACAGAGCATTTGTTGTAGAAAGGAAGCTGAAGGCCTTGGAAAATGAGAACAAGAGGAAGGCAGGATGGTCACACCAAGCCTCAGGTAGCAACACCCGCCCACGTCTGATGCAGCAACCCGCAGGGCAGACGAGCCGTGCTGCGGTACCCTACTCAGTACCGAGAGGGTACAACCTGAACTTCAGGCCTCCGGCAGCGCCAGCACCACCACAACGTCAGTTTGGACAGCAGCCTCGCCCTACATATCAACCTCGACCAGCAGTGCAAGGACCCCCAAACCAACCCCAAGACAACAAAGGCCAGGCACCTAAGGTTGGGGTGCAATGCTTTAACTGTGGTGAAGTGGGGCACTACGCCCATAAGTGCCCAAAGAAGAAGCCCGTGCAGCCGCAACAGCAGAATGTAATGCGAGGACGGGTGAACCACGTCGCCATGGAGGAGGCGCAAGAGGCACCCGACGTGGTAGTTGGTAAGTTTCCTGCCAATTTACACATTGCAACCCTGTTGTTCGATTCTGGTGATACCCACTCGTTCATTGCCCAGGGGTTTGTTAAGAAGCATGACCTAGCAACAACACAAATGAACCATATGCTAGCAGTAAACTCTCCAGGTGGAGAAATAAGGACAAGACGAGTGTGTGCCAAGGTGAATCTAGACATTAATGGGGTAGTATTTACTGCCAACCTCATAGTGATAGATTCACAAGGGATAGATATTATTTTGGGCATGGATTGGTTGACCAAACATAAGGGAATCATCCACTGTTCGACCAGAATGGTGGAACTAACTCACCCTAGTGGCACAAGAGTAAAGTTCATAACAGTACAAGAGCCTAAGAGGGACATTAAATTAAATCAAGTTGAGGTGAAAGTGGAGGAAATCAGGATTATCAGGGAATACCCAGACGTTTTTCCGGAGGAGTTGCCAGGTATGCCTCCCGATCGTGAAGTAGAATTCGCGATTGAGCTAGTGCCTGGAACAGCTCCGATATACAAGAGACCTTATCGGATGGACTCCAAGCAGCTGGGAGAACTCAAGGATCATTTAAGAGAATTGACGGAGAAGGGGTATATTCTTCCTAGTTCCTCACCATGGGGAGCTCCAGTGATATTTGTGCCCAAGAAGGACGGAACCCAAAGGTTATGCGTAGACTACCGTGCCTTGAATGAAGTAACCATCAAGAACAAGTACCCATTACCCCGCATTGAAGACTTGTTTGATCAGTTGAGGGGAGCTTGTGTGTTCTCAAAAATTGATCTCAGGTCGGGATACCACCAACTTAAGATAAGGCAAACTGATATTCCAAAGACAGCTTTCGTATCTCGGTACGGACTGTATGAATACACCGTCATGCCTTTCGAGCTAACTAATGCCCCGGCATACTTCATGTATCTCATGAACAAGGTATTCATGGAATATCTGGACAAATTTGTGGTGGTTTTCATAGATGACAATCTCGTCTTCTCCAAAGATGAAGAGGAACATGAGAAACATCTAAGGTTGGTGTTGCAGAAGCTGAGAGAACACCAACTATATGGCAAGTTGAGCAAGTGTGAGTTTTGGCTGAAGAGAGTTCCCTTCTTAGGACATATAATCTCGGAGGGAGGAATCTCCTTAGATCCCGCCAAGATCGAGGATGTACAGAAGTGGAAGACCCCTGAGAATGTCGGGGAAGTTCGAAGCTTCTTGGGATTGGCCGGATACTATCGACGGTTTATTGAGGGATTCTCCAAGATCTCGAGACCCCTCACCAAACTGTTGGAGAAGGGAATCACATTCACATGGACGCCGTAGTGTGAGACGAGTTTTCAGGAGCTAAAGAAAAGATTGACAACAGCCCCAGTGCTAGTTTTGCTAGATATGCAGAAGAACTTTTCGGTGTACTGCGATGCCTCTGGAAACGGGTTGGGATGTGTTCTCATGCAAGAAGGGCATGTCGTGGCTTATGCATCCCGGCAGCTCCGGAAACACGAGAAGAATTATCCTACACATGACCTAGAACTAGCCGTAGTGGTACACGCGTTGAAAATTTGGCGGCACTACTTGATGGGGAAGAGGACAGAGATATATACGGATCATAAGAGTTTAAAGTACATTTTCACACAGCCAGATCTCAACCTCAGACAAAGGAGATGGTTAGAGCTAATCAATGACTTTGATGTGGTCATCAACTATCATCCTGGGAAAGCAAACGTCATGGCAGATGCTTTAAGCCGGAAAGTGCAGGTCAATAGGTTGAGCTTGAAGGACATGCCTGCAGAATTGAAGGACGATGTTATAAGACTCAATCTATGCCTGGTGAATAGTGGTGAAGCCATCGCCGTGGAAGTGGACTCCACACTAGAGCAAGACATACGCGATGGTCAAAAGAATGACGAGAAGATACAAGAAATCAGACAACTCATCAAGGAAAATAAAGCCCCTGGTTTCAGAGAGGATGAACAAGGTACGGTGTGGCACGGGAAAAGAATCTGTGTGCTTGAAGTAAAGGAGATCCATGAATTGATTTTGAAGGAGGCTCACGATTCCGACTATTCCATTCATCCTGGGAGTACGAAGATGTACCAAGACCTCAAGAGCAGGTATTGGTGGTATGGCATGAAGCGAGATGTCGCGGAACATGTTGCCCTATGTGACACATGTCAGTTGGTGAAAGCGGAACATCAACGACCCACGGGATTATTGCAACCACTCAAAGTGCCTGAATGGAAATGGGAAGAAATCGGTATGGATTTCATAGTGGGATTGCCTAGGACCCAATCAGGATATGATTCGATATGGATCATCATCGACAAGCTAACCAAGGTAGCTCATTTCATCCCCGTGAAAGAAAGCTACAGCGGATCCAAATTGGCAGAATTGTACATGTCACGGATCGTGTGTTACCATGGAGTGCCAAAGAAGATAGTGTCGGATCGAGGGACACAGTTCACCTTAAGGTTCTGGCAGAAGTTGCATGAAACCATGGGAACCCATCTGAATTTTAGTTCTGCCTATCATCCCCAAACTGACGGGTAGACGGAAAGAACCAATCAGATCCTTGAGGATATGCTGAGAGCGTGTGCACTTAAAAACAATCGGAGTTGGGACAAGAACTTACCGTATGCGGAGTTCTCCTATAACAACAGCTATCAGGCTAGTATGAAGATGTCACCGTTTGAAGCTTTGTATGGGAGGAAGTGCAGAACTCCCCTATTTTGGAACCAAACGGGGGAAAGTAAAGTGTTTGGGCCCGAAGTATTACAAGAAGCCGAGGCGAAAGTGAGGGAAATCCGCAACAACTTGAGGATAGCACAGACACGGCAAAAGAGCTATGCTGATGTTCGGAGAAGAGAGTTCGTTTTCAACGTGTGGGACTATGTCTACCTCAATGTGTCCCCTATCCGAGGACTTCGTCGGTTCAAGGTGAAAGGGAAGTTATCACCTCGATACATCGGACCCTTTCAAGTTCTGGAGAGGAAAGGCGAAGTGGCGTATCAACTAGAATTACTGGCTCGCCTATCGGATGTGCATGACGTATTCCATGTGTCACAGCTCAAGAAATGTCTGAGGATGCCTGAAGAGATGTTACCCATGAATGAGGTTGACGTAGCCGGGGATCTGTCTTATGCCGAGCAACCGGTCAAGGTTTTGGAGACAATGGAATGCCTCACAAGAAATAAAAGAATCCGGATGTGCAAGGTGCAGTGGAAGCATCACTCGGAAGAGGAAGCCACATGGGAGCGAGAAGACGAGCTTAAGGCACAATTTCCGGAATTGTTTTCCTAGGACCACCAATCTCGAGGACGAGATTTCTTTTAAGGGGGGTAGAGCTGTAACACCCCAAAACCTGTCAAGAGGGGAATTTAAAATTTTTTGGACGTATTGCATGTGGTGCAGAAATTCAAATTCAACTTAAAATAGAAAAGAAAAAGAAAAAAACAAACCTCCCCGGCCAGTGGGCCGAAACCCACCAGCCGGCCCACCTCACCCCCCACGCCAGCCCGTAGCCGTGCGCCCCGTTTTCTTCTCAATGACATGTGGGGCCCGCCATCTTCTTCCTCCTCGCGCGCGCGCTCGGCCGACCGGGACTCCTCTCTCCTCCAAATCGAAACCGCCCCGGATACCCGCGTATCCCAGCTGAATTTCGGTTCTGGACGACGCAAACTCGATCACAGCCGAACGCCGCCCTCCCCCGGCTATATAAACACCGGCACCGTCCTGATTTTCACCCGCGATCGGCTGTTTTTCCTCCCGGTGAGAACCGAAGCTCCGATCACCGTTTTCTCTCGATCTCTGCTCGGGTTCTCTGATCTAACACGCCGATCGTGTTCCACCGCCTCCGGGGAATCACGCAGGTGCAGAAAACTCGGTGGTTTGCGTCTCAGACAAAGCGCCGACGAGCATCGCCGTGAATTCACCTCGGACCTCATCGCCGACCACCTTCCGGGACCTCCGAGCTCAAGAAAAACCCCGATGTGAGATCCCCGACCTCCCCTCTACTCATATATGCCATGAAATCCCAGTTTTAGGAAGAATTGACGAAGATCCGAAGCTCTCCGGCGAGATCGCCGCCTCCCGCCGCCGCGCGCCGCCGGGCAGCGCCGCCCGCGCTCGATCAGAGTGATGTGGCCGCTTGTGCGCCGTCTATTGTAAATCGCACGGTAGAATTGAAATCCCCGCGTACCAGTTTGACGTTATAATCTCAGCCGTCTGTTTTAAATCGGACGGTCCGTGTCAGCCCCGCATTATAAAGACCGGGATTCTTACACGCTACCCCCTGGGGATCTCGGAAAATACGAGCTAGCCCCAGAAACTTCTGATCTAGCCCCTGGAACTTCAGAAATTCATGTAAATTCAATTAAAAATTAGTTTTAGCCCCTAGACTTAATAAAAATTAGCAAAACCCCTCTGTTAGGCATAGTTAGGCCCCTGGAAATTCTTAAAATAATAAATTAGACCCTGTAGTAGGGTGAACTTAACTTTTTAACCCTATATGATATTTAATTTAGAAATTTGAATGTGTGACTAGGATTTAAATTTAAAAGGAAATACAAACACATTGTAAATTCAAGTTTAAACTCTACTAACACTTGGAAAACTTTAGAATGAACTAAAAAATAAATTTTAGGCTGAAATGAAATCTGTTTGGGTGTGTTCATGTTTATTAGTTCTAGGAACACATTTTTAGGATTATAAATAATTTTGAAAATGGGTAAAATAGATTTAAATTAGTTCACATCAGAGGAGAAGTTCAAAAATATATTATTTAATATTTTATATCAGAACCTATTCTGTTTAGATGTGGTGTCTTACTATTTTCATAATAAAGTTCACATTTAGGCATAGGAAATAAATCTGAAAATATAGCAACTAGGTATGCATAACTAGAAAATGATAAATGAAGTTTCCAAATCCAAAGATTTCAGTTTAGGATTTGGTAGAGCATCTGAAAACCCATTTGAAGTAGGAAAGTACCTTTCATGCATAATTGGTAGCTAAGATGTGTATCAATGGATTATAAGGAATTTGTTCAAATTTGAAATTCATATATAGTGTGCAAACATAAATCTGAATACCAAAAGTTAAAAATCATATGCACATGTTTAAAAGTGCATGTAAGCCAAAAATCAACACACATAGAGTAACCACAACACTTAGAAATGTGAATGACTTTCATAGATGTGAATGTGTGGTTTGTATGAAGTGAAAGTGTGAACTATGTCTTATGGATTGTTGTTTTCTTTTGCTATGTGTGTTGGCATGAATAGAACCTGCCCCAGAGCAAGTTCTTCCCTTCCAAGAACAAGACTTTCCATTCCCAGAGCAGCAGGAAGAAGGCAAGTGTCCTTGACCACTTTGATCCTATGCATTTGCATTGTCAATTGAAATATGAAACCCATGCTAGGAAGTTTCCCTAGAATTGCATTATCTTGTTTTCCTTGTAGCTTGGGATTGGGATTTATTTTATCATATCATTCATTTACATGCTTATGCTTAGCCATGCTTAGAATGGGATAATTGGGATATGAGATCATCAGTTTATTTACCATACTCTTGAATGAGATGTTATGAGTTCTGTAGAGGTAGGGATCAAGGCAAGTTGGATGATTTGGGTGGTGCTGGGTGCACGAGACTCGGGTTTGTGTTTAGTACTTGCTTGGATCCTAAGGACCTGTTCATGGAGCATGTAACCTGGCTTTACCGTGCCAACCACATGCTGAGATGGGGCAGCTTGGACAATTAATTAGGTGTATCCCCGGCGTACTATGGGTGTGTTGGATGGTGCGGGGAATAGGTGTCAGCTGGACTACCATATGAACCACAAGGCTCAAGAGGGCGCCACTGCAGCGGGGTTGGAGCCTCTTGTATGCTGTTAGGGGTGAAACCTCAGTGGACCCACGCTCGCCGGGAATCCCTTTGTAAAGGCTTCGTAGTGATCTCCTGGCTACACACCTGGGAAGTGTGAATGTGGTTCGTAGCCACTGGCATAATGGAGGTTCTTTTAGTCCACCCAGCAACGAGGGATGAAATCACTACATGTGGGTACAGTGGTGCAAACTCTGCAGAGTCAAAACTGTCATGACAGCCGTGCTCACGGTCAAGAGCGGCTTGGACTTATTCATGATTAGAGGATGATGACTTTGGAAGTTGTGGATGTTAAGCGGGAAGCTTAACATTGGAATTGATGTTATGGTTATTTGATTATGATAATGGGATTGGAGATTGGGACCATTTCACCTGTGTAGTAATGTAGGTGCTTAATAAGCTAAGGTGGTAGGCAATAATTGTGTAGTGCTTTAACCATGAGTTCAACCTCTCCTTGCTCTAGCCATGCATGACATAATCCTTCCCCCACTTGCTGAGTACCAACGGTACTCAAACTTGCATATTGGTTGGTTTATATTGCTGCTCAGGTCAAGAGAATGATGTGGTGTTTAATGATCAAGACTTTGGACCCGAAGAAGGTTTCTAGGTTCATGGAGTCCCCCGGGCAACGCCTGTGACGGAGCTCACAAGATTTATATTCCGCTGCTATTTACTTGTGATGAACTTATTATCGTCCATCGAGACATATGTTATGTAAGACTTATTTATATTCGACACCTGGCTTGTAATAAATGATGCTTCACTATTTGTCATCACATGTATGAGAAAATGATCCTGGCATACATGTGATATTCACTTGGTTGTTCTTCGGAGAAACCGGGTGTGACACCCCGTCGATGGTTAGTAACGTGAAGACGTAGCTCAAGGCGTGTTTGGCTTGAGAACACTTGTGCGAGTGATGACGGACAGGTGTAAGAACGGTATGGATACCGGGTTCGGTGTGCAGCCGAACCTGACGATTGAGTGTGACTTGTGCAGGATTAACCACGAAACCGTAGTACGAATATTACACGTTTGCGAGTGACCATTTTAGTGCCGAAATGGATGATGAAGAACCATGTGTGATGGCTCTCTAGGATCATAGATTGTCCCCACATACCGCCACTCGTCTTTTCTGCGCACTTTGTCCTCACTCGTGCGCACCCGGGAAAACTTCCCGGTCGGTCACCCATCCCCGAATTCCTCCGGGCCAAGCACGCTTAACCCCGGAGTTCTTGGCAGGTGGGCTTCCAGAAAAGGTATACTTTGGTGGTATGAGTACTCTATCAATCCTATTAAGCCGGGAGCCAGGATATCACACAATCCATCACCCTTAGAAGACCGACGTCCTCGTCGGTCAACGCCAAGACAAGAACGTCCCCTCTTAGCCACGTCCGTACGTTTAGTACTGGCATACGCATACCGTGCGTCCGGTTAGCAGCATACGTACCATACCGTGTCCCACACAGAGGACCCATGCGTCATGCGTACGTACCTGCGTCCCTGACCCGTACGCTACCGTATCCTTGTCACTGACCCGTACGCACCCGTGAAACTGCGAGGGTTGGCTCTAATACCATTTGTGATGGCTCTCTAGGATCATAGACTATCCCCACATACCGCCACTCGTCTTTTCTGCGGACTTTGTCCTCACTCGTGCGCACCCAGGAAAACTTCCCGGTTGGTCACCCATCCCCAAATTCCTTCGGGCCAAGCACGCTTAACCCCGGAGTTCTTGGCAGGTGGGCTTACAGAAAAGAAGGTATACTTTGGTGATATGAGTACTCTATCAATCCTATTAAGCCGGGAGCCAGGATATCACACCAAGCCTCCGTGTCATCCCGTATGGAGCTCTCTATAATCTCGCTCTCATTTCTACCATCCGAGAGGAGATCATAGAGGCTCAACGAAAAGACAAGGGTATGTTTCACATACGGTGAAGGATAGACAACGGAGAAATGAAGTGCTTCCGGAAGGACGATGAAGGTACTTTGTGGTTCAACGACCAGATTGTAGTACCCCGGGATATGGGACTACGGAAGAAAATTTTGGATGAAGCTCATTTGTCCAAGTTTTCCATTCATCCGGGCAGCAACAAAATGTACCAAGATCTCCGGAAGAAGTTTTGGTGGACACGTATGAAACGTGAAGTTGCAAAGTACGTTTCAGAGTGTGATACGTGTCGAAGAGTCAAGGCCGACCATATGAAGAAGTCAGGCCTGTTGCAGCCACTGCAAGTACCGGCATGGAAGTGGGAAGACTTGGGTATGGACTTCATCGTCGGGTTGCCGATGACCTCCCATAACCATGATTCGATTTGGTTAATCGTTGACCGGTTAACCAAATCAGCACATTTCATCCCTGTGCATACTTGGTACAACGCAAAGCAGTATGCGGAGCTGTACATAGCAAAAGTTAGTTTGCCACCTTCATAATAAGCTAATAGTAATCCTTATGTGGGCCTAATACCGTTTCCTCACTGTATCCTAATTTTTTGTCGTAATACCTTCCTTATTCCGTGCGCTATTACCAATGCGGCTCTGATACCACGCTGGCGCGGCCCCGTCAACTGAGACAGGCCACTCGCCCGGGAATCGCATTGGGTGTTGCCGTGTTGTGTGGC
Organism: Neostapfia colusana; assembly: GCA_030760725.1. Taxonomy (NCBI): domain Eukaryota; kingdom Viridiplantae; phylum Streptophyta; class Magnoliopsida; order Poales; family Poaceae; genus Neostapfia; species Neostapfia colusana. Next base: position 38,999,710 of record JASWHV010000013.1, on the reverse strand, counting down.
ACCCAACAGCACACATATGAGGAACAATGTATTACATAAAACAATAGCGGAAGCTTACAAGTTTTTCTTTGTAAATACTTTACATCAAGTAACTACAGCGGAAGTCTATATCAACTCACGTCGAACAACTAAGAGCACTCAAGATGAAGTCCAGCCCTCGGACTCCTCTCGCTAGCAACACGAAGACAACAGCAGCGGCTGGGTTCTTCCTGTGTTAAACGACTCGGAAGTCTCCGAGTCTCACCGGACAACCTTCTTCTCAGCATCGATGTTAACCTGCAAAACCACTTATATAACAAGCGTGAGCACATAGGCTCAGCAAGTCTGACCCGTCTCTCCTAAACAAGAAACTCTACATGCACGACAGTTGCAATTGGGTCGGCTAGATTTGCATAAAGGACCCGCCTAAAGTTGATCCTTAACTTTTAGATTTTAAAGCCTCATTGTACGAACCTTGAGCCGAAAAGCATCGCAACTCCACAATCAAACAAGAAACGCTTTGTTGCGATGCTCCTTGCACAAAGTGAAAGTAAAGTTTAATGCGCCTATCTCTAATTCAATCATGGTTGCAATACAAGTTATAGCACAGCCTTATCAAGTTCAAAAGAATAACCATTTCAGTTCTTACTACGTCAACACGCAGTGGGCAAGTATGCTCATATAACCGCGAGCGACGGTGATTCGAATCAGTACACGCCCGGACTACACAACACGTACACCCGTACTCCGAGTTGCCGGCAGCAACCTCGACTGACATTGTACGCGGCCACCTTTCCCAAGATCTTCCACATTGGACGCAGTCCAACTGCCCCGAGTACGCAAGCTCCCTCAAGGTACATACCCGCAGTGGTATGTTCTTAGGTGAGGTACCTCCTGCTACCCTGACGCCGAAAGCCTAAGGCAGTTGGAAAAGTTCCACTATGGATCTCCCAAGGTACATTGGTTTCCTAGGTCCCATATAGCCAGTATGCGCCCGGTACACAACTCAAACTTGTCCAACAGGGCCAAGCACGGACGGGCCTTAACCGACACAGGCAGGGCTATGCACGCATGGCCTGCAACCTGCTGCATCTAAACCTTCCTGCCCGGTCTCCATTTCTTTTGTGTGAACTTTCCTCATCTTTTCTAATTCGGACCCGTTCCGAGTAAACCAGCCCTAAACTCGCGAGTAGATTCCAACTACTCGACTTCTACTGAACCTTTCCTACTAACATTAGCGTAGCCAAATCCACTCGACGAGGTGCTATTCTACCCTTTTCTCTCTTGGGTATTTCTTGTCATGCAAGTGGGGTTTTCAATATCATCTAGACTTACTGCAATCAATGATGCAAATCTATGATCTCTACAAATGAAAATGCTTTATAAAACTGTTCAAATGCAAACCGGGGCTTGCATGTTTTGCAGGTGACTAAGGTTACAATCAGTTAGTGACGATCACTTGGAGCTTGATCACTTGTTTTCTTCCCTTCCTTCTTGATCTTCACTTTAAGTCCTTCTCGCTTCTTCACATATATGCTACACGATATGATCATGCATATGTATTTAATTGAAAAGCTTTTGCTAATAAGATCTAAGGACAGCTTTAAAATTGGAACTCTGTTTAAGAATTTAAAATGACACTGGTGCTAGTGGTTTGGGTTGGGTTTAAACACTAAGATGAAATGTTGAGTGCTTTTCCCACTCAAGTGTTGATCACCTTAAGAGATTACACATGACAGTGGTGATCCAGAGCTCTAATGGAGCTAAGAATTTTCATGTGAGTGCCTTGTCACAAGAAATTCCTCTGGACCAAAATTTAGCACTTTTCATGGAGTGAGTTATTCAGAACAATTCTCTAAGTGTTTAATCAAAGATGAATTAATTCTGAGGTAACACCCATGTTCATGTCAAACTCAGTGAGCCACAATTTCAATTATAGTTCATAGAGTATACACGAATTTTCCTAGGATTTTTGGAGCTAAGAATTTCCCAGAACTGAATTTACAAGTTTTGGAAATTCTCTGAAAATGTTTCTGTATTCATTTGAACACAGTAACTTACAATCTGAATTCTCCTGACCAAATCAACTCTAAACGAGCTGAAATTTTTACAGAAGTCTAAGAACACCCTCAAGAATGTTCTGGCAATAGTTGGGATTTTTGGATAAACCAAACTCCCTCTAAAATTCTTTTGCTGAAAAGTTTTAAAGAATTTTCCAAAATTAAATACAGACTTTCATACAAATTGGGTTGCATATTTGGATATAGTTTGTAAATCTGAATCTAACCCAATTTGAATCACTAAATTTGGAGGTTCCTAGCAAAAGTTATGCTCTTCTAAAGTTTGGGGAAAAATCTGGAATTTGAATAAATCCGGGAAAAAGTTTAAACCGACTGTGGGACCAGGGGCACGTGTCAGTCACCGGGAGCGCGCCACACGGGGCCACAGGGTTAATTCCCGTGCGGTTACAGTCGATCCCGCGCCACAGAATATCCAGCCCGCTCCCCTGAGCCGCTGACAGGCGGGACCGGCGAGGTCTTCTTCAACCTCGCGCTCCCACGCGATACCGCTGCCGGGCTCGCCGGAGTAGCTCCGGGATCGGTCGTCCGGCCACCGCAACTGCTGAAACTTGCCGCTAGCCCCTAATTCAACGTGAGGAACACGCTGGTGGGGTTTTCTCGAGCTGGCAGGGCCCCTAAACTAGCCCGCGGCGGCGCAACGGTTTGGACGAAGTCCGGCGACGTCGCCCCGACGCCCTAAGCCTTCTAGGCTTCGGTTTCCAAGCTCTAGAGCACCGGCGGACGCTAGGGATCATCGACGTGGAAAGGAAATAGCTCGGAGATGGCTCTAACTTAGGGTTTACCATGCACCCGCACCTTCCCGCCATAGCCGCCTTCGGAAAACTTGAAATTGCACCGTGCACAGTGGGTTTCATGCGAGGTTTCAAAAGAAAACCGGTGCGCCTACATGTCTAGCCTGTGTGTGTGAAATTGTGGCGGACCGGAATCCGCTCATCCAGGATCGCAGAGGGTGGTGCCGCGCGATGCGACACCCGACAGCACACGTCATAAGAACACAATATATTACATGGGAAAAACAGCTGAAACTGTACAAACAAGTACAAACTTCAGTTACAATTATTGTTCTATTACACAGCGGAAGACTACACTATACAACTCACGCCCGCTTATTTAGCAAAAGTCGGTTGCCCAGCCCTAGGGCAACCCACACTAGCTGCACGTCTCAGCTCAGCGCGGCGTGTACGGCTCCCACTCAGCCGTGGTCCCCGACGGAGGGTAACCCTCGCCGGTGGACTCGTACTCCGAGTCCGTGGGTGGCTCCTCACCTGAAAAACACTTAAGCAGCAACCGTGAGCACAAAGGCTCAGCAAGGCTTAACCGACTCACCTAAGCATGAAACTCTACATGAGGTGTACAATGGACATAGGATAGTAACATTTCAGCAAAAGGACACGCCTACAAGTTCATCCTTAGTTCATCTTTTAGCAACAAGTTAACAGTTCATGAAATCTGAACTTTAGTAAGCAGTATTTGGTGGCACACATGTAGCAATACAATTATATCAATCAGCATCATTGAATCAACATGTTTCATCCATTAGTCTACGTTACGACGCAGTGAACAAGCAGTACTCGTCACCGCGAGGGACGGCGAATCGACTCGATATACACCTGCAGGGAAAACCCAAAGAGCACGTCACGTACGCCCACCCGTGGAGCTGCACAGCACGCTCACTCGATGTCGTACGGGACAACCTTTCACCCAACAGCCCAAACGTCGAACCGGTCGCACCGAAACGAGCAGGAGGTTCCCCACACGGAGCATCTCTCTATGCCCGTTGGCAGATTTCCACCTTGCTGCCCTCAACCTACACCTATAAATCGGTGTGCTATGCCTCGACGCCCGGAGGTTTAGGCTACATCGTTTTATCGGGGCCCATATATCCGATATGCCTTTGGTACATTCAATACTTGTTCAGCAGGGCCGCACACGGATCGGTCCTCAATCGACACGGGCAGGGCTGCGCACACAAGACTCTCTCTTGCTGCGCCCTAGCCCCTGCCTAGTCTCATTTTCATTACTAAAGTGATCTCACATCACTCAACCGAACCCGTGTGTCCCAAGCCTATCTCGCGAGTAGATTCCAACTACTCGACTTGTACCGAAGTCCTATGACTCATTAAGCATAGCCTTTCTACTAGAGGTCTTAGACACTACCCTCACTCTTTTAGGAACCTTTGGTTATGCAAGTGGGGTTCCATTCATCCTACACCTAATGCACATACATACTTCATATGACACATGTATACAAAGTAAAAATTTTTTTAAAAGGGTTAATGCAAACCGGGGCTTGCCTTGTTGCTGCTGGTCAGGAGTTAGTTCTTCGTCCGGAAGGAGGAAGTCCAGCACTTCCGGAGTCTCTTCTTCAACGGCTACACGTTAATGAAATACTACATGTTAATTTATATGCAAAAGTGAGTTTAGAGTAAGACTTCTACTATTAGTTCTAATAACCAGCCTCTAATACCTGGAACTTTGTTTAAGAATTTAAATATGAACTGGTGTTGGTGGTTTGGCTTGGACTTACTCACATGGTTAAGTGCTAAGTGGTTTTTCCCCCTTTTCCATCTTAATCTCTTAAGTGGGTAAACAGGACAGGGGTGATCTAGAGCTCCAATGGAGCTGAGAATTTTTGTGTGAGTTCCTTGTCACAAGAAAACTCTCTGGACCAAACATTAGCACTTTTCATGGAATGGTTTGCTCAGAATAATTCTCTTGGCAAAACAGCAAGGAAGAATTAATTCTGAGGTAATACCCCTGTTCATGCTCAACTTAATGAACTACCATTTCTATTATAGCTCATAGAGTTTGCATGAATTTTCCTAGCATTTTTGGAGTCAAGGTTTGCCCAGAATTGAATTTCCAAGTTTTGGAAATTCTGTGAAAATGTTTCTGTATTCAAATGAACACAGCACCTTCCAATTTGAATTGCTCTGACCAAATCAACTCCAAATGGTCTGAAACTTTTACAGGGGTTTACTAATGTCCTAAAGAACATTCTGGCAAAATTTGGGAATTTTTGGATGAACCAAACTCCCTCTAAAATTCTTTTGCTGAAAAGTTTTAAAGAATTTTCCAGAATTAATCACTGGGTTTTATAAAAATTGGGTTTCAGATTTGGATTGTACTCTGTTAGAGGAATCCAACAAAATTTGTTTCATGATTTTTGGATTTTCCTAACCCAAGTTGTGGTCCTCCAAAGTTTGAACTACAAACTGGACATTTCAAAATGTTTAAATGTCTGCCGGTGGGTTCCACCCGGCAGTCTTCCCCTTCCTCGCGCCAAACAGGGGCCCGCGGCGGCGCGCTCCGGCCAGCTTCGCCGGAACTGCTCTCCCGGCCGTCTCCCGGCCCCAAACTTGCCGCCCCGCCCTAACTCACATCGCTGAACTCGTCGGTGGCGTCGCCGGCGGCCGTAGCTCACCGGAACAGGGCTCCCGACGGTGACAGTGGCGGTTAGGGTTCCGGCGTGGTCGGGAATGCGTTATAACGCATCAAAATGACTGGCAAAGGGTCGGAGAGCACCACGGGAGCTCGAGGGTGATGGAAATGGCCGCCAAACCCCATGAAAAGGTCGGCAACCTAGAGCTCCACGGTGAACCGAGCTGTTATTCTATGGCGGCCCGAAAAACAACCTAAACCCGGCCATTTCTGGGTCATTTCCCATGATTCTTGGTCGAGGAGGGCCGCTAGGAAGTGAGGAAGGTATGTGTAAGCTCACTCGAGCTGGATTGGACGGTGCAGCTCGAATTTCGGGTTAGACCGAACCGTACCCGGTTGCACTAGTTCTCGGGATCCTTAGGAATTCTCAGCGCACCGTCTACCAATGGTTAGAAGGGTTGCAGCTACACGACCTGGAGGCTAAAGCGCACCTTTTCTGTGTAGAAGTCCGGCGGTGAAACTGGCCGTGGCGTGCTGTCCACGGGGAGCAGTTCGCGCCTTTCCGCCGGTGGCCTGAGCTTTCCGTGGCGATCGTCGATTTGTGGTCGAGTGCGGTGCTAACACCGTGGGGTGGTGAGATGGCTAGCTAGAGCACACACCGGCGCTCTCTTTCTGCGTTGGGAGCTCGGGCAAAGGCCGAGCGGACGTCGGCGTGCAGGGGAGGATCGGGGGAGCGGCGTCGGTGACCGAGCAGAGCGGGGGCTCGCTGTTTTGCAAAGAAGCAGGCGTACGTCTTCGGTGGCTTGGCGAGGGGGTCATGTAGAGGAGAGGGCGCGCCGTTCCCCGGCTGCCAGCGCGAGCGACGGGAACCAGGAGGTGGCCGTTCGGCCGGCGGTGCGCGCGCGGCAGCTGGCTGCGCTCGGTTGACTGGGAAACAGAGAGCAGACTTGGGGGCTAAGTCTATTTCACCCAATGACAGGTGGGCCCCACTGGTCAGTGCTCTACCCCCTCTCAAAAGATCTCCAAAACTTGACAAAAGATGAATTCAATTGTTGGAAATCTTCAACTGAGCTACATTGGTATTGTTTGGCAAATTTACCTCAAATTCAAATGTATATTTGAATCCTTGGCATGTTTGGATCCTTTTTGGAAAAATGGGTAGCAAATCTTTTTGAAAATTTCTGAAACTTTGCCTCCCCACTAATTTGGACCTGAGGAATCCAATTATGCACTTTGATCCTTGGTTTAGCTGCTGAAATCCTGAGTTTGAATGCAACAGTTTGGAAACACACTCTCATGTGTGATCATATGTGTATAATTTTCACATGTTGTGAAAGTGTAAGTTTCCCCTCTAACCACTTCTTTGATAGGGGTTACTTGCTCTTCACCACATTTCCTAAGGTGTCCACAATAAAAACTGTGGTATTGTGAGATGAAGAAAAGTTTTTACAAGTCCCTTTTCTTGGGCTTTTACATCCCTCCCCCCTTAAAAGAATCTCGTCCCGAGATTATAAAAGAAGAGATAGCGATGTAATAGGGACTTACCCGTGTTGAGAAGCCAAGAACTCCGGGTAATTTGAGCGAAGGAACTCCTCGCTCTCCCACGTCGCTTCCTCGGCGGTGTGGTTGCTCCAGAGTATTTTGTAGAACCACAACGTTCTGCTACGCGTGGTCCTGGCTTTCTCATCAAGAATTCCCACCGGATATTCATCATATGTTAAATCCGGCCTCAGCTCGCCGATGTCTTCGGTAGGAACAGCAGCTGTATGCTTTAAGCATTTTCGCAGTTGCGAAACATGGAAAATATCATGGACACCAGCCAGAGATGCCGGTAGCTCCAATCGATACGCTGCTGGTCCACACTTCTCGGTGATAGCGTAGGGTCCAATGAAACGGGGAGCGAGCTTCCCCTTCACACCGAATCGGTGCACGCCCTTCATTGGAGGCACGCGGAGGTACACGTGTTCCCCAACGTCAAAGTGCAACGGCCTACGCCTCTTATCAGCGTAGCTCTTCTGTCGAGATTGAGCGGCCTTCAAATTGGCTTGAATTGTCCGAACGCGCTCCTCGGCGTCGTTCACCACATCAACCCCGAATGTGACCCTTTCACCGGACTCGCACCAATTTAATGGGGTGCGGCATTTACGACCGTAGAGAGCTTCATAGGGTGCCATTTTGATACTCGCTTGATAACCGTTGTTATACGAGAATTCCGCCAATGGTAGGTGATCATCCCAGTTCCTACCATGGTGGATGGCACACGCTCTCAACATGTCTTCCAGGACTTGATTCACCCTTTCTGTCTGACCATCGGTTTGAGGGTGATAAGCGGAACTCCTGATCAGCTTAGTACCCAATGCAGCGTGTAGCTGCTCCCAAAAGTGAGATACAAATAGTGCACCTCGATCTGAGACAATGGTCTTGGGTACCCCGTATAGGCATAGAATCTTCGCTATGTATAGCTCCGCATATTTGCCGGCACTGTAACGTGTATTTACCGGAATGAAGTGAGCCGTCTTGGTTAACCGATCAACGATTACCCATATGGAATCATGCTTGTTGGCTGTTAGGGGTAATCCCACAATGAAATCCATGCTCACATCTTCCCATTTCCATGCCGGAATCTTCAGGGGTTGCAACAGCCCTGATTTCTTCATGTGATCAGCTTTCACTCGTCTACACGTATCGCATTCGGATACGTACTTAGCTACCTCCCGCTTCATCCGTGTCCACCAAAATTTCTTTTTCAAATCTTGGTACATTTTGTTGCTGCCCGGATGAATGGAGTATTTGGACAAGTGAGCTTCATCGAGGATCTTTTTCCTCAACTTCATATCTCGGGGTACGACTATGCGGTCATTGAACCACAGCGTCCCCTCATCATCTTTCCGGAAACATTTAATTTCCCCATTTTCTATCCGTCTCCGGAGATGTGCCATGCCTTTATCCGTTTTCTGAGCTGCAATGATGTCCTCCCTAATAGTAGGGACGAGGGCAAGGTTATACAGCGATCCATAAGGAACCAAGTATAAACTTGGCTCTTCCTCCTCCACCGGTGTAATGGTGAGGTGATGGACATGCGATTTCCGACTCAGCGCGTCGGCAACCACATTCGCCTTGCCGGGGTGGTAATGGATCTCAATCTCATAATCTTTGATCAGTTCTAACCACCTCCTCTGCCTCATGTTCAGCTCCTTCTGGGTGAAAATGTATTTCAAGCTCTTGTGGTCGGTGTAGAGATGCACCAAGTTCCCCAGGAGATAGTGCCTCCACATTTTCAGCGCCAACACCACGGCAGCAAGTTCAAGATCGTGAGTCGGGTAGTGCTGCTCATGGTTCCGAAGTTGGCGTGAGCCATAAGCGACCACGCGTCCTTCCTGCATCAACACGCAGCCGAGCCCAATACCGGACGCGTCACAATACACGTCGAAGGGCTTTGTTGTATCCGGCTGAGCTAATACCGGGGCTGTTGTGAGATGCTTCACCAATGTTCGGAACGCTCCTTCACACGCCGTGTTCCAAACATATTTTGTCCCTTTCTTCAGCAACTCGGTCATCGGCTTAGCGAGCTTGGAGAAACTTGGAATGAATCTCCGGTAGTATCCCGCTAACCCGAGGAAGCTTCTGACTTCATGAACTGAAGTGGGAGCTTTCCATTTCAACACTTGCTCGATTTTACTTGGGTCAACCGCAATGCCTTCAGCTGAGATGATATGTCCCAAGAATGGCACTTGGCTGATCCAAAATTCGCATTTGCTGAACTTGGCGTAGAGTTTGTGGTCTCGCAATCGTTGAAGAACGATCCGTAAGTGTTCGGCATGCTCGGCTTCTGTCTTGGAGTAAACCAAGATATCGTCGATGAACACTACCACGAACTTGTCCAGCTCCGGCATGAACACCAAGTTCATGAGATACATGAAATGGGCTGGAGCATTTGTGAGACCAAAGGACATGACGAGATATTCGTATAAGCCGTATCTCGTCGAGAACGCCGTCTTCGGGATATCCTCAGCCCGGATCTTGATCTGGTGATATCCAGAGCGAAGGTCCATCTTTGAGAATACACTTGCCCCCACAAGTTGGTCAAACAAGATGTCAATACGGGGCAGTGGGTACTTATTCTTGATGGTGACGGCGTTGAGCGGCCGGTAATCCACACACAGCCTCAGGGTCTCATCCTTTTTCTTCACGAATAGCGCCGAGCATCCCCAAGGCGAGGAACTCGGCCTAATGAAACCCTTGCTCAACAGATCATTGAGCTGTTCTTTTAATTCAGCCAGCTCATTTGGAGCCATCTTGTATGGTCTCCGTGATATGGGCGTAGTCCCGGGTGCAAGTTCAATCTTGAACTCGACATCCCGCTCAGGTGGCATGCCCGGAAGATCATCCGGGAACACATCAGGATACTCCCGGACTACGGGGATGTCTTCTAACTTGAGAACTTCAGCATTATTAATTGCTAAAACTTCCCGGACTGGCATGTCTAACATCATGGAATGCGGACGGTGGAATGGAGAATTTAAGTGGACCGTCCGTGTCCGAGTCTCTAGGACAGCGCCATGGTATTGCAGCCATGACATCCCTAAGATTGCATCAATCTTTTGTCCCATAAGGATTATCAAGGTGGTGGGATATAGTTTCCCACCTAAGCACAGAGGTGCCTTTGGAACCATCATATTAGCTGAAATCTTCCCTCCCGGTGAGCAGATCATATAAGTGCAGCCGGTTGGGAAGACTTGCAATTGATGTTTAGCCACATAGGATGCACTTATAAAGCTGTGGGTTGCACCCGAATCAAATAATATGACGATGGCTTGATGGTTGAGAGTAAACGTACCCGCCAGCACGTTGTCTCCCTCTGGGGCGTCCTCACTGTCGAGGTTGCGGACGCCTCCAGTCCGCTGACCAACCTTCTTCGCCGGAGGTCGGCCTTGAGCACCGCCCTGAAACTGGGCTTGCCCGCTGCTCTGCTGCCCCTGGGGACAGTCCTTCGCAAAGTGGCCCGCCTGGCCACACGTGAAGCAGGTGAAACGGGGCGGTCCCCCGCTGATCGGTGGACGGAAACCTGGGGCGCGTTGTGGCGGTGGAAACGCCCGGGGTACCGTCTGCTGCTGCTGCTGTCTTGGTGGTGGCACCGGCGGACGGAACGGAGGTGCCTGAAAGGGACGTCCCCCGAACCGTTGCGGTCGCGCCGGTGGTTGCCACTGCTGCCCGGATGGTGTCCGATACACCATACGGTACTTCTGGGGAGCGCCACTCCCACCGCTGCTAGGTGGAGCGCTACGCTTCCTCTGCTCAGCTGCTAACTCCCGCTGAGCGTCCTCTTGCATGATGGCGGCATTGACTAGATCGTTGAATGTGCCGCGGTTCCATTGTACGAGGTGGGTCTTCATTTCGGGATGTAACCCCCGATAGAAGTGCTCCCTCTTCTTCTCCTCCGTGGAGATGTAGTCTGACGCATACTGCGCCAGATGGTTGAAGGCACGGGAGTAGTCGTGGGCACTCCTCCCGCCCTGCTTCATGTAAAAGCCCAAGAAAAGGGACTTGCAAAAACTTTTATGCACCTCACAACACAACAGTTTTGTTGTGTGTAGATTGTGACATATTGTGAAGAGCAAGTGGCCTCTATCAAAGGAGTGATTAGAAGGGAAAGCCTTCACTTTCATAATGTATGGTTTCTACACTTAAACATGAGAGGTTGAGCTCACCCCTAGAATTTAAAAAGTCTTGGGAAGGTTCAGTCCAAAGCTCATGCAAATTCAACACTTTTTGAGGCACTTTTGAGTTATTTCAAAAAGAGGCCAATTTGAGTGTAAATTCAAATTGCAGCAACTTTCATCATCCAAATTCAAAAGTTAGCTCCATATCTACACTCAGCACATTTTTCTGAGTAAACCCACCAATTTCCAGCCCCATTGGAGCTCATCTTGTCAAGAGTTAAATTTGCTAGAATTCAAAACTGAATTTGAATTTCAGTTTGAATATGAAGCAAACTTGACCAAACAAAGTTTGAATTTGAGAATTCAAATTCAAACAAAGACTTGGGAGCTAAGTCTCACATTAAATTGTGAGTAGCTGGTGGGATAATTAACAAAAACAGAAAAGAAATATTAGGGGAAAAGGAGAAAGGGGGAGGCCCACAGGTCAGTGGCACACTGGAGGGGCAGTCGGTTGCTGCAGCCGACCCCGACTTCGCGCGCAAGACAGTGAACGGCGGCGAGCCACCGAGGCAGCGATCGGCCACCTCACAGTGCCAAACTGCGGCTTAAAGGCCAGCGCACAGCCCACGCCGCCTTCCTCCTGCTTTCCAAACGAGAACCCCCCCCTACCGAGTTCCTTCCTCGTTTCCGCGCGAACACAGAAACGCCGCCCTTTCTGATCGCCGGCGTCCGGCCAGCACAGGCGCGCTCGTGCCCGACGAGCCATACAAGAAAGGACCGCCTTAAGGTGCTGACTCTTCTAGTCCCTACCGTTCTTCATTTCATGGGCTGTCGAGGGAGTATTTCGCCGGGAAAGCTTCGGGTGTCTTGAGACCGAGCTCCCACAAAATCCCAAAATTCGTGGGGGTTAGCTCATCACTGGGCAAACCGAGTCATGCACACGCTCTATACACGGCCACGACCACCTAGGATCAAAAACCAGTAAAAACCGTGGGCTAGGTTGACGGTTCTTTGAAGTTTTCTGAAGCACAGCCGATATCCGGCCTAGGTCGCCGGTGAGGTCATAGTTACCGCCGTTTTCACGAGGATCGGTGTCCATGTCCGTGACCAGCAGGTGTCAGCGGAGCTCCCCGAGCAAACCGCATCGAAAAAGGTGCGTGGGATGCCGAGTTAGACGTCGCCGGTGAGCTCCCGGCCGCTGTTGCCGTTGGGAGCACTGTTCCGGTGGTTGTCAAGTTCTGGGGAGGGCACCACCGTGTTCCTCAGGCCGAGATAGGCACTGGCGGCGAGATTCAGCAAGCTCCGAGGACCGGAACCCGTCTCCGGCGAGAGCTCCGGCGAGCTTGGCGGCGGGGTCGCGCGGGTGGCCGGAGGAGGACGAAGGGGTAGGCCCCACGCGTCAGCGGCTGGAAATAAAGGGGTGGGATTCTCTGTGGTCCGGGATCCAGTGCGGCCGCGCGGGAAGGAGTCTGTGGCCCCGTGTGGCTCGGATCCAGCGGTCGACACGTGTACGTGGACCCACCCGCAGGATTTAAACATTTCTGGAATTTCCAGTTTTAGTGCAAACTTTAGAACCCCATAACTTTTGCTAGGAAGCTCCAAATTTAGTGATTCAAATTGGGTTGGATTCATCTTGCCTAGCTCTGTCCAGAGATACAACCCAATTTGTATTAAACCCATTAATTAATTCTGGAAAATTCTTTAAAGCTTTTCAGCAAAAGAATTTTAGAGGGAGTTTGGTTCATCCAAAAATTCCCAAATTTTGGCAGAATGTTCTTTAGGACATTAGTAAACCCCTGTAAAAGTTTCAGACCATTTGGAGTTGATTTGGTCAGAGCAATTCAAATTTGAAGGTGCTGTGTTCATTTGAATGCAGAAACATTTTCAGAGAATTTCCAAAACTTGGAAATTCAATTCTGGGCAAACCCTGACTCCAAAAATGCTAGGAAAATTCATGCAAACTCTATGAGCTATAATATAAATTGTAGTTCATTAAGTTGAGCATGAACAGGGTATTACCTCAGAATTAATTCTTCCTTGCTGATTTGCCAAGAGAATTATTCTGAGCAAACCATTACATGAAAAGTGCTAAGGTTTGGTCCAGAGAGTTTGCTTGTGACAAGGAACTCACACAAAAATTCTCAGCTCCATTGGAGCTCTAGATCACCCCTGTCCTGTTTACCCACTTAAGGGATTAAAATGAAAAAGGGGAAAACCACTTAGCATTTAACCATGTGATTAAGTCCAAGCCAAACCACCAACACCAGTTCATATTTAAATTCTTAAACAAAGTTCCAGGTATTAGAGGCTGGTTATTAGAACAAATAGTATAAGTCTTACTCTAAACTCACTTTTGCATATAAATTAACATGTAGTATTTCATTAACGTGTAGCCGTTGAAGAAGAGACTCCGGAAGTGCTGGACTTCCTCCTTCCGGACGAAGAACTAACTCCTGACCAGCAGCAACAAGGCAAGCCCCGGTTTGCATTAACCCTTTTATAAATCTTACTTTGTTTACATGTGTCATATGAAGTATGTATGTGCATTAGGTCTAGGGTGAATGAAACCCCACTTGCATAACCAAAGGTTCCTAAAAGAGTGAGGGTAGTGTCAAGGACCTCGAGTAGACAGGCTATGCTTAATGAGTCATAGGACTTCGGTACAAGTCGAGTAGTTGGAATCTACTCGCGAGATAGGATGGGGACACACGGGTTCGGTTGAGTGATGTGAGATCACTTTAGTAATGAAAATGAGACTAGGCAGGGGCTAGGGCGCAGCAAGAGAGAGTCTTGTGTGCGCAGCCCTGTCCGTGTCGATTGAGGACCGATCCGTGTGCGGCCCTGCTGAACAAGTATTGAACGTACCGAAGGCATATCGGATATATGGGCCCCGATAAACCGATGTAGCCTAAACCTCCGGGCGTCGAGGCATAGCACACCGATTTATAGGTGTAGGTTGAGGGCAGCAAGGTGGAAATCTGCCAACGGGCATAGAGAGATGCTCCGTGTGGGGAACCTCCTGCTCGTTTCGGTGCGACCGGTTCGACGTTTGGGCTGTTGGGTGAAAGGTTGTCCCGTACGACATCGAGTGAGCGTGCTGTGCAGCTCCACGGGTGGGCGTACGTGACGTGCTCTTTGGGTTTTCCCTGCAGGTGTATATCGAGTCGATTCGCCGTCCCTCGCGGTGACGAGTACTGCTTGTTCACTGCGTCGTAACGTAGACTAATGGATGAAATATGTCGATTCAATGATGCTGATTGATATAATTGTATTGCTACATGTGTGCCACCAAATACTGCTTACTAAATTTCAGATTTCATGAACTGTTAACTTGTTGCTAAAAGATGAACTAAGGATGAACTTGTAGGCGTGTCGTTTTGCTGAAAAGATACTATCCTATGTCCCTTGTACCCCTCATGTAGAGTTTCATGCTTAGGTGAGTCGGTTAAGCCTTGCTGAGCCTTCGTGCTCACGGTTGCTGCTTAAGTGTTTTTCAGGTGAGGAGCCACCCACGGACTCGGAGTACGAGTCCACCGGCGAGGGTTACCCTCCGTCGGGGACCACGGCTGAGTGGGAGCCGTACACGCCGCGCTGAGCTGAGACGTGCAGCTAGTGTGGGTTGCCCTAGGGCTGGGCAACCGACTTTTGCTAAATAGGCGGGCGTGAGTTGTATAGTGTAGTCTTCCGCTGTGTAATAGAACAATAATTGTAACTGAAGTTTGTACTTGTTTGTACAGTTTCAGCTGTTTTTCCCATGTAATATATTGTGTTCTTATGACGTGTGCTGTCGGGTGTCGCATCGCGCGGCACCACCCTCTGCGATCCTGGATGAGCGGATTCCGGTCCGCCACAGCCTGGTATCAGAGCTGCAGTGGGGATAGCACAGTACTTAAGGACTGCATTATGGGAAAAAACTTAGGTATACGGTGAGGAATCGGTAGTTGCCCAAGTAAGGACTATATTAGCCTAGTTACTTAAAGTGGCAAAGACTAACTTATGTGTTATAATTCTGAATTTCAATTATGTAACGACGCACCTACGCTCTGGTAAGTATGGTAAGGAACGCCACCGAAAGCGGTTCAATTTCGGTTAGCTCTCCCTGACGAGGAACGTGGTTCAGGGATTTGTCTCATAGCTTGGTGTGAGACGTCAATATGAATCTTTTGGACTCTTCATGTCCCTGAGTTCATATGAAACGCTGATCCCTAGCGTGCATTAGGCAAGTAAGTGGAGACCCCATCGCGTGGTCAGTAACGCGAAAGTGTGTTCGTCTGGAAATAGCCCAGGAGGACATACGCAGCGCTTGCCATCGGCGTGCCCTGCAGGGCAGTAGGTGGTATCTGTTGGGTTGATAACATTCCCAACCGTGACGACCCGTTCATGGCATACTCGGGTTCCCCGTCGTGTGGTGTTGAAACACGATCACGTGCCTTGAGACGTGACTTAGCTCAAGGACGGCCGTATGGAAATGATACGGGCGTTTGTATTTACTTTCAAATATGGAACTGCCTGAAATGAATAACCATTGAGTGCACCATTATTGTGTGGTTTTCTGCAGGTACTAACCACGTATGTATCCGTGTAGAAAACGTGTGCGAGAGACCGTTTAGTGCCACACTTGAGACGTATATACCGGTATGAACCGGTTAGGATTTTCTTTTGTGAGGAACGTAGTACCGAGATATGGTAGGCATATGCATGAGAATAATGATAACAAAGAATTAAAATCTATAGGTTCAACATTTAGGACCCTGGTTGGGTATAAGAATGGGATAGTGGAGCAGTATAGCCAAAAGTATGAAAAGCAGAGTGCTCTGTTTTGGGCAGCACGTTTGCTGATCCTCAACAGGGCATAACTCACAGGTCTTTTAGCCCAGGGAGGTGTGCTATATAGTTTTGGAAAGGTATTCAAGTCCTCTACAACTTTGTTGTAGACTTCCAGAGCTGAAACTCGCCTTAAGATGGCTGAAATCCCAGAGGAATGTAAACTGTCCAGAACCAGGGCAGAGTAAAACATCCTCTGAACTGATCTGTTTTTCAAAGATAACTCCCAGTAGAAAAATCTAAAATTGTCATATAATCCATCCTTAGAAAGAGTAGAAGATGTTTGACATCTTTGCAATTCAAAGTTTCTGAAGTTTCAGCACAGAATTTAGTGGAAATCAGGATTGGAAACAGCCACTTCCAAGGGAGGTGCTGTTAAAAATCCTTCCAGAAATTCTGCTGACTTTGAATAAACATAACTTTTTAGCCAAATCTGATCTGGGGGCAAATGCATACTCGTTGGAAAGATACTAAAGTTAACTTTAACTTTGTTATTCAACTTGAGTCATGAAAATGCCCAGAACCAGATCAAAACTTGGAATAGGTAGCAACTGGTCATCCTGACGGAAGAATGACAGTTGAACTCATTGGAGAGGGTGTTGTACCCTAAGGGCGATACTAATGTCTCGTAGAGACCAAACCCAGTTATGGTGAGCTTCCAAAGAGGGGGTTCATCAAGTTGGATTAAACTAACTTGTGTTTGGTCTGGTAATGGTGTAGCTTGTGCAAAGTTATTACATTATCTGCTTACGAGATATTTCGCATGTTTTGTTGTCATAATGTTTTTCCGCCCAGTTCTATTGGACTGCATGCCAAATGTTGCGGGACTGATGTTTAATGTCGTATGGTTGCAGATGGTTCGTACTAGGACCACGCACGAGGTTGGTGGCTCTAGCCAAGGTGGAGGCGATGACTCCCAGCCACCGGCCTACGACAGCACCCCGCAGCAGCAGCCACCACCGCCGCCTCCGCTTACTCTAGCGGATGTGATAGCGGCATTGGTGGGAGGTCGTGAGGAGCAGACCGACCTGCTCCGCACGATCGTGCAGAATACGTCCCAGGCGGGAGGACGCCAAGAGCGAGGGCCTCGTGAGCCCCGCGAAGTGTCGTACTCGGATTTCATGAGTACGCACCCTCCAGTGTTCACCGAAGCTGAAGAACCACTGGAGGCGGACAACTGGCTGCGGACTATCGAGTCCAAGTTCGGGCTGCTCCAGTGTACGGAGCGGCAGAAGACGCTGTTCGCAGCACAGCAGCTCCACGGTGCTGCTGGTGCGTGGTGGGCGAATTATGTCGCCTCACGTCCGGCTGGTCATGCCGTGGAATGGCAAGAGTTCCGGGAGGCGTTCCGCGCCTATCACATTCCTCCCGGGATCATGAAGAGAAAGTTCCAAGAATTTTTGGAACTGAAGCAGGGCGGGAGGAGTGCCCACGACTACTCCCGTGCCTTCAACCATCTGGCGCAGTATGCGTCAGACTACATCTCCACGGAGGAGAAGAAGAGGGAGCACTTCTATCGGGGGTTACATCCCGAAATGAAGACCCACCTCGTACAATGGAACCGCGGCACATTCAACGATCTAGTCAATGCCGCCATCATGCAAGAGGACGCTCAGCGGGAGTTAGCAGCTGAGCAGAGGAAGCGTAGCGCTCCACCTAGCAGCGGTGGGAGTGGCGCTCCCCAGAAGTACCGTATGGTGTATCGGACACCATCCGGGCAGCAGTGGCAACCACCGGCGCGACCGCAACGGTTCGGGGGACGTCCCTTTCAGGCACCTCCGTTCCGTCCGCCGATGCCACCACCAAGACAGCAGCAGCAGCAGACGGTACCCCGGGCGTTTCCACCGCCACAACGCGCCCCAGGTTTCCGTCCACCGATCAGCGGGGGACCGCCCCGTTTCACCTGCTTCACGTGTGGCCAAGCGGGCCACTTTGCGAAGGACTGTCCCCAGGGGCAGCAGAGCAGCGGGCAAGCCCAGCTCCAGGGCGGTGCTCGAGGCCGACCTCCGGTGAAGAAGGTTGGTCAGCGGACTGGAGGCGTCCGCAACCTCGACAATGAGGACGCCCCAGAGGGAGACAACGTGCTGGCGGGTACGTTTACTCTCAACCATCAAGCCATCGTCATATTATTTGATTCTGGTGCAACCCACAGCTTTATAAGTGCATCCTATGTGGCTAAACACCAATTGCAAGTCTTCCCAACCGACTGCACTTATATGATATGCTCACCGGGAGGGAAGATTTCAGCTAATATGATGATTCCAAAGGCACCTCTGTGCTTAGGTGGGAAACTATATCTCACCACCTTGATAATCCTTATGGGACAAAAGATTGATGCAATCTTAGGGATGTCATGGCTGCAATACCATGGCGCTGTCCTAGAGACTCGGACACGGACGGTCCACTTAAATTCTCCATTCCACCGTCCGCATTCCATGATGTTAGACACGCCAGTCCGGGAAGTTTTAGCAATTAATAATGCTGAAGTTCTCAAGTTAGAAGACATCCCCGTAGTCCGGGAGTATCCTGATGTGTTCCCGGATGATCTTCCGGGCATGCCACCTGAGCGGGATGTCGAGTTCAAGATTGAACTTGCACCCGGGACTACGCCCATATCACGGAGACCATACAAGATGGCTCCAAATGAGCTGGCTGAATTAAAAGAACAGCTCAATGATTTGTTGAGCAAGGGTTTCATTAGGCCGAGTTCCTCGCCTTGGGGATGCTCGGCGCTATTCGTGAAGAAAAAGGATGAGACCCTGAGGCTGTGTGTGGATTACCGGCCGCTCAACGCCGTCACCATCAAGAATAAGTACCCACTGCCCCGTATTGACATTTTGTTTGATCAACTTGTGGGGGCAAGTGTATTCTCAAAGATGGACCTTCGCTCTGGATATCACCAAATCAAGATCCGGGCGGAGGATATCCCGAAGACGGCGTTCTCGACGAGATACGGCTTATACGAATATCTCGTCATGTCCTTTGGTCTCACAAATGCTCCAGCCCATTTCATGTATCTCATGAACTCGGTGTTCATGCCGGAGCTGGACAAGTTCGTGGTAGTGTTCATCGACGATATCTTGGTTTACTCCAAGACAGAAGCCGAGCATGCCGAACACTTACGGATCGTTCTTCAGCGATTGCGAGACCACAAGCTCTACGCCAAGTTCAGCAAATGCGAATTTTGGATCAGCCAAGTGCCATTCTTGGGACATATCATCTCAGCTGAAGAAATTCCAGTTGACCCAAGTAAAATCGAGCAAGTGTTGAAATGGAAAGCTCCCACTTCAGTTCATGAAGTCAGAAGCTTCCTCGGGTTAGCGGGATACTACCGGAGATTCATTCCAAGTTTCTCCAAGCTCGCTAAGCCGATGACAGAGTTGCTGAAGAAAGGGACAAAATATGTTTGGAACACGGCGTGTGAAGGAGCGTTCCGAACACTGGTGAAGCATCTCACAACAGCCCCGGTATTAGCTCAGCCGGATACAACAAAGCCCTTCGACGTGTATTGTGACGCGTCCGGTATTGGACTCGGCTGCGTGTTGATGCAGGAAGGACGCGTGGTCGCTTATGGCTCACGCCAACTTCGGAACCATGAGCAGCACTACCCGACTCACGATCTTGAACTTGCTGCCGTGGTGTTGGCGCTGAAAATGTGGAGGCACTATCTCCTGGGGAACTTGGTGCATCTCTACACCGACCACAAGAGCTTGAAATACATTTTCACCCAGAAGGAGCTGAACATGAGGCAGAGGAGGTGGTTAGAACTGATCAAAGATTATGAGATTGAGATCCATTACCACCCCGGCAAGGCGAATGTGGTTGCCGACGCGCTGAGTCGGAAATCACATGTCCATCACCTCACCATTACACCGGTGGAGGAGGAAGAGCCAAGTTTATACTTGGTTCCTTATGGATCGCTGTACAACCTTGCCCTCATCCCTACTATTAGGGAGGACATCATTGCAGCTCAGAAAACGGATAAAGGCATGGCACATCTCCGGAGACGGATAGACATTGGAGAAATTAAATGTTTCCGGAAAGATGGTGAGGGGACGTTGTGGTTCAATGACCGCATAGTCGTACCCCGAGATATGGAGTTGAGGAAAAAGATCCTCGATGAAGCTCACTTGTCCAAATACTCCATTCATCCGGGCAGCAACAAAATGTACCAAGATTTGAAAAAGAAATTTTGGTGGACGCGGATGAAGCGGGAGGTAGCTAAGTACGTATCCGAGTGCGATACGTGTAGACGAGTGAAAGCTGATCACATGAAGAAATCAGGGCTGTTGCAACCCCTGAAGATCCCGGCATGGAAATGGGAAGATGTGAGCATGGATTTCATTGTAGGATTACCTCTAACAGCCAACAAGCATGATTCCATATGGGTAATCGTTGATCGGTTAACCAAGACGGCTCACTTCATTCCGGTGAATACACGTTACAATGCCGGCAAATATGCGGAGCTATACATAGCGAAGATTCTATGCCTATACGGGGTACCCAAGACCATTGTCTCAGATCGAGGTGCATTATTTGTATCTCGCTTTTGGGAGCAGCTACACGCTGCATTGGGTACTAAGTTGATCAGGAGCTCCGCCTATCACCCTCAGACTGATGGTCAGACAGAAAGGGTGAATCAAGTCCTGGAAGACATGTTGAGAGCATGTGCCATCCACCATGGTAGGAACTGGGATGATCACCTACCATTGGCGGAATTCTCGTACAACAACGGTTATCAGGCAAGTATCAAGATGGCACCTTACGAAGCTCTCTACGGTCGTAAATGCCGCACCCCATTAAATTGGTGCGAGTCCGGTGAAAGGGTCACATTCGGAGTTGATGTGGTGAACGACGCCGAAGAGCGCGTTCGGACAATTCGAGCCAATTTGAAGGCCGCTCAATCCCGACAGAAGAGCTACGCTGATAAGAGGCGTAGGCCGTTGCACTTTGACGTTGGGGAACACGTGTACCTCCGCGTGTCTCCAATGAAGGGCGTGCACCGATTCCGTGTGAAGGGGAAGCTCGCTCCCCGTTTCATTGGACCCTACGCTATCACCGAGAAGTGTGGACCAGCAGCGTACCGATTGGAGCTACCGGCATCTCTGGCTGGTGTCCATGATATTTTCCATGTTTCGCAACTGCGAAAATGCTTGAAGCATACAACTGCTGTTCCTACCGAAGACATCGGCGAGCTGAAACCGGATTTAACATATGATGAATATCCGGTGGGAATTCTTGATGAGAAAGCCAGGACCACGCGTAGCAGAACGTTGTGGTTCTACAAGATACTCTGGAGTAACCACACCGCCGAAGAAGCGACGTGGGAGAACGAGGAGTTCCTTCGCTCAAATTACCCGGAGTTCATGACTTCTCAACACGGGTAAGTCCCTATTACATCGCTATCTCTTCTTTTATAATCTCGGGACGAGATTCTTTTAAGGGGGGAGGGATGTAAAAGCCCAAGAAAAGGGACTTGCAAAAACTTTTATGCACCTCACAACACAACAGTTTTGTTGTGTGTAGATTGTGACATATTGTGAAGAGCAAGTGGCCTCTATCAAAGGAGTGATTAGAAGGGAAAGCCTTCACTTTCATAATGTATGGTTTCTACACTTAAACATGAGAGGTTGAGCTCACCCCTAGAATTTAAAAAGTCTTGGGAAGGTTCAGTCCAAAGCTCATGCAAATTCAACACTTTTTGAGGCACTTTTGAGTTATTTCAAAAAGAGGCCAATTTGAGTGTAAATTCAAATTGCAGCAACTTTCATCATCCAAATTCAAAAGTTAGCTCCATATCTACACTCAGCACATTTTTCTGAGTAAACCCACCAATTTCCAGCCCCATTGGAGCTCATCTTGTCAAGAGTTAAATTTGCTAGAATTCAAAACTGAATTTGAATTTCAGTTTGAATATGAAGCAAACTTGACCAAACAAAGTTTGAATTTGAGAATTCAAATTCAAACAAAGACTTGGGAGCTAAGTCTCACATTAAATTGTGAGTAGCTGGTGGGATAATTAACAAAAACAGAAAAGAAATATTAGGGGAAAAGGAGAAAGGGGGAGGCCCACAGGTCAGTGGCACACTGGAGGGGCAGTCGGTTGCTGCAGCCGACCCCGACTTCGCGCGCAAGACAGTGAACGGCGGCGAGCCACCGAGGCAGCGATCGGCCACCTCACAGTGCCAAACTGCGGCTTAAAGGCCAGCGCACAGCCCACGCCGCCTTCCTCCTGCTTTCCAAACGAGAACCCCCCCCTACCGAGTTCCTTCCTCGTTTCCGCGCGAACACAGAAACGCCGCCCTTTCTGATCGCCGGCGTCCGGCCAGCACAGGCGCGCTCGTGCCCGACGAGCCATACAAGAAAGGACCGCCTTAAGGTGCTGACTCTTCTAGTCCCTACCGTTCTTCATTTCATGGGCTGTCGAGGGAGTATTTCGCCGGGAAAGCTTCGGGTGTCTTGAGACCGAGCTCCCACAAAATCCCAAAATTCGTGGGGGTTAGCTCATCACTGGGCAAACCGAGTCATGCACACGCTCTATACACGGCCACGACCACCTAGGATCAAAAACCAGTAAAAACCGTGGGCTAGGTTGACGGTTCTTTGAAGTTTTCTGAAGCACAGCCGATATCCGGCCTAGGTCGCCGGTGAGGTCATAGTTACCGCCGTTTTCACGAGGATCGGTGTCCATGTCCGTGACCAGCAGGTGTCAGCGGAGCTCCCCGAGCAAACCGCATCGAAAAAGGTGCGTGGGATGCCGAGTTAGACGTCGCCGGTGAGCTCCCGGCCGCTGTTGCCGTTGGGAGCACTGTTCCGGTGGTTGTCAAGTTCTGGGGAGGGCACCACCGTGTTCCTCAGGCCGAGATAGGCACTGGCGGCGAGATTCAGCAAGCTCCGAGGACCGGAACCCGTCTCCGGCGAGAGCTCCGGCGAGCTTGGCGGCGGGGTCGCGCGGGTGGCCGGAGGAGGACGAAGGGGTAGGCCCCACGCGTCAGCGGCTGGAAATAAAGGGGTGGGATTCTCTGTGGTCCGGGATCCAGTGCGGCCGCGCGGGAAGGAGTCTGTGGCCCCGTGTGGCTCGGATCCAGCGGTCGACACGTGTACGTGGACCCACCCGCAGGATTTAAACATTTCTGGAATTTCCAGTTTTAGTGCAAACTTTAGAACCCCATAACTTTTGCTAGGAAGCTCCAAATTTAGTGATTCAAATTGGGTTGGATTCATCTTGCCTAGCTCTGTCCAGAGATACAACCCAATTTGTATGAAACCCATTAATTAATTCTGGAAAATTCTTTAAAGCTTTTCAGCAAAAGAATTTTAGAGGGAGTTTGGTTCATCCAAAAATTCCCAAATTTTGGCAGAATGTTCTTTAGGACATTAGTAAACCCCTGTAAAAGTTTCAGACCATTTGGAGTTGATTTGGTCAGAGCAATTCAAATTTGAAGGTGCTGTGTTCATTTGAATGCAGAAACATTTTCAGAGAATTTCCAAAACTTGGAAATTCAATTCTGGGCAAACCCTGACTCCAAAAATGCTAGGAAAATTCATGCAAACTCTATGAGCTATAATATAAATTGTAGTTCATTAAGTTGAGCATGAACAGGGGTATTACCTCAGAATTAATTCTTCCTTGCTGATTTGCCAAGAGAATTATTCTGAGCAAACCATTACATGAAAAGTGCTAAGGTTTGGTCCAGAGAGTTTGCTTGTGACAAGGAACTCACACAAAAATTCTCAGCTCCATTGGAGCTCTAGATCACCCCTGTCCTGTTTACCCACTTAAGGGATTAAAATGAAAAAGGGGAAAACCACTTAGCATTTAACCATGTGATTAAGTCCAAGCCAAACCACCAACACCAGTTCATATTTAAATTCTTAAACAAAGTTCCAGGTATTAGAGGCTGGTTATTAGAACCAATAGTATAAGTCTTACTCTAAACTCACTTTTGCATATAAATTAACATGTAGTATTTCATTAACGTGTAGCCGTTGAAGAAGAGACTCCGGAAGTGCTGGACTTCCTCCTTCCGGACGAAGAACTAACTCCTGACCAGCAGCAACAAGGCAAGCCCCGGTTTGCATTAACCCTTTTATAAATCTTACTTTGTTTACATGTGTCATATGAAGTATGTATGTGCATTAGGTCTAGGGTGAATGAAACCCCACTTGCATAACCAAAGGTTCCTAAAAGAGTGAGGGTAGTGTCAAGGACCTCGAGTAGACAGGCTATGCTTAATGAGTCATAGGACTTCGGTACAAGTCGAGTAGTTGGAATCTACTCGCGAGATAGGATGGGGACACACGGGTTCGGTTGAGTGATGTGAGATCACTTTAGTAATGAAAATGAGACTAGGCAGGGGCTAGGGCGCAGCAAGAGAGAGTCTTGTGTGCGCAGCCCTGTCCGTGTCGATTGAGGACCGATCCGTGTGCGGCCCTGCTGAACAAGTATTGAACGTACCGAAGGCATATCGGATATATGGGCCCCGATAAACCGATGTAGCCTAAACCTCCGGGCGTCGAGGCATAGCACACCGATTTATAGGTGTAGGTTGAGGGCAGCAAGGTGGAAATCTGCCAACGGGCATAGAGAGATGCTCCGTGTGGGGAACCTCCTGCTCGTTTCGGTGCGACCGGTTCGACGTTTGGGCTGTTGGGTGAAAGGTTGTCCCGTACGACATCGAGTGAGCGTGCTGTGCAGCTCCACGGGTGGGCGTACGTGACGTGCTCTTTGGGTTTTCCCTGCAGGTGTATATCGAGTCGATTCGCCGTCCCTCGCGGTGACGAGTACTGCTTGTTCACTGCGTCGTAACGTAGACTAATGGATGAAATATGTCGATTCAATGATGCTGATTGATATAATTGTATTGCTACATGTGTGCCACCAAATACTGCTTACTAAATTTCAGATTTCATGAACTGTTAACTTGTTGCTAAAAGATGAACTAAGGATGAACTTGTAGGCGTGTCGTTTTGCTGAAAAGATACTATCCTATGTCCCTTGTACCCCTCATGTAGAGTTTCATGCTTAGGTGAGTCGGTTAAGCCTTGCTGAGCCTTCGTGCTCACGGTTGCTGCTTAAGTGTTTTTCAGGTGAGGAGCCACCCACGGACTCGGAGTACGAGTCCACCGGCGAGGGTTACCCTCCGTCGGGGACCACGGCTGAGTGGGAGCCGTACACGCCGCGCTGAGCTGAGACGTGCAGCTAGTGTGGGTTGCCCTAGGGCTGGGCAACCGACTTTTGCTAAATAGGCGGGCGTGAGTTGTATAGTGTAGTCTTCCGCTGTGTAATAGAACAATAATTGTAACTGAAGTTTGTACTTGTTTGTACAGTTTCAGCTGTTTTTCCCATGTAATATATTGTGTTCTTATGACGTGTGCTGTCGGGTGTCGCATCGCGCGGCACCACCCTCTGCGATCCTGGATGAGCGGATTCCGGTCCGCCACACTTCAGTTCCAAAAATTCTTGGAACTTTCTCTTCATTATTCCGGGAGGAATGTGATAGGCGCGGAACGCCTCCCGGAACTCTTGCCATTCCACGGCATGGCCAGCCGGACGTGAGGCGACATAATTCCCCCACCACGCACCAGCGGCACCGTGGAGCTGCTGTGCTGCGAACAGCGTCTTCTGCCGCTCCGTACACTGGAGCAGCCCGAACTTGGACTCGATAGTCCGCAGCCAGTTGTCCGCCTCCAGTGGTTCTTCAGCTTCGGTGAACACTGGAGGGTGCGTACTCATGAAATCCGAGTACGACACTTCGCGGGGCTCACGAGGCCCTCGCTCTTGACGTCCTCCCGCCTGGGACGTATTCTGCACGATCGTGCGGAGCAGGTCGGTCTGCTCCTCACGACCTCCCACCAATGCCGCTATCACATCCGCTAGAGTAAGCGGAGGCGGCGGCGGTGGCTGCTGCTGCGGGGTGCTGTCGTAGGCCGGTGGCTGGGAGTCATCGCCTCCACCTTGGCTAGAGCCACCAACCCCGTGCGTGGTCCTAGTACGAACCATCTGCAACCATACGACATTAACCATCAGTCCCGCAACATTTTGCATGCAGTCCAATAGAACTGGGCGGCAAAATATTATGACAACAAAAACATGCGAAATATCTCGTAAGTAGATAATGTAATAACTTTGCACAAGCTACACCATTACCAGACCAAACACAAGTTAGTTTAATCCAACTGGATGAACCCCCTCTTTGGAAGCTCACCATAACTGGGTTTGGTCTCTACGAGACATTATTATTGCGTTGTCATCACGTATAACACCCTTAGGGTACAACACCCTTTTCAATGAGTTCAACTGTCTTTCTTCTGTCAGAATGACCAGTTGCTACCTATTCCAAGTTTTGATCTGGTTCTGTGCATTTTCATGACTCAAGTTGAATACCAAAGTTAAAGTTAACCTTAGTATCTTTCCAACAAGTACTCATTTGCCCCCAGATCAGCTTTGATTAAAAAGTTATGCTAATTCAAAGTTAGCAGAATTTCTGGAAGAATTTTAACAGCACCTCCCTTGGAAGTGGCTGTTTCCAATCCTGATATCCACTAAATTCTGTGCTGAAATTTCAGGAACTTTGAATTGCAAAGATGGCAAACATCTTCTACTCTTTCTAAGGATGGATTATATGACAATTTTAGATTTTTCTACTGGGAGTTATATTTGAAAAACAGATCAGTTCAGAGGATGTTTTACTCTGCCCTGATTCTGGACAGTTTACATTCCTCTGGGATTTCAGCCATCTTAAGGCGAGTTTCAGCTCTGGAAGTCTACAACAAAGTTGTAGAGTACTTGAATACCTTTCCAGAACTATATAGCACACCTCCCTGGGCTAAAAGACCTGTGAGTTATGCCCTGTTGAAGATCAGCAAACATGCTGCCCAAAACAGAGCACTCTGTTTTTCAGTCTCTTTTGGAACTACACTCATCACCATCCCATTCTTATACCCAACCAGGGTCCTAACTGTTGAACCTATAGATTTTAATTCTTTGTCATCATTATACTCATGCATATGCCTACAATGTCTCGGTACTACGTTTCTCACAAAAGAAAATCCTAACCGGATCATACCGGCATATACGTCTCAAGTGTGGCACTAAACGGTCTCTCGCACACGTTTTCTACACGGATACATACGTGGTTAGTACCTGCAGAAGACCACACAATGATGGTGCACTCAAAGTTTGTTCATTTCAGGCAGTTCCATATCTAAAAGTAAATACAAACGCCCGTATCATTGTCATACGGCCGTCCTTGAGCTAAGTCACGTCTCAAGGCACGTGATCGTGTTTCAACACCACACGACGGGGAACCCGAGTATGTCATGAACGGGTCGTCACGGTTGGGAATGTTATCAACCCAACAGATACCACCTACTGCCCTGCAGGGCACGCCGATGGCAAGCGCTGCGTATGTCCTCCTGGGCTATTTCCAGACGAACACACTCTCGCGTTACTGACCACGCGATGGGGTCTCCACTTACTTGCCTAATGCACGCTAGGGATCAGCGTTTCATATGAACTCAGGAACATGAAGAGTTCAAGAGGTTCATATTGACGTCTCACACCAAGCTATGAGACAAATCCCTGAACCACGTTCCTCGTCAGGGAGAGCTAACCGAAATTGAACCGCTTTCGGTGGCGTTCCTTACCATACTTACCAGAGCGTAGGTGCGTCGCTACATAATTGAAATTCAGAATTATAACACATAAGTTAGTCTTTGCCACTTTAAGTAACTATGCTAATATAGTCCTTACTTGGGTAACTACCGAATCCTCACCGTATACCTAAGTTTTTCCCATAATACAGTCCTTTAGTACTGTGCTATCCCCACTGCAGCTCTGATACCAGGCTGTGGCGGACCGAAATCCGCTCATCCAGGATCGCAGAGGGTGGTGCCGCGCGATGCGACACCCGACAGCACACGTCATAAGAACACAATATATTACATGGGAAAAACAGCTGAAACTGTACAAACAAGTACAAACTTCAGTTACAATTATTGTTCTATTACACAGCGGAAGACTACACTATACAACTCACGCCCGCTTATTTAGCAAAAGTCGGTTGCCCAGCCCTAGGGCAACCCACACTAGCTGCACGTCTCAGCTCAGCGCGACGTGTACGGCTCCCACTCAGCCGTGGTCCCCGACGGAGGGTAACCCTCGCCGGTGGACTCGTACTCCGAGTCCGTGGGTGGCTCCTCACCTGAAAAACACTTAAGCAGCAACCGTGAGCACAAAGGCTCAGCAAGGCTTAACCGACTCACCTAAGCATGAAACTCTACATGAGGTGTACAATGGACATAGGATAGTAACATTTCAGCAAAAGGACACGCCTACAAGTTCATCCTTAGTTCATCTTTTAGCAACAAGTTAACAGTTCATGAAATCTGAACTTTAGTAAGCAGTATTTGGTGGCACACATGTAGCAATACAATTATATCAATCAGCATCATTGAATCAATATGTTTCATCCATTAGTCTACGTTACGACACAGTGAACAAGCAGTACTCGTCACCGCGAGGGATGGCGAATCGACTCGATATACACCTGCAGGGAAAACCCAAAGAGCACGTCACGTACGCCCACCCGTGGAGCTGCACAGCACGCTCACTCGATGTCGTACGGGACAACCTTTCACCCAACAGCCCAAACGTCGAACCGGCCGCACCGAAACGAGCAGGAGGTTCCCCACACGGAGCATCTCTCTATGCCCGTTGGCAGATTTCCACCTTGCTGCCCTCAACCTACACCTATAAATCGGTGTGCTATGCCTCGACGCCCGGAGGTTTAGGCTACATCGGTTTATCGGGGCCCATATATCCGATATGCCTTCGGTACATTCAATACTTGTTCAGCAGGGCCGCACACGGATCGGTCCTCAATCGACACGGGCAGGGCTGCGCACACAAGACTCTCTCTTGCTGCGCCCTAGCCCCTGCCTAGTCTCATTTTCATTACTAAAGTGATCTCACATCACTCAACCGAACCCGTGTGTCCCAAGCCTATCTCGCGAGTAGATTCCAACTACTCGACTTGTACCGAAGTCCTATGACTCATTAAGCATAGCCTTTCTACTAGAGGTCTTAGACACTACCCTCACTCTTTTAGGAACCTTTGGTTATGCAAGTGGGGTTCCATTCATCCTACACCTAATGCACATACATACTTCATATGACACATGTATACAAAGTAAAATTTTTTTTAAAAGGGTTAATGCAAACCGGGGCTTGCCTTGTTGCTGCTGGTCAGGAGTTAGTTCTTCGTCCGGAAGGAGGAAGTCCAGCACTTCCGGAGTCTCTTCTTCAACGGCTACACGTTAATGAAATACTACATGTTAATTTATATGCAAAAGTGAGTTTAGAGTAAGACTTCTACTATTAGTTCTAATAACCAGCCTCTAATACCTGGAACTTTGTTTAAGAATTTAAATATGAACTGGTGTTGGTGGTTTGGCTTGGACTTACTCACATGGTTAAGTGCTAAGTGGTTTTTCCCCCTTTTCCATCTTAATCTCTTAAGTGGGTAAACAGGACAGGGGTGATCTAGAGCTCCAATGGAGCTGAGAATTTTTGTGTGAGTTCCTTGTCACAAGAAAACTCTCTGGACCAAACATTAGCACTTTTCATGGAATGGTTTGCTCAGAATAATTCTCTTGGCAAAACAGCAAGGAAGAATTAATTCTGAGGTAATACCCCTGTTCATGCTCAACTTAATGAACTACCATTTCTATTATAGCTCATAGAGTTTGCATGAATTTTCCTAGCATTTTTGGAGTCAAGGTTTGCCCAGAATTGAATTTCCAAGTTTTGGAAATTCTCTGAAAATGTTTCTGTATTCAAATGAACACAGCACCTTCCAATTTGAATTGCTCTGACAAAATCAACTCCAAATGGTCTGAAACTTTTACAGGGGTTTACTAATGTCCTAAAGAACATTCTGGCAAAATTTGGGAATTTTTGGATGAACCAAACTCCCTCTAAAATTCTTTTGCTGAAAAGTTTTAAAGAATTTTCCAGAATTAATCACTGGGTTTTATAAAAATTGGGTTTCAGATTTGGATTGTACTCTGTTAGAGGAATCCAACAAAATTTGTTTCATGATTTTTGGATTTTCCTAACCCAAGTTGTGGTCCTCCAAAGTTTGAACTACAAACTGGACATTTCAAAATGTTTAAATGTCTGCCGGTGGGTCCCACCCGGCAGTCTTCCCCTTCCTCGCGCCAAACAGGGGCCCGCGGCGGCGCGCTCCGGCCAGCTTCGCCGGAACTGCTCTCCCGGCCCCAAACTTGCCGCCCCGCCCTAACTCACATCGCTGAACTCGTCGGTGGCGTCGCCGGCGGCCGTAGCTCACCGGAACAGGGCTCCCGACGGTGACAGTGGCGGTTAGGGTTCCGGCGTGGTCGGGAATGCGTTATAACGCATCAAAATGACTGGCAAAGGGTCGGAGAGCACCACGGGAGCTCGAGGGTGATGGAAATGGCCGCCAAACCCCATGAAAAGGTCGGCAACCTAGAGCTCCACGGTGAACCGAGCTGTTATTCTATGGCGGCCCGAAAAACAACCTAAACCCGGCCATTTCTGGGTCATTTCCCATGATTCTTGGTCGAGGAGGGCCGCTAGGAAGTGAGGAAGGTATGTGTAAGCTCACTCGAGCTGGATTGGACGGTGCAGCTCGAATTTCGGGTTAGACCGAACCGTACCCGGTTGCACTAGTTCTCGGGATCCTTAGGAATTCTCAGCGCACCGTCTACCAATGGTTAGAAGGGTTGCAGCTACACGACCTGGAGGCTAAAGCGCACCTTTTCTGTGTAGAAGTCCGGCGGTGAAACTGGCCGTGGCGTGCTGTCCACGGGGAGCAGTTCGCGCCTTTCCGCCGGTGGCCTGAGCTTTCCGTGGCGATCGTCGATTTGTGGTCGAGTGCGGTGCTAACACCGTGGGGTGGTGAGATGGCTAGCTAGAGCACACACCGGCGCTCTCTTTCTGCGTTGGGAGCTCGGGCAAAGGCCGAGCGGACGTCGGCGTGCAGGGGAGGATCGGGGGAGCGGCGTCGGTGACCGAGCAGAGCGGGGGCTCGCTGTTTTGCAAAGAAGCAGGCGTACGTCTTCGGTGGCTTGGCGAGGGGGTCATGTAGAGGAGAGGGCGCGCCGTTCCCCGGCTGCCAGCGCGAGCGACGGGAACCAGGAGGTGGCCGTTCGGCCGGCGGTGCGCGCGCGGCAGCTGGCTGCGCTCGGTTGACTGGGAAACAGAGAGCAGACTTGGGGGCTAAGTCTATTTCACCCAATGACAGGTGGGCCCCACTGGTCAGTGCTCTACCCCCTATCAAAAGATCTCCAAAACTTGACAAAAGATGAATTCAATTGTTGGAAATCTTCAACTGAGCTACATTGGTATTGTTTGGCAAATTTACCTCAAATTCAAATGTATATTTGAATCCTTGGCATGTTTGGATCCTTTTTGGAAAAATGGGTAGCAAATCTTTTTGAAAATTTCTGAAACTTTGCCTCCCCACTAATTTGGACCTGAGGAATCCAATTATGCACTTTGATCCTTGGTTTAGCTGCTGAAATCCTGAGTTTGAATGCAACAGTTTGGAAACACACTCTCATGTGTGATCATATGTGTATAATTTTCACATGTTGTGAAAGTGTAAGTTTCCCCTCTAACCACTTCTTTGATAGGGGTTACTTGCTCTTCACCACATTTCCTAAGGTGTCCACAATAAAAACTGTGGTATTGTGAGATGAAGAAAAGTTTTTTACAAGTCCCTTTTCTTGGGCTTTTACAGAAATTTCGTGGTATGTAAACATGAATCAATCGTAAATTTTGCAGACTCACACCCGAAGGTCGGTTTACACCGGCCGAAGTGAATTCCCAAAATTCGTCGGCCAGGGGTGGAGACAAGCTCTGTGCTTCGGGTGGAAGTTGCACGGAGCTCCTGCGCGTCCAAAAGTGGCCTTGCGCGGTCGTTACAAGCTCTGAAGGAGGCTGTCCATGGGAGCGCCTTCTCTCGGTTGTGTGACGGCCGCTGCCGAAACCGGTTTATCTCGGTTTGGGAGGGCGGAACTCACGTTGGAGTGGCACGAGGACGCCGGAGGGGAGTCTGTGGTGTGGTTTTGCTGCTTAGCTGACGTCCTCACGCGGTCTAGGTGAGGGTTGATCGACCGAGAGCTCGGCAGCAGCGCTCGGTCGGTTTTTCTTGCGCGAGGAGGAAGAACAGGCCGATGCTTCGGTGATGAGGGAGCACGGCAGCGTTTAAGGGCACCCAGGCTGCTCTCCAGCACGACGGATTTTCACCAGGAGGTGGCTGCCGGCTGAGCTCGGTGTCGAGCGGAGGGAGGTCGGCTTCGGCCGTTGCTTCGTGTGGGAGGAAATCAAATGAAGACTGTGTACTGAAGATCTTTTGCAATATTCAGTGCTCCCAATGACATGTGGGTCCCACATGTCAGTCCTCCTTATCTCTTCTAAAATATCTCCCAAATTTGAATATTGATGGAATTCAATTGTGGAAGTTTAAATCTGAGAGGCATTTGGATAATTGGGCAAGTTTTATCCTAATTCAAATATGCATTTGAATTCTTTGTCATTTAAAGTCCATTTTGTAAAATGGGTTGCAATTCATTTCCATAAATCATGAAACTTTGCACACCCCCTAATTTGGACTCAAGGAATTCAAATATGAAATCTGATTTAAATTTTGGCTGCTGCAAATGAGATTTTCAGCACAACAGTTTTGAATTCCATTGTGTTGTTCTCATTTGAATTTTATTTTGAACACATTGTTCCAAATCTGATTTTTGCTTTCTCACACATATGGGAACTTCCCATTTTTGTTTTAGACCCCTCTAGGGTTCCAAGTGCTCAAATAAACATTTGACTTGTGTGAAGAAAGCCCTCATGTGTGTTATCACATGTGGGGAAAAGTTTTAACAAGTCCCAAATTTCATACACATGAAACCAACTTTTGCAAACAAGTGTTTCTTTGTATTCATAATTTTGGGACCTTTACACGTATGCTGAATTCTCCTATAACAACAGCTACCAAGCTAGCTTGAAGATGTCGCCTTTCGAAGCATTGTATGGTAGACGGTGTAGAACGCCGCTGTTTTTGAACGAGACCGGAGAGAACCAAGTGTTTGGACCCGAAGTGCTACAAGAGGATGAAAAGCAAGTCCAAACCATACGGGGGAACTTGAAGGCTGCTCAGTCACGACAGAAAGGCTACGCGGACAATAGGCGAAGGAAGTTGAAGTAGGAGACTTCGTATACCTTAAGGTATCGCCTATCCGAGACCAACGACGTTTCAACGTCAAAGGCAAGCTAGCACCTTGCTATATCGGGCCATTCAAGATTTTGGACAAGCGAGGAGAAGTAGCCTATAAACTAGAGCTCCCAACGCATCTCTCCGACGTGCATGGCATGTTTCATGTATCCCAGCTCAAGAAGTGCTTGAGAGTACCAGAGGAGCAAGTACCGATGGATGAGCTCGAACTTCAAGAGGATCTAACCTATGTAGATCACCCTGTCCGAATTTTGGATGTGAAGGAAAGGGTCACGAGGAACAAAGTGATCCGATGGTGCAAGGTACAATGGAGCCATCATACCAAAGCTGAAGCCACATGGGAGCGTGAAGAAGACATCAAGGCAGAATTCCCTCATCTATTCTCTACTAACGAATCTCGAGGGTGAGATTCAATTTAAGGGGGGTAGATTTGTGACACCCTCATTTTTGGTTTCTGCATGTATTCATGTTTCATGTAGAACAACATTTGAAAATAAGTTGAAACAGAGAAAATATCAAAAAGATAGCCAAAAAGAGCCAAATCCAGTTCACAGAGAGCGCTGAAGACAACTCCCGCGGCCCGCTGGCCACGTGGCGTGTTCGGAGCTCATCCCTGCGAAGTGGGGAGAGGTCCGCCGCTAAACTGGCTACGTGGCAGGCTCGGGGCTCATCCCCGCAAAGGGGGAGGGGTCCGACCCCGTGGGACACGTGTTGCCCCCGGAGCTAGCCTCTGCGGAGGAGCGAGGCCAGCCCGCAGGACACGTGTCGCTTTCGGAGCTAGTCACCGCGGAAAAGAGAGGACCCGCCGCGTGGGACACGTGTCGCTCTCGGAGCTCACCTCGAGAGGTCCGGCCCCGCCGGACACGTGTCACCTCCGGGAGGTCCGACACTACCGGACACGTGTTACCTCCGGAGCTCACCTCCGGGAGGTCCGACACTACCGGACACGTGTCACCTCCGGAGCTCACCTCCGGGAGGTCCGTCACTGTTGGACACGTGTCAACCTTGGAGCTCACCTCTGAGGAGAAAGGAAGTCTGGCGCTGTTAGGACACGTGGCACTATCGGAGCTCACCTCCGAAGAGAGGGGAGGTTCGGCACTGACACATGGCACACCCCGAGCTGCCTCCGAAGAGAGGAGGAGGTCCGGAACTGACACGTGGCATTTGCAGAGCTCGCCTCTGTTGAAAGGGGAGGTCCCGACCCACCAGACGCGTGGCGCACGCGGAGCTCGTCTCTGGAGAGAGGGGAGGTTCCGCCCGCCAGGACATGTGGCGCACGTGGAGCTCGCCTCTGAGGCAAAGGGAGGTCTCGCCTGCCTGACATGCGGCACAACCAGAGCTCGCCCTGAGGAAAAGGGAGCCCAGGTTCCCGCAGGACACGTGGAGCCTCCGGAGCTCATCACCACGGAAGGACGCGATTCTGAAGCGGTTTTTGCTTCTATACGCGTGGGAATACCGGTACGGGAGGAAACCGACACGATTTTCTACAATGCTACTGTAAAAGTCCAAGAAAAGGGACTTGCAAAAACATTTATTCACCTCACAACACCACAGTTTTTGTTGTGGATATCTTAGGGAATATTGTGAAGAGCAAGTAACCTCCATCAAAAGAGTGAGTAGAGGGGAAAGCCTTCACTTTCACAAAGTAGGATTTCTACACATGAACATGAGA
This sequence comes from Neostapfia colusana, assembly GCA_030760725.1. NCBI lineage: Eukaryota > Viridiplantae > Streptophyta > Magnoliopsida > Poales > Poaceae > Neostapfia > Neostapfia colusana. Next base: position 38,964,831 of record JASWHV010000013.1, on the reverse strand, counting down.
GGTTGAGCTCACCCCTTAAAAAGTCTTGGGAAGGTTCAGTCCAAGTTTCATGTAAATCCAACACTTTTTGAGGCACTTTTGTTGGCATTTGAAAAAGAGGCCGATTTGAATGTAAATTCAAATTGCAGCAACTTTCATCACTCAAATTCAAAAGTTAGCTTCATATTCAAACTCAGCACATTTTTCTGAGTTAGCCCACCAATTTTCACCCCCATTGGAGTTCATCTTGTCGGGAGCTAAATTTGCAAGAATTCAAAACTGAATTTGAATTTCAGTTCAAACATGAAGCAAATTTAGCCAAACAAAGTTTAAATTTAAGATCTCAAATTCAAACCAAGACTTGGGGGCTAAGTCTCTCATTCAATGTTTAGTAGCTGGGGATATTTACAGCAGAAAGGGGGAGAAAGAATTAGAGGGGAGAAGAGGGCCCACTGGTCAGCCACCCAGGGATCAAACCGACTCAGGCACGCGGTCAAACACCCCTACGGGTGACAGCGCACGGGGTCGACCCCGTCCCAACGCTGCCACCGTGCCACCTCCTGCTCGGGAGATGAGGGCGCCGGCTACAGAGCGTGCAGTTGCACTGCTGGGCTGCGTGAACCCCCCCATTTCCTCTCTGTTCCACCGCATACAAATCCGGCCACACACTCGGTGTTTCGCCACCCACTGATCGCCGGCGTCCGAGCAACCCAGGCGCTCTCGTTCCTGACGCTCAACAGAAGAAACGACCGCCATAAGATGCTGGTTCTGCTGGTCCTTACCCTTTGGCATTTCATGCACCATCGGGGGAGAATTTCTTCAGGGAACGCTTCGGTGTTCTTAAGGCCGAGCTCCACCAAATCCTAAAATTCACGGGTGTTGGCTTATTACCGGGCGTACCGAGCTGAACACACGATCTACACCCTGCCATGAGCACCTAGGATCGAAAACCAGCAAGAATCATGGGCTAGGGTTGCGGTTATCCGAGTTTTTTCGAGCAACAGCCGATATCGGGCCTAGGTCGACGGTGAGGTCCTAGTTCCGGCCATTTCCATGGCCAACCGAGCTCATATTCAGGCTCAGCATGCCACAGCGGAGCTGTAGGAGCAAACCGTTGGAACAATAAGGCCCCGAGTAGCCCGGGCGACGTCGCCGGAGTAGAGGGAAGCTCTGTCACCGTCGCGGGCATAGTTCCTGCCATTGCCGAGCTCCGGTGAGGGTACCAGCGTGTTCTCCGAGTTGAGTTAGGCACAGCTCGAGTGGGCCGGCTCGAGGAGTGGGCCCCACCCGCAGAATTTAAACATTTTGGGAATTTCCAGTTTTAGTTCAAACTTCAAATGAATAGAACTTTGGCTAGGAAACTCAAAATTCGATGAACCAAATTTTGCTGAACTCACAATTCTGAGTACTTTCCAGCAATACCAAATTCAGCTCATGAAAGTGAATAGTTTTCCAGAATTAAATCCCTAAATTTTAAACTGTTGGGAATTTTATCTGGAGAACTAATTTATGAAAAATTCTGAAATTTGGCTGAGGTTCATTTGCAAATCCCTGAATCACAGTAACATTTTCAGACTCATCCAAGTTCATTTAGTTACCCTAATTGGGTGATTAAGAGAACTGCGCTGAGAAAATAGAAAAATATACAGAAACATTTTTCAGATTTTCTCAAATCTTAATTAGGACATAACTTTCAGTATAATCTTCAAATGACATGAAACCAATTCCATTAGAACCATCTTAAATTCTAGTTTCCAGAAAGTGATGGTTGGAGCCATGAAAACCCCTGGTATTATTTAGAGGCTCAAATATTGACCAAATGGGCTTTTATTTGGACAAGGTTCAGATGAACTTTGTTTCAAATGAAACTTGGTCAGGACTCTGGTTAGGACCCTACCAAGCCACCATAAAAATTTCAGAACCAAAGGGGAGGGCTAGCTAGAGTTATTAGTAGTTAAGTATTCAAGTTTGCACATTGCATTTAAATTTACATGTCGTATTTCATTAAACGTGTAGTCGCTGAAGAAGAGACTCCGGAAGTGCTGGACTTCCTCCTTCTGGAAGAAGAGCTAACTACTGACCAGCAACAACAAGGCAAGCCCTGGTTTGCATTAACTCTTTTATCAAGTTTTACTTTGTTCACATATCTAGGGTGATGTATGAATGTGCATTAGGTGTAGGATGAATGGAACCCCACTTGCATGACCAGAAATTTTCCATAAGAGTGAGGGTAGTGTCTAAGACCTCGCGTAGACAGGCTATGCTTAATGTTTCATAGAACTTCGGTACAAGTCGAGTAGTTGGAACCTACTCGCGAGATAGGCTTGGGACACGGGTTCGGTTGAGTGATGTGAGATCACTTTAGTAATGAAAATGAGACTAGGCAGGGGCTATGGCACAACAAGAGGAAGTCTTGTGTGTGCGGCCCTGTCCATGTCGATTGAGGACCGATCCATGTGCGGCCCACGCTGATCAAGTTTGAACGTACCGAAGGCATATCGGATATATGGGCCCCGATAAACCGATGTAGCCTAAACCTCCGGGCGTCGAGGCATAGCACACTGATTTATAGGTGTAGGTTGAGGGCAGCAAGGTGGAAATCTGCCAACGGGTATAGAGAGATGCTCCGTGTGGGGAACCTCGTGCTCATTTCGGTGCGACCGGTTCGATGTTTGGGCTGTTGGGTGAAAGGTTGCCCCGTACAACATTGAGTGAGCGTGCTGTGCAGCTCCACGGATGGGCGTACGTGACGTGCTCTTTGGGTTTCCCTGCAGGTGTATATCGAGTCGATTCGCCGTCCCTCGCGGTGAAGAGTACCACTTGGTCACTGAGTCGTGACGTAGAATAATGTATGAAATATGTTGATTCAATATTGCTGATATGATATAAGATTTTATTGCTACATGTTTGCCACCAAATATGGCTTACTAAATTTCAGCTTCCTGAACTGTTAACTTATTGGTAAAAGCTGAACTAAGGATGAACTTGTAGGCGTGTCCATTTGCTGCAATATCACTATCCTATGTCATTGTACACCTCATGTAGAGTTTCATGTTTAGGTGAGTCGGTTAAGCCTTGCTGAGCCTTCGTGCTCACGGTTGCTGCTTAAGTGTTTTTCAAGTGAGGAGCCACCCACGGACTCGGAGTACGAGTCCACCGGCGAGGGTTACCCTCCGTCGGGGACCACGGCTGAGTGAGAGCCGTGCACGCCACGCTGAGCTGAGGAGTGCAGCCAGTGTTGGTTGCCCTAGGGCTGGGCAACCGACTTTTGCTAGATAGGTGGGCGTGAGTTGTACAGAGTAGACTTCCGCTGTGTAAAATAAATACTAGTTTGTAACTGAAGTTGTACCTTTTTGTACAGTTCAGTTTGTTTTTCCCATGTAATATATTGTGTTCTTATGACGTGTGCTGTCAGGTGTCGCAGCGTGTGGCACCACCCTCTGCGATCCTGGATGAGCGGATTCTGGTCCACCACAGCCTGGTATCAGAGCTGCATTTGGGATAGCACAGTACTTAAGGACTGTATTACGGGAAAACTTAGGCTTACGGTGAGGATTCGGTAGTTGTCCAAGTAAGGATTATATTAGTATAGTTACTTAAAGTGGCAAAGACTAACCTATGTGTTATAATTCTGAATTTTCATTATGTAATGACGCATCTACGCTCTGGTAAGATTGGTAAGGAACACCACCGAAAGCGGTTCAATTTCGGTTAGCTCTCGCTGACGAGGAACGTGGTTCAGGGATAGGTCTCACAGCTCTCCCTGACGATGAAACTCTTGGACTCTTCATGTTCCTGAGTTCATATGAAACGCTGATCCCTAGCGTGCATTAGGCAAGTAAGTGGAGACCCCATCGCGTGGTCGGTAACGCGAGAGTGTGTTCATCTGAAAATAGCCCAGGAGGACATACGCAGCGCTTGCCATCGGCATGCCCTGCAGGGCAGTAGGTGGTATCTGTTGGGCTGATAACATTCCCAACCGTGATGACCCGTTCATGACATACTCGGGTTCCCCGTCGTGTGGTGTTGAAACACGATCACGTACCTTGAGATGTGACCTAACTCAAGGACGGCCGTATGGCAATGATATGGGCGTTTGTATTTACTTTTAAATATGATCTTGCCTGAAATGAAAAAACCTTTGAGTGCATCATTATTGTGTGGTCTTCTGCAGGTGCTAACCACGTATGTATCCGTGTAGAAAACGTGTGCGAGAGACCGTTTAGTGCCACACTTGAGACGTATATGCCGGTATAATACGGGTAGGATATTCTTTTGTGAGGAACGTAGTACCGAGATATTGTAGGCATATGCATGAAAATAATGATAACAAGGAATTAAAATCATTAGGTTCAACATTTAGGACCCTGGTTGGGTAGACAAATTGGTTAGTGATGAGTGTAGTTTCAAAAAGACCGAAAAACAGAGTGCTCTGTTTTGGGCAGCAAGTTTGCTGAACTTCAACAGAGCACAACTCACAGGTATTTTAGCCCAGGTAGGTGTGGTATATAGTTCTGGAAAGGTATTTTAGTACTCCACAATTTTGTTGTGGACTTCCAGAGTTGAAACTCACCTTAAGATGGCTTAAATTCCAGAGGAATGTAAACTGTCCAGAATCAGGGCAGAGTTAAACACTCTCTGGACTGTTCTGTTTTTCAAACATAACTCCCAGTAGAAAAATCTAAAATTTTCATATGATACATTTTTAGAAAGGGTAGAAGATGTGTTACATCTTTGCAATGCAAAGTTTCTGCAATTTCAGCACAGAATTCAGTGGGAATCAGAGTTGAAAACAGCAACTTCCCCAGGGAGGTGCTGTTAAAATTCTTCCAGAAATTCTGCTGACTTTGAATGGCCATATCTCGGAGACCATACAAAATGGCTCCCAATGAGCTGGCTGAACTAAAAGAACAGCTCAATGATCTGTTGAGCAAGGGTTTCATTAGGCCGAGCTCCTCGCCTTGGGGATGCTCGGCGCTGTTTGTTAAAAAGAAGGATGAAACCTTGAGGCTGTGTCTGGATTACCGGCCGCTCAACGCCGTCACTATCAAGAATAAGTACCCACTGCCCCGCATCGACATATTATTTGATCAACTTGTGGGTGCAAGTGTATTCTCCAAGATGGACCTTCGCTCTGGATATCATCAGATAAAGATCCGGGCGGAGGATATCCCAAAGACGGCCTTCTCAACGAGATACGGATTATATGAATATCTCGTCATGTCCTTTGGTCTCACAAATGCTCCATCCCATTTCATGTATCTCATGAACTCAGTGTTCATGCCGGAGCTGGACAAGTTCATGGTAGTGTTCATCGACGATATCTTGGTTTACTCCAAGACAGAAGTCGAACATGCCGAACACTTGCGGATCGTTCTTCAACGATTACGAGACCACAGGCTCTACGCAAAGTTCAGCAAATGTGAGTTTTGGATCAGCCAAGTACCATTCTTGGGACATATCATCTCCGCAGAAGGCATTGCAGTTGACCCAAGCAAGATAGAGCAAGTACTGAAATGGAAAGCTCCCACTTCAGTTCATGAAGCCAGAAGCTTCCTCGGGTTAGCGGGATACTATCGGAGATTCATTCCAAGCTTCTCCAAGCTCGCTAAGCCGATGACAGAATTGCTGAAGAAAAGGACGAAATATGTTTGGAACACGGCGTGTGAAGGAGCGTTCCAAGCATTGGTGAAGCATCTCACCACAGCCCCGGTCTTAGTTCAGCCGGATACAACAAAGCCCTTCGACATGTATTGTGACGCGTCTGGTATTGGGCTCGGCTGCGTGTTGATGCAGGAAGGACGTGTGTTCGCCTATGGCTCACGCCAACTTCGGAACCATGAGCAGCACTATCCGACTCATGATCTTGAGCTTGCTGCAGTGGTGTTGGCGCTAAAAATGTGGAGGCACTATCTCCTGGGTAATCTGGTGCACCTCTACACCGACCACAAGAGCTTGAAAGATATTTTCACCCAGAAGGAGCTGAATATGAGGCAACGGAGGTGGTTAGAACTGATCAAAGATTATGAATTTGAGATCCATTACCACCCCGGCAAGGCGAATGTGGTTGCAGACACGTTGAGTCAGAAATCACATGTCCATAACCTCACCATTACACCGGTGGAGGAGGAAGAGCCGAGTTTATACTTGGTTCCTTATGGGTCGCTGTACAACCTTGCCCTCATCCCTACCATTAAGGAGGACATCATTGCAGCTCAGAAGACTGATAAAGGCATGGAACATCTCCGGAGACGGATAGACAACGGGGAGATAAAATGTTTCCGGAAGGATGATGAGGAGACGCTATGGTTCAATGACCGCATAGTCGTGCCCCGGGATATGGAGTTGAGGAAAAAGATCCTCGATTGTGACGCCCTCAATTCTGTGGAAAAACCACGGAACCGAGAACTAATGCATATGTGTGCCCAGGATGTTCATCACACATACACATACGTTCCACAAACTGAATGCAGATTATATATTACCACGAATAACAGAGTTTATTACAATACCTCATGAGTCTTGGAACAATGCTCACAGCGGAAGTCTTTATTCTAAAGCGGAAGCAATTTAGCTAATGCGGAAGCAAATCTAAGTAGAAGTGGCTCCATCTCTACTCCCTCCACAGGCAAGGTTGAGAACAGATCACACGCCATAATGCTCCACTTGGTCTTCATAGTAGGCTTCTCTTGCTGCTGATGATGAAATAATAATGCAAGTTTGAGTACAATGATGTACTCAGCAAGTGCGGGAAAACACATGATATGCAGCTCATAAACAAGGTAGGTATAAAAAGGCTTATTTGCAGAAAAGCAGATTTGTAAAACTATGATAAGACAACAACTTAACTTTAGATGAATGTAATCCCAGCATGTATTAAATTACCAACATACCATCATTGCTTTCCATGTTCATTCTTACTCATGAATACCTCCTCGTATTCTCTACCATCTCACGAATACCTCCCTGTATTCGCTACCATCTTAAAACAACTTCATCTCACACCGAGACCAAACTCGTTGCCATGACTCAACAGTCATGCAACCATCTTATCACCCGGACTCAACAGTCCCTGAGCTTGTCCTGCTAGGTAGGATCACGTGCATACAAGATTCACAGCAATCGATATCATGCACAAACCTTAAACTAGATGTGATGATGCATATGCATGCTATCCTATGATTTTTATTAGATTGGTGTGTTCTTGCATGGCTTGCATGGACAGAGGTGTTCAAATCAAAGGTGGACGTGGCAATGATCTTGTCTTTAGATCAATCTGATCATCAAGTGATCTGTCCACGAGAAGGCTTCTGTTCGAAAGGAATCAAAGAACAGATGCAAAGAAAACACAACGATATCGTAAGGTGGTATTGGGGCCTACCTTACGTTCCTCTCGGTCTTCGAGGTCCTCCTCAGACCGCTGGGCTTTCCTCCGGCGATCTTCCTTGCCGCGCTCCGGTGATGGCTTTCTCGGCGAGTTGGGGCTAGGGCTCTAAGTCGTCGGCTCAGGAGTTGGAAAAGAAGTTTGTGGTTTCGGCCAGAGGTTCTGGGTTCTATTTATAATCGGGAAGAGAAGAGTCCTAATCTGATTGTATCCGGAATAAGAGTCTTATTCAGATCGTCGTTGGATCCTATCATCTTATCTTTAGTTGATTTGGTGCGGTAACGTTGTGGAATTCAAGTCGGTTTCCTTTACGTACCGGTATTCTTATGTGTAACAGCCGCTCTAGAACTCGTTACCTTCGCGGCGATGAGCTCCGGAGTCTCCATGTGTCCTTCCAGGGCCTGGTATCTCCTTCTCCGCAGAGACGAGCTCCGGTTGTGCCGCGTGTCAACTAGAGAGACCTCCCCCTCCTTTGGAGGTGAGCTCCGTGCACACCACGTGTTGGCGCCGGTCTTTCCTCTCTTCTTTCTTCAGGGACATGCCCCGAGGTCGACACGTGTCCAGCAGCGACAGACCTCCCGGAGATAAGCTCCGGTGACGACGCGTGTCCAATAGAACAGGACCTCTCGGAGGTGGGCTCCGAGATCGACACGTATCCCGCGCGACTGGTCCTCTGATTTCCGTGACAACTAGCTCCGAGGATGACACGTGTCCAGCGGAAATGCCTTTGCTTCTTCCGCAGAGGCTAGCTCCGTGGGCAGCACGTGTCCCACAGGATCGGACCTCTCCCCTTTGCGGAGACGAGCCCCGAGCCTGCCACGTAGCCAGCTTGGCGGCGGCCTCTCCCCACTTCGTAGGGACGAGCTCCGAACACGCCATGTGGCCAGCGGCCGCAGTGGGTTGTTTTCGGCGTTTTCTGAGAGCTAGATTCGGCTCTTATTGCTTATCCATTTGATATTTTTCTCTCTTCCTTATTTTCTTAAAATGTTTCCTCTTCATAAAGCATGAACATATGCTGACACCCGAGATGAGGGTGTCACAAATCTACCCCCCTCAAATTGAATCTCGCCCTCGATATTCGTTAGTAGAAAATAGATGGGGAAATTCTGCTTTGATATCCTCTTCTCGCTCCCATGTGGCTTCAGCTTCGGTGTGATGGCTCCATTGGACCTTGCACCATCGAATTACTTTGTTCCGGGTGACCCTTTCCTTTACGTCCAAAATTCGGACAGGGTGTTCCGCATAAGTCAGGTCCTTTTGAAGTTCAAGCTCTCCCATTGATACTTGTTCCTCTGGTACTCTCAAGCACTTCTTGAGCTGGGATACATGAAACACGTCATGTACGTCGGAGAGGTGGGTTGGGAACTCTAGTTGATAGGCTACTTCTCCTCGCTTATCCAGAATCTTAAATGGTCTGATGTAGCGAGGTGCTAGTTTGCCTTTGACGTTGAAACACCGTTGGCCTCGGATAGGCGATACCATAAGGTATACGAAGTCTCCTACTTCGAAAGTCAACTTCCTTCGCCTATTGTCCGCATAGCCTTTCTGTCGTGACTGAGCAGCTTTTAAGTTCTCCCGTACCGTCTGGACATGCTTTTCAGCTTCTTGTAGCACTTCGGGTCTAAACACCTGGTTCTCTCTGGTCTCGCTCCAAAACAGTGGCGTTCTACACCGTCTACCATATAATGCTTCGAAAGGTGACATCTTCAAGCTAGCTTGATAGCTGTTGTTATAGGAGAATTCGGCATATGGTAAACTCCTATCCCAACTACGCCCACGTTTCAAGGCGCAAGCTCTCAACATGTCCTCCAGAATTTGGTTTATCCTTTCGGTTTGCCCATCAGTTTATGGGTGATAGGCGGAGCTAAAATCCAGTCGTGTACCCATGGCTTTCTGTAGCTTCCTCCAGAACATAGAGGTAAACTGAGAACCTCGATCTGAGACTATCCTCTTCGGGACTCCATGACGGCACACGACCTGTTCCATGTACAACTCGGCTAATTGTGCAACATTGTAACTGGCCTTTACAGGGAGAAAATGGGCGGTTTTCGTCAATCGGTCCACGATAACCCAGATGGAGTCATAACCCGACTAAGTACGTGGCAATCCGACGATGAAATCCATACTGATATCCTCCCACTTCCATTCGGGTATCTTCAAGGGTTGCAACAATCCAGCGGGTCTTTGATGTTCGGCCTTCACCCGTTGACATGTGTCGCATAGGGCAACGTATTCTGCTATATCCCTTTTCATACCATCCCACCAATAACAAGTTTTCAAGTCCTTGTAAATTTTGGTGCTTCTGGGATGTATGGAATAGGGTGAGTCATGTGCCTCCTTCAATATCATGTCGTGGAGGTGTCTTATGTTCGGCACACAAATCCTTTTTCCTTGCCAAAGCATAACCTTCTCATCCTCCCTGAAATCCTTCTCTATTCCTTGTCGGATTCTTTCCTTGATCTCCTTGATCCCCTCATCCGTTGCTTGGCCCTCTCTTATCCTTTGTTCCAATGAGGAGTGGATCTCCATTATTTCCATGTTATTCAAGAATCCGAGGTGTAACCGTTCGAACTCCTTACGTAGTTCGGGTGGTAGTTCCCGAATCGTGAGTTGGTGACATGCTCCCTTTCTGCTCAATGCATCAGCTACCACGTTGGCCTTCCCGAGGTGATAGTTAATTCCAACATCATAATCCTTGATGAGTTCCAACCATCGACGTTGCCTCAAATTCAAATCCGTTTGGGTAAATATGTACTTGAGGCTTTTATGATCCGTATAGATCTCACATCGATGGCCAAGGATATAATGTCTCCAAATCTTCAATGCATGCACTACTGCTGCTAGCTCCAAGTCATGTGTAGGATAATTAAGCTCGTGCTTCTTTAATTGCCGTGAGGCATAGGCTACCACTTGTCCTTCCTGCATGAGCACACATCCGAGCCCCTGTCTGGATGCGTCACAATATATGTCAAAGCTCTTGCTTACGTCTGGCAATACCAGAACTGGTGCTCTGGTTAGCCTTTTCTTGAGTTCCTCAAAACTTTCTTGGCAGGCTGGTGTCCATTGAAAGACCTTTCCCTTCATTAGCAATTCCATCATAGGTTTCGCTATCTTAGAGAAGTCTTTAATGAAGCATCGATAGTATCCTGCCATCCCAAGGAAACTCCGGATATCCCTCACGCTCTTCGGTTGGTCCCACTTCAGAACATCTCTCACCTTTCCAGGATCAACCGATACCCCTTCCTTGGAGATAATGTGGCCTAGGAAAGATATTTCCTTTAGCCAAAATTGACACTTCTTGAGCTTGGCATACAATTTATGCTCACGCAACTTCTGCAAGGTCAATCTCACATGTTCTTCATGCTCCTCCTCACTTTTTGAATACACCATAATGTCGTCGATGAAAACCACGACAAACTTGTCCAAGTACTCCATGAAGACCTTGTTCATAAGGTACATGAAGTATGCGGGTGCATTTGTCAACCCAAACGACATAACGGTATATTCATACGAACCATACCGTGTCCGAAAGGCTGTCTTAGGTATATCGGAGGGCTTAATTTTCAGCTGGAAGTATCTCGACCGAAGATCAATCTTGGAGAACACTCGGGCTCCTTTCATTTGGTCGAACAGGTCCTCTATACGGGGCAGAGGGTATTTGTTCTTGATTGTTACCTCGTTGAGAGACCTATAATCTACGCACATCCTTTGGGTTCCATCCTTCTTGTCTACGAAGAGCACCGGAGCTCCCCATGGTGACGAGCTTGGACGGATAAAACCCTTTTCCAACTGTTCTTGAATTTGCTTCTTGAGTTCAACTAGCTCGTTGACGGGCATCCTATAGGGTCTCTTGGCTATGGGTGCAGTTCCGGGTACCAAATCGATGGCAAACTCGATGTCTCGGTCATGTGGCATACCTGGAAGTTCTTCCGGGAACACGTCCGAAAATCCCTGAACCACTGGAATGCTGTCCAATGTTGTTCCTTCGACGTGGTTCAAATTTGCCCATTCGGTCGTTTTCTGGGCTGACTCAAACTCGACACGAATACCGTGCTCGTTTGTCAACTGCACGCTCCTTTCAGCACATTGGATTACTCCGTTGTGCTTGCTTAGCCAATCCATTCCGAGTATGATGTCAATCCCTTGGGAGTCCAAGACAATAAGGTTGGCAAGGAAGTCTACCCCCCTTATTTTAAGGCTTACTTTAGGACATACTATATTAGTCCTCATTTCTCCTCCGGGAGAATTAACTAACATAGCACATTCTAAGTGGGATACGGGTAGATGATGTTTGGCAACGTATTTGGATGATATGAAGGAATGTGATGCTCCAGAATCAAATAAGATGATGACTGGGTTGGAGTTGGCAAGGAACATACCAATTGCGACGTCCTCAGCCTATTGTGCTTCCTCGGTAGTGACATGGTTCACGTGGCCGTGAGCATAGTTCTGCTGTCCACGGTTCCCTTGATTGTCTCCTCCGTTCGGTCGCGGGTTCTGCTTGGGCACGTTACCTTGCTGTCCAGGGCCTCTCCTCGGGCACTGGTTCGCGAAGTGTCCTACTTCCCTGCATGCAAAGCATGCCCTGTTGCCTACGGCAGCAGGTACGTTGGGGCGGGGGTTTTGAACAGGGGCGCCATTGTTAGGTCGGGGCGCAGGAGGCATGGGCACGCGAGGTGCTGGAGCAACGAGTTGTTGCTGTGATGGCTGACCAGGGCGGTATGCAGGAGTGGTCGATCCATACTGCGGTGCAGGGGGCATGTACCTAAGTCGTACGTTGCTCCATTGGGGCTGGTATGGCATCTTCCTCTTGCACTCTCGCTCGATCTCTCGGATCTTGTTTTCAACCACTATGGCCTTGTCAACCAGCTTCTGAAAGCTTACGTAGTCATTGTTGAGGAGCTGAACCTGGATCTCATTGTTCAACCCTCTCATGAACAGGTACTGCTTCCTCTGATCTGAGTTGACATCTTTGGGGGCATACCGGGACAGTTGTATGAACTTGTTGAGATACTCATTCACACTTTTCTGCCCTTGGCGGAGACCTTCGAACTCCTGCCTTTTGAGCATCATTACACCAGCAGGGATGTAGTGAGAGCGGAAACTTTCCTTGAACTCAGTCCAAGTGAGTGTCTCCGGGTTGGCATGAGCGTTGCTCAGGGCATCCCACCAGTCAGCAGCGGCTCCCGTAAGTTGGTACGACGCGAAGAGAATCTTCTCTCGGTCATTGCACTGAACAATGGCAAGCTTTTTCTCCATGGATTTTAACCAATCATCGGCCTCCATGGGATCACTAGCTTGAGCAAAGGTGGGTGGTCGAGTCCTCATGAACTCTCCCAACCTGTTATGAGCCGGCGGTGCCGGAACGGGGTTTTGGTTGGCCTGCAACTGACCCAAAGTTTGGATCATGGTTTGCATAAGCTGGTTTTGCATGGCCATCAACCTTTCCAGATGGTTTTCACCAGCTCCTGGGTTAGCAGGAACTTCATTATGGTCATCCTCCTGGACGTTCCTTCGGCCGGCGTTTCCTCTCACCATCTGTGAGAGAGATCGAAATAGAATAGGGTGTTAGAAGGTTAGGTAGATTCCCTCCAACTATATGCATCAAGGTGAGTTGGACTATGTATATATTAGCCCATGTGAGGATGTGAGCAAGTGCCGAGACATCTCACACCTCTTTCTTCTTACGTGTGGATATGGACAACATTTTGAGACGTCCCACAACTTCACACTAAGCACACAATCACAAATAATCATCACAAGGGCCCACACAACCCCTATTCAAGGATGGTTTCCTATGTCAAGGTGGGTTTAAAGGCCAATCTAAGCTATTCACCCTAGGACGCTTCCTTTGGTCAGCGTGGCTTAGTTACCTGTGACTCTTACTTAGGGGTGTAACTTGCTGTTAACCCGTGGCCCAAATATCAATCTAAGGTTTCTATCTAGGTGTGTAACATACTGTTAACCCGAGGCTCTGATACCAATCTGTGACACCCTCAATTCTATGGAAAAACCACGGAACCGAGAACTAATGCATATGTGTGCCCAGGATGTTCATCACACATACACATACGTTCCACAAACTAAATTCAGATTATATATTACCACGAATAATAGAGTTTATTACAATACCTCATGAGTCTTGGACCCATGCTCACAGTGGAAGTCTTTATTCTAAAGCGGAAGCAATTTAGCTAATGCGGAAGCAAATCTAAGTAGAAGTGGCTCCATCTCTACTCCCTCCACAGGCAAGGTTGAGAACAGATCACACGCCATAATGCTCCACTTGGTCTTCATAGTAGGCTTCTCCTGCTGCTGATGATGAAATAATAATGCAAGTTTGAATACAATGATGTACTCAGCAAGTGCGGGAAAACACATGATATGCAGCTCATAAACAAGGTAGGTATAAAAAGGCTTATTTGCAGAAAAGCAGATTTGTAAAACCATGATAAGACAGCAACTTAACTTTACATGAATGTAATCCCAGCATGTATTAAATTACCAACATACCTTCATTGCTTTTCATGTTCATTCTTACTCACGAATACCTCCTCGTATTCGCTACCATCTCACGAATACCTCCCCGTATTCGCTACCATCTTAAAACAACTTCGTCTCACACCGGGACCAAACTCGTTGCCATGACTCAACAGTCTTGCAACCATCTTATCACCCGGACTCAACAGTCCCAAACCAAACCAATAACCATAACCAAGAACCTTCCCAATAACCATCCCAACTAATCATGGCAGTTTAGCCAGGCGCTCGTGACCGTAAGCTCGGCTATCATGATAGTTTTAGACTCTGCAGAGTTTGCACCTCTTTACCCACAAGTTTGTGATTTCGTCACCTGTCGGCGACTGCAGAACCTCCATTATACCAGTACACATCCGTCGGTGTATGGTCAAGAGATCACAAAATAGCCTTTACAAAGGGGTTACTAGATGTATGGACTCACTAAGGTTTCACCGGCAGGCTAGAATCTCCAATTCTCCCACCCACGGGCCCCCTCTTGTGCCATGCAGTTCCCAGGACAGTCCTCACTCGACTCCCATTCCCCGCGCTTTCCACAGTACACAACACTCTAGCAACTTACCTAATTACTCAGCTAAGCCGCACCCATACTTGGCCTTGTGGTGGCACTGTTATCCTGGCATGTGCATGCATGAACCGGTCCTTAGATCTATGGCAAGTAAACCACCATCTCATGCTACCTCATTCACAAACCCAGTCTTGCCTAGATCTCCCTTCGATCCATGTTCATTATTAACATCAGTTCCTCATTATCATTACGAGTGCAGTTAGCTAGACACATCTATCTCGCTTCCCAATTGCCATAGACTCAGTGAAGCATAAAGCAAAAACCATACCCGACTCATAAACTTCCCAGACGACAAGGGCGTTCAACCAAAACTAGTAAACTCCTATAAAAGGGGTTTCCCATTATGTTTAACTCAGCACACGCACCTTTTCGCAAAACAAAATAGTTTTTCCCAAAACATAGGATCAACATGGTCAAGGAGCACTTGCCTTGTTTTTGCGGTTCCGGTTGTTCTTGGATCTCAAAACCTGGTTGCTGCAGTTCATCGTAGACAGTTCCCTGAGCTTGTCCTGCTAGGTAGGATCACGTGCATACAAGATTCACAGCAATCAATATCATGCACAAACCTTAAACTAGATGCGATGATGCATATGCATGCTATCCTATGATTTTTATTAGATTGGTGTGTTCTTGCATGGCTTGCATGGACAGAGGTGTTCGGATCAAAGGTGGACGTGGCAATGATCTTGTCTTTAGATCAACCTGATCATCAAGTGATCTGTCCACGAGAAGGCTTCTGTTCGAAACGAATCAAAGAACAGATGCAAAGAAAACACAACGATATCGTAAGTTGGTATTGGGGCCTACATTACGTTCCTCTCGGTCTTTGAGGTTCTCCTCAGACCGCTGGGCTTTCCTCTGGCGATCTTCCTTGCCGCGCTTCGGTGATGGATTTCTCGGCGAGTTGGGGCTAGGGCTCTAAGTCGTCGTCTCAGGAGTTGGAAAAGAAGTTTGTGGTTTCGGCCAGAGGTTTTGGGTTCTATTTATAATCGGGAAGAGAAGAGTCCTAATCTGATTGTATCCCGAATAAGAGTCTTATTCAGATCGTCGTTGGATCCTATCATCTTATCTTTAGTTGATTTGGTGCGGTAACGTTGTGGAATTCAGGTCGGTTTCCTTTACGTACCGGTATTCTTACGCGTAACAGCCGCTCCAGAACTCGTTACCTTCGCGGCGATGAGCTTCGGAGGCTCCACGTGTCCTTCCGGGGCCTGGTATTAACTTCTCCGCAGAGACGAGCTCCGGTTGTGCCGCGTGTCAACTAGCGAGACCTCCCTCTCCTTTGGAGGTGAGCTCCGCGCACGCCACGTGTTGGCGCCGGTCTTTCCTCTCTTCTTTCTTCAGGGACATGCCCCGAGGTCGACACGTGTCCAGCAGCGACAGACCTCCCGGAGATAAGCTCCAGTGACGACGCGTGTCCAATAGAACAGGACCTCTCGGAGGTGGGCTCCGAGATTGACACGTATCCCGCGTGACTGGTCCTCTAATTTCCGTGACAACTAGCTCCGAGGATGACACGTGTCCAGCGGAAATGCCTTTGCTTCTTCCGCAGAGGCTAGCTCCGTGGGCAGCACGTGTCCCACAGGATCGGACCTCTCCCCTTTGCGGAGACGAGCCCCGTGCCTGCCACGTAGCCAGCTTGGCGGCGGCCTCTCCCCACTTCGCAAGGACGAGCTCCGAACACGCCACGTGGCCAGCGGCCGTAGTGGGTTGTTTTCGGTGTTTTCTGAGTGCTAGATTCGGCTCTTATTGCTTATCCTTTTGATATTTTTCTCTGTTCCTTCTTTTCTTAAAATGTTTCCTCTTCATAAAGCATGAACATATGCTGACACCCGAGATGAGGGTGTCACATCGATGAAGCCCACTTGTCTAAATACTCCATCATACGGGCAGCAACAAAATGTACCAAGATTTGAAAAAGAAATTTTTGTGGACACGGATGAAACGGGAGGTAGCGAAGTACGTATCCGAGTGTGATACGTGTAGACGAGTGAAGGCGGATCATATGAGGAAGTCAGGGCTGTTGCAACCCCTGAAAATTCCAGCATGGAAATGGGAGGACGTGAGCATGGATTTTATTGTGGGATTACCCTTAACATCCAACAAACATGATTCCATTTGGGTGATCGTTGACCGACTGACCAAGTCAGCTCACTTCTTCCCCGTACATACACATTTCCATGCCAACAGATATGCGGAGTTATATATTGCTAGGATTCTATGCTTTCATGGCGTACCCAAAACCATAGTCTCAGACCGAGGTGCATTGTTTGTGTCTCGCTTTTGGGAGCATTTACACGCTGCATTGGGTACCAAGCTGATTAGGAGCTCCGCCTACCACCCTCAGACAGATGGCCAGACAGAGAGGGTGAATCAAGTTCTGGAAGACATGTTGAGAGCATGTGCCATCCACCATGGTAGGAACTGGGATGATCACCTACCATTGGCGGAATTCTCGTACAACAATGGCTATCAGGCGAGTATCAAGATGGCACCCTACGAAGCTCTCTACGGTCGTAAATGCCACACCCCATTAAATTGGTGTGAGCCCGGTAAAAGGGTCACATTCGGGGTTGATGTGGTGAGCGACGCCGAAGAGCGCGTTCGGACGATCCAAGCTAATTTGAAGGCCGCTCAATCCCGTCATAAGAGCTACGCTGATAAGAGGCGTAGACCGTTGCACTTTGACGTCGGTGAACACGTGTACCTCCGCGTGTCTCCGATGAAAGGCGTGCACCGGTTCGGTGTGAAGGGGAAGCTCGCTCCCTGTTTCATTGGACCATATGTTATCACTGAGAAGTGTGGACCAGCAGCGTATAGATTGGAGCTACCGGCATCCCTTGCTGGTGTCCATGACATTTTCCATGTTTCGCAACTGCGAAAATGTTTAAAGCATACAGCTGCTGTCCCTACCGAAGACATCGGCGAGCTGGAACCGGATTTAACATATGATGAGTATCCGGTGGCGATTATTGATGAGAAAGCCCGAACCATGCATAGCCGAACGCTGTGGTTCTACAAAATACTCTGGAGCAACCACACCGCCGAAGAAGCGACGTGGGAGAGCGAGGAATTCCTTCGCTCAAATTACCCGGAGTTCATGGCGTCTCAACACGGGTAAGTCTCTGCTACATCGCTGTCTCTTCTTTTGTAATCTTGGGACGAGATTCTTTTAAGGGGGGAGGGATGTAAAAGTCCAAGAAAAGGGACATGCAAAAACTTTTCTTCACCTCACAACACCATAGTTTTTGTTGTGGATATCTTTGGGAATATTGTGAAGAGCAAGTAACCTCCATCAAAAGAGTGAGTAGAGGGGAAAGCCTTCACTTTCACAAAGTAGGATTTCTACACATGAACATGAGAGGCTGAGCTCACCCCTAGAACTTAAAAAGTCTTGGGAAGGTTCAGTCCAAGTTTCATGTAAATCCAACACTTTTTGAGACACTTTTGGAGGTATTTGAAAAAGAGTCCGATTTGAATGTAAATTCAAATTGCAGCAACTTTCATCACTCAAATTCAAAAGTTAGCTTCATATTCAAACTCAGCACATTTTTCTGAGTTAGCCCACCAATTTTCACCCCCATTGGAGTTCATCTTGTTGGGAGCTAAATTTGCAAGAATTCAAAACTGAATTTGAATTTCAGTTCAAACATGAAGCAAATTTAGCCAAACAAAGTTTAAATTTAAGAACTCAAATTCAAACCAAGACTTGGGGGCTAAGTCTCTCATTCAATGTTTAGTAGCTGGGGATATTTACAGCAGAAGGGGGAGAAAGAATTAGAGGGGAGAAGAGGGCCCACTGGTCAGCCACCCAGAGATCAAACCGACTCAGGCACGCGGTCGAACACCCCTACGGGCGACAGCGCACGGGGTCGACCCCGTCCCAACGCGGCCACCGCGCCACCTTCTGCTCGGGGGATGAGGGCGCCGGCTACAGAGCGTGCAGTTGCACTGCTGGGCTGCGTGAACCCCCCCCCCCCCCCCCCCCCCCGTATCCTCTCTGTTCCACCGCATACAAACCCGGCCACACACTCGGTGTTTCGCCACCCACTGATCGCCGGCGTCCGAGCAACCCAGGCAGTCTCGTGCCCGACGCTCAACACAAGAAACGACCGCCATAAGGTGCTGGTTCTGCTTGTCCTTACCCTTCGGCATTTCATGCACCATCGGGGGAGAATTTCTTCCGGGAACGCTTCGGTGTTCTTAAGGCCGAGCTCCACCAAATCCTAAAATTCACGGGTGTTGGCTTATCACCGGGCATACCGAGCTGAACACACGATCTACACCCTGCCACGACCACCTAGGATCGAAAACCAGCAAGAATCATGGGCTAGGGTTGCGGTTATCCGAGTTTTTCGAGCAACAGCCGATATCGGGCCTAGGTCGACGGTGAGGTCCTAGTTCCGGCCATTTCCATGGCCAACCGAGCTCATATTCAGGCTCAGCATGCCACAGCGGAGCTGTAGGAGCAAACCGTTGGAACAATAAGGCCCCGAGTAGCCCGGGCGACGTCGCCGGAGTAGAGGGAAGCTCTGTCACTGTCGCGGGCATAGTTCCGGCCATTGCCGAGCTCCAGTGAGGGCACCAGCGTGTTCTCCGAGTTGAGTTAGGCACAGGCGGCAAGTTTCGTCGAAGGTCGGACGGTGAAACGCCCGGCGGCGAGCGCTCCGGCGAAGCGCCGCCGCGGGAGCTGCGGGAGAGCGCGAGGTAGACGAAGGGGGGCCGGGTCCACCGGTCAGCCTCTGATCTCGCGCGGGGATCGGTTGGCGGCCGGGATTCGGTGTGGCAGCGCGGGTAAAACCCTGTGGGCCGCATTGTGGCCGCATTCTGAGTGGGCCGGCTCGAGGAGTGGGCCCCACCCGCAGAATTTAAACATTTTGGGAATTTCCAGTTTTAGTTCAAACTTCAAATGAATAGAACTTTGGCTAGGAAAGTCCAAATTCGATGAACCAAATTTTGCTGAACTCATAATTCTGAGTACTTTCCAGCAATACCAAATTCAGCTCATGAAAGTGAATAGTTTTCCAGAATTAAATCCCTAAATTTAAATTGTTGGGAATTTTATCTGGAGAACTACTTTTTGAAAAATTCTGAAATTTGGCTGAGAGGTTCATTTGTAAATCCCAGAATCAAGTAAAATTTTCAGACTCATACAAGTTCATTTAGTTACCCTAATTGGGTGATTAAGAGAACTGCCCTGAGAAAATAGAAAAATGTACAGAAACATTTTCAGATTTTCTCAAATCTTAATTAGGACATAACTTTCAGTAGAATTCTTAAAATGACATGAAACCAATTCCATTAGAACCATCTTAAATTCTAGTTTCCAGAAATTGATGGTTGGAGCCATGAAAACCCCTGGAATTATTTAGAGGCTCAAATATTGACCAAATGGGCTTTTATTTGGACAAGGTTCAGATGAACTTTGTATCAAATGAAACTTGGTCAGGACTCTGGTTAGGACCCTACCAAGCCACCATAAAAATTTCAGAACCAAAGGGGAGGGCTAGCTAGTGTTATTAGTAGTTAAGTATTCAAGGTTACACATTGCATTTAAATTTACATGTCGTATTTCATTAAACGTGTAGTCGCTGAAGAAGAGACTCCGGAAGTGCTGGACTTCCTCCTTCCGGAAGAAGAGCTAACTACTGACCAGCAGCAACAAGGCAAGCCCCGGTTTGCATTAACTCTTTTATCAAGTTTTATTTTGTTCACATATCTAGGGTGATGTATGAATGTGCATTAGGTGTAGGATGAATGGAACCCCACTTGCATGACCAGAAATTTTCCATAAGAGTGAGGGTAGTGTCTAAGACCTTGCATGGACAGGCTATGCTTAATGTTTCATAGAACTTCGGTACAAGTCGAGTAGTTGGAACCTACTCGCGAGATAGGTTTGGGACACACGGGTTCGGTTGAGTGATGTGATATCACTTTAGTAATGAAAATGAGACTAGGCAGGGGCTATGGCGCAACAAGAGGAAGTCTTGTGTGCGCGGCCCTGTCCATGTTAATTGAGGACTGATCCGTGTGCGGCCCACGCTGATCTAGTTTGAACGTACCGAAGACATATCGGATATATGGGCCCCGATAAACCGATGTAGCCTAAACCTCCAGGCGTCGAGGCATAGCACACCGATTTATAGGTGTAGGTTGAGGGCAGCAAGGTGGAAATCTGCCAACGGGCATAGAGAGATGCTCCGTGTGGGGAACCTCCTGCTCATTTCGGTGCGACCGGTTCGACGTTTGGGCTGTTGGGTGAAAGGTTGTCCCGTACGACATCGAGTGAGCGTGTTGTGCAGCTCCACGGATGGGCGTACGTGACGTGCTCTTTGGGTTTCCCTGCAGGTGTATATCGAGTCGATTTGCCGTCCCTCGCGGTGAAGAGTACCACTTGGTCACTGAGTCGTGACGTAGAATAATGTATGAAATATGTTGATTCAATATTGCTGATATGATATAAGATTGTATTGCTACATGTTTGCCACCAAATATGGCTTACTAAATTTCAGCTTCCTGAACTGTTAACATATTGCTAAAAGCTGAACTAAGGATGAACTTGTAGGCGTGTCCATTTGCTGCAATATCACTATCCTATGTCATTGTACACCTCATGTAGAGTTTCATGTTTAGGTGAGTCGGTTAAGCCTTGCTGAGCCTTCGTGCTCAGGGTTGCTGCTTAAGTGTTTTTCAGGTGAGGAGCCACCCACGGACTCGGAGTACGAGTCCACCGGCGAGGGTTACCCTCCGTCGGGGACCACGGCTGAGTGGGAGCCGTACATGCCGCGCTGAGCTGAGGAGTGCAGCCAGTATTGGTTGACCTAGGGCTGGGCAACCGACTTTTGCTAGATAGGCGGACGTGAGTTGTACAGAGTAGACTTCCGCTGTGTAAAATAAATACTAGTTTGCAACTGAAGTTGTACCTTTTTGTACAGTTCAGTTTGTTTTTCCCATGTAATATATTGTGTTCTTATGACGTGTGTTGTCAGGTGTCGCAGCGTGCGGCACCACCCTCTGTGATCCTGGATGAGCGGATTCCGGTCCGCCACAGCTACCGCACCAAATACACTAAATATAAGTAGTTAAGATTCAAAAACCATTTGAATAGGACTCTTATTTGAAATACAATCAGTTTAGGAATCTTCTCTTCCCGATTATAAATAGAACCCAGAATCTTTGGCCGCAACCACGAACTTCTTTTCCACCTCCTGAGTCGACAACTTAGAGCCCAAGCCCCCAGCTTGCCGAGTAAACCCCTTCGCCGAAGTACAACCGCCGGAGAGACCGCCGATGAGCCTGGAACACAATTGACATCGCCGGAGGAGAGCCGACGATCTGTTCTGCTAGGAGGAAGGACCCGAAGGAAGTAAGGTAGGTTTCCAATACCACCTTACGACAATATCACGTTCTCTTTGCATCTGTTCTTTGATTCCTTTCGAACAGAAGCCTTTTTGTGGACGGATCACGTGTTGATCGGTCTGATCTAGATCTTGAGTCGAGATCATTGCCACGTCCACAATTGATCCTTACACCTTTGTTCATCTTAAAACATGCAAGCCATGCAAGAACACGTACAAACCAAAACTGCATCATAGGATTAACATGCATATGCATCATTACATCTTAAAGTAGAGTTTGTGCATGATATTGATTGTTGTGAATCTTGTATGTGCGTGATCATAATTAGAAGGACAAGCTTAGGGAGCTGTCTACGACGAGTTGCAACAACAAGGTTTCAAGATCCAAGAGCAACCGGAAATGCAAAAACAAGGCAAGTGCCCCTTGACCATATTGATCCCATGTTTTTGGAAAAGCTGTTTTCTTTGTGAAAAGGTGTGTGTGCTTGAGTCAACATGATTGGAAACCCTTTCATAGAAGTTTACTAGTCTTGTTAGCCACCCTTGTCACCGGGAAAGTTATTGAGTTGGGTATGGTTTTTGCTTTTATGCATCGCTGAGTCCATGGGATATGGGAAACGAGATAGATGTGTCTAGCTAACTGCACTCGTAAAGATAATGAGAAACTGATGTTGTTAATGAACATGAATCGGAGGGAGATCTAGGCAAGTCTGGGTTTGTGAATGAGGTAGCATGAGATGGTGGTTACTTGCCGTAGATCTAAGGAACGGTTCATGCGAGAACATGCCAGGATAACAGTGCCACCACAAGGACAAGTATGGGCACGGCTTAGCCGAGTAATTAGGTAAGTTGCTAGATTGTTATGGACCGTGGAAGGTGCGGGGAATGGGAGTCGAGTGAGGACGGGCCCCCTCTTGTGTCATGCAGTTCCTAGGGCAGTCCTCACTCGACTCCTATTCCCCGCGCCTTCCACAGTCCATAACACTCTAGCAACTTACCTAATTACTCAGCTAAGCCGCACCCATACTTGGCCTTGTGGTGGCACTGTTATCCTAGCATGTGCATGCATGAACCGGTCCTTAGATCTATGGCAAGTAAACCACCATCTCATGCTACCTCATTCACAAACCCAATCTTTCCTAGATCTCCCTCCGATCCATATCCATTATTAACATCAGTTTCTCATTATCATTACGAGTGCAGTTAGCTAGACATATCTATCTCGCTTCCCAATCCCATAGATTTAGCGAAGCATAAAGCAAAAACCATACCCGACTCATAAACCTCCCAGGCGACAAGGGTGGTTCAACCAAAACTAGTAAACTCCTATAAAAGGGCTTCCCATCATGTTTGACTCAGCACACACACCTTTTCGCAAAACAAAACAGTTTTACCCAAAACATAGGATCAATATGGTCAAGGAGCACTTGCCTTGTTCTTGCGGTTCCGGTTGTTCTTGAATCCCAAAACCTTGTTGCTTCAGTTCGTCGTAGACAGCTCCCCGAGATTGTTCTGCTAGGTAGGATCACGTGCATACAAGATTCACAGCAATCAATATCATGCACAAGCCTTAAACTAGATGCGATGATGCACATGCATGCTATCCTATGATTAATTTTATTAGATTGTTCTGTTCGTGTTTTTGCATGGCTTGCATGGACAGAGGTGTTCGGATCAAAGGTGGACGTGGCGATGATCTTGTCTTTAGATCAACCTGATCATCAAGTGATCTATCCACGAGAAGGCTTCTGTTCGTAAGGAATCAAAGAACAGATGCAAAGAGAACACAACGATATCGTAAGGCGGTATTTGGGGCCTACCTTACGTTCCTTTCGGCCTTCGAGGTCCTCCTCAGACCACTGTGCTTTCCTCCGGCGATCTTCCTTGTTGCGCTTCGGCGATGGTTTCCTTGGCGAGTTAGGGCTAGGGCTCTAAGTCGTCGGCTCAGGAGTTGGAAAATAAGTCTGTGGTTTCGGCCAGAGGTTCTGGGTTCTATTTATAATCGGGAAGAGAAGAATCCTAATCTGATTGTATCCCGAATAAGAGTCTTATTCAGATCGTCGTTGGATCCTATCATCTTATCTTTAGTTGATTTGGTGCGGTAACGTTGTGGAATTCAGATTGGTTTCCTTTACGTACCGGTATTCTTACGCGTAACAGCCGCTCCAGAACTCGTTACCTTCGCGGCGATGAGCTCCGGAGGCTTCACGTGTCCTTCCGGGGCCTGGTATCTCCTTCTCCGTAGAGACGAGCTCTGGTTGTGCCGCGTGTCAATCGACCGAGACCTCCCCCTCCTTGGGAGGTGAGCTCCGCGTACGTCACGTGTTGGCGCCGGTCTTTCCTCTCTTCTTTCTTCAGGGACATGCCCCGAGGTCGACACGTGTCCAGCAGCGACAGACCTCCCGAAGATAAGCTCCGGTGGTGACACGCGTCCGATAGAACCGGACTTCTCGGAGTTGAGCTCCGAGATCGACACGTATCCCGCGCGACGGTCCTCTGATTTCCGCGAGGACTAGCTCCGAGGATGACACGTGTCTTGCGGAAATGCCTTTGCTTCTTCCGCAGAGGCTAGCTCCGTGGGCAACACGTGTCCCACAGGATCGGACCTCTCCCCTTTGTGGAGACGAGTCCCGAACCTGCCACGTGGCTATTTTAGCAGCGGACCTCTCCCAGCTCGCAGGGACAAGCTCCGAACACGCCACGTGGCCAGTGGCCGCGGTAAGTTGTCTTCGGCGCTTTTTGAGAGCTGGGTTCGGCTCTTATTGGCTATCCTTTTGATATTTTTCTCTGTTCCTTCTTTTTCTTAAAATGTTTCCTTTTCATATAGCATGAACATATGCTGACACCCGAGATGAGGGTGTCACATCATGAGCAAAGTTGATTAATGTCCTGTTGAGACATGGAAAAGGATGAATCATAATGGAGGTATGTTAATGTTGGGATTGCATTCACTTAAAGCTAAGTTGTTGTTTTTATCGTGTTGAGAAATAAACTTTGCTTTCTGCAATGAGCCTTTTTATACCTTCCTTGTTGTGAGCTACATATCATATTTTCTCCGCACTTGCTGAGTACATCATTGT
Source organism: Neostapfia colusana (assembly GCA_030760725.1). Lineage (NCBI taxonomy): Eukaryota > Viridiplantae > Streptophyta > Magnoliopsida > Poales > Poaceae > Neostapfia > Neostapfia colusana. The sequence continues at coordinate 38,939,925 of JASWHV010000013.1, read as the reverse complement.
ACTCAAACTTGCATTATTACTTCATCATCAGCAACAGGAGAAGAATACTATGAAGACCCCGTGGAGCATTAGGCGTGTAATCTGTCCTCAACCTTGCCTGGGAGGATGGAGTAGAGATGGAGCTGCTGCTGCTGTTTAGATTGCTTCCGCTATAGTTAGAAGACTTCCGCTGCTAGATTTCGACTTCCGCTGCTAAGATAGACTTCCGCTGCTAGCATGAGTCCAAGACTCATGAGACGTTGTAATAAACCCTGTTATTCGTGGTTATATATATTCTGAAATTCAGTTTGTGGATGATATGTGTATGTGTGATGAACATCCTGGGCACACATACGCATCAGTTCTAGGTTCTGTGGTTTTCCACAGAACCGGGGCATCACAATGTGATAGTTTGATTACGTGTCTCCGACCGGGCGAATAGTGATCCGCTCTGTAGGAACTGGAGAAGGAGACACAAAGTGTGTCCTCTTCATCCGCCGCCTCTGCTCCGGGACCACGTCTGGTGACCCGAAAGGTTACTCACCACTGGAGCCCGAAGGCTCCACTCTAGGCGCCTCCTTGGCAGCCATAGGCAACCCCGAAGGCTGTGGCGGCGCCCTAGCCTCTGACTCTGACTCAGATGACTCCGAGTCAGACTACAAAATAGAAGGATTGATAAGAATAGTTAATTTCTAAGTGATATATAAGATAACATAATTTCCAATGAAAATGTACCTCCACGCGCTGTAAGGCCACAGGTACGCCCGCTAGGTCCGATACGTGTCTCAACAGCTGAGAGTGTCTCCTCTCACCTGAGGAACTACCCCGAAAAAGGGTGTTTCGTGTCTCCCTGAGGAGGCCCCTAGCCGCTTTCCCTTTTCCTTTCTCTGACGACATCCTATTGTAAGGAGTAATTGATAAATATGCTAGGAAAATATACGAAGTTATGATAATTTAGTGAAAAAAGATACTTGGAGTCAGTTTCAGAATTCATTGACATCACGAACCCTACACCTTAAACCAGGCCATCAATCTTGTTTCGTAATTTGTTTCCGTTTTTGTTTGCGCATATTAGAAGTTTCTTCATCGTTAGCATCGCCAACCAAGTGATCGAGTTCGACACCAGGCTCGACGAAAAACGAGTCTGGCAACTCTTGTTCTGTGACACCCTCAATTTCGATTTCTGCATGTAATCATGTTTTATATAGAGAAAACATTTTAAAAGAAGTGGAAACAGAGAAAATATCAAAAAGATAGCCAAAAAGAGCCAAATCCAATCCACAGATAGCACCGAAGACAATTCCCGCGGCCCGCTGGCCACGTGGCGCCTTCGGAGCTCATCCCCGCAAAGGGGAGAGGTCCGCCACTAACTGGCTACGTGGCAGGCTCGGGGCTCGTCTCTGCGGAAGGGGCGAGGTCCAACCCCGTGGGACACGTGTTGCCCCCGGAGCTAGCCTCTGCAAAGGTGCGACGTCCAGCCCCGCAGGACACGTGTCACCATCGGAGCTAGTCACTGCGGAAAAGAGAGAACCAACCAGGCGGGACACGTGTCGTTCTCGGAACTCACTTCCGAGAGGTCCGGTCCTATTGGACATGTGTCACCTTCGGAGCTCACCTCCGGGAGGTCCGACACTACCGGACACGTGTCACCTCCGGAGCTCACCTCCGGGAGGTCCGACGCTAATGGACACGTGTCGACCTTGGAGCTCACCTCCGGGAGGTTCATCACTGTTGGACACATGTCAACCTTGGAGCTCATATCTGAGCAGAAAGGAGATCCGGCGCTACCAAACACGTGGCATTGTCGGAGCCACCTCCGAAGAGAGGGGAGGTCTGGCTCTGACACATGGCACATCCGGAGCCACCTCCGAAGATTGGGGAGGTCCAGAACTGACACCTGGCGCACGCGGAGCTCACCTCTGAGGGAGAGGGAGGTCCCGCCCGCCAGGACACATGGCGCACGCGGAGCTCGCCTCTGAGGGAGAGGGAGGTCTCGCCCGCCTGACACGTGGCACAACTGGAGCTCGTCTCTGCGGAAAAGGGAGGCCCGGCCCCCGCAGGACACATGGAGCTTCCGGAGCTCATCACCGCAGAGGTGACGAGATCTGAAGCGGTTTTTGCTTCTGTACGCACGGGAATACCGACACGGAAGGAAACCGACACGAATTCCACGTTGCTACCGCACCAAATCAATTGAAGATAAGTTGTTAAGATTCAAAAACAATTTGAATAGGACTCTTATTCGAATTCTGATTAGATTAGGACTCTTCTTTTCCCGGTTATAAATAGAACCCGAAACAACCCCTTGGTCGTAACATCTTTTCTAAGCCAACGACTTAGAAGCCCTAGCCCCAAACTCACCGAGCTAAATCCCTTCGCCGGAGTTTAACCACCGGAGAGACCGCCGACGAGCCCAGACACGATCGCCATCACCGGAGGAGAACCAACGATCTGTTTTTGCTAGAGGAAGGACCCGAAGAAAGTAAGGTAGGTTTCCAATACCACCTTACGACATCATCACGTTTTCTTTGCATCTGTTCTTCGATCCCTTCGAACAGAAGTTTCTCCGTGTGGACAGATCACGTGTTGATCGGTTAGATCTTGTGACGAGATCATCGCCACATCCACATTTGATCTTTACACCTTTGCTCATCGTAAAACCCATGCAAGCCATGCAAGAACACGTACAAACCGATCTAATAAAAACTGCATCATAGGGTTAGCATGCATATGCATCATCGCATCTTGATTAAAGTTTGTGCATGGTGATTGATTGCTATATATCTTGTATGTGCATGATTGTAATTAGAAGGACAAGCTCAGGGAGCTACCTACGAAGGATTTTAGCACCAGAACATCGAGACACAAGAGCAACAAGAGCCGCAAAAACAAGGCAAGTGCCCCTTGACCATATTGGTCCCATGTTTTTGAAAGCTGTTTTGTTTGCGAAAAGGTGTGTGTGCTTGAGTCAACATGATGGGAAAACCCTTTCATAGGAGTTTACTAGTTTTGTTAACCACCCTTGTCGCCGGGACAGTAAATGAGTCGGGTATGGTTTTTGCTTTTATGCTTCGCTGAGTCCATGGGATACGGGAATGTAAAGGTCTCAAAATTTTGAATACAAAGAAACGCTTGTTTGCAAAAGTTGGTTTCATGTATGAAATTTGGGACTTGTTAAAACTTTTCCACATGTGATAACACACATGAGGGTTTTCTTCACACAAGTTTAAATGTTTATTTGAAAACTTGGAACCCAAGAGGGGTCTAAAACAAAGATGGGAAGTTCCCATATGTGTGGGAAAACAAAAATCAGATTTGGAACAATTTGTTCAAACTAAAATTCAAATGAGAACAACACAATGGAATTCAAAACTGTTGTGCTGAAAATCTCATTTGCAGCAGCCAAAATAAAAATCAGATTTCATATTTGAATTCCTTGGGTCCAAATTAGGTGGTGTGCAAAGTTTCATGAATTATGAAATTGAATTGCAACCCATTTTCCAAAATGGACTTTAAATAGCAAAGAATTCAAATGCATGTTTGAATTTGGATGAAACTTGCCCAATTATTCAAATGCATACCAGATTTGAATTCTCACAATTGAATTCTATCAATATTCAAACTTGGGAGATATTTTGAAAGGGATAAGAAGGAACTGAACAATGGGACCCACATGTCATTGAGAAGAACTGAAAATTGCAAAAGATCTTCACAACACAGTCTCTGTTTGAGTTCTGCAGTCGGTCACTCGAGCCACCGAGGCTCCTCACCGATCGACACCGAGGGTCAGCCGGCAGCCAGCTCCTGCTGTACTTTCATCGCGCTGGAGGGCTGCACTGGCATCTATACCCTCTTCCGGCCTCCCGTTCGCTCTTATCACCGAGACACCGCAGCTCCTTCCTCCCTCACGCGAGAAACCAACCGAGAACCGCCGCTGAGCTCTCGGTCAATCGACCACCGCCTGGCGCGTGTGCCAGCCACAGCTGAGCAGCAAAACCACACCGCAGAACACCCCACAACATCCTCGAGCCATCACTGAGCGGGTTCACGCTCTCCGCACCGAGAACGGCGAGCTTCCGCGGCGGCCATCACACAACAGCGACGCGGCGCTCCCATGGGCAGCACCACAGAGCGGTTTTCACGACCGAGCAAGGCCACCGTGGGACGCGCGGCATCTCACTGCAGCTTCCATCCGAAGCGCAGCGCTTGTCTCTGCCTCTCGATGATGAATTTCGGAAATCTTCTCCGGCCGGGGAAAACTGACCCGCGGGTACGGATCCCCGAAATTCTCAAGTTATATTCGTTTTGAGCGTTGCAAATTGCACACACGGGACGTAGACTCGCTTAGCAACCATTTTCCTTTCCAAACCTAGCTAGAAACACGTTCTGCACGACGTATGCTCAATCTTTCCAACGGCGGCTTCGGTAGAACACGTCGGGCATCCGATGAACCATAGGTTGGAGCCACTCCCGAGCCCATGTGCGACCATATCGAGCTTTGCCAACCTCCACTGGTGCTGTAGAACCTTTCCAGGGAGCTTTTGGCGGGCTAAAGCGTCGGGGCGACGTCGCCGGACTCCCTCAGGGCCGCTGCACCGGTGCGGGGTGGTTTAGGAACTTCGCCGGTCTGTGGAAGCCACACCATCGTGCTCCTCGGGTTAAAGTAGGGCCTGGCGGAGAGTAACAGCTCGGGATTTGGTCGGAGTGATGAGAACTGGCGAACTCCGGCGAGCCCGGCGGCGGTGTCGCGCGGGAGCGAGAGGTTGAAGATGACCTCGCCGGTCCCGCCTGTCAGCGACTCGGGAGAGGGGGCCGGATACTCTGTGGCGCGGGATCGGCTGCGACAGCGCGGGAAGTAACCCTGTGACCCCGTGTGGCGCGCTCCCGATAACTGACACAGGCCCCCCTTGGTCCCACAGTCAGGTTTAAACCTTTCTCGGATTTATTCAAATTTCCAGATTTTTCCCCAAACTTTAGAAGAGCATAACTTTTGCTAGGAACCTCCAAATTTAGTGATTCAAATTGGGTTCGATTCAGATTGACAAACTCTATCCAAATATGCAACCCAATTTGTATGCAAGTCTTTATTTAATTCTAGAAAATTCTTTAAAGCTTTTCAGGAAAAGAATTTTAGAGGGAGTTTGGTTTACCCAAAAATCCCCATATTTTTCCAGAACATTCTGTAGAGTGTTCTTAGACTCCTGTAAAATTTTCAGCTCATTTGAAGTTGATTTGGTCAGGAGAATTCAGATTGTAAGTTACTGTGTTCAAATGAATACAGAAACATTTTCAGAGGATTTCCAAAACTTGTAAATTCAGTTTTGGACAATTCTTAGCTCCAAAAATCCTAGGAAAATTCATGCTAGCTCTATGAACTATAATTGAAATTTTAGTTCACTGAGTTTTACATGAACATAGGTGTTACCTCAGAATAAATTCTTCTTTACTTAATTGCTTAGAAAATTGTTCTGAATAAACCACTCAATGAAAAGTGCTAAATTTTGGTCCAGAGGACTTTCTTGTGACAAGGGACTCACATGAAAATTTTCAGCTCCATTGGAGCTGTGGATCACCACTGTCATGTGTAATCTCTTAAGGTGATCAACACTTAAGTGGGAAAAGCACTCAACATTTGATCATAGTGTTTAAACCCAACCCAAACCACTAGCACAGTGTCATTTTAAATTCTTAAACAGAGTTCCAGTCTTTAAAAATGTCATTATATCTTATTAACAAAAGCTTTTCAATTAAATACATATGCATGATCATATCGTGTAGCATATACGTGAAGAAGGTGAGAAGGACTTGAAGTGAAGATCAAGGAGGGAGGAAAACAAGTGATCAAGCTCCAAGTGATCATCACTAACTGATTGTAACCTTAGTCACCTGCAAAACAGGTAAGCCCCGGTTCGCATTTGAACAGTTTTATAAAGCATTTTATTTGTAGATATCATAGCTTTGCATCGTTGATTGCATTAAGTCTAGATGATATTGAAAACCCCAGACCAGAAATACCTAAGAGAGAAAGGGTAGAATAGCACCTCCTCGAGTGGATTTGGCTACGCTAATGTTAGTAGGAAAGATTCGGTAGAAGTCGAGTAGTTGGAATCTACTCGCGAGTTTAGGGCTGGTTTACTCGGAACGGGTCCGAATTAGAAAAGATGAGGAAAGTTCACACATAAGAAATGGAGACCGGGCAGGGAGGTTTAGATGCAGCAGGTTGCAGGCCGTGCGTGCATAGCCCTGCCTGTGTCGGTTAAGGCCCGTCCATGCTTGGCCCTGTTGGACAAGTTTGAGTTGTGTACCGGGCGCATACTGGCTATATGGGACCCAGGAAACCGATGTACCTTGGGAGATCCATAGTGGAACTTTTCCAACTGGCTTAGGCTTTCGGCGTCAGGGTAGCAGGAGGTAACTCGCTTAAGAACATACCACTGCGGGTATATACCTTGAGGGAGCTTGCGTACTCGGGGCAGTTGGACAGCGTCCAATGTGGAAGATCTTGGGAAAGGTGGCCGCGTACAACGTCAGTCGAGGTTGCTGCCGGTAACTCGGAGTACGGGTGTACGTGTCATGTAGTCCGGGCGTGTACTGATTCGAATCACCGTCGCTCACGGTCATATGAGCATACTTGCCCACTGCGTCTTGACGTAGTAACAACTGAACTGGTTATCTTTGAACTTGATAAGGTTGTGCTGTAACTTGTATTGCAACCATGATTGAATTAGAGATAGGCGCATTAAACTTTACTTTCACTTTGTGCAAGGAGCATCACAATAAAGTGTTTCTTGTTTGATTGTGGAGTTGTGATGCTTTTCGGCTCAAGGTCTGCACAATGAGGCTTAAAATCTGAAAGTTAAGGATCAACTGTAGGCGAGTCCTTTATGCAAATTTAGCTAACCCAATTACAACCGTCGTGCATGTAAGGTTTCTTATTTAGGAGAGACGGATCAGTCTTGCTGAGCCTATGTGCTCACGCTTGCTATATAAGTGGTTTTGCAGGTTAACATCGATGCTAAGAATAAGGTTGTCTAGTGAGACTCGGGGACTTCCGAGTCAGGTAACACATGGAGAACCCAGCCGCTGCTGCTTGTCTTCGTGTTGCTAGCAAGAGGAGTCCGCGGGCTCGACTTCATCTCGAGTGCTCTTAGTTATTCGACTTGAGTTGTTATAGACTTACGCTATAGCTATTTGATGTAAATTATTTACAAAGAAATATTTGTAAGCTTCCGCTATTGTTTTATGTAATACATTGTTCCTTGTATGTGTGCTGTTGGGTGCCGCACAACACGGTACCACCCAATGCGATTCCCGGGCGAGTGGCCTATCTCAGTTGGTAGGCCCGTCTCAGCTGGTATCAGAGCTGCATTGGTAATAGCGCACGGAATAAGGATCGTATTACGACAAAAATCTAGGTTACGGTGAGGATACGGTACTAGGCCCACATAAGGATCACTATTAGCTTATTATGAAGGTGGCAAAACTAATGTATTTGTTATGTCAGAAAATCGTGCATCTCAGGACGAGTTATGTCTTGGGGGGTGCACGTAAGCGCTGTCCACCAGTGCGCACAAGCTGAAGGGTGGAGACCCACGGGTGGCAGGTAACCCGACCCGCTTTAGTGTCCTTTACGACTCCTCTTGTCGTTTGGGGTACTCGAGCAACGTCTGTCCCGGGCATGCGTGGTGCAATTTGGGAAACCCCGTCACGTGGTTAGTAACGTGAACACGTAGCTCAAGGCGTGTTTGGCTTGAGAACACCTGTGCGAGTGATGACGGACGGGTGTAAGAACTGTATGGATACCGGGTTCGGTGTGCAGCCGGACCTGACGATTGAGTGTGACTTATGCAGGATTAACCACGAAACCATAGTATGAATAGTACACGTTTGCGAGTGACTGTTTTAGTGCCACCTAAGATATGTTTATGCCGGTATAATCCGGTTAGGATTTTCTTTTGGTGAGGCTACGTAGTACCGACATGCTTCTTACGGTGCATCGACGCCGTACTAAACTTAATAACCCCTTTCCTTTGAAGAAATGACTCATGAACTAACTTTCAACTAAAAACGAAAGTTTGAAACAAATATTAGTTACGGAACTCTTGTTTTGAGCTAAGATTCAAATGAGAGGAAGACTAGGCTTCAAAGATTTAAAAAAAAATGACTGCTCTGTTTTCGGCAGGAATTCTTGCCGGAATTAGACAGAGCATAACTCTGAGTAGCGTGACCCAGTTAAGGTGTATGATACGGTTCTTGAAAGATTTTCAAGTGAACTACAACTTCTTTGTAGACCTCCAGAGCAAAATCACATGCTAAATGGGTAGAAAGTTCAGAGGAAGGTGAATTGTCCAGAACCAGGACAGCAGCAAAACCTCTCTGGACCTTTCTGTTTTTAAGCCATAACTTTCTGTAGATAAACCCTTAAGAAGCCTATGATACACCATTGGATAGGTTATGAAATTTGCAACATTGTTGTAGTTCAAAGTTTGTTCAGATTCTTATTGTATTTGCATATACAACTGTGATAAAATCAGCCACATATAAAGGAGATGCTGACAAATTTTATCCAGGAATTCTGTCAACTTTGGAAAATCATAACTTTTAATACAGGGATGATCTGAAGGCATATGAGTACTCGTTGGAAGGATACTGAAGTTAACTTTAACTTTGGTATTCGACTTGAGTTATGAAAATGCCCTTAACTAGATCAAAATCTGGAGCTAGGGCATAAAGGTCTGTTCTGTACAGATAGGCTGGATAGCTATGCCTACTAAGGAGTTGTGTAAACATGAATTTTGTTACTGCTTTCATAAAGTTTTGACATAATCATGTTTTCATTAGTCTCACATACTGCTGAGTTCTTGTTTAACTCTTCTTAACTACATTTATGCAGTATGGTTCGTACTCGCTCTAGGAGTAGGGCCGGAAGTTCTCGTCAAGGTGGTGATGCTTCTATTCCACCATCGGAACCACCATCCACGGGATGGATGGATCTTATGACTCGAGTTGTCGAGTCTAATCAAGAGAACGCTAGGCTACTCCAAGAAGCAACGCAAGAACATACACGCTTACTCCAAGCTTTGGTACAGCAAGGCGTACTCCAGAACACGCAACAAGTCGTTCCACCTCGGAACGCTTATCTGGACTTCTTGGCAACTCAACCGCCAATCTTTACGGAAGCTACCGAACCTGTAGAAGCAGATCAGTGGCTTCATGTCATGGAGTCAAAATTTGGAGTATTCGAGTGTGATGAATACCAGAAGACAAAGTTTGCCGCTCAACAACTCCATGGAGCCGCCGGAAACTGGTGGGTGGATCATCTTGCCACCATTCCGGAGGACCATCAAATAACATGGAGTGAGTTTTGTGAAGCCTTTCGTACTCGTTACATACCACTAGGTATTGTCAAGCAAAGCGGGAGGAATTTTTGGGCTTAAAGCAAGGGGACATGAGTGTCCTCGAGTATGTCAGAAGGTTTAATATTTTGGCCCAATATGCTCCCAAATATGTGGCGAAAGAAGAAGCACGGTGTGACCTATTCTTTCATGGCCTGAGTGCCATATTACAGGATAAGTTGGCCGTACACAATAACGGCAGTTACACCGACATGGTCGATGCGGCTTTCATTCAAGAGAAGCCGACACTTGAGTGGCAAGCGGAGAAGAGAAAGATGAGTGAGATCGAGCAGGCTAGCACAAGTTATGTGCCTCAAAAGTACCGTTTGGTATATCAAGCGCCACCTGGTGAAAGATGGAGGCCACCTGTATGATCAACTCCTCAGAGGTTGATTGCTGATCAAGTTCTACAACTTGCACCACCTCCACAGCCGCAGCATCAAACGGTGGTTTGTGCTCCATCGCTGCAGCCATTTGTACCTAGCAGTCCACCGCAAGTCAACAAAGAACAGGAGAGACATCCGTGTTTTACTTGTGGGCGTATGGGCCATTATGCTAGGCAATGTCCGGAGGGAACTCGAGGCTACGGGTCATCATATTTACAACAATACAATCCGTATCTCAATCTGCAGATAGGAGGGCAGATAAGGGGCAACATTTACTATACTGTGATTGATGATGTTCCGGAAGGAGAAGCCGCTTTAGCAGGGATGTTTTCTCTGAATCAGCTACAGGTTTTAGTTCTCTTTGATTCCGGTGCCACGCACAACTTCGTTAGCCAATCTTTCGTGGCTCAACATCAGCTCCAGACAGTTTATACAAAAAGGCAATACCTCATATCTTCGCCCGGGGGCAGCAGTACCGCAAGCGAGGTTGTTCCCCGAGCACCTCTTTGTTTGGGGGGTAAAATATACCCTACGACTCTCATTATCCTTGAGGGTATGAAGATCGACATCATTTTGGGGATGTCGTGGTTGAATTACCACCAGGCGGTTCTTAACATCAGCTCTAGGACTGTTGAGCTCAACTCTCCACAGCACGGTCTTCACATATTAATTCTGGGCACCAGACGGCAACAGATTGCAACAGTGAACCACACGGAAGCTGTTAAGATAGAGGACATTCCGGTGGTACGTGAGTATCCGGATGTATTTCCTGATGATTTACCGGGCATGCTGCCCGAGAGAGACGTTGAGTTCAAGATTGAACTTATACCGGGAACAACACCGATATCACGAAGGCCATACAAGATGGCACCCAATGAACTGGCAGAATTGAAGACACAGCTGAATGACCTAATGAGCAAGGGCTTTATACGACCGAGTTCGTCACCTTGGGGTTGTTCAGCGTTGTTTGTCAAAAAGAAGGACGAAACACTACGGCTTTGTGTTGATTATCGTCCTTTGAACGCCGTTACCATCAAGAACAAGTATCCACTACCTCGCATTGATATGCTCTTCGATCAATTAGTGGGTGCGAAGGTATTTTCGAAGATGGATCTTCGGTCCGGATATCACCAGATTAAAATCCGGGCAGAAGATATTCCGAGGACGGCATTCTCAACGAGATACGGGCTGTATGAGTATCTCGTTATGTCTTTTGGTTTGACCAACGCCCCGGCACACTTTACGTACCTGATGAATTCAGTGTTCATGCCGGAGTTGGATAAATTCATCGTTGTCTTCATTGACGATATCTTGGTGTACTCCAAGTCAGAGGAAGAACATGTTGAACATCTGCATATTGTGCTACAAAGATTGCGAGATCATCAGCTCTATGCAAAATTCAGCAAATGTGAATTCTGGATTAATCAAGTACCTTTTCTCGGACACATTATTTCGGCGGAGGGCATCGCTGTAGATCCGAGTAAGATTATCCAAGTACAGAAATGGGAGTCACCAAAGTCAGTGCATGAAATCCGAAGCTTCCTCGGTTTAGCGGGTTATTACCGGAGGTTCATTCCGGGTTTCTCCAAGATCACTAAACCAATGACGGAATTATTAAAGAAGAATACCAGATTTATGTGGGGTGCTGCGTGTGAACAAGCTTTCAAGACTTTAGTAAAGCATCTCACAACAGCCCCAGTTCTTGCTCGGCCGGATACGACGAAGCCATTCGACGTGTATTGCGATGCATCTGGCATCGGTCTTGGCTGCGTGCTGATGCAAGAAAGACGAGTGGTCACTTATGGATCTCGTCAACTCAGAACTCACGAGCAGCATTACCCGACTCATGATCTTGAGTTAGCTGCCATGGTCCTTGCTTTGAAGATGTGGAGGCATTACTTGCTCGGAAATCTTGTACACCTCTACACCGACCACAAGAGCTTGAAGTACATCTTCACTCAGAAAGAATTGAACATGAGGCAACGAAGATGGCTAGAGCTCATTAAGGACTATGAACTGGAGATTCACTATCATCCAGGAAAGGCGAATGTGGTCGCCGATGCGCTCAGTCGTAAGGCGCATATCCATCACCTAAGTATCGCTGAAATGGATGATGACGAACCAAGCCTCCGTGTCATCCCGTATGGAGCTCTCTATAATCTCGCTCTCATTCCTACCATCTGAGAGGAGATCATTAAAGCTCAACGAAATGACAAGGGTATGTCGCACATACGGCGAAGATTAGACAACGGAGAAATGAAGTGCTTCCGGAAGGACGAGGATGGTACCTTGTGGTTCAACGACCGGATTGTAGTACCCCGGGATATGGGACTACGGAAGAAGATTTTGGACGAAGCTCATTTGTCCAAGTTTTCCATTCATCCGGGCAGTAATAAAATGTACCAAGACCTCCGGAAGAAGTTTTGGTGGACACGTATGGAATGTGAAGTTGCAAAGTACGTTTCAGAGTGTGATACGTGTCGAAGAGTCAAGGCCGACCACATGAAGAAGTCAGGCCTGTTGCAGACACTACAAGTACCAGCATGGAAGTGGGAAGACTTGAGTATGGACTTCATCGTCGGGTTGCCGATGACCTCCCACAACCATGATTCGATTTGGGTAATCGTGGACCGGTTAACCAAATCAGCACACTTCATCCCGGTGCATACTAGGTATAATGCAAAGCAGTATGCAGAGCTGTACATAGCACGGATGTTGTGCTTACATGGAGTTCCCCGCACCATTGTGTCAGATAGAGGGTCGCTGTTCGTAGCCCGTTTCTGGGAACAGCTACACGCCTCCTTGGGGACGAAGTTGATTAGAAGCTCTGCGTATCACCCTCAAACCGATGGGCAAACTGAGAGGGTGAATCAAATACTAGAAGATATGCTGAGAGCATGTGCCATCCACCATGGTAAGAGCTGGGATGATCACTTACCGCTGGCGGAGTTCTCGTCAACAACGGATATCAGACGAGCATCAAAATGGCACCATATGAAGCTCTATATGGCCGGAAGTGCCGTACGCCATTGAACTGGTGTGAGTCCGGTGAACGAGTAACATTCGGGGTTGATCTTGTCAATGAAGCCGAAGAGAGAGTTCGGATAATACAAGAGAACCTCAAAGCTGCCCAATATCGTCAAAAGAGCTACGCGGATTAGAGGCGTCGACCGCTGCATTTCGAAGTCGGAGAGCACGTGTATCTTCGTGTGTCTCCGATGAAAGGGATTCATCGGTTCGGTGTCAAGGGGAACTTGCTCCCCGATTCATTGCTCCGTTTGCTATCACTGAGAAGTGCGGCACTGTAGCCTACCGGCTGGAACTACCGGCAAGCCTTGCCGGTATTCACGACATATTTCATGTGTCCTAGCTGCGAAAATGTCTCAAGTTTACTGCTGCCATCCGCACCGAAGACATCGACGAGTTGAAGCCGGATCTCACCTATGTCGAGCAACCTATACAGATTATCGACGAAAAGACCCTGATCACCCGGAACCGGACTTTAAAATTTTACAAAGTCCTGTGGAGTAATCATACCCCGGAAGAGGCGATGTGGGAAACCGAAGATTACGTCCACAAGAACTATCCGGAGCTTTTGTCATAAACTTTGTAAATTACCTCCCGTCTCGTTCTTCTTTTGAATCTCGGGACGAGATTCCTTTTAAGGGGGGAAGTAATGTAAAGGTCTCAAAATTTTGAATACAAAGAAACGCTTGTTTGCAAAAGTTGGTTTCATGTATGAAATTTGGGACTTGTTAAAACTTTTCCACATGTGATAACACACATGAGGGTTTTCTTCACACAAGTTTAAATGTTTATTTGAAAACTTGGAACCCAAGAGGGGTCTAAAACAAAGATGGGAAGTTCCCATATGTGTGGGAAAATAAAAATCGGATTTGGAACAATTTGTTCAAACTAAAATTCAAATGAGAACAACACAATGGAATTCAAAACTGTTGTGCTGAAAATCTCATTTGCAGCAGCCAAAATAAAAATCAGATTTCATATTTGAATTCCTTGGGTCCAAATTAGGTGGTGTGCAAAGTTTCATGATTTATGAAATTGAATTGCAACCCATTTTCCAAAATGGACTTTAAATAGCAAAGAATTCAAATGCATGTTTGAATTTGGATGAAACTTGCCCAATTATCCAAATGCATACCAGATTTGAATTCCCACAATTGAATTCTATCAATATTCAAACTTAGGAGATATTTTGAAAGGGATAAGAAGGAACTGAACAATGGGACCCACATGTCATTGAGAAGAACTGAAAATTGCAAAAGATCTTCACAACACAGTCTCTGTTTGAGTTCTGCAGTCGGTCACTCGAGCCACCGAGGCACCTCACCGATCGACACCGAGGGTCAGCCGGCAGCCAGCTCCTGCTGGATTTTCATCGCGCTGGAGGGCTGCACTGGCGTCTATACCCTCTTCCGGCCTCCCGTTCGCTCTTATCACCGAGACACCGCAGCTCCTTCCTCCCTCACGCGAGAAACCAACCGAGAACCGCCGCTGAGCTCTCGGTCAATCGACCACCACCTGGCGCGTGTGCCAGCCACAGCTGAGCAGCAAAACCACACCGCCGAACACCCCACAACATCCTCGAGCCATCACTGAGCGGGTTCGCGCTCTCCGCACCGAGAACGGCGAGCTTCCGCGGCAGCCGTCACACAACAGCGACGCGGCGCTCTCATGGGCAGCACCACAGAGCGGTTTTCACGACCGAGCAAGGCCACCGTGTAACGCGCGACATCTCACTGCAGCTTCCATCCGAAGCGCAGCGCTTGTCTCTGCCTCTCGACGATGAATTTCGGAAATCTTCTCCGGCCGGGGAAAACTGATCCGCGGGTATGGATCCCCGAAATTCTCAAGTTATATTCGTTTTGAGCGTTGCAAATTGCACACACGGGACGTAGACTCGCTTAGCAACCATTTTCCTTTCCAAACCTAGCTAGAAACACGTTCTGCATGACATATGCTCGATCTTTCCAACGGCGGCTTCGGTAGAACACGTTGGGCATCCGATGAACCATAGGTTGGAGCCAATCCCGAGCCCATGTGTGACCATACCGAGCTTTGCCAACCTCCACTGGTGCTGTAGAACCTTTCCAGGGAGCTTTCGGCGGGCTAAAGCGTCGGGGCGACGTCGCCGGACTCCCTCAGGGCCGCTGCACCGGTGCGGGGTGGTTTAGGAACTTTGCCGGTTTGTGGAAGCCACACCATCGTGCTCCTCGGGTTAAAGTAGGGCCTGGCGGCGAGTAACAGCTCAGGATTTGATCGGAGTTATGAGAACTGGCGAACTCCGGCGAGCCCGGCGGCGGTGTCGAGCGGGAGCGAGAGGTTGAAGACGACCTCACCGATCCCGCCTGTCAGCGACTCGGGAGAGGGGGGCGGATACTCTGTGGCGCGGGATCGGCTGCGACAGCGCGGGAAGTAACCCTGTGACCCCATGTGGCGCGCTCCCGATAACTGACACGTACCCCCTTGGTCCCACAGTCAGGTTTAAACCTTTCTCGGATTTATTCAAATTTCCAGATTTTTCCCCAAACTTTAGAAGAGCATAACTTTTGCTAGGAACCTCCAAATTTAGTGATTCAAATTGGGTTAGATTCAGATTGACAAACTCTATTCAAATATGCAACCCAATTTGTATGCAAGTCTTTATTTAATTCTAGAAAATTCTTTAAAGCTTTTCAGGAAAAGACTTTTACAGGGAGTTCGGTTAATCCAAAAATCTCCAAATTTTGCCAGAACATTATGTAGGGTGTTCTTAGACTCCTGTAAAAGTTTCAGATCATTTGGAGTTGATTTGGTCAGGAGAATTCAGATTGTAAGTTACTGTGTTCAAATGAATACAGAAACATTTTCGGAGGATTTCCAAAACTTGTAAATTCAGTTTTGGACAATTCTTAGCTCCAAAAATACTAGGAAAATTCATGCTAGCTCTATGAACTATAATTGAAATTTTAGTTCACTGAGTTTGACATGAACATAGGTGTTACCTCAGAATAAATTCTTCTTTGCTTAATTGCTTAGAAAATTGTTCTGAATAAACCACTCAATGAAAAGTGCTAAATTTTGGTCCAGAGGACTTTCTTGTGACAAGGGACTCACATGAAAATTTTCAGCTCCATTGGAGCTCTGGGTTACCACTGTCATGTGTAATCTCTTAAGGTGATCAACACTTAAGTGGGAAAATCACTCAACATTTGATCCTAGTGTTTAAACCCAACCCAAACCACTAGCACCAGTGTCATTTTAAATTCTTAAATAGAGTTCCAGTCTTTAAAAATGTCATTAGATCTTATTAACAAAAGCTTTTCAATTAAATACATATGCATGATCATATCGTGTAGCATATACGTTAAGAAGGTGAGAAGGACTTGAAGTGAAGATCAAGGAGGGAGGAAAACAAATGATCAAGCTCCAAGTGATCGTCACTAACTGATTGTAACCTTAGTCACCTGCAAAACAGGCAAGCCCCGGTTTGCATTTGAACGGTTTTATAAAGCATTTTATTTGTAGATATCATAGCTTTGCATCGTTGATTGCATTAAGTCTAGATGATATTGAAAACCCCACTTGCATGACCAGAAATATCTAAGAGAGAAAGGGTAGAATAGCACCTCCTCGAGTGGATTTGGCTACGCTAATGTTAGTAGGAAAGGTTCGGTAGAAGTCGAGTAGTTGGAATCTACTCGCGAGTTTAGGGCTGGTTTACTCGGAACGGGTCCGAATTAGAAAAGATGAGGAAAGTTCACACATAAGAAATGGAGACCGGGCAGGGAGGTTTAGATGCAGCAGGTTGCAGGCTGTGCGTGCATAGCCCTGCCTGTGTCAGTTAAGGCCCGTCCGTGCTTGGCCCTGTTGGACCCAGGAAACCGATGTACCTTGGGAGATCCATAGTGGAACTTTTCCAACTGCCTTAGTCTTTCAGCGTCAGGGTAGCAGGAGGTAACTCGCTTAAGAACATACCTTTGCGGGTATGTACCTTGAGGGAGCTTGCGTACTCGGGGCAGTTGGACTGCGTCCAATGTGGAAGATCTTGGGAAAGGTGGCCGCGTACAATGTCAGTCGAGGTTGCTGCCGGCAACTCGGAGTACGGGTGTACGTGTCGTGTAGTCCGGGCATGTACTGATTCGAATCACCGTCGCTCGCGGTCATATGAGCATACTTGCCCACTGCGTCTTGACGTAGTAACAACTGAACTGGTTATCTTTGAACTTGATAAGGCTGTGCTGTAACTTGTATTGCAACCATGATTGAATTAGAGATAGGCGCATTAAACTTTACTTTCACTTTGTGCAAGGAGCATCGCAACAAAGCGTTTCTTGTTTGATTGTGGAGTTGCGATGCTTTTCGGCTCAAGGTCTGCACAATGAGGCTTAAAATCTGAAAGTTAAGGATCAACTGTAGGCAAGTCCTTTATGCAAATTTAGCTAACTCAATTACAACCGTCGTGCATGTAAAGTTTCTTATTTAGGAGAGACGGATCAGTCTTGCTGAGCCTATGTGCTCACGCTTGCTATATAAGTGGTTTTGCAGGTTAACATCGATGCTAAGAAGAAGGTTGTCTGGTGAGACTCGGGGACTTCCGAGTCAGGTAACACATGGAGAACCCAGCCGCTGCTGCTTGTCTTCGTGTTGCTAGCGAGAGGAGGTCGCGGGCTCGACTTCATCTCGAGTGCTCTTAGTTATTCGACTTGAGTTGTTATAGACTTCCGCTGTAGCTATTTGATGTAAATTATTTATAAAGAAAATTTTGTAAGCTTCCGCTATTGTTTTATGTAATACATTGTTCCTTGTATGTGTGCTGTTGGGTGCGGCACAACACGGTACCACCCAATGCGATTCATGGGCGAGTGGCGTGTCTCAGTTGGTAGGCCCGTCCTAGGGAAGCGAGATAGATGTGTCTAGCTAACTGCACTCATATGAATAATGAGAAACGGATATTGTTAATGAACATGAATCGGAGGGAGATCTACGCAAGCTTGGTTTGTGAATGAGGTAGAATGAGATGGTGGTTACTTGGCGTAGATCTAAGCACCGGTTCATGCGAGCACATGCCAGGATAACAGTGCCACCACAAGGCCAAGTATGGGTGCGGCTTAGCTGAGTAATTAGGTAAGTTACTAGATTATTGTGGACCGTGGAAGGCGCGGGGAATGGGAGTCGAGGGAGAACTTCCCTAGAAACTGCATGGCACAAGAGGGGGCCCGTGGGTGGGAGAATTGGAGATTCTAGCCTGCTGGTGAAACCTTAGTGAGTCCATACATCTAGTAACCCCTTTGTAAAGGCTATTTTATGATCTCTTGGCCATACACTGATGGTTGTGTACTTGTATAATGGAGGTTCTGCAATCGCCGACGGGTGACGAAATCACAAACTTGTGGGTAAAGTGGTGCCACTTCTCCAGAGTCTAAAACTATCATGATAGTTGAGCTTACAGTCACGATCGCATGGCCAACTTCCATGCTTAGATGGGATGGTCGTTGGGATGGTATTTGGTTTGGTTATTGGTTTGGTCTTTGGATTTGGTTTTTGGGACTGTTGAGTCCAGGTAATGAGATTGGTTGCATGACTGTTGAGTCATGGCAATGAGATTTGGTCTCGGTATGAGACGGAATTGAATATGAGATGAAATGGTAGTGAATACGAGATGGTATTCATGAGATGGTAGTGAATACGAGATGGTATTCATGAGCATGAGGAAAAGTTGTGAAAGATTAATGTCTGGAAGAGACATGAAAAGTGGTAAATCATGATGGAGGTATGTTGGTGTTTAAATACGTGTTGGGATTACATTCACTTAAAGCTAAGTTGTTGTTTTTATCGTGTTTTGAGAAATAAACTTTGCTTTCTGCAATGAGCCTTTTTATACCTGCCTTGCTGTGAGCTACATATCATATTTTTCCGCACTTGCTGAGTACATCATGTACTCAAACTTGCATTATCATACATCATCAGCAACAGGAGAGGAGCACCATGAAGACCACGTGGAGTATTAGGAGTGTGATCCACCATCAACTTGCCTGTGGGGATGGAGTAGAGATGGAGCCGCTGCTGCCGCTTAGATTACTTCCGCACTAGTTAAAAGACTTCCGCTGCTAGAATAAAGACTTCCGCTACTAGAATAAGACTTCCGCTGCTAAGATACGACTTCCGCTGCTAGAATGAGTCTAAGACTCATGAGACATTGTAATAAACCCTATTATTCGTGGTATTATTCTGAAATTCAGTTTGTGGATGATATGTGTATGTGTGATGAACATCCTGGGCACACATACGCATCAGTCTCGGTTGCGAGAGGTTTCCTTTTAGAACAGGGGTGTCACATGTTCTTAATAAACCTTGTCAACGTCATTGATATCATGGTAGTCATCATCTCTTGGAGTATATAACCGCTCACGAGGATTCACCTTATGTACCACCCACCAAGCATTAAGCTTTTGACATGGATAAGGTAAATAATACACTTGCTCCACTTGGTGTGCAAGGACAAATGTACCGTATCCTCGTAGTCGTTCATTGTATTTGACTCCACCATGCCAAATTTGTTTTGTCATGTTTCATGATTGTTGTCAAACCAATCACAATCAAAGAAGATGACTTGAAGTTCCTTATTTCCTGCAAAACTAAATTTAAACATTTTGTTAATGATCCCATAGTAATTAGTTTTATGACCTTGAGAATCGATTGCCCTCGTTAGAACTCCAGTATTACATGTTGCTGCGAGAGGACGAAGAGCTTCAAATTCAGTTGTACAAAATCGAAACCCGTTGACATCATATTGGCCATAGCTTCTAACTTTAACCAGTCCATATGACAGTTGTTGCAAGTCTTCATGGACGTCGGGCTCTTTCACGCAAGGTCCAAATTATGAAGTTATAAGAATACTTTATAATACTTAAAAGTTATAAGAATACTTTATAAATACTCATAAGTTAACGAGAAAACGTTACATATTCTCGGAACCAGGAAAGAAAATTAGGTCGTCCATTTATTCCGTCCCATCGCATCGCTTCTACTTGTTTGCTCGTATGTCGATGCGTATGTGTCCAATTTTGCTTGTGGAACTCACTAGACGGAAAAAACGTTCATGAATATAAATGCTGCATAATATGCCGATAAGCATCAATGTTAGGACAAAAACTTACTCGAAATATTTGTCCATCCCATCTATATTAGCATACATGTAGAGGAAAGCGGTCGTTCTTTCATCTGCGGCACAATTGTAACTCCGACTACCACCAACGGTAGTGCCCTTCGTTGCAAAAATAGAGAGATCGCTGCAAGGTGGATGCTCATCCATATTGTATCGCATCACCAAAGTATTTACATTGTGTTGTGCTGCAAAGTAAACACTTGAAAACTATCCCACTTTCTTAAGGGTAAAAGCTTCGGCAATGCACCCTTTCACCCTTGCTCGGTTGCCAACCATTGGCTTCAGATATCAAAGTGCTCTTTCAATGTGATACATCGATCTATATTGCACAGGACCGCCCACTTTAGCCTCAAACTGAAGATGGATAAGGAGATGTTGCATTGGATTGAAGAAATCTGGAGGAAAAAATTTCCATCTTATATAACAGTACTGTTATCTCCTTCTCCAACTGATTCATCATCTCTACCGTGATTTCTTTAGCACATAACTGTCTATAGAAGTAGCTAAGCTCGGCTAGCACCTTTCACATCGCATCATCAAAATAGCCACGAAACATAACAGGTAGGAGTCTTTCCATAATTATGTGATAATTATGATTTTTCAATCCAGTGAGCTTTCCCTCTTCACATTCACGGTTCGTTTCAGATTAGCTGAGTAACCATCTGGGAATTTCAAACTTTTCAACCATTTCATGACTTCTTTCTTTTCTTTAGATGAAAGACAGAAAGAAGCACGTGGATTACCACCACTTTCGGAGAGCTCAAGAGCTGGACGGTTACAAAGCTCTGCCAGATCCTTTCGAGTCTT
The DNA here is from genome assembly GCA_030760725.1 of Neostapfia colusana. Lineage (NCBI taxonomy): Eukaryota > Viridiplantae > Streptophyta > Magnoliopsida > Poales > Poaceae > Neostapfia > Neostapfia colusana. The sequence goes on along the minus strand of JASWHV010000013.1, from coordinate 38,919,190 downwards.
TATATTGTCTTTCGTTTTGCCCGTCATATCCATGCATGTGCTTATTATACATTCACCCATGTTACGCTCCTGATGCATAACATCAATGTTGTGCATTAAAATTAAGGACTTCACATACCGGAGCTCCTAAATTCCACATATATGAGTCCAATTATGTTCCTCTCTGTAACCTATAAAATATCTAGGACGACTTTCATTGCCACCAGTTTGTTCAACATATTAGAAATTTTTGACCCATTTTGACGTTTCGGTGGTCCTTTTGTTACAACTGAGTTCTTTCTGAAGATATTCTTCTATTGCCGAAACACGTGATTTCGAGTCAACCAACATCTATGACAATCGAAGTAGCATATCTTGCCTCCATGAGCAAGTCGAAAGAAATCCGTGTCCGAAGAACATATTGGACACATCAAACGACCGTAAGTGCTCCATCTAGAAAACATACCGTATGCTAGAAAATCATGGACGGACCATAAGTAAGCAATCCGCAAGTTGAATTTCTGCTTCTTGTAACAGTCGTAAGCCTCGACTCCTGTCCATTAAGTTTTCAGTTCTTCAATCAACGGTTTCAACATCACGTTTAGACGTGGCCCAGGATGATCCGGTCCAGGTATGATGAGGCAAAGAAACATGAATTCATACTTCATACAAAGAGATGATGGCAGATTGTATAGAATAACAAAAATGGGCCAACACGAGTATGGCGTGGCGTTTGTACTAAACGGCGAGAAGCCATCTGTCGCCAAACCCATGTGAATATTTCTCGCATCACTGGCAAAGTCTGGATCGAAACGGTCCAGTGCCTTCCAAGCCTCACCATCAGACGGATGCGTTATGACTCCATTGTTCTAACGTACACCTTCTTTGGGCCATCTCATGTGTCTAGCTATTATTTTTGAAATAAACAACCACTTTAATTAAGATGTTAGTGGTAAGTAACAAAGTTGCTTATGTGCGATTTCTGTCATCACATGAGTGACCACCTTTCTTGTTCTAACAAGTGTACATCCAACTATGGTATTCATCCATGTTGGAGGCTACAGATCAAAGAGGGGAAAACATCATTAATTTATACTTCTATTGGGACAAGTAGGTCCTAAACCCACCCAAGAGTGACCTAGATGAACGTGCTTCTGACGAGATGCCAGGTCCGAATCTAGACAAAATTTCGGTAGCATAACCCTGCTGTTCTCCGATTGCACACCCGATAATAGTGCAGCAGAGAACATCAGGGTTACGCTGTTGAAATCTTGTCCGGATTCAATCCCACGTCTCGTCGTAGGCATGCACCCTCGGTCACTCTCAAGCAGTCCAAAAAGGGACAATTGCGAACCTACCCGACTCACATGCGTAACGCATGTGAGACGGGCCGGTTCGAAACGGGTGATGCATATTCTAAAGGTTTACGTTACTCATTCTTTTTTTGAGTCATTTATGAGAGAGAGGGAGGAAAGAACAAAAGATAGAGAGGGGGGAGAATAGGGGTGACCATCAACGCGCGGGTCTGCATCCATGCGACCTAATCCTTCGGCATGTCCGGGATCTTAAGAACAACAGGAGAAGGACGAGGTCAAAGCCTGCCGGCCTTTCGGGGGCTCAGGCACCGGACACGGGTTGTTGGGTGGTCCTTGTACCCTTTTGTGACAGGTCACGACAGATGAGCGGTCGGGCGTTGGATGGAGGTCACTCGGGCGCCAAGCCCGGACCGACGCCTCTCGTCGAGCATCTCTCCACGTCCTTGGGTGCTGGAAGCATGGAGGTTTGGGGCCTTCCGGCTCACGCCGCCGTCACGACGTGACAACCCGGCCCGGAACCGTCGTAATTAACATGTTTTACACATTCTCTCATGACGATGTATATAAACCTAACCGTCATGAGAGCATATCATAAACACTCAATTTTATACACAATATTCAACTAAATAATGAAATGAAGCAAATATATAGACGGTGGGTGAATGGAGGGCTGGCGGAGGAGGCCGGGGGCAGCCGGGCGACGACGCGGGGAGGCAAAGGCGAGGGGTGCGGGGGCGGCAGGCGGCGTGGAGGAGGTCGGGTGCGGCTGGGCGGCCGGCGACGCGGCGGGGGCGGGCAGGGGCGGCCGCGCAGAGGAGGTCGGGGGCAGCCGGGCGGCGAGCCGGCGACACGGGGCGATAGAGGCGCGGGGTGCTGGGGCGGCGGCGCCGCGGGGCGGCCGGCGAAGCGGCGGGGGTGGGCGGGAGAGAAGCTAAATTCAATCTAAAACTAAATAAATTACAACTAAATTAAAAAAATTCGTAAACTAAACAATTTACAACTAAATAAAATTAAATCTATAACTAATACAAACAAATTACAGCTAAATTAAACAAAATTCATAAACTAAACAACAACTAAACTAAATTAAATCTAAAACTAATACAAATAATTAACAACTATATTTAACAAAATTCATAAACTAAACAATTAACAACTAAACTAAATTCAATCTAAAACTAATAAAACAATTTGCATAAATTAAACAATAACAATTAACAACTAAATTAGAAAAACTAACTTCTCGATGGGTGTGGCGTGCTCGATGGCACAGGGGCTCGGGGCCGGGGGCGGGGCAGCGGGATGCTGGGTCGGGGAGGAGCGCCGGGGGCTGCCGATGTCGGGGAGGGCGCCGGAACCACCGAGGTCGGGGGCGGCGGCGGCCTAGGGCGTGGAGGTGCCAGGGCGGCGGGCTGGGGCTCGGCTAGGGCGGCGTCGGGTGCGAAGGCGGCAGCGGGTGTGGAGGCGGCGGCGGCTGTGGGGGCGGCGGGGGCCCGGGGTGGCTGGGGGCGGTGGGCCGGCGGCGGTGGAGCTTCGGGTGGCGGCGGCGGGCCCACGGGTATAACCAGCCTGCGGTTGTAGGGTTAGCCGTCGTAAATTAATTTGGCCGTCGTAGATTTGCTGGATTATTGTAGTGTATAGTCTCATTTCACATGGAATTGTGAAGCAAAGAACTGTAGGCCAGGCTCTACACAATGATGTACGGGCAGATGTGATCCAAGGGGATTGTCTCTGATAGGTCTATGGCAATATATGCAAAGATTTTGCCTTGACTGAACATGAAGGTCCACATCTAGAGAGTTTTTTGGCTTCGAGACAATTCTCTACCAAATCGGCCGAGCTCTGTTTCAAAAAAATATCAGCCTGAGCTACATCGCAACGCATGCGTGTTTTAAGGGCAAGTAACTATGTATCCATATGCGTAGAACCTGGATATTCATGCACGTGTTACATTGCATTTCGACCCACGCCAAGAGCGCCCGTACCAAGAGGACACCTACCAACCCCAACTGGGCGCGGCGAGTCTGCGAGCGAAGCGAAGGGCCCAGGGTCACCTAATCCACGAAACCGCGACCCAGGGTCAGAGATCACACGCGCACACCAACCCCCGTAGCCGCCGGCGCGGCTGCCGCCTTCACCTGCCGGCGACGGGAGATCGAGCGGGTCCTCTCTCCCTCGCCAGGGTATTTATACCGCGTCGTATCGCGTGACCAACCCGTGGCAGTTGGTTGGTGGCACACACGCTCCCCCTCACGACCGGAACGCGCAGGAACGGGAATGGCCTCGACGGCGCTACGAAGTGCCGCTCCAGCGCGCGCCGGGATGGCTCCCCAGGTATGCGGGGAAGATCCCTCCCCCTTATTTACTCTGTACGCCAGTCTTTGGGGTTGGCGTTGGCCGTGGAGCAGAGGGGGAGAGAGGCTCGACTACTGATTCCAACCATTGGGTAAGAGTAGAATCGGCGACCGGAGCCGTCGTTGTAGTCCTCTGGACAGCTGGAGGCGCCGCGGCCGTGCTGCACCTCGTGGCAGATGTGATAACCGTTTTCCTAGAGTGCAAAGAAAAATCAAACAGCTGTATACTCGTTGCAAATGTTGTCCGCTTGACTGTTTTTCCAAGCGCTGACTGCCTGCTCGATCGTCCAAAGCAGGGCCAAGGCGACTGACGAGATTGCCTATTACTATTTCAGTTCGCTACTATTTGATTGGGGATCTTGATAGCTGGTAGCTGCTGTTTCGGCAGTGCTAAGATCATTTAGGAATTACTGATTATAGCTTAATAATAGAACCATTATAACAGTTACCTACTAGTGTTGATGTCTCCAAATGCTGCATGTATATCCTAGTTGGGATTGTGTTTGTTTTCTATCATTGAGTTGGTCATAAACCGCAAATTATTTGGTCCAATTGTGACAGTTTAGAAAATGCATTACATGTCTCTGCAAACCTTACAATCTTATTATGCACTTAACAATTTTCTTTTGCTGATGTGCAGAATGGAGTCCTTGGATCTCAGTTGAAGCCACGTGCTGGTCTAATGCTCAAGACAGCTCATAAGGTGAATACTAGTTTCACCCTTTTTTTTTCCTAAATATGATTAGCCAGTTGCTTGTGCTATACTAATGAAGACATACTAAATGGTAGGTTGGACTCCCATTGCTCCGTGTGAGGGCATCATCTATTGCTTCTGCACGGCAAACACAGACACCAATAGCTAAATCTGGAGGTGAGGTGCGGATCGCAGTGCTAGGGGCCAGCGGATATACTGGAGCTGAGGTTGTTATGTTACTACGATCCTATTTTATATGAATCTTTTGTCCTTGCTTCTATTTGCAGACGTGCTAATGCATTCTTAGTGACAGATTGTTCGGCTTCTGGCAAACCACCCCCAGTTTCATATCAAAGTGATGACCGCAGATAGAAAGGCTGGTGAACAGTTTGGATCCGTATTTCCTCACTTAATAACACAGGTAAGAACGTTCACTTCCCTTCCTTCATTTTTTTATCATACCCCTAGTTATATCTCTTCTTATAAGAGTTAAAATCGTCATATTGTATTGTTCTGTTTGTCGAAAATCAGAATATTGTTCATTTATTTTGATTCACAGGACCTGCCAAATTTGGTTGCAGTAAAAGACGCCAATTTTTCAGATGTTGATGCTGTTTTTTGTTGCTTGCCACATGGGACAACCCAGGTTGTTTAGTGTCACCCTGCTCTGCATGAATTGTTGTACCTATTGCTGAAGTGTATAATGTAAACACTATCATAGGCTATGTTGTAGACTGAAGAATTTATCTGTTCTTTTTGTTTTTGAAATTTGTACTGCACCATCTAATTATATTTCTTATCAGGAAATTATCAAAGGCTTACCCCGACAGTTGAAGATTGTTGATCTCTCTGCGGTATGCCCTGCCCACACTTATAATTTTATCTCAACGTGATCTTGGTTATTGTTGTGTTGAAATATAAGTGAATTGTCCACCCTTTCCCGTCAGCTTAAGCTTTTGGGGTCTAGTGGTTGGAGCATAGTAGCTTAACATGGTATCACAGTCAGAGGTCTCGAGTTTGAATCCAGGCAGGCGCGATTTATTAAAATAAATTGCAGCCGACTCCTATTTCACGTTTGCGGCCCGATGGAGCCTGCACGTGAGGGCGGGTGAAATATAAGTGAATTGCCCACCTTTCCCCCATCAATTAAGCTTTTGCAGTTAAGTGGTTGGCGCATAGTAGCTTAACATGTTGAATAATTATTCTATACAGGACTTTCGACTGCGCGACATCAATGAGTATGCTGAGTGGTATGGTCATTCTCACAGGGCACCTGAACTGCAGGTTGGTTAAATACTTTCCTCGATCGACTTGTCCTGTAATTAGCATTGCTATTTAACTCTCTCTTAAGCTTTGTGTTTCAGCCATGGAGTTGACACTTGAATGCTCATCAGTTATTCAAGTGCCAACTGCCATGAGTTGTATCAGATCATCTAAGATTTGAGTTGGTCATCTATTGTGTATTTTGGATGGTTCTGTTTGTGGCACTTTGTGAATATTTATTTGAACTAATATCTGTATGGTGTTTTTACTATTCATTCAGGAAGAGGCTGTATATGGTTTGACTGAAGTTCTTAGAGATGACATAAGAAATGCACGGCTCGTTGCAAATCCAGGATGTTATCCTACATCTATTCAACTTCCTCTTGTTCCTCTGATAAAGGTGAGGATTGATAGAAGTTTTTAGTCATCCTTCATTGATCTTTTATTATATCTGCCAATTAGAAAAAATGTCCCTCCGTTCTGCCCAATAATCAAATTGTGTACACTTATAATCCCCTATAGTTGTAACATGTAAATGTGTCATATTTTTGCTCACATTTATCAGTATTCTCAGTACCTAGATTTTTTTCTTAGCATATTTTATTTGCTTTGCAGGCAAAACTGATCAAATTAAACAACATTATCATTGATGCAAAATCTGGAGTTAGTGGTGCAGGTTTGTAAATGTTTGAGATAACCAAATTGTTTTTCATCTCTCTAACAAAAAATGATCTGGTCTCTATTATATGCTTCTTTGTAGGACGCGGAGCTAAGGAAGCAAACCTTTACACTGAAATCGCGGAAGGTATCAATGCTTATGGAGTGACAAGTCATCGTCATGGTAACTTTTATTCTCAATGGACTCCTGTAATCTTTATTTTGGAAATTAAGGAAGCTAGTTAAGGAATGTTTATTTCATCTGCAATGTTACTGGTAATATTTTTTCTCACTGACAAAATGGGATATGAAAAATGTCAGTTCCTGAGATTGAGCAAGGACTTTCAGATGCTGCTGAATCAAAAGTCACTATCAGCTTTACTCCAAACCTGATATGTATGGTAAGCACTTGCACTTCTTTTTATTTACTATTTCCATAAGTGCACTATCTTTTGTGTATTTTTGTTATTATATCTGTTGTTGTTGTACAGAAACGTGGGATGCAGTCTACTATAAATGTGGAAATGGCATCTGGAGTCAATGCCAATGATTTGTATCAACACCTCAAATCTACTTATGAGGTTTGTTATCTGACCATGTGGGCTAAGCTATGGTATCTTAATTAGGAATTGAGCCTAGGCCAGTTGATTGAAGCTGTGAGTGTAGGCGTCCACCACCCAAGTTTGGGTGCCTATTTCTTGATACAAAAAATCACCTAGTTCCTTCTAAATTGGTGGACCATTATTTTCCACTGTAGTGAATTCATCAATCTGTTGTATGATTTTACAGTATGTAGAGAAATATCTACTCTTGTTAGCATCAGATTTTATTCTTTTTCAATTTATGTCTTTTCAGGGTGAAGAATTTGTTAAGCTGTTGCATGGTAGTAGTGTTCCTCACACGCGCCATGTTGTGGGATCAAATTATTGCATCATGAATGTCTTTGAAGACAGAATTCCTGGAAGAGCCAAAATCATCTCTGTTGTAAGTGGCTTCAGTCATTCTTATCATGCAGAATCATTTAGCAAAAAAACATCATATACTTAAGGGATGCATAATCTTATGTACTCTGCTTCAAATCTGCAGATAGATAATCTTGTGAAGGGAGCATCTGGTCAGGCTGTGCAGAACCTTAATCTGATGATGGGACTGCCTGAGAACATGGGGCTGCAATACCAACCCTTGTTTCCTTGATCTTTCATTTCGATAATCAGTCCAGAATGTATTGTGAAGCTCAACTACCCAGCCCATCACGTGTATTTTTGCATAGGCAAGGAGCCCATCATAAGAATATAGTCAAGTCAAATTTTCTCAAAACCATAGCTTGGTTTTTGTATTCTAATTTTAGAGATTAGCAACAATGTAGAAGTGAAATAATAGGATTAGCCTAGTGTTCAAACGAAATCTTAAGCCTGCATACTGTGTTGTTTTTGTTTTTGTTTTCATCTTGGAATGAATATTCAGTTTAAACCTCAATTATGAGATGCCAGCCAGCCTTGGAATAACTGGATGTTCTTAGATCGTCTTCTTTGTTATGTTTAACAAATTAGAGCTCACTATATCTGTCATCTGTGTAGATTGAAGTGCCTCACTTTAACACCATCAAATCCAGTCTCCCAGTTTTTATATGTCAAAAGAAAATTCCTGTTTCTCTTATAACCATCAAGTTGTCCCATTCCACAAAAAAACTTAGTCGGTGGGGGAAAGAGCGCCCCGACGTTTTTCTTTTTAAGAAGAGCTTAACCAGAGTTTGGCCGAGAAAGATCACAAAAGGTGACCCCAACCCACAAAACATATTGTGCACATATGGTAAAGTACTGGTATCGACTTAACATCTAATTTTTTCTCAGAAGTTCGTTTTTAAATTGTTGCAGTTACTGTTTGTTTCTTCTTGTTGTCTTTAAAAGAAAAAGGAAAAATTGTGACAATTATAGTTGAAAGTGCTATTTTATTGGGTCAGGTATGGTCTGACACTAAAGCCACATTTATTGACCTCTTGACAAGTACCAAGTGGTATGTAGTTAGGAGAATGCTATTATTAGTACCCATGGATGCAGAATTCATGACAAGTAGCTAGACCTTGATATCAAAAGGAAGCTGCAAACAAGCTGGCATTATAAGGAAGTAGATTTGCACCCTGGTAGTAAAATAGTTTTGACTTTAACATAGTTTGTGACACCTAGGTATTGTTCTTACAAATGACATTTCATAAATGATTTATATTTTTCAACAATTTGGTATTGATTATAGTTGGGGAATGCATCTAGCAGCATTTTTATTTAAAATTAGTTATTTGTGCTTTCTTCTGGTTTTGCTGATCAAAGGCCGTCTGCTTGAAAAATGCAATTGACTTGTGTATGTTTGTGCAATAAATTTATCCTCCTTAGAATTTGACATTAAGTTGCTTATGCATAGTCTTATAGTTCAAAAGCTAGTTTTTAAGAGTTTGTTCAGTTTCGATTTGTTTAACTTTTTGTGATAACTGATGAAGCTGAATCCCATTAAATTATAATGGATTATTTAACGACTTAACTCATCTTATTGGGGGAATTTCAGAAATTCCTTGGTGGTAAATTGACTCTGGGATGACAAAGTTCAGCTCCTCTTAGTTCCAAAAAAAAAGTGTGCTGTGAAATTTTATTAGCGATGATTAGCATATTAAGACCCAAACATATTATTCTGTAAGAATAATAGCATTTATACTGTGTGCATGCCTCCAAAATTGTCCTTAATAATTTCATAAAAATGTTAGAATACGTTTTTGAAACAAATTTGGAAGAAAGGGTAATCAGTTTTAGATAACATTAGGCTCCAAGACTCAGGAGACATGAGTTAAGTTAGCACGTTGCTCTCTTTGGGCTGTGGTTACCATGCATTTGTTCAATAATTTTGGAATAGAATCCTTTTTTTTTAAAATCCATGTCAGGTTATTTGAAAAGATATGATTCTGGTGGATTATACCGAATTGACCTGAGATCCAGTGCATTTACTACAGATCAGTTACGCAGCAAAATATACTTTATCATCTAGTCTCAACAAATAGTCAGCAGTTCTCTCATTGGTATGTTATTTTGACGTCCATTTTCTCACTTCTGATTTGTATGGGAAGAATTGTCTCGATTTATCTTTGAGAATGTTTGGACTATCCAAGGGATGTGTGTAGGTGATTAACTGCACGAGAGTGTAGACTTGGATCATTCTAGAACATGAGCATATCTTGCATTATCGTTAGTTCTAGGTAGCTGTAGTATGAAGCTCTCAGTTACATTGCTCTACTAGTTAATTTTTCTCTTGGAGTGATGCCGTGCAAACTTCTGCAATATGGACTACTGAGTAATAACTTAGCAAAACTTATTGTTTAAGGTCCAGGATACATGTATGAACACTTTTCAACACCTGAAACATGAATGGAAAAGAATGGATCTGAAAGTGTAATTGTTCTGTTTCCAGGGAAAAAAATCTGAACTAGTACATTCTTAGAGTCTGTTTGGTTCAGTTATTTGTATTGGAAGGAATAATTGGACTCTCTTCCTAGTGCCAGGGGGTTACAAAATAGGGTACACACAAAGTCTAACATCCACCGCAGTCGAAACTCTGGTTGTGACAAATGTTGACTAGACAACAACACACTTCTTACATGAGGAAACACAAAAACACTCTAATAAGACCCCCTCGCAGTCACAACGTCTAGCCGTGGTAGATAATGAGACTGAACCAAATGACGCTGCATACATGAGTAAACACACACTCTATCAGCTTCCAGCGGAGAACACCGTAGAAGAGCCCACTCACACTCCCGAGCGGTGGTGAGGATGGAGTGGGCCGCAAACACCTCGCCATGAGGGGCACGACTGGTAGAGATGGCCCAAGTGTCCCGTGGCGAGGGCGGCGACGCATGTGAAAGGACGGCGGTGCGGAGTAGGAGGAGGGACGCGCGCAGCAAAGGCCGACAACACGGGGCAGGAGGGCAGGGACGCGCGCGGAAGGCCAGCAACGCGGGGTACGAGGGATGCGCGCGGCGAAGGCCGACAGCGCGGGGTAGGAGGGCAGGGACGCGCGCGGAAGGCCAGCAGCGCCGGGTAGGAGGGCAAGGACGCGGTAGAAGGCCGGCAGCGCGGGATAGGAGGGCAGGGACGCGCGCGGAAGGCCGGCAGCGCAGGATAGGAGGGCAGGGATGTGCGCGGAAGGCCGGCAGCGCGGAGTAGGAGGAAGAGGGACGTGTGCGGAAGGCCAGCACCGCGGGGTTGGAGGAGGGACGCGCGCGGAAGGCCGGCAGCGCGGGGTAGGAGGGAAGAGACGCGTGCGGAAGGCCGACAACGCGGGGTAGGAGGGCAGGGACGCGCGCGGAAGGCCAGCGCGGGGTAGCAGGGATGCGTGCGACGAAGGCTGACGGCGCGGAGTAGGAGGAACGCGCGCGGCGAAGGCTGACGGCGCGGGGTAGGAGGGCAGGGACGCGCGCGGAAGGCCGGCAGCGCGGGATAGGAGGGCAGGGACACGACGGAAGGCCGGCAGCGCGGCGTAGGAGGGCAGGGATGAGCGCGGAAGGCTGACAGCGCGGGGTAGGAGAGACGCAGGAGGGGTGAAGACGCTGCAGCGGCCATGGGGTGGAGCGGTGGCGCTGCTGCGGCCATAGGGAGGAGTGGTGGCGCTGTTGCGGCCGTGGGGAGGAGCGGAGGCGTGGCGGTCAGTTGAGGCGCAGCGGCTGGGGAAGGTGTGACGGTCAGGGGAGGCGCGGCGGCGGCGGCTGCCATCAGAGGTGTGACGGTGGTGAGAGGAACAGGGGAGACGTGGAGCGGGCGATGGCACGACCGCTCCCGGCGGCTAGAGGCACGGCGACGGCCGATCCGGCCTCGCCGGGGCCGGGGAAGCTGGCTACGAGTAGGGTAACGGCGGATCTGGCTGTGCCTGGCTAGGGAAGCCGACCAGGGGCGCGCCGGCAGGAGGCGCGCCGGCCACGGGCGCAACAGGGACGCGCCGGACAGAGGCGCGGTGAGCTTCAATTGCGGCGTTCCTCGCCGCCGGTTCTTTCGCCCGTAGCTCGAGGTAAGCGTCCGTGGCCTGGGCCGGCTCCTCGGCACCCTCTCGGCGGAGCGGGGACTCCCGCGCGGGGGCTTCGCGATTGGGACGCGCGGATGACGGTGAGCTGGACGCCGAGGAGCGGCGGACGGCCTTGTGCGCTTCCCAGTCGGCGAGCGGGATGGCGAAGTCATCGAGGCCGGAGAGCCCGAGGCTCTGGCAGAGGATCCTCACATCCTCGTCCCCGTCGCCGCTACCGCCGATGCGGAAGCTGGTGACTAGGTCGAGGGAGCAGGCCGCGGAGGCCGGCGCAGAGGACGGCGTTGGGGACAGCAGGTGGCTGCCTCATCTCATGGGACGTGTCGGCGGGCTTGAGGCGGAGGCGCAGGGCACACGCGAGGCGAGCCGCCGCCGGCTTGTCGGCAGGTGGCGGCGGCACTGCTACATGGAGAAGGCAGCGGCGGTGGCAGCTGTGGTGAGAGAAGAGAGACCGAAACCCTAATCTGATACCATATTGGATGGATTAACTGGACTCTCTTAATAATGCCAGGGGTTACATATATAGGGTACACACACAGTCTAACATCTTGGACTAGATTCTCTATTAAAAATCTGAAATCTCAATCAATAGGTTTTATCTATGAAGCAGATTTTCGAGAAAATGTAGATTTTCCCATTACAAATTAGAATCACCTCCCACCCCAGATTACTCATCCATCTATTAGAGAAAATTACCCACCTACCATTGATTATACATCCAAATCGTTTTCTTTAATTTTCTTTCTCCTAGCTCACAACAATTTTCCAACAGCTAGTAGTTAAAATCAGAATTTCAGAAATCCACAGCTGAACCAAATACATCATAATAGGATGGGCAGAAAGGTTGTTTCCTCATACATGATTAGCTCTATTTTGTACCTTCAAATATATTAGGAAATCTATGGATATTAATCTTGATGCAATTTGGCTCCTCATGATGCAGAAACCTGTCTTCTAGAAGCTGAAACATTCACCAAAAAAACCATTCCTTTTTGGTACTTATATGCTCTTCTTTTCTTTGATTCAGTATGCCAAGTTTGGTATTTCAGTATTTCATATTTCATACTGCGCGATTTGGCCGAGTAACATTTGAAGCTGCAATAGTCTTTCATAGAGCCGAAACTCAATTATTTGTTGCCACTATTTACTTGTATTTTTATGACCTTCATGATCCTCTGTTTGCCACAAAGAGGCAAGAAGAATAAAATCAGTTTTGGGGCTCGAAAGAAAAACACAGAACTATAATTAACATTTAAATTAATGTTAGATCCGAGTCTTGTACAGCTGCTATTTTTCAATAGATGGGGTTTCAGCATCTTATTACCATATGATTCATTTTTGTTGGTTCATTGCAACATATATTGTGAAGGATGTATCGTACTCAGAAAAAAAAGAAAACATCAGTAGTGTTTCCAGCTGGCCTCTGAAACTGTTACTGCTTCGCCGTTAGACAGTTATCACATCGAGTCGTAACTGTGACATCTTGGACTTCGAATGCCTAGATAGTTGTATTCGACAGCTGAAAGGTCAAAATTAGAGTACAAGTGATCAATACAAGGGGAAAGGCCACGGGCACGACGAAATGACTCTAATACCTTTAACAATTGGAACAGTGGGTTGATGAATAGCTGTACGAAGACGATATCCATCATGATTTGCGGCGGCACCGTCCAATCCTTTTTTGAGCTTTTAGGACGTTAAAATTTCATCTACCATGTTCGTGCAAACCTCTCATTGTATGTCTCAGTTCATTTTATTGGGTTATTTATTTCCATTAACATTCCATACTAGTTATGCTCCATCTTGTATTATTTGTTAGGATATATTCATGTTTGTCCTACTTGCTCCATTCTGAACTAAATTAGTTGTCCTAAACGTCATTTATTTCAGAACGAAAGGAGTAATTTTATTTTAATCTAAATTAGTTGTCCTAAACATCATTTATTTCAGAACAGAGGGAGTAGTTTTGAATACTCTGGTTTCTAATTGTCCACGATTCATTAACTATGAGGGAGATTCTCTCTGCAATGATTGAAAAAAGTCTTCAGAAATTGTGAGGCCTGTCATCACAAGTCGAGGAGTCGGAGATAATGGATCAGCTGCTTGGTACTTGTCGGTACCCGCAAGACCGGGTACCCCCGCGTGTAAGAGCAAAAGAAGACATACGCCAGCACGTATGCAGGAGACAGAGACCCAACCTGCAGGCAGGGCCCAACCTCCAGCTAGGGAGCACTCATGAGAAGGCTCGTCCCCTAGGCCTCAGGCCTGATCACCTGCTAAGGAGGGCTCCGAGGCTGCCACGTGTCTACATGCTCTGAGCCTCACTACCTGCCAAGGATGGCTCCGAAGTCGCCACGTGTCTGATGGTGCTGGGCCCGACCTTCCGCCAGGGAGGGCTCCGGCACTACCACGTGTCCGAAACCTCCGAGCCACGTCTCTCGCCAAGGATAGCTCCGGAGGTGCCACGTGTCCCACAGCTCCGGGCCCGACCTCCAACATGGGAGGGCTCTGGTACTGCCATGTGGGCAACAACTCCACGCGTCCCTCCCGCCAAGGAGAGCTCCGGAGGTGCCACGTGTCCTACGGCCCCGGGCCCGACCTCCAGCATGGGAGGGCTCCGGTGCTGCCACGTGTCTAATGACTCCAGACCCCTCACTACTCCGCAAGACATCTCCGATGACGACGCGTGTCCCGGGGGCCAGCCACCCGGACGCCGTGCCGACAAGCATCGGACAGGTAGCCAAGGAGTAAAGAGGAAGGTGCGCTGTCAGGCCGTGCATTCAAGGCTCGCGCCTTCCTCAGAAGCATGGCTCACGGTGCACACCTCCGTCCTCTACCTGTTCACCATTACGGTGACAAGACGGAGCGGCGAGGCGTGACGGCAGAATAGTGCCGCCCAACGGCACAGAGCCGCTCAGCAGAGCGAGAAGACACGACGACAAGACGGGATCTTCATCATCACCTGCTACCCGGTCAAAGGCGCCCCGCATGTCAGGCGGCGCGCCTTGACTCCTCTGACAGCGACATTACATATAGCTGCAAATGCCCTAGCTCATGTATAGGGTACGGACAGCCACAAGACCACCTGTCGGGCCCCGGGCCACATTGTAATTGCCCCGGCCTTCGGCTATAAAAGGATCGGGGCAGCCTCCGGGCAAAGGGTTCGCAACCCTGCAACCTCACGCACAAGCGCTTACACCCAGACAACAAAGAACAACCAACACTCCGTGGACGTAGGGTATTACGCTCAGGCAGCCCGAACCACGTAAATCCTCGTGTTCATCTCGCCATCGTGCTACGACACTCAATACCACTAAGCCCCTCCTAAAAAAGAACCTCCGCGGGCTGCTCCAGAGCAGACCGGGGGAAGTGTCGCAGGAAACACTTCGACAATACCTTTCCCTCGAGTGGTGAGGAGAGCTAACCTTGGTCTATCCAGGCTTTCGATGCATGCTACTTCCATTACAACGCTTGTTCAAGTGCTTCTTGCTCCACTAGCAGTAATATTTCTGGCAATCTCAGCCTTGTTATGCCATTTGAGTATGGGGGTGTGGGGACCCCACCCCGACAGTCCAGAAATCGCATTGGGTGGTGCCGTGCGATGCGGCACCCAACATCACACATCCGAAACGCACACATACACAACAATATATGTCTTTAATACATATTATTGTGACATTTTACAAATAATGTACAAGTGTACATTGCAGCGGAAGATAAGAATACACTCATGGACTATAGCCTACGCTAAGCAAAATGAAGCCATCCTGCCCGCAGATGCTTCACACTAGCACCACATCAAAACCCAGTGGCGTGCAGGGTTCCAAGCGAGACACACCCCTCATTGGGTGCTGCCCTGCTCAGCTCTCCCTTCCTCCCTAACGTTGCCTTATGCAACATTACCTGCAAAACAATGGATCAACAAAACATGAGCTTATGCTCAGCAAGACTTAACCGAAAACCTACACATGGAACTCTAAATGCTGAAAATAGAGGGCTGAATAGAGAATTTTGCATAAAAGATGAATTTGAGCTAACAGAGAGTCCTTACTTCCAGTTTTAAGCATATTTTAGCACAATTTACATCGAGACTCCACAATCAAACAAGAAACGCTTCATATCGATGTCACTTGCCCGAGGAGAAAGTAAATTTAGTGAGCTACCCTAGACCCATACATACCTTGCGCCATCAACGTCGAGACTCCACAGTCAAACAAGAAACGCTTTGTATCGACGCTATTAGCCCAAGGTAGAAAGTAAATTTAGTGAAAGTAGTTATCATTCCTCATCACCAATATGAGGATTAACCATGAAGCATCTTTATTTTCCCCCAGTTACTACGTCACGACGCAAAGAACAAGTATGCTCACTACCGCGAGCGGCGGTGATTCAAATAAAAAACACCCGGCTGACACGACACATACGCCCGTCCGAGACCGGTGATCAACCAATCCCCTCAACGTCGTATGTGGCAACCTTTCACACGACACCCAAATGTCGAACCGGTCCCACCGACTTGGAGTAAGTATCACTACGACAAACCCTCGTAGAGCCGACTTCTCTCTCCTTTCAGCATATGCATAAGGTGGTGGGGATTACCTCGACACCCAGGTTAACATGTTACATCGGTTTCCTGGGTTCCATATTGCCAGTATGCATCTGGTACACAACTTAAACTTGTCCAGCAGGGCCACACACGAGAACGGGCCTTGACGGACTCAGACAGAGACTAGGTTCACAAGACCACGTCCTTGAGCCTTCCATCCATACTGCCCGGTTTCCATTTCCCAATTAAGTGGATCAATTCCCAACTCTTCCGATTGATCCCCCTTAATCCCTGTTCACGAGTAGGAAACGGCCTACTCAAGTTATGCCTCTTTTAATCCACTTTTATTAACTTGATAACAGCAGTTATAATTAAGTGAAAACTACTCTAAATCAAACTCCAGGGATTTATTGGATCATGCATGTGGAGTTTCATACAAACTAGACTTAGTGCAATAATCAAAATGCTAGACATTATAAAGTGAATACAAATAGAAACTTGTAAATTTTGATGCAAACCGGGGCTTGCCTTGGTTTTGCAGGTGATTAATAAATAGTATATATATATATATATATATATATATATATCAGTTAGAATCTTCTCTCCCTTGAGGATTGATCAACTTTTCCACACTTTAATGGATGTACTCCATTGAACTCCTTCTTTGATCGCCTTCGTTGTATGCCCTACCGATATGAATATGCACGAGTTTATAATCGAAATAGGAATTAAAGACTTGAATTTGTTAAGAACAGAGGAAAGGGTTGGAGTTCTAAGAATGAATTTGGCTGTCCCTGTTGTACAGAGACACTAAGGTAAAAATCCATTTGCACATAGGAAATGAAGAGCTAGTGTTCTATGTTTCAAAGGGGAGATGTGAGGTGGCTGAAGTTGTTTTGGATGAAACTAAACAATCTGATCTCTAATGGCTTTGAAATTTTTACAGGAAGTCCTACACTACACAGGAACTTATCTTGCCAAATTGCAGCTAAAGTGGATGGAAATTGTGACCCCACTAAATCCCCCAATAATCCCTATACTTTTCTCACATACATAAGCATGGAGAACAAGGACAGGAAGATCTAAGACTCAACTTGAGCTGAAACTATGCATGTGAGTACCTGGTAACATTAAAGTATTGTTATCCAAAATTCAGGAATTTTACTTGAGTAGTTCCCCCAAAATAATTTCCTAAGCAGTGATGCAAAAAGGAATTAATTCTGAAATAAGTTGCATTATCATGCCAAATCAAGTGAACTACAATTTCAAGTATGAATCATAGAGCATGCCCGAATTTTGTAGGATTTTTGGAGCTTAGGATTGCCTAGAATGAATTTTACAAAGTAGAAACTTTTTTTGAAAAGTTTCTGGACACTTTTGTGCACAACAGCTTGGACTCTGAAAAATACTACTCAAATCAACTCCAAATGTGATGAAACTTTTCTGGAAGTTCAACAATACCCTAAAGAATATCCTTACAGAATTTGGGGATTTTTGGCTTACCCAAACTCCCTCCATAATTCTTTTACCGAAAATCTTAAAAGAATTATCCAGAATTTATTATTGACTTTCATACAAATTGGGGTACAAATTTGAATAGATCTTTGGAAACTGAATCTGACCCAATTTGAATCACCCAATTTGGAGTTTCCTACGCAAAGTTATGAATTTTCAAAATTTGAACATTTTCTGGAACCTAATTGTAAAATCCCCAAAAGTGGTAGCAAGAAAATTCAGCTCATGTACACTTATGAAAAATGAGGGGAATTAAAACTTTGAAGCATAATGGTGTAAGTTCAAAGTGAGGGTTTAGATTTCCCATTCCAAACATGGAGATCCAAATGCACAGCTTGAATCTTCATAGTCCAAATATGCACCCTTCCAAATTTCAGCTCATTTGGAGGAGTTTCTATATTTGTTTGGGAAAGGAAAAGCCCTCTAATCTGAATTTCAAATTCAGTTTCAAATTCCAATTCTCTCAATTTCAAAATTTGGGTTCACAAATGTATTCTCCACCTTTTAATAAGCAGCCATGCCAAAAGTTGGAAACTTTGGAGCTGGTTTGCTATATTTTTGAGGCAATACAAAGTGGAGAATTCAAACTCCTTTTCAAATTCAAATGATCAAACCCCATTCAAATTCTACACCAGAATTCAAACCATTTGAATTCTGCAAATTCAAACTTAACTTTGAGGTGAACTAAAGCATTTAATTTGGAGTAGCTGTGGTGAAAAGATCAGTGAAAAAGTTGATTAAGAAAATGAGGTGGTGGGACCCAGCAGTCAGTCTCACAGTTTCATTCTCCTCTCTGGTTTTTCCCTCGGGCGTTCACCGAGCTGCCACCGCGCTGTGATTTTTCCTTCACTGAGCAGCTTGCAATGACTTCCTCCCGAAGGCAGCATCGTGCGTGGTTTATCCATAGCTAAAGCAGCAGCACGGTGGAGTTTCTTCTCTTCTCCACAGCCTCTGCTCGAGCTCTCACCAAGAACAGCCGCTGCCGTTCTGTGCTCGTGGGTCAGCAGCCCTCCAGCCCTCCCAGCAGTGGTTGATCGCCCCAGGAGCTGCGCGCAGCGACTCCTCGACGAGCTACACCGCTCCTCAGCTCACCCCCGAGCTCCTCTCGCAGTGCCCAAGCTGTTCTTCACCAGGAGAACACAGAGCACGCTGTACCTCGCTGCACCTCGTCTTCCGGCTGCTCCAACGCATCTCCCGCACGTCCAACACCTCCCTAAGGTGCGCCAAGGTGTGTAGATCAAGCTACCGCAGTACCCTTGCCCTTCCCCATCACTGTCTCGCCGGAATTTAGGTTTTGGTGCCGGTACACGTGAAGAACCGACTCACACCAAAACTGGAAATTCGTCCAACGTGGTTGATCATCGGTTCTACAATTCAAGCCACAGAAATAGTGATCCTAGCGCCCTCCCACACAAAAGCACGCATCAAACCATCGACCACACGCCCCGGGCGACGAGAAATCGCTGGCGGAGGCAAAAACGGTTCGGTCCTCCGGTGAACCCTATGTTCCGGCCATTTGCTGCAAGGTTTAGCCTGCGTTCCATGTTCCCCGATCATTGGTGATGCTTTAGGGCAAGGTAGCTTGCTGGGAGAAGCTTCGGACGCGCCAGAACACGTTGATGCCGAGCTCCCGAGCCGCCCCACCGGTGCCGGCCTGTTTTCGGCCGTTTTCATGCGTTGAAACCTTGCCCGACAGCTGCGCCATGTTCCCAGGAGCATGTAGGGCGAAATCGGAGCTAATTTTGTAGAGAAATGAGGGAGAACGAGCCATGCCACGATTTGAACTGGTGTGCACGCGCGTCTCTGGCGGGAGGTTGAAGAAGGACCTGATGAGTGGGCCCACCTGTTAAGTCTCAGTGTAGGTTTTAAACAGAGAGCTATCACAGTTTGAAAAATTCATAACTTTGTGTAGACAACTCAAAAAAGGGTGAGACCAATTTTATTTGAATCCTTAGGAGGAGTACTTCACAGAGAAACAAATTGCATGCTATGAAAATGCTCAGGAATTTCTGTAGAATTGTTTTAATAAATCCTTTAGGGATTTATTACAGGAGCAATTCTTTATGAAATATTCCCAAATTTGGGAAGCTAGTCCTTTTCATAGTGCCTGACCTCCAGTAAAAATTTTAGGATTTTTGGAGCTTATTTAGAGGGCTTAATCAGTAGGTTATCTCAGGATTAAATAAATTAGCTAAAAATCATAGAATTGATTTCCAGAAAATTGGTTCAAACTTCATACCTCCATAACTTTCTGTAGGGATGTCCAAAATTTGTGAAACAAATTTTGTTCGATTTCTCTCAGTCAGTACTTTGCAGAAATGCAAAGAAATTGATCTGAAGATCTCTGGATATTTCTCCAAGATTCATCAAAGTTAAATCTTTGGGAATTTAGTCCAGAATATCTCTGTTATGGAATTTCTTCAAATTTGGCCAGGAAGTTCCTCATGACATTACTGATCTCCAGTAAAAATTTGAGCTTCATTGGAGTTCATTTGCTAGGTCCAATTACCTTCCAAAGTTCAGCCTTTATTTGGAAATTCAAATTCAAACAGAAACTTTTCAGAACTCCTGTCCAACTTCAAAAATTCATATCTCTCTGATGGTAGCTCCAAAAATGGTGAAACAAATTTTGTTAGAACCATGGAGACTTACCCTAATCAAATCTTCCACTATTAGCTATGTCAAAGCTCCTGAATTGGGCTCAAAATTCAGAGAAGCATTGTACTTGTAGGAATTTTAAAGACTACATTGTGCAATGACATGTCTCCAAATTTGGCTCAAATCATCCTTAGAGGGTCTAGTATCTACTGTAAAAATCCCAAAGCCAATTAAGGATCCAAGATAGCAATAGCTATGAATAGTAGTTCAATTCTTATAAATTCTTAATACTTATACATCTATTTTGCTACATTTCATTTAGTGACCGAAGTTGAGGACGCACCGGAGCCTTTGGACGTCCTGCCACCTGAAATTGACTTCCCATCTAACTCGCAACCAGGCAAGCCCCGGTTTGCACTTAAGTACCTTTTATAAAATTCTTTATTTGTATCACTTATGTCTAGGGTGAATGTTTGCATTAGAGTTAAGATGATTGAAACCCCACTTGCATAACCTTTTAAATCCTATGAAGGGTTGGGTAGATTACAGAGCCGACGAATACACAAGGCCCCGCTAATATGCTTAGGACCTCGGTAGAAGTCAAGTAGTTGGAATCTACTCGCGAGGTAAGGTTTATCACACGGTTTGGTCAGAATAGAAAATGGCTTAAGTGGTGAAAATGAGACCCAGGAGGGGGGATAGGAAGCAGTGAGCGGAGGTCTCACGTGCGTAGCCCTGTTGGTGTCGATTGAGGACCGAGTCGTGTGCGGGCCTGCTGAACAAGTATCAAACAATACCGGATGGCATACTGACATAAGCAGGAAACCGATGTAAATGGTTAACCTGGGTGCCGAGGCTTACCCAACCGTAAATAGGAGTGGGTTGAGGGTAGCAAGGTGTAAATCTGCTGGTGGGCACAGTCACGCTCCACGCGGGGACCTCCTACCCGTTACGGATGGACCGGTTCGGCATTTGGATTGCCTTTGAAAGATGGTTGCATACAACAGAGTAGGAAAGGGTGTGGAATCACGCTTCTGAAAGTGGGTGTGTGCAATGTGTTTTCCGGATGTCTCCTGATTGCAATCACCGTCCCTCGCGGTTATTTGCGTACCGCTTGTTCACTGTTTCGTGACGTAGTAAGAAGTGAAGTAAGCCAGTTGAATGATAATATGCTGTGATGATATATTAATGTTTTGGAAACCATGTATGCTGTAGATGTAGAGCCAATTAAGTTTACTTTCCGCTTTGGGCATCACCACATCGGGGGAAAGCGTTTCTTGTTTGATTGTGGACTTCCGATGTGAGGGCTGCCTAAGGCACATGAATTTGACGCTATAAAACTGAAAGTAAGGATCAACTTATAGGTGTGTCTTTGTCACAAATTCCTTTTCCTATCATACACCTCCCTGCATGTAGAGTTCCATGCCTAGGTCAGACAGTTAAGCCTTGCTGAGCCATCGTGCTCACAGTTGCAATATTTGAGCTGTATGCAGGTGAGAGCTATGAGGAGGGTTCCGAGGATGAGGCGATGCCCCCGTCAGGGTACACGGCCGAGATGGAGCCCTGCACGCCGCCGTGATTTCTCCGGTTCCATGCTGCTAGCGTGTAGCGTCCCCGGGCTGGGCGGCTGCACTTTTGCATAGTTAGGATGAGAGGCTACTAATGTACATTACTTCCACTGTATAGTTATATTTTGTAAAAGACTTCCGCTGTTTTATATCAAATAAAAGTTTGTATGTTGTTCTTTATTCTTTTTGTGTGTTCTGTTGGGTGCCGCATCTTACGGCACCACCTTATGCGATCCTGGAGTGGGTGAACCACGGGGTGGTCCCCACACTAATACTGGCTGACAGTGGGGTCCACAGGTCAGACCCTTCTACCTCGGGACAGAGCCTGCGCGCACGCCGGAACAGGGGGATGGCGCGCCCCATTCTCCCTCATTTGTCCACCATTTTTGCTCCGGTTTCGCCCTACACGACCCTTGGAACGTGGCGCAGCTGCCGGGCAAGGTCTCACCGCTTGAAAACGGCCAGAAACGGGTCGGCACCGACGGCGGCGCTCAGCGGCGCGGCATCGACGCGTTTCAGCGTGTCCCAAGCCGATTTCAACAGTACAAGCTACCGTACAGCACCCCTAGAGCTCGTGAAGCATGGAACCCAAACCAATTCTTGCAGCAAACAGCAGGAAGAGGGTGGTCACCGGAGGACCGACCCGTTTTTGCCGCCGGCGGTGAATTCTCGTCGCTCGAGGCATGGGATGGCCGGTTTGATGTGTGCTTTGGCATGGGAGGTCACTAGGGTTGCTGGATGATGTAGCTTGAACCGGAGAAAGGATGATCAAGCACTTTGGGCGAATTTTCAGATTCTAGTTTAGGTGGTTTTTCACTTACACCAGCGCCAAATCCCAAATTCCGTCTAGCCGGCGGTGTGAAAGAGCAAAAGGGGTCTGAAGTGCGTATCTACATGTCGTGGCGCACCTTAGGGTGGCTTTGATCAAGCCGTAGGGGCGCTGGAGCGGTCGGTAGACATATAGCTGTGTGGCGAATCGTTGCTCTTGTCTTGCAGAGGAAGAAATGGTGTAGCTCCGATCAGAGGAAGCCGGGCACGGCTGCTGATGGGTTGAGGACGTTGAGGAATCACCGGCGCAGCTCCTGGGCAGTGCAACCGGGCGCCAACACGGCGGGAGTCTGATTGGTGATGAGCAGAGGAGGCGGGCGCCGGTGTTTGCTTCGGGTGGGCGCGCGAGAGAAAGGTTGTGCAGTGGCTTTGCACGTGCGAGGCAGAGAAGACCAATTGAGTTGTGCAGCTACGATATTTAGCTAGCAGCACAGAGATCACATGGGTGAACCGCCATCTGGGAGAAAAACAGGCGCACAGCCAGCTCGGTGGAAAATCGCCGGTGCCTCGGTGTTGAACGCACAGCAGGGGGCTTCGCGGGGTTGCTCTGTTCCACTGACTTGTAGGCCCCACAAGCAGTTTTCCCCCACACTCCGTAGCTCCTAAATGCAAATTCACAAGTTGCAGCTAATTCCGAAAATTTGAATTTGATTACCTGTGGCGTTAACCCTCGTTTATGCTCACATTTGAACTGCCGGGTTGATTTCCTTTTCGGCTAAATTCCTTTTGTAACCTTTCCTCTATTTCATGTAGCCAAAGTTTGAATTTGAAAAGTTGTAGCAAATTTTGAAGGACGAATTTGAATACAGTGGCTAATCCTCTCTCGTGCCCCTAATTCACATCCTATGTTTCACCTTCTTTGTGCTAAACTTTCTTTATATAGTCTAGCCTTTATTTCATGTGGCAAAATTTCGAATTTGCAAACCAATTTAGGAGGAGCATGCCCTGTTGATTTGAATTCCACAGAACATCAACAAGGCTGAACTTGGGGATTTTACAATCCTTCCTCCTTAAAAGAATCTCGTCCCGAGATTAATAAAAGAACGAGATAAAGAAGAATACTACCGGTGATAGTTCGATAACAGTTCTGGGCAATTCATCCAAAGAAAAATCTTCGATTTCCCATGTAATCTCGTCGTCGGTGTGGTTATTCCACAGGAACTTGTAGAACTGCACCGATCGACGCCTTGTTTCACGAGTCTTTGCGTCGAGGATTTGTATCAGTTTCTCGCTGTAGGTGAGATCCGGTTTAAGGTTTCCATGCCTCCTGAAAGAACCTCCGTCGGCTCCTTCAAATATTCCCTTATTTGTGAGACATGGAAGATGTCATGGATGCCCGACAATGGTGTGGGTAGCTTCAAACGATATGCTACCGGTCCACACCTTTCCGTGATGAGAAACGGACCAACAAAACAAGAAGCTAGCTTTCCCTTGACCCCGAATCGATGAATTCCTTTCATCGGGGCTACTCGGAAACAGACTTGATCTCCGACTTCCAAAATACAAGGGTCGGCATTAACTCATTAACTCGTTGAAGTTACTCTGAATTACCAAGGTCAGTTTCCCCCTTACTTAGCATGGAGGCTACGAACGAGCCATTCGCATTCTCGTGCCTCCGGGTTCACGTAGTCAGGCGCGTATGGTACCAATGCTCGTGGCATCCCTCCCTCCTTGTTTCTATACTAGAAACACCTCGAGCTTCCCCTGGATTATTCCGGAAAGAACATGATAAGCAATGCGTGTCTACCGGAATTACATCCACGTGAGCTGATTCCAGCTGGTAGGGATGCGAGCTGATTCGCCCACTAGGTACTGGCGGAACTATGAAGTTGTTACGCCACGTACAGTACTTTCTGATGTTCAATGCATTGACGGAACTCGAACTTAAACTCGATGGTACGGATCTAGTTATCCGCCACCAGAGGATCATCAGCCTCTATAAAGACCGGTGGTTGAGTTGCCAAGAACTCAAAGTATGAGCTCGTTTGAGGTGGGCGAAAGCCTTCGTCTTGACATCCCTCTTGACGGTATGGTTAGTTACCACCACCATGACCTGGTCGGCTGGCTTTGAATCTTTACTGTCCTAATCTTGACATGGATAACTAATACTTGTCTAGACCAACTGAGTCCTTAGAAACTTAGTGTAGTACTTCCCAAAACCTGAGTCAAGATGTTTGGTGAGATTAAACAGTGAATCGGTGTAAAGGTCCCAAAATATGCATACAAAGAAACTCTTGTTTGTACAAAGTTGGTTTCACATGTATGAAAAATGGGACTTGTTAAAACTTTTTCCACATGTGATAATACACATGAGAGCCTTCTTCACACAAGTTCAAATATTTATTTGAAGACTTGGAACCCAAGAGGGGTCTAAAACTAAGGTGGGAAGTTCCCATATGTGTGAGGAAGCTAAAGTTTGATTTTGAGAACAAATTGTTCCACTCAAAAATTCAAATGAGAGTAACATAATGGTGTTCAAACTGTTGTATTAAAAATCTCATTTGCAGCAGCCAAACCAAATATAAGAGTTCATATTTGAATTCCTTAGGTCCAAATTAGGGGGTAGGCAAAGTCTCATGAATTTTGGAAGATATTTGCTATCCATTTTCCAAATGGACTTAAACTGCAATGAATTCAAATATACATTTGAATCTGGATGAAACTTGTCCAAATGTCCACAAACATTTCAGATTTGAACTCTCACCATTTGATTTCCAGCATTTGCCAAAGTGTGGAGATATTTGTGAGAAAAATGAGAGGGGATAAGAAGTTGCAGTGGGACCCACATGTCATAGAGGCAGCCAAAAAAACTTGCAGTTGAAATTCAGAGCAAAGTCTCTGTTTTTCCTTCTCACCGAGCAAGGCTGCAGCCGTGTGACACCGAGGGGCACCGGGAGCCACCTCCTGCTGCGTTTCTCTCGCTCTGGCAAGCTGTCCTCCCCGTTCTCACCCTCCCAGCCGCGGTCAGCCATGCCATATAACCGAGGAGCCCTCTGTTCACTCGCTCTCACACGTGAAAGAAACAGAAAAAGCCACTGCCTCCGTGAAACAATCAGGAGCCAGCTCAACCCGTGCCACAGCACCTCTCCGGCATGCTCAAGAGGCCACAGAGGTGCGCCATGAGGTATTGATCCTCATCCCATCGTCCCCCTGCTCTCCCCCGACGCCGGCTCGCCGGAATTCAGTTTTTGGCACCGGCGCATGTATAGAACAGACCTTGGTTAATTCTTGAAATTCGCCCAAACCGATTGATCATACCTCCTACAATTCAAACCACGGCAACTAAATGCCCTAGCGCCCCCCACGCCGAGAACCAAAGAAAACCGATTATCACAGGCCCCGGGCGACGAGAATTCGTCGCCGGCGGCAAAAACGGGTCGGGTCTCCGGTGACCACCATATTCCCGCCAATTGCTGCACGAACTGAGGTGCGTTCCATGCTCCACGAGCTCTGGTGATGCTTTAGGGCAAGGTAGCTCGCCGGGAGAAGCTTCAGATGCGCCAGAACGCGTTGATGCCGAGCTCCCGAGCTGCCCCACCGGTGCCGACCTGTTTTCGGCCGTTTTCATGCGCGGAAACCTTGCCCGGCAGCTGCGCCATGTTCCAAGGAGCATGTAAGACGAAACCGGAGCTCATTTGGTGGAGAAATGAGAGAGAACGAGCCGCGCCATGCTTTCTGCCGGTGTGCACTCGCGGGCTCTGGCGGGAGGTTGAAGAAGCACCTGACCGTGGGCCCCACGTTACACTGTTCTGTTTAAAATCAAACAGAGAGTTGTTCAAACTTGGAAAATGCATAACTCTGTGTAGCAAGCTCCAAAAATAGTGAGATAAATTTTGTTGGATTCCTCTAATAGATTACTATCCATGGGTACAGCCCAATATTTATGAAAATCCATGGTTTTGGCTTATTAATTCATATAAGGAAAATCTTGTAGGAAATTTTCCAGGAGTTATGTGTATTGGAAAATTTCCAAATTTGGGCAGGAGATTCCTCCAAAAATACTTGAACTCCAGTAAAATATTCAGAAGCATTGGACCTCATTTGCTTGGCCAAATGTGGTGTTAATTCCTTATGTCTCTGAAAATTGGAAAATAAACAGAGTTCAATTTCAGAATTTTTCCCCAAACTTTAGAACCTCATAACTCTTGCTAGGAAGCCCAAAATTTAGTGATTAAAATTGGGTTGGATTCATATTGAATAGTTCTGTCCAAATATACAACCCAATTTGTATGAAACTCATAAATTAATTCTGGAAACTTCTTTAAACCTTTTCAGCAAAAGAATTCTTGAGAGAGTTTGGTTCATCCAAAAACCCTAAAATGTTGCCAGAATATTCTCTAGGATGTTAGTGAACCCCTGTAAAAATTTCGGATCAAGTGGAGTTGATTTGATCAGGGCAATTCAGCTTTGAAGATGCTGTGTTCAATTGAATACAGAAACAATTTCAGAGAATTTCCAAAACTTGGAAATTCAGTTCTGGGCAAATCTTAGCTCCAAAAATCCTAGGAAAAATTCATGCAAGCTATATGAACTATTATTGAAAATTTAGTTCACTAAGTTTGGCATGAACACGGGTGTCATCTCAGAATTAATTCTTCTTTGCTTAATTGTTTAGAAAATTGTTCTGAACAAACCACTCAATGGAAAGTGCTAATTTTTGGTTCAGAAGATTTTCTGGTTACAAGGAACTCACATGAAAATTTTCAGCTCCATTGGAGCTCTGGATCACCCCTGTTCTGTTTAACCCCTTAAGATGGTCAATATAGGAGAGGGGGAAAACCACTTAACACTTAATCATGTGTTTAGATCCAAACCCAAACAACTAGCAACAGCGTCATTTTAAATTCTTAAACAGGGTTCCAGTTTTTGTAAACTTGTCATTAGAACTTGTAGCAAAATCTTTACAATTAAACATATGTGCATATTCATTATGTGTAGCATCTACGTGAAGGACTTGAAGTCATCGGAGTGGAGATCAAGGAAGGAGGACAGCACTTGATCAAGCCAAGTGATGCTCACTAACTGAATCTTCATATATATATAAGTCCCCTGCAAAACAGAGGCAATCCCCGGTTTGCATCAAAACTTACAAGTTTTTATTTGTATTCACATTATATTGTCTAGCATTCTGTTTATTGCATTAAGTCTAGGAGGTATGACACTCCAAATGCATGACCCAGAAAATCCTGGAGTATAATATAGAGTAGAGTTTATCAATTGATTATAACTGCTGATCTCAAGTCAACAAAAGTGGATTAAAAGAAGCAAAACTCGAGTGGGCAGTTTCCTACTCGTGAACCGGGATTAAGGGGGATCGATCGGGAGAGTTGGGAATTAATCCTCATAGTTGGGAATGGAGACCGGGCAGTGGATGGAAGGATCAAGGACGTGGTCCTGTGAACCTAGTCTATGTATGAGTCGATTAAGGCCCGTTCTCGTGTGCGGCCCGTTGGACAAGTTTGAGTTGTGTACCAGATGCATACTGGCTATATGGGACCCAGGAAACCGATGTAACATGTTAACCTGGGTGTCGAGGCATACCTCACCGTCTGATGCCGATGCTGAAAGGGTAGAGAAGTCGGCTCTACGAGGGTTTTCCGTAGGGCGACTTAATCCCAGTCGGTGGGACCGGTTCGACATTTGGGTGTCGTGTGAAAGGTTGCCACGTACGACGTCAATGACGGTTGTTGTGTGCAACGTCGAGTACGGGCGTACGTGTCGTGTCAGCCGGGTGTTTTTGATTGCAATCACCGTCGCTCGCGGAATGGACCGAGCATACTTGTTCTCTGCGTCGTGACGTAGTAATAAACTGGGAAAAGTTAATAATGCTTCGTGAGTAATCCTCATAATGGAGATGAGGAATGATCAACACTTTCACTAAATTTATTTTCCACCTTGGGCTAGTAGCATCGAGGCAAAGCATTTCTTGTTTGATTGTGGAGTCTCGATGTTGATGGCGCAAGGTCTGTATGAGTCTAGGGTAGCTCACTAAAGTTACTTTCACCTTGGGCAAGTGACATCGAGATGAAGCATTTCTTGTTTGATTGTGGAGTCTCGATGTAAGTTGCATGAGGTCTATAAAAGTTGATTAAAACTTGAAGTAAGGACTCTCCTTTAGCTCAAGTTCATCGTTGGTGCAAACTTCTATAATCAGCCCTCTATTTTCATCATGTAGAGTTTCATGACTAGAGTGACGGGTCAGTCTTGCTGAGCTTCGTGCTCACAGATACTGCATAAGTTGTTTTGCAGGTAATAACTGTACGCTGATATGTACGGGTGTCCGATGAGACTCGGAGCTCTCCGAGTGGTGAACTCAGGGCAACCCTTGCCGCTGCTATTGTGATAGTGTTGCTAGCGAGAAGGGTCCACGGGCTGGACACCTTCTCTGTTGCTTAGCATAGGTATGAGACGTGAGTTGTAATAGTCTTCCACTGTAGAATATTTTGAGAAGTATTTGTAAAAATTTACCCTTTGTAAGCTTCCGCTTGATTTATGTAATATGATGCTTTATTATGTGTGCTGTTGGGTGCCGCATCGCACGGCACCACCCAATGCGATTCCCAGGCGAGGTGTCCCGTCCCCGTGAGTGAACCGGGACGACGGGCCCTCACAATCGGCAATCTCACCTCAAATTGGCATCTCAAGTCAAAAACCGAATGCTTTGCTTGAACATAAGAGCAGTCATAAGTCAATTTCACCTATGTTATCAACATAGAAAAGACCCACTACCTATGGTAACCATAAGGCTGTCAAAGTCACCATATAATCTCTTAAGATTGTGTTCAAAGATTGTCGCGAGGTTGAGCAATCAATCGGTAAGCCCCACGATGAGAAATTAGTTTAGTTTCAACAATTATGGCACTCGGAGCTAAACAGGTCATGGATAAAAGTTCAGACAGATACAAGGGATGTTGAATAATTGGTTTCCCTTGTATTACTCAATGGTTAGAATCAGCAACTTGATCAATAGTACAAGGATGTGATAAGACCAAGGTTAGTAGACACTACTTAATGTGTTGAAAAGTGGTACTCAATCTTGCTCAGTACCTTGATATTTCATATGTTATATGGTGCAATGCATATGCACATGGTATGGTGCAAATGATGCATATGTATGGTGCAAAATGGTGCATATGTATGGTGCATACAAGGTGTTGCGCACGACAGGTTGCGCATTTCTCACTGCTTCTCAATATGTATGATGCATCATCTTTTTATATTTTGAGCAAGAGTTAGTACGACAATTCAAACATGATTAAGAATCATCTTCAACTTGGCAAGGTATAAATAACTTGGTCATGGAAGGTGCTAAACACGGACTGCCACTTTCATGTTGTGACCAAGTTCAATGGAATTATGTCAACTGTCTGACAAGATGGTTGGGGAATATTCCATGAAAACTTAGCTACTATACGTTGGCTGCACCTTCTCCCTTTCTCTAAGTCTTCACCTAACCTGTCAGTGCGAAGAATGAACTATCCTAGCTCCTAGTTAGGACATCACCCTACTGTTGTTGAGGTTACTAGAGTTGTCACAAATCGTGACTTGCTAAATCTTCTTCTTCTTTGCAGTCTTGCGATTATGGTGAGCCTTTGTGGGTGCATGGTGAAGACGTTGAAACTACATATTTCTTGATGATGACGGATCTTGTACTTTAACTTTGATTACTTGAAGGTGTAACTCCCTCTTGTTTCTTGGTGATGTCATACTTTGGTGTATAACAAATGGTTGATCCATGCTTTAGTTTACTTGGATGTACTCCTCCCTCCTTAAGTTCCAATGTAGAATATCAAGAACTTAATCCATAATATTCTTATGGGAAGGTATTGCACAACCCTAGACTCCTAGAGCGGAAACTACACCAATTTTGATTGCCGAAAGGGGTGATGTTGTAGTCTATCTTCATCTCTAGGGATGGTCTTGTACATGACCACCTTCTGTGGTTGCAGTTGACAATGATGCTATGGCGAGTACTAGGAGCCTGTTATGAACTTCTGAGAGTATAAAACACTTCTACTCACAACAAGTCATCCGGTGCTTGACCGATCAGCTTTCCGACAACTCGATTCACAACTGACCGGTCTACACTAAAAATTTCATAGCAGAAGAATTAAGACCAGAGGAGAATACCAGAGTTCTTGATCACTTCAGTATCCTTCCAACCGTTATTTATGTGACCCCATATCAGTCCAGGTTCAACAGATATGAAGTTTGAAAGTTGATAAAAATTCAGGGAGAATTTCAGAGTACCCCACCAAGAGGTACCCACTTTGATTCAACTTTTTCATACAGTTCCGAACCCTGTTTGTCAAAACTTACAACTAAAAAGTTTTAGCCTAACTCACCATATTTTCAGAAATTATCACACAACCTTTGAAAAAAAAATGTAGACAGGAACTGATGGTCCAAAACCATAAAAGTACAGAAACTGATCCAGCTTCTGTTCTATGGTATAAAATCCTAATTTAAATTGTGAATCTGTTGTAGGAATGGACAGAAAAGTTGGAGAAGACTTCCATATATTTCCAACGAGTATTTATTTGCACTCAACTAAATTCTAGATCGAAAGTTATGAGCTTTTAGAGTCGACATAAATTCTGGAAGAATTTCAGCAGCACCTCCCCTGTAAGTGCTCACTTTGAGTCAACTTCTCCATACAGTTAGCAACGTATATGGACCAAATTCATAATTACAAAGTTGAAGAACAATTCATAAGATTTATTTAATTGTAATATTTCCCATTTTACAACTCTTATACAGGAAGTTATAAGCAAAACTCCAATCAGTACAGAAACTATGTACTGACTTTAGTACTCTGGACAGTTTCACTTGTACTGCGAATTTCACCCCTTTACAGGAGGATTCTGCCCTGATATTGAACAGAAACATTGTAAAGAACTTCCCAAGCTTTTCAAAATATATTTATATGACCCCTTTGAATTCCTGGATCAAAAGATATGATGGTTCAAAGTTAACAGAATTTCTGGCAGGATTTTGACAGCACCTCTCCAGAGGTACCTAGTTTCAATCCACAATTCCAGTTAATTCTTCTCAAGTTTTGGCAAAACTTTGAATTACAAAGCTGTAGAATTATCTCATGCACTTTCAATAAATGTACCACAATATCCTTAGAGATTTTTCCACCGAGAATTATGGTGGAATTACAGAGACTCTGTTTCGGTTCTACCATTTGTAGCAATTTTTGGTTTCTAAGTTTTTTGATCAACTTTAAGTGTGTTTCTGTCCTGGAGGTTTATAGAAAAGTTTTGGAGGACTTCTCCACCTTTCCAAAAATGTATTACAAACTACCATTGGTCTTTTCTAAAATGATTCACACCCTGTACAAATTTCAGCAGAAACACTGCCAAAACAGGGGACTCTTGTTTTGGGTCTCTCTACACTCACATATTCTTGAGTGGATTCCTAAATGAATTTTAAGTAATTAATTTGAACTGTCTTCATTCAAATCTTACAGAATATTCAAGTTTATGAGATAAGCAAGGTGTTTATGCAATCCTCATGATAATGTCGGTACTATGTTCCTCACAAAAATAGAAAATCTTAACCGGATTACATCCGGCATATACGTTCTATTAGTGGCACTAGAATCGTTCACTTGCAAACGTGTTCTACTCGGAACACGGATACGTGGTTAGTGTACCTGCAGAAAACCAATCAATAATGATGCACACATAGAGTTTCTCATTTCAGGCAGGTCCATATCATAATAAAAACATACGCCCCGTATCATTTCCATACGGGCCGTCCTTGAGTCAAGTCACGTCTCAAGGTACATGGTTGCATTTTCACACCACATGATGGGGAACCCGAGTAGAGTGCGAATGGATCGTCACGGTTGGGAATTTTATCAACCCAACGAATACCACCTACTGCCCTGCAGGGCACGCCTATGGCAAGCGCTGCGTATGTCCTACTGGGCTATTTCTAGAAGAACACACTATCGCGTTACCGACCACACGATGGAGTTTCCACATTCTTGCCTAATGCACGCCAAGGATCAACGTTTCATATGATCTCAGGAATATAAAGAGTCCACGAGTTTCATATTGACGTCTCACACCAAGCTATGAGACATATACCCTGAATCACTTTCCTCGTCAGGGGAGATAACCGAAATTGATCCGCTTTCGGTGGCGTACCTTACCTCTTACCTGGTCGGCGGTGCGTCGTTAAAGAATAGCATAACAAGTATGTTAGTTAGCCACCTTATATCACTTATGCTACTAATAGACCTTATGTGGGCCTAGTACTGAATCCTCACTCGTAAACTCTAAGTTTTTTGAAAATACGTGTCTTTTCAAGTGCGCTATTCCCAATGTGGCTCTGATACCACCCCTGTGGGAACCCCGGCCCGACAGTCCTGGAATCACATTGGGTGGTGCTGTGCGATGCGGCACCCAACAGCACACATCCGAAAAACGCACATACACAACAATATATGTCTTTAATACATATTATTGTCACATTTTACAAATAATGTACAAGTGTACATTGCAGCGGAAGATAAGAATACACTCACAGACTATAGCCTACGCTAAGCAAAATGAAGCCATCCTGCCCAAGGATGCTTCATACTAGCACCACATTAAAACCCGGTGGCATGCATGGTTCCAAGTGAGACTCACACCCCTCATTGGGTTCTTCCCTGCTCGGCTCTCCCTTCCTCCCTAACATTGCCTTATGCAACGTTACCTGCAAAACAATGGATCAACAAACCGTGAGCTTATGCTCAGCAAGACTTTACCGAAAACCTACACATGGAACTCTAAATGCTGAAAATAGAGGGCTGAATAGAGAATTTGCATAAAAGATGAATTTGAGCTAACAGAGAGTCCTTACTTCCAGTTTTAAGCATCTTTTATAATCCTCGCACAAATTTACATGAAGACTCCACAATCAAACAAGAAACGCTTCATCTTGATTCCACTTGCCCGAGGAGAAAGTAAATTTAGTGAGCTGCCCTAGATCCATACATACCTTGTGCCATCAACGTTGAGACTCCACAATCAAACAAGAAACACTTTGTATGGACGATACTAGCCCAAGGTATGAAGTAAATTTAGTGAAAGTAGTTATCATTCCTCATCTCCAATATTAGGATTAACCATGAAGCATCTTTCTTTTCCCCCAGTTACTTACTATGTCACGACGCAGAGAACAAGTATACTCACTACCGCGAGCGACGGTGATTCGAATCAAAAACACCCGGCTGACACGACACATACGCCCGTCCAATACCGGTGATCAACCAATCCCCTCAATGTCGTATGTGGCAACCTTTCACACGACACCCAAATGTTGAACCGGTCCCACCGACTTAGAGTAAGTCTCACTACAGCAAACCCTCGTAGAGCTGACTTCTCTCTCCTTTAAGCATATGCATAAGATGGTGGGGATTGCCTCGACACCTAGGTTAACATGTTACATCGGTTTCCTAGGTTTCATATTGCCAGGATGCATCCGTTACCCAACCCAAACTTGTACAGCAGAGCCGCACACGAGAACGGGCCTTAATCGACTCATACAGAGGTCCTTGAGCCTTCCATCCATACTGCCCAGTCTCCATTTCCCAATCAAGTGGATCAATTCCTAACTCTTCCGATTGATCCCCCTTAATCCCTGTTCACGAATAGGAAACAACCTACTCGAGTTATGCCTTTTTTAATCCACTTTTCTTAACTTGATAACAGCAGTTATAATTAAGTGAAAACCTACTCTAAATCAAATTCCAGGGATTTATTGGATCATGCATGTGGAGTTTCATACAAACTAGACTTTGTGCAATAATCAAAATGCTAGATATTATAAAGTGAATACAAATAGAAACTTGTAAATTTTGATGCAAACCGGGGCTTGCCTTAGTTTTGCAGGTGATTAATAGTATATATATCAGTTAGAATCTTCTCTCCCTTGAGGCTTGATCAACTTTTCCACACTTCAATGGATGTACTCCGTTGAACTCCTTTGATCGCCTTCGTCGTATGCCCTACCGATATGAATATGCACAAGTTTATAATGGAAATTAGGAATTAAATACTTGAATTTATTAAGAACAGAGGAAAGGGCTGAAGTTCTAAGAATGAATTTGGCTGTCCCTGTTGTACAGATAGACTATGATAAAAATCCATTTGCACATAGGAAATGAAGAGCTAGTGTTCTATGTTTCAAAGGGGATATATGAGGTGGCTGAAGCTGTTTTGGATGAAACTGAACAACCACATCTCTAATGGCTTTGAATTTTTTACAAGAATTCCTACACTACACAGGAACTTATCTTGCCACATTGCAGCTAAAGTGGATGGAAATTGTGTCCCCACTAAATCCCCCAATAATCGCTATATTTTTCTCACATACATAAGCATGGAGAACAAGGACAGGAAGATCTAAGGCTCAACTTGAGCTGAAACTTTGCATGTGAGTTCCTGGTAACATGAAGGTATTGTTATCCAAAATTCAGGAATTTTACTTGAGTAGTTCCCCCAGAATAATTTCCTAAGCAGTGATGCAAAAATAAATTAATTTTGAAGTAAGTTACATTTTCATGCCAAATCAAGTGAACTAAAATTTCAAGTATGAATCATAGAGCATGCCTGAATTTTCCTAGGATTTTTGCAGCTAAGGATTGCCTAGAATGAATTTTACAAAGTGGAAACTTTTTCTGAAAAGTTTCTGGACACTTTTGAACACAACAGCTTGGACTCTGAAAAATCCTACTCAAATCAACTCCAAATGAGCTGAAACTTTGCTGGAAGTTAAAAAAAACTAAAGAATTGTAAAAGTCCCAAAAATGTGTATGAATAAAAACCAAGGTTTGAGTTCATATGTGTGGCAAAGACATGAAAATGGGACTTGCTAAAACTTTTCTTCATGCAAAGTAATACATGGATGACCATCCAAAAATGAGGCTCACCTTTTTATTTAAAAGTGTTGATCCAATAAGGAGTTAAATACCTCTTTGCATGTAAGTTTAAAAATCAGATTTGAGATTAAAAGTTCACACATGTGGTGACAAAGAACTTTGAATAAACATGCGGCCATATAATTGGAATTATGGGGAAAAGTTGGATCACAAACGTTTCATTTATAGGGTGGGCTCAAAAAGGAGTTTAAGAGAAGCATTTGTAAATTCTAGCCAAACTCAAATTTGTCATACCAATTCAAACTGAATTTGGACATTTCAAATTCTAACCCACATTTTAAAACTCAGAATTGTGGGAATTAAGAGGATCAGCTTGAGAAGATATTTGGGGAAGAAATGTGGAATGGGACCCACATGTCATAGAGGTAAAGGGGCTGCCTTGCACACTAAGTTTCAGCCTCAGTGGGAGATTTCCCCGAGCAGCTCACGGGAGCCCACCGAGGAGCTTACCGGCGCCACCTCCTGCTGCCTGCCCCCATGCGCTGACCCACCGAGGCGGTGCCCTCGTGCTTCTCCCTGTGCTCACGTCCCCTCAGCCGAGCAAAGGCTCAGTTGTGCTTCCCCCCTCGCGAGCGCACGAACAGCTGCCGTTTTTCCCCTCCACCTCTCAGTCCGATCACAGAAATGGAAAAACACTCGCATCCTTTCCTCCCCCGAGCTGCTAAAAGTTTCCCCGAGATCAGCCTCCACCTCCCCGACACGAAACCAAGTGAGCTTCGGCCTCCCTCGCCCGAGAACAACCGCCTCCACAGCGACCGAGTTCAAGAAAGTGATTGGGCGCACGTGGGCAGCTCGCCACCGTGGCCAAGCGAGGGCGGCAACGGGAGCGCATGGCCACCGCGCTGCTCTCACTCGAAGCTCAGGCCGTGCCGTGAGCTATCGACGCCGAACTTCGAGGTTTTGCTCCGGCGACCTCATTCCGAGCTTCCGGTATGGATTCAGCAAATTCCCGCTCTCTAATCCTCCCTAGGTCGTCAAACTTTGCACGTAGGAGCTGGACTAGCCGGCGGTCATATCCTCTTTAGCATCCGTGGCATGAAACTAACTGGGAACCACGAATTTTGAGCTCTACCGAGCGTGATCGCGGCGGACCCAATCGGCCGCACGGTAACGACCGGCTTGCGGTTGTTCCAGAGCCATTTGGGGGCCATGCCGAGCCTTGCGATCATCCACTGATTCTGTAGAGCTCATTGGTTGAGTGTTTGACGGGCTAGAACCCACGGCCAACAGCGCCGAAGGGCAACCGAGGCCGTCACACGTCGCGAGCTATCCTCCGGTCGCCGGCAGCCCTAGAATGCCCCACCATCGTGTTCCTTGACGTCAATAACCCCCTGGCGGCGAGTTTTGGCTCAGGCGGTGGCCGGAAACGGCAAGCCAGCGAGCTCCGACGTCGGGCTGGCGAGCTGGGCGGCGGGTGCGTGAAGGGGAGCCGGAGGAAGAAGACGAAGTGTGGGCCCCGGCTGTCAGCAGCTCAGAATTCAAATCCGGGGTCGGGTGTGGCCGGGATCCCGTGTGCTGGCGCGCAAAACCCCGTGGCCCTGGTGTGGCTTCGTTTCTATTGGCTGGGATTCAAAACAGTGGGTCCAGCCGGATTTTCTGTAGGAAAACAATTCCAGAGTTGGCCAAACCTTTGGAAATTCATAGCTCCTGGTAGAAACCTCCAATTTGAGTGATTCCACTTGGGTTGGATTCATCTCTATGAGTTCTATCCAAATATGAACTCAGATTTGTATGAAAGTTAATATTATATTATGGAAAATTCATTGAAGATATTCTGAAAAAGAATTATTGAGGGAGTTTGGTTTATCCAAAAATCCCCAAATTTTGCCAGAATATTATTTAGCATGGTGTTGACCTACTAGAAAATTTTCAGCTCATTTGAAGATCATTTGTGTAGGAATTTGCTAAATTCAAACTACTGTGTTCAAAAGAGTCCAGAAACATTTTCAGAAAATGTTTCCCACTTCAAAAATCGATTATGAGCAATCCATAGCTCCAAAAATCATAGGAAAATTTAGGCAATCTCTCTAAGACATCCTTGAAATTTTAGTTCCCTTAAATGAGCATGAAAATGCACATTGCCCCAGAATTAATTCTTTTGAGTAGGAATGCTTAAAGAATTGTTCTGGGAGAACTACTCAAGTAAAAGGGCTGAATTTTGGACCAGATTACTCTCATGTGATCAAGAACTCACATGTAAATTATCAGCCCAAGGTGAGTCCTTTAACTCCTGTTCTTATTCTCCATACTTATGTATAGGGGAAAAATACATAAGAGATATTGTGAGAATTATGGAGGACACAATATGACTCCACATTAGCTGCAATTTGGCAAGCTAAATCCTTAGGTAGTATAGAACCTGCTGTAAAAGTTTTGAGGCCATTGGAGTTCTTGTTCTTCAGTTGCACTCAAATCTTTTCAGTTTATCTATTTGTTCATTAGGGGAAATGATTAGTGTATAGCTAAGGCCTTAAGGTCAAGTTAGTTTAAGTCTGTTTCTTTGCACAACAGAGGCAACCAAGCCATTCTTGGCTTTTCCACACAACCTCTGTACCTAAGAAATGAATTCTATAACTTCTTTCCATTAAAGTCTATAAAACATGTGCATATGCATTTCAATAGGAACCCCAACGAAGGGGATTCAAAGGAGCGATTCAACGAAGTGGATCATGCTCCGGAGAATCAAGGGTGGATCTGCAAGGACACTAACTGTTATATACGACTACCCTGCAAAACAGGCAAGCTCCGGTTTGCATTTAACAGCTGTTAAGTTTTTGTTTTGTATTCACTTTCGGTCAAGATATGAATTATGCATTAGGTCTAGTGTTTGATACTCCTCTTGCATAGCCAAATGACCCATGGAGTATTGG
The DNA here is from genome assembly GCA_030760725.1 of Neostapfia colusana. Classification (NCBI taxonomy): domain Eukaryota; kingdom Viridiplantae; phylum Streptophyta; class Magnoliopsida; order Poales; family Poaceae; genus Neostapfia; species Neostapfia colusana. The sequence goes on along the minus strand of JASWHV010000013.1, from coordinate 38,881,007 downwards.
GTAGGTGTCTTTCACCGTGTAGAACTGCCATGCTTAAGTACGGTTCGGTAGAAGTCGAGTGGTGAGATGCTACTCGCACGTTCAGAAACAACAGGGGCATACGGGATTGGTTTATAAATGAGTTAGCAAGTTAAAGTTGAGACCGGAAGGTTGTCGGAGCAGCAGGACATAGGGGCCTGGGTGCTATAGACCTGTCCATGTCGGTCAAGGACCGATCCGTATGCGGCCCTGTTGAACAAGTTTGAGTTGTGTACCGGACTCATGCTGGCTATATGGGACCCAGTAAACCGATGTACCTCGGGAAGCTGTCGTTGGGGCTTTTCGGGTCGCCTCAGGCGGACGGCCGGTGTGCAGTATGTGGGGAATATTCTCATGACATCTCATGTCGGTAGGTCCATGAGAGTAGCTACCGTATGGGATGACTTGATCGATTCAGCGGGGGTGAAACGGGGGAAAGGCTGCCACGTACGACGTCAGTGATGGTTGTTGTAGGCAACGTCGAGTACGGGCGTACGTGTCGTGTAGTCCGGGTGTTATTGATTCAAATCACCGTCGCTCGCGGAATGGACCGAGCATACTTATTCTCACAGTCGTGACGTAGTAAAAACTTGCATGAGAAAGGAACTGTTTGAAGTTTCATACTAGCTTTGTATTGGATCTTGATGAATAGGCTAGTGCAAACTCGATTCTTTTATGCCATGAGCAATTTACATCGGGGGAAAGCGTTTCTTGTTTGATTATGATCTCCCGATGTGGCGTGCCCAAGGTTACTTAAAATGCTGCAATTAATACCTGAAAGTAAGGATTCACTTTTAGGCGAGTTAATTATGCTTATGCCATCCTATTTTAGGTTCATAACCTCACATAGAGTTTCATGTTTAGGGTGACGGTTAAGTCTTGCTGAGTGTTATGCTCGGATGCTATCCGAGTTGTTTTGCAGGTATTTTGACTCCGTGCTTAAGAGAAGGGATGCCAATGAGACTCGGGAACCTCCGAGTGATTACTCAAAGAGCATCCTCGCCGCTGCAGATTGTTCTTCGTGTTGCTAGTAAGAAACGTCTGTGGGCTGGACCGTTTCTTTGTTGCTAGTTTAGAATGAGTCGTGAGAGTGATAGTCTTCTGCTGTAGCTTACTCTGATACAAGTATTTGTAAAAACTTTCTTGTATGCTTCCGCAAACTATTTATGTAATATGATGTGTTTCTGCAACCCGTGTGCTGTTGGGTGCCGCATATCACGGCACCACCCAACGAGGTCCTGTGGTCTCCCACAGCGTGGTATCAGAGCTGCGTTGGGAACAGAGCACGGATTGAGCATCATATTATGTCAAAAACTTAGGACACGGTGAGATAACGATACTAGGCCCACACAAGGACTATTATTAGCATAATATTGAAGGTGGCAACCTAACTTATTTGCCATGTTGGAAAATCATGCATCTCGGGACGTCTATGTCTTGGGGGGTGCACGTATGCGCTGTCCACCAGTGCGCACAAGCTGAATGGTGGAACCCCACGGGTGGCAGGTAACCCGACCCGCTTTAGTATCCTCTACGACTCTTCATGTCGTTTGGGGTATTCGAGCAACGTCTGTCCCGGGCGTGCGTGGTGCAATTTGGGAGACCCCGTCACGTGGTCAGTAACGTGAACACGTAGCTCAAGGCGTGTTTGGCTTGAGAACACCTGGGCGAATGATGACGGCCGGGTGTACAAACTGTTATGGATACCGGGTTCGGTGTGCAGCCGAACCTGATGATTGAGTGTGGCTTATGTAGGTACTAACCACGAAAACCTTAGTGCGTGTATAACACGTTTGTGAGTGACCGTTTTAGTACCACCTAATGATACGTATATGCCGGTGTAATCCGGTTAAGTTTTTCTTTGGTGAGGCAACGTAGTACCGTCATATGTCTTACGGTGCATCGTCACCGTACTACACTGGATAGTATTCTTACCTATGAAGAAATCATTCATGACTAACTTCCAAACTAAAAATGGATGTGGTAAAGCACATATTAGTTACTGAGCTCTTCATTTGAACTAAGTTTCAAAGAAGAGACTTGTTAGACTTCTTTTGGTCTCAAAGACAGAGTGCTCTGTTCAGACCGAAATTTTTCTGGGCTTTAACAGAGCGTAACTCTGATTAGCTTGACCCAATTGAGGTGTTTGATACAGTTCTGGAAAGGTTATTAAGTGATCTACAACTTTTCTGTAGAACTCCAGAGCCAAATCCGACACCAAATTGGTTGAATGTCCAGATGAATGCAAACTGTTCAGAAAACAGAGCAGCTGCAAACTTCTCTGGACGTTGCTGTAAATTAGCCGTCACAGTCTGTAGAAAAAATTCTAAGGGTCATATGATACACCGTTGGAAAGGTGAGGAAATTTGCAACAATTTTGTAGTTCATAGTGTGTTCAGAATTGTACTTCATTTGTATGTAAGACTGTGATGAAAACAGCCACATACAGAGGAGATGCTGGCAAATTTTATCCAGAAAATTCTGTCAACTTTGAACAGACATAGCTATTGATCCAGAGATGATCTATGGACATAAGAGTACTCGTTGGAAAGATACTGAAGTTAACTTTAACTTTGGTAATCAACTGGAGTTATGAAAATGTTTCTAACCGGATCAAAATCTGGATTAAGTACAGAAAGGTCGATTCTGTACAGAATAGAGGGATTGTTCTAATTTTGGCTTTAGAAAGATGTGTAAACATGAAGTATTGTTATGCTTTCATAAAGTTTTAGCATGTTCATGTTTTGCATACTTTCACATACTGCTGAGATAAAGTTTTGACTCTCCTCAAAATAATGCTTTTGCAGTATGGTGCGTACTCATTAACCGAGTAGGGCTGAAGGTTCTCGACGAGACGATGATGACTCGACTCCACCACGGGCACCGCCATCAACGGTATGGGCGGATGTCATGGCTCAGATGGTCGAGTCAAGTCAAGAGAACACAAGACTACTCCAAGCCTTGGTACAACAGGGCTTACTCCAATGTGCACAACAGGACGTTCCACCTCGGAATGCCTACTTGGATTTCTTGGCGACACAACTGCCAATCTTCACGGAAGTCAATGAACCAGTGGAAGCTGATCAGTGGCTTCGAGTTATGGAGTCCAAGTTTGGGGTGTTTGAGTGCGACGAATATCAGAAGACATTATTTGCAGCTCAACAGCTCCATGGAGCCGCCGGAAATTGGTGGTTTGCTTATCTTGCCACCGTTCCGGAAGGGCATCAAGTGGAATGGACGGAATTTCGTGAAGCATTCCATGCTCGTCACATTCCTATGGGTTTTATCAAGGCTCAACAGCAAGAATTCAGAAACTTGAAGCAGGGGGACATGACTGTCCTCGATTATGTCAGACGATTCAACCTTTTGGCACAATATGCTCCTGCTTATGCGACGAGCCAAGCTGCAATGTGTGACTACTTTTTCTATGGCTTCAGTGCCATACTAAAAGAGAAGTTAGCTTTGTTCAATCAAGGCAGTTACACCGAGTTGATCAGTGCTGCTCTGCTGCAAGAACAAGCGACACTTGAGTGTCAAGCAGAGAAGAGGGACCGGGAGGATGTGCAAGAAGACACACCAGTCGTTCCTCGTAAATACCGTGTGGTGTATCACACACCATCCGATGAAAGATGGCAAACACCAGTGAGTCAACTCCGTACATATTTCCTGCTCAAGAATCTTGTCTTGAAGCAACGCCATTGCCGCAGCAATGAATGATACCTGTTGCATCATTGCTGCAGCCAAGTACATCAACTTCAAGTCAATGAAGAACTGGGGAAACCTCCGTGTTCTTACTGCCACCGTTCTGGGCATTTTGGGCAGGAATGCCGGGAGAAGTTGTTGAATACCAGACAGCCATCATTGTCAGGTGGTATGCCGCCACCTGCTCAAGTCAACATAACAGCATTGCAATCCGGGAGTGTGCAACATCTGGCTATTGAGGATGTCCCGGAGGGAGCACCGGTGTTAGCGGGCATGTTTACTCTCAAAGACGTGCCCGTGCCCATACTTTTTGATTCCGGTGCAACCCACAATTTTATCAGCAAAACATGCGTGGACCAACACCAATTATCCACCAATACTCCCACAACGAGTTTTCTTATACGTTCACCGGGAGGAAATATCTCTGCCAATCAGATTGTGTCCCGAGCAGCTTTGTGTTTGGGCGGAAAAATATACCTGACATCGCTGATTATGTTGGATAGGCAGAAGATAGACATTATATTGGGGATGTCTTGGTTAAATTGTCACGGTGCCGTTCTCAATATCGGTAACCGGACTGTTCAGATTGACTCGCCGATTCACAGACAGCACACACTGTTTTTAGACAGCAAAGATCCAGATATGGTAGAGGCCTACCACACGGAAGCACTTAAGCTTGAAGATATTCCGGTGGTACGTGATTATCCCGACGTGTTTCCCGATGATTTACCGGGCATGCCGCCCGAACGAGACGTCGAGTTCAAGATTGAACTGGCGCCGGGAACGACGCCTATCTCACGAAGGCCTTACAAAATGGCACCTAACGAACTAGCGGAGTTGAAAGAGCAACTGAATGAACTCATGAGAAAAGGTTTCATACGACCAAGTTCTTCATCTTGGGGTTGCTCTGCGCAGTTCGTTAAGAAGAAGGACGAAACACTACGGCTATGTGTTGATTATCGTCCTCTCAATGCTGTCACGATCAAGAACAAGTATCCTTTGCCCCACATCGACATCCTGTTCGATCAACTTGTGGGTGCAAAGGTATTTTCAAAGATGGATCTTCGGTCGGGATATCATCAAATCAAGATCCGACCGGAGGACATACCGAAGACAGCTTTCTCGACGAGATACGGGCTCTACGAGTACCTCGTCATGTCATTTGGGTTAACCAACGCTCCGGCACACTTCATGTACTTGATGAATTCTGTGTTCATGCCGGAGTTAGACAAGTTCATCGTGGTATTCATCGACGACATATTGGTTTACTCCAAATCTGAAGAAGAGCATGCTGAACATCTGCGTATCGTGCTACAACGGTTGCGGGAGCACCAATTATATGCCAAGTTCAGCAAGTGCGAATTTTGGATTGATCTAGTGCCTTTCCTAGGCCATATTATTTCAGCAGAAGGTATTGCTGTGGACCCCAGCAAGATTGAACAGGTGCTGAAGTGGGAATCTCCCAAATCAGTCCATGAGGTCCGAAGTTTCCTGGGTTTAGCGGGGTATTATCGGAGGTTTATTCCGAGCTTCTCAAAAATTGCTAAACCAATAACGGAGCTGCTGAAGAAGGGCATAAAATACATGTGGAATGCAGCATGTGAAGCCGCATTCAAAACTTTGGTGAAACATCTCACAACAGCTCCAGTTCTTGCTCAGCCAGACACGACGAAGCCATTTGATGTATACTGTGATGCATCCGGCATTGGTCTCGGCTGTGTTCTGATGCAAGAAGGGCGTGTAGTCGCCTATGGGTCTCGCCAACTGCGAAACCACGAGCAGCATTATCCAACTCACGATCTCGATCTTGCTGCTGTCGTGTTGGCGTTAAAGATGTGGAGGCATTACCTACTGGGTGATCTTGTTCACCTCTACACTGACCATAAAAGCCTGAAGTATATCTTCACGCAGAAGGAGCTGAATATGAGGCAACGGAGATGGTTGGAGCTCATCAATGATTATGAAATTGAGATCCACTATCATCCAGGCAAAGTGAACGTGGTTGCTGACGCGCTTAGTCGGAAAGCCCACGTTCACAACTTAGCGACTGCTGAGTTGGAAGAAGAAGAACCAAGTCTCCGTGTCATTCCGTATGGCGCGCTTTATAATCTCGCGCTCATTCCAACAATCCGTGAAGAGATTGTTGAGGCTCAAAGAAGAGACAGAGGTATGTCTCACATACGGAGAATACTAGACAACGGAGAGATGAAATGTTTCCAGAAGGATGAGAACGGTACGATATGGTTTAATGACCGTATAGTGGTACCGCGCAATATGAAACTCCGGAAGAAGATCTTGGATGAAGCCCACCTGTCTAAGTTTTCCATTCATCCCGGAAGTAACAAGATGTACCAAGATTTGAAACAGAAATTTTGGTGGACGAGGATGAAGAGGGAGATTGCTAAATACGTATCCGAATGCGATACGTGTAGACGGGTCAAGGCTGATCATATGCGGAAAGCCTTACCGCTACAACCTTTGAAGATACCGGCGTGGAAATAGGAGGATGTGAGTATGGACTTCATCGTTGGATTACCACTCACATCCAGGAAGCATGACTCGATATGGGTGATCGTCGACCGGTTGACGAAGTCGGCTCATTTCATACCGGTGAACACTCATTATTGAGCAAAGCAATATGCGGAGTTATTCATCTCCAGAATTATATGCTCACATGGTGTCCCGAAGACCATCATTTCAGATCGAGGTGCGCTGTTTGTTGCTCATTTTTGGGAGCAGCTGCACGCCTCATTGGGCACCAAGCTGATTAGAAGCTCCGCATATCACCCTCAAACCGATGGACAAACTGAGAGGGTGAATCAAGTGCTCGAGGACATGTTGAGAGCGTGTGCCATCCACCACGGTAGGAATTGGGACAATCACCTACCGCTGGCGGAGTTTTCATATAACAACGGTTATCAAGCGAGTATTAAAATGGCACCGTATGAAGCTCTCTACGGCCGGAACTGTCGCACACCACTGAATTGGTGTGAGTCCGGCGAAAGGGTTCTGTTTGGGATTGATCTTGTCAACGAAGCCGAAGACCGAGTTTGGATGATACAAGAGAACTTAAAGGCTGCACAATCCCGACAGAAGAGCTACGCTGATCAAAGGCGTAGGCCATTACATTTTGACGTCGGAGAACATGTTTATCTTCGTGTATCTCCGATGAAGGGAATTCACCGGTTCGGTGTAAAGGGGAAACTCGCTCCCCGTTTTATTGGTCCTTTTGCTATCACGGAGAAGTGCGGACCCGTAGCCTACCGGCTGGAATTACCGGCAAGTCTAGCGGGTGTTCATGATGTATTTCATGTTTCACAGCTGCGGAAGTGCCTCAAATTCACCGCTGCTGTTCGCACGAATTGAAACCGGACCTGACCTACACCGAGCGACCGGTTCAGATTATGGATGAAAAGACCCGGGTAACCCGGAACCGGACGATCAGATTCTTTAAGGTGCTGTGGAGTAATCATACCGCGGAAGAGGCGACGTGGGAAAGTGAAGATTACCTCCACACCAACTATCCGGAATTTTTAGCTTTGTACAGTTTGTAATTACCTCTCCCGTCTCGTTCCTCTTTTGTAATCTCGGGACGAGATTCTTTTAAGGGGGGAGGAATGTAAAAGTCCCAAAAATGTGTATGAATAAAAACCAAGGTTTGAGTTCATATATGTGGCAAAGACATGAAAATGGGACTTGCTAAAAACTTTTCTTCATGCAAAGTAATACATGGATGACCATCCAAAAATGAGGCTCACCTTTTTATTTAAAAGTGTTGAACCAATAAGGAGTTAAATACCTCTTTGCATGTAAGTTTAAAAATCAGATTTGAGATTCAAAGTTCACACATGTGGTGACCAAGAACTTTGAATAAACATGCGGCCATATAATTGGAATTATGGGGAAAAGTTGGATCACAAACTTTTCATTTATAGGGTGCGCTCAAAAAGGATTTTAAGAGAAGCATTTGTAAATTCTAGCTAAATTCAAATTTGTCATACCAATTCAAACTGAATTTGGAGATTTCAAATTCTAACCCACATTTTAAAACTCAGAATTGTGGGAATTAAGAGAATCAGCTTGAGAAGATATTTGGGGAAGAAATGTGGAGTGGGACCCACATGTAATAGAGGTAAAGGGGCTGCCTTGCACACTAAGTTTCAGCCTCAGTGGAAGATTTCCCCGAGCAGCTCACGGGAGCCCACCGAGGAGCTTACCGGCGCCACCCCTGCTGCCTGCCCCCATGCGCTGACCCACCGAGGCGGTGCCCTCGTGCTTCTCCCTGTGCTCACGTCCCCTCAGCCGAGCAAAGGCTCAGTTGTGCTTCCCCCCTCGCAAGCGCATGAACAGCTGCTGTTTTTCCCCTCTGCCTCTCGGTCCGATCACAGAAACGGCAAAACACTCGTGTCCTTTCCTCCGCCGAGCTGCTAAAACTTTCCCCGAGATCAGCCTCCACCTCCCCGACACGAAACCAAGTGAGCTTCGGCCTCCCTCGCCCGAGAACAACGGCCGCCGCGGCGACCGAGTTCAAGAAAGTGATCGGGCGCACGTGGGCAGCTCGCCACCGCGGTTTTCACGGCCAAGAGAGGGCGGCAACGGGAGTGCACGGCCACAGCGCTGCTCTCACCCGAAGCTCAGGCCGTGCCTTGAGCTATCGATGGCAAATTTTGAGGTTTTGCTCCGGCGACCTCATTCCGAGCTTCCGGTATGGATTCAGCAAATTCCCGCTCTCTAATCCTCCCTAGGTCGTCAAACTTTGCACGTAGGAGCTGGACTAGCCGGCGGTCATATCCTCTTTAGCATCCGTGGCATGAAACTAACTGGGAACCACGAATTTTGAGCTCTACCGAGCGTGATCGCGGCGGACCCAATCGGCTGCACGGTGAAGACCGGCTTGCGGCTGTTCCAGAGCCATTTGGGGGCCATGCCGAGCCTTGTGATCATCCACTGATGCTGTAGAGCTCATTGGTTAAGTGTTTGACGGGCTAGAACCCACAGCCCACAACGCCGAAGGGCAACCGAGGCCGCCACCCGTCGCGAGCTATCTTCCGGTCGCCGGCAGCCCTAGAACGCCCCACCATCGTGTTCCTTGACGTCAATAACCCCCTGGCGGCGAGTTTTGGCTCAGGCGGTGGCCGGAAACGGCAAGCCGGCGAGCTCCGACGTCGGGCCGGCGAGCTGGGCAGCGGGCGCGCGAAGGGGAGCCGGAGGAAGAAGACGAAGCGTGGGCCCCGGCTGTCAGCAGCTCAGAATTCAAATACGGGATCGGGTGTGGCCGGGATCCCGTGTGCTAGCGCGCAAAACCCCATGGCCCCGGTGTGGCCTCGTTTTTATTGGCTGGGATTCAAAACAGTGGGTCCAGCCGGATTTTCTGTAGGAAAACAATTCCAGAGTTGGCTAAATCTTTAGAAATTCATAGCTCCTGGTAGACACCTCCAATTTGAGTGATTCCACTTGGGTTGGATTCATCTCTCTGAGTTCTATCCAAATATGAACTCAGATTTGTATGAAAGTTAATATTATATTCTGGAAAATTCTTTGAATATATTCAGAAAAAGAATTATTGAGGGAGTTTGGTTTATCCAAAAATCCCCAAATTTTGCCAGAATATTCTTTAGCATGGTGTTGACCTACTAGCAAATTTTCAGCTCATTTGAGGATCATTTGTGTAGGAATTTGCTAAATGCAAAGTACTGTGTTCAAAAGAGTCCAGAAACATTTTCAGAAAATGTTTCCCACTTCAAAAATCGATTCTGAGCAATCCATAGCTCCAAAAATCATAGCAAAATTTAGGCAAGCTCTCTGAGACATACTTGAAATTGTAGTTCCCTTAAATGAGCATGAAAATGCACATTGCCCCAGAATTAATTCTTTTGAGTAGGAATGCTTAAAGAATTGTTCTGGGAGAACTACTCAAGTAAAAGGGCTGAATTTTGGACAGATTACTCTCATGTGATCAAGAACTCACATGTAAATTATCAGCCCAAGGTCAGTCCTTGAACTCCCTGTTCTTATTCTCCATACTTATGTATAGGGGAAAAATACATAAGAGATATTGTGAGAATTATGGAGGACACAATATGACTCCACATTAGCTGCAATTTGGCAAACTAAATCCTTAGGTAGTATAGAACCTGCTGTAAAAGTTTTGAGGCCATTGGAGTTCTTGTTCTTCAGTTGCACTCAAATCTTTTCAGTTTATCTATTATGTTCATTAGGGGAAATGATTAGTGTATAGCTAAGGCCTTAAGGTCAAGTTAGTTTAAGTATGTTTCTTTGCACAACAGAGGCAACCAAGCCATTCTTGGCTTTTCCACACAACCTCTGTACCTAAGAAATGAATTCTATAACTTCTTTCCATTACAGTCTATAAAACATGTGCATATGCATTTCAATAGGAACCCCAACGAAGGGGATTCAAAGGAGCGATTCATCGAAGTGGATCAAGCTCCGGAGAATCAAGGGTGGATCTGCAAGGACACTAACTGTTATATACGACTACCCTGCAAAACAGGCAAGCTCCGGTCTGCATTTAACAGCTGTTAAGTTTTTGTTTTGTATTCACTTTCGGTCAAGATATGAATTATGCATTAGGTCTAGTGTTTGATACTCCTCTTGCATAGCCAAATGACCCATGGAGTATTGGGTAGGTGTCTTTCACCGTGTAGAACTGCCATGCTTAAGTACGGTTCGGTAGAAGTCGAGTGGTGAGATGCTACTCGCACGCTCAGGAACAACATGGGCATACAGGATTGGTTCATAAATGAGTTAGCAAGTTAAAGTTGAGACCGGAAGGTTGTAGGAGCAGCAGGACATAGGGGCCTGGGTGCTATAGACCAGTCCGTGTCGGTCAAGGACCGATCCGTATGCGGCCCTGTTGAACAAGTTTGAGTTGTGTACCGGACTCATGCTGGCTATATGGGACCCAGTAAGCCGATGTACCTCGGGAAGCTGTCGTTGGGACTTTTTGGGTCGCCTCAGGCGGACGGCCGGTGTGCAGTATGTGGGGAATATTCTCATGACATCTCATGTCGGTAGGTGCACCATGAGAGTAGCTACTTTACGGGGCGACTTGATCGATTCAGCGGGGATGAAACGGGGGAAAGGCTGCCACGTACGACGTCAGTGATGGTTGTTGTAGGCAACGTCGAGTACGGGCGTACGTGTCGTGTAGTCCGGGTGTTATTGATTCGAATCACCGTCGCTCGCGGAATGGACCGAGCATACTTGTTCTCACAGTCGTGACGTAGTAAAAACTTGCTTGAGAAAGGAACTAATCACATTGGTTTGAAGTTTCATACTAGCTTTGTATTGGATCTTGATGAATAGGCTAGTGCAAACTCGATTCTTTTATGCCATGAGCAATTTACATCAGGGGAAAGCGTTTCTTGTTTGATTGTGGACTCCCGATGTGGCATGCCCAAGGTTACTTAAAATGCTGCAATTAATACCTGAAAGTAAGGATTCACTTTTAGGCGAGTTAATTATGCTTATGCCATCCTATTTTAGGTTCATAACCTCACATAGAGTTTCATGTTTAGGGTGACGGTTAAGTCTTGCTGAGCGTTATGCTCACAGATGCTATCCGAGTTGTTTTGCAGGTGTTTTGACTCCGTGCTTAAGAGAAGGGATGCCAATGAGACTCGGGAACCTCCGAGTGATTACTCAAAGAGCATCCTCGCCGCTGCAGATTGTTCTTCGTGTTGCTAGTAAGAAACGTCCGCGGGCTGGACCATTTCTTTGTTGCTAGTTTAGAATGAGTCGTGAGAGTTATAGTCTTCTGCTGTAGCTTACTCTGATACAAGTATTTGTAAAAACTTTCTTGTACGCTTCCGCAAACTATTTATGTAATATGATGTGTTTCTGCAACCCGTGTGCTGTTGGGTGCCACATATCACGGCACCACCCAACGAGGTCCTGTGATCCCCCACGAGAATATCCTGGCAACATTTGGGGATTTTTGGCTTGCCCAAACACCCTCCATAATTCTTTTACAGAAAATATTGAAAGAATTATCCAGAATTTATTATTAATTTTCATAAAATTGGGGTTCAAATTTGAACAGATCTTTGCAAACTGAATCTAACCCAATATTAATCACCCAATTTGGAGTTTCCTACACAAAGTTATGAATTTTCAAAGTTTGAACATTTTCTGGAACCTAATTTTGGCTGACAGTGGGATCTACACGTCAGACCCTTCTTCTACCTCGGGACAGAGCCCGCGCGCTCGCCGGAACAGGGGGATGGTGCGCCCCGTTCCCCCTCATTTCTCCACCATTTTTGCTCCAGTTTCGCCCTACATGATCCATGGAACGTGGCGCAGCTGCCGCGCAAGGTCTCACCGCTTGAAAACGACCGGAAACGGGTCGGCACCGACGGCGGCGCTCAGCGGCGCGGCATCAACGCGTTCTGGTGTGTCCCAAGCCGATTTCAATAGTCCAAGCTGCCGTACAGCACCCCTAGAGCCCGTGGAGCATGGAAACCAAACCAATTCTTGCAGCAAACGGCGGAAAGAGGGTGGTCACCAGAGGACCGAACCATTTTTGCCGCTGGCGGTGAATTCTCGTTGCCTGGGGCGTGGGATGACCGGTTTGATGCGTGCTTTGGCATGGGAGGTCGCTAGGGTCTTCACGTACACCAGCGCCAAATCTCAAATTCCGTCGAGCCCGCGGTGGGAAAGACCAAAAGGGGTCTGAAATGCATATCTACATGTCGTAGCGCACCTTAGGGTGGCTTTGATCAAGCCGGAGGGGCGCTGGAGCGGCCGATCGACGTATAGCAGTGTGGCGCATCATTGCTCTTGTCTTGCGGAGGAAGAAATGGTGTAGCTCCGATCAGAGGAAGCCGGGCACGGCTGCTGACGGGTTGAGGACGTCGAGGAATTGCCAGCGCAGCTCCTGGGCAGTGCAACCGTGTGCCAACTGTAAGGGCCTAAGTTTTTGGCACATGTTCAAAGTGTTCATCACCACACACACCCTTCATTTGAAGAAACTTGATGAACACATTTGAAGAGCAAGTAATCACCATCAACATGCAAATTAGGGAACAAACTCACAAAATGCAAAAGTGGCATTTCCCACATGCATCATCTAGGGGCTGAGCATATGAAAAACTCCAACACCTTGCTAGGAAGGCTCATGCAAAAATTTACCCAAATCCAAAACCTTATGAGGTCTTTTTGGGTATAACTAGAAAGAGGGTGGTTTGAACTCAAATTCAAATTCAAACTATTTCCATCCTATGAATTCCAAAGTAGGAGGCATATTATTACTCAGCACATTTTTGTGAGCTCACCCACCAATTTTCACTCCATTTGGAGTTGATCTTGACATGAGCTAAGTTTAGCAAATTCAAACTTTATTTGAATTTCAAACTGCATATGTGCTGAAATTTAGTCAAACACTTCACAATTTGAATTCTACCAATTCCAAATGGGCATGTGGTAGATGATTCAAATGACCAAGGGTATTAGAGGGATTACTGTTTGTAGCAGTGAGAGGAAGTTAATTTCAGAGGTTAAAAGGGGGGTGGGACCCACATGTCAGCCTCTAATGCAAATCCAACCGACTGAAAATTCAACACTCGGTTTCTCGGGCTTCCTCCGAGGGCGCCACCGATCTGGTCGCCGGGACAGCTCCTGCTCGGGCTGGCAGCACCGACCGACGTCGCCTCTCCCTCTTATCCCCGCAGCCGACCTGATCGAAGGCAGAACCGATCACTTCTCGGCTCCCCCACGCAAGAAACTGATCAGAGCAGCCGCTGCTCCTCCGATCGTCGGCCACCCGCCAATCTCGCGCACAATCCTCAGCTGAGCAGCAAAACGGCACCAAGCACTCTCCACTACCCCCTCAAACCATCATCCAGTGATCTCGTGCTCTCTACCCCGAGGATCACACCAATCCGCGGCAGTCGCCACCATGCCGAGAAGAGGTGCTCTCGTGGGCAGCCTCATCCCGGGCTTGTCACGATCAAGCCAAGCTGTTTTCGGACGCGCACGCACCTCCTGCAACTCATCTCCGAAGCCTGAGCCAAGAGGTTGAGCGCCGACGGCAAATTTTGCAGTTTGCTTCCAGCCGGTGCAAAGTCACCTTCGGGTAAGAAACATTGAAATTCCTGTTTGATTCTCATTTAAATCCCATCAAACTTCGCACATAAGGTCTAGACTTAGGGGCGCACAAGTTGGCTTCACAACACATAGAGTGAGAACCCTTGTACATGGCGTAATTCCGAGCTTGCCAACGGCAGCTTATTCGGACAGCATCGGGCGCACGGTGAGACCCACTTTGGAGCTCTCCCCGAGCCTGCCCATCGCCATGTTGAGCTTCCTGAGCCACCACTGGTGCTGCAGAGCCGCTTCGCCAGGCATTTGGCAGGCTAGTACGCCGGAGCGACATCACCGGACTCTTCCCGAGCCGCTGCGCCGTCGCGAGATCGGTTAGAGCCAACATCGATGAGGGGAAACCCTCCCAACGTGTTCAGCGCACCAAATTAGGGGCTAGCGGCGAGTTGGAGCTCGGGAGCTGATCGGACGATCGAGTTCGGCGGTGCTCCGGTGACCTCGGCGGCGCTACCACGCGGGAGGCGCGAGGTTGAAGACGACCGAGCCGGGCCCGCTGTCAATGGAAGGAAACCGGGCGGTTTGATCTTCTGTGGGCACGGATTGACTGTGGCAGCGCGGGAATTAAACCTGTAGCCCAGTGTGCCGTCGCTTCGGCGCCCGCCACGTGTATCCGTGGACCCACCAGCAGATTTAAACATTTCCCCGATTTTCAGATTTAGTTCAAACTTCAAACCCACATAACATTGGCTAGGAAAATCCAAATCGAGTGAACAAAATTTTTTTGGATTCAGCTCTCTGAGTACTTTCCAGCAAATCAAGTGACACTTCATGAAAATCCTTATTTCTCCAGTATTAATTCTTCAAAATTCAAACTGGTTAGAATTTTAACTGGAGAACCCTTTGGAGGATAATTCTGAAATTTTGCTGGGATGTTCACCAAAATATCCCTGTGCCACCATAAAATTTCAGATCCATTTGAGCTCATTTGATCCACCTAATGGTGTGATTAATAAAACTGTTCCAGAGAAAATAGAAAATGTCCAGAAACATTTTCGGAAATTCTCTGAAATTGTGTATCTCATATCTTTAGCTAGGAACCTTCAAATTAAGTGAAACCAACTCCATTAGAACCCTCTGAAAATCTAGTTTTCAGAAAGTCATGGCTTGCTCCATGAAAATCCCTAGAACACCCTAAGAGCTCCAATTAAGGTCAAGTACATAATTATTTTTGGAGAGCTCAAATGAGCTTTGCTGCAAATAAAAATTGGCCAAGTCTCTGTTTAGGTTGTGACCAAACCACAGTAAAAATTTCAGAGTCATTGGGTCTATCTAGTAAGACTTATAGTCTTTACAAGTTAAATTCATTCAAATGCATTTAAATTGATACATATACTTGTTACCTCATGTAGTCGCTAAGGTTGAGGAGGAACCCGAAGTATTAGACTTCGTCACTCTGGAAGAGGAGATAGCCTACGACCAAGAGCAGCAAGGCAAGCTCCGGATTTGCATTAACCTCTTTACAAATTCTTATTGTTTTGAGCACTTCCTTTGAGCACCACTTACTTCTTGCATTAGAGTCTTGTTTGAAACCCAATTGCATAGCCAAGAAAACCAGTGGTTGGGATTAGGATTGAAAACCCTGTTTAGCTACTGCCATGCTAAGATAGAGTAGGATTCGGTACAAGTCGAGTAGTTGGAACTACTCGCGAGAATAGGCTAGAGGCACATCGCTCGGGTAAAAATAGCAAATGAAACACATGGCAAGAAAGATGAGACCGAGCGGAGAGTACGGGCAGCAGGAATTTGGGGCCTGTGTGCTATAGCTCCGCTTGTGTCGATTGAGGACCGAGCCGTCTACGGGCCTGTTGAACAAGCTAGAACAGTACCGAAGACCTACCGGTTATATGGGAACTGGGAAACCGATGTAACTCGGGTAGCTGGGTATTGAGGCATTGCCTGTCGTTCAGAGGGTAGGTTGAGAGCTTGAGGTGTAAATCGTCTGGCGGCACTGTGGATGCGCGTGCAGAGACCTCTTGCTCGGGACGATAGGACTGGTTCAATATTTGGCTGACGGGTGAAAGGTGGTTGCGTACGACGTCTGTGATGGTTGCTGTAGGCAACATCAAGTACGGGCGCACGTGACGGGTTATTCGGGTACCCTGCAGGTGTAAATCGATTATAATCACCGTCCCTCGCGGTCAATAAGTACCACTTATTCACTGTACCGTGACGTAGAAAGAACAGGCTAGATACATGTTAAAAGTTTGCTGATTTGAAAGTTATACTTTGGTTGTTAATGTCTTGTGGTAGTTTAGAGCTAATTAAAGTTCTTTTCAACTTTGGGCAAAGTACATGAGAGAAATGCATTTCTTGTTTGATTGCGGCTCTCTCATGTGCCTTAGCGTAAGGTTCTCCACAACCTGCTGCTAAAACTTGAAAGTAAGGTCCCACTAATTAGGGGAGTCCTTTGCAACTTATTTTACCTCATGTAACCTATCAACCTTCATGTAGAAGTTTCATGTATAGGAGAGACGGGTAAGTCTTGCTGAGCCATCGTGCTCACTGCTTGTGTTTGAAGCTTTTGCTGGGGTTTATGAGGAAGGGACTCCCGAGGAGGAGACAGAACCCCAGGAAGGGAACCCCGTCGAGTGGGAGTCGTGCACGCCGCCGTGTTAGTGCGTGTGTGTGCTAGCGGGGACACGTTCACAGGCTGAACGTGAACTCGATGCGTAGTCTACGCCCGTGAGTGTGGACTGAACATATTTTGTTGTAAAAGTGTTCATAAACCTGTTTATGTAATAAAACTTTGCTTCCGCTTTGTACCTTTGATGTGTGTTATCCGGTGCTGTGCAACGCAGCACCCCTCAGCGTGATCCTGGCTCGACAAGGCCGATGGGGTCGTGTCACCAAGCGGCGGGAGACTGATCGGTGATGAGCAGAGGAGGTGGGCGCCGGTGTTTGCTTTGGGTGGGCGCGTGAGAGAAAGGTTCTGCCGTGGCTTTGCACGTGCGAGGCAGAGAAGACCAATTGAGTTGAGCAGCTACGATATTTAGCTAGCAGCACAGAGATCACATGGGTGAACCGCCATCTGGGAGAAAAACAGGCGAACAGCTAGCTCGGTGGAAAATCGCCGGTGCCTCGGTGTTGAACGCACAGCAGGGGGCTTCGCGGGGTTGCTCTGTTCCACTGACTTGTAGGCCCCACAGGAAGTTCCCCCATGCTCAGTAGCTCCTAAATTCAAATTCAGAAGTTGCAGCTAATTCCAAAAATTTGAATTTGATTACCCGTGGCGTTAACCCTCGTTTATGCTCGCATTTGAACTGCCGGGTTGATTTCCTTTTCGGCTAAATTCCTTTTGTAACCTTTCCTCTATTTCATGTAGACGAAGTTCGAATTTGAAAAGTTGTAGCAAATTTCGAAGGACGAATTTGAATACAGTGGATAATCCTCTCTCGTGCCCCTAATTCATCTCCTATGTTTCACCTTCTTGGTGCTAAACTTTCTTTACATAGTCTAGCCTTTATTTCATATGGCAAAATTTTGAATTGGCAAACCAATTTAGCAGAGCATACCCTGCTGATTTGAATTCCACAGAACATCAGCAAGGCTCAACTTGGGGATTTTACAGGGGGACTGGGGGTAGGGGTGAAATTCCGTCAGAAATTTCCAGGATCATCCGATACCGATTTTGAATTTTTTTCATTAATTTCTGTTTTTATTGGATTTTTTTGAAAATCGGTTGAAACTCTAAAAGGTATATTTTGAAATTGGATCAGAAACAATTTGGACAGATTTCTGACCAAATTATCGAAATTCCGTATTTGTTTAGAAATTTATTCAGAAATCTATTTGGAAGTTTGTTAGGAATTTTACTCAGAAATTATAAAACAACATGATTATGATCAACAGTAGAACCATTACCTAGTAGCCCTTGACACATAAGCTCACTCACGAACTCAACCAGGTGAACCAGGCCAAACAAATCGCACGGATAGATAAGAGGCATATTTTTTTGCAATTATAGTGAGAGCAAAGAGCATGTCATCTACGCTCGAGTACTAAAGAGATAGCAGCAGTTGGAAAACTCTCTCCTCTAAAGACCATTGTTAAACATCCTCCATCCTACCTCCCGCGTAAGAGATAGGCCATCTATCTATTGATTGCACGTTCGTTAGTGTGGCATGGGCGCATCTTAGTCATCTTGGTGCGTCTTACCTACTTCTACAATTTCTTCGTCAGAGTACATGCATGTGGCATTTAATTTATTATGATTAGTCATATAAAAATATTTATCATAGTTTGCTTATGTCATTTGAAGTAATGTTAACATAGTATTTCAGAACATTGTTTCCGAAATAAACAACCGTATCTGTTCGATATCAATATATTTTCGTTCTGATGTATCTATTTATGATACTTTCAAAATTTCCAATACATAACTGTCGGTACCCTTAAGACCGGGTACCCCCACGTGTAAGAGCAAGAGAAGTCATACGTCGGCACGTATGCAGAAGACAGGAACCCAGCCTGCAGGCAGGGCCCAACCGCCAACTACGGAGCACTCATGAGAAGGCGCGTGCCCTAGGCCTCGGGTCCGACCACCTGCTAAGGAGGGCTTCGAGGCTGCCACGTGTCTTCACGCTCTAAGCCTTACTACTGGCCGAGGATGGCTCCGAAGCCGCCACATGTCCAATGGTGCCGGGCCCGACCTCCCGCCAGGGAGGGCTCCAGCACTACCACGTGTCCGGAACCTGCGAGCCACGTCTCCCGCCAAGGATAGCTCCGGAGGTGCCATGTGTCCCACGGCTCCGGGCCCGACCTCCAGCATGGGAGGGCTCCAGTGCTACCACGTGGGCAACAACTCCAGGCGTCCCTTCCTGGCAAGGAGAGCTCCGGAGGTGCCGTGTGTCCTACGGCTCCGGGCCAGACCTCCAGCATGGGAGGGCTCCGGTGCTGCCATGTGTCCAATGACTCCGGATCCCTCGCTACTTCGCAAGACAGCTTCGGTGATGACGTGTGTCCCAGGGGCTAGCCACCCGGACGCCGCGCCGACAAGCAACGGACAGATAGCCAAGGAGTAAAGAGGAAGGTGCGCTGTCAGGTCGTGCATTCAAGGCTCGCGCCTTCCCCAGAAGCATGGCTCACAGCACACGCTTCCGTCCTCCGCCTGTTCACCATTACGATGACAAGACAAAGTGTGACGCCCTCAATTCTGTGGAAAACCACGGAACCGAGAACTAATGCATATGTGTGCCCAGGATGTTCATCACACATACACATATATTCCGCAAACTGAATTCAGAATATATATAACCACGAATAACAGAGTTTATTACAATAGCTCATGAGTCTTGGACTCATGCTCACAGCGGAAGTCTTTATTTCTATGCAGCGGAAGTCTTTATTCTAGTGCGGAAGCAATTTAACTAATGCGGAAGCAAATCTAAGCAGCAATGACTCCATCTCTATTCCATTCCCACAGGCAAGGTTGAGAACAGATCACACGCCTAATGCTCCATTTGTTCTTCATAGTAATCTTCTCCTGCTGCTGATGATGAAATGATAATGCAAGTTTGAGTACAATGATGTACTCAGCAAGTGCGGGAAAATATGATATGAAGCTCATAACAGGGTAGGTATAAAAAGGCTCATTTGCAGAAAGCAAAGTTATTTATCAAACAATGGTAAAACAGTGACTCATCTTTAAGTGAATGTAATCCCAACACGTATTTAAAATACCAATCATACCTCCATTATGTTCATTACCTTTCCATGTCACAACCAGTCATCAATCAACCTTATTCTCACGAATACCTCCTCGTATTCGCTACCATCTCATGAATACCGTCTCGTATTCGCTACCATTTTATCTCATAAACAACTTTGTCTCCCACCGAGACCAACCTCGTTGCCATGACTCAACAGTCATGCAACCCATCTTATCACCCAGACTCAACAGTCCCAAAACCAAACCATAACCAAAATCAGTAACCATAACCAAGAACCATCCCAATAACCATCCCAACTAATCATGGCAGTTGGCCAGGCGCTCGTAACCGTAAGCTCGGCTATCATGATAGTTTTAAGAACCCTGCAGAGTTTGCACCTCTTTACCCACAAGTTTGTGATTTCGTCACCCGTCGGCGACTGCAGAACCTCCATTATACCAGTACACAACCGTCGGTGTATGGTCAAGAGATCACAAAATAGCCTTTACAAAGGGGCTACTAGATGTATGGACTCACTAAGGTTTCACCGGCAGGCTAGAATCTCCAATTCTCCCACCCACGGGCCCCCTCTTGTGCCATGCAGTTCCTAGGGCAGTCCTCACTCGACTCCCATTCCCCGTGCCTTCCACAGTCCATAACAATCTAGCAACTTACCTAATTACTCAGCTAAGCCGCACCCATACTTGGCCTTGTGGTGGCACTGTTATCCTGGCATGTGCATGCATGAACCGGTCCTTAGATCTACGGCAAGTAAACCACCATATCATGCTACCTCATTCACAAACCCAGGCTTGCCTAGATCTCCCTCCGATCCATGTTCATTAACATCATCAGTTTCTCATTATCATTACGAGTGCAGTTAGCTAGACACATCTATCCTGCTTCCCAATCCCATGGACTCAGCGAAGCATAAAAGCAAAAACCATACCCGACTCATAAACTTCCCAGTCTACAAGGGTGGTTTATTCAAAACTAGTAAACTCCTATAAAAAGGGTTTCCCATCATGTTTGACTCAGCACACGCACCTTTTCGCAAAACAAAACAGTTTTACCCATAACATAGTGAAAGTGCATCTAGGAAATCCCTTGTGGGTTTTGGCTAATTGATGACAAGCATATGAGATCCTAACGAAATGATTGCAGGACAAACTAAGTGAACTAGCTAGGTGCGCACAAAAAGATGAAAAATAGAGTGGTGCCCGAAAAGGAAGACTTTAGTGGAATTTGGAAGAACAAAGTAGATGAAAATGTATAGGGTGTGTGTGAGAGACACATCCCAAGAGCTCATGACTTTGAATAAGGAGGTCCTTCGTCTTTTCCCTGATAGGACACGACACATATTGTCAAAATCTTGAACCCTAGCGCCGCCACCTGACCCAAGAGCCCAAAAACACATCTCTCCATACATCTAAGGTGCAAAAAGGCCAAGATCAATCAAATACTTGGATTTGGGATTGAGAGATCGTCGTTCTTTCGTTGTGAGCTCTTGGGGTTTGATTTCTCTACACTCATATTCTGCATTGTAATCTTTTTGAGTGTATTTGATCACCTTCTCACTGTAATTCTTGTGGGAGCCCTCAACGTGTGAGGTTGCCCCACAAACTCGGTGATTACCCGTGATAGTGGAGTCAAGTCGGCCTTTGTGGTGACTTGAAGAGGGAAAGGGTTGGGAACCCGACTCTGTGTGAGCTTCCTCAACGAGGACGTAGATCTCTTGGTGAGATCGAACCTCGGTAAAAATTCGTGTCTCTTGTCTCTCATTTGTTTTACATTTTGATACATTAGATCACTAGTTTGCTAGTCATCGTTTGAGTTCCTTATAAGTTTGCACGTGCATCCATACAATAAATTTAATTTATAAAAACTGTTGTTCTCATTCCGCTGCTGGAAGATTAAATTTGTGAGACACACTTAATTAACTCAAATAATTCAGCACACCGGACTAGTCTGCCCACACAACCGGACTAGTCCGGTCAGTCAAGTTTCTGATAACTTTATTAAGTGTGCAGGTTTCTTTAAAGGCCTATTCACCCCCCTCTAGGCCACATTCAATTGGTATCAGAGCCAAGTTCTCCATCAACGAGACTCACATCTCGGAGAGATCAATGGCCTCTGAGAAGAACAACGATATCCCGAAGACGAGCAACAACGATGAGGAGCAAGAAACCAAAGCCTTCGATGTGCTGAAAGAAAGTCCACATGACGATGAAGAAGTGAGGCAGCTAAAAGCACTCCTGAGAAAGAAACTGCTGGCACAAAAGGGAAAAGAGGAAGAAAAGACGATGGGGAGTGGTCATCACGACTACTCCCGGTATCCTTACAACTACAACCGTCTCAATTCAAATAATCATTATCTCTCTATTCCTATGGGAAGGCCCCCACAGTTTGATGGAAGTGACTACACCATGTGGAAGTACAACATGAAAATGCATCTAATATCCTTGAATCCCAACCTTTGGCATATTGTCTGCACAGGAATAGATATCCCAGACACGGATGAAGAACTCACTCCGGAACAAGAACAAGAGATTCACAGAAATGCACAAGCCGTTGCAGTAATCACATCGTCACTGAGCAGAGAAGAATTCACCAAGATCGATGGACTAGAAAGTGCAAAAGAAATCTGGGATACACTCAAAACTGCTCATGAAGGAAATAGGTCTGTACGTGAAGCCAAAATTGAGATGCTAGAAGGAGAGTTGGGGAGATTTGCTATTGAAGAAGGCGAATCACATCAAGACATATACAATCAGATGAAGGCACTCATCAACAAAATCCGTGCCTATGGAAGTAAGAAATGGACTGATCACGAGGTAGTCAAAAGGATGATAAGAGCCTTCATGCCAAGAAACGTCACACTTTGCTCAATGATTAGAGAAAGCCCCGGGTTTCACAAAATGACTTCCGATGAGTTATTGGGAAAGATCATAAATCATGAAATGATGGAGAAAGAGGCTCAATACGTCAAAGACTTAGCCGAGCTCACCTCTTCTAAAAAGAAAGAAGTTGCTCTCAAAGCAACGTGCAGACCCAAACTCAAAGAAACTCGTGAAGACCAAGACGATGGAGATACAAGCGACGAAAGCACCGGTCTTGATGATGAAGAAATGGTACTCTTCATCAAAAAGTTCAAACACATGATGAAGAGAAGACACGACAACAATTCACATGAAGGCAAAATCAAGGATAAAGGAAAATCCAAGGCTCGACGTACTTGCTACAACTGCGGAGAGTATGGTCACTTCATGGTGGACTGTACTTATGAAGAAAACAAAAAGAAGAAGGAAACAAGATCTCAAGAAAAGAAAAATTTCAGAAAAAGAAGACAAGCCCATCAAGCTCACATTGGGAAGGAGTGGGACTCAAACGACGAGTCCTCCTCCGATGAAGAAGAAGAGATGGCCACTATCGCAGTCAAGAAACCAACTATGAGAGCCACACTCTTTCCGAACATGGGAGGACGGGACATGAACAACCACACTTGTCTTATGGCTAAGGAAGGCAAGAAAAAGGTTAGACTTACTCCTCCTATACTAAATTCCTCCATTGATGACTTTGATAGCTCTAGTGATAATGAAGAATTATTTAGAGGGCTAAGTAAAATTGCTTTAAAGAAAATGGAAATGTTGTCGAACGAAATCTTTGAAAAGGAAGAACTTGTCAACCGACAAGAAGATATGCTCATCCGTGAGAGGAAGAGATATCAAGAAGTTGAAAAGCTTCTTGAGCTTGAAAGAGAGAAGAATGAGTCACTTGAGTTAGAGCTAGCCTTGAGTAAGGAAACCTACTCAAAGTTAGAGGACTCGCACATTGCAATCAAGGAAGAACTTGCTAACTTGTCAAAAGTTAACAAAATCCTTGAGGTGCAAGTTGAGTTGCTCAAACAAAGTGACTCCTCTTCCTCCAAGAGCTCTTCCTCCAAAGATATGAGCTCGACAACAATAAGAACCTGCACTTGCTCTAGTAAGAAGAATGTAATTTCTAATGCTTCAACCTCTCATGACATGCATTCTTCTCAAAACGGCATCTTTGATAAGGAGAAGATCAAATATGCACGAAGTGCATATATGATCACTAGACCTCCCAATGTCAAAGATGGTCTTGGCTTTGACAGGAACAGACACATGTCTACTCCTAATCATGCTAAGAATAGAATCATTTTTGTTAAAGAAAAATCCCATGAATCTGGGCTACAAACACTGTTCCATACATTTGATGCTTCTTATGTTCTCATGAAAAACAAGTATGGAAAAGTCATTGCTAAATATACAGGGTCACGCCACAAGAACTTAAAAACTTGTGTGTGGGTGCCCAAGACTCTTGTGACTAACCTGAGAGGACCCAAGCAAGCTTGGGTACCTAAAACCCAGAAATAATTCTATTTTGCAGGCTTACTCCTCCGGTGGATCTAAGTGGGTGCTAGATAGCGGATGCACAAATCATATGACCGGAGAGAGAGGTATGTTTGTGGAATACGAGTGCAACAAGGACCCAAGTGAAGGTATATACTTTGGAGACAACAGACAAGGAAAGGTCCTTGGTAGTGGTAACATTGAAATATCCTCTCAACACACCTTATCTAATGTTTTACATGTAGACTCTCTAGATTATAATCTTTTATCAATATCTCAACTATGCGACAAAGGTTACAACTGTTTATTCACTAATGAGGGTGTGACCGTCCTTAGAAGAAGCGATGGCTCGATTGCATTCAAGGGATTGTTGAAGGGAAAGCTTTATCTTGTTGACTTCAACAAAGATAAAGCCGAACTCAACACTTGCTTGGTTGCTAAGACCAACGTGGGATGGCTGTGGCATAGACGGCTAGCCCATGTTGGAATGAGAAATCTGCAGAAACTTCTAAAAGGTGGTCACATCCGTGGTCTTAAGGATGTGGTTTTTGAAAAAGACAGGCCGTGCAACGCTTGTCAAGCAGGAAAACAGGTTGGAGCACCACACCCCACCAAGAATGTGATGACCACCGCTAGACCGCTGGAACTTCTCCACATGGATCGCTTTGGTCCAATTGCGTACATCAGCATCGGCGGTAACAAATACGGTTTAGTAATTGTTGATGATTTTTCAAGATTTACCTAGGTATTTTTCTTGTATGATAAATCAGAAACTCAGGAAATCCTCAAGAAGTTCTTGAAAAGAGCTCAAAATGAATTCTCATCAACCGTAAAGAATATCAGAAGTGACAATGGGACAGAATTCAAGAACACCCAAGTTGAAGAATATCTCAATGAAGAAGGTATACAGCATGAATTCTCGGCACCCTACTCTCCTCAACAGAACGGGGTGGCCGAAAGGAAGAACAGAACATTGATCGTAATGGCGAGAACAATGTTGGATGAATACAAGACGTCAGACCGATTTTGGGCAGAAGCGGTGAACACCGCTTGTCATGCCACAAATCGGTTGTACCTTCATCGACTACTGAAGAAAACTCCATATGAGCTTCTCATGGGTAAAAAGCCTAACGTTTCCTATTTCAAAGTTTTTGGTTGCAAATGTTTTATTCTGAACAAGAAACCAAGGGCCTCGAAGTTTGCTTCGAAGTCCGATGAAGGATTCTTGCTCGGATATGAATCGAATGCCTACGCCTATCGTGTCTTCAACAAGGTGTCCGGCCTTGTTGAAGTAGCGCATGACGTAGTGTTCGATGAAACTAACGGCTCACAAGTGGAGCAAGTCGATAAGTCTATGCTAGATAAGGAGGAAGCTCCATGTGAAGCGCTGAAGAAAATGGCACTTGGTGATATCCTACCACGAGAGGAGACACAAGATGAATTTCAACAAGGAAGCAATGATCAAGGGGGAGCTCCTACACAAGATCAGGTTGAGGAAGATCAAGAAAATCAAGATGATCATGGAAGCAATGATCCAGGGGGAGACATGACACATGAAGACAATGAAGAACAAGCAACTATACAAATTCCACACCCAAGAGTACATCAGTGTGTGCAAAGGGACCATCCTGTCAACAATATCATTGGAGATATTGCTAAGGGAGTAACTACTAGATCTCAAATTGCAAATTTTTGTGAACACTATTCTTTTGTGTCTTTTCTGGAGCCATACAGGGTAGAAGAATCCTTAAGGGATCCAGACTGGGTGATTGCGATGCAAGAGGAGCTGAACAACTTCAAAAGAAATGAAGTGTGGGAGCTGGTGGAAAGACCAAGGGCGAACATCGTTGGAACCAAATGGGTCTTTCGGAACAAGCAAGATGAACATGGAGTAGTGACAAGAAATAAAGCGAGGTTGGTGGCCAAAGGTTATTCTCAAGTGGAAGGTTTGGATTTCGATGAAACCTTCGCTCCTGTAGCTAGACTTGAGTCCATTCGCATTTTATTGGCATATGCTACTCACCATAATTTTAAGTTGTATCAAATGGACGTCAAGAGTGCCTTTCTCAATGGTCCGATAAAGGAGGAAGTCTATGTGGAGCAGCCACCGGGGTTCGAAGATCAGAAGTATCCCAACCATGTCTATAAACTGCGTAAGGCTCTCTATGGCCTCAAACAGGCTCCTCGAGCCTGGTATGAGTGCCTTAGAGATTTTCTGATTCAAAATTGGTAAAGCTGAGTATACACTCTTTACTAAACATTTTGATGATCATTTATTCGTATGTCAAATTTATGTTGATGACATTATCTTTGGATCCACTAACAAGTCCTTCTGTGAAGAATTTAGCAAAATAATGACAGACAGGTTCGAGATGTCAATGATGGGTGAATTGAAGTTCTTCTTGGGATTTCAAGTGAAGCAACTGAGAGAAGGTACATTTATAAGCCAAACTAAATATACACAATACATTCTCAAGAAATTCAATATGGACAAAGCCAAGCCCATCAAGACACCCATGGCCATCAACGGACATCTCGACCTCAATGAAGACGGTCCAAATGTGGACCAAAAGGTATATCGGTCCATGATTGGCTCCTTACTATACTTATGTGCATCTAGGCCAGATATTATGCTTAGTGTCTGCATGTGTGCAAGGTTTCAAGCTGCACCTAAAGAGTGTCACTTAATTGCTGTAAAAGAATCCTAAGGTACCTTGTGCACACACCCAACTTGGGTCTTTGGTATCCCAAAGGATCCAAGTTTAACTTGATAGGGTATTCCGACGCCGACTATGCAGGATGCAAAGTCGATAGAAAGAGCACGTCAGGGACTTGTCAATTTCTTGGTAGGTCCCTAGTTTCTTGGTCATCTAAAAAGCAAAACTCCATTGCTCTTTCCACAGCGGAAGCAGAGTATGTTGCAGCCGGTAGTTGCTGTGCGCAACAACTTTGGATGCGACAAACTCTTAGGGACTACGGCTACAATCTAAGTCATATCCCGCTTCTATGCGATAATGAAAGTGCTATAAAGATTGCACACAACCCTGTAGAGCACTCAAGAACTAAGCACATAGATATCCGTCATCACTTTCTTAGAGATCATTCATCAAAAGGTGACATAGCTATTTCACATGTTAGGACTGAAAAACAGCTTGCGGATATTTTTACCAAACCATTAGATGAGAAAAGGTTCTGTGAACTAAGAAATGAGCTAAACATTCTTGACTCTCGAAATGTGGCTTGAAACATTGCATACCTGGTTGCAACTTAAAATGTTCCTCCGTATTGTCAAAAATGCTCCTCCTCTCCTTTTCTACTCAGAAAACTATTTTTATGAAGAAATCTTGAGGATTATGACCATTGTTTGATTGCTGATTGCCTACTGGTCGTAATCACCAAGACTATTTGCAAAATTAGTGTCCTTGGATCACCTATAAACTCTACTATCTGCATCAAGTCTGCTGGAAATGGACTTGTCCGGTTGTCGACCGGACTAGTCCGGACAGACCATAGTTAGGTTAATTCAGGGGCACCGGACTAGTCCGCTACCATGACCGGACTAGTCCGGTCAGTCGCATATAGAAGCACTTGGCCGGCCCAGATCTCTCCCTCACCCCTCATTAGACTTGCTCTCCCTCTCCTCTTCCAAACCCTAGCCCCCAAAGTGATTTTCTGGTTGAACCCTCAAAATCGAGTTTTTCTCCGCGAAAAAGACTCCCCTTGTCGAGTGGTCTTCCTCCTCCGGACTCATCCGGACTGATTTCCTCTTCTTGACGCGAATCTTCAAATCTTGGTAAATTTCCCCCTCTAAACCAAAATCTCAACTTTTCTAGTTCTAGCTAGTTTTCTTTGATTCCAAAAGGATGTACATTGCCTCAATAGATGTATTCCTACCATGTTCCTACTCTTGTGCCCTTAGATAGGAGATTTGATTCAAATGAAACATTAGGGTTCTTATGCCAGGCCGGACTAGTCCGGCGCATAGAGGCGGACAAGTCCGGTCCACCGGACAAGTCCGCACTCTAAAACCGGACAAGTCCGGCCTCTGACAGTTGAACCCCTATGTTCCCATTTGAAGTCGATAATGAGTCCATTTGCATCTAATCCTTGAACTCCTTGTCAGGAATCATGTCTTCAGGCTCAGAGGACAGCTCCTTTCACATTGATGAAGACGTTCAACGCGAGAAAGTGAGGAGGACCAAGGAGAGAGTTATGAAGAAGAGACATGATGTCAATGTCCACTCTCCACCCTCCGACGACAATCAACCTAAGAAAAGGAAAGTCATTGGCAAAAGGCCTCTAAGGAAAGATGCTGCTGAGGGCTCGTCAGGGCCAAAAAGAATCCTCAATAAAGGGAAGGGACTTGCTAGTGGTCCCCTTGGGCCCTTGAAGATGAAAAACCCTATTCACCGCAACAGGCAGCCTTCAAGTGAGGATTTCACTGGAAAAGGGGGTGAGCTAGCTGATAATTTCAGGAAGATTCAAGTGTATGACCGACCTAAGCAATGCTCTGATCCAAGGTTCTGGAGCAACTTCCATGCAGACTACTACGAGCATGTGTACATGAAGATGAAGAACCCTGTAGTAGAGAGTCAATGGCTAAATGTTGAATATCTGAAGTCGAAGAGGTATCCTGCCTTTCGTGAGATGGTGGAAGCGTTAGAGAGGCACAGTCTGACGGACCTGCTATCCTTTGAGTATGACTGGAACAATGAAGTAATTACCCAGTTTTACTCCACTCTGTACTTTGCTCGTGATGATGGAGACAGTCTTACTTGGATGACTCATGGTTCAAGGTATAGTGTCACGTATGATGAATTTGCTAGGATTCTTCACCTCCAACACACTTTGGATCATGAACTGGTCATTCATAATCTGAAACCCCTGGAGAAGGAGGAACTTGAATTTCTCTATGACACAAGGATGCCATATGTTCCTCCCACCATCAAATATCTAAAGCCCTTCTTTGTGGTCCTAAATAGAGTCTTGAGAAAGACTATAGCTCCGAAGGATGGAGATGCAGGAACTATACAAGGGACCTTGAGGACTCTCATGAAGGTCATTAGTGGGAGGAGACCATTCAATGTCTTTGAGTATATTTACAACGACATTGTGAACATCTCAATTACCCCCAATAGGTCCTGTGGATACGCACCGTACATCATGTACATGATTGAGAAAGTGACGGGACTCGAGTTTGTCAAGGATGTCAAGCATACGGGGTTGAAGCCACAAAACCCACCGAGTACACTCTCCCTCCGGCTCCAACTGCCCCGTCCTCTCCACCAGTGGAGAGGAGATCAAAGCAAGCTCATGATGACACTAGATCTGCAGCTGCTCCTCCTGGATCTCCACCTGCCCAAGAATCATCCAGCGGCATCCTCAAGATGCTCTCCTCCATCTTTGCCTGCTGCCGTAAGATCGAAGACAGGCAGCACAAAGAAAAGCTTGCAAGGAAGAAACATCAACAGTACGTCAATGCCAATATCAAGTCTATCTGTGCAAAGCTTGAGATTGAACCCGTTGGATCACCGCCTGCCTTCGAGGACTCAGAGGAAGATCCTGCTCCCGAGGATGCTGAAGATGAAGATCAGACTGAGACTGACGGAGGAGGCAGCGATGAGTGATTCCCCTCAATTTTTCCCTTTTTGGTGCCTTGATGCCAAAGGGGGAGAGATTGAGATTAGATTTGGACTATTTCTATCTAGTATTAGTTATTAAGCTCTCTTGTGGTCAAGGACATGTACCTATTTTAAAATCTTGTAATGCACTATTTCTTTTCTTATGTGTGATGCACTATATGTTCACTATTGTTTGTCTTTATTCTATCACATTTTGTTTATCACACACTTGTTAGGCACCCCACCATAAGGTGTGTGCATATGTGAGAAGCTTTTTGTGAATTCTTTATTATTCTCATATGTGCACACCTTATGAAAATCAATCTTTTATTCTCAATTGTGATATCTCAAATGGTTATCATCAATCACCAAAAAGGGGGAGATTGAAAGTGCATCTAGGAAATCCCTTGTGGGTTTTGGCTAATTGATGACAAGCATATGAGATCCTAACGAAATGATTGCAGGACAAACTAAGTGAACTAGCTAGGTGCGCACAAAAAGATGAAAAATAGAGTGGTGCCCGAAAAGGAAGACTTTAGTGGAATTTGGAAGAACAAAGTAGATGAAAATGTATAGGGTGTGTGTGAGAGACACATCCCAAGAGCTCATGACTTTGAATAAGGAGGTCCTTCGTCTTTTCCCTGATAGGACACGACACATATTGTCAAAAGCTTGAACCTAGCGCAGCCACCTGACCCAAGAGCCCAAAAACACATCTCTCCATACATCCAAGGTGCAAAAAGGCCAAGATCAATCAAATACTTGGATTTGGGATTGAGAGATCGTCGTTCTTTCGTTGTGAGCTCTTGGGGTTTGATTTCTCTACACTCATATTCTGCATTGTAATCTTTTTTAGTGTATTTGATCACCTTCTCACTGTAATTCTTGTTGGAGCCCTCAACGTGTGAGGTTGCCCCACAAACTCGGTGATTACCCGTGATAGTGGAGTCAAGTCGGCCTTTGTGGTGACTTGAAGAGGGAAAGGGTTGGGAACCCGGCTCTGTGTGAGCTTCCTCAACGAGGACGTAGATCTCTTGGTGAGATCGAACCTCGGTAAAAATTCGTGTCTCTTGTCTCTCATTTGTTTTACATTTTGATACATTAGATCACTAGTTTGCTAGTCATCGTTTGAGTTCCTTATAAGTTTGCATGTGCATCCATACAATAAATTTAATTTATAAAAACTGTTGTTCTCATTCCGCTGCTGGAAGATTAAATTTGTGAGACACACTTAATTAACTCAAATAATTCAGCACACCGGACTAGTCCGCCCACACAACCGGACTAGTCCGGTCAGTCAAGTTTCTGATAACTTTATTAAGTGTGCAGGTTTCTTTAAAGGCCTATTCACCCCCCCTCTAGGCCACATTCACATAGGATCAATATGGTCAAGGAGCACTTGCCTTGTTCTTGCGGTTCCGGTTGTTCTTGGATCTCAAAACCTTGTTGCTGCAGTTCGTCGTAGACAGCTCCGTGAGCTTGTCCTGCTATGTAGGATCACGTGCATACAAGATTCACAACAATCAATATCATGCACAAACCTTAAACTAGATGCGATGATGCATATGCATGCTATCCTATGATTAGTTTTATTAGATTGGTTTGTACGTGTTCTTGCATGGCTTTGCATGGGTTTTATGATGAACAGAGGTGTTCGGATCAAATGTGGACGTGGCGATGACCTTGTCTTTAGATCAACCCGATCAACAAGTGATCTGTCCACAAGAAAGCTTCTGTTCGAAAGGAATCGAAGAACAGATGCAAAGAAAACACAATGATGTCGTAAGGTGGTATTGGAGACCTACCTTACGTTCTTCTCGGTCTCGAGGTCCTCCTCAGATTGTTGGGCTTTCCTCCGGCGATCTTCCTTGCTGCACTCCGGCGATGGTTTACTCGGCGGCTTGGGGACTAGGGCTCTAAGTCGTCGGCTCAGGAGTTGGAAAAGAAGTTTGTGGTTTCGGCCAGAGGTTCTGGATTCTATTTATAATCAGGAATAGAAGAGTCCTAATCTGATTGTATCCCGAATAAGAGTCATGTTCAAATTTGTCATCGAATCCTACAACTTATCTTTAGTTGATTTGGTGCGATATCATTGTGGAATTCAGGTCGGCTTCTGTTCCGGTATTTCTACGCGTACAGAATCCAAAAACCGTCCTAGAACTCGTTACCTCCTCGGTGATGAGCTCCGGAGGCTCCACGTGTCCATCGGGCCTGGTCTCTCCTTTTCCGTAGAGACGAGCTCCGGTGGTGCCGCGTGTCAAGCAAGCAAGACTTCCCTCTTCTTCGGAGGTGAGCTCCGCGTGCGCCACATATCCTGGCGGTCGGGACCTCCTCTCTTTTCGGAGGTGGCTCCGTGCACGCCACGTGTCAAGTAGCGCCAGACTTTCCTTCCTTCTCAGAGACGAGCTCCGAGGTTAACACGTGTCCAGCAACGACAGACCTCCCGGAGATAAGCTCCGGTGGCGACACGTGTTCGATAGAACCGGACCTCTCGGAATTAAGCTCCGAGATCGACACGTATCCCGTGCGACTGGTCCTCTGATTTCCGCGGTGACTAGCTCCGAAGGTGACATGTGTCCTGTGGAAATGCCTTTGCTTCTTCCGCGGAGGCTAGCTCCGGCGCAACACGTGTCCCACAGGGTCAGACCTTTCCCCCTTTTGTGGAGATGAGCCCCGAGCCTGCCACATAGCCAGTTTAGCGGTGGACCTCTCCCCATTTTGCAGGGATGAGCTCCGAACACGCCACGTGGACAGCGTCCACAGTAAGTTGTCTTCGGCGCTCTCGATGAACTGGATTCGGCTCTCATTGGCTATCCTTTTGATATTTTTCTCTGTTCCTACTTCTTCTTAAAATGTTTTCTCTTCATAAAACATGCATATATGCTGACACCAGGAATGAGGGTGTCACACAAAGCGGCGAGGCGTGACGGCAGAACAGTGCCACCCAACGGCATAGAGCCGCTCAGCAGAGCGAGAAGACGCGGCGACAAGATGGGGTCTTCATCATCACCTGCTACCCGGTCAGAGGTGCCCGGCGTGTCAGGCGGCGCGCTTTGATTCCTCCGACAGCAACACTACATATAGCTGCAAATGCCCTAGCTCATGTATAGGGTACGGACAGCTGTGGGGCCACCTATCAGGCCCCGGGCTACATTGTAACTGCCCCGGCCTTGGGCTATAAAAGGATCGGGGCAGCCTCCGAGCAAAGGGTTCGCAACCCTGCAACCTCACGCACAAGCGCTTACACCTAGGCAACAAAGAACAACCAACACTCCGTGGACGTAGGGTATTACGCTCAGGCGGCCTGAACCACGTAAATCCTCGTGTTCATCTCGCCATCGTGCTACGACGCTCAAAGTGCCAGGTAGGGGCTTTCTGGTTTTTGAAGTTGTTTGTGAAGCCCACGATGGTGAACATCCAGTCTCTCAGAGGCTCGTCCAGCCCCTCGCACCGCCAGCAGTAGAGGGAGCAGGAAGCCTCATCCCGTTCTGGAGCGGGACCGACTACGTCGGTGGCAGCCCCTACAGCGACGGTGCCCGCTGCCACCCGGCAGCCTCGGTTGCGACAGCCTCGCAAGCACCGACCGAAGCCAGCCCGGAGAGTGCGCTGCTGGCAGCTTGCACACTCGTTCACAACCCCTGAGCGTGGGAGCTTCCCAGTCCGCTGCTGAGCAGTGGCGCAACGACATCGACCACCTGGTCATCGCCGCGCTCAACTCACCTTGCCACCGGAGACGGTGATCAGAGACGGTACAGTTGCCGACCTGTACACTAACAATGGATTACAGGATGGCAACTATCCACTCGACGGCGACGTCCATGCTCTCCACCACAGATCTTAGAGCCAAGCTGAACAGCCGCCGCC
The DNA here is from genome assembly GCA_030760725.1 of Neostapfia colusana. Taxonomy (NCBI): domain Eukaryota; kingdom Viridiplantae; phylum Streptophyta; class Magnoliopsida; order Poales; family Poaceae; genus Neostapfia; species Neostapfia colusana. The sequence goes on along the minus strand of JASWHV010000013.1, from coordinate 38,847,659 downwards.
GTCAGAAAGAAGATGGTCGCGTCACCATCGAGCGACAATGCGAGCGACGTCGCAACCTCGAGGAGGAGTATGGTACCCCGGGTGCCATGCGCCCATCTACACGGGCCAGAACCCCGTCTCCCCAGGCTCAGTGGGAGGCTGCATGGCTCTGGCCCCACACCTTCATATGGTGGTGTGGCCGCGTAAGTTCTGGCCGCACTTGCCAGAGAAGATCGACAGGACAGTCAACCTCGTCGAGTTCCTGCAGATCTACAGCACGGCCATCCTAGCTGCAGGAGGGGATGAGGCCATCATGGCCAACTATTTCCCCGTGGCCTTGACCGGGTCAGCTCGGTGATGGCTCATGAACTTGCTCCAGGAGTCTATAACCTCCTGGGAAAAGTTGTGCCGTCAGTTCACGGCCAACTTCAGGAGTTCCTACACCCGGCCGAGCATGGAGGACGACCTCCACGCCCTGCAACAGCAACAAAGAGAGTCACTACGCTCCTTCATCCAGCGTTTCTCTCAGGTCAGGAACACCATACCCCATATCTCAAACGCTTTTGTGGTAGTTGCCTTCAGGCAGGGTGTGAGAGATAAGAAGATGCTCGAGAAGCTGGCCACGCACGACGTGCAATACGTCTCGGGGCTCTTCAGCCTGGCGGACAAATGCGCTAGGGCCGTGGAGGGCCGCAACTGGCACACACCGCCTGGCAAGGGTAGTGAGTCCGCCATGGAGGGCTCTGGCGGCAAGAAGAAGAAGATTGGCGGCAAGGATAAGCCGCTGGCCGGAGCCCCCACTGCAGCGACAGTAGCAGCTGCAGGGGGTCGGGGGCCGCGCATCGACAAGCGCCCACGACAGCCGTCCAACAGCGACGACAACAACTAGTGGTGCCCGGTCTACAACTCCAAACGGCACAGCGCCAGTGAGTGCCGGAAGATCAAGAAGCTAGTGGAGCGCTTCCGGGAGCTCCAACAGCAGAGCCAAGATGGCGCACCCTTCCGCCAGTGGAGGGGCAAGCAAAAGGCTGACCTCAATGATCTAGAGATGGAGTTCGAAGATGCCAAGCGGGCGTTGAAGGTCATCTATGACCAAGGAGAGGGCTCCGACTCCGGCTGCATCCCAGGCGAGCGTCGAAAGACGCTCCATGTGATGTACGGGGGGTCATGGGACATCATGTCCCGACGAGACATCAAGACCCTCCGGCGGGAGGTCATGGCAGTAGCTCCCTCCCTCAAGCCGGCTCCCTACCGCAAGTGGATCGAGACGCAGATCAGCTTCACCCCCTCCGACTGCCCGAAGAACATGGCAGGAGCCGGGAAGCTGCCGCTCATTGTCTCCCGACCATAGCCAACGTGAAGCTCTACCATGTGCTAGTCGATGGAGGAGTGGGCCTCAACCTCATCAGTCTTGCAGCCTTTCATTAGCTGCATATCCCGATGGGAAAGCTGGCCCCATCGCGCCCATTCTCTGGAGTGGGCCCGGGGTCCATCCTTCCACGTGGTAGCATCTCCCTCCCGGTGACATTCGGGACACCTGAGAACTACCGCACCGAGGGCGTCGTCTTCGACGTAGCTGTGACACCCTCATTTTATTTCTGCATATATTTATATTTTATATGTAGAAAACATTTTTAAATGAGTTGAAACAGAGAAAGAATCAAAAAGATAGCCAAAAAGTGCCAATTCCAGTTCGCCGAGGAGCGCTGTAGACAATTTCCGCGGTCGCTGGCCACGTGGCGTGTTCGGAGCTCATCTCTGCAAATGGGGAGAGTCCGCTGCTAAACTGGCTACGTGGCAGGCTCAGGGCTTATCCCCGCGAAGGGGGAGAGGTCCGACTCCGTGTGACACCTGTTGCCCCCGGAGCTAGCCTCTGCGGAGGAGCGAGGCCAGCCCTGCAGGACATGTGTCGCCATCGGAGCTAGCCACCACGGAAAAGAGACGACCGGCCGCGCGGGACATGTGTCGCTCTCGGAGCTCATATCCGAGAGGTCTGACCTGCAGGACACGTGTCGCTCTTGGATCACACCTCCGAGAGGTCAGGTCCAACTGGACACATGTCACCTCCGGAGCTCACCTCCGGGAGGTCCGGTCCTATTGGACACGTGTCACCTCCGGATCTTACCTCTAGGAGGTCCGTCACTGTTGGACACGTGTTGACCTCGGAGCTCGCCTCTGAGAAGAAAGGAAGATTCGGCGCTGCTGGACACGTGGCATTTTCGGAGCCCACCTCCGAAGAAGAGGGAGGTACAGAATTGACACATGGCACATTCAGAGCCACCTCCGAAGAGAGGGGAGGTCCGACACTGACACGTGGCGCACGCGGAGCTCGCCTCTGAGGGAGAGGGAGGTCCCGCCTGCCAGGACGCGTGGCGCACGTGGAGCTCGCCTCTGAGGAAGAGGGAGGTCTCGCCCGCCTGACACGCGGCACAACCGGAGCTCGTCTCTGCGGAAAAGGGAGACCAGGCCCCCGCAGGACACGTGGAGCCTCCGGAGCTCATCACCGCTTAAGGACGCAATTCTGAAGCGGTTTTTCTCCCATGCACGAGTGCCCGACATGGAGGAAACCGACAGGAACTCTTCTACGTTGAATACTGCACCCAATCAATTTAAGATAAGTTGTTAAGATTCAAAAACAATTTGAATAGGACTCTTAATCGAATTCCGATCAGATTAGGACTCTTCTCATCCCGGTTATAAATAGAAGCGAAAACTTTGGCCGAAACCACAAACTTCTTTTCCACCTCCCGAGTCGACAACTTGAAGCCCTAGCCCCCAACTTGCCAAGCTAACCACCTTCGCCGGAGTTTAGTCGCCGGAGAGTCACCGATGAGCCCGACACGATCGCCGGAGGAGAGCCGACGATCTGTTTCGCTGCCATTGCTAGGAGGAAGGACCCGAAGAGAGTAAGGTAGGTCTCCATTACCACCTTATGACAAGATTGCGTTTTCTTTGCATCTGTTCTCTTCGATCCTTTCGAACAGAAGCTTTTTCGTGGACAGATTGATCTAGATCTTGAGTCAAGATCATTACCACGTCCACATTTGATCTTTACACCTCTGTTCATCGTAAAACCCATGCAAGCCATGCAAGAACATGTACAAACTAAACTGCATCATAGGATTAGCATGAATATGCACCATTGCATCTTTAAGTAGAGTTTTTGCATGATGATTGATTGCTATGAATCTTGTATGTGTGTGATCACATAAGAAGGACAAGCTCAGGGAGCTACCTACGACGGACTACAACAGCAAGAATTTGAGCAACAGGAACCGCAAGAACAAGTCAAGTGCCCCTTGACCATATTGATCCCATGTTTTTGAAAGACTGTTTTGTTTGCAAAAAGGTGTGAGTGCTTGAGTCAACTTGAAGGGAAACCCTTTCATAGGAGTTTACTAGTTTTTTTAACCACCCTTGTCACCGGGAAAGTTGTAAGGGCCTAAGTTTTTGGCACATACTCAAAGTGTTCATCACACGACACACACACTTCATTTGAAGAAAGTTGATGAACACATTTGAAGAGCATGTAACCACCATCAACATGATCATTAGAGAACAAACTCACACAATGCAAAAGTGGCATTTCCCACATGCATCATATAGGGGCTGGGCATATGTAAAACTCCTACACCTTGTTAGGAATGTCCATGCCAAGTTTCACCCAAATTCAAAACCTTTTTGAAGTCCTTTTGGGTATAGCTAGAAAGAGGGTGGTTTGAACTCAAATTCAAATTCAAACTGTTTTCATCCCATAAATTCAAAAGTGGGAGGCATATTCTTACTCAGCACATTTTTGTGAGCTCACACATCAATTTTCACTCCATTTGGAGTTGATCTTGACATGAGCTAAGTTTAGCAAATTCAAATTTTATTTGAATTTCAAACTGCATATGTGCTGAAATTTAGTCAAACACAAACCAATTTGAATTCTATCCCATTCAAATGGCTCAGGGGTAGATAATTCAAATCACCATGGGTATAAGGGGATTACTGTTTATAACAGTAAGAGGGTGTTAAGTTCAGAGGTTAAAAGGGAGATGGAACCCACATGTCAGCCACTGAATCAAACTCAACCGACTGAAAATTCAGCACTCGGGTCTTCGGGCATCCTCCGAGGGTGCCACCGAGGGGGAGTCGCCGCGCCACCAGCTGCTTGCCCACGCGCGGACACAGGTCGGCGGTCCTGATCGCTTCTTAAGGCGCTCCTCGCCTCTGCTGAAGCCACCCTAATCTGCTTTTCTCTCGCGCGAACACTGAGCCGAAGCTCTTCCCTCCGCTGCTCGGACTGATCGAGAGAACGGCGAAACACCCACGCCCTCTCCTCCCCGAGCTTCTAAACACTGCCCTGAGCTACGCACACACCTCCCCGACCCGGAAACAAGCAAGTTCCGGCCTTCCTTGCCGAAAACGACCGCCACAGCGGCAACCAAACTTCAGCCGACGATCGGGTGATCGTGGACAGTCCTCCACAGGGGTTCTCACGGTCAAGCGATCCAGGCCATGGGAGCACGCTAGGTTGGTGCTGCTCTCCTCCAATTCTTGGAGCAAACCGTGAAGCATCGACCGGGAATTTCCAGATTTTGCTCCGGCGGCCTCAACCCGAGCTTCAGGTACGGTTTCTTCGATTTCCCGCTCTCTGATCCTCCTTTGGTCATCAAACTTGGCACATAGACGCTGGACTAGCCGGCGATCATCTTCCTTTTAGCATCCGTTGCATGAAACCGGCTAGGAGCGATGGATTTCGAGCTTGATCAAGGGCGTTCATGGCGAACACGGTCGGTCACACGGTGCCGACAACCTTGCAGCCATTTCTGAACACCTTTGAGGCCTTGTCGAGATTCCTAGAGGTGCACTGGTGCTGCAGAGCTCGTCGGTACAGGTTTTGGCGGGTTAGAACTCCCGGCCGACGCTGCCGAACCTCAACAGAGGCCGCTGCACGTCGCTGGCCACCTTCCGGTCATTGGCAGTCCCAAAGAACCTCACCATCGTGTTCCCCGGGGTCCTAAACGCACTGGCGGCGAGGTTTAGCTCGGACGGTGGCCGGGAACGGCCGGCCGGCGAGCTACAGCTTGCTCCGGGTGGCGGAGAGCGCGGGCGCGCGCTGGGAACCGGCGGGAGGAAGACGAAGGGGTGGGCCCCGGCTGTCAGCAGCTCAAAAATTTTAATCCCCAATCTGGTGTGGCTGGGATCCAGTGTGTTGGCGCGCTGGAAAGCTGTGGCCCGGGTGTGGCCCATTTCTGATTGGCTGCCATTTAAATAAGCGGGCCCAGTAGAGTTTTCAGTAGGAAAACAATTCCAGTTGCTGCTCAAACTTTCGAAATTCATAGCTCTCTGTAGAAACCTCCAAATTGAGTGATTCCAATTGGGTTGGATTCAGCTCTCTGAGTACTTTCCAGCAAATCAAGTTTCACTTCATGAAAATCCTTATTTCTCCAGAATTAATTCTTCGAAGTTTAAACTGTTTAGAATTTTAACTGGAGAACCCTTTGGAGAAAAATTCTGAATTTTTGCTGGGATGTTCACCAAAATATCCCTGAGTACCATAAAAATTTCAGATCCATTTGAGCTCATTTGATCCGCCTAATGGTGTGATTAATAAAACTGTTCCAGAGAAAATAGAAAATGTCCAGAAACATTTTCAGAATTTCTCTGAAATTGTTTAGCTCATATCTTTAGTTAGGAACCTTCAAATTAAGTGAAACCAACCCCATTAGAACCCTCTGAAAATCTAGTTTTCAGAAAGTCATGGCTTGCTCCATAAAAATCCCTAGAACACCCTAAGAGCTCCAATTAAGGTCAGGTACATAATTATTTGTGGAGAGCCCAAATGAGCTTTGCTGCAAATAAAACTTGGCCAAGTCTCTGCTTAGGTTGTAACCAAACCACAATAAAATTTTAAGAGTCATTGGGTCTGTCTAGTGGGACTTATAGTATTCACAAGTTTAAATTCAATTCAAATGCATTTAAATTAATACATATACTTGTTATATCATGTAGTCGCTAAGGTCGAGGAGGAACCCGAAGTCTTAGACTTTGTTACTCTAGAAGAGCAGCTAGCCTACGACCAAGAGCAGCAAGGCAAGCTCCGGTTTGCATTAACCTCTTTACGAATTTTTATTGTTTTGAGAACTTCCTTTGAGTACCATTTATTTCTTGCATGAGAGTCTTGTTTGAAACCCAAATGCATAGCCAAGAAAACCATGGGTTAGGATTAAGATTGAAAACCTCATTAGCCACTGCAATGCTAAGATAGAGTAGGATTCGGTACAAGTCGAGTAGTTGGAACTACTCGCAAGAATAGGCTAGAGGCACATCGCTCGGGTAAAAATAGCAAATGAAACACATGGCAAGAAAAATGAGACTGAGCGGAGAGTAAGGGCAGCAGGACGTTAGGGCCTGGGTGCTATAGCTCCGCTTGTGTCGATTGAGGACCGAGCCGTGTGCGGGCCTGTTGAACAAGCTAGAACAGTACCGAAGACCTACCGGCTATATGGGAACCGATAAACCGATGTAACTCGGGTAGCTGGGTATTGAGGCATTGCCTGTCGTTCAGAGGGTAGGTTGAGAGCTCGAGGTGTAAATCGGCTGGTGGCACTGAGATGCGCGTGCAGAGACCTCTTGCTCGGGATGATAGGACCAGTTCAATATTTGGCTGACGGGTGAAAGGTGGTTGCGTACGGCGTCCGTGATGGTTTCTGTAGGCAACATCGAGTACGGGCGTACGTGACGGGTTATTCGGGTAACCCTGCAGGTGTAAATCGATTATAGGCCCTGTTTGGCACAGATTCTGAACCAACTTTTTATAAAAATAAGCTGCGGGTGTACCAAACAGTCAGCTTCTCCAACAGCTTATTAGTTCAGCTGCTTCTCAGAATGAACTAAAAGCAGGATATAAGTTTAAGCTGCTGTTCACCAGGTTTTCAGACAAGCTGCTTTTTTAACAAGTTTAAGCCGTGCCAAACAGGGCCATAATCGCCGTCCCTCGCCGTCAGTGAGTACCACTTGTTCACTGTACCGTGACGTAGAAAGAACAAGCTAGTTACATGTTAAAATATTGCTGAATGAAAGATGGACTTTGATTGTTAATGATTTTTTGTAGTTTAGAGCTAACTAAAGTTCTTTTCAACTTTGGGCAAAGTACATGAGAGAAATGCATTTCTTGTTTGATTGCGGCTCTCTCATGTGCCTTAGCGTAAGGTTCTCCACAACCTGCTGCTAAAACTTGAAAGTAAGGTTCCACTAATTAGGCGAGTCCTTTGCAACTTGTTTTACCTCATGTAACCTATCAACCATCATATAGAAGTTCCATGAATAGGAGAGACGGGTCAGTCTTGCTGAGCCTTCATGCTCACTGCTTGTGTTTGAAGCTTTTGCAGGGTTCTATGAGGAAGGGACTCCCGAGGAGGAGACGGAACCCCAGGAGGGGAACCCCGTCGAGTGGGAGTCGTGCACGCCCCCGTGTTAGTGTGTGTGCGTGCTAGTGGGGACACGATCACGGGCTGAATGTGAACTCAATGCTTATTCTACGCCCGTGAGTGTGGTCTGGACTATTTTGTTGTAAAAATGTTCATAAACTGGTTTATGTAATAAAACTTTGCTTCCGCTTTGTACCTTTGATGTGTGTTATCCGGTGCTGTGCAACGCAGCACCCCTCAGCATGATCCTGGCTCGACAAGACCATGGGGTCGTGTCAGCATTGGTATCAGAACTCGCTTGAGGTTTAACGTACTACAAAGGTTATCTTTTTCAAAAATCCAATGAGGAACGAGTTAGTAGCCCATATAAGGATGTTATTAGTGTATAGAAAGTGGCATACTAACCTATTTGATTATGTCAGAAAATCGTGCATCTTGAGATGTATTATGTCTTGGGGGTGCACGTAAGCGCTATCCACCAGTGCGCACAAGCTGAAGGGTGGAGCCCCACGGGTGGCAGGTAACCCGACCCGCTTTAATATCCTCTACGACTCTTCATGTCGTTTGGGGTATTCGAGCAACGTCTATCCCTGGCGTGCTTCGGGCAATTTGGGAGACCCCGTCACGTGGTCAGTAACGTGAACACGTAGCTCAAGGCGTGTTTGGTTTGAGAACATCCGGGTGAGTGATGACGGTCGGGTGTACGAACTGTATGGATACCGGGCTCGGTGTGCAGCCGAGTCTGACAATTGTGTGAGTTATCTGAAGGTATTCTAACCACGAAACGGTAGACGTGTAGCATCCGTTTGCGAGTGACGCTTAGTGCCACTGAGTTAACGAAGCCGGCTAAGTCCGGTATAGGTTTTTCTTTGTGAGGACGTAGTACCGACATGATCTGGTGACGCATCGACATCACACCCCACTAAAAAAAATCAACTTCATGGTAAAACTTGAAGGTTTTAATCTAGAGCATTAAAACTTTGCTGTAACCTCTTTCCTTAATCACGATATTCAAAGTTAATAAGTTTTCAACATATAGGATACTAAGGACAGAGTCCCCTGTTTTCAGCTGAAAGAAGGCTGAAGTTAATCAGAGGCTAGAGGTTTAGTTATTTCGAGGTTGGGGTCATATGATACATTTATGGAAATATTTGGAAGAGCTTTACAACTTTTATGTTGAAGTCCAGAGGTGTTTCCTCCCTTAACCAATCAAAAAATGCAGTAGCGTTGAAACTATCCAGAAAACAGGGCAGAGCAAACACTCTCTGTAACTCTCTGTAAATTGAGCATAACTTCCTGCATAAAAATCCAAAAATAGAAAATGAGGTAGTTATGAAAAGTTTATGAGATGGGTTACAACTTTGTAACAGAAAGTTTTGTCAGATTTGGAGTAGAATTAACTGGAATTCTTGGATCAAATCAGTACCTGAAGCAGGAAGGTTCTGTCCAATTTTCTCCAGAAATTCTGTTAACTTTGACATCTCATAACTTTTGAACCAGGACAGATCTTAGGCCAAGCAAATACTTTCTGGAAATCTATTGAAGTTAGATTTAACTTTGATGTTGAGCTCCAGAATTGGTTTTGCTTTTAGCATGGTCTAAATCAGGTTGAAATGGAAACTGGTCAGGGCTGTCATATTGGACAGCAGATCAACAGTCAAATTTGTTTAAGTTTGAACTATGTTTCCAAGTTTTATGGGTTCAATGACATGTTCTATGTTATAACTCAATGGTTTACTGTTCAAATAAATATTTGACATTTCTCAATTATGTTTCTACAGATGACAGCGGATAGACAGTTGGAGAACGGGTGGGTGGTGTCCCACTGTTCTAACTGCAGCGGCTATCCGGAAACGTTGAGGCAAATGCTTCAATATTTTGGATACAGCAAGATGCCGCTGTACTTCACCAAGGAAGAAGGCGAGGAGGGGAACAAGACATGGGCGATCCGTGTCGAAGTTCCTGCAGGACCTACGCCACCCGGTTGGGTGCCGTTCACCGTTACGGTGAGAGGTAGACAACCGGAGGGAATGTGGCAAGTGGCAGCCTGCGACACCATGTCAAGTTTCTGCCAACTACACGTGAGAGCTATGGAGGGCACTCCATACGCGCTCGTTCCGGTGGAGGGACGGGCTAATCACGTGTGGTAAGGGAGGTATATGGAGGCAACCGATCCGGGTTGCCCAAGGTACAGTCCCGCGGAGGCAAACCTTATTCTCCAATTGAGGGCAGGAGCAGCCGTGATGGACAGCCAAGCTGTTCATACGGAGTGTCTCGCCGTGAAGCTCGAGGAGAGCAACAGCCGTGGAGATCATTCCGAGAGTGCTCAAAGCGCACTCTGCAATGTTCTCCTTCCGACGATTAAGCGACTGAACGAACAACATAATCAGTTGCATCGTCTGAAGAAGGCGAAGAGGAAAAGCCGTGTCGACATCACGGCTTTGCAACAGCAGGTGGAGGCTCTGACCCAGCAGAATGAGGTCCTTACTCAAGAGTGGGACGACGCTATTGAGGAAGGGCAAGGCTGGGAAGAGGACTACAACCAGGCCATGGACGAGGTGCACACATTGCAGGACCTCGTACCTCCGGTAATGGGCATACCGGTGGTAGGCGCTGTACCCGTGGTCTTGTGTCTTCCGGCAATGGGAGAACCCGAGATGGGAGAGGAGGTTGTAGACCCAGAGCCACCAGCAGAGGTACCGGAGAAGGACGACCCACAGGAGGTCGAGTTCTACTCCGAGTAGGGGGTTACCGTTGCCAAGTAGGGCAACCAGAGTGGTGTAACCCAAACTTTTGTAACCAGTGACATGTCGTGTAGGCAGTAGCGTATGTATAGGTAGTGACGACATGAGCATGACTTCTCGGAGACCCGAGAATAATTTATCTTGTATAAAGTTTATGCTTTATCAATATATGTGAATGTTGTGCAAATTATTCATGCGTCACTTCAAATACCTACTGCTTCATATGGAATTTTTAAGTATGACATGTGCTGATCGCTGCTGTTTTGAATTTCAGAATGACTCGTACTTTGTAAAAGTCACAAAAATGTGTATGAATAAAAACCAAGGTTTGAGTTCATATGTGTGGCGAAGACATGAAAAATGGGACTTGCTAAAACTTTTCTTCATGCAAAGTAATAATACATGGATGACCATCCAAAATGAGGCTCACATTTTTATTTAAAAGTGTTGAACCAATAAGGAGTTAAATACCTCTTTGCATGTAGGTTTAAAAATCAGATTTGAAATTCAAAGTTCACACATGTGGTGACCTAAAACTTTGAATAAACATGCAGCCATATAGTTGTAATTATAGGGAAAAGTTTGATCACAAACTTTCATTTGTAGGGTGGGCTCAAAAAGGAGTTAAAGAGAAGAATTTGCAAACTTCAACCAAATTCAAATTTGGCAAGCAAATTCAAACTGAACTGGAAAAACTCAAATTCTAGCCCACCTTTTTAAAACTCAGGGGTTTGGGAATTGGGAGGATCAGCTTGAAAAGTTATTTGGGAGAAAAATGTGGGGTGGGACCCACATGTCATTGAGCTGGGGATCAAACTTACACATGAAGCAAAGGAATTTTGTCTCTGTGTTGCTCAAACCCACCGAGAACTGCCCGGGCGCCACCGAGAGGGGTTCACCGCTCCACCTCCTGTTGTTTTCGCTCGAGTACCGGCGCCTAGAGGCGGTTCAGCGGCTTGATCACCCCCCCTGGCCGAAGCAAAGCCCATTCATTTTTTCCTCTCGCGAGAATGCCAAACAGAAACCGCTCCTCACGTCCACTCTCGGTTCCACCGGGGAAACGAAGAAACACCGCACTCTTCCTTCCCCCGAGCTGCTAGGCAGCGCCCTGAGCTCAAACGCCACTCTCCCGATGCCTAAACCACCGAGTTTCGGCCTCTGGTCCCGTGATCAACGACGTCTGCCGCGACCTAGCTCAAAGGCGGCGATCGGTCTCACGTGGGCAAGCCACTATAGTGGTTTCCAAGATCGGTCAAGCACGGCCACGGACGCGCGCTGGTTCAGTGCTGCTCTCAGCCAAAGCTCCAGCCGTGCCGTGAAGCATCGACGGCCAATTTGAAGATTTTGTCCCGACAGCTTCACAGCAAGCTCCCGGTACAGTTCCTTAAAATTCCCACTCTCCATTCCTCCGCAGATCGTCAAACTTTGCACGTAGATGCTGGATTAGCCGGCGATCAATTCTTGTTTAGCATCCATCGCATGAAAACGCCTCAGAGCGATGGAATTCGAGCTCGAATAGGGGTGTTCATGGCGGACACATTCGGTCGCACGATGACAACCTAATTGCAGCCACTCCCGAGCTACTTTGAGGTCGTGCCGATCTTCCTAGAGCTGCACTGGTGCTGTAGAGCTCATCGGTGCAAGTGTTGGCGGGCTGGAGACCTCGGGCGACGGCGCCGAACTACAACAGTAGCCGCCGCACGTCGCCGAGCTGGTTCCGGCCACCAGCAGCCCAAGCAGAACCCACCATCGTGTTCCTCGGTGCCCTAAACCCTCGGGCGGCGAGCCTCTATCTGGGCGGCGGCCGGAAACACCGGTCCGGCGAGCAGCCGTTTGCTCCGGCGAGGGGGGAGCGCGCGGGCGCGAGAAAGAGGGCGGGAGGAAGAAGAAAGCGTGGGGCCCGGCTTTCAGCAGCTCAGAATTCAAATCTGTGATCGGTTGTGGCCGGGATCCCGTGTGCTAGCGCGCAAAACCCCGTGGTCCGGTGTGGCTTCAATTCTAGTGGCTGGAATTTAAATAAGCGGGCCCAGTAGGATTTTCTGTAGGAAAACAATTCCAGTGAGGGCTCAAACTTTGGAAATTCATAGCTCCCTGTAGAAACATCCAATTTGAGTGATTCCACCTGGGTTGGATTCATATCTCTGAGTTCTATCCAATATTATATTCTGGAGAATTCTTTGAAGGTTTTCTGAAAAAGAATTATTGAGGGAGTTTGGTTTATCCAAAAATCCCCAAATTTTGCCATAATATCCTTTAGCATAGTATGGACCTTCTAGCAAAATTTCAGCTCATTTGAAGCACATTTGTGTAGGAATTTGTTAAATAGAAACTACTGTGTTCATAAGATTTCAGAAACATTTTCAGAAAATGTTCCCACTTCTAAAATCTATTCTGAGCAATCCATAGCTCCAAAAATTATAGGAAAATTTAGGCAAGCTCTCTGAGACATACTTGAAATTTTAGTTCACTTAATTGAGCATGAAAATGTACATTACTTCAGAACTAATTCTTTTGAGTGGAAATGCTTAAAGAATTGTTTTGGAAGAACTACTCAAGTAAAAGGGCTGAATTTTGGACCAAATTACTTTCATGTGACCAGGAACTCACATGTAAATTATTAGCTCAAGTTAAGCCCTAGAACTTCATGTTCTTGTTCTCCATACTTATGTATATGTGGATATACATGAGGGACATTATGAGAATTATGGAGAACACAATTTAATTCCACCTTAGCTGCAATTTGGCAAGCTAAATCCTTAGGTAGTATAGAATCTGCTGTAAAAGTTTTGAGGCCATTGGAGTTCTTGTTCTTCAGTTGCACTCAAACCCTTTCAGCTCATATGTTATGTTCATTAGGGGAAAGTAGTTAGTATATATAACTAAGACATTAGAATCAAGTAGATCGATTCTGTTTCTTTGCACCACAGAGGCAACCCAAGCCATTCTTGGCTTTTCCACACAACCTCTGTTCCTAGGAACTTCGTTCTATAACTTCTTTCCATTACATTCTATAAAACATGTGCATGTGTATTTTAATAGGAACCACAACGAAGGGGATTCAAAGGAGTGATTCATTGAAGTGGATCAAGCTCCGGAGAATCAAGGGTGGATCAGCAAGGACACTAACTGTTTATATACGACTACCCTGCAAAACAGGCAAGCTCCGGTTTGCATTTAACAACTATTAAGTTTTTATTTTGTATTCACCTTTGGTTAAGATTTGAACTGTGCATTAGGTCTAGTGGTTGATACTCCTCTTGCATAGCCAAATGACCCATGGAGTATTGGGTAGATATCTTTCACCGTGTAGAAATGCCATGCTTAAGTACGGTTCGGTAGAAGTCGAGTGGTGAGATGCTACTCGCAGTTTCAGGAACAACAGGGGCATACGGGATTGGTTCATAAATGAATTAGCAAGTTAAAGTTGAGACCGGAAGGTTGTAAGGGCAGCAGGACATAGGGGCCTGGGTGCTATAGACCTGTCCATGTCGGTCAAGGACCGATCCGTATGCGGCCCTGTTGAACAAGTTTGAGTTGTGTACCGGACTCATGCTGGCTATATGGGACCCAGTAAACCGATGTACCTCGGGAAGCTGTCGTTGGGACTTTTCGGGTCGCCTCAGACGGATGGCCGGTGTGCAGTATGTGGGGAACATTCTCATGACATCTCACATCGGCAGGTGCACCATGAGAGTGGCTACTGTACGGGGCAACTTGATCAATTCAATGGGGGTGAAACGGGAGAAAGGCTGCCGCGTACGACGTCAGAGATTGTTGCTGTAGGCAACGTCGAGTATGGGCGTACGTGTCGTGTAGTCCGGGTGTTATTGATTCGAATCACCGTCACTCGCGGAATGGACCGAGCATACTTGTTCTCACAGTCGTGACGTAGTAAGAACTTGCATGAGAAAGGAACTAATCATATTGATTGGAAGTATCATACTAGCTTTGTATTGGATCTTGATGAATAGGCTAGTGCAAACTCGATTCTTTTATGCCGTGAGCAATTTACATCGGGGGAAAGCGTTTCTTGTTTGATTGTGGACTCCCGATGTGGCGTGCCGAAGGTTACTTAAAATTGCTGCAAATAATACCTGAAAGTAAGGATTCACTTTTAGGCGAGTTTAATTATGCTTATGCCATCCTATTTTAGGTTCATAACCTCACATAGAGTTTCATGTTTAGGGTGACGGTTAAGTCTTGCTGAGCGTTATGCTCACGGATGCTATCCGAGTTGTTTTGCAGGTATTTGACTTCATGCTTAAGAGAAGGGATGCCGATGAGACTTGGGAACCTCCGAGTGTTTACTCAAAGAGCATCCTCGCCGCCGCAGATTGTTCTTCGTGTTGCTAGTAAGAGACAGTCCGCGGGTTGGACTGTTTCTTTGTTGCTAAGATAGAGATGAGTCGTGAGAGTTATAGTCTTCCGCTGTAGCTTACTTTGAGATAAGTATTTGTAAAACACTTTTGTACGCTTCCACAAACTATTCATGTAATATGATGTGTTTCTTCGACCCGTGTGTTGTTGGGTGCCGCATATCACGGCACCACCCGACGAGGTCCTGTCCCTCACAGCGTGGTATTAGAACTGTGACGAGTGGTGCTAGAGCCCTGTCACAGTTGATACCAGAGCGGCTGTCTCATACTCGTGCCAACCCGGACGTTGGGGGTTCTAGTCAAGGGGGGAGAAACCTCCCAACAGCCTCCCGAGGACTCCTTGGGACAGCAACAGCTGCAACAGCAACAACAAACACCGCCACCGCCAACGGTTACATTGGCCGACATCGTTGCGGCAATGGCGGGTTCTCATCAGCAGCACAAAGAGTTGCTGCAAACTCTCATCGCAAATACGTCTCGACCAGAGAGGCGTCAAGATCATGAGGAGCGTCAACAGAGCTCCTACTCTGACTTTCTAGCGACTCATCCCCCGGTATTCTCAAGGGCGTACGAACCCCTCGATGCGGACAACTGGCTCCGCACGATGGAGATGAAGTTCGGGCTGCTCCAAGTGAGTGAGCAGCGCAAGACTCAGTTCGCGGTCCAACAGCTGCAGGGATCTACGAGCGCGTGGTGGGCGAACTATTGTGCTTCACAGCCCACCGACCAAGTTATGACCTGGACAGAATTCAGGACGGACTTCAGGGCCTATCACATACCGCCGGGTCTCATGAAGAGGAAGACGCAGGAGTTCTTACGCCTGCAACAAGGGAGCCAAAACACGCTGGAATATTCCAGGGCGTTCAACGATCTCGCGTTCTACGCTTCATATCACACCGATACTGACGAGAAGCGACGGGATCACTTCTACCAGGGGCTTCATCCGCTCCTGAAGGACAAACTGGCAATGTTCAATTGCGGCAGCCTCAATGATATAATTGATGCTGCGATTGTTCAGGAGGACTCCGGCAAGGAGTTAGCGGCGGCGGAAAGGAAGCGAAGCGCGCCGCAAAAGCAGCGGAGAAGGAAGTGGTCCTTCTTAGAAATATCGGATGGTGAATTGCCCACCATCGGGTCCACGCTGGCAGCCACCACAGAGGCCGATGCCGTTCCGCAGTCGGCCATATTCTTCACCAGCATTCAGGCCGGCACTGCCAGCACCACCTCTGCAACAACAGCAGCAGCGGGCGATGCCGCGCGCATGCACCTCAGCAGCGCATGCCGGGCTTTCGTCCCCCAAGCACAGGCCAAGCAGCAGCCACATGCTATAAATGTGGTCGTCCAGGACACTTCGCCAGCAGTTGTCCGGAGAGACAAAGCGGCGGAGTTTCACCGCAACTTCCGGGGAGGAATCAGCCCCGGAATCCTACTAATGTGTGGCAGGCAAACCCTAGGCCCAGCACCGTCCACCAACTTGCCATAGAGGACGTGCCGGAGGGTGAGCCAATCCTTGCGGGTATGTTCCAACTCCACCAGCATCCCGCCATAGTATTGTTTGATTCAGGCGCCACACACAATTTCATTAGCCAAGCTTTCATTGCTAAACACAGCTTGCAAATACTACCCACCGATAGTCCATATTTGATTTGTTCACCGGGTGGGAAGATTTCAGCAAGCGTAATGGTTTCCAAAACACCATTATGCTTAGCGGGTAGAGTGTACCCTACGTCTCTCATAATCTTAGAGGGACATAAGGTCGATGTCATCCTAGGGATGTCGTGGTTAACCCGCCACGGCGCTATTTTAGACATCGTCCTTCGAATCGTGCACTTGAACTCAGAAGTGCACGGATCTCACTCCTTATTTCTGGACAGTCCAGAAATAAAACTTCCAAGTGTCTATCAATCCACAACTATCAGATTGGAAGATATCCCAGTGGTCCGAGAGTTCCCTGACGTGTTCCCGGATGATTTACCGGGGATGCCGCCCGATAGAGAGGTGGAGTTCAAGATTGAACTTGCACCGGGAACCATGCCAATATCCCGAAGGCCGTACAAGATGGCGCCCAAGGAATTGGCTGAACTGAAGACTCAGCTAATGGACCTTATGGAGAAGGGTTTTATTAGGACGAGCTCCTCGCCATGGGGCTGTTCGGCATTATTCGTGAAGAAGAAGGATGAAAAGTTGCGGCTTTGCGTGGACTATCGTCCACTAAACACCGTAACTATCAAAAACAAGTACCCGTTGCCACGGATCGACATGTTGTTTGATCAGTTGGTCGAAGCAAAGATCTTTTCCAAGATGGATTTAAGATCCGGGTACCACCAGATTAAAATGCGTGCTGAAGATATTCCGAAGACGGCTTTATCGATGAGGTACGGACTTTATGAGTACCTGGTCATGTCCTTCGGCCTCACCAATGCTCCAGCTCACTTCATGTATTTGATGAACTCGGTATTCATGCCGGAGCTGGACAAGTTTGTCGTGGTCTTCATCGACGACATATTGGTATATTCCAAGTCGGAGGAAGAGCACAAGAAACACCTGCGTATAGTCTTGCAACGGCTGCGGGATCACAATCTATACGCGAAATTCAGCAAATGCGAGTTCTGGATATCGCAAGTGCCTTTGCTCGGGCATATCATCTCAGCGGAGGGCATCGCTGTAGACCCGAGCAAGATCACACAAGTGCTGAATTGGAAATCCCTGAGAACTGTTCACGAGGTATGGAGTTTCCTCAGACTCGCGGGATATTATCAGAGGTTCATTCTGAACTTCTCGAAGATTGCCAAGCCTATGACGGAGCTGATGAAGAAGGCTACCAAATATGTTTGGATTCCAGCATGTGAAGCAGCATTCAAGGCTTTAGTCAAGCACCTGACATCAGCACCGGTTTTGGTGCAGCCAGACACAACAAAACCGTTTGATGTGTACTGCGATGCATCCGGCATTGGGCTCGGATGTGTGCTGATGCAAGACCGGAGAGTGGTCGCATATGGATCACGGCAGCTCAGAAACCATGAGCAGAATTATCCAACTCACGACTTGGAGCTCGCTGCCATGGTACTCGCACTTAAAATGTGGAGGCACTACCTACTCGGTGACCTCGTACATTTATATACCGATCACAAAAGCCTCAAGTACATATTCACTCAGAAGGAGCTTAACATGAGGCAGCGAAGATGGTTAGAATTGATAAAGGATTACGAAATAGAGATCCATTATCACCCCAGCAAGGCAAACATAGTGGCAGATGCGCTGAGCCGCAAGTCACACGTCAACAATCTGACCATCACACCATTGGAAGAGAGCGAACCACCACTGCATGTGATTCCACACGGAGCTCTCTACAACTTGGCTTTGATCCCCACCATCCGTGAAGAGATAGCGGCTGCTCAGAAACATGACAAGGACATGTCGCATTTGCAAAGACGTATAGACAGTGGGGAGCTGAAGTGTTTCCGGAAAGACGGAGACGACGTCCTATGGTTCAAGGACCGGATCGTCGTACCCCGTAACCCGGAAGAAAATCTTTGATGAGGCTCACTTGTCAAAGTTTTCTATTCACCCCGGCAGCAACAAAATGTATCAAGAACTCATAAGCAAGTTTTGGTGGACACGGATGAAGCGGGAGATCGCAAAGTACGTGTCCGAATGTGATACATGTCGAAGGGTGAAGGCAGATCATATGCGGAAACCGGGACCGCTACAACCACTGGGCGTTCCTGCCTTGAAGTGGGAAGATGTGAGCATGGAATTCATCGTCGGTTTACCCACCACCTTTTAGAAGCATGATTCTGTGTGGGTGATCATCGACAGGCTCACTAAAGTTGCCCATTTCATCCCGGTCAACACCAACTACAACGCCAAGAAGTACGCTGAACTGTACATCTCACGGATCCTATGCTTGTACGGCATACCCCGTACCATCATATCGGATTGGGGCACTTTATTTGTGTCCCATTTTTGGGAGCAGCTACACGCTGTGTTGGGGACGAAGCTGATCCGTAGTTCAGCATACCACCCGCAGACGGATGGGCAAACCGAGCGGGTAAATCAAATTTTAGAAGATATGCTACGAGCTTGCGCTATCAACCACGGCAAGAATTGGGATGATCACTTGCCGTTGGCCGAGTTCTCGTACAACAATGGGTATCAAGCCAGCATCAAGATGGCGCCTTACGAGGCGCTATACGGAAGAAAATGACGCACACCATTAAGTTGGTGTGAGTCTGGCGAAAGGGTTACCTTCAGGATTGACCTTGTCAACAACGCGGAATAAAAGGTTCGACTGATTCAAGCGAACCTAAAAGCCGCACAATCTCGACAGAAACAATATGCGGATCGGAGAAGATGCCCACTAAAATTTGAAGTTGGGGATCACGGATACCTACGTGTGTCTCCAATGAAGGGCGTAAACAGATTCGGGGTGAGAGGAAAGTTGGCACCCCGATTCATCGGTCCATTTCAGATTACAGAAAGATGTGGATCGGTAGCATACCAGCTGAAATTACCAGAAGCACTTCTTGGTGTGCACGACGTATTTCACATCTCCCAGTTGAGGAAGTGTCTCAAGCTATCAACTACCTTTCAGCTGGAGGATATTGAAGAACTGAAACCGGATCTCACGTATCGGGAGGAACCGGTTCAGGTTATTGACAAAAAGGCCCGAACCACACACAACCGTACATTGTGGTTCTACAAAGTTCTGTGGAGTAATCACTCCGTGGACGAAGCGACATGGGAGAGCGAAGGATTTCTTCGCGCTAACTACCCCGACTTTTTCACGTCACATATCCGGTAATTTTCCACCGTCCTCTCTCTCATTTTCACTTTATAATCACGGGACGAGATTCTTTTAAGGGGGGCGGAATGTAAGGGCCTAAGTTTTTGGCACATACTCAAAGTGTTCATCACACCACACACACACTTCATTTGAAGAAAGTTGATGAACACATTTGAAGAGCAAGTAACCACCATCAACATGATCATTAGAGAACAAATTCACACAATGCAAAAGTGGCATTTCCCACATGCATCATATAGGGGCTGGGCATATGTAAAACTCCTACACCTTGTTAGGAATGTCCATTCCAAGTTTCACCCAAATTCAAAACCTTTTTGAAGTCCTTTTGGGTATAGCTAGAAAGAGGGTGGTTTGAACTCAAATTCAAATTCAAACTGTATTCATCCCATGAATTCAAAAGTGGGAGGCATATTCTTACTCAGCACATTTTTGTGAGCTCACACACCAATTTTCACTCCATTTGGAGTTGATCTTGACATGAGCTAAGTTTAGCAAATTCAAACTTTATTTGAATTTCAAACTGCATATGTGCTGAAATTTAGTCAAACACAAACCAATTTGAATTCTATCCCATTCAAATGGCTCAGGGGTAGATAATTCAAATCACCATGGGTAGAAGGGGGATCACTATAAAAATTTCAGATCCATTTGAGCTCATTTGATATACCTAATGGTGTGATTAATAAAACTGTTCTAGAGAAAATAGAAAATGTCCACAAACATTTTCAGAATTTCTCTGAAATTATTTAGCTCATATCTTTAGTTAGGAATCTTCTAATTAAGTGAAACCAACCCCATTTGAACCCTCTGAAAATCTAGTTTTCAGAAAGTCATGGCTTGCTCCATTAAAACCCTAGAACACCCTAAGAGCTCCAATTAAGGTCAGGTACATAATTATTTGTGGAGAGCCCAAATGAGCTTTCCTGCAAATAAAACTTGGCCAAGTCTCTGCTTAGGTTGTAACCAAACCACAATAAAAATTTCAGAGTCATTGGGTCTGTCTAGTGGGACTTATAGTCTTCACAAGTTTAAATTCAATTCAAATGCATTTAAATTAATACATATACTTGTTATATAATGTAGTCGCTAAGGTTGAGGAGGAACCCGAAGTCTTAGACTTTGTTACTCCGGAAGAGCAACTAGCCTACGACCAAGAGCAGCAAGGCAAGCTCCGGTTTGCATTAACCTCTTTACAAATTTTTATTGTTTTGAGAACTTCCTTTGAGTACCATTTATTTCTTGCATTAGAGTCTTGTTTGAAACCCAAATGCATAGCCAAGAAAACCATGGGTTGGGATTAAGATTGTAAACCTCGTTAGCCACTGCAATGATAAGATAGAGTAGGATTCGGTACAAGTCGAGTAGTTGGAACTACTCGCGAGAATAGGCTAGAGGCACATCGCTTGGGTAAAAATAGCAAATGAAACACATGGCATGAAAAATGAGACCGAGCGGAGAGTAAGGGCAGCGGGATGTTGGGGTCTGGGTGCTATAGCTCCGCTTGTGTCAATTGAGGACCGAGCCGTGTGCGGGCCTGTTGAACAAGCTAGATTAGTACCAAAGACCTACCGGCTAAATGGGAACCGGGAAACTGATGTAACTCGGGTAGCTGGGTATTGAGGCATTGCCTGTCGTTCAGAGGGTAGGTTGAGAGCTCGAGGTGTAAATCAGCTGGCGGCACTGAGATGCGCGTGCAGAGACCTCTTGCTCGGGACGATAGGACCGGTTCAATATTTGGCTGACGGGTGAAAGGTGGTTGCGTACGGCGTCCGTGATAGTTGCTGTAGGCAACATCGAGTACGGGCGTACGTGGCGGGTTATTCGGGTAACCCTGCAGGTGTAAATTGATTATAATCGCCGTCCCTCGCGGTCAGTGAGTACCACTTGCTCACTGTACCGTGACGTAGAAAGAACAGGCTAGTTACATGTTAAAATATTGCTGAATGAAAGATGGACTTTGATTGTTAATGATTTGTTGTAGTTTAGAGCTAACTAAAGTTCTTTTCAACTTTGGGCAAAGTACATGAGAGAAATGTGTTTCTTGTTTGATTGCGGCTCTCTCATGTGCCTTAGCGTAAGGTTCTCCACAACCTGCTGCTAAAACTTGAAAGTAAGGTTCCACTAATTAGGCGAGTCCTTTGCAACTTGTTTTACCTCATGTAACCTATCAACCATCATATAGAAGTTCCACGAATAGGAGAGACGGGTCATTCTTGCTGAGCCTCCGTGCTCACTGCTTGTGTTTGAAGCTTTTGCAGGGTTCTATGAGGAAGGGACTCCCGATAAGGAGACGGAACCCCAGGAGGGGAACCCCGTCGAGTGGGAGTCGTGCACGCCGCCGTGTTAGTGTGTGTGTGTGCTAGTGGGGACACGTTCACGGGCTGAAGTGAACTCAATGCTTAGTCTACGCCCGTGAGTGTGGTCTAGACTATTTTGTTGTAAAAATGTTCATAAACTGGTTTATGTCATAAAACGTTGCTTCGCTTTGTACCTTTGATGTGTGTTATCCGGTGTTGTGCAACGCAGCACCCCTTAGCGTGATCGTGGCTCGACAAGACCGTGGGGTCGTGTCAAAAGTTAATGAGTCGGGTATGGTTTTTGCTTTTATGCTTCACCGAGTCCATGGGATATGGAAAGCGAGATAGATGTGTCTAGCTAACTGCACTCGTATGAATAATAAGAAACGGATATTGTTAATGAACATGAATCGGAGGGAGATCTAGGCAAGTCTGGGTTTGTGAATGTGGTAGTATGAGATGATGGTTGCTTGTTGTAGATCTATGGACCGGTTCATGCGAGCACATGCTAGGATAACAGTGCCACCACAAGGCCAAGTATGGGTGCGGCTTAGCTGAGTAATTAGGTAAGTTACTAGATTGTTATGGACCGTGGAAGGCGCGGGGAATAGGAGTCGGGTGAGGACTGCCCTGGGAACTGCATGGCACAAGAGGGGGCCCGTGGGTGGGAGAATTGGAGATTCTAGCCTGCTGGTGAAACATTAGTGAGTCCATACATCTAGTAGCCCCTTTGTAAAGGCTATTTTGTGATCTCTTGGCCATACACCAACGGTTGTGTACTGGTATAATGGAGGTTCTACAGTCGCCGACGGGTGACGAAATTACAAACTTGTGGGTAAAGAGGTGCAAACTCTGCAGAGTCTAAAACTATCATGATAGCCGAGCTTACTGTCACGAGCGCCTGGCCAACTTCTATGATTAGTTGGGATGGTTTTTGGGATGGTTTTGGTTATGGTTATGGTTATGGTTTTGGTTGTGGTTTGGTTTTTGGGACTGTTGAGTCCAGGTGATAAGATTGGTTGCATGACTGTTGAGTCATGGCAACGAGATTGGTCTCGGTGTGAGACGGAATTGTTTATGAGAAGAAAAGGTAGTGAATACGAGATGGTATTCATGAGATGGTAGTGAATACGAGAAGGTATTCATGAGTAAAGTTGAGAAGGAATAATGTCTGGTGGAGACATGGAAAGTGATGAAACATAATGGAGGTATTGTCACACCCGGTTTTTCCGAAGAACAACCAAGTGAATATCACATGTATGCCAGGATCATTTTCTCATACATGTGATGACAAATAGTGAAGCATCATTTATTACAAGCCAGGTGTCGAATATAAATAAGTCTTACATAGCAAATGTCTCGATGGACAATAATAAGTTCATCACAAGTAAATAAACTAGCAGCGGAATATTATTATTGAGGGCTCCATCACAGGCGTTGCCCGGGGGTCTCCATGAACCTAGAAACCTTCTTCGGGTCCAAAGTCTTGGTCATTATACACCACCTCATTATCTTGACCTGAGCAGCAATATAAACCAACAAAATATGCAAGGTTGAGTACCGATGGTACTCAGCAAGTGTGGGAAAGTTATGTCATGCATGGCTAGAACAAGGAGAGGTTGAACTCATGGATAAAGCAATATGCAATTAATACCTATCACCTTAGCTTATTAAGCACCTACATTACTACACAGGTGAAATGGTCCCAATCTCCCATCCCATCATCATAACCAAATAACCATAACATCATGTTCAATGTTAAGCTCCCCGCTTAACATCCAAAACTTCCAAAACCATCAATCCTCTAATCATGAATAAGTCCAAGCCACTCTTGACCGTGAGCACGGCTGTCATGACAGTTTTTACTCTGTAGAGTTTGTACCACTGTACCCACATATAGTGATTTCATCCCCCGTTGCCAGGTAGACTAAAAGAACCTCCATTATGCCAGTGGCTACGAACCACATTCACACTTCCCAGGTGTGTAGCCAGGAGATCACTACGAAGCCTTTACAAAGGGATTCCCGACGAGCGTGGGCCCACTGAGGTTTCACCCCTAACAGCATACAAGAGGCTCCAACCCCGCTGCAGTGGCCCCCTCTTGAGCCTTGCGGTTCATATGGTAGTCCAGCTGACACCTATTCCCCGCACCATCCAACACACCCATACTACGCCGGGGATACACCTAATTAATTGGCCAAGCTGCCCCATCTCAGTATGTGGTTGGCACGGTAAAGCCAGGTTACATGCTCCATGAACCGGTCCTTAGGATCCAGGCAAGTACTAAACACAAACCCAAGTCTCGTGCACCCAGCACACAACCAAAACATCCAACTTGCCTTGATCCCTACCTCTACATAACTCACAATATCTCATTCAAGAGTATGGTAAAATAAACTGATGATCTCATATCCCAAATTTCCCATTCTAAGCATGGCTAAGCATATGCATAATAATAAATGACATGATAAAATAAATCCCAACCCAAGCTACAAGGAAACAAGGTAATGCAATTCTAGGGAAACATCCTAGCACGGGTTTCATATTTTCAATTGGCAATGCAAATAATTCTATCTACACATCCTAGTATAGGATCAAAGTGGTCAAGGATACTTGCCTCCTTCCTGCTGCTCTTGGAATGGGTAGTCCT
This sequence comes from Neostapfia colusana, assembly GCA_030760725.1. NCBI lineage: Eukaryota > Viridiplantae > Streptophyta > Magnoliopsida > Poales > Poaceae > Neostapfia > Neostapfia colusana. The sequence continues at coordinate 38,823,388 of JASWHV010000013.1, read as the reverse complement.
GATCTTGGAAAGGAATAACTTGCTCTTGAGCAGGTTCTACATCATACCATCACACATAGCAAAAGAAAAACAACAATCCATACGACATAGTTCACACTTCCACTTCATACAAACCACACATTCATATTTATGAAAGTCATTCACCATTACATGTGTTGTGGTTACTCTATGTGTGTTGATTTGTGGCTTGCATGCACTTTTAATCATGTGTATATGATTCCTACTTTTGTGTTCACATTTCTACTTACATACTATATATATGAGTTTCCAATTTAAATAAATTCCTTATATTCAATTACTACACCTTTTAGCTACCAAGTATGCATGAAAGGTATTCTCCTTCTCCATATGTGTCTTCAGAATTTCTACCAACCCTAAACTGAATTCTTTGGATTTTAGAACTCCATTTATCATTTACTAGTTGCTATATTTTCAGATTTATTTCCGATGCCTAAATGTGAACTTTATTATGAAAATAACAAGACACATCATCTAAACAGAATAGGTTCTGATCTAAAATATTTACTAACATATTTTTGACCTTTTCCTCTGATGTAAACTATTTTACAATTATTTTCCCTATTTTCCAGAACTATTCTTTACTTAAAAATGTGTCCCTAGATGTGAATAAGAAATTAAACAGATTCATTTCAGCCCAAAATATATTTTTATCTCACTCCAAAGTTTTCTAAATACTGAGAAAGTTTTTAATTTAATTTTGACAATATGTTTGTCCCACTTTTAAATTTTAAACACTAGCCACATATTCAATTTTCCTAAATTAAATATCAAACAGGGTTAAAAAGGTAAACTCACCCCACTGCAGGGTCTATTATATTATTTTAAGAATTTCCAGGGGTCTAGCTATACATAACAGAGGAGTTTTTCCTAATTTTTATTAAGTTCAAGGGTTAAAACTGATTTTTAAATGAATTTACATGATTTTCTGAAGTTCCAGGGGCTAGATCAGAAGTTTCCGGGGCTAGCTCTTATTTCCCGAGAACCCCTGGGGGTAGCACGTAAGATTTCCAGTCTTTATAACGCGGGGCTGACGTGGACCGTCCGATTTAAAACGGATGGCTGAGATTATAACGTCGAACCGGTACGCGGGGATTTAAACTCTACCGTGCGATTTAAAATAAACGGCGCACAAGCGGCCACGTTGCTCTGATCGAGCGCGGGCGGCGCTGCCGGCGGCGCACGGCGGCGGGAAGCGGCGATCTCGCCGGAGACTTTCGGATCTTCGAGAATTCTTCCTAGAACTGTGATCTTATGGCATAGATCGGTGGAGGAGAGGTCGGGGATCTCACCTCTGGGGTTTTCTTGAGCTCGGAGGTCCTGGAAGATGATCGGCGATGAGGTCCGAGGTGAATTCACGGCGAGGCTCGTCGGCGCTGTGTTTACACCGCAAGTCACCGAGTTTTCTGCACCTGCAAGGTTCCCCGGAGGCGGTGGATCAAGACCAGCGAGTTAGATCGGAATTTCCGAGCGTAGATCGGGCAGAATTCACCGGAGGGGCTCGGGTTCTCACCGGAGTAAAATCGGCGGATCGCGTGGGAAAAACAGAACAAGGCCGGGGTTTTTATAGACGGGGGAGGGCGGCGGGGTGGTTTAGATCGAGTTTGCGTCGCCCCCGAACGAAATTCGGCTGAGATACGCGAGAGTTCCCGATCGGTTTCGATTCGGGTGAGAGAGTCCCGGCGTGGGCGCGAGGTAGAAGAAGGGCTGGCGGGCCCCGCCTGTCAGTGGGAGGAAAGGGGCGCGCGCGGCTGCGGGCTGGCGCGGATTCTGGTTGGGCCGGCTGGTGGGTTGCGGCCCACTGGCCGGTTTTTTTCTGTTTTCTTTTTTTCTTTTTCTATTTCTTTTTCTGATTTGAGTTTAATTTGAATTCCAGTTTGAACATGATTTAGGGTCTTAACAATATTTTTTTAGGGTGTTACAGCTCTACCCCCTTAAAAGAAATCTCGTCCTCGAGATTGTTGGTTCTAAGAAAACAATTCCGGAAATTGTGCCTTTAGCTCATCTTCCCGCTCCCAGGTGGCTTCCTCTTCTGAGTGATGCTTCCTCTGCACCTTGCACATCCGGATTCTTTTATTTCTGGTGAGGCGTTCCATTGTCTCCAAAATCTTGTATGGTTGCTCAGCATAAGACAAATCCTCAGCTACGTTCACTTCATTCATGGGTAACACCTCTTCAGGCGTCCTCAAGTATTTCTTGAGTTGTGACACATGGAATACATCGTGCACATCCGATAGACGAGCCGGTAATTCTAGGTGATACGCCACTTCGCCTTTCCTCTCCAAAACTTGAAAGGGTCCGATGTATCGAGGTGACAACTTCCCTTTCACCTTGAACCGACGAAGTCCTCTGATAGGGGACACCTTGAGATAAACATAGTCTCCCACGTTGAAAACGAGCTCTCTTCTTCGTACATCGGCATAGCTCTTTTGGCGTGTCTGTGCTATCCTTAAATTGTTGCGAATTTCCCTCACCTTCGCCTCGGCTTCTTGTAGTACTTCTGGACCAAACACTTTACTTTCCCCTGTTTGGTTCCAAAATAGGGGAGTTCTGCATTTCCTCCCGTATAAAGCTTCGAACGGTGACATCTTCATACTAGCTTGATAGCTGTTGTTATAGGAAAACTCCGCATACGGTAAGTTCTTATCCCAACTCCGATTGTTTTTGAGTGCACATGCCCTCAGCATATCTTTAAGGATCTGATTGGTTCTCTCCGTCTGCCCGTCAGTTTGGGGATGATAGGCAGAGCTGAAATTCAGATGGGTTCCCATGGTTTCGTGCAACTTCTGCCAGAACCTTGAGGTGAACTGTGTCCCTCGATCCGACACAATCTTCTTTGGCACTCCATGGTAACACACGATCCTTGACATGTACAACTCTGCCAATTTGGATCCGCTGTAGCTTTCCTTCACGGGGATGAAATGAGCTACCTTGGTTAGCCTGTCAATGATGACCCATATCGAATCATATCCTGATTGGGTCCTAGGCAGTCCCACTATGAAATCCATACCGATTTCTTCCCATTTCCATTCAGGCACTTTGAGTGGTTGCAATAATCCCGCGGGTCGTTGATGTTCTGCTTTCACCAACTAACATGTGTCACATAGGGCAACATGTTCCGCGACATCGCGCTTCATGCCGTACCACCAATACCTGCTCTTGAGGTCCTGGTACATCTTCGTACTCCCAGGATGAGTGGAATAGTCAGAATCATGAGCCTCCTTCAAAATCAATTCACGGATCTCCTTTACTTCTGGCACACAGATTCTTTTCCCCTGCCACACCGTTCCTTGTTCATCCTCTCTAAAACCAGGAGCTTTATTTTCCTCGATGAGTTGTCTGATCTCTTGTATCTTCTCGTCATTCTTTTGACCCTCACGTATGTCTCGCTCGAGTGTGGAATCTACTTCCATGGCGATGGCTTCACCAGTATTTACCAGGCATAGATTGAGACTTATAACCTCGTCCTTCAATTCTGCAGGCATGTCCTTCAAGCTCAACCTGTTGACCTGCACTTTCCGACTTAAAGCATCGGCCACGACGTTTGCTTTCCCAGGATGATAGTTGATGCCTACATCAAAGTCTTTGATTAGCTCTAACCATCTCCTTTGTCTGAGGTTGAGATCTGGCTGTGTGAATATGTACTTCAAACTCTTATGATCCGTATATATCTCGGTCCTCTTCCCCATCAAATAGTGCCGCCAAATTTTCAACGCGTGTACCACTGCGGCTAGTTCTAGGTCATGTGTAGGATAGTTCTTCTCGTGCTTCCGAAGCTGCCGGGATGCATAAGCCACGACATGCCCTTCTTGCATGAGAACACATCCCAACCCGTTTCCAGAGGCATCGTAGTACACCGTAAAGTTCTTCTGCATATCTGGCATAACGAGCATTGGGGCTGTTGTCAATCTTTCCTTTAACTCCTGAAAACTCGTCTCGCACTGCGGCGTCCATGTGAATGTGATTCCCTTCTCCAACAGTTTGGTGAGAGGTCTTGAGATCTTGGAGAATCCCTCAATAAACCGTCGATAGTATCCAACCAATCCCAAGAAGCTTCGAACATCCCCGACATTTTCAGGGGTCTTCCACTTCTGTATATCCTCGATTTTGGCAGGATCCACGGAGATTCCTCCCTCCGAGATTATATGTCCTAAGAAGGGAACTTTCTTCAGCCAAAACTCACACTTGCTCAACTTGGCATATAGTTGGTGTTCTCTTAGCCTCTACAACACCAACCTTAGATGTTTCTCATGTTCTTCTTCATCTTTGGAGAAGACGAGAATGTCATCTATGAAAACCACCACAAATTTGTCCAGATATTCCATGAATACCTTGTTCATGAGATACATGAAGTATGCCGGGGCATTAGTTAGCCCGAAAGGCATGACAGTGTATTCATACAGTCCGTACCGAGATACGAAAGCTGTCTTGGGAATATCAGATTGCCTTACCTTGAGTTGGTGGTATCCCGACCTGAGATCAATTTTTGAGAACACACAAGCTCCCCTCAACTGATCAAACAAGTCTTCAATGCAGGGTAATGGGTACTTGTTCTTGATAGTTACCTCATTCAAGGCACGGTAATCCACGCATAACCTTTGGGTTCCGTCCTTCTTGGGCACAAATATCACTGAAGCTCCCCATGGTGAGGAACTAGGGCGAATATACCCCTTCTCCGTCAATTCTCTCAAATGATCCTTGAGTTCTTCTAGCTGCTTGGAGTCCATCCGATAAGGTCTCTTGTATATCGGGGTTGTTCCACGCACTAGCTCAATTGCAAATTCCACTTCACGATCGGGAGGCATACCTGGCAACTCCTCCGGAAAAACATCTGGGTATTCCCGGATAATCCTGACCTCCTCCAGTTTCACCTCAACTTGATTTAATTTAATGTCCCTCCTAGGCTCTTGTATTATTATGAACTTTACTCTTGTGCCACTAGGGTGAGTTAGTTCCACCGTTCTGGTCGAACAATGGATAATCCCTTTATGTTTGGTCAACCAATCCATACCCAAGATAATATCTATCCCTTGTGAATCTATCACCATGAGGTTAGCAGTAAATACTACCCCATTAATGTCTAGGTTCACCTTGGGACACACTTGTCTTGTCCTTATTTCTCCACCTGGAGAGTTTACGGCTAGCATATGGTTCATTTGTGTTGTTGCTAGGTCATGCTTCTTAACAAACCCTTGAGCAATGAACGAGTGGGTAGCACCAGAATCAAACAGCAGGGTTGCAATATGTAAATTGGCAGGAAACTTACCAACTACCACTTCGGGTGCCTCTTGTGCTTCCTCCATAGTGACGTGGTTCACCCGTCGTCTCATTACATTCTGCTGTTGTGGCTGCGTGGGCTTCTTCTTTGGGCATTTATGGGCGTAGTGCCCCACTTCTCCGCAGCTAAAACATTGCACCCCAACCTTAGGTGCCTGGCCTTTGCTGTCTTGGGGTTGGTTTGGGGGTCCTTGTACTGCTGGTCGAGGTGGATATGCAGGGCGAGGCTGCTGTACAAACTGACGTTGTGGCTGTGCTGGTGCTGCCGGAGGCCTGTAGTTCGGGTTGTACCCTCTTGGTGCTGAGTAGGGTAACGCAGCACGGTTCGTCTGCCCTGCTGGTTGCTGCATCAGACGGGGGCGGGTGTTGCTACCCGAGGCTTGATGTGACCAACCGGCCTTCCTCTTATTCTCATTTTCCAAGGCCTTTAGCTTCCTTTCTACCACAAAATGCTCTGTCCACCATCTTTTGGAAGCTTTCATACTCATTTGAGGACATTGCACACTGCATCTCCGCGGTAAGTCCCTCCACGAAACAATCTTGTTTCTGCTCATCAGTCTCTATGTCCCGTGGGGCATAACGGGATAGTTGAGTAAATTTAGTGAGGTATTCCCTCACCGTCATGTTTCCCTGCTGCAGTCCTAAAAACTCCTTCCTCTTGTTTTTGAGTTCACCTCTTGGGATGTAATGGTTGCGGAAGCTACGCTTGAACTCTTCCCAAGTGATGTTCTCAGGGTCATGATGGGCAGCCACGTAGGCGGTCCACCAATCAGCAGCAGGTCCATGCAATTGATGAGAGGCAAACAGCACCCTCTCATACCCTTGGCACTAGATGATCCTCATCTTGCTTTCACTGGTCTTTAGCCAATCATCTGCCTCCAGAGGTTCAGCAGCACTTGCAAACTTTGGAGGTTGAGTTCCTAGAAACTCACTCAACCTTGGTTGGCGTGGTGCAGCTTGTGGAGGTGGAACTTGATGCAAGTTGGCCACCACTTGAGTCAAGTTCTGGATGAGCTGATTTTGATTCTCCAGCATTTGGTGGAGGGGATCAACTCCTTCACGGCGACCACCCCGGTCCTGGCCTCCAGAAAGATGAGGGTTGCATGCCTCATCGTTGTTGTTGGCGGGGTTGGCAGCACGTCCTTTTCCTCTTCCGACCATCTGGCATGATCAACCAATGTTAATTTAAAAGCATTTAGTATCATCTTACTACTTTCATTTGTTTGTACTTTGAAGTGTTGAGGCTTTGTTATACTTTTATGAGGTTTCATATCTCACACAAAAATAAATGCAATATTATTTCATGTGGGTTCACACACCAAAGCAAAACAATCTAAAGACGAGGCTGTGGACAATTGCTCATGGCTTCCACAACTCACGTCACACACCAAGCATTAACACACCATTAACTTAACGTAACGACTCGACTATTCGACATCTTGCTAACTAAGGGAAGGACTCTACACTATTCGTTTTCTTGAGCTGGCTCCTCGGGATCTTCCTCATCATTTCGGCTGCCTTATGACTCTGCTTTGGGTGGGGAGGCTGCTGGTGGAGAAGTGCGACGACGCCTGATCGCTCGACGATCCGGGGAGTCAGGAGTCCATGTATCATTCACGGTGATACACAGTTCATTCCCATCTCCTCTTTCTCTCGCCCTTAAGCAGGCTCGCAGCAACGCCTCCGTTTCCTTCAGGGTGTCCCGGACATCTCGAAGCTCTTGCTGACACTCCTGCAGTCGAGTGCTGAGCATAGCAGTATCCTCCAAGCACAAGTCCATGTGCTCATGGGAAGTCCCTTGCTGCACTGGCGGATACTTGTATTCCGTGGTACCACTCTCACGCTGGAGAACATACATGTACTCAGTCCTGTCCAGGTGGTGACGATAGATGTGACTCTGGCAGGTGATGGCCTCCCAGGTGACATCCTTCTCCGCATCGACCTGTGTCGCTCTACAAGCTGGAGAGCAGTGGATCTTAAGCAGCCGATTTGCGTGTATAATCCTCATTTCTGAACTCCATTCTTCCCTCTTCTCACGGATGGTCTTGGTGGAGTTATAGTGGATGATTAGCTTGCCCGTATTGCCGGCGGCTTCGAGCATACGTCGAAGACGGCGCAACAAGCCTCCTACTGCCAAACCGTAGGAAAGGTACGTCACCGGACGGCTCCCCTCTCTTTCGGCAAGGGCAACTACGGGAACTCTCCCTCCTGTGGACTTGCGAGCGGTGCGAATCATGCGAACCATCTAAAACAAAAAGCATTTAAACTTAGGTTAGATAAACTTTTTAAACAAAAATCCTATTTTGAATGAAAATTGGGGGTAAGATGAAGAAAGTGACTCATTAAATAACACTTTTCAACACACACCTTGTAAAAATAGTTTTTAAGAAAATAGGGCCCTTAAATACGTCCATTTCTACCTAGGTCCACGTTCCTACGGGCAACCTTGGCTCTGATACCACCTCTGTCACACCCGGTTTTTCCGAAGAACAACCAAGTGAATATCACATGTATGCCAGGATCATTTTCTCATACATGTGATGACAAATAGTGAAGCATCATTTATTATAAGCTAGGTGTCGAATATAAATAAGTCTTACATAGCAAATGTCTCGATGGACAATAATAAGTTTATCATAAGTAAATAAACTAGCAGCGGAATATTATTCTTGAGGGCTCCATCACAGGCGTTGCCCGGGGGTCTCCATGAACCTAGAAACCTTCTTCGGGTCCAAAGTCTTGGTCATTATACACCACCTCATTATCTTGACCTGAGCAGCAATATAAACCAACAAAATATGCAAGGTTGAGTACCGATGGTACTCAGCAAGTGTGGGAAAGTTATGTCATGCATGGCTAGAACAAGGAGAGGTTGAACTCATGGTTAAAGCACTATGCAATTAATACCTATCACCTTAGCTTATTAAGCACCTACATTACTACACATGTGAAATGGTCCCAATCTCCCATCCCATCATCATAACCAAATAACCATAACATCATGTTCAATGTTAAGCTCCCCACTTAACATCCAAAACTTCCAAAACCATCAATCCTCTAATCATGAATAAGTCCAAGCCGCTCTTGACCGTGAGCATGGCTGTCATGACAGTTTTGACTCTATAGAGTTTGTACCACTGTACCCACATATAGTGATTTCATCCCCCATTACCGGGTGGACTAAAAGAACCTCCATTATGCCAGTGGCTGCGAACCACATTCACACTTCCCAGGTGTGTAGCCACGAGATCACTACGAAGCCTTTACAAAGGGATTCCCGACGAGCGTGGGCCCACTAAGGTTTCACCCCTAACAGCATACAAGAGGCTCCAACCCCGCTGCAGTGGCCCCCTCTTGAGCCTTGCGGTTCATATGGTAGTCCAGCTGACACCTATTCCCCGCACCATCCAACACACCCATACTACGCCGGGGATACACCTAATTAATTGGCCAAGCTGCCCCATCTCAGCATGTGGTTGGCACGGTAAAGCCAGGTTACATGCTCCATGAACCGGTCCTTAGGATCCAGGCAAGTACTAAACACAAACCCAAGTCTCGTGCACCCAGCACACAACCAAAACATCCAACTTGCCTTGATCCCTACCTCTACATAACTCACAATATCTCATTCAAGAGTATGATAAAATAAACTGATGATCTCATATCCCAAATTTCCCATTCTAAGCATGGCTAAGCATATGCATAATAATAAATGACATGATAAAATAAATCCCAACCCAAGCTACAAGGAAACAAGGTAATGCAATTCTAGGGAAACATCCTAGCACGGGTTTCATATTTTCAATTGACAATGCAAATAATTCTATCTACACATCCTAGTATAGGATCAAAGTGGTCAAGGACACTTGCCTCCTTCCTGCTGCTCTTGGAATGGGTAGTCCTGATCTTGGAAAGGAATAACTTGCTCTTGAGAAGGTTCTACATCATACCATCACACATAGCAAAAGAAAAACAACAATCCATACGACATAGTTCACACTTCCACTTCATACAAACCACACATTCATATTTATGAAAGTCATTCACCATTACATGTGTTGTGGTTACTCTACGTGTGTTGATTTGTGGCTTGCATGCACTTTTAATCATGTGTATATGATTCCTACTTTTGTGTTCACATTTCTACTTACATACTATATATATGAGTTTCCAATTTAAATAAATTCCTTATATTCAATTACTACACCTTTTAGCTACCAAGTATGCATGAAAGGTATTCTCCTTCTCCATATGTGTCTTCAGAATTTCTACCAACCCTAAACTGAATTCTTTGGATTTTAGAACTCCATTTATCATTTACTAGTTGCTATATTTTCAGATTTATTTCCTATGCCTAAATGTGAACTTTATTATGAAAATAACAAGACACATCATCTAAACAGAATAGGTTCTGATCTAAAATATTTACTAATATATTTTTGACCTTTTCCTCTGATGTAAACTATTTTACAATTATTTTCCCTATTTTCCAGAACTATTCTTTACTTAAAAATGTGTCCCTAGATGTGAATAAGAAATTAAACAGATTCATTTCAGCCCAAAATATATTTTTATATCACTCCAAAGTTTTCTAAATACTGAGAAAGTTTTTAATTTAATTTTGACAATATGTTTGTCCCACTTTTAAATTTTAAACACTAGCCACATATTCAATTTTCCTAAATTAAATATCAAACAGGGTTAAAAAGGTAAACTCACCCCACTGCAGGGTCTATTATATTATTTTAAGAATTTCCAGGGGTCTAGCTATACATAACAGAGGAGTTTTCCTAATTTTTATTAAGTTCAAGGGTTAAAACTGATTTTTAAATGAATTTACATGATTTTCTGAAGTTCCAGGGGCTAGATCAGAAGTTTCCGGGCTAGCTCTTATTTCCCGAGAACCCCAGGGGGTAGCACGTAAGATTTCTAGTCTTTATAACGCGGGGCTGATGTGGACCATCCGATTTAAAACAGACGGCTGAGATTATAACGTCGAACTGGTACGCGGGGATTTAAACTCTACCGTGCGATTTAAAATAAATGGCGCACAAGCGGCCACGTCGCTCTGATCGAGCGCGGGCGGCGCTGCCGGCGGCGCACGGCGGCGGGAAGCGGCAATCTCGCCGGAGACTTTCGGATCTTCGAGAATTATTCCTAGAACTGTGATCTTATGGCATAGATCGGTGGAGGAGAGGTCGGGGATCTCACCTCGGGGGTTTTCTTGAGCTCGGAGGTCCTGGAAGATGATCGGCGACGAGGTCCGAGGTGAATTCACGGCGAGGCTCGTCGGCGCTGTGTTTACACCGCAAGTCACCGAGTTTTCTGCACCTGCAAGGTTCCCCGGAGGCGGTGGATCAAGACCAGCGAGTTAGATCGGAATTTCCGAGCGTAGATCGGGCAGAATTCACCGGAGGGGCTCGGGTTCTCACCGGAGTAAAATCGGCGGATCGCGTTTGAAAAACAGAACGAGGCCGGGGTTTTTATAGATGGGGGAGGGCGGCGGGGTGGTTTAGATCGAGTTTGCGTCGCCCCCCAACGAAATTCGGCTGAGATACGCGAGAATTCCCGATCGGTTTCGATTCGGGTAAGAGAGTCCCGGCGCGGGCGCGAGGTAGAAGAAGGGCTGGCGGGCCCCGCCTGTCAGTGGGAGGAAAGGGGCGCGCGCGGCTGCGGGCTGGCGCGGGTTCTGGTTGGGCCGGCTGGTGGGTTGCGGCCCACTGGCCGGTTTTTTTCTGTTTTCTTTTTTCTTTTTCTATTTCTTTTTCTGATTTGAGTTTAATTTGAATTCCAGTTTGAATTTGAATTTTTGCAAAACATGTAACACGTCCAAAAAATTTTAAATTCCCCTCTTAACATGATTTAGGGTCTTAACAATATTTTTTGGGGTGTTACAGGTATGTTGATATTTTAATATATGTTGGGATTACATTCACTTAAAGCTAAGTTGTTGTTTTTATCGTGTTTTGAGAAATAAACTTTGCTTTCTGCAATAAGCCTTTTTATACCTGCCTTGTTGTAAGCTACATATCATATTTTCCCTCACTTGCTGAGTACATCATGTACTCAAACTTGCATTATCATACATCATCAGCAACAGGAGAGGAGTACTATAAAGACTCCGTGGAGTATTAGGAGTGTGATCCACCGTCAACTTGCCTGTGGGGATGGAGTAGAGATGGAGCCGCTGCTGCTGCTTAGTTTGCTTTCGCATTAGTTAGAAGACTTCCGCTGCTAGAATAAGACTTCCGCTACTAGAATAAGACTTCCGCTGCTAGATAAGACTTCCGCTGCTAGACTGAGTCCAAGAGTCATGAGACATTGTAATAAACCCTGTTATTCGTGGATATATATATATATATATATTCTAAATTCGGTTTGTGAAGTATATGTGTATGTGTGATGAACATCCTGAGCACACATACGCATCAGTTCTCGATTCTGTGTTCTACAGAATCGAGGGCGTCACAGATTGGTATCAGAGCCACGGTTAACAGTAGATCACATGCCTAGATAGAAAACACAGATTGGTATCAACCTGCCACGGTTGACAGTAGGTCACACAAGCTAAGATAGAAAACACAAGTTGGTATCAGACACAGATTGGTGTCAACCTACCACGGTTGATCGTAGGTCACACACCTAGATAGAGATCAGAGATTGGTATAGATACCACAGTTGATCGTAGGCCACAAGCCTAGGTAAGACCACAAGTTGGTATCAGTCCACGTTGACTGTAGGACGCACCCCTACTCACAGATTGGCATTAGAAGCCACGCTGACCATAGGATGCAAGATTAGGTGAAATGCATACATTGACATTGGAACCATCTTGACTATCGGACTCCCATTGAGTAAGCCTTGAATAGGAGTTGGGTGCTGAACTTTGTGATAATTGCTTGTGATTGTGTGCTTAGTGTGAGTTGTGGGACGTTTCAGCGTTGTCCATATCCACACATAGTAGAAAGATGTGAGATGCTTCGGCACTTGTTCGCATCCTCATATAGGACGATATTAAGTCCATCCACCTTGATGCATATAGTTAGGGGATCCATCTAACCTTCTAACCTCTATTCTATCTAACTCTCTCTCACAGATGGTGAGAGGAAACGCCGGTCGTCAAGGGAGGAACGTCCGTGGCAACCAAGAGGACGACCACGTCGAGGTCCCCCAAAATGACAAGCCTGGGGCTGGTGAGAACAATCTAGAACGATTGATGGCTATGCAGAACCAGCTTATGCAAACTATGATCCAAACTTTAGGTCAGCTGCAAGCCAACAACAACAACCCTGTTCCTGCACCACCGCCACCACCACCGCCGGCTCACAACAGGCTGGGAGATTTCATAAGGACTCGACCGCCTACTTTCTCACAAGCTAATGATCCCATGGAGGCCGATGATTGGTTGAAGTCCATGGAGAAGAAGCTTGCCATCGTCCAGTGCAATGACCGAGAGAAGGTTCTCTTCGCGTCGCACCAACTTATGGGAGCTGCCGCTGATTGGTGGGACGCTCTCTGCAACGCCCATGTCGACCTGGAGACTGTTACTTGGACTGAGTTCAAGGAGAGTTTCCGCTCTCATTACATCATTGATGGAGTAATGATGCTAAAAAGACAGGAGTTCGAGGGTCTCCACCAAGGACAGAAGAGTGTGAATGAGTACCTTAACAAGTTCACGCAGCTGTCACGGTACGCCCCCGAAGATATCAACTCGGACCAGAGAAAGCAATACCTGTTCATGAGAGGGTTGAACAATGAGATCCAGGTTCAACTCCTCAACTATGACTATGCGAGCTTCCAGAAGTTAGTTGACAAAGCTATAGTGGTTGAGAGCAACATCCGAGAGATCGAGCGAGAGGGCAAAAGAAAGATGCCATACCAGCCACAAGGGAGCAATGTACGTCCCCGTTACATGCCCCCAGCTGCATCACAGTATGGATCGACCGCTCCTGCATATCGCCCTAATCAACCACCACAGCAACGTCCTGCCATGCAAGCACCTCGTGTGCCTCTGCCTCCTGCGCCCCGACTCAACATGGGCGCTCCTGCTCAAAACCCCCGCCCCAATGTACCTGTTGTCGTGGGCAACAAGGCATGCTTTGCATGCGGGGAGACGGGACACTTTTCAAGCCAGTGTCCGAAGAGAGGTCCTGGACAACCAAGCAACGTGCCCAAGCAGAACCCACGGCCGAACGGAGGAGCCAATCAAGGAAACCGTGGACAGCAGAACTACGCTCGCAGCAACGTGAACCATGTTTCTGCTGAGGAAACGCAACAGGCTGAGGACGTCGTGATTGGTATGTTCCTTTCCAACTCCAACCCAGCCACCATTCTATTTGATTCCGGAGCATCGCATTCCTTCATATCATCCAAGTATGTTGCCAAGTATAATCTACCCATATCACACTTGAAATATACTATGTTGGTTAATTTTCCCGGTGGAGAGATGAGGACTAATATAGTATGTCCGAAAGTAAACCTTAAAATAAGGGGGGTAGACTTCCTTGCCAACCTCATTGTCTTGGATTCCCAAGGGCTTGACATAATACTCGGAATGGATTGGCTAAGTAAGCACAACGGAGTGATCCGATGTGCTGAACGGAGCGTGTAGTTGACCAACGAGCACGGTACCCGTATTGAGTTTGAGTCAGCCCAACCAGCAACCGAGAAGGCGACGTTGAATCATGTCGAAGAAGCAACCCTAGAAAGCATTCCGGTGGTTAAGGAATTCTCGGACGTGTTCCCGGAAGAACTCCGCGGTATGCCACCTGACCGGGACATTGAGTTTTCCATTGACTTGGTACCTGGAACCGCACCTATAGCAAAGAGACCCTATAGGATGACCGTCAATGAACTAGTGGAGCTCAAGAGACAAATCCAGGAGCAGCAAGAGAAGGGTTTTATACGTCCAAGCTCGTCACCATGGGGAGCCCCCGTGCTCTTCGTAGAAAAGAAGGATGGAACCCAAAGGATGTGCGTGGACTATAGGTCTCTCAATGAGGTGACAATTAAGAACAAGTACCCTCTGCCCCATATAGAGGACCTGTTCGACCAAATGAAGAGAGCCCGAGTATTCTCCAAGATTGATCTTCGGTCAGGATACTTCCAGCTGAAGATTAAGCCCTCCGATATACCCAAGACTGCCTTTCGGACACAGTATGGTTCGTATGAATATACCGCTATGTCTTTTTGGTTAACGAATGCACCTGCATACTTCATGTACCTCATGAATAAAGTCTTCATGGAGTACTTGGACAATTTCATCGTGGTTTTCATCGACGACATCAGGGTGTATTCGAAAAGCGAGGAGGAACACGAAGAACATCTGAGATTGACATTGCAAAAGCTGCAAGAGCATCAATTGTATGCCAAGCTCAGCAAATGTCAATTTTGGCTAAGGGAGATATCGTTCCTAGGCCACATTATCTCCGAGGAAGGGGTATCGGTTGACCCCGGAAAAGTGGGAGATGTTCTGAAGTGGAACCAACCGCAAAACGTGAGGGATATTCGGAGTTTTCTTGGGATGGCCGGATACTACTGCCGGTTCATCAAGGACTTCTCTAAGACAGCAAAGCCTATGACGGAGTTGCTAACGAAAGGAAAGGCCTTCCAATGGACCCCAGCAAGCCAAGAAAGCTTTGAGGAGCTCAAGAAAAGGCGAACCACAGAGCCGGTTTCGGTATTGCCGGACGTAAGCAAGAGCTTTGACATATATTGTGATGCATCAAGACAAGGACAAGTGGTAGCCTATGCCTCACGAAAATTAAAGAAGCACGAGCTGAATTACCCCACACATGACCTGGAGCTAGCAGCCGTGGTGCATGAATTGAAGATTTGGAGACATTATATCCTTGGTCATCAATGTGAGATCTATACGGATCATAAAAGCCTCAAGTACGTATTCACTCAAATGGATTTGAATTTGAGGCAACATCAATGGTTGGAACTCATCAAGAATTATGATGTTGGAATCAACTATCACCCCGGAAAGGCCAATGTAGTAGCTAATGCATTAAGCCGAAAGGGAGCATGTCACCATCTCAGGGTTCGGGAGCTACCGCCCGAGCTACGTAAGGAGTTCGAACGGTTACATCTCGGGTTCTTGAACGAGATAGGAGGACATGTTGAGAGCTTGCGCCTTGAAACATGGGCGTAGTTGGGATAGGAGCTTGCCGTACGTGGAATTCTCCTATAACAACAACTATCAAGCTAGCTTGAAGATGTCGCCTTTTGAAGCATTATATGGTAGACGGTGTAGAATGCCGCTATTTTGGAATGAAACCAGAGAGAACCAAGTGTTTGTACCCGAAGTGCTACAAGACGCTGAGAAGCAAGTCCAAACAATACGGGAGAACTTGAAGGCTGCTCAGTCACGACAGAAAGGCTATGCAGACAATAGGCGAAGAAAGTTGACTTTCGGAGTAGGAGACTTCGTATACCTTAAGGTATCGCCTATCCGAGGCCAACAATGTTTCAACGTCAAAGGCAAGCTAGCACCTCACTACATCGGACCATTTAAGATTTTGGACAAGCGGGGAGAAGTAGCCTATCGACTAGAGCTCCCAACGCACCTCTCCGACGTGCATGACGTGTTTCATGTATCTCAGCTCAAGAAGTGCTTGAGAGTACCGGAAGAGCAAGTATCGATGGATGAACTTGAACTTCAATAGGATCTGACCTATGCAGAGCACCCTGTCCGAATTTTGGATGTGAAGGAAAGGGTCACGAGGAACAAAGTGATCCAATGGTGCAAGGTACAATGGAGTCATCACACGGAAGCAGAAGATACATGTGAGCGTGAGGAAGCTATCAAGACAGAGTTTCCTCATATATTCTCTACTAAGGAATCTCGAGGGCGAGATTCAATTTAAGGGGGGTAGATTTGTGACACCCTCATTTTTTATTTCTACATATATTCATATTTTATATGTAGAAAACATTTTTAAATGAGTTGAAACAGAGAAAGAACAAAAAAGATAGCCAAAAAGAGCCAATTCCAGTTCGCCGAGGAGCGCTGTAGACAATTTCCGCGGTTGCTGGCCATGTGGCGTGTTCGGAGCTCATCTCTGCAAATGGGGAGAGGTCTGCCGCTAAACTGGCTACGTGGCAGGCTCGGGGCTCATCCCCGTGAGAGGGAGAGGTCTGACTCCGTGGGACACGTGTCGCCTTCAGAGCTAGCCACCGCGGAAAAGAGAGGACCAGCCGCGCGGGACACGTGTCGCTCTCAGAGCTCATCTCCGAGAGGTCCGACCCGCAGGACACGTGTCGCTCTCGGAGCACACCTCCGAGAGGTCCGGTCCTACTGGACACGTGTCACCTCCAGAGCTCACCTCAGGGAGGTCCGGTCCTATTGGACACATGTCACCTCCGGAGCTTACCTCCGGGAGGTCCATCACTGTTGGACACGTGTCGACCTCGGAGCTCGTCTCTGAGAAGAAAGGAAGATTCGGCGCTGCTGGACACGTGGCATTTTCGGAGCCCACCTCCGAAGAAGAGGGGGGGTCCAGAATTTTGACACATGGCACATTCAAAGCCACCTCCAAAGAGAGGGGAGGTCCAGCACTGACACGTGGCACACGCGGAGCTCGCCTCTGAGGGAGAAGGAGGTCCTGCCCGCCAGGACGCGTGGCGCACGCAGAGCTCGCCTCTGAGGAAGAGGGAGTTCTCGCCCGCCTGACACGTGGCACAATCGGAGCTCGTCTCTGCGGAAAAGGGAGACCAGGCCCACACAGGAAACGTGGAGCCTCCGGAGCTCATCACCGCTTAAGGACGCGATTCTGAAGCGGTTTTTCTCCCTGCACGAGTGCCCGACACGGAGGAAACTGACTGGAACTCTTCTACGTTGAATACTACAGTGAATCAATTTAAGATAAGTTGTTAAGATTCAAAAAAAATTTGAATAGGACTCTTAATCGAATTCCAATCAGATTATGACTCTTCTCTTCCTGGTTATAAATAGAACCGAAAACCTTTGGCCGAAACCACAAAATTCTTTTCCACCTCCCGAGTCGACGACTTGGAGCCCTAGCCCCCAACTCACCAAGCTAACCACCTTCGCCGGAGAGTCGCCGACGAGCCCAACACGATCGCCGGAGGAGAGCCGACGATTTGTTTCGCTGCCATTGCTAGGAGGAAGGACCCGAAGAGAATAAGGTAGGTCTCCATTACCACCTTACAACAAGATTGTGTTTTCTTTGCATCTGTTCTCTTCGATCCTTTCGAACAGAAGCTTTTTCGTGGATAGTTTGATCTAGATCTTGAGTCAAGATCATTACCACGTCCACATTTGATCTTTACACCTCTGTTCATCGTAAAACCCATGCAAGCCATGCAAGAATACGTACAAACTAAACTGCATCATAGGATTAGCATGCATATGCACCATTGCATCTTTAAGTAGAGTTTGTGCATGATGATTGATTGCTATGAATCTTGTATGTGTGTGATCGCGTAAGAAGGACAAGCTCAGGGAGCTACCTACGACGGACTACAACAGCAAGAATTTGAGCAACAGGAACCGCAAGAACAAGGCAAGTGCCCCTTGACCATATTGATCCCATGTTTTTGAAAGACTGTTTTATTTGCAAAAACGGTGTGAGTGCTTGAGTCAACTTGATGGGAAACCCTTTCATAGGAGTTTACTATTTTTGTTAACCACCCTTGTCGCCGGGAAAGTTAATGAGTCGGGTATGGTTTTTGCTTTTATACTTCACCGAGTCCATGGGATATGGGAAGCGAGATAGATGTGTCTAGCTAACTGCACTCATATGAATAATGAGAAACATATATTGTTAATGAACATGAATCGGAGGGAGATCTAGGCAAGTCTGGGTTTGTGAATGAGGTAGTATGAGATGGTGGTTACTTGCCATAGATCTAAGGACCGGTTTATGAGAGCACATGCCAGGATAACAGTGCCACCACAAGGTCAAGTATGGGTGCGGCTTAGCTGAGTAATTAGGTAAGTTACTAGATTGTTATGGACCGTGGAAGGCGCGGGGAATGGGAGTCGAGTGAGGACTTCCCTGGGAATTGCATGGCACAAGAGGGGGCCCGTGGGTGGGAGAATTGGAGATTCTAGCTTGCTGGTGAAACCTTAGTGAGTCCATACATCTAGTAGCCCCTTTGTAAAGGCTATTTTGTGTTCTCTTGGCCATACACCGACGGTTGTGTACTGGTATAATGGAGGTTCTATAGTCGTCGACGGGTGACGAAATCACAAACTTGTGGGTAAAGAGGTGCAAACTCTGCCGAGTCTAAAACTATCATGATAGCCGAGCTTACGGTCACGATCGCCTGGCCAACTTCCATGATTAGTTGGGATGGTTTTTGGGATGGTTTTGGTTATGGTTTTGGTTGTGGTTTGGTTTTCGGGACTGTTGAGTCCGGGTGATAAGATTGGTTGCATGACTGTTGAGTCATGGCAACGAGATTGGTCTCGGTGTGAGACGAAATTGTTATGAGAAGAAAAGGTAGTGAATACGAGATGGTATTCATGAGATAGTAGTGAGTACGAGAAGGTATTCATGAGCAAAGTTGAGAAGGAATAATGTCTGGTGGAGACATGGAAAGTGATGAAACATAATGGAGGTATGTTGGTATTTTAATACATGTTGGGATTACATTCACTTAAAGCTAAGTTGTTTTTTTATCGTGTTTTGAGAAATAAACTTTGCTTTCTGCAATAAGCCTTTTTATACCTGCCTTGTTGTAAGCTACATATCATATTTTCCCGCACATGCTGAGTACATCATGTACTCAAACTTGCATTATCATACATCATCAGCAACAGGAGAGAAGTACTATGAAGACCCCGTGGAGTATTAGGAGTGTGATCCACCGTCAACTTGCCTATGGGGATGGAGTAGAGATGGAGCCGCTGCTGCTGCTTAGTTTGCTTCCGCATTAGTTAGAGGACTTTCGCTGCTAGAATAAGACTTCCGCTGCTAGATAAGACTTCCGCTGCTAGAATGAGTCCAAGACTCATGAGACATTGTAATAAACCCTGTTATTCGTGGATATATATATATATATATATATATATATATATATATATATATATATTCTGAATTCAGTTTGTGAAGTATATGTGTATGTGTGATGAACATCCTGGGCGCACATACGCATCAGTTCTCGGTTCTGTGTTCTACCGAATTGAGGGCGTCACAGTAGTGAAGGTCAACCTCCCCTTCAACGCCATCCTCGGCAGGCCAGCATTGTACCAGTTCATGGCTGTAGCTCATTACGGATACCTGGTGCTGAAGATGCTGACCTCGAGTAGTGTCCTCAGGGTCCGAGCAGACCAGACCGTCGGAGTCGCAGCGCTGGAGAAGCTCCAGGCTCTAGCAGCATCAAAGGTGGAGGCCTCCGTTAGTGCTGGTACAAGCAAGGAGCCACCTAGCACACGACAACGTGGCTCGTCCTCTGCGCCCCGCATTCAGCCTTCAGGTGCGGAGGAGGTCCCGGTCAATGTTGTCCAGATCGGCGAGGATGTTGCCGAGACCACCCGTATTGCGGGAAACTTGGGCAGCAAATAGGAACTCGCGCTCATCACCTTTCTCCGGGCTAACGTCGATGTGTTTGTTTGGCAAGCATCGCAAATGCCCAGGGTCCCCAGGGAGGTGATCGAGCACGATCTGAAGATCTACCTCGACGTCAAGCAGGTGATGCAGAAGCCTCGAAAGCAGTCCGTTGAGCGGCAGAACTTCATCCGTGAAGAAATCAAGAAGTTGCTCGACGCTGGCTTCATCCGAGAAGTCCACCACCCAAGATGGTTGGCCAAACCTGTCATGGTACCCAAGGCTGGCGAGAAGCTCCGGATGTGCATCGACTACACCAGCCTAAATAAGGCAAGCCCTAAGGACCTATTTCCCCTCCCACGAATAGATCAAATTGTAGATTCTACTTCTGGCAGTGATCTACTGTGCTTCCTAGATGCTTATTCTTGTTTCCATCAAATACCCATGTCTAGACAAGATGAAGAGCATACTACTTTTATAACAGTAGACGGCCTTTATTGTTATGTCTCTATGCCTTATGGTCTTAAAAACGCCTTGCCTACCTTTGTGCGTGCCATGCATAAGACATTCGGGGACCTAATAAGGGACATAGTGGAGGTGTACGTCGATGACATCATAGTCAAAGTCAAGTCGCATACATCTCTGTTAGACAACTTAGCCTTAGTATTCGACAAATTTTTCACAACATGCACCAAGCTGAACCCAGATAGTGCGTATTTGGAGTCTCTGCCAGGAAACTCCTCGGTTTCTTGGTCTCGCACCGAGGAATCGAGGCTGACCCCGATAAGATCAAGGCTATAGAGATGATGTGTCCTCCCGCTCGAGTCAAGGATGTACAAAAGCTCATGGGATGCCTGGCCGCTCTCAGTCGGTTCATCTTCCGACTGGCAGAGCGTGCTCTCCCGTTCTTTAAGCTTCTGCAGAAGACTGGACCCTTTGTCTGGACTAAAGAAGCTGACAAGGCCTTCCAAGAGTTGAAGCAGTACCTCACCTCGCTACTGATCATGGTAACTCCGGAGCCGGGTGAGAACCTATTGCTCTACATCTCTACGAAAGAAGAAGTCATTAGCATGGTCCTGGTCCCTGAGCGGCCAGAACCCGAGCGACTCCAAACACCAAGCAAGGATCCTGCTGCTGGTCCCGAGTCTCAGGACCTGGACCCTGCAGGAGAACTTGGGGTAGCTCCGGGCCAGGATGCCCCCGAGTCCCTGCTCCCTGAGGCTGGACCCTAAGACCAAGAAGCTGCAGGCCTCCTGCCAATGGAGGAATATGCTCCGGACCCTTCCAGGAGGGTCCGGACCACTCAGCGACTGGTCTAATACATCAGTCAGATCCTCCATGACACCAAGACAAGGTATTCGGAGGTCCACAAGCTGCTATACGCGGTGTTGATCGCGTCAAGGAAGCTCCGCCACTACTTCCAAGCTCACAAGGTCTCGGTGGTAACGACTTACCCACTGAAGACGATGCTCCACATCCCCAACATAACGGGGAACATAGCAAAGTGGGCAGATGGGCTGGCGGAGTTCGACCTCGACTTCCTGCCGCGCCACGCCGTCAAGAGCCAGGCACTGGTGGACTTCGTGGCGGAATGGACCCCGCTCCATTCCACCCAGAGGCTCAAGATGACGGTGACCCGGAGCCCAGACCTCTGGTGTTCATCGGACCCCATTGGACACTCTACTTCAACGGCTCCTCACGCAAGTAAGTTGCCAGAGTGGGGGTCCTACTCATCTCGCCAGCAAGAGAGCAGTTCAAGTACATGGTGCACCTCGACTTCAAGGCTACGAACAACATGGCGGAGTACGAAGCCCTCATATTTGGGATGAGTACTGCCCTGTCTTTAGGTGTGCTGCAGATGCTAGTCAAAGGAGACTCCCAACTCGTCATCAAACAAGTAAAGCATGAGTGCTCTTGTAATGATCCTTAGCTTGCTGCCTAACTTATCCATGTGCAGAAGATGGAGAAGGAGTTTCATGCCTTCAAGTTGTGCCATATCCCCCGGGCCAACAACACGGTGTCAGACGAGCTTTCAATGAAAGCCTCTACATGGGCTCCGGTCCCCGAAGGTGTCTTTGAAAGGAAGCTGTTGCGTCCAATAGCCTGGCCTGCCAAACCAGGCGAAGGGGGTGAGTCCAGCATCTCGAAGCTGGCAGTCTCAGCGGCCCTGCAACCATGGCGCTTGCCAAGGATCGTATGCGTCACCGAGGACTCCGTGCAACCCGACGCCCAAGATCCAAAAGCTCAAGTAGGTCCTGATGCATGGATCACGGAGGTCCGGGCCTACTTGAAGGACAATATCCTTCCCGATGAACATGTATCCGCTAAACGGATCGTTCGTATGGATAAGAGATACACAGTGGTAGATGGGGATCTCTACCGGCGTGGCGCCAACAGCGTCCTATTGTGGTGCATAACCCGGGAGGAGGGCTGCGAGCTACTCGCAGAGATCCATGGAGGCGAGTGCGACAACCATGCTTCGTCCCGCACGCTGGTCGGTAAAGACGGCACGGATTTTACTAGCCGACAGCTCTCCTGGATGCCGTCGAGCTGGTCAAGAGATGCAAGACGGTGCAAGTCCCACGCCAAGCAGATCCACACACTGGCGCAGACGCTGTAGATGATCCCCGCCATCATGGCCATTCGCAATATGGGGGTTGGACATCCTGGGGCCATTCCCCAGAGCCGTCGGAGGGTACCGGTACCTCTATGTCGTCGTAGACAAGTTCACCAAGTGGCCGGAAACAACCCCTATGGTCACCATCAACAAGCAGTCCACAGTAAAATTCATCAAGTCAATCATCTACAAGTTCGGGGTCCCGAACAGGATCATCACCAACAACAGGACCCAATTCACCAATGCAGCATTCCAAGAATATTGTGAGGACCTTGGTATCCATGTCTGCTATGCGTCCGTTGCTCACCCAGAGAGCAACGGCCAGATCGAGAGAGCCAACGATGAGATACTCAGGGGCCTTATCGCGCGTACATACGCTGGCCTGGAAAAGCATGGCGCTAACTGGATAGATGAGCTTCCGTGAGCACTATGGGCTAGCCGGACATCACCCAGCCGAGCCACAGGGGAGACTCCCTTCTTCCTGGTCTATGAAGATGAGGTCGTCCTCCCTCCGGAGTGTGAGACCTATGTGTGCTGAATACATTGGCAATTAGGATAAAAGTTAGCATTAACATTCAAAGTTTTGAATATTGCCAAAACATTCTTCTGTGGCAAGGTCCGACAAGTTCTTTGTTAGGTCCGCCAAGTGTTGGCAAGGTCCGACGCAAGGTCCGGAGAGCTCCTGCAAGGTCCGAAGAGCTTCTGTGAGGTCCGGAGCTTGTTTTTAGGGAGCTCCCGTGAAGTTCAAATCGTAGAACTGCAGCGTCTTGTTTTTGCTTTTAACTCGCAATGTTTCAAACTTGCTTTATGGGAAGGTTTGCTTAGTATTAATTTGCTAAGTTTTTGGTGTGTTTTGGTGGTTATGGCTGTTATCATTTGATATGGTTTGCAACATGCTTATGTAACGTGCTCATGTAAGGTGTTGTGGTTTTTGAACTAACGTGAGTCAAGTCGAGGACTTGTGCTCGGAAGAATTAGTTGTTTATTCACGTGCAGGTGTTGCTTGAGTTCAAGACATGGCTGGTGACGGGATCCTTGGACTAGTCTCAGGGAGGAGATGAGGTTCCAACAACCAAGTTAGGGAGGAGCTGTGGTTGAGTTGATCGGGAGGTCGCGCAGCATGTTTGGATCAAGGGCAGTGCATATGAAGGTTGCGTGTACGTCGTTGGAAGGTGTTTGCACATGTGCAAGGAGTGCATGGACGTGGCAACATTGTTCCAAGGCGTGATGAAGAGAAGTGGACGTAAAGAATTGGTCGGAAAGGTCCAACCGGCTGGATTGCGTACTCAGGCTGAGGCTGAGTCGGATATGGCTCAAATATGGAAGATTTGAGTTGGTTATGATAGGATTTCGTGCTAGGCACAAAGTTGAGTTGTTTTAGGAATGTTTAGGACGTTCCTAAGGTGTTTGGAAGTCTCACGATTGCTTCTATCTGCGAATAGGAGAGTCCTGAGCAGTTATGGTAAGTTAGGATACGAGTCCAATTAGGAGTAGGAGTCCTAGATTGGATTGTTTAGCCTAAGGGCTGGCTATAAAAGCAAGGGAGGCCAGAGCTCTCGTGGGTAGAGAACTTTGGGCTGTTCCTCTTGTGTTTCTATTGAATAAAATTCATAGTTTCGAGGAGCTTTTGTGCCTTGTTCGTCCGACTTGTTTTTCGTCAAGTCTTTCTCGCCGAGTTTCTGGACAGACCGACGTTGCTTCGGTGTTTCGTTCATAACTCGAGTTTTACAGATCCGATTGACGTGATTCTTTTTGGGTTGTCTTCACAACTCAATTATATATCATCTGTGAAATGTTCACGAGCTTCGGATCTGTAGTTTTTGGGATACATGAGTTTCTTTGCAGCGTTGCAGATCTGTTTTATATCGGGTAGAACAGATTGATCTTCGTTTAATGTTTTGATCGTATCTCAAGTTTTACTTCGTGTTTTCAAGTGATTCTTGTTGCATTAGATCCGTGACTTGATTCTATACCTCTCTACTTGATTTGTCATGGTTGAACACGTTTGAAAACACTTGCACACACGGTTTCTTTAACCGATTGATTTTTTGCTGAGGGGTTTTTGTTGTTTCCGCTGCGAAAAGTTTTAATCTAACATTCACCCCCCCCCCCCTCTGGTAGCTTTTCACGTGCTCTTCAATCCTACACGGAGATCACCTTGGGCTCCCCTCGTATCAAGGCATATGACGAAGCCACGCAGGACCAGATCCAGCGTGAAGATCTCGAGCTCATCAACGAGCACCGATGGCAGGCGGCAATCCGGAACGCACGATACCTCCAGGTGCTCTGGTGCTACCACCAGCGGTCCATGCAGAGCAGAGAGCTGCAGGTAGGCGACCTGGTGCTCCGGCGAATACGTTCACGGGAGGGGTCTAACAAGCTTTCCCCCCACTGGGAAGGAACCTTTCGGGTGACACAAGTATGCCGACCAGGATGCATCCGCCTGGCGACGCAGGATGGTTACCCGATTCCAAACCCTTCGAACATTGGGCACCTCCGTAAGTTTTACCCGTAGCTTAGGGTAAGGCAGTATTTTTCTGTAAAAGGGCCATAGTGCCTAGGACCAGTGCTCGGATCAACAAAACTCCGGAGGGGGGGGGGGGGGGGGGGTCCGGCTACCCCTGTCATCCCGGAGTGGGTCGTTGAACTCCTGTACATCCTGACTCCTCCTATGTAGCACCATGATAAAGAAAACTCTTGCCCTACCTTATGCACGTCTACATTTTGCAGCTTTCCTTTCAATCTTGCATATATTTTTGTGTTCCTCTCAACGTGTACATAGTTGTGTTTCTCTGTCTTGCTCTTGGCCAAAATTATGCCATCCTGGTACAATGCGGCAACGCCTGAGGTACCTGTGTTGTCTCCGGACCCCCTTTGTTACCTTCCTGCTCGGATCCTGTGGCGCCAGAAGGTCGCCCCCCTTCAGAGTGCCATGCTAGTGGGAGGTCCAGGGTGTGTAGCCTGCTTAGCCTGGTCCCGTACCCTAAAGCATGCACACTCAGCCTCCTCAGCGCAGCAGCCAAGTGTTGGGGGCCCGGATGACCACACCACTCTCGGAAGGATGGTAACCATGGTCCGGACACTACTACACCGAATTTCCCAGGTCATGTAGCCTAGCAGAGGACCATAAGCCATAATGGGTCCAGCAAGCAGGGAAAATACAACTACACAGCACGGTTACCCCTTTCTTCTAGTGTTTGTGCAGGCCACAGGGCTCCGGTCCGTGGGGTTGGTTCCGGAACACCAGCTTTCCTAGGGGGCCACTCTCGGACCCCCAAGGCTGGCATATCTCGAAGGGTCCGGAGCTGGTGTCTTGCGTCTTTTTGGTAGGCGTCCTCAAACATTTGGGCACACCTACCAGGGGGCCATCACGACTGGTCAAGGCAAGCAAGACGGTCGGACCACTGCAACGCGCAAGAAGGAAGTGGGTACATATATAAAGAAAGAAACAAGGGAGCATCAACCACTTTGGCAAATGAGAGAGCCTCCGGTCCTTGCGACATCAAGGAACAGGGGACCTCGTGAAAGCTAATGTAGTCCTTACTGCCGGACCTTGCACCGCCTCAGCCCTAAGGGAGTGACTACGACAAGCAATCAAGTACACAAGCCTCGAGTGCCTGAAGGATGAGAGACCAACAAAAGGACTTTCATTCATCAACATAGAAGTACAAGACAAGACACAAAAGACAAAAGAAAGATACAAAGGCCAGGGCCCGCCTAGGACTCGTCCGCACCATGCCTAAACCACTCGGCGATGAGGGCTCCTAAGTCTTCGACCTCAGACTGAGCTGCCGCCTCCCTCGCAGTGACAGGGCCTTGGAAGACCGATTCCAGGGAGACACTGGGGTCCCAACTTCGGAAGCAAGTCAACACATGTGTTGCCACCTCCTTAGCCAGGGCCTTTCCCTCTGCCTCCAGCTGGTCGGCGACAACATCTTCCAACGCTGCCATCTTCACGCCTGCAGAGTCAAGTGCAGGGAGCACTTGGCTCATCTCCTGCGAAGGCTCGCTGGCGTGCACCAGGCTGAAGCCGAAGGGCACCTGTGCTCACTCGGCACGGCCCAGGAAGTCCTAGACTTGCTGGACCTCCGCCGTGCGCAAAGCTCGGAGCTCCTGAAGCTCATGTTGTGCCGCCGCCAGGGCTGCTGCGTCGCTTTCGGAGAGTCTTTTCTCCCTGGCAGCCAACGCCGCCTCCCGGCCATCAAGGTCATGGTCACGACGCTTCAGTCCCTCCTCGCGGAACGAAGCATCAAATTCTGCAGCCAGGAGGTCCTGGCGCTCCTTCATATGCCTCTCCCGCTCCTCGTTTAGGGACGGCTGCTGGCGATCCAAGTCATCGGCCCGAGACTTCAACACGGTCTGCTCCCGCTGCAAGCGTGACGAAGACTCCTCCTCCTTCTCTGATAGCTCAAGCTAGCGCTCGCCTACTGTGATCTCACGTCGAGCCAGCGTTAACCGTAGCTCTTCTAGGGCTGTGAGGCGAGCATTGCCGTCTGGTGGGCCTCGTTAGCTTCTGTCCAGAGCTTATTGGACTGCTTTTCCAACTGATCAACCAGGTTCTGCTGCCGGTTGGTCAGTTCCTGATCCTCCCGCAAGCGAGCCTTCTTCGTCTCCAACCTCCTCCGTGTCTCCCGGGTCCGGAAGTTGAGCATCCTTTCCCAACTACCGAGGCGCTCATCCCCTTGCTGAATGGCTTCTCGCTCCTGGTCCAGCGCCAGTTGAACTCGGCGGAGGCTTGCCTGAGCCGAGGCCACGGCCTCAGACAAGAGGACCCGCTCGACACATGCCGGAGGCTCCTGGGCATCATCCTCCGGGATGTCGATGGCCGTTGGAGTAGCCACCAAGATGCAGGGACCAAGAGAAGCTTTGGCTTGGTCCTCGGAAGGAGCGGGTGTGCTTTTGGCTGGGGAATACTACCCTCTGGGGTAGGGGCTGCAGCATCCGACGCGCCCTCATCGACGGCAGGAGCAGGCTCGTCGCCATGTGTCAGCGGAGCTTCGTCAGCCTCAGCTGGTCCGGAACAAGGCCACAGAGCATGGACCAACGGAGGATCCTAGCTTGGGTCTTCCACACCAGGGTCGCCGGGGTGACACCTTCAGAAGAAGCAGGCGGCGTGGACATCGCCGGCGCTGGAGGGTCCGCATTCTGAACTGGAGCAGCACCAGGAGCCGTTGGCGGATCGCTGGACACCACGGGCACCAGAGCGCTCCGAGGAGCACCTGCAGACGGAGCCCTATGTAAAGAACGGGGTCAGCAGCCAAACATCAAAGCATAACCAAAAGCAGCAAGAGCTGATCTCGAATGATCTACCTGGGGCGGGTGAAGCTCCATGAAGCGGCTCGGAAACGCTTGCCCGGGCCTCCGGAGCCACCGGACCCCCCGGCTGCAGCTGGCCTCTTCGTTGACGATGGAGGTGGTGGAGTTGCACAGGTTCCCTCTGTGGGCTTGGATGCAGGACCGGCCGCACTGCCTCCGGTCTCGTCCTCCAGTTCAACCACTGCAGGCGCCACGGGGCCGGATGCCGAGGTAAAGCTCCCGTCTGCACACATCAGCCTCCGCTTCTTCCCTGGGTGAGCTAGGCCAGAGGGCCACCGGCGCCTTCCCCTTTCCCTTGTACAGGCTTGGAGCAGAGGAGTTCGGAGCCGCGGAACTCGGCGCGGCAGTGCTTGGAGCAGCAGGGGCCGGAGCGGAGGAAGCGGCCCTCCTGTCGCTCGCTCCAGTCACTCCAGGGATCGCTACTCCTCGTGAAGCGTCACCAACCTGCCAGAGAGCGATGTCGATGTCGTCCAGCGTCGGCACAATCTTCAAGAGCTGCGATCTCAACTCCTGGTCCATGAAGATGGGTAAGCACGACGCCGGTGGGTTGACGAGATCGTCGGAGATGCCGCCGGTTCCAACATCGATGCACAGCTTCGCCAACATGGCGTCCAGGAGCTCCGCCTTCAAGTTGGTCCCAGGACCACGCTCCAGGTGAGACGAGTCATTCTCGCCGGTGTACATCCAGGCCGCACGGCAGCGGTTCTGGAGGGGAGCGATGCAACGACCCAGAAAGTTGGCCAACACCATTAGCGAAGACAACTCCCAGTCCGCCAAGAGCTTAATCCTCGCCAGCACAGGGGAGTAGGCACTCTGAAGGTGGGGCATCTTCTCCCAGCTGGTCCGCGTGGTCGAAGGGGGGGGGAGTCGGCAGATCCAGCCGGTCGTGGGTGTCGGTCTTCACAATGACCCAGTCATCCCTCCAGTTCTCCCACTTGTTAGGGGAGAGGGGAGAGATGTACGTCGCCACAGATCTTGTGTGATGCTGGAAGTAGTAGGCGCCCAAGAATCTCAAGCTCCTCCCCGACGATCGCAGGACGAAGAACGCCCGGAACAGTCGCACCGATGGTGCACCTCCACGAACATCTCGCGAAGGTGGACGAAGATCGACACCAGCATGAGGGAGTGCGGCGTCAGGTGCTGCAGCTGTAGCCCGTAGAACTCCAGCAGGGTCATGAAGAAGGAAGAAGCGGGGAGGGCGAGCCCCGCTAGCATGTACCCGGTGAAGACGACGACTTCACCAGGCTGAAGGTCTACGAGTGAGAGGGATCCGCAGCAAATCCTCCATCGTACTGAGGCGCTTGCCAACCAATCAGGCACCTCACGTGCCCCACATCGGCAACGCTTCGGAGACGAGACTCTCGGAGGTTCGTCGCCATTGGAGCAGGAAGAGAAAGCAAGGAGGCGAGGAGACTGGAGCAAAAGGAAGGAAGAAGAGGCGCAAGGAAGCAAATGAAGGAGGGGACTCCTGCCAGCTGTAGAGGACGTCTTTATTTGCCCCTGACCCTTCAGAAACTGCCGAGCGTGACGTGTCCGACAAAATCGCGTCCGCATCGGCTATACCGCCAAGAACAGAGGTGCCAGGCCCACTAGGCAAGCACCACGGTTCCAGTGGGTAAAAGTGGTTCCCCGAGAAAGCCTGACAAGAGGAAGAGCAAGGGTCGTGTTGGGAACTGTCGCAAGTAATGCGACAGTTGGGCGCAGTGTGTGCCCCCATGACCCTCCAACAATAAAGGGACACATGTCCGTGACAACAGTGGAGTCTCTTCGGCTAAAGCAAGGCCAGAAGACCACCACGCGGGATTATTGACGGAGGCCCCATCTGCAAGAGCCTTCATGTCTGTCCATATGTGTCACACCCGGTTTTTCATATGTGTCCATATTCAACCAAGTGAATATCACATGTATGCCAGGATCATTTTCTCATACATGTGATGACAAATAGTGAATCATCATTTATTACAAGCCAGGTGTCGAATATAAATAAGTCTTACATAGTATATGTCTCGATGGACAATAATAAGTTCATAAAATAGCAGCGGAATAATTATTCTCGTGGGCTCCGTCACAGGCGTTGCTCGGGGGACTCCATGAATCTAGAATCCTTCTTCGGGTCCGAAGTCTTGGTCATTGAACACCCCATCATCCCCTTGACCTGAGCAGCAATTTAAACCAACAAATATGCAAGTTTGAGTACCGTTGGTACTCAGCAAGTGTGGGAAAGTTATGTCATGCATGGCTAGAACAAGGAGAGGTTGAACTCATGGTTAAAGCACTACGCAATTAATACCTATCACCTTAGCTTATTAAGCACCTACATTACTACATAGGTGAAATGGTCCCAATCTCCCATCCCATCATCATAATCAAATAACCATAACATCATTTCCAATGTTAAGCTCCCCGCTTAACCTCCACAACCTCCAAGGTCATCATACTCTAATCATGAATAAGTCCAAGCCGCTCTTGACCGTGAGCACGGCTGTCATGACAGTTTTGACTCTGCAGAGTTTGCACCACTGTACCCACATGTAGTGATTTCATCCCCCGTTGCCGGGTGGACTAAAAGAACCTCCATTATGCCAGTGGCCACGAACCACATTCACACTTCCCAGGTGTGTAGCCAGGAGATCACTACGAAGCCTTTACAAAGGGATTCCCGACGAGCATGGGCCCACTGAGGTTTCACCCCTAACAGCATACAAGAGGCTCCAACCCCGCTGCAGTGGCCCCCTCTTGAGTCTTGCGGTTCATATGGTAGTCCAGCTGACACCTATTTCCCCGCACCATCCAACACACCCATACTACGCCAGGGATACACCTAATTAATTGGCCAAGCTGCCCCATCTCAGCATGTGGTTGGCACGGTAAAGCCAGGTTACATGCTCCATGAACCGGTCCTTAGGATCCAGACAAGTACTAAATACAAACCCGAGTCTCGTGCACCCAGCACCAACCAAAACATCCAACTTGCCTTGATCCCTATCTCTACATATCTCACAATATCTCATTCAAGAGTATGGTAAAATAAACTGATGATCTCATATCCCAAATATCCCATTCTAAGCATGGCTAAGCATATGCATAATAAATGACATGATAAAATGAATCCCAACCCAAGCTATAAGGAAACAAGGTAATGCAATTCTAGGGAAACATCCTAGCATGGGTTTCATATTTTCAATTGACAATGCAAATAATTCTATCTACACATCCTAGTATAGGAACAAAGTGGTCAAGGACACTTGCCTTCTTCCTGCTGCTCTGGGAATGGGTAGTCTTGATCTTGGAAAGGAAGAACTTGCTCTGAAGCAGGTTCTACATCATACCATCACACATAGCAAAAGAAAACAACAATCCATAAGACATAGTTCACACTTCCACTTCATACAAACCACACATTCCCATTTATGAAAGCCATTCCCATACCTATGTGTTGTGGTTACTCTATGTGTGTTGATTTTTGGGCTTACATGCACTTTTAAACATGTGCATATGATTTCTACTTTTGTATTCATATTTATGTTGCATACTATATATGAGTTTCCAATTTAAATAAATTCCTTATATTCAATTGATACACCTTTTAGCTACCAAGTGTGCATGGAGGGTATTTTCCTACTCCAAATGTGTCTTCAGACCTTCTACCAACCCTAAACTGAATTCTTTGGATTTTGGAAACTTCATTTATCATTTTCTAGTTATTCATACCTAGCTTGCTAGATTTTCAGATTTATTTCCTATGCCTAAATGTGAACTTTATTATGAAAATAGTAAGACACCTCATCTAAACAGAATAGGTTTTGGGTCTAACATATTAAATAGTATATTTTTGAACTTCTCCTCTGATGTGAACTATTTTACATTTATTTTACTAATTTTCAGAATTATTCTCTACTTAAAAATGTGTCCCTATAACTAATAAATGTGAATAATCAATTAGACAGATTCACTTCAGCCAAAAATCTATTTTTATCTCACTCCAAAGTTTTCCAAATACTAGGAAAGTCTTTAATTTGAATTTACATTGTGTTTGTCCCATATTTTAAATTTTAAATACTAAACACATATTCAAATTCCTAAATTTAATATCACATAGGGTTAAAAAGGTAAACTCACCCCACTACAGGGTCTATTATATTATTTTAAGAATTTCCAGGAGTCTAACTACACATAACAGAGGGGTTTTCCTAATTTTTATTAAGTCCAGGGGCTAAAACTGATTTTTAAATGAATTTACATGATTTTCTGAAGTTCCAGGGGCTAGATCAGAAGTTTCCGGGGCTAGCTCATATTTTCCGAGAACCCCAGGGGGTAGCGCGTAAGAATTCCGGCTTTTATAATGCAGGGCTGACGTGGACCGTCCGATTTAAAACAGACGGCTGAGATTATAACGTCGAACCGGTACGCGGGGATTTAAATTCTACCGTGCGATTTAAAATAGACGGCGCACAAGCGGCCACATCGCTCTGACCGAGCGCGGGCGGCGCTGCCCGGCGGCGCACGGCGGCGGGAGGCGGCGATCTCGCCGGAGAGATTTGGATCTTCGTCAATTCTTCCTAAAACTGTGATTTTATGGCATAGATCGGTAGAGGGGAGGTCGGGGATCTCACCTCGGGGGTTTTCTTGAGCTCGGAAGTCCTGGAAAGCGGTCGGCGACGAGGTCCGAGGTGAATTCATGGCGAAGCTCATCGGCACTGTGTTTGAAGCGCAAACCACCGAGTTTTCTGCACCTGCGCGGTTCCAAGGAGGCGGTGGATCAAGATCAGCGAGTTAGATCAGAAATCCCGAGCGAAGTTCGAGCGAAATTGGCCGGAGTAACTCGAGTTCTCACCGGAAGGAAAAACGATGGATCGTGGGGAAAAACGGGGAGATGTCGGGGTTTATATAGCCGGGGAAGGGCGGCGGGTTTGTTTAGATCGAGTTGGTGCCTTCTGGGACCGGGAGTCGGGCTGAGGGACGCGGAAATCCGGTCGGTTACGATCGCGCGCGCGGGGAAGAGTCCGGAGTCGGCGCGAGCGGGGGGTTGGGGATGACAGGTGGGTCCCGCCTATCTGTGAGAGGAAAACGGGCGCGCGGCTGCGGGCTGGCGCGGGGTGAGGTGGGCCGGCTGGTGGGTTTCGGCCCACTGGCCGGGGAGGTTTATTTTTTTCCTTTTCTTTTTCTTTTTCATTTCTGTTTTGAGTTTAATTTGAATTCCAATTTGAATTTTTGCAACACGTGCAATACGTCCAAAAGATTTTAAATTCCCCTCTTAACAGGATTTTGGGGTGTTACAGCTCTACCCCCCTTAAAATAAATCTCGTCCTCGAGATTGGTGGTTCTAAGAAAACAATTCCCGAAATTGTGCCTTAAGCTCGTCTTCTCGCTCCCAGGTGGCTTCCTCTTCCGAGTGATGCTTTCACTGCACCTTGCACATCCGGATTCTTTTATTCCTTGTGAGGCGTTCCATTGTCTCCAAAATCTTGGATGGTTGCTCGGCATAAGACAGATCCTCAGCTACGTCAACCTCATTCATGGGTAACATCTCTTCAGGTGTTCTCAGACATTTCTTGAGCTGTGACACATGGAATACATCGTGCACATCCGATAGGCGAGCCGGTAATTCTAGTTGATACGCCACTTCGCCTTTCCTCTCCAGAACTTGAAAGGGTCCGATGTATCGAGGTGATAACTTCCCTTTCACCTTGAACCGACGAAGTTCTCAGATAGGGGACACCTTGAGATAGACATAGTCTCCCTCGTTGAAAACGAGCTCTCTTCTCTGTACATCGGCATAGCTCTTTTGTCGTGTCTGTGCTATCCTCAAGTTGTTGTGAATTTCCCTCACTTTCGCCTCGGCTTCTTGTAGTACTTCGGGACCAAACACTTTACTTTCCCCTGTTTGGTTCCAAAATAGGGGAGTTATGCACTTCCTCCCATACAAAGCTTCAAACGGTGACATCTTCATACTAGCTTGATAGCTGTTGTTATAGGAGAATTCCGCATACGGTAAGTTCTTGTCCCAACTCCGATTGCTTTTGAGTGCACACGCCCTCAGCATATCCTCAAGAATCTGATTGGTTCTTTCCGTCTACCCGTCAGTTTAGGGATGATAGGCAGAACTAAAGTTCAGATGGGTTCCCATGGTTTCGTGCAAGTTCTGCCAGAACCTCGAGGTGAATTGTGTCCCTCAATCCGACACTATCTTCTTTGGCACTCCATGGTGACACACGATCTTTGACATGTACAATTCTGCCAATTTGGATCCGCTGTAGCTTTCTTTCATGGGTATGAAATGAGCTACCTTGGTTAGCCTGTCGATGATGACCCATATTGAATCATATCCTGATTGGGTCCTAGGCAATCCCACTATGAAATCCATACCGATTTCTTCCCATTTCCCTTCAGGCACTTTGAGTGGTTGCAATAATCCCGCGGGTCGTTGATGTTCTGCTTTCACCAACTGGCATGTATCACATAGGGCAACATGTTCCGCGACATCTCGCTTCGTGCCATACCACCAATACCTGCTCTTGAGGTCCTGGTACATCTTCGTACTCCCAGGATGAATGGAATAGTCAGAATCATGAGCCTCCTTCAAAATCAATTCACGGATCTTCTTTACTTCTGGCACACAGATTCTTTTCCCGTGCCAAACCGTTCCCTGTTCATCCTCTCTGAAACCAGGGGCTTTATTTTCCTTGATGAGTTGCCTGATTTCTTGTATCTTCTCGTCATTCTTTTGACCATCGCGTATTTCTCGCTCTAGTGTGGAGTCCACTTCCATGGCGATGGCTTCACCACTATTCACAAGGCATAGATTGAGCCTTATAACCTCATCCTTCAATTCTGCAGGCATGTCCTTCAAGCTCAACTTATTGACCTGCACTTTCCGACTTAAAGCATCTGCCACGACGTTTGCTTTCCCAGGATGATAGTTGATGCCCACATCAAAGTCATTGATTAGCTCTAACCATCTCCTTTGTCTGAGGTTGAGATATGGCTGTGTGAAAATGTACTTTAAACTCTTATGATCCGTATATATCTCTGTCATCTTCCCTATCAAGTAGTGCCGCCAAATTTTAAATGCGTGTACCACTGCGGCTAGTTCTAGGTCATGTGTAGGATAGTTCTTCTCGTGCTTCCGGAGCTGCCAGGATGCATAAGCCACGACATGCCCTTCTTGCATGAGAACACATCCCAACCCGTTTCCAGAGGCATCGCAGTACACCATAAAGTTCTTCTGCATATCTGGCATAACTAGCACTGGGGCTATTGTCAATCTTTTCTTTAACTCCTGAAAACTCGTCTCGCACTGCGGCGTCCATGTGAATGTGATTCCCTTCTCCAACAGTTTGGTGAGGGGTCTCTAGATCTTAGAGAATCCCTCAATAGACCGTCGATAGTATCCTGCCAATCCCAAGAAGCTTCGAACTTCCCCGACCTTTTCAGGGGTCTTCCACTTCTGTATATCCTCGATTTTGGCGGGATCCATGGAGATTCCTCCCTCCGAGATGATATGTCCTAAGAAGGGAACTCTCTTCAGCCAAAACTCACACTTGCTCAACTTGGCATATAGTTGGTGTTCTCTCAGCCTCTGCAACACCAACCTTAGATGTTTCTCATGTTCCTCTTCATCTTTGGAGAAAACGAGAATGTCATCTATGAAAACCACCACAAATTTGTCCAGATATTCCATGAATACCTTGTTCATGAGATACATGAAGTATGCCGGGGCATTCGTTAGCCCGAAAGGCATGAGGGTGTATTCATACAATCTGTACCGAGATACGAAAGTTGTCTTTGGAATATCGGCTTGCCTTATCTTAAGTTGGTGGTATCCCGACCTGAGATCAATTTTCGAGAACACACAAGCTCCCCTCAACTGATCAAACAAGTCTTCAATGCGGGGTAATGGGTACTTGTTCTTGATGGTTATCTCATTCAAGGCACGGTAGTCCACGCATAACCTTTGGGTTCCGTCCTTCTTGGGCACAAATATCAATGGAGCTCCCCAAGGTGAGGAACTAGGACGAATATACCCCTTCTCCGTCAATTCTCTCAAATGATCCTTGAGTTCTCCCAGCTGCTTGGAGTCCATCCGATAAGGTCTCTTGTATATCGGAGCTGTTCCAGGCACTAGTTCAATCGCGAATTCCACTTCCCGATCGGGAGGCATACCTGGCAATTCCTCCGGAAAAACGTCTGGATACTCTCTGATAACCCTGATCTCCTCCACTTTCACCTCAACTTGATTTAATTTAATGTCCCTCCTAGGCTCTGGTACTGTTATAAACTTTACTCTTGTGCCACTAGGGTGAGTTAGTTCCACCGTTCTGGTCGAACAATGGATGATTCCTTTATGTTTGGTCAACCAATCCATACCCAAAATAATATCGATCCCTTGTGAATCTATCACTATGAGGTTGGCAGTAAATACTACCCCATCAATGTCTAGATTCACCTTGGGACACACTTGTTTTGTCCTTATTTCTCCACCTGGAGAGTTTACTGCTAGCATATGGTTCATTTGTGTTGTTGCTAGATCATGCTTCTTAACAAACCCTTGGGCAATGAACGAGTGGGTAGCACCAGAATCAAACAGCAGGGTTGCAATGTGTAAATTGGCAGGAAACTTACCAACTACCACGTCGTGTGCCTCTTGCGCCTCCTCCATGGTGACGTGGTTCACCCGTCCTCTCATTACATTCTGCTGTTGCGGCTGCGCGGGCTTCTTCTTTGGGCACTTATGGGTGTAGTGTCCCACTTCACCACAGTTAAAACATTGCACCCCAACCTTAGGTGCCTGGCCTTTGTTGTCTTGGGGTTGGTTTGGGGGTCCTTGCACTGCTGGTCAAGGTTGATATGTAGGGCGAGGCTGCTGTACGAACTGTCGTTGTGGCTGTATTGGTGCTGCCGGAGGCCTGTAGTTCGGGTTGTACCCTCTTGGTGCTGTGTAGGGTACCGCAGCACGGTTCGTCTGCCCTGCGGGTTGCTGCATCAGTCGTGGGCGGGTGTTGCTCCCGGAGGCTTGGTGTGACCACCCGGCCTTCCTCTTGTTTTCATTTTCCAAGGCCTTTAGCTTCCTTTGTACCGCCAATGCTCTGTCCACCATCTTTTGGAAGCTTTCATACTCGTTGGAGGACATTGCACACTGCATTTCTGCGGTAAGTCCTTCCACGAAACAATCCTGTTTCTGCTCATCAGTCTCTATGTCCTGTGGGGCATAACGGGAGAGTTGAGTAAATTTAGTGAGGTATTCCCTCACAGTCATGTTTCCTTGCTGCAACCCCAAGAACTCCTTCCTCTTGTTTTTGAGTTCACCCCTTGGTATGTAATGGTTGCGGAAGCTACGCTTGAACTCTTCCCAAGTGATGTTCTCAGGGTCATGATGGGCGGCCACGTAAGCGGTCCACCAATCAGCAGCAGGTCCATGCAATTGATGAGAGGCAAACAGCACCCTCTCATACCCTTGGCACTGTATGATCCTCATCTTGCTCTCAATGGTCTTTAGCCAGTCATCTGCCTCCAGAGGTTCAGCAGCACTTGCAAACTTCGGAGGTTGAGTTCCCAGAAACTCACTCAACCTTGGTTGGCATGGTGCAGCTTGTGGAGGTGGAACTTGATGCAAGTTGGCCACCACTTGAGTCAGGTTCTGGATGAGCTGATTTTGATTTTCAAGCATTTGGTGGATGGGATCAACTCCCTCACGGCATCCACCCCTGTCAAGGCTCCCAGAAAGATGAGGGTTGCAGGCCTCATCGTTGTTGTTGGCGGGGTTGGCAGCACGACCTTTTCCTCTTCCGGCCATCTAGCATGATCAACCAAATGTTAATTTAAAGCATTACGTATTATCTTACTACTTTCACTTGTTTTTACTTTGAAGTGTTGAGGCTTTGTTATACTTTCTGAGGGTTCATGTCTCACACAAAAATAAATGCACTATTATTTCATGTGGGTTCACACACCAAAGCAAAACAATCTGAAGACGAGGCTATGGACAATTGCTCATGGCTTCCACAACTCACATCACACACCAAGCATTAACACACCATTAACTAAGGTAATGACTCGACTATTCGACATCTTGATAACTAAGGGAAAGACTCTACACTACTCGTATCCCTGAGCTGGCTCCTCGGGATCTTCCTCATTATTGCGGTTGCCTTCTGACTCTGCTTTGGGTGGTGAGGCTGCTGGTGGAGAAGTGCGACGACGCCTAATCGCCCGGTGATCTGGGGAGTCAGGAGTCCATGTATCATTCACGGTGACACACAGTTCATTCCCATCTCCTCTTTCTCTCGCCCTCAAGCAGGCTCGAAGCAACGCCTCGGTTTCCTTCAGGGTGTCACGAACATCCTGAAGCTCCTGCTGACACTCGTGCAGTCAAGCGCTGAGCATAGCAGCATCCTCCAAGCACAAGTCCATGTGCTCATGGGAAGTTCCTTGTTGCACTGGCGGGTACTTATACTCCGTTGTACCACTCTCGCGCTGGAGGACATACATGTACTCAGTTTTGTCCAGGTGTCGACGATGGATGTGACTCTGGCAGGTGATGGCCTCCCAGGTGACATCCTTCTCCGCATCGACCTGTGTCGCTCGACCAGCTGGAGAGCGGTGGATCTTGAGCAGCTGATTTTTGTGGATAATCCTCATCTCTGAACTCCATTCTTCCCTCTTCTCACGGATGGTCCTGGTGGAGCTATAGTGTATGATTAGCTTGCTCGTATTGCCGGCGGCTTGGAGCATACGTCGAAGACGGCGCAACAAGCCTCCTACTGCCAATCCGTAGGAAAGGTACGTCACCGGACGGCTCTCCTCTCGTTGGGCAAGGGCAACTACAGGAACTCTCCCTCCTGTGGACTTGCGAGCGGTGCGAATCATGCAAACCATCTAAAACATAAAGCATTTAAACTTAGGTTAGATAAACTTTTAAACAAAAATCCTATTTTGAATGAAAGTTGGGGTAAGATGAAGAAAGTGGCTCCATTAAATAACACTTTTCAACACACACCTTGTAAAATAGTTTTTAAGAAAATAGGGCCCTTAAATGCGTCCATTTCTACCTAGGTCCACATTCCTTCAGGCAACCTTGGCTCTGATACCACTTCTGTCACACCCAGTTTTTCCGAAGAACAACCAAGTGAATATCACATGTATGCCAGGATCATTTTCTCATACATGTGATGACAAATAGTGAAGCATCATTTATTACAAGCCAGGTGTCGAATATAAATAAGTCTTACATAGTATATGTCTCGATGGACAATAATAAGTTCATAAAATAGCAGCGGAATAATTATTCTCGTGGGCTCCGTCACAGGCGTTGCCCGGGGGACTCCATGAACCTAGAATCCTTCTTCGCGTCCGAAGTCTTGGTCATTGAACACCCCATCATCCCCTTGACCTGAGCAGCAATTTAAACCAACAAATATGCAAGTTTGAGTACCGTTGGTACTCAGCAAGTGTGGGAAAGTTATGTCATGCATGGCTAGAACAAGGAGAGCTTGAACTCATGGTTAAAGCACTACGCAATTAATACATATCACCTTAGCTTATTAAGCACCTACATTACTACATAGGTGAAATGGTCCCAATCTCCCATCCCATCATCATAATCAAATAACCATAACATCATTTCCAATGTTAAGCTCCCCGCTTAACCTCCAAAACCTCCAAGGTCATCATACTCTAATCATGAATAAGTCCAAGCCGCTCTTGACCGTGAGCACGGCTGTCATGACAGTTTTGACTCTGCAGAGTTTGCACCACTGTACCCACATGTAGTGATTTCATCCCCCGTTGCCGGGTGGACTAAAAGAACCTCCATTATGCCAGTGGCCACGAACCACATTCACACTTCCCAGGTGTGTAGCCAGGAGATCACTACGAAGCCTTTACAAAGGGATTCCCGACGAGCATGGGCCCACTGAGGTTTCACCCCTAACAGCATACAAGAGGCTCCAACCCCGCTGCAGTGGCCCCCTCTTGAGTCTTGCGGTTCATATGGTAGTCCAGCTGACACCTATTTCCCCGCACCATCCAACACACCCATACTACGCCAGGGATACACCTAATTAATTGGCCAAGCTGCCCCATCTCAGCATGTGGTTGGCACGGTAAAGCCAGGTTACATGCTCCATGAACCGGTCCTTAGGATCCAGACAAGTACTAAATACAAACCCGAGTCTCGTGCACCCAGCACCAACCAAAACATCCAACTTGCCTTGATCCCTATCTCTACATATCTCACAATATCTCATTCAAGAGTATGGTAAAATAAACTGATGATCTCATATCCCAAATATCCCATTCTAAGCATGGCTAAGCATATGCATAATAAATGACATGATAAAATGAATCCCAACCCAAGCTATAAGGAAACAAGGTAATGCAATTCTAGGGAAACATCCTAGCATGGGTTTCATATTTTCAATTGACAATGCAAATAATTCTATCTACACATCCTAGTATAGGAACAAAGTGGTCAAGGACACTTGCCTTCTTCCTGCTGCTCTGGGAATGGGTAGTCTTGATCTTGGAAAGGAAGAACTTGCTCTGAAG
Organism: Neostapfia colusana; assembly: GCA_030760725.1. Classification (NCBI taxonomy): domain Eukaryota; kingdom Viridiplantae; phylum Streptophyta; class Magnoliopsida; order Poales; family Poaceae; genus Neostapfia; species Neostapfia colusana. The sequence continues at coordinate 38,783,095 of JASWHV010000013.1, read as the reverse complement.
CAGGTTCTACATCATACCATCACACATAGCAAAAGAAAACAACAATCCATAAGACATAGTTCACACTTCCACTTCATACAAACCACACATTCCCATTTATGAAAGCCATTCCCATACCTATGTGTTGTGGTTACTCTATGTGTGTTGATTTTTGGGCTTACATGCACTTTTAAACATGTGCATATGATTTCTACTTTTGTATTCATATTTATGTTGCATACTATATATGAGTTTCCAATTTAAATAAATTCCTTATATTCAATTGATACACCTTTTAGCTACCAAGTGTGCATGGAGGGTATTTTCCTACTCCAAATGTGTCTTCAGACCTTCTACCAACCCTAAACTGAATTCTTTGGATTTTGGAAACTTCATTTATCATTTTCTAGTTATTCATACCTAGCTTGCTAGATTTTCAGATTTATTTCCTATGCCTAAATGTGAACTTTATTATGAAAATAGTAAGACACCTCATCTAAACAGAATAGGTTTTGGGTCTAACATATTAAATAGTATATTTTTGAACTTCTCCTCTGATGTGAACTATTTTACATTTATTTTACTAATTTTCAGAATTATTCTCTACTTAAAAATGTGTCCCTATAACTAATAAATGTGAATAATCAATTAGACAGATTCACTTCAGCCAAAAATCTATTTTTATCTCACTCCAAAGTTTTCCAAATACTAGGAAAGTCTTTAATTTGAATTTACATTGTGTTTGTCCCATATTTTAAATTTTAAATACTAAACACATATTCAAATTCCTAAATTTAATATCACATAGGGTTAAAAAGGTAAACTCACCCCACTACAGGGTCTATTATATTATTTTAAGAATTTCCAGGAGTCTAACTACACATAACAGAGGGGTTTTCCTAATTTTTATTAAGTCCAGGGGCTAAAACTGATTTTTAAATGAATTTACATGATTTTCTGAAGTTCCAGGGGCTAGATCAGAAGTTTCCGGGGCTAGCTCATATTTTCCGAGAACCCCAGGGGGTAGCGCGTAAGAATTCCGGCTTTTATAATGCAGGGCTGACGTGGACCGTCCGATTTAAAACAGACGGCTGAGATTATAACGTCGAACCGGTACGCGGGGATTTAAATTCTACCGTGCGATTTAAAATAGACGGCGCACAAGCGGCCACATCGCTCTGACCGAGCGCGGGCGGCGCTGCCCGGCGGCGCACGGCGGCGGGAGGCGGCGATCTCGCCGGAGAGATTTGGATCTTCGTCAATTCTTCCTAAAACTGTGATTTTATGGCATAGATCGGTAGAGGGGAGGTCGGGGATCTCACCTCGGGGGTTTTCTTGAGCTCGGAAGTCCTGGAAAGCGGTCGGCGACGAGGTCCGAGGTGAATTCATGGCGAAGCTCATCGGCACTGTGTTTGAAGCGCAAACCACTGAGTTTTCTGCACCTGCGCGGTTCCAAGGAGGCGGTGGATCAAGATCAGCGAGTTAGATCAGAAATCCCGAGCGAAGTTCGAGCGAAATTGGCCGGAGTAACTCGAGTTCTCACCGGAAGGAAAAACGATGGATCGTGGGGAAAAACGGGGAGATGTCGGGGTTTATATAGCCGGGGAAGGGCGGCGGGTTTGTTTAGATCGAGTTGGTGCCTTCTGGGACCGGGAGTCGGGCTGAGGGACGCGGAAATCCGGTCGGTTACGATCGCGCGCGCGGGGAAGAGTCCGGAGTCGGCGCGAGCGGGGGGTTGGGGATGACAGGTGGGTCCCGCCTATCTGTGAGAGGAAAACGGGCGCGCGGCTGCGGGCTGGCGCGGGGTGAGGTGGGCCGGCTGGTGGGTTTCGGCCCACTGGCCGGGGAGGTTTATTTTTTTTCCTTTTCTTTTTCTTTTTCATTTCTGTTTTGAGTTTAATTTGAATTCCAATTTGAATTTTTGCAACACGTGCAATACGTCCAAAAGATTTTAAATTCCCCTCTTAACAGGATTTTGGGGTGTTACAGCTCTACCCCCCTTAAAATAAATCTCGTCCTCGAGATTGGTGGTTCTAAGAAAACAATTCCCGAAATTGTGCCTTAAGCTCGTCTTCTCGCTCCCAGGTGGCTTCCTCTTCCGAGTGATGCTTTCACTGCACCTTGCACATCCGGATTCTTTTATTCCTTGTGAGGCGTTCCATTGTCTCCAAAATCTTGGATGGTTGCTCGGCATAAGACAGATCCTCAGCTACGTCAACCTCATTCATGGGTAACATCTCTTCAGGTGTTCTCAGACATTTCTTGAGCTGTGACACATGGAATACATCGTGCACATCCGATAGGCGAGCCGGTAATTCTAGTTGATACGCCACTTCGCCTTTCCTCTCCAGAACTTGAAAGGGTCCGATGTATCGAGGTGATAACTTCCCTTTCACCTTGAACCGACGAAGTTCTCAGATAGGGGACACCTTGAGATAGACATAGTCTCCCTCGTTGAAAACGAGCTCTCTTCTCTGTACATCGGCATAGCTCTTTTGTCGTGTCTGTGCTATCCTCAAGTTGTTGTGAATTTCCCTCACTTTCGCCTCGGCTTCTTGTAGTACTTCGGGACCAAACACTTTACTTTCCCCTGTTTGGTTCCAAAATAGGGGAGTTATGCACTTCCTCCCATACAAAGCTTCAAACGGTGACATCTTCATACTAGCTTGATAGCTGTTGTTATAGGAGAATTCCGCATACGGTAAGTTCTTGTCCCAACTCCGATTGCTTTTGAGTGCACACGCCCTCAGCATATCCTCAAGAATCTGATTGGTTCTTTCCGTCTACCCGTCAGTTTAGGGATGATAGGCAGAACTAAAGTTCAGATGGGTTCCCATGGTTTCGTGCAAGTTCTGCCAGAACCTCGAGGTGAATTGTGTCCCTCAATCCGACACTATCTTCTTTGGCACTCCATGGTGACACACGATCTTTGACATGTACAATTCTGCCAATTTGGATCCGCTGTAGCTTTCTTTCATGGGTATGAAATGAGCTACCTTGGTTAGCCTGTCGATGATGACCCATATTGAATCATATCCTGATTGGGTCCTAGGCAATCCCACTATGAAATCCATACCGATTTCTTCCCATTTCCCTTCAGGCACTTTGAGTGGTTGCAATAATCCCGCGGGTCGTTGATGTTCTGCTTTCACCAACTGGCATGTATCACATAGGGCAACATGTTCCGCGACATCTCGCTTCGTGCCATACCACCAATACCTGCTCTTGAGGTCCTGGTACATCTTCGTACTCCCAGGATGAATGGAATAGTCAGAATCATGAGCCTCCTTCAAAATCAATTCACGGATCTTCTTTACTTCTGGCACACAGATTCTTTTCCCGTGCCAAACCGTTCCCTGTTCATCCTCTCTGAAACCAGGGGCTTTATTTTCCTTGATGAGTTGCCTGATTTCTTGTATCTTCTCGTCATTCTTTTGACCATCGCGTATTTCTCGCTCTAGTGTGGAGTCCACTTCCATGGCGATGGCTTCACCACTATTCACAAGGCATAGATTGAGCCTTATAACCTCATCCTTCAATTCTGCAGGCATGTCCTTCAAGCTCAACTTATTGACCTGCACTTTCCGACTTAAAGCATCTGCCACGACGTTTGCTTTCCCAGGATGATAGTTGATGCCCACATCAAAGTCATTGATTAGCTCTAACCATCTCCTTTGTCTGAGGTTGAGATATGGCTGTGTGAAAATGTACTTTAAACTCTTATGATCCGTATATATCTCTGTCATCTTCCCTATCAAGTAGTGCCGCCAAATTTTCAATGCGTGTACCACTGCGGCTAGTTCTAGGTCATGTGTAGGATAGTTCTTCTCATGCTTCCGGAGCTGCCAGGATGCATAAGCCACGACATGCCCTTCTTGCATGAGAACACATCCCAACCCGTTTCCAGAGGCATCGCAGTACACCATAAAGTTCTTCTGCATATCTGGCATAACTAGCACTGGGGCTATTGTCAATCTTTTCTTTAACTCCTGAAAACTCGTCTCGCACTGCGGCGTCCATGTGAATGTGATTCCCTTCTCCAACAGTTTGGTGAGGGGTCTCTAGATCTTAGAGAATCCCTCAATAGACCGTCGATAGTATCCTGCCAATCCCAAGAAGCTTCGAACTTCCCCGACCTTTTCAGGGGTCTTCCACTTCTGTATATCCTCGATTTTGGCGGGATCCATGGAGATTCCTCCCTCCGAGATGATATGTCCTAAGAAGGGAACTCTCTTCAGCCAAAACTCACACTTGCTCAACTTGGCATATAGTTGGTGTTCTCTCAGCCTCTGCAACACCAACCTTAGATGTTTCTCATGTTCCTCTTCATCTTTGGAGAAAACGAGAATGTCATCTATGAAAACCACCACAAATTTGTCCAGATATTCCATGAATACCTTGTTCATGAGATACATGAAGTATGCCGGGGCATTCGTTAGCCCGAAAGGCATGAGGGTGTATTCATACAATCTGTACCGAGATACGAAAGTTGTCTTTGGAATATCGGCTTGCCTTATCTTAAGTTGGTGGTATCCCGACCTGAGATCAATTTTCGAGAACACACAAGCTCCCCTCAACTGATCAAACAAGTCTTCAATGCGGGGTAATGGGTACTTGTTCTTGATGGTTATCTCATTCAAGGCACGGTAGTCCACGCATAACCTTTGGGTTCCGTCCTTCTTGGGCACAAATATCAATGGAGCTCCCCAAGGTGAGGAACTAGGACGAATATACCCCTTCTCCGTCAATTCTCTCAAATGATCCTTGAGTTCTCCCAGCTGCTTGGAGTCCATCCGATAAGGTCTCTTGTATATCGGAGCTGTTCCAGGCACTAGTTCAATCGCGAATTCCACTTCCCGATCGGGAGGCATACCTGGCAATTCCTCCGGAAAAACGTCTGGATACTCTCTGATAACCCTGATCTCCTCCACTTTCACCTCAACTTGATTTAATTTAATGTCCCTCCTAGGCTCTGGTACTGTTATAAACTTTACTCTTGTGCCACTAGGGTGAGTTAGTTCCACCGTTCTGGTCGAACAATGGATGATTCCTTTATGTTTGGTCAACCAATCCATACCCAAAATAATATCGATCCCTTGTGAATCTATCACTATGAGGTTGGCAGTAAATACTACCCCATCAATGTCTAGATTCACCTTGGGACACACTTGTTTTGTCCTTATTTCTCCACCTGGAGAGTTTACTGCTAGCATATGGTTCATTTGTGTTGTTGCTAGATCATGCTTCTTAACAAACCCTTGGGCAATGAACGAGTGGGTAGCACCAGAATCAAACAGCAGGGTTGCAATGTGTAAATTGGCAGGAAACTTACCAACTACCACGTCGTGTGCCTCTTGCGCCTCCTCCATGGTGACGTGGTTCACCCGTCCTCTCATTACATTCTGCTGTTGCGGCTGCGCGGGCTTCTTCTTTGGGCACTTATGGGTGTAGTGTCCCACTTCACCACAGTTAAAACATTGCACCCCAACCTTAGGTGCCTGGCCTTTGTTGTCTTGGGGTTGGTTTGGGGGTCCTTGCACTGCTGGTCAAGGTTGATATGTAGGGCGAGGCTGCTGTACGAACTGTCGTTGTGGCTGTATTGGTGCTGCCGGAGGCCTGTAGTTCGGGTTGTACCCTCTTGGTGCTGTGTAGGGTACCGCAGCACGGTTCGTCTGCCCTGCGGGTTGCTGCATCAGTCGTGGGCGGGTGTTGCTCCCGGAGGCTTGGTGTGACCACCCGGCCTTCCTCTTGTTTTCATTTTCCAAGGCCTTTAGCTTCCTTTGTACCGCCAATGCTCTGTCCACCATCTTTTGGAAGCTTTCATACTCGTTGGAGGACATTGCACACTGCATTTCTGCGGTAAGTCCTTCCACGAAACAATCCTGTTTCTGCTCATCAGTCTCTATGTCCTGTGGGGCATAACGGGAGAGTTGAGTAAATTTAGTGAGGTATTCCCTCACAGTCATGTTTCCTTGCTGCAACCCCAAGAACTCCTTCCTCTTGTTTTTTAGTTCACCCCTTGGTATGTAATGGTTGCGGAAGCTACGCTTGAACTCTTCCCAAGTGATGTTCTCAGGGTCATGATGGGCGGCCACGTAAGCGGTCCACCAATCAGCAGCAGGTCCATGCAATTGATGAGAGGCAAACAGCACCCTCTCATACCCTTGGCACTGTATGATCCTCATCTTGCTCTCAATGGTCTTTAGCCAGTCATCTGCCTCCAGAGGTTCAGCAGCACTTGCAAACTTCGGAGGTTGAGTTCCCAGAAACTCACTCAACCTTGGTTGGCATGGTGCAGCTTGTGGAGGTGGAACTTGATGCAAGTTGGCCACCACTTGAGTCAGTTCTGGATGAGCTGATTTTGATTTTCAAGCATTTGGTGGATGGGATCAACTCCCTCACGGCATCCACCCCTGTCAAGGCTCCCAGAAAGATGAGGGTTGCAGGCCTCATCGTTGTTGTTGGCGGGGTTGGCAGCACGACCTTTTCCTCTTCCGGCCATCTAGCATGATCAACCAAATGTTAATTTAAAGCATTACGTATTATCTTACTACTTTCACTTGTTTTTACTTTGAAGTGTTGAGGCTTTGTTATACTTTCTGAGGGTTCATGTCTCACACAAAAATAAATGCACTATTATTTCATGTGGGTTCACACACCAAAGCAAAACAATCTGAAGACGAGGCTATGGACAATTGCTCATGGCTTCCACAACTCACATCACACACCAAGCATTAACACACCATTAACTAAGGTAATGACTCGACTATTCGACATCTTGATAACTAAGGGAAAGACTCTACACTACTCGTATCCCTGAGCTGGCTCCTCGGGATCTTCCTCATTATTGCGGTTGCCTTCTGACTCTGCTTTGGGTGGTGAGGCTGCTGGTGGAGAAGTGCGACGACGCCTAATCGCCCGGTGATCTGGGGAGTCAGGAGTCCATGTATCATTCACGGTGACACACAGTTCATTCCCATCTCCTCTTTCTCTCGCCCTCAAGCAGGCTCGAAGCAACGCCTCGGTTTCCTTCAGGGTGTCACGAACATCCTGAAGCTCCTGCTGACACTCGTGCAGTCAAGCGCTGAGCATAGCAGCATCCTCCAAGCACAAGTCCATGTGCTCATGGGAAGTTCCTTGTTGCACTGGCGGGTACTTATACTCCGTTGTACCACTCTCGCGCTGGAGGACATACATGTACTCAGTTTTGTCCAGGTGTCGACGATGGATGTGACTCTGGCAGGTGATGGCCTCCCAGGTGACATCCTTCTCCGCATCGACCTGTGTCGCTCGACCAGCTGGAGAGCGGTGGATCTTGAGCAGCTGATTTTTGTGGATAATCCTCATCTCTGAACTCCATTCTTCCCTCTTCTCACGGATGGTCCTGGTGGAGCTATAGTGTATGATTAGCTTGCTCGTATTGCCGGCGGCTTGGAGCATACGTCGAAGACGGCGCAACAAGCCTCCTACTGCCAATCCGTAGGAAAGGTACGTCACCGGACGGCTCTCCTCTCGTTGGGCAAGGGCAACTACAGGAACTCTCCCTCCTGTGGACTTGCGAGCGGTGCGAATCATGCAAACCATCTAAAACATAAAGCATTTAAACTTAGGTTAGATAAACTTTTAAACAAAAATCCTATTTTGAATGAAAGTTGGGGTAAGATGAAGAAAGTGACTCCATTAAATAACACTTTTCAACACACACCTTGTAAAATAGTTTTTAAGAAAATAGGGCCCTTAAATGCGTCCATTTCTACCTAGGTCCACATTCCTTCAGGCAACCTTGGCTCTGATACCACTTCTGTCACACCCAGTTTTTCCGAAGAACAACCAAGTGAATATCACATGTATGCCAGGATCATTTTCTCATACATGTGATGACAAATAGTGAAGCATCATTTATTACAAGCCAGGTGTCGAATATAAATAAGTCTTACATAGTATATGTCTCGATGGACAATAATAAGTTCATAAAATAGCAGCGGAATAATTATTCTCGTGGGCTCCGTCACAGGCGTTGCCCGGGGGACTCCATGAACCTAGAATCCTTCTTCGCGTCCGAAGTCTTGGTCATTGAACACCCCATCATCCCCTTGACCTGAGCAGCAATTTAAACCAACAAATATGCAAGTTTGAGTACCGTTGGTACTCAGCAAGTGTGGGAAAGTTATGTCATGCATGGCTAGAACAAGGAGAGCTTGAACTCATGGTTAAAGCACTACGCAATTAATACATATCACCTTAGCTTATTAAGCACCTACATTACTACATAGGTGAAATGGTCCCAATCTCCCATCCCATCATCATAATCAAATAACCATAACATCATTTCCAATGTTAAGCTCCCCGCTTAACCTCCAAAACCTCCAAGGTCATCATACTCTAATCATGAATAAGTCCAAGCTGCTCTTGACCGTGAGCACGGCTGTCATGATAGTTTTGACTTTGCAGAGTTTGCACCACTGGACCCACATGTAGTGATTTCATCCCCCGTTGCCGGGTGGACTAAAAGAACCTCCATTATGCCAGTGGCCACAAACCACATTCACACTTCCTAGGTGTGTGGCCAGGAGATCACTACGAAGCCTTTACAAAGGGATTCCCAACGAGCGCGGGCCCACTGAGGTTTCACCCCTAACAGCATACAAGAGGCTCCAACCCCGCTGCAGTGGCCCCCTCTTGAGCCTTGCGGTTCATATGGTAGTCCAGCTGACACCTATTTCCCCGCACCATCCAACACACCCATACTACGCCGGGGATACACCTAATTAATTGGCCAAGCTGCCCCATCTCAGCATGTGGTTGGCACGGTAAAGCCAGGTTACATGCTCCATGAACCGGTCCTTAGGATCCAGGCAAGTACTAAACACAAACCCGAGTCTCGTGCACCCAGCACCAACCAAAACATCCAACTTGCCTTGATCCCTACCTCTGCATATCTCACAATATCTTATTCAAGAGTATGGTAAAATAAACTGATGATCTCATATCCCAAATATCCCATTCTAAGCATGGCTAAGCATATGCATAATACATGCCATGATAAAATGAATCCCAACCCAAGCTACAAGGAAACAAGGTAATGCAATTCTAGGGAAACATCCTATCATGGGTTTCATATTTTCAATTGACAATGCAAATAATTCTATCTACACATCCTAGTATAGGAACAAAGTGGTCAAGGACACTTGCCTTCTTCCTGCTGCTCTGGGAATGGGTTTCTTGATCTTGAAAAGGAAGAACTTGCTCTGGAGCAGGTTCTACATCATACCATCACACATAGCAAAAGAAAACAACAATCCATAAGACATAGTTCACACTTCCACTTCATACAAACCACACATTCCCATTTATGAAAGCCATTCCCATACCTATGTGTTGTGGTTACTCTATGTGTGTTGATTTTTGGGCTTACATGCACTTTTAAACATGTGCATATGATTTCTACTTTCGTATTCATATTTATGTTGCATACTATATATGAGTTTCCAATTTAAATAAATTCCTTATATTCAATTGATACACCTTTTAGCTACCAAGTGTGCATGGAGGGTATTTTCCTACTCCAAATGTGTCTTTAGACCTTCTACCAACCCTAAACTGAATTCTTTGGATTTTGGAAACTTTATTTATCATTTTCTAGTTATTCATACCTAGCTTGCTATATTTTCAGATTTATTTCCTATGCCTAAATGTGAACTTTATTATGAAAATAGTAAGACACCTCATCTAAACAGAATAGATTTTGGGTCTAACATATTAAATAATATATTTTTGAACTTCTCCTCTGATGTGAACTATTTTACATTTATTTTACTAATTTTCAGAATTATTCTCTACTTAAAAAATGTGTCCCTATAACTAATAAATGTGAATAATCAATTAGACAGATTTACTTCAGCCAAAAATCTATTTTTATCTCACTCCAAAGTTTTCCAAATACTAGGAAAGTCTTTAATTTGAATTTACAATGTGTTTGTCCCATCTTTTAAATTTTAAATACTAAACACATATTCAAATTCCTAAATTTAATATCACATAGGGTTAAAAAGGTAAACTCACCCCACTACAGGGTCTATTATATTATTTTAAGAATTTCCAGGGGTCTAACTACACATAACAGAGGGGTTTTCCTAATTTTTATTAAGTCCAGGGGCTAAAACTGATTTTTAAATGAATTTACATGATTTTCTGAAGTTCCAGGGGCTAGATCAGAAGTTTCTGGGGCTAGCTCGTATTTTTCGAGAACCCCAGGGGGTAGCGCGTAAGAATTCTGGCTTTTATAACGCGGGGCTGACGTGGACCGTCCGATTTAAAACAGACGGCTGAGATTATAACGTCGAACCAGTACGCGGGGATTTAAATTCTACCGTGTGATTTAAAATAGACGGCGCACAAGCGGCCACGTCGCTCTGGTCGAGCGCGGGCGGCGCTGCCCGGCGGTGCACGGCGACGGGAGGCGGCGATCTCGCCGGAGAGTTTCGGATCTTCGTCAATTCTTCCTAGAACTGTGATTTTATGGCATAGATCGGTAGAGGGGAGGTCGGGGATCTCACCTCGGGGGTTTTCTTGAGCTCGGAGGTCCTGGAAAGCGGTCGGCGACGAGGTCCGAGGTGAATTCACGGCGAGGCTCGTCGGCGCTGTGTTTGAAGCGCAAACCACCAAGTTTTCTACACCTGCGCGGTTCCCCGGAGGCGGTGGATCAATATCAGCGCGTTAGATCAGAAATCCCGAGCGAAGATCGAGCGAAATTGGCCAGAGTAACTCGGGTTCTCACCGGAAGGAAAAACGGCGGATCGTGGGGAAAAACGGGGAGATGCCGGGGTTTATATAGTCGGGGAAGGGCGGCAGGTTTGTTTAGATCGAGTTGGTGCCTTCTAGGACCGGGAGTCGGACTGAGGGACACGGAAATCCGGTCGGTTACGATCGCGCGCGCGGGGAAGAGTCCGGAGTCAGCGCGAGCGGGGGGTTGGGGATGACAGGTGGGTCCCGCCTATCTGTGAGAGGGAAACGGGCGCGCGGCTGCGGGCTGGCGCGGGGTGAGGTGGGCCGGCTGGTGGGTTTCGGCCCACTGGCCGGGGAGGTTTATTTTTTTCCTTTTATTTTTCTTTTTCATTTCTATTTTGAGTTTAATTTGAATTCCAGTTTGAATTTGAATTTTTGCAACACATGCAATACGTCCAAAAATTTTTAAATTCCCCTCTTAACAGGATTTTGGGGTGTTACAATATGGGCCCAAGGGCACTGTCGGTACCCTCAAGACCGGGTACCCCCACGTGTAAGAGCAATAGAAGTCATACGCCAGCAACTACGCAGAAGACAGGGACCCAGCCTGCAGGCCGGACCCAACCGCCAACTAGGGAGCACTCATGAGAAGGCTCGTGCCCTAGGCCTCGGGTCCGACCACCTGCTAAGGAGGGCTCTAAGGCTGCTACGTGTCTTCAGGCTCTGAGCCTTACTATCGGCTGAGGATGGCTCCGAAGCCGCCACGTGTCCAATGGTGTCGGGCCCAACCTCTCGCCAGGGAGGGCTCTGGCACTGCCACGTGTCCGTAATCTCGGAGCCACGTCTCCCGCCAAGGATAGCTCCGGAGATGCCACGTGTCCCACGGCTCCGGGCCCGACCTCCAGCATGGAGGGCTCCAGTGCTGCCACGTGGGCAACAACTCCAAGTGTCCCTTCCTGCCAAGGAGAGCTCCGGAGGTGCCACGTGTCCTTTGGCCCCGGGCCCGACCTCCAGCATGGGAGGCTTCGGTGCTGCCACGTGTCCAATGACTCCGTGTGACACCCTCATCTCAGGTGTCAGCATATGTTCATGTTTTATGAAGAAAGAAAACATTCTAAGAAAAGAAGGAACAGAGACGAGTATCAAAAGGATAGCCAATAAAGCTCTCCGAGAGCGCTGAAGGCAACTTCCACGACCAGCAGACCACGTGGCGTGTTCGGAGCTCATCCCCGAGAAGATTGGGAGAGGTCCAACGCTAGACTGGCTACGTGGCAGACTCGGGGGTCACCTCCGCATTTGGAAAGAGGTCCGACCCTGTGGAACACGTGCTGCCCGCGGAGCTAGCCTCTGCGGAAGAAGCAAAGGCATTTTTCATAGGATACGTGTCAATCTCGGAGCTCATCTCAGAGAAGTCCGGATCTAATTGAACATATGACGCCACCGGAGCTTATCTCTAGAAGGTCCGTCGCAGCGAAACATGTGTCGACCTCGGGGCATGTCCCTGAGGGAAGGAGAGCGGAAAGACCGGCACCCACACGTGGCATGCGCGGAGCTCACCTCCGAAGAAGAGGGAGGTCTCGATCGATTGACACGCAGCACAATCGGAGCTCGTCTTTGCGGAGGAGGAGATATCAGGCCCGGAAGGACACGTGGAGCTTCCGAAGCTCATCACCGCGGAAGTAACGAGTTCTAGAGCGGCCGTTACCCGTAAGGACACCGGTACGCAACAGAAACCGATCTAAAATCCACGATGATCACCAAAGATGAGACGTTAGGATCCAACAAAGATCTGAGTAAGACTCTTATTTGGGATCCAATCAGATAAGGACTCTTCTCTTCCAGATTATAAATAGAACCCAAACCTCTGGCCGAAACCACAAACTTCTCTTTCAACTCCTGAGCCGACGACTTAGAGCCCTAGCCCTAACTCGCCGAGCAAAACATCGCCGAAGCGCAACAAGGGAGATCATCAGAGAAGAACCGAGCGGTCTGAGGAGGACCTCGAAGTCAAGAAGAGCATGAGGTAGGACTTTAATACCACCTTACGATATCATTGTGTTCATCTCTTTGCATCTGTTCTTCAATCCCTTTCGAACAGAAGCTTTCTCGTGGGCAAATCACTTGATGATCAGTTTGATCTAAAAGACAAGATCATCGCCACGTCCACCTTTGATCCGAACACCTCTGAACATGCAAGCCATGCAAGAACACGTACAGATCAATCTAATAAAACTAATCATAGGATAGCATGCATGTGCATCATCGCATCTAGTTTAGGGTTTGTGCATGATATTGATTGCCGTGAATTTTGTATGCACGTGAATCCTACATAGCAGGACAAGCTCAGGAAGCTATCTATGACGAGCTACAGCAACAAGGTTTTGAGAATCAAGAACAACCGGAACCGCAAGAACAAGGCAAGTGCTCCTTGACCATGTTGATCCTATGTTTTGGGTAAAACTATTTTATTTTGCGAAAAGGTGTGTGTGCTGAGTCAAACATTAAGGGAAACCCTTTTATAGGAGTTTACTAGTTTTGATTAAACCACCCTTGTCGCCTGGGAAGTTTATGAGTCGGGTATGGTTTTTGCTTTATGCTTCGCTGAGTCCATGGGATTGGGAAGCGAGATAGATGTGTCTAGCTAACTGCACTCGTAGTGTTAATAAGGAACTGATGAGGTTAATGAACATGGATCGGAGGGGGGTCTAGGCAAGCCTGGGTTTGTGAATGAGGTAGCATGAGATGGTGGTTTTGCTTGCCGTAGATCTAAGGACCGGTTCATGCATGCACATGCCAGGATAACAGTGCCACCACAAGGCCAAGTATGGGTGCGGCTTAGCTGAGTAATTAGGTAAGTTGCTAGAGTGATATGGACTGTGGAAGGCGCGGGGAATGGGAGTCGAGTGAGGACTGCCCTGGGAACTGCATGGCACAAGAGGGGGCCCGTGGGTGGGAGAATTGGAGATTCTAGCCTGCCGGTGAAACCTTAGTGAGTCCATACATCTAGTAACCCCTTTGTAAAGGCTATTTTGTGATCTCTTGACCATACACCGACGGTTGTGTACTGGTATAATGGAGATTCTGCAGTCGCCGACGGGTGACGAAATCACAAACTTGTGGGTAAAGAGGTGCAAACTCTGCAGAGTTATTAAAACTATCATGATAGCCGAGCTTACGGTCACGAGCACCTGGCTAAACTTCCATGATTAGATGGGATGGTTATTGGAATGGTTATTGGGAAGGTTCTTGATTATGGTTATTGGTTTGGAACTGTTGAGTCTGGATGATGAAAGGATTGCATGACTGGTGGGTCATGACATGAGATTGGTCTCAGTGCGAGACAAGGTTGTTTTTATGAGGTGAGATGGTAGCGAATACGAGGAGGTATTCGTGAGCATGAGTAAAGGATTGGTTAATGTTCGTATGGAACACGGGAAGTGATGGAGGTATGTTGGTAATTTAATACATGCTGGGATTACATTCATCTAAAGTTAAGTTGCTTTTTTATCATGGTTTTATAAATCTGCTTTTTTGCAAATAAGCCTTTTATACCTACCTTGTTTATGAGCTGCATATCATGTGTTATTCCCGCACTTGCTGAGTACATCATTGTGCTCAAACTTGCATTATTATTTCTTCATCAACAGCAAGAGAAGACTACTATGAAGATCAAGTAGAGCATTATGGCGTGTGATCTGTTCTCAACCTTGCCTGTGGAGGGAGTAGAGATGGAGCCACTTCTGCTTAGATTTGCTTCCACATTAGCTAAATTGCTTCCGCTTTAAAATAAAGATTTCCGCTGCGTAGAAATAAAGACTTCCACTGTGAGCATGAGTCCAAGACTCATGAGGTGTTGTAATAAACTCTGTTATTCGTGGTAATATATAGTCTGGATTCAGTTTGTGGAACGCATGTGTATGTGTGAAGAACATCCTGGGCACACATATACATTAGTTCTCGATTCCGTGGTTTTCCACAGAATTAAGGGCGTCACAGATTGGTATCAGAGCCACGGGTTGACAGTAGGTTACACGCCTAGATAGAAACCTTAGATTGGTATTAGAGCCACGGGTTAACAGCAAGTTACACCTCTAAATAGAAGTCACAGGTAGCTAAGCCACGCTGACCAAAGGAAGCATCCTAGGGTGAATAGCTTAGATTGGCCTTGAAACCACCTTGGCATAGGAAACCATCCTTGAATAGGAGTTGTGTGGGCCCTTGTGATGATTATTTGTGAATATGTGCCTAGTGTGAGTGGTGGGACGTCTCAAAAACGTTGTCCATATCCACACGTAAGAAGAAGGAGGTGTGAGATGTTTCGCCACTTGCTCACATCCTCATATGGGCTAATATATATATAGTCCAACTCACCGTGATGCATATAGTTGAAAGGACCTACCTAACCTTCTAACCTTCTATTCTATTTCGTTCTCTCTCACAGATGGTGAGAGGAAACGCCAGCCGAAGGAACGTCCAGGAAGATGACCACGAGGAAGTTCCTGCTAACCCCGGAGCTGGCGAAAACAACCTAGAAAGGTTGATGGCCATGCAAAACCAGATTATGCAAACCATGATCCAAACTTTGGGTCAGATGCAGGCCAACCAACACCCCGTTCCGGCACCACCGCCACCACCACCGCTGGCTCATAACAGGTTGGGAGAGTTCATGAGGACTCGACCACCCAACTTTGCTCAAGCAAGCGATCCAATGGAGGCTGATGATTGGTTGAAATCCATGGAGAAGAAGCTTGCCATTGTTCAGTGCAACGACCGAGAGAAGGTTCTCTTTGCGTCGCACCAACTGATGGGAGCAGCTGCTGACTGGTGGGATGCCTTGAGCAACGCCCATGCCAACCCGGAGACAATCACTTGGACTGAGTTCAAGGAAAGTTTCCGCTCCCACTACATCCCTGTTGGCGTAATGATGCTCAAAAGGCAGGAGTTTGAAAGTCTCCGCCAAGGACAGAAAAGTGTGAATGAATATCTCAACAAGTTCATACAACTGTCCCGGTATGCCCCCGAAGATGTCAACTCAGATCAGAGGAAGCAGTACCTA
The DNA here is from genome assembly GCA_030760725.1 of Neostapfia colusana. Lineage (NCBI taxonomy): Eukaryota > Viridiplantae > Streptophyta > Magnoliopsida > Poales > Poaceae > Neostapfia > Neostapfia colusana. The sequence goes on along the minus strand of JASWHV010000013.1, from coordinate 38,767,335 downwards.
TTCATGAGAGGTTTGAACAATGAGATCCAAGTTCAGCTCCTCAACAATGACTACGTAAGCTTCCAAAAGCTGGTTGACAAGGCTATTATGGTGGAAAACAAGATCTGAGAGATTGAGCGCGAGTGCAAAAGGAAGATGCCATACCAGCCCCAAGGGAGTAATGTACGACCTAGGTACATGCCCCCTGCACCGCAGCATGGATTGACCACTCCTACGTACCGCCCTGGTCAGTCACCACAGCAACGATTCGTTGCACCGGAACCTCGTGTGCCCATGCCTCCTGCGCCCCGGCCTAACAATGGCACTCCTGTTCAAAACCCCCACCCCAACGTACCTGCTGCCGTAGGCAACAGGGCATGCTTTGCATGCAGGGAAGTAGGCCACTTCGCTAACCAGTGCCCGAAGAGAGGCCCTGGACAACAAGGTAACGTGCCCAAACAGAACCAGCGACCAAACAGAGGGGACAACCAAGGGAACCGTGGACCGCAGAACTATGCTCGTGGCCACGTTAACCATGTCACTGCTGAGGAAGCACAACAGGCTGAGGACGTCGCAATTGGTATGTTCCTTGCCAACTCCAACCCAGCCACCATTTTATTTGATTCTGAAGCATCACATTCCTTCATATCATCCGAATATGTTGCCAAACATCATCTACCCGTATCCAAACTAGAATGTGCTATGTTAGTTACTTCTCCCGGAGGAGAAATGAGGACTAATATAGTATGTCCTAAAGTAAGCCTTAAAATAAGGGGGGTAGACTTCCTTGCCAACCTTATTGTCTTGGACTCCCACGGAATTGACATCATACTCGGAATGGACTGGTTAAGCAAGCACAAAGGAGTAATCCAATGCGCTGAGAAAAGCATGCAGTTGACAAACGAACACGGTATCCGTGTCGAGTTTGAGTCAGCCCAGCAAGCCACCGAACGGGCGGATTTGAACCATGTTGAAAGAGTAGCATTTGACAACACTTCAGTGGTTCAGGAATTTTCGGACGTGTTCCCAGAAGAACTTCCAGGTATGCCACCTGACCGGGACATTGAGTTTGCCATAGATTTGGTACCTGGAACTGCACCCATAGCTAAGAGACCATATAGGATGCCCGTCAACGAGTTAGTTGAACTCAAGAAGCAAATTCAAGAACAGTTGGAGAAGGGTTTTATCCAGCCAAGCTCGTCACCATGGGGAGCTCCGGTACTCTTCGTGGACAAGAAGGACAGAACCCAAAGAATGTGCGTGGACTACAGGTCTCTCAACGAGGTGACAATCAAGAATAGATACCCTCTGCCCCGTATAGAGGATTTGTTCGATCAAATGAAAGGAGCCCAAGTATTCTCCAAGATTGATCTTCGGTCGGGGTATTTCCAGCTGAAGATTAAGCCCTCTGATATACCTAAGACAGCCTTTCGGACACGGTATGGTTCATATGAATATACCGTTATGTCTTTCGGATTAACGAATGCACCCGCATACTTCATGTACCTTATGAACAAGGTTTTTATGGAGTACTTGGACAAGTTCGTTGTGGTTTTCATCGATGACATTATGGTGTATTCAAAAAGTGAGGAGGAGCATGAAGAACATCTGAGATTGACCTTGCAGAAGTTGCGTGAGCATCAATTGTATGCCAAGCTCAACAAGTGTCAATTTTGGCTAAAGGAAATATCTTTCCTAGGCCACATCATCTCCAAGGAAGGGGTATTGGTTGATCCTGGAAAGGTGAGAGATGTCCTAAAGTGGGACCAACCGAAGAGCGTGAGGGATATTCGAAGTTTCCTTGGGATGGCAGGATACTATCGGCGCTTCATTAAAGACTTCTCCAAGATAGCAAAACCTATGACGGAGTTGTTAATGAAGGGAAAAGTTTTTCAATGGACACAAGCCTGCCAAGAAAGTTTTGAGGAACTCAAGTAAAGGCTAACCACAACACCAGTTCTGGTATTGCCAGACGTAAGCAAGAGCTTTGACATATATTGTGACGCATCCAGGCAAGGGCTCGGATGTGTACTCATGCAGGAAGGACAAGTGGTAGCCTATGCCTCACGACAATTAAAGAAGCATGAGCTTAACTATCCTACTCATGATTTGGAGTTAGCAGCAGTGGTGCATGCATTGAAGATTTGGAGACATTATATCCTTGGTCATCGATGTGAGATCTATACGGATCATAAAAGCCTCAAGTACATATTTACACAAACGGACTTGAATTTGAGGCAACGTCGATGGTTAGAACTCATCAAGGATTATGATGTGGGAATCAACTACCACCCCGGGAAGGCCAATGTAGTCGCTGACGCATTGAGCAGAAAGGGAGCATGCCACCAACTCACGGTTCGGGAGCTACCACCCAAACTACGAAAGGAGTTCGAACGATTACACCTCGGATTCTTGAATAACGTGGAGACAATAGAGATCCACTCCCCATTGGAGCAAGAAATAAGAGAGGGCCAAGCAACGGACGAGGGGATCAAGGAGATCAAGGAAAGAATCCGACAAGGGATAGAGAAGGATTTCAAGGAGGATGAAAAGGGTACGCTTTGGCTAGGAAAAAGGATTTGCGTGCCAAACCTAAGACACCTTCGCGACATGATATTAAGGGAGGCACATGATTCACCCTATTCCATACATCCAGGGAGCACCAAAATGTACAAGGACTTGAAAACTTGCTATTGGTGGGATGGTATGAAGAGGGATATAGCCGAATACGTTGCCCTATGCGACACATGCCAACGGGTGAAAGCCGAACATCAAAAACCCGCTGGATTGTTGCAACCGTTGAAAATACCTGAATGGAAATGGGAGGACATCAGTATGGACTTCATTGTCGGATTGCCACGAACTCAGTTAGGATACGACTCCATCTGGGTCATTGTGGACCGATTGATGAAAACCGCCCATTTTCTCCCTGTAAAGACCAGTTACGATGTTGCACAATTGGCAGAGTTGTACATGAAGCAAATCGTGTGCCGTCACGGAGTTCCGAGGAGGATAATCTCAGATCGAGGTTCTCAGTTTACCTCTAGATTCTGGAGGAAGCTGCAGAAAGCTATGGGTACACGACTGGATTTTAGCTCCGCCTATCACCCACAAACAGATGGGCAAACCGAAAGGACGAACCAAATTTTGGAGGACATGTTGAGAGCTTGCGCCTTGAAACGTGGGCGTAGTTGGGATAGGAGTTTACCATATGCCGAGTTCTCCTATAACAACAACTATCAAGCTAGCTTGAAGATGTCGCCTTTCGAAGCCTTATATGGCAGACGGTGTAGAACGCCGCTGTTCTGGAACGAGACTGGAGAGAACCAGGTGTTTGGACCCGAAGTACTACAAGAGGCTGAAAAGCAAGTCCAAACGATACGGGAAAACTTAAAGGCTGCTCAGTCACGATAGAAAGGCTATGCGGACAATAGGCGTAGGAAGTTGACCTTTGAAGTAGGAGACTTCGTATACCTTAAAGTATCGCCTATCCGAGGCCAACGACGTTTTAACGTCAAAGGCAAACTAGCACCTCGCTACATCGGACCATTTAAGATTTTGGACAAGCGAGGAGAAGTAGCCTACCAACTAGAGCTCCCAAACCACCTCTCTGAAGTACATGACGTGTTTCATGTATCCCAGCTCAAGAAGTGCTTGAGAGTACCAGAGGAATAAGTGTCAATGGGAGAACTTGAACTTCAAGAGGACCTGACTTACGCAGAACACCCTGTCCGAATCTTGGACGTAAAGGAAAGGGTCACCCGAAACAAAGTGATTCGATGGTGCAAGGTACAATGGAGTCATCACACTGAAGCTGAAGCCACATGGGAACGTGAAGAGGATATCAAGGCAGAATTTCCCCATCTATTTCCTACTAACGAATCTCGAGGGCGAGATTCAATTTAAGGGGGTAGATTTGTGACACCCTCATCTCAAGTGTCAGCATATGTTCATGTTTTATGAAGAAAGAAAACATTCTAAGAAAAGAAGGAACAGAGACGAGTATCAAAAGGATAGCCAATAAAGCTCTCCGAGAGTGCCGAAGGCAACTTCCACGACCAGCAGACCACGTGGCGTGTTCGGAGCTCATCCCCGAGAAGATTGGGAGAGGTCCGACGCTAGACTGGCTACGTGGCAGACTCGGGGGTCACCTCCGCATTTGGAAAGAGGTCCGACCCTGTGGAACACGTGCTGCCCGCGGAGCTAGCCTCTGCGGAAGAAGCAAAGGCATTTTTCATAGGATACGTGTCAATCTCGGAGCTCATCTCAGAGAAGTCCGGATCTAATTGAACACGTGTCGCCACCGGAGCTTATCTCCAGAAGGTCCGTCGCAGCGAAACACGTGTCGACCTCGGGGCATGTCCCTGAGGGAAGGAGAGCGGAAAGACCGGCACCCACACGTGGCGTGCGCGGAGCTCACCTCTGAAGAAGAGGGAGGTCTCGATCGATTGACACGCGGCACAATCGGAGCTCGTCTTTGCGGAGGAGGAGATATCAGGCCCGGAAGGACACGTGGAGCTTCCGGAGCTCATCACCGCGGAAGTAACGAGTTATGGAGCGGCCGTTACCCGTAAGGACACCGGTACGCAACAGAAACCGATCTAAAATCCATGATGATTACCAAAGATGAGACGTTAGGATCCAACAAAGATCTGAGTAAGACTCTTATTCGGGATCCAATCAGATTAGGACTCTTCTCTTCCTGATTATAAATAGAACCCAAATCTCTGGCTGAAACCACAAACTTCTCTTTCAACTCCTGTGCCGACGACTTAGAGCCCTAGCCCTAACTCGCCGAGCAAAACATCGCCGAAGCGCAACAAGGGAGATCATCGGAGAAGAACCGAGCGGTCTGATGTAACACCCCAAAAATCGTGTTAAGACCCTAAATCATGTTAAGAGGGAAATTAAAAAAAATTTGGACGTGTTGCATATTTTGCAAAAATTCAAATTCAAACTAGAATTCAAATTAAACTCAAAACAGAAAAGAAATGGAAAAAGAAAAAAGAAAAACAGAAAAAACCGGCCAGTGGGACGAAACCCACCAGCCGGCCCAACCAGCGCCCGCGCCAGCCCGCAGCCGCGCGCGTCGCTTCCTCTCACTAACAGGCGGGGCCCGCCAGTTCATCGTCTACCTCGCGCCCGCGCCGGACTCTCTCTCACCCAAATCAAAACCGATCGGGATTTCTGCGAATCCCAGCCGAATTCCGCTCGGGGGCGACGCAAACTCGATCTAAACCACCCTGCCGCCATCCCCCGTCTATAAAAACCCCGGCCTCGTTCTGTTTTTCCCACGTGAAACGCCGATTTTTCTCCGGTGAGAAACCGAGCCTTCTCCGGCGAATTCTGGCCGATCTAAGCTCGGAAATTCCGATCTAACTCGCTGGTCTTGATCCACCGCCTCCGGGGAACCCTGCAGGTGCAGAAAACTCGGTGACTTGCGGTTCAAACACAGCGCCGACGAGCCTCGCCGTGGTTTCAATTCGGACCTCGTCGCCGACCGCCTTCCAGGACCTCCGAGCTCAAGAAAACCCCCGAGGTGAGATCCCTGACCTCTCCTCCACCGATCTATGCCATAAGATCACAGTTCTAGGAAGAATTCTCGAAAATCCGAAAGTTTCCGGCGAGATCGCCGCTTCTCGCCGTCGTGCGCCGCCGGCAGCGCCGCCCGCGCCCGGTCAGAGCGACGTGGCCGCTTGTGCGCCGTTTATTTTAAATCGCACGGTAGGGTTTAAATCCCCGCGTACCGGTTCGACGTTATAATCTCAGCCATCGGTTTAAAATCAGACGGTCCACGTCAGCCCCGCGTTATAAAGACTGGAAATCTTGCGTGCTACCCCCTGGGGTTCTCGGGAAATAAGAGCTAGCCCCGGAAACTTCTGATCTAGCCCCTGGAACTTCAGAAAATCATGTAAATTCATTTAAAAATCAGTTTTAGCCCCTGGACTTAATAAAGATTAGGAAAAACCCCTCTGATAAGTGTAGCTATACCCCTGGAAATTCTGAAAATAATATTATAGACCCTGTAGTGGGGTGAGTTTACCTTTTTAGCCTTGTTTAGTATTTAATTTAGGAAATTGAATATGTTGCTAGTGTTTAAAAATTTAAAAAGTGGGACAAACATATTGTCAAAATTTAATTAAAGACTTTCTCAGTATTTAGGAAACTTTGGAGTGAGATAAAAACATATTTTGGGCTGAATTGAATCTGTTTAGTTTATTATTCACATTTAGGGACACATTTTTAAGTAAAGAATAGTTCTGAAATTAGGGAAAATAAATGTAAAATAGTTTACATCAAAGGAAAAGGGCAAAAATATATTAGTAAATATTTTAGATCAGAACCTATTCTATTTAGATGATGTATTTTGTTATTTTCATAATAAAGCTCACATATAAGCATAAGAAATAAATCTGAAAATATATCAACTAGTAAATGATAAATGAAGTTTCTAAAATCCAAAGAATTCAGTTTAGGATTGGTAGAAATTCTGAAGGCACATATGGAGCAGAAAAATACCTTTCATACATACTTGGTAGTAAAAAGGTGTAGTAGTTGAATATAAGGAATTTATTTAAATTGGAAACTCATATATGTATAGTAGGTAAGTATAAATGTGAACACAAAAGTAGGAATCATATACACATGATTAAAAGTGCATGCAAGCCACAAATCAACACAGATAGAGTAACCACAACACATATAATGGTGAATGACTTTCATAAATGTGAATGTGTGGTTTGTATGAAGTGGAAGTGTGAACTATGTCTTATGGATTGTTGTTTTTCTTTTGCTATGTGTGATGGTATGCTGTAGAACCTGCTCAAGAGCAAGTTATTCCTTTCCAAGATCAGGACTACCCATTTCAAGAGCAGCAGGAAGGAGGCAAGTGTCCTTGACCACTTTGATCCTATGCTAGGATGTGTAGATAGAATTATTTGCAGTGTCAAGTTAAATATGAAACCCATGCTAGGAAGTTTCCCTAGAATTGCATCACCTTGTTTCCTTGTAGCTTGGGTTGGGATTTATTTTATCATGTCATTTATTATTATGCATATGCTTAGCCATGCTTAGAATGGGATATTTGGGATATGAGATCATCAGTTTATTTTACCATACTCTTGAATGAGATATTGTGAGTTATGTAGAGGTAGGGATCAAGGCAAGCTGGATGTTTTGGTTGTGTGCTGGGTGCACGAGACTCGGGTTTGTGTTTAGTACTTGCCTGGATCCTAAGGACAGGTTCATGGAGCATGTAACCTGGCTTTACCGTGCCAACCACATGCTGAGATGGGGCAGCTTGGCCAATTAATTAGGTGTATCCCCGGCGTAGTATGGGTGTGTTGGATGGTGCGGGGAATAGGTGTCAGCTGGACTACCATATGAACCGCAAGGCTCAAGAGGGGGCCACTGCAGCGGGATTGGAGCCTCTTGTATACTGTTAGGGGTGAAACCTCAGTGGGCCCATGCTCGTCGGGAATCCCTTTGTAAAGGCTTCGTAGTGATCTCCTGGCTACACACCTGGGAAGTGTGAATGTGGTTCGTAGCCACTGGCATAATGGAGGTTCTTTTAGTCCACCCGGCAACGGGGGATGAAATCACTACATGTGGGTACAGTGGTACAAACTCTGCAGAGTCAAAACTGTCATGACAGGCGTGCTCACGGTCAAGAGCGGCTTGGACTTATTCATGATTAGAGAAGTGATGGTTTTTGGAAGTTGTGGATGTTAAGCGGGGAGCTTAACATTGGAAATGATGTTATGGTTATTTGATTATGATGATGGTATGGGAGCTTGGGACCATTTCACCTGTGTAGTAATGTAGGTGCTTAATAAGCTAAGGTGATAGGTATTAATTGCGTAGTGCTTTAACCAAGAGTTCAACCTCTCCTTGTTCTAGCCATGCATGACATAACTTTCCCACACTTGCTGAGTACCATCGGTACTCAACCTTGCATATTTGTTGGTTTATACTGCTGCTCAGGTCAAGATAATGAGGTGGTGTATAATGACCAAGACTTTGGACATGAAGAAGGTTTCTACGTTCATGGAGACCCCCGGGCAACCCCTGTGACGGAGCCCACAAGAATATATTCCGCTGCTATTTTATTTACTTGTTATGAAATTATTATCGTCCATCGAGACATAATTTATATTCGACACCTGGCTTGTAATAAATGATGCTTCACTATTTGTCATCACATGTATGAGAAAATGATCCTGGCATACATGTGATATTCATAAGGTTGTTCTTCGGAGAAACCGGGTGTGACATCTGAGGAGGACCTCGAAGTCAAGAAGAGCGTGAGGTAGGACTTTAATACCACCTTACGATATCATTGTGTTCATCTCTTTGCATCTGTTCTTCAATTCCTTTCGAACAGAAGCTTTCTCGTGGGCAAATCACTCGATGATCAGTTTGATCTAAAATACAAGATCATCGCCACGTCTACCTTTGATCCGAACACCTCTGAACATGCAAGCCATGCAAGAACACGTACAGATCAATCTAATAAAACTAATCATAGGATAGCATGCATGTGCATCATCACATCTAGTTTAGGGTTTGTGCATGGTATTGATTGCCGTGAATTTTGTATGCACGTGAATCCTACATAGCAGGACAAGCTCAGGAAGTTGTCTATGACGAGCTGCAGCAACAAGGTTTTGAGAATCAAGAACAACCAGAACCGCAAGAACAAGGTAAGTGCTCCTTGACCATGTTGATCCTATGTTTTGGGTAAAACTATTTTATTTTGCGAAAAGGTGTGTGTGCTGAGTCAAACATTAAGGGAAACCCTTTATAGGAGTTTACTAGTTTTGATTAAACCACCCTTGTCGCCTGGGAAGTTTATGAGTCGGGTATGGTTTTTGCTTTATGCTTCGCTGAGTCCATGGGATTGGGAAGCGAGATAGATGTGTCTAGCTAACTGCACTCGTAGTGTTAATAAGGAACTGATGAGGTTAATGAACATGGATCGGAGGGGGGTCTAGGCAAGCCTGGGTTTGTGAATGAGGTAGCATGAGATGGTGGTTTTGCTTGCCGTAGATCTAAGGACCGGTTCATGCATGCACATGCCAGGATAACAGTGCCACCACAAGGCCAAGTATGGGTGCGGCTTAGCTGAGTAATTAGGTAAGTTGCTAGAGTGATATGGACTGTGGAAGGCGCGGGGAATGGGAGTCGAGTGAGGACTGCCCTGGGAACTGCATGGCACAAGAGGGGGCCCGTGGGTGGGAGAATTGGAGATTCTAGCCTGCCGGTGAAACCTTAGTGAGTCCATACATCTAGTAACCCCTTTGTAAAGGCTATTTTATGATCTCTTGACCATACACCGACGGTTGTGTACTGGTATAATGGAGATTCTGCGGTCGCCGACGGGTGACGAAATCACAAACTTGTGGGTAAAGAGGTGCAAACTCTGCAGAGTTATTAAAACTATCATGATAGCCGAGCTTACGGTCACGAGCACCTGGCTAAACTGCCATGATTAGATGGGATGGTTATTGGAATGGTTATTGGGAAGGTTCTTGATTATGGTTATTGGTTTGGAACTGTTGAGTCTGGATGATGAAAGGATTGCATGACTGGTGGGTCATGACATGAGATTGGTCTCAGTGCGAGACAAGGTTGTTTTTATGAGGTGAGATGGTAGCGAATACGAGGAGGTATTCGTGAGCATGAGTAAAGGATTGGTTAATGTTCGGATGGAACACGGGAAGTGATGGAGGTATGTTGGTAATTTAATACATGCTGGGATTATATTCATCTAAAGTTAAGTTGCTGTTTTTATCATGGTTTTATAAATCTGCTTTTCTGCAAATAAGCCTTTTATACCTACCTTGTTTATGAGCTGCATATCATGTGTTATTCCCGCACTTGCTGAGTACATCATTGTGCTCAAACTTGCATTATTATTTCTTCATCAACAGCAAGAGAAGACTACTATGAAGATCAAGTAGAGCATTATGGCGTGTGATCTATTCTCAACCTTGCCTGTGGAGGGAGTAGAGATGGAGCCACTTCTGCTTAGATTTGCTTCCGCATTAGCTAAATTGCTTCCGCTTTAAAATAAAGATTTCCGCTGCGTAGAAATAAAGACTTCCGCTGTGAGCATGAGTCCAAGACTCATGAGGTGTTGTAATAAACTCTGTTATTCGTGGTAATATATAGTCTGAATTCAGTTTGTGGAACGTATGTGTATGTGTGAAGAACATCCTGGGCACACATATACATTAGTTCTCGATTCCGTGGTTTTCCACAGAATTGAGGGCGTCACACTCCGGACCCCTCGCTACTCCGCAAGACAGTTCTTGTGATGACGAGTGTCCCGTGGGCCAGCCACCTAGACGCTGCACCGACAAGCAACAGACAGATAGCCAAGGAGTAAAGAGGAAGGTGCGCTATCAGGTCGTGCATTGAAGGCTTGCGCCTTCCATCCGTCCTCCACATGTTCACCATTACGGTGACAAGACAGAGCGGCGAGGCGTGACGACGGAACAGTGCCACCCAAAAGCGCGGAGCCGCTCAACAGAGCGAGAAGACACGGCGACAAGACAGGGTCTTCATCATCACCTGCTACCCGGTTAGAGGCGCCCGACGTGCCAGGCGACGCGCCTTGACTCCTTCGACAGCGACATTACATATAGCTGCAAATGCCCTAGTTCATGTATAGGGTACGGACAGCCGCGGGGCCACCTGTCGGGCCCCGGGCCATATTGTAACTGCCCCGGCCTTGCGCTATAAAAGGATTGGGACAGCCTCCGGGCAAAGGGTTCGTAACCCTACAACCTCACGCACAAGCGCTTACACCCAGGTAACAAAGAACAACCAACACTCCGTGGACGTACGGTACTACGCTCAGGCGGTCCAAACCACGTAAATCTTCGTGTTCATCTCGTCATTGTGCTACGACGCTCAAAGCCACTAAGCCCCTCCTAAACAAGAACCTCCGCGGGATGCTCCAGAGTAGATTCGGGGGAGTGTCGCAGGAAACACTTCGACAATAACCATTTCTCAAAGTATCGTTTCCGGTTCTGAATTTGATATATGGAAATAAAGATGATTTGAATATTTTTCGAACCGTTTTCATCCCAAACTGGAGGCTACTATATAAGCGACTCCAACGAGACCGAGCCTCCTGCACTTCACCACTACACCTAACATGGTCCAGGAAGAAGGTGCAGCCTAATTTATGGAAGGCATTTTAACCCTTCACATGGGAGTAGCAATTCAAGTTGCGGGGATCTTGAGGATTCTAGCATGCATTTGCTTGATTCGTTTGATACTTCTGTCAAGGAAAACACCCGGAACAAGGAAAACTGTGTGGACAAATGAGAGTAAGTATTAACAATTTCTGGAACAGTATGCTCGTTTGAAGTTCCTAAAATAAGTGATGTGAATGGTAATTACGGATGATCTTGTAACCGAGTCCCAAAGCCTCTATGCAAGGGTAGTACGGATGATCTTGTAATTCACACTGAAGAATGATAATTTTTTAAACTAAACAGAAAATTACTCATGCTGGTGTTAATTGGACGCAGAAAAGGAGAGAGAGGATCATGAAAGGCTGAGGGTATTGCAGAACCTTGTACCAAATGGAACTAAAGTAAGGCTCTGAAAAAGAAAAAGGTTATCTGTAGTAACTACAGGATGCAAAAGAAGGCAGACAGCTCAAAAGGAAAGATCCGTGTCACATTGCAGGTAGATATCAGCACTATGCTTGAAGAGGCAGTGCAGCACGTAAGTTTTTGCGACACCAAATCAAGGGGAGGCCTTTGGCAGTGTGTTCAGTTTCATTTCGAATGCTCCGTGTCCATGCGTTGCTTGGCTCTTGTTGGCTTTCAATTACTCTTTGCAGCTTCAGTGTGATGAAACGTGGATGTATGCTCCAATCAGATACAATGGGATGAACATTGGGATTGATCTGAACCTCTGTCAGCAGTAACAAATCGCTTCTAACAATCTGAGAGAAGAGTGGTGCTCAGATTTTAATTATGATATGATCCAGCTTTAGACTCGAGACAAACTTTTATTACTATAGACAAAAGAACTTTCGTCTATACCATCGGGATCCTCAATAACATGTGGAGTCGGATCCTACGTTTCTATTAAGAGATGGACGATGAATATCTAGCACGGTGTCTCACCAGCAGCAAGATTCCCAGAGCTATTCGCCCACTGTAACACTACAGGATTCCTATCAGCATGCGACGGTTAAAACCGTCGTATATAAAGCAGAAGCTGTCGTATATAAACTATATACGACGGCAGTTGTTTATATACGACGGTTTGTGGCCGTCATATATATTTTGTCGTATATATAGTTATATATGACGGCACCGTCGTATATAACAGTATATATACGACGGCCACTTATATACAACGGCCCGTTTCGTATACTTGGCCTAGTGGGCCGGGGCCTTTATATACGACGGCTGGGTCCAGACTGTCGTATATAAGCTCTTATATACGACAGCGCATCGGCCCTGGCTGTCGTACATAAGAGCTTATATACGACAGCCGCTGGGCCCTGGCTGTCATATATAAGAGCCTATATACGACAGCCTGGCCCAACCGTCGTATATAATTTAGGCTTATTTACGACGACCCTGTATAGCGACCGTTGTATATAAACTATACATGCCGTCGTATATAAGCTTTTCCATTTAAAAAAAACAGAAAATGGCTAACCTGGCTCGATGGCCAGCTACACATCCAAATCAATCGACAACAACAAAACAGTTTGATATATAAAATCACAACAAAGTGCAATAGTACACATCGACAATCACGAAGTCTGACATCTACACAATCAAAAACAAAATCACAAATCTATTGATTACTAGCCCCTCCACTACCTCCGGGAGCGAAGCAGTCATCCTGCCGCGACGAACCTGGCGCCCTTAGCTGTGGCGATGGAGTCTGAGCCTCCGTCCCTGATCCCTGCGAGACACAGTGACATATGTACAAGTTTATAATTTTTTTTCTAGGTTCATTAGGATTCTTAGCGGTTGGGGCTTCCACTTAATGTAACTTTCTTTTTATACCTGTACTCCAGGAAACTGCTCCTGTGGTGGCGACGGCTCCAGCACGAACGGAGGTGGATGCCACAACGGTATCTGGATTTGCTGCCCTTACTGTCGAGCTAGCGCCTGTCATTTCAAACATTACAATTTACAAAACCAATTGAAATGCAATGTAATTAAAGTATAATTGTATGTTTCTTACTTCCATTGCCGCTTGCATCTGTGCCATATAAGACGCATGGTATGCCATGGCAGCCATATTGTTCTCTCGCTCTCTCACCAAGGCCTCCTCCTGCCGAGCCAAGATCTCCCGAAGCGCCATGACTTCAAGATCTCTCTCGGTGACACGGTGGCTGCAGGAGCCTGCGCCAGCAGCCGAAGACTGCGAGGAGCTGCCTCTCGCAGGTCGTGCCTCCCTAGAGTTGACGACTCTAAAGAATATGGCAAGCCTAAAAAACTGAATCAATTCAAGGTAAAATTAAATAGTCTTGAATTGAAAACAATGAAAGTAAATGAATTCACCTTCCGTGTGCTTTTTCACCTCCGCTTGCATACGCGGCTTGAGGGTCGATGTTGGGGGAGTTTTCCCAATCGAACCATTCGCTGTGTATCCTCACAGCCTCTTGCCCATACCTAGTCTGAAAAACAATAAATTGTGTAAGTTCAACAACATATATAGTGTCAAATAATTTCAGAGGTCATGAAACTTACCAGGCGCTTCGCTGCGTACTGACTACACTGCTCCGACTGAGAAGGGTCAGCGTGACCTCTCCTATAGACCGCAGTAGCACTCGGTCGCACGCCGGTCTCCTTTTCCTGTGAACATATGTTAGTACGAATAATACTACATTATGAATATAATAAAAACTACCAAGAAACTTACCATCCGTTTAGCCATTCGCACAAAACCTTGGACGCCCATACCGTGCTTCTTTGAGCTCCCTCTGGCATCTCGAGCCTTCTTGGACTTAGCGATGAACTCATCGCTAGCCCAATACCTGCAAAGGGCTCGGTAATCTTCAATTCGTCCCTGTAATCAAGGGACACTAACCTGCACACATGCGTAGTTCATTAGATGTTACTTAGCAAAATTAATGTGAACAATTTAAAGATTATGCAACTTACCTCTGCGTATTGCTCCTCCGTCAAGTACGTGTCGGAGGCGTCTCTAAACGACCCAACCTCGTGGTCGTGGAGCTTTAAGTAGTCGTTAACTACTTGACTCCGAGCGTTCGAAAGCATTTGCATAACAAACTTCCGAGTGTTCACTTCGAACACGGAGCGGGCGTGATCCATCTGCTCAGCCGGGTCCTCAAGGCGGTACATGAGCTGTAGGAAGCCAACACAGTTCGACATATATGCACATTAATATTTGAAGGAACATAAAGAATTGAAACTTCAAATATTTATGAAAGTTACTTACCCAAAAATCTGCCCACACGACTCCCTGTAGGTTGTCGTTCTCCGGGTGAGGAACGCGCGCGTAGTCGTCCCACGACGTAGCTGCACGTCCATCGATCGCACCGGGGTAGTGCAGACGCACTAAGTTCCCGATGCAACCGTTCACCGTCCTGTGGTGTTTTTGCCCGTCGTACGAGAGGTCCTCCCAAGAACTAAAAAGACGTTTGTTAAGTCATTAAGTAAGATCATAGTCTTTGAGAATAAATAGAAATGAATACTTTATTAATGTGTTACATGTCTCTAACCGACGAATAATTACCGGCTCTCTAGGAATAGGTGGAGGACCAACAAAGTTACTCCTCCTCGTACGTCTCCTCCGCTGCGGCACCACGTCTGGTGACCCAGAAGGCTGGTCACCGGACGTGTCCTCGGGCTGGGTGCCCTCGGGCTCGCTGGGAAGACTACCCTGGGGGTGGCTGCCGGAGGGCTGGCTACCAGAGGGCTCGCTCCCCGAGGGCACGCTGCGCTGCGTACCCGTCTCCTGAGGTGCCGCTCTGGCCTCAGACTCATAGTCCGAATCAGACTACAATGGTAAAGTAAGTAAGTTAAATTTACCTCTGTACGCTGCAAACTGACAACCCTGTCCCGCAACTCTGGACACGCACTTAACAGCTGAGTGCGTCTGCTCCCGCTGTAAGTGGAACCGTAGAAGTAGTCGTCTCTCTCCTGCGAGGGGAGGAAACCCCTCACACTCGGCGCCTTCTTCCCCTTCGAACCCTTTGAACCCTTGCTTGACGACATCCTAATCAGTTTAAAAAACATTACTCATAATCAGTTTCAAAAGTAATGTAAGCGATAATTAATGTCATTTTCATTTAAAAGAACATTACTCGTAATCAGTTTCAAAATTCATCAACATCACGATCATCAACATCGCGATCTGTCATCTTGAGCTGTTTACATTTCCGCTTTCGCATTGTAGATGTCTCTACATCTGCAACGTCTCCTACTAAGTTATCGAGTCCTGCACCAGGCTCGATGATAAAAGAGTCTGGCAACTCTTCGTCTTGGTAAACTTCTTCAGTGTCTCCACTATCATGATAACCATCATCTTCATGAGTATACAAGCGCTCACGAGGATTCACTTTATATACCACCCACTAAGTGCTAAGCTTCTTACATGGATAAGGTAGATAATACACTTGTTCCACTTGATGTGCAAGAACGTATGTATCTAAACCTCGTAAGCGTTCGTTGTAATTCACTTTCACCATGCCAAATTGATTTTCTCGAGTTCCATGATTGTTATCAAACCAATCACAAACAAAGAACACCACTCGAAGTTCTTTATTGCCAGTGAAAGTAAATTCCAGAATTTTGTTAATGATTCTATAGTAATTGGTTTCTTTCCCTTGTGAGTCGATTGCTCTTGTCACAACTCCGCAATTTGATGTTGATGTGAGAGGACGAAGAGTTTCGAATTGAGTTGTACGGAATCGGAAGCCATTTACGTCATATCGACCATAGCTTCTAACTTTCACTAATCCATAAGATAGTTGTCGTAAATCTTGATGGATGTCGGTGTTCGCTAATACATAAGCTCGAAACCAGGATAAAAAATTAGGCCCTCCATTAATTCCAGCCCATCGCATCGTTTCTACTTGCTTTCTCGTTGGTTGATGCTTATGTTTCCAGTTTTGGTTGTGGAACTCACTGTACACACAAAACATATGTGATTGACATTAGCATATATGTATTGGTAAATACAATAATCATCATAAATGTAAGAGAAACACTTACTCGAAATATTTCTCCATACCATCGATATAAGCATACATGTAGAGTAAAGCAGCAGTCCTTTCTCCTTCAGTAAAATCGTATGATGTGCTGCTGCCAACAGTAGTTCCCCTCGATTCAAAAATAGAGAGATCACTAACTGGTGGTTCGTCATCTACATTGTATCGCATTGCCGAAGTATTGACATTGTTTTCCTCTGCAAAGTAGAAACTAGAAAAGTAACCTACTTCCTTTAGAGTAAATGCTTCGGCAATGCACCCTTCAACCCTTGCTCTGTTGCCAACCATAGTTTCCAAATATCTCAATGTTCTTTCAATATGGTACATCCATCTATATTGCACAGGACCACCAACTTTTGCTTCGAATGGAAGATGTATAAGAAGATGCTGCATTGGATTGAAGAAACTAGAAGGAAATATTTTTTCCATCTTACATAAAAGTACAGGTATCTCCTTCTCTAACTTTTCTATCATGTCTTTTGTTATTTCTTTGGCACATAACTGCCTATAGAATAATGAGAGCTCAGCTAACACCTTCCACACCGCATCATCCAGATATCCCCGAAACATAACAGGTAAGAGTCTTTCCATTATTATATGATAGTCATGACTCTTCAACCCAGTGAGCTTTCCCGTTTTAACATTTACGGCTCATCTCAGACTAGCAGCATAACCATCTGGGAATTTCAAAGTTTTCAACCATTCCATAACTTGTTTCTTTTCATTAGGTCGAAGCACGAAAGAAGCACGTGGCTTACCACCGCTTTCAGAGAGCTCAAGAGTAGGTCGATTACAAATCTCGGCCAAATCCTTTCGAGCCTTTAAGTTGTCTTTCGTTTTGCCCGTGATATCCATGCACGTGCTTATGATACATTCGGCCATGTTACGCTCCTGATGCATTACATCAATATTATGCATCAGTATCAATGACTTCACATATGGTAGCTCTCAAACTCCACATACATGAGCCCAGTTGTGATCATTTCCATAACCTACAAAGAATCCAGGGCGAGCTTCATCAGGGACTAGTGAGTCCAACACATCGGATACTTCACACCCGCTTAGGCGTTTAGGTGGTTCCTTAGTGACAACAGTATCTTTTCTGAAGACATTCCTCTGTTGCCTGAATGGATGGTTTCGAGGAAGCCAACGCCTATGACAATCAAAGTAGCTTATCTTGCCACCGTATGTAAGTCGAAAACACTCCGTGTCAGACGCACATATGGGACACGACAAACGACCATGTGTGCTCCATCTAGAAAACATGCCGTACGCAGGGAAATCATGGACATACCACAAATAAGTAGCTCGAAGGTTGAATTTCTGCTTCTTGTAACAGTCATACGCTTCAACCCCAATTCACAACGTTTTCAATTTTTCAATCAATGGTTTCAACATCACATTGATACGTGATCCCGGATGATCTGGTCCTGGTATAATGAGGCTAAGAAACATAAATTTGTACTTCATACAAAGAGAAGGTGGTAGGTTGTACGGAATAACAAAGACGGGCCGAAGGGAGTATGGTGTGGCATTTGTACTGAAAGGTGAAAAATCATCCGTCGCTAACCCGATTTGAACATTTCTCGCATCACTAGCAAAAGCAGGATCAAAAGAGTCCAAAGACTTCCATGCATCACCGTCTGACGGATGAGTCAACACATCTTTGTTCTCACGCACACCTTCTTTGTGCCATCTCATGTGTCTGGCAGATATTTTAGAAAGAAACAGCCGCTTCAACCGAGGTGTCACAGGCAAGTAACACAATTGCTTATGTGCAACTTCTGTCATTACTTTATCACCATCGTCATTGACAACGTCGACAAACCTCGATTTTCCACACTTTAAACAATTCTTCTCTTTGCCATGCTCTTTCCAGAATAGCATGCAGTTATCTGGACACACGTCAATTTTTCCATGTTCCATACCCAGTCCAGATAGTAATTTCTTTGAGTGATACATATCTTTGGGCAGTTTATGAGGTTGTGGAAGAGCATCGCTGATAAGTTTCATCATGTCATTGTAGCAATTATTAGAGAAGAAATACTTAGATTTGATTGTCATAAATCTGGTCATGAAAGTAAGAAGAGTCATTTCAGTATGATCATGCAACACCTCTTCAGAAGCTTTCAAGAGATTAAAGAATGTGTCTGCCTCATTTGTGAGCGGATCCTCCGTTTGTATATCTTGTAACATCTCATCAATCCTGTCAACACCCGGACAATCATCATCATCATCATCTTCCACTACATGAACGGCTCGAGGAGCAGACTCGCCGTGGAAACTCCAGACCTCATAATATGACATGTAACCGTTTCTGCACAAGTGTAATAACAATGTCGTTTTGTCCAAAAACTTAGTATTCCGGCATTTCGCACATGGACAACAAACTTTATCGGTCGTAGACAACGAGAACACTCGATCAATAAAGTCGTCTGTCCCGGCATACCACTCATCTGAGTGACCAGTTGCCTTGTTCCAACCGGTATACATCCAACTACGGTCTTCGCTCATGTTTAACTCTGCAGTTTTAAGTCAAAGAATTTATAGTTAGTTTATTATTTATTTATGTCACGGACCTATATCTATTGGAAAGGATAGGTCCTAAACCCACCCAAGAGTGACCGAGACGAACGTGCTTATGACAAGACACGAGGTCTAGATTCAGACGAAATTTCGGCAGCATAACCCCGCTGTTCTCCAACTGCACGTCCAAAAATGGAGCAGCGGAGAACATTAGGGTTACGCTATCGAAACTACGTCCAAATCTAGACCTCGCGTCTCATCATAAGCACGCCCTCTCGGTCACTCCTAGGCTGTCCAAAAGGGGACAATTCCTAACCTACACGTCTCACATGCGTAACACATGTGAGACGGGCCGGTTCGAAACGGGTGACACATATTGTAAAGGTTTACGTCAATCTTTCATTTTTCAGTCATTTCAAAGAGAGAGAGGAAAGAACAATAGAGAGAAGGAAAGAACCATAGTTGTTAAGGCGTCTCTTAAGCGACGCTTAAGCAGTAAGGCGCTTGGGGATCGTAAGGCGTCCCATCGCCTTAGATCCCGGCATAAGCCAGGTGAATACGGCGGCGGCGCTTGCACACAGGGGAGGCGGCGGCGGCGCCCGCACACAGGAGGTGATACATCTTCCGAGAAAGGAAGGGGCGGGGGTCGCGCTGTCGACGGAGGAAACCAATGTGGGGGGAGAGGGGGAGCAGACTGGCCTGCGCTCGTGGGAGGTTGAGCGCCGGCAGATCCGCGGAAGCCGGTCAATGGAGGCCGACGAGTGCCGGCAGATCGACAGTCCTGCGGCGGAGGAGGCCGAGCGCCGAAGGATTGGCAGTTCCGCGGCAGAGTGTCGGAGGCCGAGTGCTGGCTAAGCCGCGGGGGGGGGGGGGGGGGGAGGGGGATGGGGGATCGGAGGCCGAACACCGCGGGGGGGGGGGGGGGGGGAGGGGGTGGGGGGTAGGGCGAGGCGGCCTAGGTTGTTCACATCGTGCTTTTGTAGACGTATACGTTACCACTAAATGGGTCGTATCGGGCCCTAAGCCCATTTATATACATATAGTACTTTTAAACACTGAAACAATCAAAACAATAATCAATTAAACTGTTAAGTCATATGCATTAATCATCTAAGCAATTAACAACTCATCTAAACAAACATAATTACCGTAGTTAACAAGCTTATCAATTCTAAGCAATTAAAAAAACACCTAGCTAGCAATTCAAATAAATCTGGGCAATAATTAAACCTAAGCATATCAATTCATCTAAATCTAAAGAATTAGCCACTAAACAATCAAAAACAAACAATCATAATCTAAACAATTGGTAATTAAAAAACCAAACTTTCTAGATGGGGAAGGAGGCGGGCGACTTACCTCACGGTGGAGGCGGCGCGGCGAGCAGCACACGGCGAGGCCGACGGCGGACGACGTGGAGGCGGACCGGCATGGCGCGCCAGCACAGCGTGACGGGCGCAGGTCCGGGCGGTGCGGCGACGTGGCAGCGCGGTGGGGCTAGGCAGCGCGTGGGGCAGCGCTGTGGCGATCCTGCGGCGGCCGGGGCGGGGACCTCCGTGGCGGCGGAGGCTGGCGGCAGCGGGCGGGCGGCGGCCGGGGCGGCGGCTGGCGGCGACGGGCGGGTGGCAGCGGCGTTTAGGGCTGCGGGGGCTCAGGTCGGCGCGGGCGTGAATGCCTGCGTCAACCCGAGCCCGCGGGTATATAAGCCTTATTTACGACGGCCCATGGTGTGGCCGTCGTACATAAGCTTATTTACGACATCCTTGGTTTGGCTGTCGTATATAACTGCTATATACGACAGCCTAGGGTTGGTTGTCGTATATAACAACTATATACGACAACCATATACTAAATGACGGCTGTACTGTCGTATATAAACATATATACGACAGCCTCTGCTGACCGTCGTATGTAAGTTTATATACGACAGCTAGCCGTCGTATGTTATACAAGCTGTCGTATATTGCCCTGTTTCCTGTAGTGTAAGCGGAAGAGGCGTACAGTATGTGAGGCGATGACGGGACAAATATGGATACAAGACACCTCACATAACGTGACCTTGCAGCTACTACATCAGATAGTCTCGTTGTGGACGATGCTGGCGGAGACAAGGTTTGACCAACAAGACGAGCGAGCAGATGACATCACCTAGACAGCGTCGACCAATAGGGAGTACTAGGCGAGTCAGCATACTCACTACAATTTGTTGGAAGTACTGCCTTAATTTCCCAAAGGTAGTATGGAGACCATGGGCACCCGTGCGTTGCAAGATCTTCATGTGGCTACTGTTGCAAGACCGCGTGTGGAGAGCTAACCGGCTACAGTTAAGAGGCTGGCCAAACTCGTACTTCTGCCCTTTGTGATATAGAAACCTTGAAACCAGCATCCAACTGTTCATCGAGTGCACTTTTGCAAGACAACTTTGGGCTGACGTGGCTCAATGGACCAGAACATCATCGCTGCGCCCTTGGAGTGGAAACAAGAAAAAGATATGTTGTTATGGCTCTAGGGATTATCCATTGGACAGAAGCAACAAAAGAAGGGCCTCCGATCATTGGCGGTTCTAGTGTGCTGGACTATTTGGCGCGAACGGAACAAAAGAATTTTTGAATCAAAGGAAGCAGATGTTCACACCCTACTGGAAGAGATCAAGGAGCAAACGAGGTTATGGAGCAGGGCGGGGGCCTCCCCTTGGTACAATTCACCTATAGAATTAATCACTAATAAAGAAAAAATCTGTTCTTAGAAGTATCATTCTCAGACATCATTGCACACTTGTGCTGCATCTGTAATTTTCCTCTATACTATACTGTCTCCTCCTTAATATATTGCCATTTACGGCCTTTCTAAAAAAATAAATATCTAACATGATGGTATGAATGGAACTTTTCCAATTTCCATTGCCAGCCCACCGGCTCAGCCCATGGCCATGGATGGATGAGTATTCTGCCATTCTATAGCAGCCCATTACATTAGAGCCCAACTCGCTACGAGCGCCATCTCTCTCTCTCTCTCTCTCTCTCTCCAGTGAGTCAGTGATCAATCTCCATCGTCTCTTTCCCTCCCAAATTTCCCCTCGATCCCGCGCTCCATTTCGAACCCAATCGAAAAATCTGCATCTCCGCCGCGATGCCGCCCGCACGCCGCCGCCGCTCGGGCGCCGCCTCCGCCGGCGGATCCGTCCCTTCCGCCGCCGCCGACCTCCTTGCGCACGCCGCTAACCTCATTCCGACCGCCACCGCCGCCGCCTCCCTCAAAGCCCCTGCCCAACTGAAGCAACTCGTCCATTCCCTCCCTGCCTCCCACCCGCTCCTCCTTTCGCTCCCTCAAGCCCTAGCCCTCGCAATCTCCTCCGACCCCAGCGCCGCGTCAACCTCCGATTTGTCTCCGCCCACGCCTCCGCGCGCCGCCGCCGTCCTACTCCACCTCCTCCTCACCCACCCCTCCCACCCGCCGCACTGGGACGACCTCCTCCGCCCGCTCGCCCTCCTCCACGACCGCCTCGCGCTCCTCGCCACCGCCGATCCGCCGCTCGCGGCCCTCGCGGTCGCCTGCTTCGAGCTCGCCTGGCGCGCCGACGCGCCCTGCCGCGATGCGCTCGTCGCGCAAACGCTTCCCTACCTCGTTGCCCAGGCGCTAACTGCCAGCTCCAGCGCCCGACCGGTGCTCCGCCGCCTCTTCGCACTCCGCGATGCGCTGCCGCTGCTCGACTACGCCGACGAGAGTATCTCCGACTTCAAGATGCTCCTGCTGCGCTGCTTCGTGTCGCCGCTGCTCCTCAAGGCCGAGGAAGGGAGAAAGTTCCTTGCGCTCGTGCTCGGGGTCAGCGATATTATTGCCAGGGAGGGGCTGGAGCTCATCAAAGCGCAGGTGGGGATGACAGGCGTGAAGCACGCCGCGGTGGTGGCCTACGGTGAGGTCGTGTTCAGGGCCTGGAAGGATGGGGGTTGGGTCAGAGGGGAGATCGGGGAGGAGTTCCTGCAGGGAATGGTGGAGGCCGCCGTCCACGCCGCTAGCAAGGAGGTGTCCAGGGCAGCCAGGAAGATCCTGTGGGCGTTCGTGGAGCAGAGGGCGGTTGCTGGTGTTGAGAAATTGGTTTTTGGGCTTGCGGAGCCTGTGCTGTTCCGGTCGTTGCAGGTATGTCCATTGTCTCTAATTCAACAAGAAGCAATGGGATGATTTGACAGATTTCAAGTACTTGCCACTAGAATTGTTTGCAGATTACGTTACATGGTTTAGGTGAATTTTTGAAAGAGATTATTGCAAAATAATGCCACCAGTCACATAATGTCTCGCCTCAAAATAACTCCATTAACTTCAAATATATCACATCTCCATGGTGAACAGAATATTGCAACTTCTTACCTCCTGGCAAGAATCCCTGAGATCTTTCTTGTTTTCAGATATTGTTGTGTACTCTCCAATATTGGGAATTGGGATTTGCTAGAGTATATTGCACGGGATCATGTATAACTTTGGTTGGCTATTGTTGGTTTTCATCTTCTCAACAGTCAACACAGCAGCTCAGCAGCAAGAACTGAAAATAAAGGAACAGAGAAGATTTTTGCAAACTGAAGCTCTATTAGCTTTGCCCCATTGCATTTGATATTTATAGTACAAGCTATCTCAGTTGCAAGTGACCATTGGAAATGGCACTGCAATAACTATAGCTAAATATCTAGGAAGTGGTCCTCATCCTGCAGGAATTAAACTCCTGCTCATCCTTATCTCACCATTTGGTCCACTTGACAATGCTATGGCAGCACTGATGATACTAGGCTAATAAAAAAATATAAACCAAAATAAGAGCAAGTATTAATCCCATCAATGCCCCCCCCCCCCAATCTTTGTCTTGTCTTTGTTCCCCACTTTGACTTGCCCAATCTTGTCGGTCAGTTCATAAAGTTGGGCTCGCCCTAATGCTTTCGTGAGGATGCGGCGAGTTGGTCCTTGGTGTTGACGAATTACGGAGCAATACTCACATCTTCCACACTTCCATGGAGAAAGTGAGTCTATTCTCATGGAAGATCGGGTTCTTGCTCAGTGCTAGAGTGGACATACTGTCCATCCTGAGCTCCATGCTCTTAGCTTTGACTTCCCTCAAGTCGCATAGCAAACGTGCAAGCCAGATGGTCTGAGTCATGGCAGCGGCTGCTAGAGTATATCTTGCTTCACATGAAGACAGAGCTTAACCCCGCCTATGCCTTAGTAGGTATAGCCGGTCCCAAGCCCGGATAAAAGAGGTGGGTTGTGATAGGCTTGGGGAGCCAGCATCAAAACCAGCCATTTCTATGTATATGAAACCAATTTGGGTTTTATGTCTAGCCTACCTCAATATGCTTGAGACAAAGGCTTTGTTGTTGTTGTTGTATGAAGACAGAGCTACAATGTGTTGCTTTGTCTATCGCCATCTTAAAGCTAGAATCAAGGAAGAAGAGAGAACTCGAGTTGCACCTGTGAGTGTCAATGTCGTCGGCGTGATCGCTGTTTGTGTAGCCGATCAATTTGTCCTCCTTTGTTCCACGTTTGTAGGAGAGATCGTAGACGATTGTGTCGGTGATGTAGCATAGCAGCCACTTCACTGCTCCTAGGTGCTCAACCATAGGCTGCTGCATGAAGCGACTGAGGTAGCCAGCAAAAAGAGATGTCTGTACAAGTGTGGACGAGGTAGTCGAGGCTCCTGATCAGCCCTCGATACGTTGTGGTGTCCACCACTTTCCTTGTTGTCCCAACTCAGTTTCATTCAAACTTCAATGGGTGTTGATGTGAGATTGCACCCTTGCATCTCGGTTGCCTTGAGAATTCGCTTGATGCAGATGCTCTGGCTCAAGCCGATCTTCCCACCATGTTGTCACACCTCAATCCTTTAGTAGAAGAAGAGATGCTCGAGAACGCTCATGAGGAATTTAGCCTTCATCTAAACCTTGAAGCAATCAATTTCTTCTGAGTTTGACCATGTGACGATCAAATGGTTGACATAAACATTGACTAGCAGTCGCTCTCCGCCACGGTCTCGTTCAAAGATAGCGTGCTCATGCTCGCCTTGCTTGAAGCCGAGCTTCTGCAGCGTGGCATCCAACCGTGGGTTCCATGCTCGCAAGGCTTAGCGCAAGCAATAGATGGTTTTGTCCAACCGCGTAGGACCTTCCCTTCTTCCCTAGAGACAACGTCCTGGTTGCTGCGTGACGTAGACTTCCTCTTCGAGCATGCAGTTGAGAAATATGGACTTCACGACCATGTGATGGACCGTCCAACCTTGATTCATGGTGAGAGCAAGAAGCAGTTAGACGAACTCCAGTTAAGCAACAGGGGCAAACACTTCATCGAAGTCCATCCTCTATTGCTGCACGTAGCCTTTCACAACAAGTCACCCTTTGTGCTTGACTGCTACGCCGACTTCATAACTTGAACACCAGAGCTGACCGATTGGCCGATGCCCTCTCGGCAAGTCCATGAGGCTCCAGATCTTGTTCCGCTCGATGGAGTCCATTTCCTCCCTCATGGTAGTTTGACATGCCATATCTCCCTCTGCCTTAGCAAACGAGACTAGCTCGCCTTCACTCACAAGGAGGAGAGAGTAGAAGTTGAGGTCCCACTTGGCCTCCCTCGAAACTGGCCCATCTTTGATGATTCCATCAAAGCCGTGATACCGGAGCAAACTCGTCGGTGTGGTATGTGTCCACCTGTTCTTTGACGTTGAGCAACGGGGACACAAACTCTAGCGAGCTGGTATAGGGATGGGACTTGGAGTTGACTGCTGAGTGGACATAATTGGTATCGACTGCCGAATGGGCAGAATCGGAGTCGATTGCCCCATGGAGAGAGATGGAGGTGACCTTTGAGTCAATAAGGTCGGGAGCAACCTCCGAGTTGATGCAGTCAAAGTCGACCGCTCAGTGGAAGGAGTTGGGGGTGACCTCCAGGTCGAGTGAGTTGGAGTCAGCCACTGAGTGGATTTTTACCTTGTCAACACAGCAGTGCAGCAGCAAGAACAGAAAGGTAAATAAAGGAACAGAGAAGATTTCTGAAAACTGAAGCTCTACTAGATTTGCTCCATTGTATTTGATATTTATAGTACAAGTTATTTCAACTGCAAGTGGCCATTGAAGATGGCGCTGCAATAACTAGATCTAAATATCTAGCAAGTGGTTCTTATCTTATCCTGCAATAATTAAACTTCTGCTCATCCTTATCTTACCACTTTATCCACTTGACAATACTATGGCAGCATTTACGACACTAGGCTAATAACCAAAATAAGAGCAAGGATTAATCCCATCAGCTATATCAGTGTTTTAAAGAACACTAGGTGCTAGGCTGACGATGGAGTGTCTCCTAGTCATAGCTACTAACCGTCCTGGCATCATTAAGCCCAAGCAGGTCTCTTTATTCTTTAAGTGCCCTTTTAGTGCAAATTTCAATGCGTATCCAGATCTGATTTGCAGGATGCATAAGATGACATTCTATTTACTAACCACATCTTGTTAGGTTCTCAAAATTCCCATATGAGGTAGATTGGAACTCATTCATCAATACAATTAGTTTCATTGAAATATGTTAGAAAGTTGTCGAAATCTATGACATTTGATACTGTGCAAGTTGTACTATATTCCTCTATTGTCCCGATAAACCATGAAATGACAAAAGCCATGAACATGTGATAAAATTTAAATTTAATTGATTTTTTTGTTGAGTAATCTAGCGTATTGTCTATTTAGGGTCCGTTTGGTTCAGCTGCATCAACCAGATTCTCTACCAAAAGTCAGAAATTTGAATCAAAGGGGTTCACATGAGAATCAGATTCTCCAGAATTTACAGATTTTTCTAGAGCAAATAAAAATCTTTCAGAACCCTAGATTTTTCAGATTTCTATTCTAATTTTTCACAGAAATTACCCACCATCCCATTGATTACACAACTAAATGTTATTTTCTTTATAACACACATTTATTACAGAATCCACAGTTAATAGTCGTCTCCAGCCAACAGATTTCAGCTTCACCTTTACCATAGCTCTCAGTCCACAGCAGCTTTCTCACAGCTCATAAATAAAATCAGATTTTCAAGAATCCACAGCTGAACCAAACACACCCTTAGTTTTAAAATAATTTCTTGATTTTGAACTGGCTATTTTTGGCAGGTTGCGAGCTCCAATGTTCGTCATAATGCTCTGCATCTTCTATTAGATTTATTTCCCCTTGAAGATCCAGATGTGACAAAGGATGTAAATGATCCTCTGCTAGAGAAGCAATATTTCTTGCTAGACAAGCTCATTAGGGATGACTGCCCAGAAATACGGACAGTTGCAGTTGAAGGAATCTGTCGCATTCTTAACCAATATTGGGAAGTTGTCCCTTCTCCAATGATTTCAAAATTTCTGAGGAAAATTATTGATGACATGTCCAAGGATTCATGCAGTGATGTCCGGCTGTCTACGCTAAATGGTCTGATATACTTGCTCGATAATCCACAAAGTCATGACATACTTAAAGTTCTACTCCCGAGATTAGGTAATATGGTCTCAGATTCTGCTCTACCTGTCAGAGTTGCTGCTGTTGACCTTCTTTTAGCTATTCGTGATCTTCGATCGTTTCAGTACAGTAAGGTATGCCACTTGTTATTTCAATTTCTACTTATATTTTAACTATTTGTGAGCCTCCATCTCCATACAAGCATTGCATGTGTATCTTTCAATTTATGCTATACTCTTAAATAGCCTTAACATCTATAATCTTTTTGGTTCAAGGGCACATTTTAGAATATTTCTTTTTATTAATATCTTCAGGTGGGTAGTTTATATATCCATACGTGTTGCAGGTTATTGGCCTGGATACTTTATTATCTTCACTTGCAAATGATCATCCCCGTATTGCTCAAAAAATCACAAAGCTTCTCATCCCTTCTTATTTTCCATCAAAGTTGAGTCCAAAAGAAGCTTGTGCTCGCTGCATTGCACTAATAAAGAGGTCACCGACAGCTGGGGCAAGGTTCTGTGAATTTGCTCTCTCTGAAGGGTCATCCCCAAGGTCAATAGTTGAACTAATTAAATTCTCTGTTACTCTAGCATTGTCACAAATAGGGCTTAACTCAGAGCAGACTGACGGCCTTATAATCGCCTCTGTCAACCTTATAAAAAGCTTATCTGACGAGAGCTCAGATCTGTCTGCTTTGCGAGAGTTCTTTGCAAATGCGAAGCTAAAGTTGATCCTTAAAGCTGTAGTTTCTGAGTGTGCCCGGGCTGCTCTTCTTACTATTGCTCCAGTTGTCTTACCTGATGATCTATCTGTGTTTCATGAGGAATGCATGGATATAGTTGTGAATGCTGCTATGATTTTAAAGCAAGGAGAATGTCAAGAAACAGTTCTGGCAGCACATAAGTTGATATTTTTGAGTGGCTGGTCCGATGAACTGTTTGAAGCACTGACAAATATTCTACAATCTAAATCCTCTTGTTTTGCTGAGATTTATGGTCTCGAACCTCCTATGTGCCCTGTTGCATCTTCTAGGAGGAAGAAAGGGAAGTCACTAAAGAAAACACCAGCATCTGACCATTTTGGCAAAAAGGGGTCATCCAAATCAAAAGTTGATAATGATGGGCTTGCTATTGCATCAGGGGCAGCATGGCAGATCAATGAAATATTAAAAGCTGAGATGGGAGATGCCTTTCTTCAATCTCCTTACTCAGAAATTGCATTCTCGTCCCTGAAGGTCATTTGTACAGTATTCATTGAGCAGTGCTTGTATTTGCCCTCTTTAGACGTTGCACCCCTGTTGGCCTATTTGAGTCTGGCTACATGTAGTGCTAATCCTGATGTTGATCAAGCTGGTATAAGCTGCTCTGAGGTGAGTTCCACTTCAAAATGTCCACCACACTTAGATCTCTCAGGGCCACTAAAATATTGATAATCGGTACTCATCAGCTCAAATATCATTAGGATGTAGTAATAAAGTTTCTTAGAACTATATTATTTCATACGTCTTTCTGATATTATGTGGTTATTAATGATGTTTCTTGACTTCCTACTATTAAAAGTCTGCATTATTTGGGTATATGTTTCTCATAGTAATTTTTGTTCTCAAGTCATCAACTGCCAATCAAGCACTGGGTCATCTGCTGAATTGTTTTGACAAACTGCTACATGGAGCTGTTCAGAATCCATCATCAAAGCTAAGCCAGGAGGGAAAAGCTTCATCGAAGAAACATAAGCAGGAAGGAGCCTCTCAAGGTATAGTTTCATTGCATTGCAATTTCTAATGTGGACAACCTTTTTGAACTGACTGATGTACTAAGCAACCATTCTGATCTTCTGAAAGCATGCAGAGGAATGTAGTTAACTCATCTGCAGTCACCATGATCTGTCTACTTTTCTGATTTTGTCTTCCATGATATCTCATGACTAACTGGGGAATGTCCTTTATTCAGGAAATGCAGTGAAAGGCACAGCCACTGTGATTATGTTGGGCACTTCAATTCTTAAGTTTATTGTTGACACAACCAGCATCCAGCTAGTCAATGATGATAAAGTACGATGCCTCAAATTTGCATCATCGTACACAAAATATGCAGTATCATCCATCAAAAAGCATCAGAAACAGAGCTCATCGTTCAAGGGGGATGGTCTGAAGGACACACTGATACTTATACGAAGCTCGTTCACATATGCAGCCAAGTTACTTCATTTGGTGCTAGGAAGCTCATCGGAGTTGTCAAGCCCTCCAGAAGATGCTTTCTTCCTTGCCAATCATCTTCTTGATCTAGTACTCTCTATTGATGCCTTCATTGGCTCAAGATTTGCGTTCAGCTTTGCCTCAGCTCTGAAGCAATGGCTACCTGTTCTCATACTGGGCCTCGTATGCTGCTGGCTGATTGGATCACAGAACAAGATGGCTACCAACGCCTGCCATTTCGGTGACTCAGGCTTGCCATTGTGGGTTACTACCATGGCGAAGAACGAGCTACTTGATGCTGCAAAGTCTGGCCAGGACGAGCAAAGTGAACGGGCTGATGAAGGTGAGGACTCACACTCATCCAGAAAGCTAGCAGAACTGATGGTGGTGCTCCTGAAGAAAGGAAGCCCTAGGATTCTCGACTCTGTGGGTGGCATTCTCCTGTGCACCCTTCAGAGGGCACTGCAGAAATCGGAGTATGGCATCGTCTTGGGTGTAACTCACTTCGTTTGTGCCAGGTTGCTTGGGAACAACTCATCGGAGCTGGAAATGCTGCAGCTTACCCGTGACTCTCTACGTGATAATTTCTTTGAGATTGATAGGTATGTCCGGGACGAGATTGCTGATGACGATGCTTCGAAGCAGCAGCTGGAAAGCACAAAGGCGCTGATAAGATCAGTTCTCACTGATGTATGATTATGTACACTCAGCCTAATGAATGCAGTTTGCCATTTTCTTGGGATAAAAAAAGATGTACATACAGTCGTAGTAAATTACTAATGCCATCACGAAGGGAGGGAAAAAGCATTGCTTGCTGACTACGGCCATTCAAGGCAACTATCGAAGATAATGTTCTTCGTTGCTATTTTCTTACAGCCCAGATGCTAATTTGCATCATAATCTGCAGGATTAGTAAGAGCATTGATGCTAGTGGCTACTATCCTTGTCCCCTTCAATGTAAATGCTACTTACAGTTTGGTACGGGTACCACCTATTTACTAGCCCGTGTTATTGTAACCTGACTACCACTAGATGCCGTTTCATAATATCAAATGGACATTCCTGCACGATCACAATTTATAAGATTAATTGTACGACTTAACATGCTTTGATATGTCCCAGAACCAGCGATTGCTGGTACAGGGAACATGAAGAGCATGCAGAGAATCTATTGCACCAAAACCAAATTGCTTCACTAATAGCTGCCAATCTTGGATCTGCACGTTCCAGTAAAGCTGCATGCTCGTAGGCTTCTTAATGGAGTCGGTGAGACTGAATTCTTAAGCGAAATCTATGACTATGATTGATGTGCATCTTCTTCTTGAGGTTCTACGGGAGTAAGTTTAATGGCGGCCGCTATGGACATCCCAAGGAGTCCAAAAAAAAGGTGACAAGCTACTGTAGCTGGGTGAGCGGTGTGGTATTGGCGAAATTACCAAGAATCTGAACAAGGATGAACTGAAAACTAATGGTGCCAGCGAGATGCCCATGAAAATTGAGTTATCTGGGAAGCCCTTGAGAACGTCGATAGCTTCCATGTCTCTTGAGGTTATCTCATTGAACACCTACATTGGCACACAATGATTTAGCGCTGAAACAATTGTTCAACAGAGTGAATTCAGATCAAAGAAATGTGCAGAAAGAAGGAATCAGTCCACCATTATTGGAAACAAACTCTACTTATAGTAAGATCAGTATCACCATGTATTTCCAACTCGATTTTGCTTTGTTACTTGTCATATACAATGTTAGCCAAGGGAAATAGGCACAAATATCGCATTCTCTCTGGTCCTCTAGTCTACTTTAATGCTTGCCAAGGGGAAAGGTTATTTCGTAATGGATAGGCTGACTTACTTGGCAGAAGACAAAAGTGTTGAATATGATTGTATTTAAAACAGTATCAGTATCAGAGCCTTCAAGGCTAAATAAGTATTTTCCTTGTGTTTGTAGATACCAGATGACAACAAACTGAAACAATGATCGCCCCACAATATTCCTCCACATAATGTTGGTGATGAATTTCCCTGTCCTTCCAACCGCTGCTTTCTTCATTAAGTTATCATCAGGCAGTTCAGTGGCAACTGCACCTAGGGTATCCATTATCATGTTAACCCAGAGAAGTTGAACAGCTGTAAACAGAACGCCCCCATTAGCTATTACAACCACCTCCTCTAGTATCCACACCGTCAATTCCACACCTCCTCTAGGTTGTCACCTCCTTGGTTACCTCCCTTTCCTAGGTCCTCGGTTAGTAGGTCGCCTCCTTCGCGACAGGCTGCTCCCTTTCCCTCCTTCGCTGGAGTTTCAGGAGGTCGCTCCCATCGCAATGGCCTGCTCCCTTTCCCTCCTCCGCTGGAGTTTCAAGAGGGGATTGCTTGTTTGGCTTGGCGGCCGTCAAAGGCTTGCAACAACCAATCATAATCGGATCCAAGAGGCAAGAGCCAAAGCTTGTCCTCAACTTCAAGATACTAGGCCGGTGCCTGTAAAAATGATTGAATGTTGTTTCTCATTCAGCCATATCGTTGCAAAGTGTAAGAAAGTCTTTCCGTGCTTCCTCTACAAGTGTGAAGGTCATAAAGCGTGTCAATGCAACACTGTCTTTGCTCACTTATGGGCCCCTTCCGAGGGTTCAAGAGGAAATTTGCGTCACTCCCAACCCTAGAAAGCTAGAGTATGACTGTTCTGATTGGCCTCTGTCTCTGGCTGCAGATGCTTTGGATGTTCCCTCTCTTCGTCACCACCAGTCCAACTGCGTAGGATGGTCATCCACATGGACAAGGACTTCAACCTCAAGCACTACACAGAGTCTTCAGGTGGCACAGGTGAAAGTGCATCTAGGCCCATGTAAGTTTTATATGATTGATGACAAGCAATTAGAGAATTGATGAATTATATGAGTACATGTGCAGGACAAAGTATATACAACTGTTGTTAAATTACTTACATCAAAAAGGAAAAGAGGTGTAGATCTATATATATTTAGATTTTATTTTTATTCTTTGAGTAAAGATACGTCATACTATCAAGAGAGATACAATGTAGAAAGCATTGAAACATCATCAGGGCTAATACAAAAATCCAAGACTTAGAAAAACTCCAAGAAAATATCCTAGGCTTTAGGTTCGGACTTGTCCGAATCTTGGCCTGTGTTAAAAATATAGGAGTGTATTTATATTTTTCTTTTTTATAAGGGGTTTTCTATGTAATTGTAATCTTCTGTACCTCTATTTATACAGGTCTCTGGGCTCTATCGGTACCCTCAATATGGGGTACCCCCGCGCATAGGAGAAAACCGCCTAAGGACCTCGCCCCCTCCGCAGGGGTGAGCTCCGAAGGCGCCACGTGTCTAGGGGGGCCGGGGCCTCTCCCCTCATCAGGGGCGAGCTCCGGGCCCGCCACGTGGCCGACGGAGCCGGACCTCGCCCCCTCCGTGGGGGTGAGCTCCGAAGGCGCCACGTGTCCAGCGGGGCCGGGGCCTCCCCTCTCCTCACAGGTAAGCTCCAGGCCCGCCACGTGGCCAAAAGAGCCGGATCTCGTCCCCTCCACGGGGGTGAGCTCTGAAGGCGCCACGTGTCCAGCGGGGCTGAGGCCTCCCCTCTCCTCAGAGGTAAGCCCCCGGGCCCGCCACATGGCTAGAAGAGCCGGACCTCCCCCCCTCCGCAGGGGTAAGCTCCGAAGGCGCCACGTGTCCAGCGGGGCGATGGCCTCCCCTCTCCTCAAAGGTGAGCCCCGGGCCTGCCACGTGGCCAGAAGAGCTGGACCTCGCCCCCTCCGCAGGGGTGAGCTCCGAAGGCGCCACGTGTCCCGCGGCGCCGGGCCCTCCCCTCTCCTCAGAGGTGAGCTTCGGGCCCGCCACGTGGCCAGAAGAGCCGGACCTCGCCCCCTCCGCGGGGGCGAGTCCCGAAGGTGCCACGTGCCCAGCGGGGCCGGGGCCTCCCCTCTCCACAGAGGAGAGCTCCGGGCCTGCCACGTGGCCAGAAGAGCCGGACCTCGCCCCCTCCGCAGGGGTGAGCTCCGAAGGCGCCACGTGTCCAGTGGGGCCGGGCCTCCCCTCTGCGCTAGCTGCAGCACGAGCGCTCCTGCACAATCCACCTGCTGTGGACGCTCCCTAGGGGGCCACCCAGTAGTGGATCCGCGACGTCGACCACCTCATCGTCGCCGTCGTCAACCCCCCGCTGCGGCGGGGAAGACGCCCATGTGTCGCTGTCACGCACGCCAACGGTTGACGGGCCGACGGTAGACTCCCGCTCTACTAGGCTCCCAACGGCGGACCTGAGTTCAGAGCTGGAGCGACGTCACTTGAGCGAGGATGCCCACGTGACCATCGAGCGGCGGCGGGAAAGGCGTCGCAACCACGAGGCTGACTACAGCATGTCGACCGCCTCGACTCAGCCTGGCCCGCAGATGTTCGCCATGCGACCTCTACCCCAGGCGTACGCCACGTAACATATGCAGCAGCCATATGCCTTGCAGGTGGCGCCCCCAGTATATGGTGCACCATTGCCCATGCCGGGTACACCGTGCCAGCAGCGGACCAAGCGTACGCAGCACCAGGATTTGCAGCAGCAGGGGCGGGGTGTGCGGACCTGGCACCCCACCTTCGCTTCGCAGTGTGGCCACGCAAGTTCAGGCCACACCTGCCGGAGAAGTACGACAGCAGCGTCAACCCTGCAGAGTTCCTGCAGATCTACTCCACTGCCGTCCTCGCGGCAGGAGGGGATGAGGCCGTCATGGCCAACTACTTCCCCGTCGCCTTGACCGGCCCGACCCAGTCATGGCTCATGAACCTCCCCCAGGGTTCCATAACCTCCTGGGGAGGGCTGTGCCGACATCATGGCGAACTTCGGCAGCTCCTACACCCATCCCGGCACAGAGCTGGACCTCCACGCCATGCGACAACAACCTGGAGAATCCCTGCGCTCCTTCATCCAGCGGTTCTTCGAGGTGCGGAACACCATCCCCCACATCCAGAATGCGTCAGTGGTGGTGGCATTCCGACAGGGTGTTAGGTACGAGAAGATGCTCGAGAAGTTTGCCACCAAGGAGGTGTGCGACGTCTCAGAGCTCTTCAGCCTGGCGGACAAGTGCGCCAGAGCAGCAGAAGGGCGCAACTAGCACTCACAGCCAGTCTCCGAAGCAGGAGGGTAGCTCGGAGCTAGCGCTGCGTCCCAGGGGAGCAGCAAGAAGACCAAGAAGAAGGGCGGTGGCAAGATCAAGCCACCGGCCAGAGCTCCCATTGCTGCAACTGCAGCACCCGACGGAGCTCGGGGGCCACACCCTGACAAGAGACCATGGCAGTCACCCGACGGTGGTAACCGTGGTGAGCTGTGCCCGGTACACAACACCAGGAGCCACACTGCAGGTGAGTGCTGGGATATCAAGAAGCTCGCGGAGCGCTTCCGCGAGGGGAAGCAGCCGCGCGCAGATGGTGCTCCCTTCCGCCAGAGGGAGGGCAAGCAGAAGGTTGATCCCCGGGACAACGGCGACCAAGAGATGGGGTACGAGGAGCCCCAGCGCGCCGTGAAGACGGTCCGAAACCATGGGGACTCCAGCTCCAGTGAAGACGAGCACCAAAAGGCGCTCCACGTCATCTACGGAGGGTCCTTGGACCCCTCGTTCCGGAACGCAGTCAAGACCCTGCGCCGAGTAGTGGCGTCGGTAGCCCCTACACCAAGTGCAGCACCACACCTCAAGTGGCTAGGGACCCCCATCAGCTTCGACGCCTCCGACTGCCCCAAGAACATGGCTGGGGCTGGACAGCTACCCCTCTTGGTAGCCCCCACCATCGCCAACGTGAAGATGTACCACGTACTGGTGGACGGCGGGGCCGGCCTCAACCTCATCAGCCGTGCAGCTTTCCAGAAGCTGCAGATTCCCATGGCCAAGCACACTCCGTCGAGCCCGTTCTCACGGATAGGCCCGGAACAAGTTGTCCCGTATGGGAACATCAGCCTTCCGGTGACCTTCGGAGCACCGGACAACTACCATACAGAATACATTCTGTTCGACGTGGCGGAGGTCGACATCCCCTTCAACGCCATCATCGGCAGGACGGCCCTGTACCGGTTTATGGCGGTAGCCCACTACGGCTACCTCGTCCTAAAGATGCCTACACCCACCGGCGACCTCAAGATCCGTGGAGACCGCACTGCCGCAGTGTCAGCCTTGGAGAAGCTCCAAGCACTTGCGGCAGCCCGAGCACCTGCCCTTGGCGGTGCGGAACCAGGACAACTCCACCTGAGTGCATGCCACCATGCCTCAACCTCTGCACCTCGAGTGCAACCCCTCGACGAAGGCGACGTCCCCCTGAAGGTCGTCCAATTCGGCGCCAAAGCTGCCCAGACCACCCGGATAGCCGGGGGTTTGGACAGCAAATAGGAAGGCGCGCTCATCACCTTTCTCCGGGACAACGTCGACGTGTTTGCATGGCAACCGTCACAGATGCCCGGGATCCCTAGGGAGGTGATCGAGCACCATCTGAAGATCTTCCCCGACGCTCGGCCGATCCAACAGAAGCTCCGGAAGCAGTCCATCGAGCGGTAGAACTTCATCCGTGAAAAGATCAAGAAGCTGCTCGATGCTGGATTCATACGGGAGGTCCACCACCCCCGATGGTTGGAAAATCCTGTTGTCGTCCCGAAGGCCGGCGGGAAGCTCCGGATGTGCATCGACTACACCAGTCTCAATAAGGCATGCCCCAAAGATCCATTCCCTCTCCCTAGAATAGATCAAATTGTAGACTCAACATCAGGCTGTGATATGTTGTGCTTCCTAGACGCCTACTCAGGCTTCCACCAAATACCAATGTCTAGAGAAGATGAAGAACACACTGTTTTTATAATAGTAGACAGCCTGTATTGTTATGTCTCCATGCCTTATGGTCTGAAAAATGCTCTCCCCACTTTGTACGCGCTATGCATAAAACATTTGGAGAGCTAATCCGAGTATTAGTAGAAGTGTATGTCGATGACATCGTTGTCAAAGTCAGACAGAGCGCATCCTTGTTAGATAACCTAGCTCTAGTCTTTGACAAGTTGCGCTCCACGCGCACCAAGCTAAACCCGGACAAATGTGTGTTCGGTGTCTCCTCTGGAAAGCTCCTTGGATTCCTAGTCTCACACCGAGGGATCGAGGCCAACCAGGAGAAGATCAAGGCCATCGAGCTGATGCGGCCCCCGGCTCACATCAAGGATGTCCAGAAGCTTACGGGATGTCTAGCTGCGCTCAATCGGTTCATACCTATGCTAGCTGAGCGGGCTCTTCCCTTCTTCAAGCTCCTGCGCAAAGCCGGTCCATTTGTTTGGACCGAAGAAGCAGAAGAAGCATTCCAGAAGTTGAAGCAGCACCTCATGACGCTGTCCATCATGGTAGCTCCTGAGCCCGGTGAGCATCTACTGCTCTACATCGTGGCGACAACAGAGGTGGTGAGCATGGTCCTAGTCGTAGAGCGGCCGGACCCCTCACCACTACAACCTGCTCCAACAACAGAAGTCAAGCACCAAGGCTGCTCGGATCCCATGGGGGGCCCCGATAGTCAGGAGATCTCTGAGGCCCAGGCCCCGGAGACCACAGTCGACCTCCTAGAGGTCCAAGATGACCTCCCGGAGACCCAAGATGACCTCCCGAAAGTCCAAGATGACCTCCCGAAGGTCCAAGACGACCTCCCGGAGGTCCAAGGCAACCTCCCGGAGGTCCAGGACGACCGAGAATCCCCCGGGTCCCAGCCCCCGGAGGTAGCCCCGGACCTAGGAGACAGGAGGTCACAGGGTCCGGAGCCAGTGGAGGAAGACGTCCCGGATCCCCAGGGAGGGCCTGGACCATCCAAAGGCCCGTCTACTACGTTAGTGAAGTCCTCCACGACGCCAAGACGAGGTACCTAGAGGTACATAAACTGCTATATGCAGTGCTCGTGGCGTCCAGGAAGCCCCGACACTACTTCCAAGCCCACCGGGTCTCGGTGGTCACCTCCTACCCGCTGAGGACCATCCTCCACAGCCCCAACGCGACCGGCAACGTCGCCAAGTGGGCAGCGGAGCTGGCGGAGTTTGAGCTGGACTTCCTACCACGTCATGCAGTCAAGAGACAATCACTGGCTGACTTCGTGGCCGAGTGGACACCATCACCGACCAACCCAGGGGGCCCTGAAGGCGCAGAACCGGAGCCCCGAGCACCGGTCTTCACTGAGCCCCACTGGATGCTCTACTTCGACGGCTCCTCGCGGAAGCAGGGGGCCGGAGCCGGCGTACAACTCCTCATGCCTTCGGGGGAGCAGTTCAAGTACATGGTGCGTCTGAACTTCAAGGCAACCAACAACATGGCCGAGTATGAAGCTCTCATCTTCGGCCTGAAGACGGCGCTGTCCCTCGGCGCCCGCCAGTTGTTGGTCAAGGGCGACTCCCAACTAATCATCAAGCAAGTCAAGGGTGAATGCTCCTGCAACGACCCACAATTAGCTGCCTATCTGCTCTACGTGCAGATGCTGGAGAAGGACCTTGAAGCCTTGGACCTGTGCCATGTATCGCGCGCCGACAACACCGTCGCCGACGACCTATCAACGAAGGCCTCCACCGGAGCCCCAGTGCCCGAAGGAGCCTTCGAAAGGATGTTGCCGCGACCCACAACCCGGCCTGCCAAACCGGGCGAAGGGGGCGAGACCAGAACCTCGAAGCTGGCGGTCGTGGCGGCCCTGCAACCATGGCGCCCGCCAAGGATCGTATGCGCCACTGGGGACTCCGTGCTACCCAACGCCCAAGATCCAGAAGCTCAAGTCAGCCCCAATGCATGGATCATGGAGGTTCGGGACTACTTGAAGGACAACATCCTTCCTGATGAACATGCATCCGCTGAACGGATTATGCGGATGGCTAAGAGATACACGCTGGTAGAAGGGGATCTCTACCGGCGTGGCGCCAACGACATCCTATTGCGGTACATAACCTAGGAGGAAGGCTGCGACCTGCTCGCAGAGATCCACGGAGGCGAGTGCGGGAACCACTCTTCCTCATGCACGCTGGTCGGTAAAGCCTTCCGGCATGGCTTCTACTGGCCGACAGCCCTCCTGGATGCCGTCAAGCTGGTCAAGAGATGCAAGGCGTGCTAGTTCCATGCCAAGCAGATCCACACACTAGTGCAGATGTTGCAGATGATCCCACCCTCATGGCCGTTCGCGGTATGGGGGTTGGACATCCTAGGGCCCTTCCCCAGAGCCGTCGGGGGATACCGTTACCTCTACGTCGCCATCGACAAGTTCACCAAGTGGCCGGAAGCTGCACCAGTCATCACCATCAACAAGGAATCCGCAGTCAAGTTCATCAAGTCGATCATCTGCAGGTTCGGGGTCCCGAACAGGATCATCACCGACAACGGGACCCAGTTCACCATTGCAGCGTTCCAAGAGTACTGCGAAGACCTTGGCATCGAGGTGTGCTATGCCTCCGTAGCTCATCCAAAGAGCAACGGGCAAGTCGAAAGAGCCAACGCCGAGATCCTTCGGGGGCTCAAGACTCGCACCTATGCCAGCTTGGAGAAGCATGGTGCCAAGTGGGTGGACGAGCTTCCGTACGCACTGTGGGCTAGCCGGACATCCCAGAGCCGGGCCACAGGGGAAACACCCTTCTTCATGGTCTACGGGGCCAACGCCGTGCTTCCCCCGGAGGTAACCATGGGGTCCCCCTGTATCCGATCTTACGACGAAGCCGCGTAGGACTAGCTCCAGCGTGAGGACATCGACCTCGTCGACGAGGCACGATGGCAAGCAACGCTCCACAATGCACGGTACCGGCAGGCGCTCCAGCGCTACCACCAGAGGTCCGTGCAAGCTCGGGAGATCAAGGAAGGTGACGTGGCGCTGCGACGCATACTTTATCGAGAGGGGACCAACAAACTCTCCCCCAGCTGGGAACATCCCTTCCGAGTCACGAAAGTTTTTCCGCCCCGGGTGCGTGCGCCTTGCTACCGAGGACGGGGACCCGCTCCAAACCCTTGGAACATAGAACACCTCCGTAAGTTCTATCCTTAGAGCAATGGTAGGACATGTTTTTTCTTATTTCTGTAATAGATCCCATAGAGCCCAGGAGCAGCGCTTGAAGCAACTAAGCCCCAGGGGGTGGTCCAGGACTACGTCCAACTTAGCCTTGTTCC
Organism: Neostapfia colusana; assembly: GCA_030760725.1. Lineage (NCBI taxonomy): Eukaryota > Viridiplantae > Streptophyta > Magnoliopsida > Poales > Poaceae > Neostapfia > Neostapfia colusana. The sequence continues at coordinate 38,727,797 of JASWHV010000013.1, read as the reverse complement.
GTACCCTAAGCGCGTAGGCCCTGACCCCCTTCACAATGGGGTGGGTCGTTGCCTCCATGTACAGCCTGTTTTCCTCCTATGGATGTATATGAATGAAAAGAACCCTGTCCTACCACACTCTCTTATGTGTTTATTTAAATTATGCATTAATTTTTATGATCACCTCCCTATGCTCAAAGATAGTATACGCTCATTGTATACTCAGCTCTCCTTTCCCACTCTCATACCTAGTCAGCATTTGCCATCCTGCCGAAGGCGGTCGTGCTTGAGGTACCTGCCAAAGGCTAGGGGGCCTCTCGGACCTCCCCCAGTTGGGTACTGTGACGCCAGTTGGTCTCCTCCAGGAAAAACCTACGCCAGACCAGGGGGGTCCAGGGTGTGTAGCCTGCTTTGCCTGGTTCCGTACCCAAAGCGTGCATACTCTGCCTCTCGGGAAGTCCAGGGTGTGTAGCCTAATTTGCCTGGTTCCGTACCCAAAGCATGCACACTCTGCCTCCCCAGCGCTACGGTCTAGTACTAGGGGCCGGACGGTTGCACCCTGACCAATGAGGGAGCCGGACCTCCGGTGCCGGGCGCACTGAATTGCCCAAGCCCCGTATACAGGCCCAGGACTGTAAGCCAAATAAGACTAAGAGATAGGGAAGGGAGAGCCCCCGAGCAGAATTACCGTTTCCCTACTTGTGTGCAGGACCTGCTGAGAGGCCTCCCCGGACCTCCGGCACCGGAGCTCCAATACCGGCGTGCTCCGAATGGTCAGGGGGGCCCTGGCCTTAGTTCCCCCGCAGGAATGTGGTAGGTGTGCCCAATGCATTGGCCACACCTACCAGGAGGCCACTATGGAGAATGCACAAGGGAAGGCCGGAGCACCAGGTGGTACTGAAGTCTCAAGGCTTCTCAAGACCGGAGTTCCAAACTCCAGCTCAAGACCCCTTGGGTCCTTATGTGAACAAGGGCCCAAGGGAAGTGCCTGTGCTACACAAGCTTTGAGATCGGTGGAGACCTCCCGGGGCCTTACGCAGCTAAGGGATTTGGCAGGGCAAGCCAAGAAAAGAAGGCAAGAAGCACATGCACACAAGACAACAAGTCTATTCATTGAAAGCTCCACGAGCTGGTCTACAAACAGAAGATAAAATACAAAAGTCCCTAGCTACAAGGGCAAGTGCCTAGGAGTCCCCGGCCTCCCGCTGGAACCTAGACGCGATGAGGGTGGCGACGTCTCCAACTCTGGCCCTGGCGACCTCCTCCTGCTCAGCGACGGGGCCCTGCACCACCGGCTCCAGAGAGATGGAGGAGTCCCATCTCCGGAAGCACGTCAACATGTGTGTGGTGACCTCCTTCGCCAAGCTCCTCCCCTCGACCTCGAGCTCGTCGGCGCCGACGGACTCAAGTGCCGGGAGCACCTGGGCCACCTCTTGTGCCGGAGCCCCCGTCCTCACAGTGCTGAAGCCAAGAGGCACCAGAGCAGACTCTGCCTGGCCAACGAAGCCCCAGACTCCCTGGGCCTCGATGGTCCGCGAAGCTCGGAGCTGCTCCACCTCCTGACGAGCCGCCAAAAGGGCGCTAGGTCCTTCCTTGGCGAACCTCCTCTCTTTTGCCGCCAGGTCATTCTCTCAGAGTTGGAGGTCCCGGGCGAGCCTCTCCAACTCCGACGCCCGGAAGTCGGCAGCAAGCTCCCGGTTCAACACCGCCTGGCAGTCCTGGGCGACCTGCGCCTCCCTTTCGGCCAAGGCTGCCTCCCGGAGTTCCAGCTCTCCGGTCCTGGCCTTCAGGTCGCTTTCTCCCGCCTCCAGCTGCTAGGCGACCTCCTTCTCCTTGACTGCCACGGCGCGCTCCCGCTCCGCAACGGCACACTCGCGCCGCGCCAGCCGTAACCACATCTCCTCGTTGGCGGCGGAGCGGGCCTAGACACCGTCATAGGTCTCGCGGGCCTCCTGCATGATCCTCCGGGTCTCGGTGTCTAGGCGGTTGACGACTTTCTTCTGCACATCGAGGAGCTCCTCCTCAGTGTCGAGCCTCGCCCTTTTAGTGTCGAGCTCCTCCTCGACCTCCCGGGTCCGCAGCTTCAAGAGCTGCCCAGGCGGTCCCTCTCATCTGCCAAGATCTTCCGCTCGCGCTCGAGCGCAGCCTGAACCTGCCGGACGCTGGACTGGACCAGCTCCATGGCGTCCGACAGGGACAGTGGAGCAGCAGAAGCCAAAGCTGAGCCGTGAACCTCCTCCATGACGTCGTCGTCCGACGGAGGAGACGCCGGCACCGCAACCTATGCGGTAGCGACGACGATGCGCCGATCAGGAGAAGGCGGCGCAGAGGAAGGGCAGGCCCCGGTGCGCTCCTGCTCATCGCCCACCTGAGGACCCGCATCAGGTCCTCCTGCACCAACACCCGAAGGCTGGCCGCCGCCAGCCTGCTCCGCTGAGTCTCCATCAGCAGCCAACTCCCGAGCTGGCGAAGGAGGAGGAGCAGGCGCCGTCGTCGTCACAGGAGCTGGTCCTGCCGGGCCAGAAGGAGGAGACGCCTGGACCTGCACGGGGGCCGGTGAAGCTGCCGTGGCATCCGCACGCAGCGGCACTGGACCCCTACCATCTGAAGTTGGCTGGGGAACAGACGCGTCCTCGACAGCCGACGAGTCCCTACAAGCACAGGGAACCCTCAAGACAAGAACAAAAGAAGAGTTGGAGTACGCAAGTACTTAGTCCCGGAAGGTACAACTTACCGAGGGACACAGACAGTCCAGCGGGCATGAAGCCCTGGCTTCCGAGCCGGGGCATGGCTGCCAGAGCCTGCCGTCGCCGCCGGGGCCTGCGCCGAAGGCACCTGGACTCGTAAAACAGGGGGTGCACCCGCCGGCAGCACCTCTGGCGCCGCTTGCCGTGCCAGGCCCTGAAGCAAATGAAGGCCGGGGCGCCTGCGCCCCCGGCTGAGTCTCAGCTGCGCTCCCTCCGGCACCGCTGCTTGCCATGCCTGCAGCAGGGACACTTGACGACCGGGGCACCTGAGCCCCTGGCTCAGCCCCAGACACCGCAGCACCGGCGTCCCTCCTCAGAGCTCCGCCTGTGGAAGGAGTGTGGGTCGCCCAGGGCTCCTCCGACCGCCGCTGCCCAAGGGGAGTCCCGTCAGCACGGAAGACTCGATGCCTCTTTGGGTCGCTGCCTGACGAGTCGACGCCTCCTGATGAAGGGCACGGGGCACTTCGGTTCCCTGACTCGGCGCGAACGACGCCCTCGGTGGAGACCGAGAATGCTTCCTCCTCGGAGGACTGGAAGCCGACGCCTTGCCCTTCCCCTTGTCGACAGTCTGAGCTCTGTCGCTCCTCGGCGCGGGTTGGGCATCGGCCGACGCCTCGCGCTATGCTCTGGAGCGATCAACCTCGGTGATCGAGATCCCCCAGGAAGCATCACCAATCTGGCGCACGGCGATGCCGATATCGTCTAAGGTCGGCAGCTCCCGCAGCAGCTTCGACCTCTGTGTCGGCTCCACGAAGAGGGGGAGGCAGGAAACAGGAACTGTTAGGGAGCGGTCATCGAGGAAGTCACTGCTTACCCTCATCACCATCTCCCTCAGTATTTTGACAGATGGGTCAGAGCCTAAGTCCGTCTCCAACCTGGTGCAGTCGTGCATGCCAGTGTAGTACCACGCCGGGCGATCGCGTTGCTGCAGCGGTGCAAGGCGGCACGACAAGAAGTCCACCAACACCATCAGGGATGTCAGCCCGTGCTCCACCAGGAGCTGGATCCGCTCCAGGACTGGCGCGTACTCCGGCTCCAGCTCCGGGCACTCCTCCCAGAAGTGGCGCCCGGTGGATGGGGCCTTGGTCGGCAGCTGGAGGCGATCGTGTTCATCAGTCTTCACGATCACCTAGTCGTCCCTCCAGCCTTCCCACCTCGAGGCACAGAAGGGCAGAAGGTACTTGGAGTCCTTCGGATCCTTGCAACGGTGCTGGAAGTAGTACGCTCCCAGCTGGTTCTTCGAGCCACGCTCAGTCATCCGCAGCAAGAAGAAGTGACGGAAGAGCGTAATTGAACCACGCACCCCCACGAACATCTCGCAGAAGTGCACAAAGACAGCAGCCAAAGAGAAGGAGTTCGGGGAGAGGTGGTGGAGCTGAAGACCATAAGTCTCCAGCAAAGTCACGAAGAAGGAAGAAATCGGCGGGACAAACCCAGCCAAGGCATAGGTGACGAAGAGGACGGTTTCCCCTCTCTCCAGGCGCAGGGGAAGAGATCCCCGCCGAAGGCAAAGCCTCTGCTCTTTCGAGTGCCATCCCAGGAGCCTGCGCACCGGCCCAAGGTCCTTCGTCAGGGCGATGCACGGCGAGGGCAGGCTGGAAGCCATCGAAGGCGAAAGAGCAGGAGCTCGGAAGACAGAGAAGGCCTGGGCACACGGAAGAATCCAGAAGGCTCTGGCGTAGGGAGATGTGCGAAGGGAAGCCAGCGATGTGGAAGGGCCTCCCTTTAAACCTCCCAGAAGCGATTTGAAACGCTTCGTATGCACCGCTCGGGGAAGACACCCCAGCTCCAAGCCCCAGCGCCAATGACAGGAGGGCCCAAGCCGTCCTGCAGAAATGGTGGCCCGAGAAGTCAGTCCCTCAAGCGGACCACCCGGCGGTTCCTGACAAAGCGCTACGACGTGCAGTAATGGCAGCCTTGGGCCGCTGCAGTAAAAGCAACTTTCAAAGCGGGAGTCATGTCCCCGCGACCCTCCGTTGCTCTTGCAACGGTCAAATGGAGTTTCCAAGAAAGTGCGCGGGGTAGAAAAGGTGAAGGGCCCACCCCGGGATCGTTATCTCCCCCGAGGTGGGCCCAGGGACCACTGTCGGTACCCTCAATATGGGGTACCCCCGCGCACAGGAGAAAACCGCCTAAGGACCTCACCCCCTCCGTAGGGGTGAGCTCCGAAGGCGCCACATGTCCAGCGGGGCCAGGGCCTCTCCCCTCCTCATGGGTGGGCTCCGGGCCCGCCACGTGGCCAGGGGAGCTGGACCTCGCCCTCCCGCGGGGGTGAGCTCCGAAGGCGCCACGTGTCCAGCGGGGCTGGGGCCTCCGCTCTCCTCAGAGGTGAGCTCTGGGCCTGCCACGTGGCCAGAAGAGCCGGACCTCGCCCCCTCCGCGGGGGTGAGCTCCGATGGCGCCACGTGTCCAGCGGGGCCGGGGCCTCCCCTCTCCTTAGAGGTAAGCCCGGGCCCGCCAGGTGGCTAGAAGAGCCGGACCTCGCCCCCTGCGTAGGGGTGAGCTCCGAAGGCGCCACGTGTCCAGCGGGGCTGGGGCCTCCCCTCTCATCAGAGGTGAGCCCCGGGCCTACCACGTGGCCAGAAAAGCCGGACCTCGCCCCCTCCGCAGGGGTGAGCTGCGAAGGCGCCACGTTTCCCGTGGGGCCGGGGCCTCCCCTCTCCTTAGAGGTGAGCTCCAGGCCCGCCATGTGGCCGGAAGAGTTAGACCTCGCCCCCTCCGCGGGGGCGAGCTCTGAAGGCGCCACGTGCCCAGCGGGGCCGGGGCCTCCCCTCTCCTTAGAGGAGAGCTCCGGGCCTGTCATGTGGCCAGAAGAGTTGGACCTCGCCCCCTCCACAGGGGTGAGCTCCGAAGGCGCCACGTGTCCAGCGGGGCCGGGACTCCCCTCTTCTCAGAGGTGAGCCCCGGGCCTGCCACATGGCCAGCAGAGCAGCGCTGCCCGCCACGGCTCGAAAGGCAGTGGGAGTAAAGGCACGCCATGCCTTGTCCGTATAAGACATTCAAGACCCGTATCTTCCCAAGACGCGGAGGCGCGACGCACGCCTGTCAGGAGGCACTGTAACCAGTCAAGACAGGCGATCCATGCCAGAGGCTGTGGACCAATAAACACGGCGACAAGACATGCCCTGCCATCCCTGCTATCATCAACCGCTACGCCTAGCTTGCGGCTCGGGCAGGGCGGCAGGACGAAGACTAAGAAGCTACTGCCAAGACAGCTAACAGCATTCACTGCGAGATACGGTAGATGGCAGGAAATCAGCCTGGGGCCACCTGTCGGGTCCCGGGGCCCACTTTGTATGCTGCCCACGCCTTGAACTATAAAAGGCTCTGTTAGGCAACGTTACAAAGGGTTCGAACTCCCGTGGGTTCAGCTCCCTCTAGACATCTAGGGCAACTCAGCTCATCACCAAGCTCAGACCTCCGGTTCTAAACGCCAAACAATACATCGAGCAACACTGCTCCTGTGGACGTAGGGTTTTACGCTCCGGCGGCCCGAACCACGTAAAAAATCTTCATGTCAATCCTCCTTCATCCAACGCGCGACCTTCCGAGAGAACTAGCCCCTCCAAAAAAGAACCTCCGCGGGCTGTCCTGAAGCAGGCCCGGAAGAAGTGTCGACGGAACACTTCGACATGCTCCATAATAATACATGCGTTATTCTCAACATGATAACAGAGAAAAAAAGTTAGGGTTTTGCCCTTCCGTCGGTCGTTTTCTCTAGCGCGGCCGCAGTTTTTTTCCTGATCTGCATGCCCTCTGCACCACGCCGCCTACCGCCCGAGCGCTCATCTTCACCGCGCCGCCCACCACCCGAGTGCTTCTACCCTGTCCTGAGCGACACCTTTGCCTGTGGGACCCGCCGGCTTGTTCTGTCTCGATCAAAGGGAGTCTTCCGCGCCGAACGTGTTGGGGTGGCGGCTGTTTCTCTGCCGCGCCGCTGGCAAGAAGGAAATTCGTGTCTACAGAATCTGCGCCCTGCAGTCTGATAGGAAGAAAATTGGCACCCCTGCAAAATCTGCGCCTTGGAATTGGCGCCACATGCTCCAGTTTGGTGACCACCCCTGACCCTGGGAATAGGCGTTGTGGGATCCAGCTTAATCAGTGCCTGCTGGGATTCTGCTCCGTTTTTTTGCCGCCCTAATCTGCAGCGCCTTTGGTATGTTTCGATAGATCACGGGGCAGCACTAGCCTGTTAAAAAAAAAGAAGGGACCAGAATTTTTTAGAGCTTGCGCCGCTTTCTCTTTTGTGCTCTAGCCGTCGCCCACCGCTGCTTATTTTTACGCTCTCGCTGTTGCATATTGTCCTATCAGAATAATTTCTTCGGGTGGTGTTCAAGTTCTGCGGTGTCCGGTGCTTTTAAATAGCACCAACTACTGCAGTATTCATAATGAGGAGATTTGTATTCGTGTTGCTAGTTTTTTGTACTCCTTCTCAGTTTTGGTTGTTTGTTCTTCGACTTCTCGAAAGACTACTCCAGCGACGGTACCTTCTTAACCTGTTCCTCCTTCTGCACTTGGAGGGCGTGTTAGTCTTCACTGTAACTACTACGATAAATATGGACACGTGGAGCCATATTGCTTCAGAAAGAGGAAGGCTCCGGCTCGCCGTTCTTCACACAGTGCTGGTAGTGCTGGTATTGGAAGTTCTTAAGGGAGTTCTGCTACTACAAATGACCAGTTGCTCACTCTTTTTTGTTGCCTTGCTTCCTCTATACCTTTAGAGGCCGCTGGTTCTGTGACACAGTCTTCTGCACTTCGGATACTACTGCTACTTCTCAATCCTTTACTGAGGGATGTAACATCCTCAAATTCATTTTCATGCATTGCATACATTTTTCATATAGAGAAACATTATAGAAGAAGTAGAAATGGAGAAAGAACTATAGAAATGGAGAAATAACTATAAAAATGGAGAAAAAACCATAGAAATGGAGGAAAGAACCATAGAAATGGAGAAAGAACCATAGAAATGGAGGAAGGACCCATAGAAATGGCGAAAGAACCATAGAAATGGAGGAAGAAACCATAGAAATGGAGGAAAAACCACAGAAATAGAGAAGAGAATATATAAATGGAGAATGGGGCATAGAAATGGAGAAGGGCAATATAGAAATGGAGAATGGGACATACAAATGGAGAGGGGAATGTAGAAATGGAGAATGGGACATAGAAATGGAGAGGGGAATGTATAAATGGAGAATGGGACATAGAAATGGAGAGGGGAATGTAAAAATGGAGCAAGTGACATGGAAATGGTGAGGAATGGGAAAAATATAGTTGAAATAAGCCATTCCCAAATTTCCCCCAAAATTTCCAAATTCCCCAATTCCACAAAAGGGGAATTTTTCGCACATTTGGGGGGATAAAATCCCCAAGGCTGCCGCACCTAACTGAAAAGATAAGTTTGTTTTGATCCAAAATTGAGTAGGACTCTTATTTGAGCTCCAATTAGAGTAGGACTCCTCTTTTTCCCCTTATAAATATAACCCCACCCCCCTGGCCGACCCCTCTCTATTTTGGACGCCTCCCCCTGCTGCCAAGCCCCCTTCCTTGCTGCCAAGTCGCCAAGTCCCCCCCATTGCCGGAATTTGGCTGCCGTCGAGCCCCGTCGAGCCCCACCGTCGCAGGAGAAGAAGTCCGACGATCTGTCCTACCAAAATTTTCCATAGAAAAATTCCCCACTGCTGCCATTGCTAGGAGGAAGGCCCTGCCACCAAAAGGAAGTGAGGTAGGTCCCAATGACCCATCTTACGACGTCGCCGCTATTTCTACACATCCGTTTTCTTTGCCCCCTTCGAGCAGAAACTTTTACGTGTGGACAGATCGCATTTTGATCGGTTTTTGATGGTGGAATTGATCTAGATCTTGAGTCAAGATTATCACCACGTCCACACTTCATCCCAGCACACTTGTTCATCATAAAACCCCATGAAAGCCCATTAAAACATGCAAGAATACATACAAACTAGATTAATAAAACAACAAATCTACCCCATCACATCTTGAGTAAAGTTTGTGCATGATGTTTGATTGCTGTAAATTTTGTATGTGTGTGGTCGTGAGTAGAAGAACAAGCTCAAGAGGCCATCTACGAGGAACTACAGAACCAAGACTTTGAGACGTTCAAACAACAAGAACCATGGGAGCAAGGCAAGTGCCCCTTGACCATATTGATCCCATGTTTTGAAATTGTTTTGTTTACGAAAACTCGTACGCTTGAGTCAACTTGATGGGACACCCTTTTATAGGAGTTTACTAGTTTTGTTAACCATCCTTGTTGCCGGGAAAGTTGATGAGTCGGGTATGGTCATTTTTTCTTTTTGCTTCGCTTAATTCACGGGATACGGGAAGCTGAAATAAAATATGTCTAGCTACTGCACTCATATGAATAATGATGATGAGATATTAATGATGTTAATGGGCATGGAATCGGGGAGATCTAGGCAAGCTTGGTTCATGAATGTTGCTGAATGAGATGGTGGTACTTGCCGTAGATCTAAGGACCGGTTCATGCGAGAATATGCCAAGAAAACAGTGGCACCACAAGGCCAAGTATGGGTGCGGCTTAGCTGATTAATTAGGTGTGTTGCTAGCTTGTTATGGACCGTGGATGGCGCGGGGAATGGGAGTCGAGGAGGACTGCCCCCTGGGAACTGCATGGCACAAGAGGGGCCCGTGGATGGGAGAATGGTGATTCGAGTCTGCCGGTGAAACCTCAGTGAGTCCATACATCTAGTAGCCCATTTGTAAAGGCTATTTTGTGATCTCTTGGCAATACACCAACAGTTGTGTACTGATATAATGGAGGTTCTGCAGTCGCCGACGGGTGACGAAATCACGAACTTGTGGGTAAAGTGGTACGACCTATGCAGAGTGTAAAACTATGATGATAGCCGTGCTTCCGGTCACAAGCACCTGGCCAACTTCCATGATTAGAGGGAAAATTTGGGATGTTTATTTGGTACGGTTATGGTTATAGTCATTGGGATTGGTTTTGGGACTGTTTGGAGTCATGAAAATAAGTTTGTTTTCGGTTATATGAATACGAGATGGTTATGAATATTTATGAGCATGAGATGAACTTGAGAAAGATTAAAGGCTGGATGAGACTTGATAAATGATGAATTATGATGAGAGAATGTTGCTGAATTATTTGATTATGATGGGATAAATTTCACCTAGAAATAGTGTAAGGGCCTCATTTTTTGACCCACATTTGAAGTGTTCATCACCACACCACACACCTTAAGGAAAGTTGATGAACACAAATGAAGAGCAAGTAACCACCATCAACATGCTCATTAGAGAACAAACTCACATATTGCAAAAGTGGTATTTCCCACATGTGATATAGGTGGGCTGGACATATCAAAACTCCTACACATTGCTAAGGATGTCCATGCCAAGTTTCACCCAACTTCAAAACCCTTTTTGAGGTCATTTTGGGTATAGCTAGAAAGAGGGCAGTTTGAAACCATATTCAAATTCAAACTGTTTTTATCCCATGAATTCAAAAGTGGGAGGCATATTCTTACTCAGCACATTTTTGTGAGCCCACACACCAATTTTCACTCCATTTGGAGTTGATCTTGACATGAGCTAAGTGGGGGAAATTCAAACTTTTTATTTGAATTCAAAACTGAACTTGTGCTGAAATTCATTCAAACCAAACCCGATTTGAATTCTAACCAATTCAAATGGCTAATGGGTGAATAATTTGAATCACCATGGGTATTTTGGGGCTCACTGTTTACAACAGTGATTAGGAGTGAATTTCAGAGGTTAAAACCCTGGGTAGGTCCCACATGTCAGCCACAGAGAAGAATCAACCGACTGAGACTTTCTCACCCAGGTCGCTGAGCCGCCGCTGTGATCGCCACCGAGGGGAACCGCCACGCTAGCAGCTGCTTGGCCACGCGCGGGTGTGAGGCGGTTCCGGGCCTTCTTAAGGCGTTTTCCCCCTCCTCGGCCGAAGCATCGCCTGATTCTTGCCCCGCAAGAACTCAGCGCCGGCAAACACTTTCCGCAGCTCGGAATCGATCGGAGAGCGCCGATCACAGCCTTCCCGTCCACTCTCGAGCTACGGCAAGGTAATAGGAACTCTTCTCCTTCATCCCCGCTGCTAAAACTCAGCTGAAACCGATTGATATCGGCTATGCCGAAAGATCAATTCGGTGACTTAGAACCGCCGCACCTCGGGCTCCCGTGGACAGCCTAACCAGGGCGTTGTCACGCCCGAGCCAAGGCACCCTTGGACACGCTGGTGACCGGTGCTGCTCACCCCCGAGCCACAGCCCGAGTGATTGTTCACCAGCGGCGAATTTCCAGTTTTCCACTTTCTGTGTGCAGAACAACCTTCGGGTGCGATTCCGTCAAATTCGTACCCTAGAAAGGATTAGAGGGCCTCAATCCGCTCTCACACAAACTAGACACGGTAACGCACAAGTTGCCTTCACAACCCTTGGCCGGAGAACCTCTGTACCCGGCGTAATTCGAGGTTTACCAACGGCGGAACGAACGGGAAGCATCGGGCGCACGGTGAGAACCTACTTCGGGCCTTCCCCGAGTTGCCTCAAGCTCATGTCGACCTTCCCTGAGGTCCACTGATGCTTCCCGACCGGTTCCTCGAGGAGTTGAGGTGCTAGGGATGTCAGCCGACATGGCCGAAGTCTTTCCGAGGTGGCGGCTCGTCGCCAAACATGCACCGGCCATTGTCATGACGAGCTAACCCCAGAATCCTGTTCCCCGAGTGAAAGTAGGCAGGGGCGGCCAAAATTGTGAAGTTTGGAGGTTTACAGAAGCCGGCGGCGAGCTCTCCGGCGATGTTCCCCGGCGGCAGAGCGCGGGCGTCGTGAGGTTGAAGAAGGGGGTGGACCCCAGCTGTCAGCGACAGATATTTTAAATCGGGATCGGGGTGTGGCATGGATCGGGTGTGCTGGCACGCAAAAACTCTGTGGTCCGCAGTGTGCGGTCGCCTCGGCGTGCGACGCGTGTCCCCGGGGCCCACTCGCGAGTTTAAACTTTTCCCCGATTTTCAGATTTCCTTCAAACTTCAAATCCTCATAACTTTGGCTAGAAAGCTCCAAATCGAGTGAACCAAATTTTGTTGGATTCAGCTCTCTGCGCACTTTCCAGCAAATAAAGTTTCACTTCATGAAAATCCTTAATTCTACAGAATTAATTCCCCAAAGTTTAAACTTTTTGGAATTTTAACTGGAGAATCCTTTGGAGGAAAATCCTGAAATTTTGCTGGAATGTTCACCAAAATATCCCTGAACTACCATAAAAATTTCAGATCCATTTTAGCTCATTTGATCCACCTAATGGTGTGATTAGTGAAACTGTTCCAGAGAAAATAGAAAATGTCCAGAAACATTTTCAGAATTTTCTCTGAAATTGTTTAGCTCATATCTTCAGCTAGGAACCTTCAAGTTAAGTGAGATCAACTCCATTAGAATCCTCTGAAAATCTAGTTTTCTGAAAGTCATAGTTTGTTTCATGAAAATCCTTAGAACACCCTAAGAGCCTTCAATTAAGGTCAAGGACATAATTAATTGTGGAGGGCTCAAATGAGCTTTGCTGCAACTAAAACTTGACCAAATCTCTATTTAGGTTGTAACCAAGCCCCAGTAAAAGTTTTACAGTCATTGGGTCTATCTAGCAAGGGTTATAGACTTCACAACTTCAAACTTAATACAAATGCATTTAAATTGATACATGTATTGCTTCTATCATGTAGTCGCTAAGGTCGAGGAGGAACCCGAAGTCCTAGACTTTGTTACCCCGGAGAAGCAGCTAGCCTACGACCAAGAGCAGCAAGGCAAGCTCCGGTTTGCATTAACCGTTTTACAAATTTTATTGTTTTGAGCACTTACTTGAGTATTATGATTCTTTGCATTAGAGTCTTGTTTGGAAACCCAATTGCATAGCCAAGAAAACCATGGGTTGGGTTTAGGATTGTAAACCCCGTTAGCTACTGTAATGCTAAGATAGTGTAGGATTCGGTTCAAGTCGAGTAGTTGAAACTACTCGCGAGCATAGGCTAGAGGCACTCGACTCGGGTAGTGATAGCACATGAAACACATGGCAAGAAAATGAGACCAAGCGGAGAGTAAGGGCAGCAGGACTTTGGGGCCTGTGTGCTATAGCTCCGCTTGTGTCGATTGAGGACCGAGCCGTGTGCGGGCCTGTTGAACAAGCTAGAACAGTACCGAAGACCTACCAGCTATATGGGAACCGGGAAACTGATGTAACTCGGGTAGCTGGGTGTTGAGGCATAGCTGGTCGTTCAGAGGGTAGGTTGAGAGCTCGAGGTGTAAATCGGCTGGCGGCACTGAGATGCGCGTGCAGAGACCTCTTGCTCGAGACGATTGGACCGGTTCAACATTCGTCCGTGATGGTTGTTGTAGGCAACATCGAGTACGGACGTACGTGACGGGTTGTTCGGGTAACCCTGCAGGTGTAAATCGATTATAATCGCCGTCCCTCACGGTCAGTGAGTACCACTTGTTCACTGTACCGTGACGTAGAAAGAACAGGCTAGTTACATGTTAAAATGTTGCTGATTGAAAGATGGACTTGATTGCTAATGAATTGCTGTAGTTTAGAGCTAACTAAAGTTCTTTTCAACTTTGGGCAAAGTACATGAGAGAAATGCGTTTCTTGTTTGATTGCGGCTCTCTCATGTGCCTTAGCGTAAGGTTCTCCACAACCTGCTGCTAAAACTTGAAAGTAAGGTTCTACTAATTAGGCGAGTCCTTGCAAATGATTTTTACCTCATGTAACCCATCACCCCTCATGTAGAAGTTCCATGTTTAGGTGACACGGGTCAGACTTGCTGAGCCTTCGTGCTCACTGCTTGTGTTTGAAGCTTTTGCAGGGTTCTATGAGGAAGGGACTCCCGAAGAGGAGACGGAACTCCAGGAGGGGAACCCCGTCGAGTGGGAGTCGTGCACGCCGCAGAGTTAGTGTGCGTGTGTGCTAGCAAGGACACATTCAAGGGCTGAACGTGCACTTGATGCGTAGTCTACGCCCGTGAGTGTAGACTGAACTTATTTTGATGTAAACATGTTCATAAACTTGTTTATGTAATAACATTTCGCTTCCGCTTTGTACCTTTGACGTGTGTTATACGGTGCTGTGCAACGCAGCATCCCTCAGCGTGATCCTGGCTCGACAAGACCGTGGGGTCGTGTCAGCGTTGGTATCAGAGCTCGCTTGAGGATTAACACACTACAAAGGTCATCTTTTTCAAAAATCCAGTGAGGAACGAGTTAGTAGCCCGTATAAGGATGTTATTAGCATATAGAAAGTGGCATATTAACCTATTTGATTATGTCGGAAAATCATGCATCTCGGGACGTGTATGTCTTGGGGGGTGCACGTAAGCGCTGTCCACCAGTGCGCACAAGCTGAAGGGTGGAGCCCCACGGGTGGCAGGTAACCCGACTCGCTTTGATATCCTCTACGACTCTTCATGTCGTTTGGGGTATTCGAGCAATGTTTATCCCTGGCATGCGTGGTGCAACTTGGGATACCCCGTCACGTGGTCTGAAACGTGAACACGTAACTCAAGGCGTGTTTGGCTTGAGAACATCCGGGCGAGTGATGACGGCCGGGTGTACGAACTGTATGGATTCCGGGCTCGGTGTGCAGCCGAGTCTGACGATTGTTTGAGTTTCTGCAGGTAGCCTGACCACGAAACGGTAGACGTGTAGCATCCGTGTGCGAGTGACATTTAGTGCCACTGAAATAACGAAGCCGACTAAGTCCGGTATAGGTTTTTCTTTGTGAGGACGTAGTACTGACATAATCTGGTGACGCATCGACGTCACACCCAACTAAATGAACAACTTCATTTAAAACTTGAAGGTTTTGATCTAAAGTAGTAAAACTTGATGTAACTCCTTCCCTTGAACAGGATATTTAAAGTTAACAAGTGTTCAACTTATAGGTTGTTAAGGACAGAGCACTCTGTTTTCAGCTGAATCAAGGCTGAAGTTAATCAGAGGTTAGAAGTTGAGTTCTTTCGAGGTTGGGGTCGTATGATACATTTCTGGAAAGATTTGTTAGAGATTTACAACTCTTCTGTTGAGGTCCAGAGGTGTTTCATCTATTAACCATTCGAAAAATGCAGTAGAGTTGAAACTGTCCAGAAAACAGGACAGAGTATAGACTCTCTGTAAACTCTCTGTAAATTAAGCATAACTTCCTGCTTAAAAATCCAAAAATAGAAAATGAGGTAGTTCTGGAACTCTTATGAGATGGGTTACAACTTTGTAACAGAAAGTTTTGTCATATTAGGAACAGAATTAACTGGAATTCTTGGATTAAATCAGTACCTAAAGCAGGGAGGTGCTGTCCAGATTTCTCCAGAAATTCTGTTAAATTTGGCATCTCATAACTTTTGAACCAGGACAGGTCTTAGGCCAAGCAAATACTTTCTGGAAAGCTATTGAAGTTAGATTTAACTTTCATGTTGAGTTCCAGAACTAGTTTTGCTTTAACATGGCCTAAAACAGGTTGAAATGGAAACTGGTCAGGGCTGTCATGGGAACAGCAGATCAGCAGTCAAATTTGTTTAAAATTTGAACTATGTTTCCAAGTTTTATGGGTTCCATGACATGTCTTATGTTATAACTCAGAGGTTTACTGTTTAAATAAATATTTGACATTTCTCAAATATATTTTTACAGATGACAGCAGATAAGCAATTGGAGAACGGGTGGGTGGTGTCCCACTGTTCTCACCGTAGCGGCTACCCGGAAGCATTGTGGCAAATGCTCCAATATTTCAGGTACAACCAGATGCCGCAGTACTTCGCCAAGGAAGAAGGCGAAGAGGGGAACAAGACGTGGACGATCCATGTCGAAGTCCCTGCATGACCTACGCCACCCGGTTGGGTGCCGTTCACCGTCACGGTGAGAGGAAGACAACCGGAAGGGATGTGGCAAGTGGCAGCCCGTGACACTATGTCACGTTTCTGCCAACTACACGTGCAGGCTATGGAGGGCACTCCATATGCGCTCGTTCTGGTGGAGGGACGGGCTCAGCATGTGTGGGAAGAGAGATACCTGGAGGCAACGGACCCGAGTTGCCCAAGGTACAACCCCGCGGAGGCAAATCTCAGCCTCCAGATGAGGGCAGGAAATGCCGTGATGGACAGCCAAGCTGTTCATACGGAGCATCTCGCCACAAAGCTCAAGGAGAGCACAAGCCGTGGAGATCATTTCGAGAGTGCTCACAGCGCACTCCGTAATGTGCTCCTTCCGACGATCAAGCGACTGAATGAACAACACAATCAGTTGCATCGTCTGAAGAAGGCGAAGAGGAAAAGCCATGTCGACATCGCGGCGTTGTAAGAACTGGTACAGAATCTGACCCAACAGAACGAGGAACTTACTCAAGAGCGGGACGACGCTATTGTGGAAGGGCAAGGCTGGGAAGAAGATTACAACCAGGCTATGGACGAGGTGCATGCTTTGCAGGACCTCGTACCTCCGGTATTGGGCATACCCGTGGTCTTGGGTCTTCCAGCGACGGGAGAACCCGAGATGGGAGAAGAGGTGGTAGATCCAGAGCCACCAGCAGAGGTACCGGAGGAGGACGACCCACAGGAGGTCGAGTTCTACTCCGAGTAGGGGGTTACAGTTGCCATGTAGGGCAGCCAGGGTAGTGTAACCCAACTTTTGTAATCAGTGACATGTCGTGTAGACAGTAGCGTATGTATAGGTAGTGACGACATGAGCACGACTTCTCAGAGACCCGAGAATAATGTATCTTGTATAATGTTTATGCTTTATCAATATATGTGAATGTTGTGCAAATTATTCATGTGTCACTTCAATACCTACTGTTGCATATGGAATTTTAAGTAAGACATGTGCTAATCGCTGTTGTTTTGAATTTCAGAATGACGCGTACTCGTGCCAACCCTGATGTTGGGGGTACTAGCCAAGGGGGAGAGACCTCCCAACAGCCTCCCGAGGACTCCTCGGGACCGCAGCAGCAACAGCCACAGCAAACACCGCCACCGCCACTGCCAGCGGTTACATTGGCCGACATCGTCGCGGCAATGGCGGGTTCACATCAGCAGCACACGGAGTTGCTGCAAACGCTTATCGCCAATACGTCTCACCCAGAGAGACGTCAAGACCGTGAGGAGCGTCAACAGAGCTCCTACTCCGACTTCTTGGCGACTCATCCCCCAGTATTCTCAAGGGCGGATGAACCTCTTGACGCGGATAACTGGCTCCGCGCAATAGAGATGAAGTTCGGGCTGCTCCAGATAAGCGAGCAGCGTAAGACTCAGTTCGTGGTCCAGCAGCTCCAAGGATCCGCGAGCGCGTGGTGGGCCAACTTCTGTGCTTCACAGCCCACCGACCGAGTGATGACCTGGACAGAGTTCCGGACGGCCTTCAGGGCCTATCATATACCGCCAGGTCTGATGAAAAGAAAGACGCAGGAGTTCTTACACCTGCAACAAGGGAGCCGGAACGCGCTGGAATACTCCAGGGCGTTTAACGATCTCGCGCTTTACGCGTCATATCACGCAGATACTGACGAGAAGCGGCGGGACCACTTTTACCAGGGGCTTAACCCGCTCCTGAAGGACAAGTTGGCGATGTTCAATCGCTGCAGCCTCAACGACATCATTGATGCTACGATTGTTCAGGAGGACTCCGGCAAGGAGTTAGCGGCGGCGGAGCAAAAGCGAAGCGTACCGCAAAGCAGCGGAGAAGGAGGCGGTCCTTCTCAGCAGTTTCAGATGGTGAATCGCCCACCATCAGGTCCACGCTGGCAGCCACCACAGCGGTCGATGCCGTTCCGCAGTCGTCCGTACTCTTCACCGGCATTCAGGCCGGCACTGCCAGCACCACCTCCGCAACAACAGCAGCAGCGGGCGATGCCGCGTGCGTATGCACCTCAGAAGTGCATGCCGGGCTTTCATCCCCCGAGCACTACACCAGCAGCGGCCACATGTTACAAGTGTGGTCGTCCAGGACACTTCACGAGCAGTTGCCCGGAGAGGCAAGGCGGCGGAGTGGCACCACCGTTTCCGGGGAGGAATCAACCCCGGAACCCTACTAATGCGCGGCGGGCAAACCCTAGGCCCGGCACCGTCCACCAACTTGCCATTGAGGACGTGCCGGAGGGCGAGCCAATCCTTGCGGGTATGTTCCAACTCCACCAACATCCCGCTATAGTACTATTTGATTCAGGCGCCACGCATAGCTTCATTAGCCAAGCTTTCATTGATAAACATAGCTTGCAAATACTACCCACCGATAGTCCTTATGTGATCTGTTCACCGGGTGGGAAAATTTCAGCAAGCATGATGGTCCCAAAAGCGCCATTGTGCTTAGAGGGTAGAGTTTACCCTACGTCTCTCATAATATTAGAGGGACAAAAGGTCGATGTCATCTTAGGGATGTCGTGGTTAACCCGCCGCGGCGCTGTTTTAGACACCGTCCTGCGAGTTGTGCACTTGAACTCAGAAGTGCACGAGTCTCACTCTTTATTTCTGGACAGCCCAGAAATAAAAGTTCCAAGTGTCTATCAAGCCACAACCATCAGATTGGAAGATATTCCAGAGGTCCGAGAGTTCCCTGATGTATTCCCAGACGATTTTCCGGGAATGCCACCCGATAGAGAGGTGGAGTTCAAGATTGAACTTGCACTGGGAACCATGCCAATATCCCTAAGGCCGTACAAGATGGCGCCCAAGGAGTTGGCTGAACTGAAAACTCAGCTCACGGACCTTCTAGAGAAGGGTTTTATTAGGCCGAGCTCCTCGCCATGGGGCTGTTCGGCATTATTTGTCAAGAAGAAGGATGAGACGTTACGGCTTTGCGTGGACTATCGTCCATTGATTGCCGTAACCATCAAGAACAAGTACCCGTTGCCACGGATCGACATGTTGTTTGATCAGTTGGTCGAAGCAAAGATCGTGTCTCATCAAAGACAACATCTCATGAAGTCCTCATCCATCGTCAAACCGGATCCCAAAAATGATACCCCTTATGATCAGCATTGTATCCCAGAAAAACACACTCGACCGACTGAGCAGTGAGCTTAGTGCGCTCACGAGACGCGAGCAACACATAGCACGCACAACCAAAAAGACGAAGGCTGGCATAGTCAATTGTCTTGCCAGTGAGACGCTGAAAAGGAATCCCCCCTAAAGAGCAGTCGAGGGCTGAATGTTAATCAAATAAGTGGCCGTAGAAAGAGCCTCACCCAGAAATGAGGGGAAACAGAAGAAGCAAGTAGAAGAGTACGAGCAGTCCCAAGGAGATGACGATGCTTTCGCTCAGCAACACCATTCTGAGGATTAGCGCCAGGACAAGAAAATTGAGCAAGAGCACCTTGCCTAGAAAGAACCTGACGAAAAGCATCAGAGAGATACTCACCGGCGGAATCAACACGAATATACGTGCCAAATTGAGTGCAAATCATAGTAGAGAAAGTTTTATAGATAGATAAAGCCTCACGACGACTTTTCATAAATTAATTTCATATGTGACTAAAAAATCATCTATAAAAATGATATAATTTTGATGTTCTCCTTTTGAAAAAAAATGAGCAGAACCCCACACATCTGAGTGGACAAGATCAAAAGGATGCTGGGACACTGACTCACTGGAATGATAAGGGAGCTGGGTCTGGTTCCCTAATCGACAACCCTAACACTGCGATAAAGACTCTGAACCTGAGACCGATCCTAAAAGACCTCGATGAACTAAGACAGATAGACGAGAGCCACAAAGATGTCCTAAGCGATGATGTCACTGAGCAAATGATGAAGTGGATGAAGTAGAAAGGGCAGAGCCGTCTAAGGCTGGCACGCGCAGCGGAAGGAAGATGAAGCCAGTCAAGTTCCCAGAGATGCTGGAAATTATGACGACAAGGGACAGTACCAACTAGGCGACCCGTGCAACGATCATAAATATAACAAAAATCAGAATAAAAAATCACTCGACAGTAATGATCAGTGAGATGGCCAGCAGATATAAGCTGCATGGTGAGACCAGGAACATAGGAAACGTCAAGAACATCAAAAGAGTCAGATAAAAGAGTGCACTGTCCAACAACAGAAAGAGGAGGATCATCAGCAGTATGAACAGTGAGGGAATGAGATAAAGGACTCAAAGAAGACAAACTGGTACGATAAGGAGTCATATGGAACGATGCACCAGAATCAAGAATCCATGGATAGGTACCTAGAGCCAAAGTGGAAGGTCGTCCCTTGTGACACCTGATTCCGAAAACAGAACCAAGCGAATGCATATGTGTGCCCAGGATGTTCATCACACATACACATGTATTCCACAAACTGAATTCAGAATATAACCACGAATAAATAGGTTTTAAGTACTTTATTACATCGACTCATTGTCTCACTCATGAATGTCTATCTTATTCTTGCAGCGGAAGGCTCTAAACGACAGCGGAATATCAATAAAGGCAGCAGGCTCCATCTTCGACTCCACAGGCATGTTGACGGTAGTTCGCACGCCTAGTACTCCACATGATCCTCGAAGTACTCTTCTCCTGTTGCTGTTGTTATGTCATAATGCAAGGGTGAGTACATGTCGTACTCAGCAAGTGCGGAAAAAGTATGACATGTAGCTTACAACAAGGTAGGGAATAAAAAGGCTCATTGCAGCAAGCACATTTTATTTCACAACATGATAAAAACAACAACTATTTGACACGACCCCACGGTCTTGTCGAGCCAGGATCACGCTGAGGGGTGCTGCGCTGCACAGCACCGTATAACACACGTCAAAGGTACAAAGCGGAAGCGAAATTTTATTACATAAACAAGTTTATGAACATGTTTACATCAAAATAAGTTCAGTCTACACTCACGGGCGTAGACTACGCATCAAGTGCACGTTCAGCCCTTGAACGTGTCCTTGCTAGCACACACGCACACTAACTCTGCGGCGTGCACGACTCCCACTCGACGGGGTTCCCCTCCTGGGGTTCCGTCTCCTCTTCGGGAGTCCCTTCCTCATAGAACCCTGCAAAAGCTTCAAACACAAGCAGTGATCACGAAGGCTCAGCAAGTCTGACCTGTCTCACCTAAACAATACTATGAATCGTCCCGTGACACAGGTTTATACTCAATGAGTTGTGCCTTATTCATATGTGCCACCTTCCTCTGATGAGCCATCTACTCCACATGAGTCATCTTCTTCTGATGACCCATCTTCTCCAGCCGAGCCTTTATCTCCTAGTGTACCTTCTTCTGCTTAGAAGTCATCTCTTTCTTGACTATTCTCCTGAGCAGCCTCTTGGCCGTGGTCATCGCACTTGTCGACCTCCTGAGTGGTACTCTCCTAGTGTTTCTACCGTTCTTTCTGAGTTGGCTACGTATCATGATATTGTTCCTCATCCAGAATGGTAACATGGGATGGCCGAGGAGATTGCTTCTCTCGAGTGCACTGGCACGTGGGAACTTGTGCTCTGTCCCCCACGTGTTCATCCTATCACCTTTAAGTGGGTTTATAAGGTTAATACCTGCTCTTATGGTTCACCTGAGCAATATAAGGCTCGACTAGTCGCACGTGGCTTCTAGCAGAAACATGGTCGTGACTATGATGAAACATTTGCTCCTGTCGCTCACATGACCACTGTTTGTACTCTTTTTGCTGTAGCCTATGTTCGTGATTGGTCCATCTCTCAGCTTGATGTGAAGAATACCTTTCTTAATGGTGAGCAGCGGTGAGGAGGTTTATATGCAGCCACCGCCTGGGTATTCTGTTCTTGAGGGTATGGTTTGTGGTCTTTGCTGTTCTCTTTACGGCCTTAAGCAGGCTCCTCGTGCTTGGTTTCAGCGTTTTGCATCTGTGGTCACTGCTGCTGGTTTCTCTGCCAGTGCTCATGATCCCGCGCTTTTTGTGCACACTTCGTCTCGTGGTCGCACTCTTCTTCTTCTCTATGTTGATGACATGATTACCACCAGAGACAATTCTGAATACATAGCCTTCATGAAGGCCCATCTTAGTGAGCAGTTTCTTATGTCCGATCTTGGTCCTCTGCGCTATTTTCTTGGGATTAAGGTTTCCTCTTCCACTGAGAGAATTTATCTGTCTATGGAGAAGTATTTTGAGGATCTTCTTGATTGGGCTTCTCTTACTGATCACTGGACTGTTGAGACTCCTATGGAACCCAATGTCCATCTTTGAGCCATTGATGGTGAGCCTCTTGATGATCCTACTCATTACTGTCATATTGTTGTGAATCTAGTGTATCTTGGTGTCGCTCGTCCTGATATCTCATACTATGTTCACATTCTAAGTCAGTTTGTTTCGGCTCCCACCGAGGTCCACTATAGTCACTTGCTTCATGTCTTGCGTTATCTTCGTGGGACTATCTCTAGACGCTTGTTCTTTTCACGCTCTAGCTCTCTATAGCTCAAAGCATATTCTAATGCTACTTGGGCTAGTGATTCTTCTAATTGTCGATCTCTTTCTGCTTATTGTGTTTTTCTTGGTGTTTCCCTCATTGCTTGGAAGACTAGAAGCAGGTAGCAGTTTCTCGTTTGAGTGCAGAGGCTGAGTTGCGTGCTATGGCTCTTGTGAGTGCAGAGGTTACTTGGTTGCGGTGGTTGCTTGAGAATTTTGGTGTTTCTTTTGGTATGTCGACTCCTCTTTTGTCTGACAGTATAGGTGCTATCAGTATTGCTCGTGATCCGGTCAAGCATGAGCTTACCAAGCATATTGGTGTTGATACTTCTTATACACGAGCACAGGTACAGGATGGTGTTGTTGATCTTCAGTATGTGCCTTTAGAGGTTGCTGGCTGATTTCTTCACGAAGGCACAGGCCTGAGCTCAACATATTTTTTATCTCTCTAAACTTAGTGTTCGTGATGCACCTTGAGTTTGAGGGAGGTGTTAGATATATGGTTGTATTTATATTTCCCCTTTTACATAAGGGGTTTTTGGTATAATTATAATCTCCTGAATCTCTATTTATACAGGCCATTGGTCTCCAAAATAGTACAAGTGCTATTCTCAACAGTGGGACATGTTCGAACCCTAGAAGAGTCCGGGAGCGACCACAGACAAAGAGGTTTTGGAGTTGCAAGTAAATTCCACACTTGTCTGGACTCAGGGTCCGGACATGTTCGAACACATGGACTCCACAAGTGCTTGCAGAAAAGTAGGTTCTAGAGTTCCTAGCTTTGTTTGGACAATTCTTAAAAAGTCTGAGAATTCATATGGAAGAGAGGGTTTTGGAGTCTCTGGGAACTGTTCGTACATGTCTGACCTGAAAATTTCAGTTCAATTTTTAGGGTTCGGAAGGGGACACTTTGAGGGTTTCAAAGGCCGAATATCATACTTGTTTGGACTCTAGGCCCTTAATCTAATGGGTAAATTTTTGGGCCCATATAAATGGCCCCCTTCATCCCCAGCCGCCCCTCTCGCCACTCAGCACTATAAAAAACACTGTTGAGCATTTTTAACCCTCTCTCTTACCCTCTAGCTTTCAAAATCTAAATCCAATCGATGTCCCTTGCTCAAGTCCCCTCACAACATCACTCAACCTCACAAAGAGTACCCCATCGATCCTATAGGAATAGTATAAGATTTTGGATATAGAACCATCGGAAGTTACACTAGTTTGTTGGTTGGTCACCATGGTTGTTATGGTGACTCTTTTGACATGGTACTTTTAAGCAATAACTAGTCTATGTTTGATACACTATTAGTTGTTCCAATGTCGCATGATGGCTCTCTTGACTAGTTTCATAAGTGTAGATATCTAGTAGAAATCAAGGGAAAGGAAAAAGAGCTTTTGTGCTAACATTTAAAGATCTTGTAGTATTTGGGAGAGTAACGAAAGCATCTATTAAGCTATAGGCTTAGTGTGACTATAGAGAGGCGGTCTTAGTTTGTTACTTTTAATCTTATAGTTAAGCCTAGACCGGTTAGTAGTTTGTGATTAGTTTCTATTGAAGATTATGTAAGTCTTTATAAGTTTGTACATGGTCATCTGGATCTCTGTATTTAAAGACACATCACTAATATGGAGGGTGAACATGTCATCCCGGGAGGAGCATTGCCTTCTAAGACAGCGGGACGTGTCTGTGACTTTACATGGAGAGTAGGGCATGCTCTATGGGGATATTGTTATCGAGCGACAAGAGGGGTTTCGACTTCGATGGAAGTGACCCCACGAGAAGTAGAAAAATGACCATTCTTCCGATAGTTCAAAAAATCATGAGCCTCTCAACCTTATGTTTACTTTTTGTATTACGGTGCACACTTATACATTACTAGTAATATAGTAGGTTGCTTGCTAGTTCTTCACCATGCTAGGGTGCTAGATATTGATTGCTTATTATGATCACTAACATCCATAGGTTCGATTGAGCTTATCTTTTTATGCTGTTTATCTCATTTCTTATTAGGATTGCTCTATAGGTTTGCTTGTGCGGTCTTAAGTTAAATTGGCTAGAAAAAGTTAGAGTTTGTGTGTGCCCGACTCAGCCCTCTCACGTGCCCGATTCAACCCTCTCAGTCACACGTTCCTTACATAAAGGAGTGAAGAACATAGAGGTATTTGTTGAAGTTAAGGAATAGAAAATGCAGGAACAAAAATATATTACAACTAAATATATATAGGCATGTTAATTGTTGTTATTGAAGGCACTGGAAGAAAATTAGCAGTGTTATCCTAAACGGTAAACAATTGGTGGAGGTTTGTTTACCATTTACCTGTCTAAATGGCATTTAAACGGATTAAACAGTTTGTACTGTAGCTACATTATTGCAGCAAGTAAAATATTTTTTACTAACCTTTTTTCCCAGTTCCTGAATATTATTGGTACTAATATTTTTAACAGCGGCTATACAATAGAGCTAGTGATGAAATAACCTAAACAACAATGAAAACATAGAATGATTTAACAAAAACAGATAGGATATAATATAAAAATGTATAACACAGTACCGTTGAACACAATACTACGATCCATCAGCATAATATGCAACAATAGATAAACCAAACAACTTGCAGGATATTTCTCAATAACATTAGCAGTCTAGCATATATGCTTTTAAAGCTTATAAGGTTGTAGGAATAAAATAAAGTAGCATACTCACATGGTGCATAAAGATGACACGGGGCGGAGCGCAACCAAGCTGCATACGCGCCCGGTGGCTGATGGCGCGTGACTTCGGTTGTGAGCCAGAGGTGGCGGGGGCTTACTTGCAGCGGTGGATTTGTGGCAGATCAAAGAATATGGCAGATCCGTGTCGGTGGAATTGGTAGGAGTTTTCAAGCGTGTGCAATTTAATGGGCGGAGAGAACCCGATTCTCACATTTTCACTTTGGCTAAACGGATCAAAACAAGTTTAAACATGACTAAAAACCCATTTTGTTTAATCCGTTTATACTGTTTAAACGGTCGTTGACAACCTTTACATGTGCTTATAGGATCTAAACTAGACAAAAAGTGTTGTTCACCGTTTAAACACGTTCAAACGGTCATTTAGGGCAGTTTAGGATAACACTGGAAATTATTAACCCCTTGACACCATTAACTACTCATTTTCTTTTTTTTGAAAATTGTTCTTGTATTACCTTAACTAACTTAGATGAGTCTCGGACACCAATTAGGTGCTTGCATGTTGCCCCCCTGTAGCCAACGTGCTAAAGAAAACAAATGAATTTTTCTTTTAGCTCCAACATCATGTTTCCTTTGTTTGCGTTAGCTGTGGCAATAAAACCCGAACACGAAGTACGAACCCAAAAAACCCGAACCCGAATCCGAAAAACCCAGAAACCGATACCCGAATTCGTTTCTCGGGTACAAATCGGCAAAACCCGATTATATTTTGAGTATTTTCGGGTTATGACCTCCGGTACCCGAATTTCCCGAATAGCCCGACTCCTTGGCGGCCTGGTCCACTGGCCAAAATCACGAGCGCGACTGAGTCCCACAATGTGACTTACTCCTGCAACCAACACAGAAGCCACAAAGGGCACAATCGTTCATCTGCTACCCAGCCTAACCTAGGTAAGCACTTGAGAAGCCGACACCTGACTTGTCGCTTGGTTGCCGCCTCCAGGCAGAGGCAGCCCCGCAAGCGCCCCCGTACTCTCCCTTGTGTCCTTGGCGAGCGCTTCCGGCCTTACCCGTCGCCCCCTCGGTGAGCACCACCGACCAGCCCGTTGCTTGGGCGAGCACGACAGGCGCCCTCCCCCTCATGGTCCC
Source organism: Neostapfia colusana (assembly GCA_030760725.1). Taxonomy (NCBI): domain Eukaryota; kingdom Viridiplantae; phylum Streptophyta; class Magnoliopsida; order Poales; family Poaceae; genus Neostapfia; species Neostapfia colusana. Next base: position 38,701,836 of record JASWHV010000013.1, on the reverse strand, counting down.
CTAGGCGAAGGTAAGACTACCGGCTAGTCTGTCGCTTGGGTGAGCGCCGTCCCTCCATCGCCTCCTAGGCGAGCGTCACCGAGCCACCCATCACTCGAGCATGGGCAAGTCATCTCTTGGCGAGCGCCTCTGACCCCCCCCCCCCTCTTGCCCATCGCCTGGGCGAGCGCAGCCTCAGTCCCTAGGTAGTTCGAGCGCTCCTCCAACATTCGGGTTAGTCCGGGCAACCCGAACCCAAATTTTTGGGTACCCGAATTTCCGGGCACCAAAAAATTTGGGTACAATTTAGGGTAGCGATTATGAAAACCCGAATTTCAAAAAACACGAATTACCTGACCAGAAGTGTCGGGTAATCCAGAACGCCCACTGCTAGTTCGCGTTTTGTGTCAGGAAATCTCACATTTTCATTCAGAAAGGAATTCATCATTCCTCCATTCCAAAAGTTGGAAAATTCTTTAGAAACATACTTTAAAATTCCTTCGATAAAAAAACAACCCCTTATGGTAGATTACACCAGGGCATATTTTTTGCTGTTTATTACGCACGCAAATCACATTACCAAAACCTTTAGCAGCCCTTTTATACATAGTTTAAGGTAAAATAAAACTAAAAAATATTTGTTTAATACAAACTCTAAATGTAGTATGGACCTCATGAGTTACCTAGGGGTGGGCATAAAAACTGGGACAAAAAACTGAAACCTAAAAAATCAAGACCGGAATTGAAAACAATGAAATATCGAGTATCAGTTACTTCTCAGGTAACAAACCTATATAACCGGTATATAAATTTCGTGTTTGGGTCCATGTATCGAAGTACCCAAACGTTCGGCTTATAAAATTTTAAGCTAAATTGTGGTATACGAACTATAGACAATCCAAACTTTTTTATTTCATATGTGATTGTGATATGTGAAGTCGTTAGATTAAACCATTTATTTATGATTCTTATTAGTGAACTTATAATTAATTGGCCGTGAGATTAAATTTATGAATGATACTGCTAGAACATGAGATAAGGCCCCGTTTGGCACGCTGAAACATTTCTGTTTTTCGACCGAATCACTTGAATCACTACCAAACACCTCCATTTACGAATTGTTTCAATCAAGAAACAGAAGAAACTTTTCTCCAATTTACACTAGACTATTGAATCAGCTTAAAGGGTGTTCTATGGGAGAAACAGTTCCTTGCATCCCAACTTCTCTTCGACTTGGATCATATTTACTTGATTATGCCATCAGAAAAGACCCCATATCGCATAGGACAAGGCTATTTTCTATTTGCAACGATGACCCATTCAGAGAGGAGAAAAAGAGAGTTATCGATGATGCAGGGTGTAGAAGCCCAAGAAAAAGGGACTTGCAAAAACTTTTCATCACCTCACAACACCACAGTTTTTGTTGTGAATATATTGGGAAGAGCAAGTAACCTCCAACAAAAGGGGATTGGTTCCAAACTTTCTACACATATGATAACACATGAGAGGTTGTTCTAAAACAAACTTAGGGTTGCTTGCATGTTTGGACCCTAGGTGGATTAAGACCACAGAAGTGAAGTACTCAAGGGCAATGGAGGGGTTTAAAAATCAAAAGTTAAACTGAGGGTTCAACTCAAATTTCAAATGAGGGGAGGACACAATGGGAATTCAAAACTGTTGTGTTCAACTCTTATTTGCAGCAGCTAACACACGAATCAAATTGCATATTTGGATTCCTTAGGTCCAAATTAGTGGGTAGGAAAAGTCTCATAAATTTTTGACATGGGTTGCTATCCATTTTTCCAAAAAGGATTCAGATATTCTAAGAATTCAAATATACATTTGAATTGGGAGGGAATTTGTCTAACCATCCAAATGCAGCTCAGATTTTAGCTCCAAACATTTGAATTGGTCACTTGCCAAGTTTTTGGAGATATTTTGAGGGATAGGAGAGCACTGACTGGTGGGACCCACATGTCATTGGGGAGGTTAAAAATGTATAAAGATCAGCAGCCTTCGGGGTTAAGTCTGGCTCACTCGAACAGAGCCGAGGAGTCCACAGGCGCCACTGAGACGCCACCACAGCTCGCCCCGGGGTCGGTTTCTTCACGCTGGCGAGCTCCTCGTGGGGGATAGTTACTCCCGGCCGTGCCCCGTTTTGCCACAGCACCGAAGGCCACGTTCTACTCCTCTCGCGCGTAAGAACGGCACAGAGAAGCCACCGCCGTCGTCAATCGCTCCGGAGCTGTTGTCCCTCGCGTGCAAACACCCAGGCAGTAGCAAAACGCCCTGACAGTCTTCTCCATCGCCTCGTCGGGCCACAACCGAGAGCTTTTGGCCCTCACAACCCCTGTTTCACCGAGTCTTCGTGGCGGCCGGAAAGAACGGAGTAGAGGTGCTCGCGTGGACATCTCAGCAGAGAGCTTGTTGCAGCCGAGCAAGAGCGGTTTTGGACGCGCCAAGACCCCACGCTACTCGACCCCAAAGCTTGAACCAAGTGACTTATCGTCCCCGGCGTATTTCGCAAACTACTCTCAGCCGGTGCAGAACCACCTTCTGGTACGAAATCTGCAAATTCCCGACTTCTATTTGCTTAGATCCCATCAAACTGCACTCAAAGGAGCTAGACTTGACGGCGCCCAAGTTTACTTCTCAACACAAGCTTGATCATGGCTGTAGACGGCGTATTTTCCGTTTTTCCAACCGCGGTTAGGGCGGGGAGGATCGAGCTCACGGTAACAGCTAGGTTAGAGCCTTCTCCGAGCCTTTGCCTGGCCATGTCGACCTTCCCTGGGATCCCCCGGTGCTGTAGAGCCCTTACACCGAGGTTTTGGCGGGCTAAGTTGGTCGGGTGACATAGCCGAAGTGATCCCGAGCTGCTGCACCGTCGCCGGCTAGGTTAGGGCCACCGCCGGCCGGGGAAGATGGTGCCATCGTGTTCAGCGCACGAATTTAGGCCCTGTCAGTGAGGGAGAGCGCAGGAGGTGGCCGGACGGCAAGGATCAGCGCGGCTCCGGCGAGCCCGGCGGCGCGCGGGCGCGGGAGCGCGAGGAAGAAGACGAGTGGCCAGGCCCGCTCGTTAGTCGCTCAGTAAACAGTGTGGGGATTTTCTGTTGCACTGGATCATCTGTGACAATGCGGAGAACAGTCTTGTGGCCCCGTGTGGTGTAGCCGAGGGGGTGACACGTGTGGGCCGGACCCGCTGTCACGGATTTGAACTTTTCCCGGTTAATTCAAATTCCAGAATTTCCCTGAACTTTAGAACCTCATAACTTTTGCTACGAAGCTCCAAATTTAGTGATTCAAATTGGGTTGGATTCACCTTGCATAGCTCTATCCAAATAAGCAACCCAATTTGTATGAACCACATTATTTAATTCTGGAAAAATTCTTTAAAACTTTTCAGCTAACGAATTTTAGAGGGAGTTTGGTTCATCCAAAAATCTTCAAATTTTGCCAGACTATTCTTTAGGGTGTTAGTGAACTCCTGTAAAAGTTTCAGATCATTTGGAGTGGATTTGATCAGGGCAATTCAGGTTTGAATATGCTGTATTCACTTAAATTTGTTAGTAGAACTTGTAGCAGAATCTTTACAATTAAACTTATGTGCATATTCATTAACGTGTAGTCGCTGAAGGCGAGAAGACTCCGGAAGTGCTTGACTTCCTCCTTCCGGATGAAGACCTAACCACTGACCAGCAGCAACAAGGCAAGACCCGGTTTGCATTAAGATTTTTATAAAGTTTTACTTTGTTTACATACGTAGTGTGAAGTGTGTATGTGCATTAGGTGTGGGATGGATGAATACCCAACTGCATAACCAGAATTTTTCCCCAAGAGTGAGGGTACTATCTAGGGTCTCGAGTAGACAGGCTATGCTTAATGATTCATAGAATTTCGGTACAAGTTGAGTAGTTGGAATCAACTCGCGAGTTAGGCTTGGGACACACGGGATTGGTTCGAGTGATGTGAGATCACCATAGTATAAAAATGAGACTTGGCAGGGGCTAGGGCGCAGCAAGAGGGAGTCTTGTGTGCGCAGCCCTGTCCGTATCGATTGAGGACCGATCCGTGTGCGGTCCACGCTGATCAAGTTTGAACGTATCGAAGGCTTGTCGCATATATGGGCCCCAATAAACCGATGTAACCTAAACCTCTGGGCGTCGAGGCACAACACACCGATTTATAGGTGTAGGCTGAGGGCAGCAAGGTGGAAATCTGCTAACGGGCATAGAGAGATGCTCCGTGTAGGGAACCTCCTGCTCGTTTCGGTGCGACCGGTTCGACGTTTGGGCTGTTGGGTGAAAGGTTGTCCCGTACGACATCGAGTGAGCGTGCTGTGCAGCTCCACGGGTGGGCGTACGTGACGTGCTCTTTGGGTGTCCCTGCAGGTGTATATTGAGTCGATTCGCCGTCCCTCGCGGCGAAGAGTACCACTTGGTCACTGAGTCGTGACGTAGGCTAATGTATGAAATGTGATGATTCAATATTGCTGTTATGATATGATTGTGTTGCTACATGTGTGCCACTAAATATTGCTTACTAAATTTCAGATTCCCGAACGGTTAACTTGTTGCTAAAAGATAAATTAAGGATGAACTTGTAGGCGTGTCCATTTGCTGCAATGTTACTATCCTGTGTTTATTGTACACCTAATGTAGAGTTTCATGCCTAGGTGAGTCGGTTAAGTCTTGTTGAGCCATCGTGCTCATGTTTGCTGCTTAAGTGTTTTTCAGGTGAGGAGCAACCCACGGACTCAGGTTACGAGTCGACCGGCGAGGGTTACACTCCGTCGGGGACCACGGCTGAGTGGGAGCCGTACACGCCGCGCTGAGCTGAGGAGTGCAGCTAGTGTGGGTTGCCCTAGGGCTCGGCAACCGACTTTTGCTAGATAGGTGGGCGTGAGTTGTATAAAAGAAACTTCCGCTGCGTAATAAAGACAATAGTTTGTAACTGAAGGTTGTACCTGTTTGTACAATTCAGTTGGTTCCCCATGTAACATATTGTGTCCTTATGACGTGTGCTGTCGGATGTCGCATCGTGCGGCACCACCCTCTGTGATCCTGGATGAGCGGATTCCGGTCCGCCACAGCCTGGTATCAGAGCCGCATTGGGGATAGCACAGTACTTAAGGACTGTATTACGGGAAAAACTTAGGTTTACGGTGAGGAATCGATAGTTGCCCAAGTAAGGACTATATTAGCATAGTTACTTAAAGTGGCAAGCCTAACATATGTGTTATAATTCTGAATTTTAATTATGTAATGACGCACCTACGCTCTGGTAAGAATGGTAAGGAACGCCACCGAAAGCGGTTCAATTTCGGTTAGCTCCCCTGACGAGGAACGGGGTCCAGGGATGAGTCTCACAGCTTGATGTGAGACGTCAATATGAAACTCTTGGACTCTTCTTGTTCCTGAGTTCATATGAAACGCTGATCCCTAACGTGCATTAGGCAAGTAAGTGGAGACCCCATCGCGTGGTCAGTAACGCTAGAGTGTGTTCGTCTGGAAGTAGCCCAGGAGGACATATGCAGCGCTTGCCATCGGCGTGCCCTGCAGGGCAGTAGGTGGTATCCGTTGGGTTGATAACATTCTCAACCATGATGACCCGTTCATGATATACTCGGGTTCCCTGTCGTGTGATGTTGAAACACGATCACGTACCTTGAGACGTGACTTAACTCAAGGACGGCCGTATGGCAATGATACGGGCGTTTGTATTTACTTTCAAATATGGACCTTCCTGAAATGAAAACAACCATTGAGTGCATCACTATTGTTTGGTATTCTGCAGGTACTAACGACTTATGTATCCGAGTAGACAACGTGTGTGAGAGACCGTTTAGTGCAACACTTGAGACGTATATGCCGGTATAATCCGGTTAGGATTTTCTTTTTGTGAGGAACGTAGTACCGACATAGTATAGGCATGTGCATGAAAAATAATGATGACCAGGAATTAAACTCACTATGTTTCAACATTTAGGACTCTGGTTGGGTAGAAAAAGTTGACAATTGATCAGTGTAGTTCCAAAGGAATGAAAACAGAGTGCTCTCTTTTGGGCAGCAAGTTTGCTGATCTTCAACAGAGCATAACTCACAGGTCTTTTAGACCAGGGAGGTGTGGTATATAGTTCTGGGAAGGTATTTAAGTACTCTACAACTTTGTTGTAGACTTCCAGAGCTGAATCACACCTTAAGATGACTTAAATTCCAGAGGAATGTAAACTGTCCAGAATCAGGACGGAGTGAAACACTCTCTGGACGGTTCTGTTTTTCAAACATAACTCCCAGTAGAAAAATCTAAAATTTTCATATGATACATATTTAAAGAGGATAGAAGATGTGTTACATCTGTGCAATTCAAAGTTTCTGAAATTCAGCACAGAATTCAGTGGAAATCAGAGTTGAAAACAGCAACTTCCCAAAGGAGGTGCTGTTGAAATTCTTCCAGAAATTCTGTTGACTTTGAATTACCATAACTTTTTAACCAGAGCTGATCTGAGGGCCAATAAATAGTCGCTGCAAAGATACTGAAGTTAACTTTAACTTCGGTATTCAGCTTGAGTCATGAAAATGCCCACAACTAGGTCAAAATCTTGGATATGTAGAAACTGGTCATTCTGACAGAGGAATGACAGTTGAACTCATGTGAGAGATTGTTGTACCCGAGAGGGGGTTTGAGTACTTCCAATGGGGTAGAACATGCTCATGAGAGGTTATATTCAACTAGTGAAAGATCTGAGTTTAGGTCTCACTCAAGTTTCTTTTACTAGAGACCATGTTTGTGTCGTATTGAAGGTAAAAGGGTGATCTACGTGATGACAAAGCGATATTAACGTCTCGTAGCGACCAAACCTAGTTGTGATGAACTTCCAAAGAGGAAGTCCGTCAATTTGGATGTAAACTAGCTTGTATTTGGTCTGGTAATGGTGTAGCTTGTGCAAAGTTATTACGTTATCTACATACGAGATGTATCGCATGATGTTATTGTCATTATGTTTTTACGCCTATTTCATTTGACTGCATGAAATATGTTGCGGGACTGATGTTTATTGTTGTATGGTTGCAGATAGTTCGCACTAGGACCACGCACGAGGTTGGTGGCTCTAGCCAGCAGGGAGGCGATAACTCCCAGCCACCTGCCTACGACAGAACTCCGCAGCAGCAACCACCACCGCCGCCTCCGCTTACTCTAGCGGATGTGATAGCGGCACTGGTGGGGGGTCATGAGGAGCAGACCGACCTGCTCCGCACGATCGTGCAGAATACGTCCCAGGCGGGGGGGGGGGGGGGGGGGGCGTCAAGAGAGGGGGCCCCGTAAGCCCCGTGAGGTGTCGTACTCGGACTTCATGAGTACGCACCCTCCAGTGTTCACTGAAGCAGAAGAACCACTGGAGGCCGACAACTGGCTGCGGACCATCGAGTCCATGTTCGGGCTGCTCCAATGCACGGAGCGGCAAAAGACTGTTCGCAGCGCAGCAGCTTCACGGTGCCGCTGGTGCGTGGTGGGTGAACTATGTCGCTTCACGTCCAGCTGGCCATGCTGTCGAGTGGGAAGAGTTCCGGGAGGCGTTCCACGCCTATCATATCCCTCCCGGGATAATGAAGAGGAAGTTCCAAGAAACTGAAGCAGGGCGGGAGGAGTACCCATGACTACTCCCGTGCCTTCAACCATCTGGCCCAATATGCGTCAGACTACGTCTCCACCGAGGATAAGAAGCGGGAGCATTTCTATCGGGGGTTACACCCCCAGATGAAGACGCATCTCGTTCAGTGGAATCGCGGCACCTTCAACGACCTCGTCAATGCCGCGATCATGCAAGAGGACGCTCAGCGGGAGTTGGCAGCTGAGCAGCGGAAGCGCAGCGCTCCACCCAGCAGTGGGGGTGGTGCTCCTCAGAAGTACCGCATGGTGTATCGGACACCATCTGGACAGCAGTGGCATCCACCGGCGCGACCTCAGCAGTTCAGGGGACGTTCTTTCCATGCACCCCCGTTCCGACCGCCGATGCCACCACCGTGACAGCAGCAGCAGCAGCAGACGACACCCCGGGCGTTCCCACCACCACAACGCGCCCCAGGTTTCTGTCCACTGATCAGCGGGGGACCACCCCGTTTCACTAGCTTCACGTGTGGCCAGGCGGGCCATTTCGTGAAGGACTGTCCCCAGGGGCAGCAGAGCAGCGGGCAAGCCCCGTTCCAAGGCGGTGCTCGAGGCCGACCTCTGGTCAAGAAGGTTGGTCAGCGGACTGGGGGCGTTCGCCACCTCGACAATGAGGACGCCCCAGAGGGAGACAACGTGCTGGCGGGTACGTTTACTCTCAACGACCAAGCCATCATCATATGGTTTGATTCTGGTGCAACCCACAATTTTATAAGTGCATCCTATGTGGTTAAGCATCAGCTGGAAGCCTTTCCAACCGAGTGTTCTTATATGATCTGCTCACCGGGAGGAAAGATTTCAGCAACTATGATGGTTCTGAAAGCACCACTGTGCTTAGGTGGGAAGATATATCCCACCACTATGATTATTCTTGAGGGGCAGAAGATTGATGCAATCTTAGGAATGTCATGGCTAAGCTACCATGGCACTGTCTTGGAAACTTTATCACGGACGGTTCACCTCAACTCCCCATTACACCGTCCGCAGTCCCTCCTATTGGATAATCCAGTTCGGGAGGTTTCAGCGATCAATAATACTGAAGCTCTCAAGTTAGAGGACATCCCCGTAGTCCGGGAGTACCCCGACGTGTTTCCGGATGATCTTCCGGGCATGCCACCTCAGCGGGATGTCGAGTTCAAGATCGAGCTTGCACCCGGGACTACCCCTATCTCCCGGAGACCATACAAAATGGCTCCGAACGAGCTGGCTGAGCTGAAGGAACAGCTCAATGATCTGTTGAGCAAGGGTTTCATTAGGCCGAGTTCCTCGCCTTGGGGACGCTAGGCGCTATTCGTGAAGAAGAAGAATGAAACCTTGAGGCTATGTGTCGACTACCGGCCGCTCAACGCCGTCACCATCAAGAATAAGTACCCACTGCCCCGCATCGACATATTGTTTGATCAACTTGTGGGTGCAAGTGTGTTCTCCAAGATGGACCTTCGCTCTGGATATCATCAGATAAAGATCCGGGCGGAGGATATCCCAAAGACGGCTTTCTCGACGAGATATGGATTATATGAATATCTCGTCATGTCTTTTGGTCTCACGAATGCTCCAGCCCAATTCATGTATCTCATGAACTCGGTGTTCATGCCGGAGCTGGACAAGTTCGTGGTGTTCATCGATGATATCTTGGTTTACTCCAAGACCGAAGCAGAACATGCCAACCACTTGAGGATCGTTCTTCAACGATTGCGAGACCATAAGCTATACGCTAACTTCAGCAAATGCGAGTTTTGGATCAGCCAAGTGCCATTCTTAGGACATATCATCTCAGAGGAGGGCATTGCGGTTGAACCAAGCAAGATTGAGCAAGTGCTGAAATGGAAAGCTCCCACTTCAGTCCATGAAGTCAGAAGCTTCCTCGGGTTAGCGGGATACTATCGGAGATTCATTCCAAGCTTCTCCAAGCTTGCTAAGCCGATGACAGAGTTGCTGAAAAAGGGGACAAAATATGTTTGGAACATGGCGTGTGAAGGAGCGTTCCAAGCATTGGTGAAGCATCTCACAACAGCCCCGGTCTTAGCTCAACCGGATACAACCAAGCCCTTTGACGTGTACTGTGACGCGTCCGGTATTGGGCTCGGCTGCGTGTTGATGCAGGAAGGACGTGTGGTCGCCTATGGCTCACGCCAACTTCGGAACCATGAGCAGAACTATCCGACTCATGATCTTGAGCTTGCTGCAGTGGTTTTGGCGCTAAAAATGTGGAGGCACTATCTCCTGGGGAATTTGGTGCATCTCAACACCGACCACAAGAGCTTGAAGTACATCTTCACCCAGAAGGAGCTGAATATGAGGCAAAGGAGGTGGTTAGAATTAATCAAGGACTATGAGATTGAGATCCATTACCACCCCGGCAAGGCAAATGTGGTTGCCGACACACTGAGTCGGAAATCACATGTCCATAACCTCACCATTACATCGGTGGAGGAGGAGGAGCCAAGTTTATACGTGGTTCCTTATGGATCGCTCTACAAACTTGCCCTGATCCCTACTATTAGGGAGGACATCATTGCAGCTCAGAAGATTGATAAGTGTATGGCACATCTCCGGAGACGGATAGACAATGGGGAGATCAAATGTTTCTGGAAGGATGATGAGGGGACGCTATGGTTCAATGACCGCATAGTCGTACCCCGGGATATGGAACTGAGGAAGAAGATCCTTGATGAAGCTCATTTGTCTAAATACTCCATTCATCCAGGCAGCAGCAAAATGTACCAAGATTTGAAAAAGAAATTTTGGTGGACACGGATGAAGCGGGAGGTAGCGAAGTACGTATCCGAGTGCGATACGTGTAGACGAGTGAAAGCTGATCATATGAAGAAATCAGGGCTGCTGCAACCCCTGAAGATTCCGGCATGGAAATGGGAAGATGTGAGCATGAATTTCATTGTGGGATTGCCCCTGACTTCCAACAAACATGATTCTATTTGGGTGATCATTGACCGACTAACCAAGTCGGCTCACTTCATTCCAATGCATACACATTTCCATGCCAACAGATATGCGGAGTTATATATTGCCAGGATCCTATGCTTGCATGGCGTACCCAAGACCATAGTCTCAGACCGAGGTGCATTGTTTGTATCTCACTTTTGGGAGCAGTTGCACGCTGCTTTGGGTACTAAACTAATTAGAAGCTCCGCCTACCACCCTCAGACAGATGGCCAAACAGAGAGGGTGGATCAAGTTCTGGAAGACATGTTGAGAGCATGTGCCATCCACCATGGTAGGAACTGGGATGATCACCTACCGTTGGCAGAATTCTCGTACAACAACGGCTATCATGCAAGTATCAATATGGCACCCTAAGAAGCTCTCTATGGTCGCAAATGCCGCACCCCATTAAACTGGTGCGAATCCGGTGAAATGGTCACATTCGGGGTTGATGTGGTGAACCATGCTGAAGAGCGCGTTCGGACGATTCAAGCTAATTTGAAGGCCGCTCAATCCTGGCAAAAGAGCTATGCTGATAAGAGGCGTAGACCGCTGCACTTTGACGTTGGGGAACACGTGTACCTCCGCGTGTCTCCGATGAAGGGCGTGCACCGGTTTGGTGTGAAGGGAAAACTCACTCCCCGTTTCATTGGACCCTATGCTATCATCGAGAAGTGTGGACCAGCGGCGTATAGACTGGAGCTACCGGCATCTCTTGCTGGTGTCCATGACGTCTTCCATGTTTCACAACTGAGAAAATGTCTAAAGCATACAGCTGCTGTTCCTACCAAAGACATCGGCGAGTTGCAACCGGATTTGACATATGATGAATATCCGGTGGCGATTATGGATGAGAAAGCCCGAACCACGCGTAGCCGAACGTTGTGGTTCTACAAGATACTCTGGAGCAACCACACCGCCAAAGAAGCGGCGTGGGAGAGCGAGGAATTCCTTCGCTCAAATTACCCGGAGTTCATGGCGTCTCAGATTCCCGAACGGTTAACTTGTTGCTAAAAGATGAATTAAGGATGAACTTGTAGGCGTGTCCATTTGCTGCAATGTTACTATCCTGTGTTTATTGTACACCTAATGTAGAGTTTCATGCCTAGGTGAGTCGGATAAGTCTTGTTGAGCCATCGTGCTCATGTTTGCTGCTTAAGTGTTTTTCAGGTGAGGAGCCACCCACGGACTCAGGTTACGAGTCGACCGGCGAGGGTTACCCTCCGTTGGGGACCACGGCTGAGTGGGAGCCGTACACGCCGCGCTGAGCTGAGGAGTGCAGCTAGTGTGGGTTGCCCTAGGGCTGGGCAACCGACTTTTGCTAGATAGGTGGGCGTGAGTTGTATAAAAGAAACTTCCGCTGCGTAATAAAGACAATAGTTTGTAACTGAAGGTTGTACCTGTTTGTACAATTCAGTTGGTTCCCCATGTAACATATTGTGTCCTTATGACGTGTGCTGTCGGATGTCGCATCGTGCGGCACCACCCTCTGTGATCCTGGATGAGCGGATTCCGGTCCGCCACAGCCTGGTATCAGAGCTGCATTGGGGATAGCACAGTACTTAAGGACTGTATTACGGGAAAAACTTAGGTTTACGGTGAGGATTCGATAGTTGCCCAAGTAAGGACTATATTAGCATAGTTACTTAAAGTGGCAAGCCTAACATATGTGTTATAATTCTGAATTTTAATTATGTAATGACGCACCTACGCTCTGGTAAGAATGGTAAGGAACGCCACCGAAAGCGGTTCAATTTCGGTTAGCTCCCCTGACGAGGAACGGGGTCGAGGGATGAGTCTCACAGCTTGGTGTGAGACGTCAATATGAAACTCTTGGACTCTTCATGTTCCTGAGTTCATATGAAACGCTGATCCCTAACGTGCATTAGGCAAGTAAGTGGAGACCCCATCGCGTGGTCAGTAACGCTAGAGTGTGTTCGTCTGGAAGTAGCCCAGGAGGACATATGCAGCGCTTGCCATCGGCGTGTCCTGCAGGGAAGTAGGTGGTATCCGTTGGGTTGATAACATTCTCAACCATGACGACCCGTTCATGATATACTCGGGTTCCCCGTCGTGTGGTGTTGAAACACGATCACGTACCTTGAGACGTGACTTAACTCAAGGACGGCCGCATGGCAATGATACGGGCGTTTGTATTTACTTTCAAATATGGACCTGCCTGAAATGAAAACAACCATTGAGTGCATCACTATTGTTTGGTCTTCTGCAGGTACTAACGACGTATGTATCCGAGTAGACAACGTGTGCGAGAGACTGTTTAGTGCAACACTTGAGACGTATATGCCGGTATAATCCGGTTAGGATTTTCTTTTTGTGAGGAACGTAGTACCGACATAGTATAGGCATGTGCATGAAAAATAATGATGACCAGGAATTAAACTCACTATGTTTCAACATTTAGGACTCTGGTTGGGTAGAAAAAGTTGACAATTGATCAGTGTAGTTCCAAAGGAATGAAAACAGAGTGCTCTGTTTTGGGCAGCAATTTTGCTGATCTTCAACAGAGCATAACTCACAGGTCTTTTAGACCAGGGAGGTGTGGTATATAGTTCTGGGAAGGTATTTAAGTACTCTACAACTTTGTTGTAGACTTCCAGAGCTGAATCACACCTTAAGATGACTTAAATTCCAGAGGAATGTAAACTGTCCAGAATCAGGACGGAGTGAAACACTCTCTGGACGGTTCTGTTTTTCAAACAAAACTCCCAGTAGAAAAATCTAAAATTTTCATATGATACATATTTAAAGAGGATAGAAGATGTGTTACATCTGTGCAATTCAAAGTTTCTGAAATTCAGCACAGAATTCAGTGGAAATCAGAGTTGAAAACAGCAACTTCCCAAAGGAGGTGCTGTTGAAATTCTTCCAGAAATTCTGTTGACTTTGAATTACCATAACTTTTTAACCAGAGCTGATCTGAGGGCCAATAAATAGTTGCTGCAAATATACTGAAGTTAACTTTAACTTCGGTATTCATCTTGAGTCATGAAAATGCCCAGAACTAGGTCAAAATCTTGGATATGTAGAAACTGGTCATTCTGACAGAGGAATGACAGTTGAACTCATGTGAGAGATTGTTGTACCCGAGAGGGGGTTTGAGTACTTCCAATGGGGTAGAACATGCTCATGAGAGGTTATATTCAACTAGTGAAAGATCTGAGTTTAGGTCTCACTCAAGTTTCTTTTACTAGAGACCATGTTTGTGTCGTATTGAAGGTAAAAGGGTGATCTACGTGATGACAAAGCGATATTAACGTCTCATAGCAACCAAACCTAGTTGTGATGAACTTCCAAAGAGGAAGTCCGTCAATTTGGATGTAAACTAGCTTGTATTCGGTCTGGTAATGGTGTAGCTTGTGCAAAGTTATTACGTTATCTACATACTAGATGTATCGCATGATGTTATTGTCATTATGTTTTTACGCCTATTTCATTTGACTGCATGAAATATGTTGCGGGACTGATGTTTATTGTCGTATGGTTGCAGATGGTTCGCACTAGGACCACGCACGAGGTTGGTGGCTCTAGCCTGCAGGGAGGCGATAACTCCCAGCCACCTGCCTACGACAGAACTCCGCAGCAGCAACCACCACCGCCGCCTCCGCTTACTCTAGCGGATGTGATAGCGGCACTGGTGGGGGGGTCGTGAGGAGCAGACCGACCTGCTCCGCACGATCGTGCAGAATGCGTCCCAGGCGGGGGCGGGGGGGGGGGGGCGTCAAGAGAGGGGGCCCCGTGAGCCCCGTGAGGTGTCGTACTCGGACTTCATGAGTATGCACCCTCCAGTGTTCACTGAAGCAGAAGAACCACTGGAGGCCGACAACTGGCTGCGGACCATCGAGTCAAAGTTCGGGCTGCTCCAATGCACGGAGCGGCAAAAGACTGTTCGCAGCGCAGCAGCTTCACGGTGCCGCTGGTGCGTGGTGGGCGAACTATGCCGCTTCACGTCCGGCTGGCCATGCCGTCGAGTGGGAAGAGTTCCGGGAGGCGTTCCATGCCTATCATATCCCTCCCGGGATAATGAAGAGGAAGTTCCAAGAAACTGAAGCAGGGCGGGAGGAGTACCCATGACTACCCCCGTGCCTTCAACCATCTGGCGCAATATGCGTCAGACTACGTCTCCACCGAGGAGAAGAAGCGGGAGCATTTCTATCGAGGGTTACACCCCCAGATGAAGACGCATCTCGTTCAGTGGAATCGCGGAACCTTCAACGACCTCGTCAATGCCGCGATCATGCAAGAGGACGCTCAGCGGGAGTTGGCAGCTGAGCCGCGGAAGCGCAGCGCTCCACCCAGCAGTGGGGGTGGTGCTCCTCAGAAGTACCGCATGGTGTATCGGACACCATCCGGACAGCAGTGGCGTCCACCGGCGCGACCTCAGCAGTTCAGGGGACGTTCTTTCCATGCACCCCCGTTCCGACCGCCGATGCCACCACCGCGACAGCAGCAGCAGCAGCAGACGACACCCCGGGCGTTCCCACCACCACAACGCGCCCCAGGTTTCCGTCCACCGATCAGCGGGGGACCACCCCGTTTCACTTGCTTCACGTGTGGCCAGGCGGGCCATTTCGTGAAGGACTGTCCCCAGGGGCAGCAGTGCAGCGGGCAAGCCCCGTTCCAAGGCGGTGCTCGAGGCCGACCTCCGGTCAAGAAGGTTGGTCAGCGGACTGGGGGCGTTCGCCACCTCGACAATGAGGACGCCCCAGAGGGAGACAACGTGCTGGCGGGTACGTTTACTCTCAACGACCAAGCCATCATCATATTGTTTGATTCTGGTGCAACCCACAATTTTATAAGTGCATCCTATGTGGTTAAGCATCAGCTGGAAGCCTTTCCAACCGAGTGTTCTTATATGATCTGCTCACCGGGAGGAAAGATTTCAGCAACTATGATGGTTCCGAAAGCACCACTGTGCTTAGGTGGGAAGATATATCCCACCACTATGATTATTCTTGAGGGGCAGAAGATTGATGCAATCTTAGGAATGTCATGGCTAAGCTACCATGGCGCTGTCTTGGAAACTTTATCACGGACGGTTCACCTCAACTCCCTATTACACCGTCCGCAGTCCCTCCTATTGGATAATCCAGTTCGGGAGGTTTCAGCGATCAATAATACTGAAGCTCTCAAGTTAGAGGACATCCCCGTAGTCCGGGAGTACCCCGACGTGTTTCCGGATGATCTTCCGGGCATGCCACCTGAGCGGGATGTCGAGTTCAAGATCGAGCTTGCACCCGGGACTACCCCTATCTCCCGGAGACCATACAAAATGGCTCCGAACGAGCTGGCTGAGCTGAAGGAACAGCTCAATGATCTGTTGAGCAAGGGTTTCATTAGGCCGAGTTCCTCGCCTTGGCGATGCTAGGCGCTATTCGTGAAGAAGAAGAATGAAACCTTGAGGCTATGTGTGGACTACCGGCCGCACAACGCTGTCACCATCAAGAATAAGTACCCACTGCCCCGCATCGACATATTGTTTGATCAACTTGTGGGTGCAAGTGTGTTCTCCAAGATGGACCTTCGCTCTGGATATCATCAGATAAAGATCTGGGCAGAGGATATCCCGAAGACGGCTTTCTCGACGAGATATGGATTATATGAATATCTCGTCATGTCTTTTGGTCTCACGAATGCTCCAGGCCAATTCATGTATCTCATGAACTCGGTGTTCATGCCGGAGCTGGACAAGTTCGTGGTGTTCATCGATGATATCTTGGTTTACTCCAAGACCGAAGCAGAACATGCCAACCACTTGAGGATCGTTCTTCAACGATTGCGAGACCATAAGCTCTACGCCAACTTCAGCAAATGTGAGTTTTGGATCAGCCAAGTGCCATTCTTAGGACATATCATCTCAGCGGAGGGCATTGCGGTTGAACCAAGCAAGATTGAGCAAGTGCTGAAATGGAAAGCTCCCACTTCAGTCCATGAAGTCAGAAGCTTCCTCGGGTTAGCGGGATACTATCGGAGATTCATTCCAAGCTTCTCCAAGCTTGCTAAGCCGATGACAGAGTTGCTGAAAAAGGGGACAGAATATGTTTGGAACATGGCGTGTGAAGGAGGGTTCCAAGCATTGGTGAAGCATCTCACAACAGCCCCGGTCTTAGCTCAACCGGATACAACCAAGCCCTTTGACGTGTACTGTGACGCGTCCCGTATTGGGCTCGGCTGCGTGTTGATGCAGGAAGGACGTGTGGTCGCCTATGGCTCACGCCAACTTCGGAACCATGAGCAGAACTATCCGACTCATGATATTGAGCTTGCTGCAGTGGTTTTGGCGCTAAAAATGTGGAGGCACTATCTCCTGGGGAATTTGGTGCATCTCAACACCGACCACAAGAGCTTGAAGTACATCTTCACCCAAAAGGAGCTGAATATGAGGCAAAGGAGGTGGTTAGAATTAATCAAGGACTATGAGATTGAGATCCATTACCACCCCGGCAAGGCAAATGTGGTTGCCGACGCACTGAGTCGGAAATCACATGTCCATAACCTCACCATTACACCGGTGGAGGAGGAGGAGCCAAGTTTATACGTGGTTCCTTATGGATCGCTCTACAAACTTGCCCTGATCCCTACTATTAGGGAGGACATCATTGCAGCTCAGAAGATTGATAAGTGTATGGCACATCTCCGGAGACGGATAGACAATGGGGAGATCAAATGTTTCTGGAAGGATGATGAGGGGACGCTATGGTTCAATGACCGCATAGTCGTACCCCGGGATATGGAACTGAGGAAGAAGATCCTTGATGAAGCTCATTTGTCTAAATACTTCATTCATCCAGGCAGCAACAAAATGTACCAAGATTTGAAAAAGAAATTTTGGTGGACACGGATGAAGCGGGAGGTAGCGAAGTACGTATCCGAGTGCGATACGTGTAGACGAGTGAAAGCTGATCATATGAAGAAATCAGGGCTGCTGCAACCCCTGAAGATTCCGGCATGGAAATGGGAAGATGTGAGCATGAATTTCATTGTGGGATTGCCCCTGACTTCCAACAAACATGATTCTATTTGGGTGATCATTGACCGACTAACCAAGTCGGCTCACTTCATTCCCGTGCATACACATTTCCATGCCAACAGATATGCGGAGTTATATATTGCCAGGATCCTATGCTTGCATGGCGTACCCAAGACCATAGTCTCAGACCGAGGTGCATTGTTTGTATCTCACTTTTGGGAGCAGTTACACGCTGCTTTGGGTACCAAACTAATTAGAAGCTCCGCCTACCACCCTCAGACAGATGGCCAAACAGAGAGGGTGGATCAAGTTCTGGAAGACATGTTGAGAGCATGTGCCATCCACCATGGTAGGAACTGGGATGATCACCTACCGTTGGTGGAATTCTCGTACAACAACGGCTATCATGCGAGTATCAAGATGGCACCCTAAGAAGCTCTCTATGGTCGCAAATGCCGCACCCCATTAAACTGGTGCGAATCCGGTGAAATGGTCACATTCGGGGTTGATGTGGTGAACCACGCCGAAGAGCGCGTTCGGGCGATTCAAGCTAATTTGAAGGCCGCTCAATCCCGGCAAAAGAGCTATGCTGATAAGAGGCGAAGACCACTGCACTTTGACGTTGGAGAACACGTGTACCTCCGCGTGTCTCCGATGAAGGGCGTGCACCGGTTTGGTGTGAAGGGGAAACTCACTCCCCGTTTCATTGGACCCTATGCTATCACCGAGAAGTGTGGACCAGCGGCGTATAGACTGGAGCTACCGGCATCTCTTGCTGGTGTCCATGACGTCTTCCATGTTTCACAACTGAGAAAATGTCTAAAGCATACAGCTGCTGTTCCTACCGAAGACATCGGCGAGTTGCAACCGGATTTGACATATGATGAATATCCGGTGGCGATTATGGATGAGAAAGCCCGAACCACGCGTAGCCGAACGTTGTGGTTCTACAAGATACTCTGGAGCAACCACACCGCCGAAGAAGCGGCGTGGGAGAGCGAGGAATTCCTTCGCTCAAATTACCCGGAGTTCATGGCGTCTCAGCACGGGTAAGTGCCTGTTACATCGCTGTCTCTTCTTTTGTAATCTCGGGACAAGATTCTTTTAAGGGGGGAGGGATGTAGAAGCCCAAGAAAAAGGGACTTGCAAAAACTTTTCATCACCTCACAACGCCACAGTTTTTGTTGTGAATATATTGGGAAGAGCAAGTAACCTCCATCAAAAGGGGATTGGTTCCAAACATTCTACACATATGATAACACATGAGAGGTTGTTCTAAAACAAACTTAGGGTTGCTTGCATGTTTGGACCCTAGGTGGATTTAGACCACAGAAGTGGAGTACTCAAGGGCAATGGAGGGGTTTAAAAATCAAAAGTTAAACTGAGGGTTCAACTCAAATTTCAAATGAGGGGAGGACACAATGGGAATTCAAAACTGTTGTGTTCAAACTCTTATTTGCAGCAGCTAACACACGAATCAAATTGCATATTTGGATTCGTTAGGTCCAAATTAGTGGGTAGGCAAAGTCTCATAAATTTTTGACATCGGTTGCTATCCATTTTTCCAAAAAGGATTCAAATATTCTAAGAATTCAAATATACATTTAAATTGGGAGGGAATTTGTCTAACCATCCAAATGCAGCTCAGATTTTAGCTCCAAACATTTGAATTGGTCACTTGCCAAGTTTTTGGAAATCTTTTGAGGGATAGGGGAGCACTGACTGGTGGGACCCACATGTCATTGGTGAGGTTAAAAATGCATAAAGATCAGCAGCCTTCGGGGTTAAGTCTGGCTCACTCGAACAGAGCCGAGGAGTCCACAGGCGCCACCGAGACGCCACCACAGCTCGCCCCGGGGTCGGTTTATTCACGCTGGCGAGCTCCTCGTGGGGGATAGTTACTCCCGGCCGTGCCCCGTTTTGCCACAGTACCGAAGGCCACGTTCTACTCCTCTCGCGCGCAAGAACGGCACAGAGAAGCCGCCACCGTCGTCAATCGCTCGGGAGCTGTTGTCCCTCGCGTGCAAACACCCAGGCAGCAGCAAAACGCCCTGACAGTCTCCTCCATCGCCTCGTCGGGTTACAACTGAGATCTTTTGGCCCTCACAACCCCAGTTTCACCGAGTCTTCGCGGCGGCCGAAAAGAACCGAGCAGAGGTGCTCGCGTGGACAGCTCAGCAGAGAGCTTGTCACGGCCGAGCAAGAGCGGTTTTGGTCGCGCCAAGACTCCATGCTACTCGACCCCAAAGCTTGAACCAAGTGACTTATCGTCGCCGGCGTATTTCGCAAACTACTCTCAGCCGGTGCAGAACCACCTTCTGGTACGAAATCTGCAAATTCCCGACTTCTATTTGCTTAGAGCCCATCAAACTGCACTCAAAGGAGCTAGACTTGACGGCGCCCAAGTTTACTTCTCAACCGTAGCTTGATAATGGCTGTAGACGGCGTATTTTCCGTTTTTCCAACCGCGGTTAGGGCTGGGGGGATCGAGCTCACGGTGGCAGCTAGGTTAGAGCCTTCCCCGAGCCTTTGCCTGGCATGTCGACCTTCCCTGGGATCCCCCGGTGCTGTAGAGCCCTTACACCGAGGTTTTGGCGGGCTAAGTTGGTCGGGTGACATAGCCGAAGTGATCCCGAGCCGCTGCACCGTCGCCGGCTAGGTTAGGGCCACCGCCGGCCGGGGAAGATGGTGCCATCATTTTCAGCGCACGAATTTAGGCCCTGGCAGCGAGGGAGAGCGCAGGAGTTGGCCGGATGGCAAGGATCAGCGCGGCTCCGGCGAGCCCGGCAGCGCGCGGGCGCGGGAGCACGAGGAAGAAGACGAGTGGCCGGGCCCGCTCGTCAGTCGCTCAGTAAACAGTGTGGGGATTTTCTGTTGCACCGGATCATCTGTGACAATGAAGAGAACAGTCCTGTGGCCCCGTGTGGTGTAGCCGAGGGGATGACACATGTGGGCCGGACCCGCTGTCAGGGATTTGAACTTTTCCCGGTTAATTCAAATTCCAGAATTTCCCCAAACTTTAGAACCTCATAACTTTTGCTAGGAAGCTACAAATTTAGTGATTCAAATTGGGTTGGATTCATCTTGCATAGATCTATCCAAATATGCAACCCAATTTGTATGAAACCCATTATTTAATTCTGGAAAAATTCTTTAAATCTTTTCAGCAAAAGAATTTTAGAGGGAGCTTGGTTCATCCAAAAATCCTCAAATTTTGCCAGACTATTCTTTAGGGTGTTAGTGAACTACTGTAAAAGTTTCAGATCATTTGGAGTGGATTTGATCAGGGCAAATCAGGTTTGAAGATGCTGTATTCACTTAAATACAGAAACATTTTCAGAGAATTTCGAAAACTTGGAAATTCAGTTCTGGGCAAATCTTAGCTCCAAAAATGCTAGGAAAAGTTCATGCAAACTCTATGAGCTATAATTGAAATTGTAGTTCACTAAGTTTGGCATGAACATGGGTGTTATCTCAGAATTAATTCTTCTTTGCTTAACTGCTTAGAAAATTATTCTGAACAAACCACTCAATGAAAAGTGCTAATTTTTGGTCCAGAGGACTTTATTGTGACAAGAAACTCACAGGAAAATTCTCAGCTCCATTGAAGCTCTGAATTCCCTCTGTTCTGTTTAACCACTTATGGTGATCAATATAGAAGAGGGGGAAAACCACTTAGCACTTAATCATGTGCTTAGGTCCAAACCCAAACCACTAGCACCAGTTTCATTTTAAATTCCTAAATAAGGTTCCAGTTTTTGAAAACTTGTTAGTAGAACTTGTAGCAGAATCTTTACAATTAAACTTATGTGCATATTCATTAACGTGTAGTCGCTGAAGGTGAGGAGACTCCGGAAGTGCTTGACTTCCTCCTTCCGGACGAAGACCTAACCACTGACCAGCAGCAACAAGGCAAGCCCCGGTTTGCATTAAGCTTTTTATAAAGTTTTACTTTGTTTACATACGTAGTGTGAAGTGTGTATGTGCATTAGGTGTGGGATGGATGAATACCCAACTGCATAACCAGAATTTTTCCCCAAGAGTGAGGGTAGTGTCCAGGGCCTCGAATAGACAGGCTATGCTTAATGATTCATAGGATTTCGGTACAAGTCGAGTAGTTGGAATCTACTCGCGAGTTAGGCTTGGGACACACGGGATTGGTTCGAGTGATGTGAGATCACCTTAGTAATGAAAATGAGACTTGGTAGGGGCTAGGGCGCAGCAAGAGGGAGTCTTGTGTGCGCAGCCCTGTCCGTGTCGATTGAGGACCGATCCGTGTGCGGCCAACGCTGGTCAAGTTTGAACGTACTGAAGGAATGTCGGATATATGGGCCCCTATAAACCGTTGTAACCTAAACCTTCGGGCGTCGAGGCATAACGCACCGATTTATAGGTGTAGGCTGAGGGCAGCAAGGTGGAAATCTGCTAATGGGCATAGAGAGATGCTCCGTGTAGGGAACCTCCTTGTTTCGGTGCGACCGGTTCGACGTTTGGGATGTTGGGTGAAAGGTTGTCCTGTATGACATCGAGTGAGCGTGCTGTGCAGCTCCACGGGTGGGCGTACGTGACGTGCTCTTTGGGTGTCCCTGCAGGTGTATATCGAGTCGATTCGCCGTCCCTCGCGGTGAAGAGTACCACTTGGTCACTGAGTCGTGACGTAGGCTAATGTATGAAATGTGGTGATTCAATATTGCTGTTATGATATAATTGTATTGCTACATGTGTGCCACTAAATATTGCTTACTAAATTTCAGATTCCTGAACGGTTAACTTGTTGCTAAAAGATGAATTAAGGATGAACTTGTAGGCGTGTCCATTTGCTACAATGTTACTATCCTATGTTCATTGTACACCTCATGTAGAGTTTCATGCCTAGGTGAGTCGGTTAAGTCTTGTTGAGCCATCGTGCTCATGTTTGCTGCTTAAGTGTTTTTCAGGTGAGGAGCCACCCATGGACTCGGGTTACGAGTCCACCGGCGAGGGTTACCCTCCATCGGGGACCACGACTGAGTGGGAGCCATACACGCCGCACTGAGCTGAGGAGTGCAGCTAGTGTGGGTTGCCCTAGGGCTGGGCAACCGACTTTTGCTAGATAGGTGGGCGTGAATTATACAAAAGAAACTTCCGCTGTGTAATAAAGACAATACTTTGTAACTGAAGGTTGTACCTGTTTGTACAATTCAGTTGGTTGCCCATGTAATATATTGTGTCCTTATGACGTGTGCTGTCGGGTGTCGCATCATGCGGCACCACCCTCTGCGATTCTGGATGAGCGGATTCCGGTCCGCCACAGCCTGGTATCAGAGCCGCATTGGGGATAGCACAGTACTTAAGGACTGTATTACGGGAAAAACTTAGCTTTACGGTGAGGATTTGATAGTTGCCCAAGTAAGGACTATATTAGTATAGTTACTTAAAGTGGCAAGCCTGACATATGTGTTATAATTCTGAATTTTAATTATGTAACGATGCACCTACGCTCTGGTAAGAATGGTAAGGAACGCCACCGAAAGCGGTTCAATTTCGGTTAGCTCCCCTGACGAGGAACGGGGTCCAGGGATGAGTCTCACAGCTTGGTGTGAGAAATCAATATGAAACTCTTGGACTCTTCATGTTCCTGAGTTCATATGAAACGCTGATCCCTAGCGTGCATTAGGCAAGTAAGTGGAGACCCCATCGCGTGGTCAGTAACGCGAGAGTGTGTTCGTCTAGAAGTAGCCCAGGAGGACATACGAAGCGCTTGCCATCGGCGTGCCCTGCAGGGCAGTAGGTGGTATCCGTTGGGTTGATAACATTCTCAACCATGACAACCCGTTCATGATATACTCGGGTTCCCTGTCGTGTGGTGTTGAAACACGATCACATACCTTGAGACGTGACTTAAATCAAGGACGACCATATGGCAATGATACGGGCGTTTGTATTTACTTTCAAATATGGACCTGCCTGAAATGAAAACAACCATTGAGTGCATCACTATTGTTTTGTCTTCTGCAGGTACTAACCACGTATGTATCCGAGTAGACAACGTGTGCGAGAGACCGTTTAGTGCCACACTTGAGACGTATATGCCGGTATAATCCGGTTAGGATTTTCTTTTTGTGAGGAACGTAGTACCGACATAGTATAGGCATGTGCATGAAAAATAATGATGACCAGGAATTAAACTCACTAAGTTTCAACATTTAGGACTTTGGTTGGGTAGAAAAAGTTGACAATTGATCAGTGTAGTTCCAAAGGAATGAAAACAGAGTGCTCTGTTTTGGGCAGCAAGTTTGCTGATCTTCAACAGAGCATAACTCACAGGTCTTTTAGACCAGGGAGGTGTGGTATATATTTATGGGAAGGTATTTAAGTACTCTACAACTTTGTTGTAGACTTCCAGAGCTGAATCACACCTTAAGATGGCTTAAATTCCAGAGGAATGTAAACTGTCCAGAATCAGGACGGAGTGAAACACTCTCTGGACGGTTCTGTTTTTCAAACATAACTCCCAGTAGGAAAATCTAGAATTTTCATATGATACATCTTTAAAAAGGGTAGAAGATGTGTTACATCTGTGCAATTCAAAGTTTCTGAAATTCAGCACAGAATTCAGTGGAAATCAGAGTTGAAAACAGCAACTTCCCAAAGGAGGTGCTGTTGAAATTCTTCCAGAAATTCTGTTGACTTTGAATTACCATAACTTTTTAACTAGGGCTGATCTGTGGGCAAATAAATAGTCGCTGGAAAGATACTGAAGTTAACTTTAACTTCGGTACTCAGCTTGAGTCATGAAAATGCCCAGAACCAGGTCAAAATCTTGGATATGTAGAAACTGGTCATTCTGATAGAGGAATGACAGTTGAACTCATGTGAGAGATTGTTGTACCAGAGAGAGGCTTTGAGTACTTCCAATGGGGTAGAACATGCTCATGAGAGGTTATCTTCAACTAGTGAAAGATCTGAGTTTAGGTCTCACTCAAGTTTCTTTTTCTAGAGACCATGTTTGTGTCGTATTGAAGGTAAAAGGGTGATCTATGTGATGACAAAGCGATAGTAACGTCTCGTAGCGACCAAACCTAGTTGTGATGAACTTCCAAAGAGGAAGTCCGTCAATTTGGATGTAAATTAGCTTGTATTTGGTCTGGTAATGGTGTAGCTTGTGCAAAGTTATTGCATTATCTACATACTAGATGTATCGCATGATGTTATTGTCATTATGTTTTTACACCTATTTCATTTGACTGCATGAAATATGTTGCGGGACTGATGTTTATTGTCGTATGGTTGCAGATGGTTCGCACTAGGACCATGCACGAGGTTGGTGGCTCTAGCCAGCAGGGAGGCGATGACTCCCAGCCACCTACCTGCATACGACAGCACCCCGCAGCAGCAACCACCACCGCCGCCTCCGCTTACTCTAGCGGATGTGATAGCGGCACTGGTGGGGGGTCGTGAGGAGCAGACCGACCTGCTCCGCACGATCATGCAGAATACGTCCCAGTTGGGGGGGGCGTCAAGAGAGGGGGCCCCGTGAGGTGTCGTACTCGGACTTCATGAGTACGCACCCTCCAGTGTTCACTGAAGCAGAAGAACCACTGGAGGCTGACAACTGGCTGTGGACCATCGAGTCCAAGTTCGGGCTGCTCCAATGCACGGAGCGGCAAAAGACTGTTCGCAGCGCAGCAGCTTCACGGTGCCGCTGGTGCGTGGTGGGCGAACTATGTCGCCTCACGTCCGGCTGGCCATGCCGTGGAGTGGGAAGAGTTCCGGGAGGCGTTCCGCGCCTATCATATCTCTCCCGGGATAATGAAGAGGAAGTTCCAAGAATTTTCGGAACTGAAGCAGGGCGGGAGGAGTGCCCATGACTACTCCCGTGCCTTCAACCATCTGGCGCAATATGCGTCAGACTACGTCTCCACCAAGGAGAAGAAGCGGGAGCATTTCTATCGGGGGTTACACCCCCAGATGAAGACGCATCTCGTTCAGTGGAATCGCGGAACCTTCAACGACCTCGTCAATGCCGCGATCATGCAAGAGGACGCTCAGCGGGAGTTGGCAGCTGAGCAGCGGAAGCGCAGCGCTCCACCCAGCAGTGGTGGTGGTGCTCCTCAGAAGTACCGCATGGTGTATCGGACACCATCCGGACAGCAGTGGCATCCACCAGCGCGACCTCAGCAGTTCGGGGGACGTTCTTTCCATGCACCCCCATTCCGACCACCGATGCCACCACCGCAACAGCAGCAGCAGCAGCAGACAACACCACGGGCGTTCCCACCACCACAATGCACCCCGGGTTTCCGTCCACCGATCAGCGGGGGACTGCCCTGTTTCACTTGCTTCACGTGTGGCCAGGCGGACCATTTCGCGAAGGACTGTCCCCAGGGGCAGCAGAGCAGCGGGCAAACCCCGTTCCAAGGCGGTGCTCGAGGCCGAACTCTGGTCAAGAAGGTTGGTCAGCGGACTGGGGGCATTCACCACCTCGACAATGAGGACGCTCCAGAGGGAGACAACGTGCTGGCGGGTACGTTTACTCTCAACGACCAAGCCATCATCATATTGTTTGATTCTGGTGCAACCCACAATTTTATAAGTGCATCCTATGTGGTTAAGCATCAGCTGGAAGCCTTTCCAACCGAGTGTTCTTATATGATCTGCTCACTGGGAGGAAAGATTTCAGCAACTATGATGGTTCCGAAAGCACCACTGTGCTTAGGTGGGAAGATATATCCCACTACTATGATTATTCTTGAGGGGCAGAAGATTGATGCAATCTTAGGAATGTCATGGCTAAGCTACCATGGCGCTGTCGTGGAAACTTTATCATGGACGGTTCACCTCAACTCCCCATTACACCGTCCGCAGTCCCTCCTATTAGATAATCCAGTTTGGGAGGTTTCAGCGATCAATAATACTGAAGCTCTCAAGTTAGAGGACATCCCCGTAGTCCGGGAGTACCCCGACGTGTTTCCGGATGATCTTCCGGGCATGCCACCTGAGCGGGATGTCGAGTTCAAGATCGAGCTTGCACCCGGGACTACCCCTATATCCCGGAGACCATACAAAATGGCCCCGAACGAGCTGGCTGAGCTGAAGGAACAGCTCAATGATCTGTTGAGCAAGGGTTTCATTAGGCCGAGTTCCTCGCCTTGGGGATGCTAGGCGCTGTTCGTGAAGAAGAAGGATGAAACCTTGAGGCTATGTGTGGACTACCGGCCGCTCAACGCCATCACCATCAAGAATAAGTACCCACTGTCCCGCATCGACATATTGTTTGATCAACTTGTGGGTGCAAGTGTGTTCTCCAAGATGGACCTTCGCTCTGGATATCATCAGATAAAGATCCGGGCGGAGGATATCCCGAAGACGGCTTTCTCGACGAGATATGGATTATATGAATATCTCATCATGTCTTTTGGTCTCACGAATGCTCCAGCCCAATTCATGTATCTCATGAACTCGGTGTTCATGCCGGAACTGGACAAGTTCGTGGTGGTGTTCATCGATGATATCTTGGTATACTCCAAGACCGAAGCAGAACATGCCGACCACTTGAGGATCGTTCTTCAATGATTGCGAGACCATAAGCTCTACGCCAAGTTCAGCAAATGCGAGTTTTGGATCAGCCAAGTGCCATTCTTAGGACATATCATCTCAGCGGAGGGCATTGCGGTTGATCCAAGCAAGATTGAGCAAGTGCTGAAATGGAAAGCTCCCACTTCAGTCCATGAAGTCAGAAGCTTCCTCGGATTAGCGGGATACTATCGGAGATTCATTCCAAGCTTCTCCAAGATATCTAAGCCGATGACAGAGTTGCTGAAAAAGGGGACAAAATATGTTTGGAACATGGCGTGTGAAGGAGCGCTCCAAGCATTGGTGAAGCATCTCACAACAGCCCCGGTCTTAGCTCAACCGGATACAACCAAGCCCTTTGACGTGTACTGTGACACGTCCGGTATTCGGCTCGGCTGCGTGTTGATGCAGGAAGTACGTGTGGTCGCCTATGGCTCACGCCAACTTCGGAACCATGAGCAGAACTATCCGACTCATGATCTTGAGCTTGCTGCAGTGGTTTTGGCGCTAAAAATGTGGAGGCACTATCTCCTGGGGAATTTGGTGCATCTCTACACCGACCACAAGAGCTTGAAGTACATCTTCACCTAGAAGGAGCTGAATATGAGGCAAAGGAGGTGGTTAGAATTAATCAAGGACTATGAGATTGAGATCCATTACCACCCCGGCAAGGCAAATGTGGTTGCCGACACGCTGAGTCGGAAATCACATGTCCATAACCTCACCATTACACCGGTGGAGGAGGAGGAGCCAAGTTTATACGTGGTTCCTTATGGATCGCTCTACAACCTTGCCCTCATCCCTACTATTAGGGAGGACATCATTGCAGCTCAGAAGATTGATAAGGATATGGCACATCTCCGGAGACGGATAGACAATGGGGAGATCAAATGTTTCCGGAAGGATGATGAAGGGACGCTATGGTTCAATGACCGCATAGTCGTGCCCCGGGATATGGAACTGAGGAAGAAGATCCTCGATGAAGCTCATTTGTCTAAAAACTCCATTCATCCGGGCAGCAACAAAATGTACCAAGATTTAAAAAAGAAATTTTGGTGGACACGGATGAAGCGGGAGGTAGCGAAGTACGTATCCGAGTGCAATACGTGTAAACGAGTGAAAGCTGATCATATGAAGAAATCAGGGCTGCTGCAACCCCTGAAGATTCCGGCATGGAAATGGGAAGATGTGAGCATGAATTTCATTGTGGGATTGCCCTAGACTTCCAACAAACATGATTCTATTTGGGTGATCATTGACCGACTAACCAAGTCGGCTCACTTCATTCCCGTGCATACACATATCCATGCCAACAGATATGTGGAGTTAGATATTGCCAGGATCCTATGCTTGCATGGCGTACCCATGACCATAGTGTCAGACCGAGGTGCATTGTTTGTATCACGCTTTTGGGAGCAGTTGCACGCTGCTTTAGGTACTAAACTAATTAGAAGCTCCGACTACCACCCTCAGACAGATGGCCAAACAGAGAGGGTGTATCAAGTTCTGGAAGACATGTTGAGAGCATGTGCCATCCACCATGGTAGGAACTGGGATGATCACCTACCATTGGCGGAATTCTCGTACAACAACGGCTATCAGGCGAGTATCAAGATGGCACCCTACGAAGCTCTCTATGGTCGCAAATGCCGCACCCCATTAAACTGGTGTGAATCCAGTGAAAGGGTCACATTTGTGGTTGATGTGGTGAACGAGGCTGAAGAGCGCGTTCGGACGATTCAAGCTAATTTGAAGGCCGCTCAATCCCGGCAAAAGAGCTACGCTGATAAGAGGCGTAGACCGCTGCACTTTGACGTCGGGGAACACGTGTACCTCCGCGTGTCTCCGATGAAGGGCGTGAACCGGTTCGGTGTGAAGGGGAAACTCACTCCCCGTTTCATTGGACCCTATGCTATCACCAAGAAGTGTGGACCAGCGGCGTATAGGCTGGAGCTACCGGCATCTCTTGCTGGTGTCCATGACGTCTTCCATGTTTTACAACTGAGAAAATGTCTAAAGCATACAGCTGCTGTTCCTACCGAAGACATCGGCGAGTTGCAACCGGATTTGACATATGATGAATATCCGGTGGCGATTATGGATGAGAAAGCCCGAACCACGCGTAGCCGAACGTTGTGGTTCTACAAGATACTCTGGAGCAACCACACCGCCGAAGAAGCGACGTGGGAGAGCGAGGAATTCCTTGGCTCAAATTACCCGGAGTTCATGGCGTCTCAGCACGGGTAAGTCCCTATTACATCGCTGTCTCTTCTTTTGTAATCCCGGGACGAGATTCTTTTAAGGGGGGAGGGATGTAGAAGCCCAAGAAAAAGGAACTTGCAAAAACTTTTCATCACCTCACAACACCACAGTTTTTGTTGTGAATATATTGGGAAGAGCAAGTAACCTCCATCAAAAGGGGATTGGTTCCAAACTTTCTACACATATGATAACACATGAGAGGTTGTTCTAAAACAAACTAAGGGTTGCTTGCATTTTTGGACCCTAGGTGGATTAAGACCACAAAAGTGAAGTACTCAAGGGCAATGGAGGGGTTTAAAAATCAAAAGTTAAACTGAGAGTTCAACTCAAATTTCAAATGAGGGGAGGACACAATGGGAATTCAAAACTGTTGTGTTCAAACTCTTATTTGCAGCAGCTAACACACGAATCAAATTGCATATTTGGATTCCTTAGGTCCAAATTAGTGGGTAGGCAAAGTCTCATAAATTTTTGACATGGGTTGCTATCCATTTTTCCAAAAAGGATTCAAATATTCTAAGAATTCAAATATACATTTGAATTGGGAGGGAATTTGTCTAACCATCCAAATGCAGCTCAGATTTTAGCTCCAAACATTTGAATTGGTCACTTGCCAAGTTTTTGGAGATCTTTTGAGGGATAGGGGAGCACTGACTGGTGGGACCACATGTCATTGGAGAGGTTAAAAATGCATAAAGATCAGCAGCCTTCGGGGTTAAGTCTGGCTCACTCGAACAGAGCCGAGGAGTCCACAGGCGCCACCGAGACGCCACCACAGCTCGCCCCGGGGTCGGTTTCTTCACGCTGGCGAGCTCCTCGTGGGGGATAGTTACTCCCGGCCGTGCCCCGTTTTGCCACAGCACTGAAGGCCACGTTCTACTCCTCTCACGTGCAAGAACGGCACAGAGAAGCCGCCGCCATCGTCAATCGCTCGGGAGCTGTTGTCCCTTGCGTGCAAACACCCAGGCAGTAGCAAAACGCCCTGACAGTCTTCTCCATCGCCTCGTCGGGCCACAACCGAGAGCTTTTGTCCCTCACATCCCCGGTTTCACTGAGTCTTCACGGCGGCCGAAAAGAACCGAGCAGAGGTGCTCGCGTGGACAGCTCAGCAGAGAGCTTGTCACGGCCGAGCAAGAGTGGTTTTGGACGCGCCAAGATTCCACGCTACTCGACCCCAAAGCTTGAACCAAGTGACTGATCGTCGCTGGCGTATTTCGCAAACTACTCTCAGCCGGTGCAGAACCACCTTCTGGTACGAAATCTGTAAATTCCCGACTTCTATTTGCTTAGAGCCCATCAAACTCCACTCAAAGGAGCTAGACTTGACGGCGCCCAAGTTTACTTCTCAACCCTAGCTTGATCATGCTGTAGACGGCGCATTTTCCATTTTTCCAAGCGTGGTTAGGGCGGGGAGGATCGAGCTCACGGTGACAGCTAGGTTAGAGTCTTCCCCGAGCCTTTGCCTGGCCATGTCGACCTTCCCTGGGATCCCCCAGTGCTGTAGAGCCCTTACACCGAGGTTTTGTTGGGTTAAGTTGGTCGGGTGACATAGCCGAAGTGATCCCGAGCCGCTGCACCGTCGCCGGCTTGGTTAGGACCACCGCCAGCCAGGGAAGATGGTGCCATCGTGTTCAGCGCACGAATTTAGGCCCTGGCGGAGAGGGAGAGCGCAGGATTTGGCCGGACGGCAAGGATCAGTGCGGCTCCGGCGAGCCCGGCGGCGCGCGGGCGCGGGAGCGCGAGGAAGAAGACGAGTGGCCGGGCCCGCTTGTCAGTCGCTCAGTAAACAGTGTGGGGATTTTCTGTTGCACCGGATCATCTGTGACAATGCGGAGAACAGTCCTGTGGCCCCGTGTGGTGTAGCCGAGGGGGTGACACGTGTGGGCCGGACCCGCTGTCATGGATTTGAACTTTTCCCGGTTAATTCAAATTCCAGAATTTCCCCAAACTTTAGAACCTCATAACTTTTGCTAGGAAGCTCCGAATTTAGTGATTCAAATTGGGTTGGATTCATCTTGCATATATATATCCAAATATGCAACCCAATTTGTATTAAACCCATTATTTAGTTCTGGAAAAATTCTTTAAAGCTTTTCAGCAAAAGAATTTTAGAGGGAGTTTGGTCCATCCAAAAATCCTCAAATTTTGCCAAAATATTCTTTAGGGTGTTAGTGAACTCCTGTAAAAGTTTCAGATAATTTGGAGTGGATTTATCAGGGCAATTCAGGTTTGAAGATGCTGTATTCACTTAAATACAGAAACATTTTCAGAGAATTTCAAAAACTTGGAAATTCAGTTCTGGGCAAATCTTAGCTCCAAAAATGCTAGGAAAATTCATGCAAACTCTATGAGCTATAATTGAAATTGTAGTTCGCTAAGTTTGGCATGAACATGGGCGTTATCTCAGAATTAATTCTTCTTTGCTTAACTGCTTAGAAAAGTATTCTGAACAAACCACTCAATGAAAAGTGCTAATTTTTGGTCCAGAGGACTTTCTTGTGACAAGAAACTCACAGAAAAATTCTCAGCTCCATTGAAGCTTTGAATTCCCTCTGTTCTGTTTAACCACTTATGGTGATCAATATAGAAGAGGGGGAAAACCACTTAGCACTTAATCATGTGCTTAGGTCCAAACCCAAACCACTAGCACCAGTTTCATTTTAAATTCTTAAACAAGGTTCCAGTTTTTGAAAACTTGTTAGTTGAACTTGTAGCAGAATCTTTACAATTAAACTTATGTGCATATTCATTAACGTGTAGTCGCTGAAGGTGAGGAGACTCCGGAAGTGCTTGACTTCCTACTTCCGGACGAAGACCTAACCACTTACTAGCAGCAACAAGGAAAGCCTCGGTTTGCATTAAGCTTTTTATAAAGTTTTACTTTTTTTACATACGTAGTGTGAAGTGTGTATGTGCATTAGGTGTGGGATGGATGAATACCCAACTGCATAACCAGAATTTTTCCCCAAGAGTGAGGGTAGTGTCTAGGGCCTCGAATAGACAGGCTATGCTTAATGATTCATAGGACTTCGGTACAAGTCGAGTAGTTGGAATATACTCGTGAGTTAGGCTTGGGACACACGGGATTGGTTCGAGTGATGTGAGATCACCTTAGTAATGAAAATGAGACTTGGCAGGGGCTAGGGCGCAGCAAGAGGGAGTCTTGTGTGCGCAGCCCTGTCCGTGTCGATTGAGGACCGATCCGTGTGCGGCCCATGCTGATCAAGTTTGAACGTACCGAAGGCATATCGGATATATGGGCCCCGATAAACCGATGTAACCTAAACCTCCGGGCGTCGAGGCATAACGCACCGATTTATAGGTGTAGGCTGAGGGCAGCAAGGTGGAAATCTGCTAACGGGCATAGAGAGATGCTCCGTGTAGGGAACCTCCTGCTCGTTTCGGTGCGACCAGTTCGATGTTTGGGCTGTTGGGTGAAAGGTTGTCCCGTACGACATCGAGTGAGCGTGCTGTGCAGCTCCACGGGTGGGCGTACGTGACGTGCTCTTTGGGTGTCCCTGCACGTGTATATCGAGTCGATTCGTTGTCCCTCACGGTGAAGAGTACCACTTGGTCACTGACTCGTGATTTAGGCTAATGTATGAAATGTGATGATTCAATATTGCTGTTATGATATAATTATATTGCTACATGTGTGCCACTAAATATTGCTTACTAAATTTCAGATTCTCGAACGGTTAACTTGTTGCTAAAAGATGAATTAAGGATGAACTTGTAGGCGTGTCCATTTGCTGCAATGTTACTATCCTATGTTCATTGTACACCTCATGTAGAGTTTCATGCCTAGGTGAGTCGGTTAAGTCTTGTTGAGCCATCGTGCTCATGTTTGCTGCTTAAGTGTTTTTCAGGTGAGGAGCCACCCACGGACTCGGGTTACGAGTCCACCAGCGAGGGTTACCCTCCGTCGGAGACCACGGCTGAGTGGGAGTCGTACACGCCGCGCTGAGCTGAGGAGTGCAGATAGTGTGGGTTGCCCTAGGGCTGGGCAACCGAATTTTGCTAGATAGGTGGGCTTGAGTTGTATAAAAGAAACTTCCGCTGTGTAATAAAGACAATAGTTTGTAACTGAAGGTTGTACCTGTTTATACAATTCAGTTGGTTCCCCATGTAATATATTGTGTCCTTATGATGTGTGCTGTCAGGTGTCGCATCGTGCGGCACCACCCTTTGCGATCCTGGATGAGCGGATTCCGGTCCGCCACACAGGGGTTGCATGCAATCAAGGACAAATTTTCTATAAATACTTGAATATTGTATTCAAGTATTTAGACATTAGAAACAAGTCCCAAGTTTTATTAAATCTTTTAATTTAATTGGGTATATGAATAATTGGGTGGTAATCTGTTAAATTTTATAACAACAAATTTGTATTTCAATGCCTCATTGCACACCATTATGTTCAATAAAACCACATAAAACAACCATGGGTATATGGGTCAATTCAAGCCTTCTCCTATCTATACTGAAACTAAAAATAGAAAACTAGACAAATGGTTTCTAAATGATTTTGTTTCTGTTTGAGAAATATTTCTATATCGAAACTAAAATGTTTCTAATTCTCGGGGAGTCTGAAACTGTATCAAACAGGGCAAGTATACGGTATAACTCAGTTATTTCAGATAAGACCGAATATGGTATCAAATTTTTTGGATACTAAAAATGTTCAGTTATTAAATATTTACAATATTTTAGGTACCGATTTTAAAACAACTGGAACTTTAAAAAGATCGGGATACCCAAACTAAAGTATCGGGTGGACCGAATGCCCAGCCTTAAAGTTACCCAAGGTAATATGCTGGCTTTATTTTTTTTAAAGCATCGGACCGAATGTACAACATGTGTGTGTGTGTGTGTGTGTGTGTGTATTGTGAAACCATATGTGGTGAAACTCCAATTGGCAAATCATAAGTTAGAATGTTAGTTGGCTTTATATCATAATTGATATGCTTTGGTAAACACGCATGTGTGCAACATGCTCAGATAAGATGTTGGTATAGGGTGTTTGATTTGTGTACAACATTCTTATTTGAGGTGCTCATGAGGTGTTGTATGTTTGTGTGTAACATGCTCACATGAGGTGCTCATATGAAGGTGTTATGTAGACTAACAAGAGTCAAGTCGTGGACTTGTGCTCGCAAAGAATTATTGTTTGCTCATGTGTAGGTGTTACTTGATATCAATACATGGCTGTTGATTATAAACCTTAAATTAAAGTTAGTGACAAGTTAAGATCTAATAACCAAATTCAAAAAGTATTATGGTTAAGACGATCAAAGGTGTCACGTAACATGTTTGGATCAGGAGCGGTGTATATGAAGGTATTTGAGAAGTGTCAAGTGACGCTTCAAATGTGTGCGGAAATCATAGGCACAAGTGCAAAAATGATAAAAGGTTGTGACATGATTCTAACATGTTTGGACGATAGAAATGAAGGTTGAACATGTTTGTAAGGTGGGTGCACATGGCCAAGAAGTGCATGGACTTGACAATATAGTTGCAAAGCATGACGAAGGTGTTTGGACGTGTGGTGTGGTTGACACAAGTTTGTGACATGATTATAACATGTTCGGACGTGAAAAAGTTGGTTTAAAATAGATTTGGACATGAATCCGAGTTGGAGTCTCTATCGTATGGGTTCGAACGTGGGTACCATGTAGGAAATCAGATTGTTTTGTTTAGAAAATAGTTGAGTTGGTTGTTAGTTCAGGCTAGAAAATCTAAGTTAAGATCGTATTTTAAATTGTTTGTGTGCATCTCTTATTGTTGCGTTCAAAGAGTCTTGAAATGTTGGCATTATAATATATTTGCCCATAGACTATGTATAAGTAGAATTAGAAGGTGTACTTATTAACAGGACTAGTTTAAAGATATACTAGTTGGTTATTGTTGTGTGAGTGTCATGGATATAAATAATTGGAACTTACCATGTGGGAGGCATCCTTTGCACCTGATTTCATGTGTTTTGTAGTAAAGTCGTTGCTTGTGCCAAACTTTTGTATCATGATTCAAAAATTTCAATTTTGGGCATTCCGACGATGTTTTCATTTGTGAAAACCTTTTGTTATTGTGATCCAAAAACTTTGTGTTTGGGTGTTCGGATGCTGTTTTTCTTCATACATATTTTGTTTCTCGTGTCCATTTAATTTTAGCCGACTTTCGATCACGTTTTTAGGTATAACTTTTGTCAGAGTGCGTGAGTTGCGACACTCCTCTGGCCTGCTACGGAAGCAGCCTGCGAGGTTCTTTTTTTGGAGGGGGCTTGGCGCCCTACGCGACCTGAGCTTGAGGGAGCGGATGAACACCAGGATTTATGTGGTTTGGGCCGCCGGAGCGTAGTACCCTACGTCCACGGGAGTGCTTGTTCTATTGCTTTAGCGTGTGTGCTTGTGCATTGCGGGATCTGTAATGCGAACCCCTTGCTGGTTGGTCACCCCGGTCCTTTTATAGTGTGACGCCCTGGTTCTGAGAGGAAACCTCTCGGAACCGAGACTGATGCGTATGTGTGCCCAGGATGTTCATCACACATACACATATAATCCACAAACTGAATTTCAGAATAATACCATGAATAACAGGGTTTATTACAATGTCTCATGAGTCTTGGACTCATTCTAGCAGCGGAAGTCTTATCTTAGCAGCGGAAGTCTTATTCTAGCAGCGGAAATTTTTATTCTAGCAGTGGAAGTCTTCTAAACTATTGCGGAAGCAAACTAAGCAGCAGCAGCAGCGGCTCCATCTCTACTACATCCCCACAGGCAAGTTGATGGTGGATCGCACCCCTAGTACTCCACGTGGTCTTCATAGTACTCCTCCCCTGTTGCTGATGATGTATGATAATGCAAGTTTGAGTACATGATGTACTCAGCAAGTGCGGGAAAATATGATATGTAGCTTACAGCAAGGAAGGTATAAAAAGGCTCATTGCGGAAAGCAAAGTTTATTTCTCAAAACACGATAAAAATAGAAACTTAGCTTTAAGTGAATGTAATCCCAACATGTATTTAAACATTAACATACCTCCATCATGATTCATCCCTTTTCATGTCTCAACCAGACATTAATATTTCACAACTTTGCTCATGAATACCATCTTGTATTCACTACCATCTCATGAATACCATCTCGTATTCACTACCGTTTCATCTCGTATTCAATTCCATCTCATTCCGAGACCAATGCTCATTGAATTGACTCAACAGTCATGCAACCAATCTCATTACCTGAACTCAACAGTCCCGAAAACCAAATCCAAAGACCAAACCATAACCAACCGAATAACAAAACCAAATACCATCCCAAATAACCATCCCATCTAATCATGTGGATTGTCCAGGCGCTCGTGACCGTAAGCTCGGCTATCATGATAGTTTAAGACTCTGCAGAGTTTGTACCACTTTACCCACAAGTTTGTGATTTTGTCACCCGTCGGCGACTGCAGAACCTCCATTATACCAGTACACAACCGTCGGTGTATGGCCAAGAGATCACAAAATAGCCTTTACAAAGGGGCTACTAGATGTATGGACTCACTAAGGTTTCACCAGCAGGCTAGAATCTCCAATTCTCCCACCCACGGGCCCCCTCTTGTGCCATGCAGTTCCTAGGGCAGTCCTCACTCGACTCCCATTCCCCGCGCCTTCCACGGTCCATAACAATCTTGCAACTTACCTAATTAGTCAGCTAATCCGCACCCATATTTGGCCTTGTGGTGGCACTGTTATCCTGGCATGGCTCACATGAACCGGTCCTTAGATCTACGGCAAGTAACCACCATCTCATTCTACCTCATTCACAAACCAGCTTGCCTAGATCTCCCTCTGATTCATGTTCATTAACAATATCCGTTTCTCATTATTCATACGAGTGCAGTTAGCTATACACATCTATATCGCTTCTCGTATCACATGGACTCAACGAAGCATAAAAGCAAAAACCATACCCGACTTATTAACATTCCTGGTGACAAGGGTGGTTAACAAAACTAGTAAACTCCTATAAAAGGCTTTCCCATCATATTGACTCAAGCACACACACCTTTTCGCAAACAAAACATTTTTCAAAAACATGGGATCAATATGGTCAAGGGGCACTTGCCTTGTTCTTGCGGCTTCTGTTGTTCACGTATCTCAAATTCCTGGTGCTGAAATCCGTTGTAGACAACTCCCTGAGCTTGTTCCTCTATTCACGATCACGCATATACAAAATATATAGCAATCAATCACCATGCACAAACTTTAATCAAGATGCGATGATGCATTTATGCTAATCCTATGATGCAGTTTTTATTAGATCAGTTTGTACGTGTTCTTGCATGGCTTGCATGTTTTACGATGAGCAAAGGTGTAAAGACCAATTGTGAACGTGGTGATGATCTCTTCACAAGATCTAATCGATCAACACGTGATCTGTCCACATGGAAAATCTTTTGTTCGAAAGGATCGAAGAACAGATGCAAAGAAAACGCGATGATGTCGCAAGGTGGTAACGAAAACCTACCTTGCTTCCTTCGGGTCCTCCCTCCTAGCAAGAACAGATCATCAGGCTCTCTTCCGGCAGCGGCGATCGTGTCTGGGCTCGACGGCGGCCTCTCCGGTGGTCAAACTCCGGCGAAGGGGTTTAGCTCGGAGAGTTTGGGGCTAGGGCTTCTAAGTTGTCGGCTTAGAAAAGATCTTATGACCAAGGGGTTGTTTCGGGTTCTATTTATAATCGGGAAGAGATGAGTCATAATCTGATCGGAATTTGAATAAGAGTCCTATTCAAATTGTTTTTGAATCTTAACAACTTATCTTCAATTGATTTGGTGCAGTATTCAATGTGCAATTCGTGTTGGTTTCCTCAGTACGGGGATTCCCACGCGTACAGAAGAAAAACTGCTTCAAATCTCGTTACCTTCGAGGCGATGAGCTCCGGAAGCTCCACGTGTCCAGCGGGGGCCTGGGTTTCCCTTTTCCGCAAAGGCGAGCTCTGGTTGTGCCGCGTGTCAGGCGGGCGAGACCTCCCTCTCCCTCAGAGGCGAGCTCCGCGTGCGCCATGCGTCCTGGCTGGCAGGACCTCTCTCTCCCTCAGAGGCGAGCTCCGTGTGCGCCACGTGTCAGTTCTAGACCTCCCTCTCTTCGAAGGTGGTTCCAAATGTGCCACATGCCAGAACTGGACCTCCCCTCTCTTCGGAGGTGGGCTCCGAGAATGCCATGTGTCCAGTAGCGCTAGACTTCATTTCTCCTCAGAGACGAGCTCCGAAGGCGACACGTGTCCTATGGGGCTGACCTCGCTCCACCGTAGAGGCTAGCTCC
The DNA here is from genome assembly GCA_030760725.1 of Neostapfia colusana. NCBI lineage: Eukaryota > Viridiplantae > Streptophyta > Magnoliopsida > Poales > Poaceae > Neostapfia > Neostapfia colusana. The sequence goes on along the minus strand of JASWHV010000013.1, from coordinate 38,663,130 downwards.
GGGGGCAACACGTGTCCCACGGGGTCGGACCTCGCCCCTTTTACAGAGACGAGCCCCGAGCCTGCCACGTAGCCAGTTTAGCGCCGGACCACCCCCCCTTTGCGGGGATGAGCTTCGAAGGCGCCAAGTGGCTAGCGGGCCGCGGGAAGTTGTCTTCGGCGCTCTCGGTGAACTGGAATTTGCTCTTTTTGGCTATCTTTTTGATATTTTCTCTGTTTCTACTTATTTTAAATTGTTTTCTCTATATAAAATATGAATACATGCAGAAATCGAAATTGAGGGTGTCACATATAGTTCAAGGACGGGGTGGTTACAATGAGGCTTGGGGCCCCACAGGTGGCCCCAAAGCTATGTGAACCCTATAGATGATCTAGGGCTTCGTCCTCTGAGTAGAGTGATCAACGGGGGAGTTAAGTCCTGCCGCCCGGTGCGCTGAGTGCCCCTGACTGCGTGTCAGGTGATGATGAAGAAGTTGTCTTGTCGCCGCGTCTTCTCGCCCTGCTTGGGCAGCTTCGTGCCGTTGGGTGGCACTGTACTGCTGTCACGCCTTGTCATCCTGTCCTATCACCATAATGGTGAATGGGCAGAGGACGAAGGCGTGTGTAGTGCGCCATGCTTCTGGGGAAGGCGTGAGCCTTGGATGCGAAGCCTGGCAACTTACTTCTTTCTTGACTTCGTCGACCCATGGCCCACGGCGGATCGTGTGGCACGTGGCGGCTCTGGAGCCCTCATCGACGGGTTTGGAGCCAGGGGACACGTGGCAGGCTCGGACCTCACCTCAGTGGAGAGGCTCGGACCATAGCGTAGGGCACGTGTCAGCACCATAGTTGTCCTCAGCGGGAGGTGGCTCTGAGCCAGGGGACACGTGGCAGCCCCAGACCTCACCTCAGCGGGGAGGCTCGGACCAGAGCCCAGGGCACGTGTCAGCACCGGAGCTGTCCTCAGCGGGGAGGTGGCTCTAAGCCAGGGGACACGTGGCATCCACAGACCTCACCTAGTGGGGAGGCTCGGACCAAAGCCCAGGGAACATGTCAGCACCGGAGCTGTCCTCAGCAGGGAGGTGGCTCTGAGCAAAAGGACATGTGGTAGCCCCGGACCTCACCTCAGCGAGGAGGCTCGGACCGGAGCCCAGGGCACGCGTCAGATCTAGAACTCAAGTGCACGTGGCAGCCCTAGAGCTGACCTTGGGGCCAAGGACACGTGGCTACGCTAGGATCCGCAATAGGGAGACGGGGTCCAGACTGTCTTTTACCCTCTATGCGGGGGTACCCGGTCTGCAGGGTACTAACAGTGGCCCCCGATCCCATCTCGGGGGAGGCATCAAGCCCGCAGGTGGCGCCCCCATCTCTCCCGCGTGGTCATTTTGATCATGTACTTTGGGAACCGAAGTGGTGGCGAGATGTGCTTAGTGTATGAGTGGTTGTACCTAGGAGACGAAAAGGCTACACATCCTTGGCATAGTGGGTGCATTCGTCAGTCAAAGCATCACCGTGTCATCGTGTCTACTCTTGATTGACGGGTCACGACGACGCACTTGAGGGGTTGCCTCAGGGTAATTAATGCGGCAACCCATGGGCCGCAGGTCTACCGCGCTGCTTTTCTCGAGAACCGTTGGATGTTCCCGATATTTTACTCGCCTGACCCCTAGTGTCTGACCGGTGGACCTGGGTCCTACCCGTCATTGAAGGGGGGGGCGAGTGCCTAGGCGACATCCTCAAGGGGTTGCCTCAGGGCAATTACTGTGGCAACCAACGGGTTGGTCGACACAGTTCCATCACATCGCTCTTATCAGGGACCACCGGACGTTCCCGAGATGTTACTTGCCTGGCCTCCAGTGCCTGACGGGTGGACCTGGGTCCTACCCATCAAGGGGGGGGGGGGGGTTAGTGTCGAGGTGTCGTACCCGAGGGGTTGCCTCGGGGCACTTACTGCAGCAACTAACGGGTTGGTCGCACCGCTCTCCACTGGAACCGTCGGACGTTCCCGAGAGGTTATCCGCCCAACCCCCAGTGTCTGACGGGTGGACCTGGATCCTACCCATCGTTGGGGGAGGCGAACAATTTGCAGCGTGCAAAGGTGGAAGCCCAATCATCGCACCTGTTGCCCTACTAGAGGTCACGGATGTGTATGAAAGGAAGCCTTCTGGTGTTGGGTGGTACCCTCTTTCATCATGTGGCCTTTGTTCTCCTCCTGCACGTTACAAGCCTTTGCTTCCCAGCACTATCGCCCACCCAATGCTCTTACGCCGGTAACCGTCTTCGTCCACTTTTGCGAGATGTTCATGTGTGTGCGGCCTTCAGTGCGGCTCTCTGAGGCGTCCTTCTCCTTGACGGTCCTGGATAGAAGCACAAGCCATCGGAATGGCACGCTGATGGTGAGGGAAGCCGTCGGGGACATGATCCTTGACTCGCAGGGTGTCTCTACGCCGGTGTCGTGTGGGACATGTCCACTAGGCGCCTTGCCAGAGAAGGGTGATCTGCCGGCACCGGAGGAAGGTTAAGTCCAGAGTGGTCAAGCCTTCCTCCGCCAGGCACTTTTGTGGACAACCAAACCTGCCATAGATGGCGTTTGGCCCACACAACACTGGACGTCACCGTTTCCTTGGTGCAGCAGATCGGTGATGCCTGACGAGAACTGAGGCGTCAATTCGATACATTTGCTGTCATCCTTGATCTTGTAGCAGGTGACCGTGTCTCCGCGCAGAGATTGGCTTGGGGGACAACCAAGTATGCCATGGAGCAGAAGATTGCTCGACTTGTAGCTGCTAAGTTCCTTAGTTTCCTTGTATCCCCTTGTATGTCGGAACTCTATTATTAATGAAAACTCTTTGTTTCCAGTATTGTATTGTTCGGAGTTGTCGATGTAGACTTAGGACCCTTGGCATCGCAAGGGTCCGGAATGGCTTAGCCGACGTGGATAGCTCTTTGCCGATGTCCTAAGCCTGTTCCTTTGGGTTCTTAGCAGCGTAAGAACCCAGGGCGCTCCGGTAGTGTCGCTATCACTCCTTCCGGGTTCTTGGCAGTGCAAGGACTCGAGGGAAGTTTGGCCCTCGTCTCCAGCTTGTCCCAAGGAGACACGTAGAAGCTCCGGACCTCACCTCAGCGGGAAGGCTCTGGACCAGAACCCAGGGCACGTGTGAGCTCCGAAGCTGTGCTCAACAGGGAGGAAGCTCTGAGCCAGGAGACACGTGGCAGCTCTGGACCTCACCTCAGTGGGGAGGCTCTGTACTGGAGCCCAGGGCACGTGTGAGCCCCGGAGGTATCCTCAGCGGGGAGGTGGCTCTGAGCCAGGTGATGCATGGCAGCTCCGGTTCCACCTCAGCGGGGAGGCTTTGGACCGGAGCCCATGGCACGCGTCAGCTCCAGACTCAAGTGCACGTGGCAGCCCCAGGGCTGCCTTAGAGCTAAGGACACGTGGCTTGCCCGTTTACAGTAGATATGCATGAGCAAGCACAAACCGTAAAGGGAGAATGCATAGGGCACGTGTGAGTTTGGGAGCTATCCTCAGCTGGGAGGAGACTCTGAGCCAGGAGACACGTGGCAGCTCCGGTCCTCACCTCAGCGGGGAGGCTCTGTACCGGAGCCCATGGCACGTGTGAGCTCTGGAGGTATCCTCAGCGGGGAGGAGGCTCTGAGCTAGGTGATGCGTGGCAGCTCCAGGTTCCACCTCAGCGGGGAGGCTTCGGACCGGAGCCCATGGCATGCGTCGGCTCCAGAACTCAAGCGCACATGGCAGCCCCAGGGCTAACCTTAGGGCCAAGGCCACGTGGCTTGCCCGTTTATAGTTGATATGCATGAGCAAGCACAAACTTAGCGGGGAGGCTCTGGACAAGAGCCCAGGGTACATGTGACCTCCAGATTTATCCACAGCAGGGAGGAGGCTTCGCACCGGAGCCCAGGGCACGCGTGGGCTCCGGAACTCAAGCGCTCGTGGCAGCCCCAGGGCTGACCTTAGCACTACAAGAATCACGATAAGAGACGATGGCCGCAAACCGTCGTCTATAAGGCCCAAACCATCGTCAATAGCTTATTGACGACGGTATACGCTTATAGACGATGGTATACTGCCGTCTATGTTTTTTGTCATCTATAACGTTATTGACGACGGTAACCGTCGTCCATAAACTATTTGACGATGGACAAAACCAGCTGTTGTCGATAAGTGACTTCCTCCACGTGGCAGCGGGGGGAAGCTTTTCATCGACGGTGCCAGGGACACAGTCGATGAGAAGTTACAGTATCGTCGACGGTAGAAGGGTACTGTCGTCGATACTGGGCACTTATGATCGACGGTGCCCTTTTCACCGTCGACGATAACTCGCCAGTATCATCGACGGCCTCCATGTAACCGTCGTCGATAATTTTTGCAGTTTTTTTTAAACAGAAAATGCTGCCCTGGCTCGATGACCAGATCACAGAGACAGAAAAACATGACACAAACATGCATAATACATCACACAATATATTATTACACAATTCTTCATACAAGTCTCACACCGCACAAGTCTGAGGCTCGGCTGACCTGACTAAGAGACACTACCCCGTCTGCTGCCACCGGAGTTTGGAAAGTCGTCCTCCTGCAGTCGTCCAAGCATCGGAGGCGAGGAGTTTGAGCCTCCGTTCCCGACGCCTGTGAAGTGCAAGTGTGGTTAGGCATGTTACAAGTAAGAAAATGCATATTTTACTAAATTTGAACAAGTTTAACTAGTTTAAGTTATTTTGAATAATTTCATACCTGGGCTGCCATCGTCGGCACCGGCGGTAGCTGTATCGCTGGCGGCGCCCATTGCGGAAAGACAACCACCTGTCCTGCACTCATAGCCTGCAAACACAAAGCAAATCATTATACATGTCATTTATATGTAAAAAATATTAAGTACAACATCTAGAATAGATTACCTGCATGGCAGCTTGCGTATGTAACATGAACGAGTTTTGATACTCGTCCCTAGCCCTTTGCGCCTCGTCTGTAGCCCTGATCTCAGCTGCCCGCGCCTCGTCCCTAGCCCTGAGCGCTTCTTGCGTCCTCTGGAGCTCCTCTCGCAGACTCTGAAGCTCCAGATCTCAACTAGCGCGGCTGCTGCTGGACCCGCCTTGAAGAGATGAAGAGGCTCTCGAGGAAGCTCGCGCCTGTCTCGAGTCGACCACTCGATCGAAGATGGCTAACCTGCACAAATGAAATAAGATTATTAAATTTTGTATCTCGAAGTTCGTAACAGTAAATTAAAAATGGAGGGGGGGGAGGGGTTCTGCTACGGGGACCAAGGAAGCAGCCACACACCCACGCTAGTTTTGTTGGTTGCCTTGCCATGCGATGGAGGATACTGACTGGCTGCTCATCTGTTGTTGTTCAAGCTAGTTGAGCCCCTTTTTTTGCACAGCTTCATCAGATGACGCTAGCTACCAAACTCGTCGTGATTGCAGACATGTGCATGATGACCTCTTCTTCTCTTTCTTTCTTCGTGGCAATAGCAGGTTTCAGAGAGCGTACCACACCATACATGTACAGATCCATCCAGCATATATATGTATGTAACTGGATACAGAGGTCTGTCTTCATATCATAAAAAAACACAGAAGATGAAATGTGTTTGGTTTGAATCGTCTAGCTACAACTTCAGCAAGCTTTGCAAATACTTTGCCGGGCATCTGTTGGTGGGCGCCATAGGGAGGGAGAAAGAGAGCACTATCGTCCATCCAGTGGGGTGGGGACTTGTAGCAGCAGCTCTGTAGCTGTGGTGAAGAGGGGCCGGGGGGGTGAGCCTTTGGATTCCCAGCAGGCTCACTTGCCATATGCCCTAGGAGGAGGAGGAGGAGGAGGAGGGCTGGAGGAGCAGAGCAGCCCTGCGCCCTTATTAAGCAGAGCAGAGCAGAGCAACTCTTATTAAGCAAAAAATAAAAAGAAGAAGAAGAAAAAGAAAAAAGGTGGGAGGAGGAGGAGGGCAATGATGCAGGCATGCCGCTACAGCCCAGCCAGGGGAGGGGCCCAGCTGCCTCCCCTCTTTCTTTTCCCGGCGGCCCATCCTTGCAACTTGGAAACTGACTCACCTTTGCTTTGCCCCCCCCCCCCCGAACTATTGTTATTTGCAGCACAGGGTCCCTCCCTCCTGCTCACACACACACACTATCTCTCTCTCTCTCTATCCTCTCTCTCCTTAGGACAGGAGGTGAGGAGGGGTCAGTCTCAGTCATAGCTTTTTGCACCGCTAATTAATCATACTCGATCGTATGCGAGCCAATTAAGACAGCTGTTCCTGCTGTTCCCCAGCAGAGAATCCATCCATCCATCAATCCACTCTTTGTTTTTGTTCAAATTAATAATCCGAAACCAAAGGTCTCTGCTAGCTGCTGCTGCTGCCCGGTTGTTGCATGAGCAGGGTCACCGAGTGAGTATCATTAGCTCATTGGTTAAGGCAGACAGGTTATTAACACTAGCTAGTCATCTATTAGCAATTGGTTAAGGCAGGTTATATATAGTCAAGCGGAGAGGAGCGGCGGGGAGAGGGGCGGCGGCGCGGCCGGCGGTGTGGCGGCAGAGAGGGGCAGCGTGGGCAGCCGGGCGAGAGGTGGTCCGGGGCGGCGGGGTGGGAGGGGGGCCGTGGCAGCGTAGGGTGGCGGGGGAGGCCGGCGGCAAAGAGGGGCGGCTGGGGCAGCGGGGCGGGAGGGGGGACGGGGCGGCAGGGCAGCGGTGCGGGAGGAGGTCGGGGCATCGCGGGGGCGGGGCCAGCGGGGCGGCGGCTGCCGGCTGCCTGTGGGGCGGCCCGGGGTGGGAGGTGGGGCGCGACCGGGGGAGGATGCGGGGCGCGGCCATGGGGGAGGTGGGGCGTGGTCGGCGCGGGGCAGCCCGGGGGAAGGCGGGGCACGGCCGGCGAGGGGCAGCCCGGGGGAGGCGGGGCGCGGCCGGCGAGGGGGGCCCGGGGTAGGTGCGGCGCGGCCGGTGAGGGGCGGACTGGGGGGAGCAGGGCGCGGCCGGCGAGGGGCGGGCCGGGGGGAGCGGCGCGCCACCGGCGAGGGGCGACGCGGGGGAGGCGGGGATTGGATGTACGGGCGGAGAAGAGAGGAGGGAGGGAGGGTCACGGCGTACCTTTGCCTGAAGTCGGTCGGCGGCGGCGGCGGTGGTGGCGTCGGCGGCGTGAGAGGGAGGCGGTGGCGGCGAGAGTGAAAGAAAGAACCGAGGGGGTGGCTCGAGTATTGGGACCTTAAAGACGACGGTTGGTTTACACCCTCATCAACAAGGATTTATTGATGACGGTGTAGGTCAACCGTCGTCTATAAGTTCCGGGAAGGCCCAGGTTACGGCCCATATTGACAAGGACCATTATTGTCGATGGTCCACCGTCATCTATAAGGCTCGAGAGCATATAGACGACGGTGCTAGGTCAACCATCGTCAATAAATGTTTTATTGACGACGGTGCATTCCAGACATCGTCAATAAATTTATGGACGACGGGGCCGTCGTCAATTAATCTGGCTGTTGTGCATTGTTGTGATTCCTGTAGTGTAGGGCCAAGGGCACGTGGCTTGCCCGCTTACAGTTGATATGCATGAGCAAGCACAAACTGTAAAGGGGGAATGCTCAGGGCACATGTGAGCTCGGGAGATTTTCTCAGCAGGAAGGAGACTCTGAGCCAGAAGACACGTGGCAGCTCCGGACCTTATCTCAGCAGGGAGGCTCTAGACCGGAGCCCAGGCACGTGTGAGCTCCGGAGCTATCCTCAACGGGGAGGAGGCTCTGTGCCAGGTGATACGTGGAAGCTCCGAGTTCCACCTCAACGGGGAGGATTCGGACCGGAGCCCAAAGCACGCATCGGCTCCAGAACTTAAGCGCACATGGCAGCCCTAGGACTGACCTTAGGGCCAAGGGCACGTGGCTTGCCCGTTTACAGTTGATATGCATGAGTAGCACAAACTGTAAAGGGAGGATGCACATGACAACGCACAACTTTCTCATTTCAGGCTCCCCTCATAGGAGGAAACAGGCCGTACTAGAACGCAGCGACCCACCCCGGATGTCGATAGTAGCAGGACTCCTCCGGGGCTTAGCTGTTCTAAGCGCTGTTCCTATACACTATGATACCCTTTCAGAGAAAATAAAACCCTACCGCTGCACTAAAAATAGAACTTACGGAGGTGTTCTATGTTCGACGGATTGGGTAGAGGTACCCCATCCTCTGTGGCTAGGCGCACGTAGTCGTGGCAGCATACTTGTGTCACTCGGAAGAGGCTCTCCCAGCTGCGGGAGAGGTTGTTCCCCCCTTCTTGAGAAAGTATTCGCCGAAGCACCAGGTCATCCACCTCAAGCTGTCTATTCCGCATGAACCGCTGCTGATAACGCCGGAGCGCTTGTCGGTATCGCATGTTTCAGACAGCTGCTTGCCACCTTCGCTCATTGACAAGATCGATATCTTCACGCCAGAGCTGATCCTGCATGGCTTTGTCGTACACTCGGACATGGGATGAGCCCATGGTGATTTTCGGGGGAGGACGGCCTCAGCCCCATATACCAGGAAGAAGGGCGTTTCCCCTGTCAAGCGATTGAGGGACGTCCGGCTAGCCCACAGTGCACACAGAGGCTCTTCAGCCCAATTGGCATCATGCTTCTTCAAGCTGTTGTAGGTGCGCGTCTTGAGTCCCCTGAGTATCTCAGTGTTTGCCCTTTAGGCTTGACCGTTACTCTCTGGGTGAGCAAAAGAAGCATAGCAAACTTGGATGCTGAGGTCTTCGCAGCAGTCTTGGAATACTGCACTGGTGAACTGGGTACCGTTGTCGATGATGATTCTGTAAGGAACCCCAACCGCCAGATGATTGACTTGATGAACTTGACAGCTAACTGCTTGTTGATAGTTACTACAGGGGTAGCTTCCGGCATCTTGGTGAACTTGTCTACGGCGACGTAGAGGTACTTGTGACACTCGGTTCCAAAAATAGGACCAAGTGAATGCATATGTGTGCCCAGGATGTTCATCACACATACACATGTAATCCACGAACTGAATTCAGAATATAACCACGAATAAATAGTGTTTAAATACTTTATTACAATGACTCAATGTCTCACTCATGAATCTCTAACTTATTCTTGCAGCTTAAGTCTCTAAACGACAGCGGAAATAACTAAACAGCAGGCTCCAACTTCAACTCCACAGGCATGTTGACAGTAGTTCGCACGCCTAGTGCTCCTCATGGTCCTCGAAGTACTCTTCTCCTGTAGCTGATGTATATGTGGTAATGCAAGGGTGAGTACATGTCGTACTCAGTAAGTGCGGGAAAAATATGACATGTAGCTTACAACAAGGTATGGAATAAAAAGGCTCATTGCAGCAAGGAAATTTTATTTCACAAACATGATAAAAACAACAACTATGTCTAGATGAGTTTAATCCCAATATAACCAAGTAAAACAGCAACATTCTTCCATCATAATTCACCATTTATCAAATCTCAACCAGCCATTAATCTTTCTCAAATTCATCTCATACTCATACATATTCATAACCATCTCATATTCATATAACCGAAACCAAACTCATTTTCATGACTCAAAACAGTCCCAAAACCAATCCCAATGACCATACCATAACCATACCCAAGTTTTGCCTCTAATCATGAAAGTTGGCCAGGTGCTTGTGACCGGAAGCACGGTTATCATGATAGTTTTATACTCTGCAGAGGTGGCACCACTTTACCCACAGTAGGTGATTCCGGTCTCCTAGGTTCTTTCCAACTTAAAACATTATTTTCGTTCCGGACATCATTCAAAACTTGATTTCTGTTCGTCGTTTTACCACTGACAACAATGTTTCCATTGAGTTTTATCCTTTTGATTTGTCTGTGAAGGATCTTCTACCCGGCGACCTCTTTTTCGATGTGATAGCTCGGGGCCCCTATTGTGACACCCGGTTCCGAAAACAGAACCAAGTGAATGCATATGTGTGCCCAGGATGTTCATCACACATACACATGTAATCCACAAACTGAATTCAGAATATAACCACAAATAAATAGTGTTTAAGTACTTTATTACATCGACTCATTGTCTCACTCATGAATCTCTAACTTATTCTTGTAGCGGAAGTCTCTAAACGACAGCGAAACTAATTAAACGGCAGCAGGCTCCATCTTTAACTCCACAGGCATGTTGACGGTAGTTCGCACACCTAGTACTCCACATGATCCTCGAAGTACTCATCTCCTGTAGCTAATGTTTATGTGATAATGCAAGGGTGAGTACATGTCGTACTCAGCAAGTGCGGGAAAAGTATGACATGTAACTTACAACAAGGTAGGAATAAAATGGCTCATTGCAGCAAGCAAATTTTATTTCACAAACATGATAAAAACAGCAACTTTTTCTAGATGAAATAAAGCCCAATATATCCAAGTAAATCAGCAACATTCTTTCATCATAATGCTCCATTTATCAAGTCTCATCCAGCTATTAATCTTTCTCAAATTCATCTCATGCTCATAAATATCCATAACCATCTCATATTCATATAGCTAAAACCAAACTCATTGCCATAACTCAAAACAGTCCAAAAACCAATCCCAATGACCATACCACAACCATACTGAATAACCATCCCAAGTTTTCCCTCTAATCATGTGAGTTGGCCAGGTGCTTGTGACCGGAAGCACGGCTATCATGATAGTTTTACACTCTGCAGAGGTGGCACCACTTTACTCACAAGTTTGTGATTTCATCACCCGTCGGCGACTACAAAACCTCCATTATACCAGTACACAACCATCGGTGTATGGCCAAGAGATCACAAAATATCCTTTACAAAGGGGCTACTAGATGTATTGTCACACCCGGTTTTTCCGAAGATCAACCGAGTGAATATCACATGTATGCCAGGATCATTTTCTCATACATGTGATGACAAATAGTGAAGCATCATTTATTACAAGCCAGGTGTCGAATATAAATATGTCTTACAACGCATACGTCTCAATGAACGATAATAAGTTCATAACATGTAAATAAAATAGCAGAAATATTATTCTTGTGGGCTCCGTCACAGGCGTTGCCCGAGGGACTCCATGAACCTAGAAACCTTCTTCGGGTCCAAAGTCTTGATCATTAAACACCACATCATTCTCTTGACCTGAGCAGCAATATAAACCAACAAATATGCAAGGTTGAGTACCGATGGTACTCAGCAAGTGTGGGAAAGTTATGTCATGCATGGCTAGAACAAGGAGAGGTTGAACTCATGGTTATAGCACTACGCAATTAATACCTATCACCTTAGCTTATTAAGCACCTACATTACTACATAGGTGAAATGATCCCAATCTCCCATCCCATCATCATAATCAAATAACCATAACATTAATTCCAATGTTAAGCTCCCCGCTTAACATCCACAACTTCCAAAGCCATCATCCTCTAATCATGAATAAGTCCAAGCCGCTCTTGACCGTGAGCACGACTGTCATGACAGTTTTGACTCTGCAGAGTTTGCACCACTGTACCCACATGTAGTGATTTCATCCCCCGTTGCCGGGTGGACTAAAAGAACCTCCATTATGCCAGTGGCTACGAACCACATTCACACTTCCCAGGTGTGTAGCCAGGAGATCACTACGAAGCCTTTACAAAGGGATTTCCGACGAGCGTGGGCCCACTGAGGTTTCACCCCTAACAGCATACAAGAGACTCCAACCCCGCTGCAGTGACCCCCTCTTGAGCCTTGCGGTTCATATGGTAGTCCAGCTGACACCTATTCCCCGCACCATTCAACACACCCATACTACGCCGGGGATACACCTAATTAATTAGCCAAGCTGCCCCATCTCAGCATGTGGTTGGCACGGTAAAGCCAGGTTACATGCTCCATGAACCGGTCCTTAGAATCCAGGCAAGTACTAAACACAAACCTGAGTCTCGTGCACCCAGCAACAACCAAATCATCCAACTTGTCTTGATCACTACCTCTACATAACTCATAATATCTTATTTAAGAGTAAGGTAAAAAATATTCGTTTAAGTAGACGTTTAGAGAACACGTGTGAATAACCAACAAAGTCCGATACCATCCCGCGCATAACTCTTCTCGTGCGCTTTTTTGACCGATGCGGCGATTCCTCCCCCAAGATATTTTAGCATGCATTCCCGTCCTCGTACGCAACCCACCTCCCCTACTTCCACCGTCAAGTGAACCCCGTTTAGATCTCTCTGTCATTGGACCCACCGTTCAGTGAGTTGCGTTACAAAGCTCGGAGTTGGAGTAGAGAAACCGTTCTCTACCTGCAGTAACTGGCAGGTACGGGCGAGGAGGATCGTCTTCTTCCGGACGGGACAGATCGTCTCGCCATGAGAGACAGAGCAAGAGAGAGAAAAGAACAATTACTTGCGGTAGTAGTAATTAACAAAGTGGTAAAACTGTTGTTGCAAAGAGAGAGATAGATTAAGAAGCAAGAGAAACAATAAACTAAAGCGAGCAATCTGAGGTGGGTGGAAAAGGCGAGGTGATAGAGAGCTCGAGGAGGAGGAGATCACGAGGTGTGCTTCCTCCTCCGCCCAATCCGACCCCCCGCCCCCTTTAATTTGCCGCGTTAAAAAGAAAGGGAGGGGGCGGCCGGCTATCTCGCTCGGCTTCTTGGGGTTCACGGGAGGCGCGCGCGGCAGGAGGTGGCCTGCTTTCGGTCGGGCTTGGAGACGAGCGCCGCCGGCGAGGTGGGAGGGATGGACCGGGCGGCGCTGACGGTGGGGCCGGGGATGGACATGCCCATAATGCACGACGGCGACCGCTACGAGCTCGTCCGCGACATTGGCTCCGGTAACTTCGGCGTCGCGCGCCTCATGCGCAGCCGCGCCGACGGCCAGCTCGTCGCCGTCAAGTACATCGAGCGCGGCGAGAAGGTAATTCAGCTCTGTGCCTTTCCGCTTGCTTCCTCCATTCCATCAGGCTCCTCTGCTTAATCCTTTGCTCTGCTGCAGATTGACGAGAACGTGCAGCGCGAGATCATCAACCACCGGTCGCTGCGCCACCCCAACATCATCCGCTTCAAGGAGGTCATCCTCACGCCCACGCACCTCGCCATCGTCATGGAGTATGCCTCCGGTGGAGAGCTCTTCGAGCGCATCTGTAACGCCGGCAGATTCAGCGAGGACGAGGTCAGCTCCTCTCTTGCCTCATCTTCCCTGATAAAACTCTTCTCACTAAATGAAACACCGGTGCTGTCGCCTGTTGACGTTCCTGTAATGTGATGTGGTTGACTAAGACTAATTGCTATCAAAGTTTCCACCTTTCAGGCGCGTTTCTTTTTCCAGCAACTCATCTCAGGGGTCAGCTATTGCCATTCCATGGTACTCGTCTTTCTTTTTCCTCTCTTGTTTCATTTAATTGTTATGCCTTACCAGATATAGCATGTGGACCTTCTTTAGTAGTACTGCTCTGGTTAAAATTGTCTCCTTTTGTGCCTGCCCTTTTTCTAGCAAGTATGTCATCGTGACTTGAAGCTGGAGAACACCCTGTTGGACGGGAGCACGGCCCCTCGCCTCAAGATATGCGATTTTGGATACTCAAAGGTGCTGCTATATCCTCTGATGCTCACTGTTAATGAGCTAGTTGCAGTTAACAGTTTAAAATGAAAAAAAAATCTACTGAAAGATAGATGAGAATAGAGAAAAAATGGTGGTCCGTTTAATCATTTTGCGAGGGGGATATCGCTCAGAAACATTTACTCTGCTCAATACTCTTTTCGCATTGCAGTCGTCAGTTCTTCATTCACAGCCAAAATCTACTGTGGGAACTCCAGCGTACATTGCTCCTGAAGTCCTTCTGAAGAAAGAATATGATGGAAAGGTATTATGCACATGTCATAATTTCTAGTTTTCTTTTTTTAAATACTATAAGAATCTGGATTCTAATCACCTTCCATGCTTTCACTTTGTGGTTTACATTTTCATGTCACTGTTCCACACTTGAGCAAAGCATACTCACAATAGAAACTAGAAAGTGTACTTTGGTTCTCCATCATTTACAGTCACCACGTATTGGCAGAACCATTTACTCTTTGTTCATTAACAAGGTTGCTGACGTGTGGTCATGTGGGGTAACACTTTATGTGATGCTGGTCGGTGCATATCCCTTTGAGGACCCAGATGAACCCAAAAATTTCAGGAAGACAATTCAGGTTTCCGTTCCAACCATCTTCCGTCAATCTCTGAATTGGATGTCTGTTTGAATCACAAACTGATGATTCTGATTTGGCAGAGAATACTGGGTGTGCAGTACTCAATTCCAGATTATGTCCACATATCTCCCGAGTGCCGAGATCTTATTTCGAGGATCTTTGTTGCGGACCCATCTACTGTGAGCACCTTTTCTTTTGGCTATGTAGTTTGGCTCATTTACTTTTGCACATTGTTTCATCTTGAGTTAATTACCGGCAATGGACATACAGAGGGTCACCATACCTGAGATAACAAACCATAAATGGTTCACGAAGAACCTCCCAGCTGACTTAATGGATGAGAACACAACGAGCAACCAGTATGAAGAGCCTGATCAGCCAGTGCAGAGCATGGATGAGATCATGCAGATACTGGCCGAGGCGACAATACCAGCAGCTGGTTCTCGAAACAGCCAGTTCTTAAACGGTGGTCTTGACCTTGATGATGACATGGAGGATCTAGATTCAGATGCTGATCTCGACTTGGAAAGCAGCGGGGAAATTGTATATGCAATGTGACAGTACAAATAGTACTAGCAATGGAGCAATCTGTATATCAGGTTGTCAGCTGCCTGCGAATGGTTTGTTGGGATGTAGAATACCAAGATAATGAGAGAAAATGGAATGTGTAATGAGACTAGTACAGGTCTGTTGCCGATGCAACTCATGCCTGATCCCCTTTTATCTATCATCCAGTTGATTTCGCTGTTTGTTTTTGTGCACCTCCAGTGTTGTACAACGGTTTAGCCCTTTGGATGTAACCATGCTTTTGTTGTTTTGCTAGAATCTCATTCATCTGAGAAGAACTGCTAGCTTGCCTGGAACCCTTGGCTTCTGCTCCCCATAACTAAGGTGTTGGGGCAGCAATGTACTTATATTATTCTGTATCATGTATGTATAATGTATTATTGTAGGGAAATAAATAGACGCTCCAGTTCTCCATGTTCTTTGAACTGTCTTGTGTCTTGTATGAGTTGTATCTGAAACTGGATCCATCTTTTGGTCCAGCTAAATGCTAGTTTTGTGAAAGGCACGGTCTTCGACTGCAAAATATAAAGAAATGCGTTTCTGGGTACGAACAAACTAGGAATAACTTTTCTATATGGTAACCTGAACAGGGGGGGGCATCTGGTAAGCTACACCCAGATGAATGCTGACGGATTCAACAAACGGTAGCTTATGTTTCACAAAAACACAAGTACGAGAGTTATTAGCTTCAATTTATGCCGCCTGGAACTCTAATTATGGAAAAAAATTAGGAGCTTCCAAAGGAGGATGCCGCTTTCAACCATCTTTATTACCTGAGCCAAACAACACGATCGAGTGATACCAGCCAGGGTTCTCAAAACCGACTCATTGCCCAGATTGCACTGTTCATCAAGAAAGGTGCCACTGCTGATGACATGTCACGTCCGGTTTTAAAAAAGCAAAACAGACCGTAATCTACATGTATGTCAGGATCGGTTTATTCAAACATGTAGAACAAATAGTGATAAACAATTATATATCGAATATAAACAACATATATATACCTTAGATAAGATTCGAATAGCAGCGGAAGAAGAGAACTTGTCACGCCGTCCATAGGCAAATCGACTGGCAGCTACGTGACCTTCACACCGTCTTCATTTGATCTTGTTTTCACTGAGCAACATTTATAATAAAGGAAAAAGGAAAACGCCTGAGTACATAGAGTATTCAGCAAGTGTGGGAAAGTTATGCATGATGAGGCAAGAATCAAGGAAGGCTAAACACGGCTCATGCACTAAGCAATCTATTCCTTAGTCTTTGTAAGCATCCTATTTACTAGGTGAATATCCCAACCATCCCAACCAAATCTCCAAGTATCTCCACAAACAACCGTATCCTCATCCCAAACCACCATCCTAAAACCACCGACCGATCCTGACCCATGCTAATCATGAGAGAGTTAGTAGCCCAATCTTGACCGCGAGCACGGCTGACTAAACAGTTTTGACTCTGCAGAGTTTGTACCCTTTACCCACAAGTCGTGTTTTTCATCACCCGTCGGCAACTAAAGAAACTCCTCCCCGCCATCTCACATTCCCCATGGTGTGTGGCCAGGAGTACACAACAAAGCCTTTACATTGCACTACCCAACCCGTGCACATCCGCTAAGGATTCACCGCTACGGCATTCTGAAACCTCTGTGGTAGAAGCCCCCTCTTGCGTCACTTACACACTCTATAGTGTACACAAGGAAAGATAGGAACAATTTAATTGGCCACACTATCCGATACCAGTTCTCGTGGCGGCATTGTATAAGCTAGTTGACGGGTCTCACGAACCGGTCCTTAGAATCTACGCAGACATCTAACCACCAACCCGAGTCTCGTGCACATGGCACCAACCGTGTACCAACCGGCCTGCTAGATTCCTATACTATACTCCTCATACACCACATATTACCACAACACCACAAATATCATGATAATAGAATTAATGTAAGTACTCCCATCCCAACATCTAGGCACGGCTAAGCATAAGTAATCGACATAAAAGTAAATCCTAACTAACCCAAATCCAGGCTACAAGGATTGATAGGGAAATTCTAGTAAACAACCTAGCATGGGATTCATATTAAGACATGCATGCAAAGTGGTCAAGGGCACTTGCCTTTTTTTTATGTCGTTGCTAAGTGCAGTGGTTGAACCCTTGATCTTCAAGGTTCTCGTGCTGTTTTCTTGATTTTCACTTGTGCACGTATACCCTAAAGGGTGCGTGCGGCCCGGGAAGGAGAAGAAAACAGCTCGTGGCGTGGAGGAGCGGTGACGTTCCTTGGGCACCGTCGAGATCACCGTTGAGATGTCCTTCCCGCGAGTTCTTCGGGTTCGAGATGTGTTCTGATGCATGGCAAAGACGTTAGTGCTGTTAGGAGGTGGAGGGACTAAGCTGAACTGAGAGCTCATCGGGGAGAGGCGGAGATGCTCACCGGAACTCATCGGGGTAGACACACAAGCAGCGATCCATGTTGAAAGAACCCCGAGGAAACTTGCCGGCGTTCCTAAGAAGCGGAAGGGCGTGTTAGCTCGTTTGATTTGAGAAAAGATGAAAGGGGGATCGCGAGGGGTGGCGGCTCACTGTGGTTGAAGCTGGTCGGAGCTTGAGCGGCGCAGCGAAGGACGTGGCCGGCAGCATTGGCGGTGCACGGCGGTGCGCGCGTCCAGAACGCGGCACACGCCTGCCACCTCAGGCTGGTTTCGCCTTTCTCGTACAGCTCCGACGGAAGATCAAATTTTGCTGTTGAAGTGGATGGTCGTCATCGTCATCACTTCGTAATCTCAATAGCACAGGTGTTCCAGTGACCTGCAAAGGCTGAGTGAGTAAACATCACGGAAGGATCCATTGTCATCAACTATGGGAATTGACCTTACTCTTTCTTTAAGCAGCAAAACCAGGCAGAAATTCAGAGGAGAACCCAGTTGCAAAGTTTTGAGTTGTCTGTTACTTGATCTGCCTGTGTGTGAAGACCATGTACCAACAGGAATACTGCCAAATCTGACTTCGCAGAAATGAAAGGTTGTTCTTGTAACTTTGAGCAAACAAATTTCAAAATCTCCGGTAGGATTACAAGATATTGCATGCCTGAGTTTTGAGGTTGTGGTTCTGGGAGCATTGTCGTCAAAATGGTACCCTCATCCATGTTAATTCCTCATAGAAGAAGGCTCTAGCTGCACAACAGGGCGAGCATTGTTTTCCACAAGCAACTCATTGCTGATCAGTCCATATTCATTACGTAGACAAGATTTTGTCTCATCACACCTCCAGGCACCATCGACCAAAAATTGGTACTGGTAGAGGTACACCCCGGGCAGCAGATCGAAGACGACCTGGAACTCGGCCCTGAACAGCGCCATGAGGCACTCCCTCCACCCTGTGAAGCTGCTGCAGAAGAATGCGTGGCAGCCGCCGTACAACCACGATAACTGCTGCAGCACCATGGCAGACGACGAATGGTAAGAACGAAATCCTACTTGTGACACACAAAACGGTAGATAGAAAAACAAAAGAATGCACACCTGATCCCTGTAGAGCTGCTTAAGCTGCGCGACGCCCTCGAACCCCTTGTCAACGAGCTTCCTCAGGCTGCGGGGGCCAACACCGGGGATAGTGAGGAGCTCGACATGTAACAGCATGGATCGAAGAGTAGCTGCCGGATTTAATGGAGGCCAGTACCTGAGCAGGCTCCGAATCAATGGAGAAGCGGTCGAAGACGATGGGGGCTCGGATGGAGCGCGGCGGCAGATTGATGAAGATGAGGCGAAGAGAGGCCCTGCGGTTGTTGAACACGTGCTTCTCCCTCTCCGTCCAGTCCAGCGCCCTCAGCACGGCGGCCTCCTCAGCAAACTCGACGACGCCGAAGCCGCGACCGATCCTGTTCTCTAGGTGCGTCTTGACGACCGCGTCCACGACATCGCCGTAGCACGTGAAGAGCGCAGGGGTGTCCCCCCAGGCTAGGGTTGGGGCCGGGGAGTTGGATCAGCGCGTGGAGGAGGTGGATGCAGGGGCTATGGCCGCTCGGGGTGCTGGGGTCGGGGGTTCGGCGGGTGGGGGAATTTGGGTAAGGAGGAGGATGGAAGCAGTGGATTCATGGTGGAGATGGAGGGGGTCGAGCAGCGGGCGACGGCGTGGTAGGGAGGGAGGCCAGCGAGCACGGCAGTGGCGAGGTCCATGGGGGCGAGGCGACGCACGGAGGGTGGCAGCCAAGAGGAGGTCGGCGAGAGGGAGGAAGAGGCCGAGAGGGGGGGGCGAGGTGGTCGGTGAGGAGGGAGGCGACAAGGCGCTGGAAGGCGTCGGCCTCGAGTTCGAAGGAGGCGCAGGTCTGGAGCACGGGCGACAGGCGAGCAACAGGCGGCGAGGAGGAGGGGAGGCGGTGGCAGTCGGGGAGATCCCGGCCAGACAGGGGACACGAGCAGATAATGGAGGTGGGCGGCGGTCGAATCTGAACCAGCGGCAAGCGTGCTAATTAAGGGGCGGCGGTCAGGTCTTCGGAGGTGCCTCTGGGGCGGCGGTCAGGGAGAAGCGCGGCGTGGCCTACGATGAGGAAGCACGGCCGCTGTTGACGCAGAGCTAGAAGAGGTGGGCGGCGTCGGAGAGGAAGGCGGCGAGAAGCCCATCCGGCGCGGTGGCCTCGGGAGGAAGGAGGCGGAGTGGTGGGGGCGCGTGCGAGACAAGGAGCTGAGGCTGTAACGGATCCGAGACGGGTTGTTGCAATGTGGTCGGAGTTTGTTTTTGTGTTGGCTTGACCACAAGTGGAAAGGGAGAAGAGCCGGTGGGGAGAAAGGAGAAAGGGAGGGTGCGGCGCTGGAGGTGGGAGAGGGGCGATGGGGCTAGGGCCCGGGCAGCGGCTACCGAGGGGGAAGGGAATCTGATGCCTTTTTTTTCTGTTGCCTTCGGTTGGAGCATGTCGGCTACCGCGCGGGAGAAGAAGACAACGGCTGGAAGAAAAAGGTGGTGCCGACATGTGGGACCCACCAATCAGTGAGGGAAAAATGAATCCAAGGTGGCGGTTCAGCTGGGCTGAGGAGGAGAGTTTGTGGGTTTCGGCCCGTTTGGTCCTGAGTATTGAATTTGGGTCCTTTTTCTTGTTTGATTTTCAATCTGGTTTCTTTTTTGATGTATGCAATTCAATTTTCATTTCAAGTTTCCATCTGAATGCATAGCTGGTTTGAAAGTTTTAAATTTTTCTAAATTTTACCTTTTAGGGTGTTACAACACTACACCAGGAGCCGTCGGCACCCCACCAGGAGCCACCCTCAACGTGGGATCGCCAGTCGCTAGCCTCCTCCTTCAGCACCATACATCTTACTCCACCAGGTGCTGACTGGATAGCTGACTCCGGAGGGTCATACCATACCACTCCTAATGCCAGTATACTCTCTTCCACCGACCCTCCTAATCCCTCTTTTCCTTCATCTATCATTGTTGGGAATGGGTCTGTTCTTCCGGTCACCTCAGTAGGTGATTCTGGTTTCCCGGGTTCCTTCCAGCTTAAAAACATTCTTGTCACTCCGGATATCATTCAAAATTTGCTTTTTGTCTGTCGTTTTACCACTGACAACAGTGTTTCTCTTGAGTTTGATCCATTTGGTTTGTTTGTGAAGGATCTTTCTACCCGGCGACTTCTTTTTCTATGTGATAGCTCGGGTCCCCTGTACACACTTCGACTTCCTACTTCTGCTGCATCACACCTTTTGCTTTGACTATGACAGCTTCATCCACCATTTGGCATCGCCGGCTTGGCCACCCTGGTGCAGATGCTATGTCGAAGTTGTCTAGTAGTTCTGTTATTTCGTGTACTAGGGGCACACATGACTCTTTATGTCATGCTTGTTAGCTTGGTCGCCATGTTCGGCTCCCTTTTCCCACTTCTGTGACTCATGTTGAGCACACCTTTGATCTTATTTATTGTGATTTATGGACATCACTTATTACCAGTGTATCGGGCTATAATTATTACTTGGTGATAATTGATGATTTTTATCACTTTTCATGGACTTTTCCATTACGATTGAAGTCTGAGACTTTTGTTACTCTTTCTCACTTCTTCGTTTGGATATCCACTCAGTTTGGGTGCACCATCCGAGCTGTTCAGTGCGATAATGGACGCGAGTTCGATAACTCGGTGTTTTGTAACTTTCTCTCCGCGCATGGAGTACAGCTGTGCATGTCTTGTCCATATACCTCTCCTCAGAACGGCAAGGCTGAGCGCATGATTCGTACCACCAACAACGTCATGCGCTCCCTGATGTTTCAGGCATCCATTCCTGCCCGATACTAGGTGGAGGCTCTCCACACTACCACTCTTCTGATTAATCGCCTTCCTACCTAGGCGATTCGTGCCTCCACCCCCTATTTCGCTTTATATGGCACCTCTCCTCTTTACGACCACCTTCAAGTTTTCGGGTGTGCTTGCTACCCTAATCTTTCCACCACCGCCCCACACACTACGTAAGAACCTCAAATTGGAGACAAAGATCGAGACGAGCGCAAAGGCGATCATCTCTGATCTTGAAAAACGAGACGCGTCCGCATCAGCGAGGATCAGAACTAGCTTGATGGAGGGTAAAAGGAGACGACCTTCTGCAAGGTGGGTCTCAGATAAGTTAATATCCGAGACGCGCCCTCTTCTCTGTCAAAAGGGAGACGTATGTTCCTACTGCTCAACTCCTATTATGAAAGATAAGGAGACGTGCTCTCCCTTCGTGCTCGTCTCCTTTAATCAGCATCTCCCATTTCCAATATAGAGAGACGTGCCTTTGTAGAGGATCATCTCGATTTCGTATGCCCTTATACGTGCTCCCAGCTATGGCAGAACAGTGGCGGCCCGATCTGCCCTGTTCTTGCCCTGTTCTATTCGTTTCTTTCCCTCTTTGGAGGTGCCATTCTAAAAATCTTGCGATGATTATCAGTGGCACTTAAAACAAAGGGTTAGTCCTCTCCTCCCCTCTTGCCCCTTACTATTTTTTTACCCCTTTAGATCTTGACTACCAGTGGCTTTGAATTTCTTTGATTTAGATCTTTTTTTCCGTAAGTAGATGTCGTCGGATCGAAGTTGGATGTACGGGCCGTGCCTTTGCAACGAGTATATCAAAGGGATAGATGCATTTATCGATTTCGCGAAGAAAGACATGTTGGACAATATTAGAGGGGCTATTTGTTGTCCTTGCAAACATTGTAAGAATAAGAAGAGATATCTCTCAAATGATGTGTTGAGGGCAAAACCTTTGATCAAACATGTATTCATGTTGGATTATCGATGCTGGACAAACATGGGGAGGAGGGGCGTATGAAGCAGAGATGAGAGATTCATATCTGGAGAGGGAGGTCTCTACCAGTGTCGAAGACGATCACGACGATGATGTGAACGAGGCAGATATATTACGGTTTACTGATGACGACATTGAGTTCCAGGTGCGCAACATAGAGGAGATGGTACGCAATGTCGAGAGACATGACGACGATGATCAGTATAGTAACGGTGAACTTGCAAAGTACAAGAAGATGATCGAAGACTCGAAGAAGCCATTGTATCATGGTTGTGCGGCTCAGTACACGAGATTGTTTGCGATGGTGAAACTTTTCCAGTTGAAGGCGAGCAACGGATGGAGTGATTGTAGTTTGAAGGAATTATTGACGCTCCTTAAGGACATGTTACCCCAAGGCAACGCAGTCCCTAAGACTGTTTATGAGGCAAAATAGATAATCTGTCCACTGGGTTTGGAGGTGGAGAAAATCCACGCGTGCAAGAATGATTGCATTCTATATCGTGGACCTCAGTACGAAAACCTCGATAAATGCCCTATTTGTGGACTCGACAGATTCAATCATAGGAAAGACGATGGTGGTGACAAGAACTACAACAGAAACAGAAGAAAAAGCAGACCTAAAAAGGTGTTTTGGTACTTTCCTATCATTCCTCGTTTGAAGCGTTGGTTTGCAAATAAGAAAGAGTCAGAATTGTTGCGATGGCACAAAGAGAAGCATAAGCAGGATGCTGGAATGATGAGACATCCTGCTGATGCCACACAATGGTTAAACATTGATTCACGAAATCTTGAATTTGCCATTGATCCGAGGAATATTAGGATCGCAATGAGCACCGATGGCATGAATCCTTTTTTGAACAGTAGCACACATAGCACATGGTCAATTGTGCTAATGATTTTGAACCTTTCTCCTTAGTTGTGCAACAAACGAAAATATATTATGATGTCAGGACTGATACCTATGCCACAACAACCTGGGAATGACATCGACACTTATTTCAGGCCTCTCATTGAAGATTTGAAGGAGTTGTGTTACAACGACAGAGTGCAGGTCTGGGATGAGCACAAACGTGAGTATTTTGGTCTCAAATCTTTTTTATTTGTGTCTGTTAGTGAATCTCCAGCGGGACGTAACTTGTCCGAACAGAGTAAGAAAGTAGGTTGCGGATGTTCGCGTTGTTTCAGAGAAACAGACTCACAATATTTGAGCGAGTCACAAAAAATAGTGTACATGAGACATCAACGCTACATTCCAATGAAGCACTCGTTTTGGAGTATGAAGGATAATTTCAATGGTAACACTGAGAAGAGACGTCCTCCACCCATGTCACAGGTCATGAAGTCTATGAAATGGGCAAGGATATCCATGTTGTCCTTGGTAAGAGGAAAAGGAATGGCAAAAATACTGCCGAAGATGACATGTGGAAGAAGCAATCGATTTGTTGGGAGCTACCATATTGGAAAGACTTAGACGTCCGTCATTCAATTGATGTGATGCACGTTGAGAAGAATGTGTGTGAGAGCCTACGTTGGACATTGCTTAACACGGATGGGAAAACTAGGGACCATGGACATGCACGAGCTGATCTAAAGAAAATGGGAATTAGGCCTGAGTTGTGGCTCGATGGCTCGGTAAAAGGAACTGAACTTCCCACATCATGCATCACCCTTTCAAAACATGAGAAGAAAGAGTTTTGTGGGTTCTTGAAATATGTGAAAGTACCATCTGGCTACTCGACAAACGTCTCAAGGCTTATTTCATTTCCAGATCTAAAGGTAGCTCCCGGTGTGAAATCTCAAGTTTACATTACACAGATGATTGCTGTTGGAATTTAGAATATCCTACCAGTCAATGTTCGGGAGGCTCTAATGAACTTTTTCTTTTTATTCAATGCTATTGGTCAAAAAGTACTAAGTGAAGCAGCTCCCGAGTCATTGGAAAAAGGCACTATGAAACTTTTTCGCTTCCTTGAGATGTATTTTCCACCTGCCTTTTTTGACATCAGCGTCCATTTCACAACTCATCTTATTAAGGAGATAAAGCTACTTGGACCTGTGTTCCTTCACCAGATGTATGCGTACGAGAGATTCACCGACATACTGAAGTCCTTCATCAGAAATCAAGCTTACCCTGAGGGCAGCATGGTACAAGGATACTGTAAAGAGGAATCCGTGGAGTGGGATCTAAACTACGCTGACTCGAGTAACCCGATTGGTGTTCCCAAGTCTCGTCATGAGGGGAGGCTCACAGGAAAAGGAACCATTGGGAAGAAGGCTATAACTACGGATCCACATTTATTCTTCCGCGCTCATTTCCACAAGTTGCAACAGATGTCCATTGTGTCCCAATACTTGGATGAGCACAAGGAGGTGCTGCTTAGAGACAATTCTAGCCGCATTGAATCATGGTTAGCAAATGAACACATGAAAAAATTCATTGGCTGGCCCCGAGATCGGATTTCTCATTCATCGGATACTCAAACAAGTGAGTACGTAAAAAAGTTGGCTCGTGGTCCTATATTCACCGTTATGACATATCAAGGGTATGACATAAACGAATACACGTTCTAAACTGAACAACAAGATAAGAAAAGCACATATCAGAATAATGGTGTATGTGTTGAAGCTTATGATGCTACGGGCCAAGACAAAACCATGTACTCTGGTCAAATACAAGAGATCTGGGAGCTTGACTTTCAAGTTTTTAAGATTCCACTTTTCTGTTGCAACTGGGTGTAACGGTCCTAACTTTTGTGAAGTTTCATTTCACATTGTGAAACAAAGTGAGGCAAAGAAAGACTATAATTGTGCCACATGAAATGATGAACACACAAATGGACATGTGAGGGAGTTAAAAATTTTCTCTATCCCATGCTCAACACATGTTAAGCTAGAGGAAAGAATTTCACTCCCAAAACTCTAACTCATGTGCACCTTCTCTATGAGGAGAATAGAGGAAATTTAAACAAAATTTTGAACCTTTTCAAAGGATTCATATTCAGATTGCCAAATACTTGCAAATGAATTCACCAATGAAATTTCCAGGTATTAAAGATCTTCTGGTCCAAATTGGAATAATTGTGGAGATCATTTGCTATTTATTCAAAGGGATAAATGAGGGCACGTTCAAATTCAAACTTGAATTTGAATTTTGAACCAAACAAACTCAATTTTAAAATCTGATTCCAGATTCGTGTTCCTCATAATTATTTTGATCTATCCTCCAAGTTTGATCAAATTTGGAGCTCATTTGCTATTTTAAATCGAATTAAGGGATAAGAAGAAGAATTGTGGCTGTGTGGACCCCACAGGTCAGTCTCCCAAATCGCAGAACCGACTCTGTTCACGGGAGCACGCCACCTCCTGCTCAACAGCATCAACCGATGTTCCACTGTGCCACCTCCTGCTCGCTGGATGAGGACGCCGAGTGAAGCAACACCAAGTCTCTGCCGTGAACCAGTTCCCTCCCTCGCTCCCACTCTCCACAGCCTCGTACAGCACCTAGACAAAAACAATCTGCCGACTCTCTGCTCACCGGCGCCTGGCTTCTAGAGGCCTCTTCGTGACCGACGGCTACACAGAAAAGGAGAGCCCTCAGATGTGCAAACTGACCGTGCAAACCGTTCCTCTTTTCATGCATCACCGGGGATGAATTTCCCCGTTCCTTGCTTCAGTATACCTAGGACCGAGCCTCACCAATTTTCAAAATTCGTCGTAATCAGTCCACCATCACGTGTGCTGAGCTAAAAACAATATCTAGACACTCCCACGCTCCTCTAGGATCAAAAACCATCAAAAATCATCAAGAATTGGCGCTGTTCTTTGAGAAATTCGACCCGCCGCCGGTTTTGGCACTAGGTCGCTGATGAACTCTTGTTTGCAGCCATTTTTGAGATGATTTGAGCGTATGAAGAGGCTTAGGGTTCCACAACGGTGCTGTATGAAGAAAAACCAAGTTGTTTGAGCCATTTTTGTGGGAGCTAGAGGTCGCCGAAGTCATGGCGGCCGCTGCTGCCGTGGGGGGCGCCATTCCAGTCACCACCGGCCGGATTTGACCCACCATGAGGTTTCAAATTCCTCAAAACCCCCAGGCGGCCAGTAGGGGTCTGGGAGACGGGCGGGAAGGGCCTCCCGGCGACCCTTGCCGGAGAGAGCTGCCAGTGGCCCTGTCTGGCGCGAGGTTGAAGATGAGTCTGTCGCGTGGGACCCACTAGCCAGTGTTTAAACATTTCCAGATTTTATCCAATTCAGTTCAAACTTTAGAGAGCCATAACTTTGCGTAGGAATGTCCAAAATAAATTTTGTTGGATTCCTCTCAAAGAGTACTATCCAGGAGCACAGCCCAATATTTATGAAAATCCCTGAATTTAGCTCATTAATTCATTTAAGGAAAATCTTGTAGGAATTTTTACAGGAGTTCTGTGTATTGGAAAATTCCCAAATTCGGGAAGGACATTCTTCCAAAAATCCTTGAACTCCAGTAAAAGTTTCAGAGGCATTGGACTTCATTTGCTTGGCCAAATGTTGATTCAATCTTGTATGTCTCTGAAAATTAGGAAAAATAACAGAAAGATTTTCAGCTTTTAGATCTAACATCTAAATTCCATATCTCTGTGTAGGAAGCTCCAAAAATTGTGAAACCAAGTCCTATGGACTCATGAGACTCTCAAGTTTCTGAAAAACCAAATTTGGAGCATGACGAGACAATATAATTGCCATAGGAATTTAGAGAAGCCAAATAGTTAAGAAAATTCGCTAGGCCACATCTTACATCAACTTTGTATGAAATTTTGCAAGCCATACCTCTATATGATCTATGGACCACTGTAAAAATTTCAGAGCAAGTTGAGATCATCTTCTCAAGTTTCTTCTTGTTCTTTCCACTACCTTTCTTATGTCCATTATAAATAGCTCTTTGAATTTTCTCCAACAAACATCTACTGCCCAGCTAAAGTTCTCTGTTTTTGTCGATAACAGAGCTCTTCACTCACTTATAAGTTGGTATAAACCCTGCTTAAGATCTAAAACGCTTTTGTTTTATAATGTCTTTACTTGCAACATAAAACTGTGCATATTCATGTCGGTAGGAAATACGACGAAGGAGTTCGACGAAGAACTCAACTCGGAGCAGCAAGTTGAAGCTTTACTCATCGCAAAGCTACTGACTTTAATTTAGAAATAAACCTGCAGCAACATAAGGCAAGCCCCGGTTTGCATTTAACAACTTTTAGTTATATTTTACTTTATATCACTTTTATTGGTCTAGTATGTATTATGCATTAGGTCAAGGTGATTGATACTCCAAATGCATGAACCACAAACCCTTGGAGTTGAAGGGTAGAACAGATTACCGTCGTGTAGTTTGGCTAGGCTTAAGTTGTGTAGGGTCCGGTACAAGTCGGGTAGTTGGAAGCTACTCGCGAGTTTAGGATGTTGGTTCAGCGGGGTATGATTCTAGAGAATGAATGTTTTGGAAAAGAAAATGAGACCGAGCAGAGAGTAGGAGCAGCGGGACGTTGGGCCTGTGTGGCTGTAGCTCTGTTTGTGTCGGTTAAGGACCGATAAGTATGCCGCCCTGCTGAGAAAGTTTGAACAGTACCGGATGCATACTGGAATTATGGGGTCCAGGAAACCGATGTAACTCGGGTACTCTCGTGTCGAAACTTATACGGCCGTCCTTTGGGGGTTGGTGTCAGAGGTGTAAACCCGCTAGTGGAGCAACTTCGACGTGTTCTGGGTGGTGGCCCTAATTATTGATTTTAAAGATGTCTCAGTCGAAGCATCAACAGGAGATCGAAGAGGCTCAACAGCAGACTCCTCAACAGCAGAAGAGTCATCACACTCATGAAGAGGATGCATCGGTTGGATCACATTCAGAAATTGTCTATCGTCAATGAAAGAAACAGTCGCAGATGTCGTGTCCGACAGACGTTATGAGTGTTGGTGAGGTCAATGAAGAAGGCTTACTCCTAGACACGAGAGTGAATACGAGATTGTCCAGGGTTCGTGGTCTAGCTTCCCGGCAAAGGGTGGCGCTAACCCTGCAGGGATTCGATGAGTTGACAGAAAATGAAAAGGATCAACTCTTTGAAAACTCTATTCAAGCATACATGCAATATCCGGAAGAGATGAAGCAAAAGGGGAAGAAGCTAGCTATGAAGATCATCTCTAATGCTTGGAGGAGCTACAAGAGTAAGCTTGTGAAGATTTGGAGGAACCAGGACACCCCCTTCCATACGTATAAAGATTTGTCAGAAGAAGACTGGGCAAGATTTGTTGAAAAGTGCGAATCAGAGTACTTTTCCAAGAACAGTGAGTATATGAAGTGGCTCCAATTGCAGAACGAGCTTGACCACCACCTCGACAACACTGGTTATGCCGGAAAACAAAGGAGGTGGCAACAAGAGGATGAAAGATTGGCCCAGCTAGGTCTTGAGAATCCATATGACGAATTCTGTGGACGGCTGAAACCATTTATGCGTGCTCGTTCTAAGCTGACAGAGTCAGCTGATATCACCTACTACAGCCAGAGCACCGCGGATGTCGCTCAAAGGGCCTTGAGGGAGAGCAGTGAAGACTCCAATGGTCAGTGGGAAAACGATGCACTCACCAAGGCCCTGCAAACCAAGGAGCAACGAGGCCATGTTCGTGGTGTTTCCAGTAAGATGACCTGGAAGGAGGGTTTTTCGGAACACAAATCTATGTATCGGAAGCAGAAAACGACCTCGACACCACAGGTTGACGCGGAGGGGCTGAAAAGACAGCTGAGAAGGGAGGTTCTAGAAGACCTGAAGCCTATACTAGAGGCCTCAGGTATACAATTCCCTAACTTTGATGCGTCCATGGGTGAGGAGGACCATTGGAGCAGCTTAGCCTCTACTGCAGCTGGGGTGGACGACCACATGAGGATCTTCAGGCACCAACGTCTGGACCTTCAATTGAGCTGGACAATATAGATAACTTGTCTCAGCTAACAACATGCAGGCTTATGCTATTAGTCGGAGGAAGCTTTCCAATGGAGGTCGTGAAAAGGCTAGTGTATCCCTGTCAGATCATGCTTGATGACATCCAGGTTGACACATCATCCTATGATGCGGTCAAGGTGGACATGGTGCACGAAAATTCGAAAAACCTGAAGCTCGAAGTGCCACCGGACGATACAACGCTGACTACGCGGGATGCAGTTACTAGAAGGGTTCAGTGGAGACGGACTTCTATTGTTATTGACCCAGCACCAGCAGCTTCAGCGTCGACCTCTCTTGCTTTGATGTCTCCTGAGGCATGTCTGCCTCCGTCTCCAAATTCAGAGTGGATGGTTCTGTCTCCAATTCGAGAGCAGTTGCCTCCAATTAAAGAGAAGCAGCAAAAGTCTCCAATTCGAGATCAGCTGCATCCGTCTCTAATTCTAGAGCTGCCGCAGAAGTCTCCACTTGAAGAGCAGCCGCGTCGGTCTCATCATCATGCTCGGAGTACCCTGCTCCCTACACCTGATCAGCCACAGGCAAAGGCGATGAAGAATGTACGTGCCAAGAGTCACCCGCAGCAGAGGAAGATGTCGTCGAAGAAAACAAAGGGCAACAAACCACTGAAAGAGTCAGAAGCTAACCCAAAGTTGCCGACAGCTATGACGCATGCTAATCCGAAGTTCCAAATGGGGAAGCCGATGTTAACTGTCGGCACACTGAAAGAAGCTGGTAAATATTGTGTCGGCCTTCATAACTACTACATCAATAATTGCAAAAAATATTAACACTTAATAGTGGGATACAAGTAAAAGCACTTTCTGGTGGGTGAAGGCATCTTTCTCAACTCATGGTCTAATCTCTATGACCTTTTCACCCTCGACGCGTTGGATGTCTCAATAATACGCTGCTTCGTATTGGAAGTCCTCAAAAACTAGGTTCTTCAATATGTATAAGTGTTATATGTGTCTAACAAATTTTGGCATTTTGCGTGTAGGCACATGCAACAAGTTACTCGTCATAGAACGGGAAACGAGTCTCCTACATATCTTGACCCGCAATGTCAACAAGAACTAATCTTCAAATGGCCAACAGTCAAAGAGATATTGTTGGATATTTTGTCAAGGCAATGAAACAGCACATTGATAAGGAGCTCCTAGTCGTACTGTTCAACACGGGTAACCATTGGGTAACCCTAGCACTTTCTACAAAGTACGACCAAGTCTGGTACTATGACTCCGCAAATCCTATAGATTCAATAACTGGCGAGTAACTTACCCGTGATTGGACTGATATCATGTCCGTTCTTGACGAGTAAGTTCCTTCTTCACTAGTTTCTGACTGTTTCGTCATTTTATGATAATTTTACATTAACTGTGAATGTTTCTCTTCAGGGCTTTTGACAAGTACGTGGTTAAGGTGCTAGGAGGACATATAAAATGAAAACGCCGACGACTTAAATATGATACTACATTCTGCATCCCACAACAAGCTCCGGGCAACACATGCGGCTTCCATGTCTGCTTAAGCATGGTTCTATTTGGAGAGCAGCCAAACTGCAACATATGTGTAAGTGCATTTATTTTACTTTATTATTAACCTTTTGCTAATTCTCATTTTATCTTGTGGCAGGACTACGAAACTTCCTTCAAGAACACAACAGGTTCTAGCCTCGAGCACATTAGAGAGAGACTATGTAGGTTCATCTTTTCTGAAATCATTAATCCAAAGGAAGAATTTTATTACAATATACAGGATTAGATGACAGTTATGATTTGTGTAATTAGTTACTTGAGAAGCAGGATGAACATGGGGGCATTCCTTTATATATAATAGTTACTTGGTAAGAAGGATGAACAGGGGGGCATTCTGTGGCAGCTCTCTAGGATCATAGACTAGCCCCACAGACCAACACTAGTCTTCTCCGTGCACTTTGTCCTCACTCGTGCGCACCCGAGAAAACTTCCCGGTCAGTCACCCATCCCCAAATTCCTCCGGGCCAAGCACGCTCAACCCCGGAGTCCTTTGCAGTTGGGCTTCCGGAAAAGAAGGTATACCTTGATGGTATGAGTACTCTATCAATCCTATTAAGCCGGGAGTCAGGATATCACACAATCCACCCCCCTTAGAAGACCGACGTCCTCGTCGGTCAACGCCAAGACAGGAACGTCCCTCTTAGCCACATCCGTACGTTCAGTACTGGCATACGCATACTGTACGTCGGTTAGCAGCATACGTACCATACCGTATCCTACACAGAGAACCCACGCGTCATGCGTACGTACCCACGTCCTTGACCCGTACGCTACCGTATCCTTCTCACTGACCCGTACACACCCGTGAAACTGCGAGGGTCGGCTCTGATACCATTTGTGGCAGCTCTCTAGGATCATAGACTAGCCCCACAGATCAATAGTAGTCTTTTCTGCGGACTTTGTCCTCACTCATGCACACCTGGGAAAACTTCCCGATCGGTCACCCATCCCCAAATTCCCCCGGACCAAGCACACTTAACCCTGGAGTCCTTTGCAGGTGGGCTTCCAGAAAAGAAGGTATACCTTGATGGTATGAGTACTCTATCAATCCTATTAAGCCGGGAGTCAGGTGCCTTTGGCGGACTGGAATCCACACGCCCAGAATCTTAGAGGGTGGTGCCGCACGATGCGACACCCGACAGCACCCATCATAAGGAAATATTGTATTACATACAAAACAACTGAATATGTACAAAGTAGTACAAGACTTCAGTTACAAACTAAGTATTGAGATTACAACAGCGGAAGCTAAGTTTATACAACTCACGCCCATCTATCTAGCAAAAGTTGGTTGTTCAACCCTATGGACAACCCACACTAGCTGCACTCCTCAGCTCAGCGCGGCGTGTACGGCTCCCACTCAGCCGTGGTCCCCGACAGAGGGTAGCCCTTGCTGGTGGACTCGTAACCCGAGTCCGTGGGGTAGTCATTACCTGAAAAACACTTATAGCAGCAACCGTGAGTACGATGGCTCAACAAGACTTAACCGACTCCCTATCCATGAAACTCTACATGCAGTTCACGACGAACATGGGATGGTAAATTGCAGCAAACGGACACGCCTATAAATCCATCCTTAGTTCATCTTTTAGCCACAAATTAACAGTTCATGAATCTGAAATTTAGTAAGCGATATTTGGTGGCACACATGTCGCAATACAATTTATACATATCAGCAGAATTGAATCACAATATTCCATAATTTATCTACGTCAAGATGCAGTGAACAAGCGGTACTCACCACCGCGAGGGATGGCGAATCGACTCGATATACACCTGCAGGGATACCCGAATAGCACGTCAAGTACGCCCAACCGTGGAGCTGCACAGCACGCTCACTCGATGTTGTACGGGACAACCTTTTACCAAACAGCCCAAATGTTGAACCGGTCGCACCCAAACGGACAGGAGGTTCCCTACATGGAGCATCTCTCTATGCCCGTTAGCGTATTCCCACCTTGCTGCCCTCAACCTACACCTATAAATCGGTGCGTTATGCCTCGACGCTGGAGGTATAGGTTACATCGATTTATTGGGGCCCATATATCCAATATGCGTTCGGTACGTTCAATACTTGTTCAGCAGGGCCGCACACGGCCAGTCCTCAAACGACACGGATAGGGCTGCGCCCACAAGACTTCCTATTGCTGTTCCCTAGCCCCTGCCTAGTCTCATTTTCTTTCTAAAGTGATCTCACATCACTCGAACCAATCCCGTGTGTCCCGAATCCTAAACTCACGAGTAGATTCCAACTACTCGACTTGTACCGAAGTTCTATGAACCTTAAGCACAGCGTATACTACTCGAGGACTTATACACTACCCTCACTCTTGTGGGAATAATATGGCTATGCACTTGGGTTTCATCCATCCTACACCTAATGCACATACATACCTCATACTTTTTTTTGACTCGGCATAACCACCTCCATTTCTATTGAAACAGAGATCCATTACAGAAACAATCATCCATCATTCCTAGCTCTTACTATCTAATTGAACTACTGAATGAATGGATAATTGAGGTCATCCCCATGGGGTTTTCAACGAAATCCATACCGATATAACAATATCAGCTCAGTCTGTGCACGCAGGCACCAAAAAACGATTTCACACCAACTCAGAACAACCATACTAAACTTTTTCATGTTTTTCATTCTTGTCTTTGCGCCAGCAGTAACATGGCCTTTTCAATTTTTCCTGGGTCTCCTATTGGTAACATCAAAATTTGACCTTGAGCCTGCATCATTTTCATAGCTTCCTGGATAATTGACTCTACACCGTTCTTGATGATCTCTTGCATTTCCTGTGGATATAGCTCTGCCCAAAAGGAAATTAGAGAACATGCAAAGAACAATATATCACAAGGATTTTTAATGTTTTTTCATTCAAAACATGCCCTATTTCTCATTTTTCATATTGCCCAACAAATTGCCCCAATTCCCAAAGGATAGACGGAATTACCTCTGGGAAGAGAGATTTTAATCCATTGCCAATACTGATTCATATTACTATGTCTAGTATTACTGCCCAAATGTAACACCCTCAAATTCATTTCCTTGCATGCATACATTTTTCATAGAGAAACATTTTTAAAAGAAGTAGAAATGGAGAAAGAACCATAAAAATGGTGGGGAATGGGAAAAAGATAGCTGAAATGGGCCAATTATAATTTGCCGAAGTGCGCCGTCGACACTTTCCCCGGCACCACGGGACACGTGGCGCCGCGGAGCTCACCCCGCAGAGGGGGTGAGGTCTGGTACCGCGGGACACGTGGTGCCCGCGGAGCTCACCTCCGTGCAGGGGGATGAGGTCCGGCACCGTGGGACACATGGCACCCGCAGAGCTCACCGCCACGGAGGGGGATGAGGACCAGCCCCGCTGGACACGTGTCGTCCTTGGAGCTCGCCTCAGAGGAGAGGCACGGCCCAGACCCGCGGGACACATGGCGCCTTCGGAGCTCATCCCTGTGGAAGGGATGAGGTCCGGCTCCCTAGACACGTGTCGCCCTCAGAGCTCACCTCCGCGGAGAGGGGAGGTCCGACACCGCTAGACACGTGTCGCCCTCGGAGCTCATCCCTACGGAGAGGGAGGTCCGGCACCGCTGGACACGTGTCGCCCTCGGAGCTCACCCTTGTGGAAGGGATGTGGTCTGACCCCGCGGGATACGTGGCGCCCTCGGAGCTCTCCTCTGAGGAGAGGGGAGGTCCGGCCCTGCTGGACACTTGGCGCCCTCAGGGCTCGCCTCTAAGGAGGAGGGAGGCCCAGCCCACCGGACACGTGGCAGGCCCGGGGCTCGCCTCTGAGGAGAAGGGAGGTCCGACCCCGCTGGACGCGTGGCGTCCTCGAAGCTCGCCCCTGCGGAGGGGGCGAGGCCCAGCTCTACTGGCCGCGTGGAATGTCCGGAGCTCGCCTCTGAGGAGAGGGTCAGCCCGGCCCCTGCTGGACACGTGGCACCTCCGGAGCTCACCACTGCAGAGATGCAAGGTCCTTAGGTAGATTTTTCTCCTGTGCGAGGGAGTACCTGGTACTGAGGGTACCGACACAATATCCCCAAGGCTGCCGCACCTAACTGAAAAGATAAGTTTGTTATAATCCAAAATTGAGTTGGACACTTATTTGAGCTCCAATTGGAGTAGGACTCCTCTTTTTCCCCTTATAAATAGAACCCAAAAAACCCCTTGGCCGTAACCCCTTTCTTTTTTTCCACCCTCCCCAGTCGACAACTTGGAGGTCCTAGCCCCCAACTCGCCGAGTTGGACACACACCCCTCTCGCCGGAGTTCAGTCGCCGGTGAGCCCGCCGACAAGCCCCGTCACACCTCGCCATCATCGGAAAAGAGTCGACGATCATAAGGGAAGTAAGGTAGGTATTTGTTACCCATCTTACGACGTCATCGCTGTCTCTACGCATCCGTTTTCTTCGTTCCACTTCAAGCAGAAACTTTTACGTGTGAACAGATCGTGTTTTGATCGGTTTTTGATGGTGGAATTGATCTAGATCTTGAGTCAAGATCATCACCACGTCTACACTTGATCCCTACACCCTTGTTCATCTTAAAACCCCATGAAAGCCCATTAAAACATACAAGAACACGTACAGACTGGTTTAATAAAACAGCACCATAGGATTTGCATTCGTCTACACCATTGCATCTTGAGTAGAGTTGTGCATGATGTTTGATTGCTGTAAATTTTGTATGTGAGTGGTCATGAGTAGAAGGACAAGCTCAGGGAGCCATCTACGAAGAACTACAGCACCAAGACTTCGAGACGCTTGAGCAACAAGAGCCACAGGAGCAAGGCAAGTGCCCCTTGACCATATTGATCCTATGTTTTGAAACTGTTTTGTTTGCGAAAACGTGTACGCTTGAGTCAACTTGATGGGACACCCTTTTATAGGAGTTTACTAGTTTTGTTAACCATCCTTGTCGCCGGGAAAGTTGATGAGTTGGGTATGGTCATTTTTCCTTTTTGCTTCGCTTAATCCACGGGATAGGGAAGCTGAATTAAAACATGTTTAGCTACTGCACTCATATGAATAATGATGATGAAAAGTTGATGATGATAATGAGCATGGGATCGGGGGTGATCTAGGCAAGCTTGGTTCGTGGATGTTTCTAAATGATATGGTGGTTTACTTGCCGTAGATCTAAGGCCCGGTTCATGCCAGCACATGCCAGGAAAACAGTGCCACCACAAGGCCAAATATGGGTGCAGCTTAGCTGACTAATTAGGTGTGTTACTAGCTTGTTATGGACCGTGGATGGCGCGGGGAATGGGAGTCGAGAGAGGACTGCCCTGGGAACTGCATGGCACAAGAGGGGGCCCGTAGGTGGGAGAATGGTGATTCGAGCCTGCCAGTGAAACCTTAGTGAGTCCATACATCTAGTAGCCCCTTTGTATAGGCTATTTTTTGATCTCTTGGCCAAACACCGATGGTTGTGTACTGGTATAATGGAGTTTCTGCAGTCGCCGACGGGTGATGAAATCACAGACTTGTGGGTAAAGTGGTGCCACCTCTGCAGAGTGTAAACTACTATCATGATAGCCATGCTTCCGGTCACAAGCGCCTGGCCAACTCACATGATTAGAGGGAAAACATGGGATGGTTATTTCGGTATGGTTATGGTATGGTCATTGGGATTAGTTTTGGGACTGTTTGAGTCATGAAAATGAGTTTGGTTTCAGTTATATGAATATGAGATGGATATGAATATTTATGAGTATGAGAAAGATTATTGGCTGGTTGAGACATGATAAATGGTGAATTATGATGAAGGAAAGTTGCTGATATAACATGGTTATGACGGATTAAACTCACATAGAAATAGTTGCTGTTTTTATTATGTTTGTGAAATAAAATTTGCTTGCTGCAATGAGCCTATTTATTTCCCACCTTGTTATAAGCTACATGTCATACTTTTCCCGCACTTGCTGAGTATGACATGTACTCACCCTTGCATTATCACATAAACATCAGCAACAGGAGAAGAGTACTTTGAGGATCATGTGGAGTACTAGGCGTGCGAACTACAGTCAACATGCCTGTGGAGTTGAAGATGGAGCCTGCTGCTGTTTAGTTGTTTCCGCTGTCGTTTAGAGACTTCCGCTGCAAGAATAAGTTAGAGATTCATGAATGAGACAGTGAGTCGATGTAATAAAGTACTTAAACCCTATTTATTCGTGGTTATATTCTGAATACAGTTTGTGGATTACATGTGTATGTGTGATGAACATCCTGGGCACACATATGCATTAGCTCAGTTCCGTGTTTTTTGGGACCGGGTGTCACAGATTGGTATCAGAGCCACGTTGACCGTAGGACGCAAGCCTAGGTAGAACGGACACTCTAAAACACATAGGCACACTCCTCTAAAACTGCTATTTTCGAAAATTGCTTGCTGCTGCACTTTTCTTGTCAATTCAGCCACCGCAAAGTGCTATTTTCAGCCCCTCTTTTCTCTTCCTTGGACAACAACATTTTCGCTTCCTTGCTTCATAGCTTCTGAAGTTTTAAAGTATTTTATTCCTTCCCTAAAGTTTCTCATGTCCTATTTATAGATGCCGGTGATCCGGAGCACGAGTACTCGTTCACCACCACGTGGGAGTGCACTTAACCCCATTGAGGTGTCCGATGGACCACCCCCGTCACACAGCGGGAACAGAACCAGTTCACATGATTAAGTTTCGGACTCCCATTGAATAAGCCGTAATAGGAACGTTTAATTCGTAGTAGCTTGAATAGGAGTGATGTGTTGAACTTTTGTGATGATTGCTTGTGTTTGTATGCTAGTGTGAGTTGTGGGACGCTTCTGCGAAAGTCCACATCCACACATAGTAGAGAGTTGTGAGATGCTTCGGCACGTGTTCACATCCCCATATAGGCTGAAATTAATATTTAGTTCATACACCTTGATGCATATAGTTGGGGGATCAATCTAAACTTCTCTTTTCTATTCTACCCAACTCCCTCTCACAGATGGTGAGGGAAAACGTCAGCCGCCAAAGGAGGAACGTTCGTGGCCACCCTGAACCACAAGGGGATGGCAACGTTGAAGTTCCTGAAAGTGCCAACCCTGGGGCTGATGCAAACAACCTTGAACGGTTGATGGCTATGCAGAACCAGCTCATGCAAACTATGATACAAACATTGGGACAGCTGCAAGCCAACAATCTCAACAATCCTAACCCTGTTCCTGCACCCCCACCACCACCACCGCCGGCTCACAACAGGTTCGGAGAGTTCATGAGGACTCGACCGCCTAATTTTGCACAAGCTAATGATCTCATGGAGGCTGATGATTGGTTGAAATCCATGGAAAAGAACCTTGCTATTGTTCAGTGCGATGATCGGGAGAAAGTTCTCTTCGCATCGCACCAACTTATGGGAGCAGACGTTGACTGGTGGGACGCTATTTGCAATGCTCATGACAAACAAGAGACTATCACTTGGGCTGAATTTAAAGAGAGTTTCCGCTCTCATTACGTCCCTGCTGGAGTCAAGATGCTAAAAAGGCAAGAGCTTGAAGGTCTCTGCCAAGGAAGGAAGAGCGTGAATGAGTACCTCAACAAGTTCACGCAGCTGTCAAGGTATGCTCCCGAAGACGTCAACTCGGATCAAAGGAAGCAATACTTGTTCATGAGAGGATTGAACAATGAGATCCAAGTACAACTGCTCAACAATGATTATGCAAACTTCCAGAAGCTCGTTGACAAAGCTATAGTGGTTGAGAGCAAGGTCCGTGAGATCGAGCAAGAGGGCAAGAGGAAGATGCCATACCAGCCACAACGCAGCAATGTACGTCCCCGTTTCATGCTCCCAGCTGCACCACAGTATGGCTCGTCCGCTTCTACTTTCCGCCCTGCAAATCTACCTCGCCCTAATCAGCCACCGCAGCAATGTCCTGTCATGCAAGCACCTCGTGTGCCTTTGCCTCCTGCGCCCCATCCCAACATGGGCGCCTATGCTCAAAACCATCCTTGCCCCAACGTTCCTGCTGTTTTGGGCAACAAAGCATGCTTTGCATGCGGAGAGGCGGGACACTTTGTAAGTCAATGCCCGAAGAAAGGCCTTGGACAGCCGACCAACGTGCCAAGACAGAACCCACGGCCGAATGGAGGAGCTTTGCAAGGTAACCGTGGGCAGCAGAACTACGCTTGTGGCAACGTGAACCATGTCTCCACTGTGGAAGCGCAACAAGCTGAGGACGTCGTGATTGGTATGTTCCTTGCCAACTCCAACCCCTCCATTGTATTATTTGATTCCGGAGCATCGCATTCATTCATATCATCCAAGTATGTTGCCAAGTATAATCTGCCCATATCACACATGAAACACACTATGTTGGTTAATTCTCCCGGTGGAGAGATGAGGACTAATATAGTATATCTGAAAGTAAACCTTAAAATAAGGGGGGTAGACTCTTGCGAACCTTATTGTCTTAGATTCCCAAGGGATTGATATAATACTTGGAATGGATTGGTTAAGCAAGCACAACGGAGTAATTCAATGTGCTGAGAGGAGCGTGCAGTTGACAAATGAGCACGGTACTCGTATTGAGTTCGAGTCAGCCCAACCGGCAACCGAGAAGGCAGAGTTGAACCACGTCGAAGAAGCAACATTGGAAAGCATTCTGGTGGTTCAAGAATTTTCAGATGTGTTCCCGGAAGAACTTCCTGGTATGCCACCTGACCGGGACATTGAATTTGCCATTGATTTAGTACCTGGAACTGCACCTATAGCGAAAAGGCCATATAGGATGCCCGTTAATGAACTAGTGGAACTTAAGAAGCAAATTCAGGAGCAGCTAGAAAAGGGTTTTATACGCCCAAGCTCGTCACCGTGGAGAGCCCCCATGCTCTTCGTAGACAAGAAGGATGGGATCCAAAGGATGTGTGTGGATTATAGGTCTCTCAATGAGGTGACGATCAAGAATAAATACCCGCTGCCCCGTATAGAGGACCTATTCGACCAAATGAAAGGTGCCCAAATTTTCTCCAAGATTGATCTTCGGTCGGGATAATTCCAGCTGAAGATTAAGCCCTCCGACATACCTAAGACTGCATTTTGAACACGGTATGGTTCATATGAATATACCGTTATGTATTTTGGGTTAACGAATGCACCCGCATATTTTATGTACCTCATGAAAAAGGTCTTCATGGAGTACTTGGACAAGTTCGTCGTGGTTTTCATCGACGATATCATGGTGTATTCAAAAAGCGAGGAAGAACATGAAGAACATTTGAGATTGACATTGCAGAAACTGCGAGAGCATCAATTGTATGCCAAGTTCAACAAATGTCAATTTTGGCTAAAGGAGATATCGTTCCTAGGCCACATCATCTCCGAGAGAGGAGTATTGGTTGATCTCAGAAAAGTGGGAGATGTTTTCAAGTGGAACCAACCGCAGAATGTGAGAGATATTCGGAGTTTCCCTTGGATGGCTGGATACTACCGACAGTTCATCAAGGATGTCTCCAAGGTAGCGAAGCCTATGACTGAATTGCTAATGAAGGGAAAAGCATTTCAGTGGACACCAGTGTGCCAAGAAATCTTTGAGGAGCTCAAGAAAAGACTAACCACATCACTGGTTTTGGTATTGCCGGATGTAAGCAAGAGTTTCGATATATATTGTGACGCATCAAGACTAGGGATTGGATGTGTGCTCATGCAAGAAGGACAAGTGGTAGCCTATGCGTCGAGACAACTAAAGAAACACGAGCTAAATTACCCCCGACATGACTTGGAACTTGCAGCCGTGGTACATGCCTTGAAGATTTGGAGGCATTATATCCTTGGCCACCGATGTGAGATCTATACGGATCACAAAAGTCTCAAGTATATATTCACGCAAACGGATCTGAATTTGAGACAACGTCGATGGTTGGAACTCATCAAGGATTATGATGTTGGAATCAACTATCACCCCGGAAGGCCAATGTAGTAGCTGATGCTTGAGCTGAAAGGGAGCATGTCACCAACTC
Organism: Neostapfia colusana; assembly: GCA_030760725.1. NCBI lineage: Eukaryota > Viridiplantae > Streptophyta > Magnoliopsida > Poales > Poaceae > Neostapfia > Neostapfia colusana. The sequence continues at coordinate 38,622,667 of JASWHV010000013.1, read as the reverse complement.
ACGGTTCAGGAGCTACCGCCCGAGCTGTGCAAGGAGTTTGAACGGTTACATCTCGGGTTCTTGAACGAGATGGAAGTGATAGAACTCAACTCTTTGCTGGAACAAGAGATACGAGATGGCCAAGCAACGTACGAGGAAATCAAGGAAAGAATCCGATAAGGCATAGAAAAGGATTTAAAGGAAGACAAGAAGGGCACAGTTTGGTTAGGAAAAAGGATTTGTGTGCCTAACGTGAAGCACATCCGCGACACGATATTAAAGGAGGCACATGACTCACCTTATTCCATACATCCCGGCTGTACAAAGATGTACAAGGACCTGAAAACTTGCTATTGGTGGGATGGTATGAAAAGGGACATAGCTGAATATGTTGCCTTATGAGAAACGTGCCAACGGGTGAATGCCAAACATCAAAGACCCGCTGGACTGTTGCAGCCATTGAAAGTACCCGAGTGGAAGTGGGAAGACATCAGCATGGATTTCATTGTCGGATTGCCACGTAATCGATCGGGTTACGACTCCATTTGGGTTATTGTGGACCGATTGACGAAAACAGCCCATTTCCTTCCTGTTAGAACCACGTACCGCGTCGCAGAACTAGCCGAGCTGTACATGGAGCAAATCATGTGTCACCATGGAGTTCCGAAGAAGATAGTCTCAGATCGGGGTACCCAATTTACCTCTAGGTTCTGGAAGAAGCTGCATGAAGCCATGGGTACACGGCTGAATTTCAGCTCCGCTTACCACCCGCAAACTGACGGGCCAACTAAGAGGACAAATCGAATTTTGGAAGACATGTTGAGAGCTTGCGCTTTGAAACATGGGCACAGTTGGGATAGAAGCTGGCCGTATGCTGAATTCTCATACAACAACAGCTATCAAGCCAGCTTGAAGATGTCACCTTTCGAAGCATTGTATGGTAGACGGTGTAGAACGCCGCTGTTCTGGAACGAGACCAGAGAGAGCCAAGTGTTTGGATCCGAAGTGCTGCAAGACGCTGAAAAGCAAGTCCAAACGATACGAGAAAATTTGAAGGCTGCTCAGTCACGACAAAAAGGTTATGCGGACAATAGGCGAACAAGTTTGACCTTCGAAGTAGGAGACTTCGTGTACCTTAAGGTATCACCTATCCAAGGCCAACGACGGTTCAACGTCAAGAGCAAATTAGCACCTCGCTACATTGGGCCATTTAAGATTTTGGGCAAGCGAGGAGAAGTAGCCTATCAACTGGAGCTGCCAACGCACCTCTCCGACGTACACGACGTGTTTCACGTATCCCAACTCAAGAAGTGTTTAAGAGTACCGGAAGAACAAGTACCGATGGATGAACTTGAGCTTCAAGAGGATCTGACCTATGTGGAGCACCCCGTCCAAATTTTGGACGTGAAGGAAACGGTCATGAGGAACAAGGTGATCTGTTGGTGCAAGGTACAGTGGAGCCATAAGACTGAAGCCGAAACTACATGGAAGCGTGAGGAAGACCTCAAGGCCGAATTCCCTCACCTATTCTCTACTCTATCAAATCTCGAGGGCGAGATTCAGTATAAGGGGGATAGGTTTGTAACACCCTCAAATTCATTTCCTTGCATGCATACATTTTTCATAGAGAAACATTTTTAAAAGAAATAGAAATGGAGAAAGAATCATAAAAATGGTGGGGAATGGGAAAAAGATAGCTGAAATGGGCCAATTCCAATTTGCCGAAGTGCGCCGTCGACTCTTTCCCCGGCACCGCGGGATACATGGTGCCCACGGAGCTCACCCCGCGGAGGGGGTGAGGTCCGGCACCACGGGACACGTGGCGCCCGTGGAGCTCACCTCCGCGGAGGGGGATGAGGTCCGTCACCGCGGGACACTTGGCGCCCGCAGAGCTCACCTCCGCGGAGGGGGATGAGGCCCAGCCCCACTGGACACGTGTGGTCCTTGAAGCTCGCCTCGGAGGAGAGGCGAGGCCCAGCCCCGCGGGACATGTGGCGCCTTCGGAGCTCATCCCTGCGGAAGGGATGAGGTCCGGCTCCGCTAGACACGTGTCGCCCTCGGAGCTCACCTCCGCGGAGAGGGGAGGTTCGGCACCGCTGGACACATGTCGCCCTCGGAGCTCATCCCTGTGGAGAGGGAGGTCCGGCACCGCTGGACACATGTCGCCCTCGGAGCTCACCCCTGCAGAATGGATGAGGTCCGGCCCCGCGGGACACGTGGCACCCTCAGAGCTCTCCTATGAGGAGAGGGGATGTCCGGCCCCATTGGACACTTGGCGCCCTCGGGGCTCGCCTCTGAGGAGGAGGGAGGCCCGGCCCGCCGGACACGTGGCAGGCCTGGGGCTCGCCTCTGAGGAGAAGGGAGGTCCGACCCCGCTGGACGCGTGGCGTCCTCGGAGCTCGCCCCTGTGGAGGGGGCGAGGCCTGGCTCTACTGGCCGTGTGGCAGGCCCGGAGCTCGCCTCTGAGGTGAGGGGAGGCCCGGCCCCCGCTGGACATGTGGCACCTCCGGAACTCACCACTGCAGAGATGCAAGGTCCTTAGGCGGATTTTTCTCCTGTGCACGGGAGTACCCGGTACTGAGGGTACCGACACAATATCCCCAAGGCTGCCACACCTAACTTAAAAGATAAGTTTGTTGAAATCCAAAATTGAGTTGGACTCTTATTTGAGCTCCAATTGGAGTAGGACTCCCCTTTTTCCCCTTATAAATAGAACCAAAAAAACCCCCTGGACATAACCCCTTTCTTTTTTTTTCACCCTCCCGAGTCGACGACTTGGAGGTCCTAGCCCCCAACTCGCCGAGTTGGACACACACCCCTCTCGCCGGAGTTCAGTCGCCGGTGAGCCTGCCGACAAGCCCCTTCACGGCTCGCTGTCACCGGAAAAGAGCCGAAGATCATAAGGGAAGTAAGGTAGGTCTTCGTTACCCATCTTTCGAAGTCGTCGCTGTTTCTACGCATCCTTTTTCTTCGTCCCCCTTTGAGCAGAAACTTTTACGTGTGGACAGATCATGTTTTGATCGGTTTTTTGATGATGGAATTGATCTAGATCTTGAGTCAAGATCATCACCACGTCCACACTTGATCCCTACACCCTTGTTCAACATAAAACCCCATGAAAGTCCATTAAAACATGCAAGAACACGTATAAACTGGTTTAGTAGAACAGCACCATAGGATTTGCATTCGTCTACACCATTGTATCTTGAGTAGAGTTGTGCATTATGTTTGATTGCTGTAAATTTTGTATGTGCGTGGTCGTGAGAAGAAGGACAAGCTCAGGGAGCCATCTACGAAGAACTACAGCACCAAGACTTCGAGACGCTTGAGCAACAAGAGCCACAGGAGCAAGGCACTTCCCTTGACCATATTGATCCTATGTTTTGAAACTGTTTTTATTTGGGAAAACATGTACGCTTGAGTCAACTTTATGGGACACCCTTTTATAGGAGTTTACTAGTTTTGTTAACCATCCTTTTCGCCGGGAAAGTTGATGAGTTAGGTATGGTCATTTTTCCTTTTTGCTTCACTTAATCCACGGGATACGGGAAGCTGAATTAAAACATGTTTAGCTACTGCACTCATATGAATAATGATGATGAAAAGTTGATGATGATAATGAGCATGGAATCGGGGGTGATCTAGGCAAGCTTGGTTCGTGGATGTTTCTGAATGAGATGGTGGTTTACTTGCCGTAGATCTAAGGACCGGTTCATGCCAGCACATGCCAGGAAAACAGTGCCACCACAAGGCCAAATATGGGAGCGGCTTAGCTGACTAATTAGGTGTGTTACTAGCTTGTTATGGACCATGGATGGCGCGGGGAATGGGAGTCGAGAGAGGACTGCCCTGGGAACTGCATGGCACAAGAGGGGACCCATAGGTGGGAGAATGGTGATTTGAGCCTGCCGGTGAAACCTTAGTGAGTCCATACATCTAGTAGCCTCTTTGTAAAGGCTATTTTGTGATCTCTTGGCCAAACACCGACGGTTGTGTACTGGTATAATGGAGGTTCTGCAGTCACCGACGGGTGATGAAATCACAAACTTGTGGGTAAAGTGGTGCCACCTCTGCAGAGTGTAAACTACTATCATGATAGCCATGCTTCCGGTCACAAGCGCCTGGCCAACTCACATGATTAGAGGGAAAACTTGGGATGGTTATTTCGGTATGGTTATGGTATGGTCATTGGGATTAGTTTTGGGACTGTTTTGAGTCATGAAAATGAGTTTGGTTTCGGTTATATGAATATGAGATGGATATGAATATTTATGTGTATGAGAAAGATTATTGGCTGGTTGAGACATGATAAATGGTGAATTATGATGAAGGAAATTTGCTGATATAACATGGTTATGATGGATTAAACTCACATAGAAATAGTTGCTGTTTTTATTATGTTTGTGAAATAAAATTTGCTTGCTGCAATGAGCCTATTTATTTCCCACCTTGTTGTAAGCTACATGTCATACTTTTCCCGCACTTGCTGAGTACGACATGTACTCACCCTTGCATTATCACATAAACATCAGCAACAGGAGAAGAGTACTTCGAGGATCATGTGGAGTACTAGGCGTGCGAACTACCGTCACCATGCCTGTGGAGTTAAAGATGGAGACTGCTGCTGTTTAGTTGTTTCCGCTGTCGTTTAGAGACTTCCCCTGCAAGAATAAGTTAGAGATTCATGAGTGAAACAATGAGTCGATGTAATAAAGTACTTAAACCCTATTTATTCGTGGTTATATTCTGAATATAGTTTGTGGAATACATGTGTATGTGTGATGAACATCCTGGGCACACATATGCATTAGCTCGGTTCCCTGTTTTTCGGGACCGGGTGTCACACCAAACATTTAGCAATGATACTCCAAATCACTTTCATACAGATACAAGAAAAAAATAAATGATCAATAGTTTCTAACTTGTCACAAAAATAACAATTAACATCCCCTTTCCAATTTTTTTTCATATTTTGTTTTGTAGGAACTGCTTGATTTTCAATGAGCCATAAAAAGTTTTTATTTTAGGTGGTAATTTAGCCTTCCATATTTTCATATTACTATGTCCAGTATCACTAGCAGTCAATCTATCATACATCGATTTAACAGAAAAAATACCATCTTTAGTAGATATCCACCTTACCTTATCTTCATATGGTTGGATAATCTGAGTGTTAAGTAATTCTGCCAAACTGTACCATAGGTCATGAAGACATAAAGCAAAACTTTGTAAAATTGGTTAATGCAAACCGGGGCTTGCTTGTTGCTGCTAGTCAGTGGTTAGTGCTTCGTCCGGAAGGAGAAAGTCCAGTATTTCCGGGGTTTCCTCGCCTTCAGCGACTACACGTAAACAATATACTATATGTCAATTTGAATGCAATGTTTAGAACTGAATATGTAAATACCATAACTCTAACTAGCCCTGCCCTTTGGCTCTGAAATTTTTATGGTGGTTTGGTAGGGTCCTAGCCAGAAACTTGACCAAGTTTCATTTGAAACAAAGTTCATTTGAGCTCTGTACAAATAAAAGTCTATTTGGTCATTATTAGAACATCTAATGATTTCCAGTGATTTTCATGGCTCAAATCATTACTTTATGGAACTAGAGTTTGAGGTGGTTCTAATGGAATTGGTTTCATGTCATTTGAGAAAATCTGAAAAATGTTTCTGTATATTTTTCTATTTTCTCAGGGCAGTTCAATTAATCACACCATTAGGGGGAATAAATGAACTTGGATGGGTCTGAAATTTTTCCTGTGACCCAAGGATTTTCAAATGAAAATCCCAGCCAAATTTAAGAATTTTTCACAAAGGAATTCTCCAGATAAAATTCCCAACAGTTTAAACTTTAGGGAATTAATTCTGGAAACCTAATAAGTTTCATGAGCTGAAATTTATTTTGCTGGAAAGTACTCAAAAAACCAAATTCAGTAAAATTTAATTCACTAAATTTGGAGCTTCCTAGCAAAATTTAAGTTGAAATTTAAACCAAAACTGGAAAATCCCAGAAATGTTTAAACTCTGCGTGCGGGCCCCACAGCACAGTGCTTTCTTCCTCCTCGCGCCAACAGCCGAGCTGCGGCGGTGCTCTCCGGTGAGCCCCTCAGAAACTGCCTTTCCGACCTTCCCCTACCCTGAAACTTGCCGCCTCCCCCTATTGGACCACGGGCAACTCATCCCAGCGGTCGGCCGGGGACCCCGGTCACCGGAAAACCTTCGGCGACGGGCGGCAGCGGCAGTTGAAGTTCGGCAGCGTCGCACTCATGCTAGGAGGGCTCAAATCCTTCGGTCTTTCTTCCTAGAGCATCGTGGTGGATCCCTTGTCACCGGCACGAGCTCCCATCAGCTCAAAAGAGGCTGCAAATACGAGCTTATCGGCGACCTAGGGTGAAAATCGGTGCCGGTGCAAAAATCTCGAAGAACAGCGCCAAAACTCGATGAAACTCGATGGTTCTTGATCCTAGAGGAGCGTAGGGGAGTCTAGATCATGTCTATAGCTTGGCCCAGATGATGGCTTGATTACTACGAACTTCCGAATTTCGTGTGGCTCGGTTCTAAGCATACCGACGCACTAATCAACGAAATTCTCTACCGATCATGTGAGAGAGAGAGAGGGTGAGGTCGGCATGGTTGTGATCAGCACCTTGGAGCAGACCTTTTTTTGTAGCTCGTCGGGCACGAAAGCATTTGTATTGCCCGGGCGCCGGTGAGCAGAGAGGTCAGCCAATGGCACTTTGCTTCGGTGAGCGAGGGGGACGGGAGCGAGGGAAAGAGTTCACGTGGCCTCAGCGTGTGTTGATCACTGCAGCCGGTGCTTCCACGGCACAGAACAGGAGTGCGGTGTCCTCCTCGCTCAGGCGCGGGAGCAGGACGTGGCGCGCGGGTGAGAGTTGGCTGCCGAGTGAAACCCGCGAGAAGTGACTTTGGGTGTAAGTCTTCTGACCAGTGGGCTCCCTTTCCCTCTTCTTTTCCTTTCCATTTTTATTTGAGCTAGTAAACAAACTCCAAATTTGATCAAACTTGGAGGACAAGCCAATAGGAATGTGAGGAACACAATGGTGCTCTCAAATTTGAATTTCAGTGAAGTCGGAATTTGAAACTGAAGTTTGAATTCAAATTCGATTTGTCTCCCATTTAAATTCCAACAAATAGGAAATCTTTACCAAATGAGCTGAAAATTTGCCGGGCTACCCGTGGATGTGTGAAGAACCATATGGTAAGTTTAGGTCTTCGTGTTTGAACATTGTGACACGTTTACTATAGCACTTGGAGCTCACACCTTCCAATTCAAAAGTTTAAATTCTCTCTCATTTCCTCGGTGTAAATTCCAGCTCCACTTGCTAGACTTTTGGGATTTCACATCCCTCCCCCCTTAAAAGAATCTTGTCCCGAGATTACAAAAGAAGAGACAGCGATGTAATACGAACTCACCCGTGATGAGACGCCATGAAATCCGGGTAGTTTGAGCGAAGGAATTCCTCGCTCTCCCACGTTGCTTCTTCAGCGGTGTGGTTGCTCCACAGTATCTTGTAGAACCACAGTGTTCGGCTACGTGTGGTCCGAGCCTTCTCATCAATAATTGCCACCGGATATTCAGCATACGTCAAATCCGGTTGCAGCTCGCCAATGTCTTCGGTGGAAACAGCAGCCGTATACTTCAGACATTTTCGTAGTTGTGAAACATGGAAAACGTCGTGAACGCCAGCGAGAGATGCCGGTAGCTCCAGTCTATGCGCCACTGGTCCACACTTCTCGGTGATAACATAGGGTCCAATAAATCAAGGAACGAGCTACCCCTTCACACCGAATCGGTGTACGCCCTTCATCGGAGATACACGGAGGTACACGTGTTCCCCGACATCGAAGTGTAGCGGCCTACGCCTCTTATCAGCGTAACTTTTCTGCCGGGATTGAGCGGCCTTCAAGTTGGCTTGGATAATCCAAACGCGCTCTTCGGCGTCGTTCACCACATCAACCCCAAACATGACCCTTTCACCGAACTCGCACCAGTTCAATGGGGTGCGGCGCTTGCGACCGTAGAGAGCCTCATATGGTGCCATCTTGATACTCGCTTCATAGCCATTGTTGTATGAGAATTCCGCCAATGGTAGATGATCATCCCAGTTTCTACCATGGTGGATGGCACACACTCTCAACATGTCTTCTAATACTTGGTTCACCCTCTCAGTCTGTCGATTTGTCTGAGGGTGATAGGCGGAGCTTCCAATCAGCCTAGTACCCAAAGCAGCGTGCAACTGCTCCCAGAAATGAGATACAAATAGTGTCCCTCGGTCTGAGATGATGGTCTTGGGTATTCCATGTAAGCATAGAATTCTTGCAATATACAACTCTGCATATCTGCTGGCATGGAAATGTGTATGCACGGGAATGAAATGAGCCGACTTGGTTAACCGATCAACGATCACCCAAATTGAATCATGTTTATTGGAAGTCAGGGGTAATCCCACAATGAAATCCATGCTCACATCTTCCCACTTCCATGCCGGAATTTTCAGGGGTTGCAACAGCCCTGATTTCCTCATGTGATCCGCTTTCACTCGTCTACACGTATCACACTCGGATACGTATTTAGCCACTTCCCGCTTCATCCGTGTCCACCAAAATTTTCTCTTCAAATCTTGGTACATTTTATTGCTGCCCGGATGAATGGAGAATTTAGACAAGTGAGCTTCATCAAGTATCTTCTTTCTTAGCTCCATATTCCGGGGTACGACTATGCGGTCATTGAACCACAACGTTCCCTCATCATCTTTCCGGAAACATTTGATATCCCCGCTGTCTATCCGTCTCCGGAGATGTGCCATGCCCTTGTCAAATTTCTGAGCTGCAATGATATCCTCCCTAATGGTAGGGATGAGAGCAAGGTTGTAGAGTGATCCATAGGGAACCAAGTATATACTCGGCTCTTCCTCCTCCACCGGTGTAATGGTGAGGTTATGGACATGTGATTTCTGACTCAGCGCGTCGGCAACCACGTTCGCCTTGCCGGGGTGGTAATGAATCTCAATCTCATAATCATTGATGAGTTCTAACCACCTCCTTTGCCTCATATTCAGCTCCTTCTGGGTGAAGATATACTTCAAGCTCTTGTGGTCGGTGTAGAGATGCACCAAATTCCCCAGGAGATAGTGCCTCCACATTTTCAGCGCCAAAACGACAGCAGTGAGCTCAAGATCATGAGTCGGATAGTGCTGCTCATGGTTTCAATGTTGGTGAACCATACGCGACCACACGTCCTTCTTGCATCAACACGCAGCCGAGCCCGATGCCGGACGCATCACAATACACGTCGAAGGGCTTGGTCGTATCCGGTTGAGCTAAGACCGGGGCTATTGTGAGATGCTTCACTAATGCTTGGAATGCTCCTTCACATGCTGAATTCCAAACATATTTTGTTCCCTTCTTCAGTAATTCTGTCATCGGCTTAGCAAGCTTGGAGAAGCTTGGAATGAATCTCCGGTAATATCCTACTAAACCGAGGAAGCTTCTGACTTCATGGACAGAAGTGGGAGCTTTCCATTTCAGAACTTGTTCAATTTTGCTTGGATCAACACCTTCCGCTGAGATGATATGTCCCAAAAAATGGCACTTGGCTGATCCAAAACTCACATTTGCTGAACTTTGCATATAGCTTATGGTCCCGCAATCGTTGAAGAACGATTCTCATGTGTTCGGTGTGTTCTGCTTCTGACTTGGAGTAAACCAAGATATCATCAATGAACACCACAACGAACTTATCCAGCTCCGGCATGAACACCGAGTTTATGAGATACATGAAATGGCCCGGAGCATTGGTGAGACCAAAAGACATGACGAGATATTCGTATAAGCTGTTGAGTACTTCTGGAGGTTTATCAAAGTTTAGTTTCCTTATGTTTCAAGAAAATAAAGCACACATGACATGAACCAGGGGTGTGTCCTGAGTCACATGTGTTGCACCGAGTCCTAGTGTGTGTGAGGGTGTTTTGGTTTGTTTTTCAAACACAACCCGCGGGGTTTTGGGCCATACGTGCATGGCACATGCATGTGCTGCATGTTTTCAAAATTTGTATGGTGTAAAACCCGGGCTAAGGTTGTTGTAAACGTGTGGCTTTCAGCTAATAAAAGGAAGAATGCGCTGGTTTTTGTTGAGCGCCGCCACAACTCATCCGACTCAATTTTCTTCGGTTCTCCACTCGAGTTTTGGATCTATACCACACTTCTTGATTCCCTACACGATTTGCATCACAAATCCGTGAGTGTTCTGTGAGGAAAACACCCAACAATTGGCATCAGAGCCGACTACGTTGCCTGGAACCGTGACGCGGCCATTGAGTGGGCGCTGATGTCGTGGAGGAGATCTTCATCGCCAACCCGATGTTCATGGAGGGACGTCACACCGCCGGGAGGCACCAGCAGGGCAGGAGGAGGATCAGGGGCATTGGTGATTCATCGCATCACGAAGGAAGTCAGCAGTGGTGGTACGTATCCGATGCTCACAAAGACAAACTATCATGATTGGTCAGCACTTATGCGGGTGATGTTGCAAGCGAGAGGCTTGTGGACTGCGGTGAGCCTTGGCACCGATGATTACATTGAAGTTGGATGGCTTCAGAGGCTCTCACCAAGGCTGTGCCACCAGAAATGATAGGGATCATTGCTGGGAAGGAGTCAGCCAAGATTGCATGGGATGCGATCAAGTTGCGCAATGTGGGAGCCGAACGTGTGCGCAAGACCAGGGCAAGCATATTGGGTCGGGAGTTTGATGCACTCAGATTCCACGATGGTGAAACTGTTGATGAGTTTGGTGTGCGTATGAGCCGGATCTCGTCTCAACTTGCGGCACTTGGGAGTGAACGTTCGGAGGAGGAGATTGTCCGGAAGTTCCTTCAGGCAGTACCACAAAAGTTTGAGCAGATTGCGGCCTCCATCAAGACATTGCTTGACTTAAGTGATATGTCCGTTGATGAGTTGATTGGTAGACTCAAGGCTGCAGAAGAAAAGGCTTGGTGCAAGCTCTTGGGAGGGCAACACACAAGAGAAGTTGCATCTGAGTGAAGAAGAGTTGCTTGCAAGATTGTCAACACGTCTCAAGATGTCCGGGGGAGCTGGACAGGGATGGCACAAAGACTCATTTAAACCGAGGAGAGATCATGGCCGAGGACGTGGCCGTGGTCGAGGTAACCGTGGTGGTGGAAACTCAGGCCATGGAGTGGCCAAATATGAGTGCCGCTACTGTGGTAAGAAAGGTAATTGGGCTAGAGAATGCAGGAAGAAAAAATAGGATGAAGAGGTGAACACAGCTCAAGTTGATCATGAGTTTGAATCCAGTCTCTTGGTGGCATGTGCCAACACAAAGGCTGAGCAAGACACGTCCCTGGAGGAGGTATGCCTCAACAATGATATGTTACATGTTCAAGTAGGAGACTTAGAGGGAGGAGGCAGTACTCTGTGGATCCTGGACTCCGGTGCAACAAATCACATGACCGGGAAATGGGACATGATCACAAAACTTGATAACACGATGCATGGTACTGTGCGTTTGGGAGATGGCTCAGTGACAGAGATTGATGGACAACGAACTGTGGTGTTTCAGGGAAAAAGAGGTGGTCGAAAGGAGTTGGCTGGGGTCTATCTTATTCCTCAGCTCAAGGCAAATATCATCAGTCTTGGACAGCTTGAAGAGGAGGGACACCAAATCTTGATGGTGGATGGTTATGTCAAGATTTGGGATAAAGATGGAACCCCTGTGGCAATGGTGAAACGGGTTGTGAACCGGTTGTACACCACTGATCTTAAGGTAGTGCAACCAAGGTGTCTCATGGCACAAGGGAGCAATGCAACATGGATGTGGCATGCAAGAATGGGGCACCTAAACTTTCGGAGTCTCAGAAGACTTGCCGAAGAGCAACTTGTGTATGGATTGCCAACAATCACTCAAACTGAGGAGAAGTGTGATAGATGTCTGGCTGGGAAACAACGACGTCAACCGTTCCCGTGCATGGCAAAGTACCGAGCTGAGAAGAAACTTGAACTTGTGCATGGAGACCTCTGTGGACCAGTGAAGCCGGCAACTCCAAGAGGCAGCAGGTTTTTCTTTCTTCTTGTGGATGATCTCAGTAGATACATGTGGGTGTTTTTGATCAGCATAAAGGATCAAGCAATGAGTACTTTCATGGCATTTCAAACAAGTGTTGAAGCTGAGGCAGGGAGGAAGATTGGAACTTTTTGCACAGATCATGGTGGAAAGTTCACAGCTCGGGCTTTTGTTGAGTATTGCACCAAGGAGGGTGTTCAACGTCACTTGACAGCTCCATATTCTCCTGAGAAAAATGGTGTAGTTGAGAGAAGGAACCAAACTGTCATGGGAATGGCAAGAAGCATGTTGAAAGCAATGAATATGCCCGGTTGGTTCTGGGGGGAGGCAGTGACCACAGCTATGTATGTGTTGAACCGATCTCCTACTCGGAGTGTTGAGAGAAAGACTCCATATGAGGTATGGCATGACAAGAAACCTAGTGTACATCATTTGCGCACTTTCGGTTGTGTGGCACATGTGAAACAGGGAAGCAAGCTCCTTAGCAAGCTTGAAGATCGAAGTATTCCAATGGTCTTCATTGGATATGAGCAAGGAAGTAAGGCGTGGAGGTTTTACAATCCGAACACGGAGAGTGTTCACGTGTCACGTGATGCTGTGTTTGAAGAAAACCACCCATGGAAGTGGGATGCAGCTGAGTCAAGTGAAGTGGTGAATGGTGAAGACATCTTTCGGGTAGAATACATCTTTCGTGATGAGAACCCTGGTGGAGTGAGTTCTTCCTCTTGTGACACAGGTCAGGGTGACAAAACCCCAGCTGAGGGAGTGTCTTCTATGACACAACTGAGGCATCAAGCATCCAAGGATGTGGAGTTTGTGTCACCTCCTTCCATGTCACCAGAAATGGATAGTGAGCTAAAAGAAGCACCACTTTGTTATCGTTCCATGAGAAATATTCTTCAGATGGTACCAAGCTATGAACCAGAAGAAGGAGGAGTAGATGAACTTCTTGTTGTCATAGGTGAAGAGCCATGCACAGCAAAAGAGGCCTTTAGGACCAAGGAGTGGCGCATTGCCATGATTGAGGAGCTCACATCCATTGAAGAGAACAAAACATGGTCGTTGGTACAACATCCGGAGGGTTATCGTGCCATTGGCTTGAAATGGGTGTTCAAGTTGAAGAAAGATGAACATGGGAATGTCATACGCGACAAAGCAAGGCTAGTTGCAAAGAGGTATGTGCAGAAGCAAGGAGTTGATTTTGAAGAAGTTTTTGCACCAGTTGCCAGGATGGAGTCTGTGAGGATTGTGTTAGCTGTTGCAGCTCATTTTGGGTGGCATGTTCATCACATGGATGTGAAGTCAGCCTTCTTGAATGGGAGTCTAGAAGGGGAGATCTATGTCACGCAACCTCCGGGTTTCATAGATGAAGGCAAGGAGAAGTGGGTTTTAAGACTTCACAAGGCATTGTATGGCTTGAGGCAAGCTCCTCGGGCATGGAACTGCAAACTTGATGAAAGTCTCAAGCAGCTCGGTTTCACACGGTGTAAATCAGAACATGGCTTGTATACTAAGCTTGGAGGTGAGGCAAGACTCATTGTGGGTGTATATGTTGATGACTTGCTGATTGTGGGGGAGAACATGGAGGAAATCAGTCGGTTCAAGGAGAAGATGAAGGAGAAGTTTTGCATGAGTGATCTAGGAAGCTTGTCTTACTATCTTGGTATTGAAGTAAAGCAAGGAAGACATGGTATTGAATTGTGTCAAGGAGCTTATGATGCAAAGTTGTTGGAAAGAAGTGGGATGATAAGTTGCAATGGGTGTGCCACTCCCATGGAATCCCGGTTGAAGCTTACCAAGAGAAGTACAGCACCACTCACTGATCCAACCACTTATCGCAGCATAATTGGTGGACTCAGGTATCTTCTACATACTCGGCCTGATCTTAGTTTTGGTGTTGGGTACTTAAGCAGGTTCATGTCAGAACCTCAAGAAGAACACATGGTGGCTTTGAAACATTTACTTCGGTATGTGGCAGCTACAATGAGGTATGGCTTGTCTTACAACCGAGGTGAAGGGAGTCTTGAGTTAAGGGGCTATAGTGATAGTGATTTTGGGGGAGATGTGGATGAACGGAGAAGCACAACAGGAGTCAGTTTCTTCCTAAGTGAAAATCCTATCAGCTGGTTATCTCATAAGCAAAAGGCTGTGGCAAAGTCCACATGTGAAGCTGAGTATGTGGCTGGAGCAGCTGCAGCAAGTCAGGCTGTTTGGCTCAGACATGTGCTAGAAGAAGTGACAAGAATTCAAGTACCTCCACCAGTGATTAAGATGGATAACACGGCAGCAATTGCTTTGGCAAGGAATCCAGTCTTGCATGATAGAAGTAAACACATTGACATCAAGTTTCACTTTGGCAGAGAATGTGTTGATAGAGGAGAAGTCATCTTGGAGCATGTTGGGACAAAAGATGAACTTGCTGATATCCTCACAAAGCCACTAGGAGGTACACACTTTCAGGAACTTCATGAGAAGATTGGAGTTCAGGAGATCAAACCTCAGAAGTAGGGGGAGATTGTTGAGTACTTCTGGAGGTTTATCAAAGTTTAGTTTCCTTATGTTTCAAGGAAATAAAGCACACATGACAAGAACCAGGGGTGTGTCCTGAGTCACATGTGTTGCACCGAGTCCTAGTGTGTGTGAGGGTGTTTTGGTTTGTTTTTCAAACACAACCCGGGGGGTTTTGGGCCATACGTGCATGGCACATGCATGTGCTGCATGTTTTCAAAAAATGTATGGTGCAAAACTGTAAGGGCCTCAGTTTTTGACACACATTTGCAGTGTTCATCACCACACCACACACCTCATTTGAGGAAGAAGGATGAACACAAATGAAGAGCAAGTAACAATTATCAACATGCTCATTAGAGAACAAACTTACACATTGCAAAAGTGGTATTTCCCACAGGTGATATAGATGGGCTGGACATATGAAAACTCCTACACTTTACTAAGGATGTCCATGCCAAGTTTCACCCAAATTCAAAACCTTTTTGAGGTCAGTTTGGGTATAGTTAGGAAGAGGGCAGTTTGAAACCATATTCAAATTCAAACTGTTTTTATCCCATGAATTTAAAAGTGGAAGGCATATTCTTACTCAGCACATTTTTGTGAGCTCACACACCAATTTTCACTCCATTTGGAGTTGATCTTGACATGAGCTAAGGGGGGAGAAATTCAAACTTTATTTGAATTTCAAACTGAACTTGTGCTGAAATTCATTCAAACCAAACCTCATTTGAACTTTGATCAATTCAAATGGCTCATGGGTGAATAATTTGAATTGCCAAGGGTAGTATGGGGTTCACTGTTTACAACAGTGATTAGGAGTAAATTTCAGAGGTTAAAACTGGAGGTGGGACCCACATGTCAGCCACTGCTCAGCTCAAACCGACAGAGACTTTTTCACTCGGGTCGCCGAGCCGCAGCGGTGATCGCCACCGAGGCCAGCCGCCGCGCCACCAGCTGCTTGCCCACGCGCGGGCGTGAGGCGGTGAAGAGCCTTCTTAAGGCGCCTGCCCCCTCCTCGGCCGAGGCACCACCGTTCTTCCCCGCAAGAACTCAGCGCCGGCCGAAAACTTCCGCAGCTTGGACTTGATCGGAGGACGCCGATCGCAGCTCCCTCCTTCCACTCCAGAGCCCCAGCAAGGTACTAGAGACCTTCCTCCATCCTCCCCGTTGCTAGAATTCAGTTGAAACCGATTGATATCGGCTGTGCCAAAAGATCAAACTCGGAACTTGGAACCGCCGCACCTAGGGCTCTCGTGGACAGCCCAACCAGGGCGTTGTCACGCCCGAGCCAAGGCAACCTTGGACGCGCAGGTGACCGGTGCTGCGCATCCCCGAGCCACAGCTCGAGTGGTTGCTCACCGGCGGCGAATTTCCACTTTTCCCCTTTCTGTGTGCAGAACGACCTTCGGATACGATTCTGTTTAATTCGTGCTCTAGAAAGGATTAGACGGCCTCAGGCCACTCTCACACGAGCTAGACACGGTAACGCACAAGTTGCCTTCACAACTCTGGGCCGGAGAACCTCTGTGCCCGGCGTAATTTGAGGTCTACTAATGGTGGAACGAACGGGCGGCATCGGGCGCACGGTGAGGACCTATTTTGGGCCTTCCCCGAGCTGCCTCGAGCTCATGTCGACCTTCTCTGAGGTCCACTGATGCTCCCCGACCGATTTCCCAAGTAGCTGAGGTGCTAGAGAAGTCAGCCGACATGGCCGAAGTCATTCCGAGGTGGCGGCTCGTCGCCGACCATGCTCCGGCCATTGTCATGAGCAGCTGACCCTAGAATCCTGTTCCCCGAGTAAAAGTAGGCAGGGGCGACCAGAATCGAGAAGTTTGGAGCTGTACAGCAGCCGGCGGCGAGCTCTCCGGCGAGATCCCTCGGCGGCGGGGCGCGGGTGTCGCGAGGTTGAAGAAGGGGGTGGACCCCAGCTGTCAGCGAGAGATATTTTGAATCGGGATCCGGCTGCGGCCGGGATCGGGTGTGCTGGCGCGCAAAATCCTTGTGGGCCGCGATGTGCCATCGCCTAGGCGTGCGACGCGTGTCCCCTGGGCCCACGCGCGAGTTTAAACTTTTTCCCGATTTTCAGATTTCCTTCAAACTTCGAATCCTCATAAATTTGGCTAGAAAGCTCCAAATTGAATGAACCAAATTTTGCTGGATTCAGCTCTCTGAGTAATTTCCAGAAAATCAAGTTTCACTTCATGAAATTCCTGATTTCTCCAGAATTAATTCCTCAAAGTTTAAACTGTTAGGAATTTTAACTGGAGAATCCTTTGGAGGAAAATCCTGAAATTTTACTGGGATGTTCACCAAACTGTCCTTGAACTACCATAAAAATTTCAGATCCATTTGAGCTCATCTGATCCACCTAATAGTGTGATTAGTGAAACTGTTCCAGAGAAAATAGAAAATGTTCAGAAACATTTTCAGAATTTTCTCTGAAATTGTTTAGCTCATAACTTTAGCTAGGAACCTTCAAATTAAGTGAAACCAAATCCATTAGGACCCTCTGAAAATCTAGTTTTCAGAAAGTCATAGTTTGTTTCATGAAAATCCTTAGAACACCCTAAAAGTCTTTAATTAAGGTCAAGGATATAATTAATTGTGGAGGGCTCAATTGAGCTTTGCTGCAACTAAAACTTTACCAAGTCTCTGTTTAGGTTGTAACCAAGCCACATTAAAAGTTTCACAGTCATTAGGTCTGTCTAGCAAGGGTTATAGACTTCACAACTTCAAAGTTAATACAAATGCATTTAAATTGATACATATGTTTCTTATATCATGTAGTCGCTAAGGTCGAGGAAGAACCCGAAGTCCTAGACTTCGTTAGTCTGGAGGAACAGCTAGCCTACGACCAAGAGCAGCAAGGCAAGCTCCGGTTTGCATTAACCTTTTTACAAATTTTTATTGTTTTGAGCACATACTTGTTTCCTTTATTCTGTGCATTGGAGTCTTGTTTGGAAGCCCCACTGCATAGCCAAGAGAACCATGGGTTGGGTTTAGGATTGCAAACCCCGTTAGCTACTGCATTGCTAGGATAGAGTAGGATTCGGTACAGGTCGAGTAGTTGGAACTACTCGCGAGCATAGGCTAGAGGCACTCGACTCGGGTAGTGATAGCACATGAAACACATGGCAAGAAAATGAGACCGAGCGGAGAGTAAGGGCAGCAGGACTTTGGGGCCTGTGTGCTGTAGCTCCGCTTGTGTCGATTGAGGACCGAGCCGTGTGCGGGCCTGTTGAACAAGCTAGAACAGTACCGAAGACCTACCGGCTATATGGGAACCGGGAAACTGATGTAACTCGGGTAGCTGGGTATTGAGGCATTGCCCGTCGTTCAGAGGGTAGGTTAAGAGCTCGAGGTGTAAATCGGCTGGCGGCACGGAGATGCACGTGCAGAGACCTCTTGCTCGGGACGATGGGACCGGTTCAATATTTGGCTAACGGGTGAAAGGGAGTCGCGTACGGCGTCCGTGATGGTTGTTGTAGGCAACATCGAGTACGGGCGTACGCGACGTGTTGTTCGGGTAACCCTGCAGGTGTAAATCGATTATAATCGCCGTCCCTCGCGGTCAGTGAGTACCACTTGTTCACTGTACCGTGACGTAGAAAGAACAGGCTAGTCACATGTTAAAATGTTGCTGATTGAAAGCTGGACATTGATTGTTAATGATATGCTGTAGCTTAGAGCTAACTAAAGTTCTTTTCAACTTTGGGCAAAGTACATGAGAGAAATGCGTTTCTTGTTTGATTGCGGCTCTCTCATGTGCCTTAGCGTAAGGTTCTCCACAACCTGCTGCTAAAACTTGAAAGTAAGGTTCTACTAATTAGGCGAGTCCTTGCAAATGATTTTTACCTCATGTAACCCATTACCCTCATGTAGAAGTTCCATGTTTATGTGAGACGGGTCAGACTTGCTGAGCCTTCGTGCTCACTGCTTGTGTTTGAAGCTTTTGCAGGGTTCTATGACGAAGGGACTCCCGAAGAGGAGACGGAACCCCAGGAGGGCACCCCGTCGAGTGGGAGTCGTGCACGCCGCAAAGTTAGTGTGCGTGTGTGCTAGCAAGGGCACGTTCAAGGGCTGAACGAGCACTTGATGCTTAGTCTACGCCCGCGAGTGTAGATTGAACTTATTTTGATGTAAACATGTTCATAACTTGTTTATGTAATAAAATTTCGCTTCCGCTTTGGACCTTTGACGTGTGTTATACGGTGCTGTGCAACGCAGCACCCCTCAGCGTGATCCTGGCTCGACAAGACCAATGGGGTCGTGTCAGCGTTGGTATCAGAGCTCGCTTGAGGTTTAACACAGTACAAAGGTCGTCTTTTTCAAAAATCCAGTGAGGAACGAGTTAGTAGCCCGTATAAGGATGTTATTAGTATATAGAAAGTGGCATATTAACCTATTTGTTATGTCGGAAAATCGTGTATCTCGGGACGTTTATGTCTTGGGGGGTACACGTAAGCATTGTCCACCAGTGCGCACAAGCTGAAGGGTGGAGCCCCACGGGTGGCAGGTAACCCGACCCGCTTTGATATCCTCTACGACTCTTCATGTCGTTTGGGGTATTCGAGCAACGTCTGTCCCTGGCGTGCGTGGTGCAATTTGGGAGACCCCGTCACGTGGTCTGAAACGTGAACACATAGCTCAAGGCGTGTTTGGCTTGAGAACATCCGGGCGAGTGATGACGGCCGGGTGTACTAACTGTATGGATTCCGGGCTCGGTGTGCAGCCGAGTCTGATGATTGTTTGAGTTTCTGCAGGTAGCCTGACCACGAAATGGTAGACGTGTAGCATCCGTGTGCGAGTGACGTTTAGTGCCACTGAAATAACGAAGCCGGCTAAGTCCGGTATAGGTTTTTCTTTGTGAGGACGTAGTACCGACATGATCTGGTGACGCATCGACGTCACACCCAACTAAATAAACAACTTCATTGCAAAAACTGGAAGGTTTTGATCCAAAGTAGTAAAACTTGATGTAACTCCTTCCCTTGAACAGGATATTCAAGTTAATAAGTTTTCAACTTATAGGATGTTAAGGACAGAGCACTCTGTTTTCAGCTGAATCAAGGCTGGAGTTAATCAGAGGTTAGAGGTTGAGTTCTTTCGAGGTTGGGGTCGTATGATACATTTCTGGAAAGCGTTGGAAGAGCTTTACAACTCTTCTGTTGAGGTCCAGAGGTGTTTCATCCCTTAACCAATCGAAAAATGCAGTAGAGTTGAAACTGTCCAGAAAACAGGACAGAGCAAAGACTCTCTGTAGACTCTCTGTAAATTAAGCATAACTTCCTGCATAAAAATCCAAAAATAGAAAATGAGGTAGTTCTGGAAAGCTTATGAGATGGGTCACAACTTTGTAACAGAAAGTTTTGTCATATTAGGAACAGAAGTAACTGAGATTCTTGGATCAAATCAGTACCTAAGGCAGGGAGGTGCTGTCCAATTGTTTCCCGAAATTCTGTTAACTTTGACATCTCAAAACTTGTGAACCAGGACAGATCTTAGGCCACGCAAACACTTTCTGGAAAGCTATTGAAGTTAGCTTTAACTTTGATGTTGAGCTCCAGAATTGGTTTTGCTTTTAAACCGGCCTAAATCAGGTTGAAATGGAAACTGGTCAGGGCTGTCATGGTAACAGCAGATCAGCAGTCAAATTTGTTTAAAAATTTGAACTATGTTTCCAAGTGTTATGGGTTCAATGACATATCTTATGTTATAACTCAATGGTTTACTGTTTAAATAAATATTTGACATTTCTCAAATATATTTTTACAGATGGTAGCAGATAAACAGTTGGAGAACGGGTGGGTAGTTTCCCACTGTTCTGACCGTAGCGGCTACCCGGAAGCATTGTGGCAAATGCTCCAATATTTCGGGTACAACCAGATGCCGCAATACTTCGCCAAGGCAGAAGGCGAAGAGGGGAACAAGACATGGACGATCCATGTCGAGGTTCCTGCAGGACCTACGCCACCCGGTTGGGTGCCATTCACCGTCACGGTGAGAGGGAGACAACCGGAAGGAATATGGCAAGTGGCAGCCCGTGACACTATGTCACGTTTCTGCCAACTACACGTGCAGGCCATGGAGGGCACTCCATACGCTCTCGTTCCTGCGGAGGGACGAGCTCAGCATGTGTGGGGAGAGAGGTACCTGGAGGCAACAGACCCGAGTTGCCCAAGGTACAACCCCGCGGAGGCAAATCTCAGCCTCCAAATGAGGGCGGGAAACGCTGTGATGGACAGTCAAGCTGTTCATACGGAGCATCTCGCCACCAAGCTCAAGGAGAGCACAAGCCGTGGAGATCATTTCGAGAGTGCTCACAGCGCACTCCGCAATGTGCTCCTTCCGACGATCAAGCGACTGAATGAACAACACAATCAGTTGCGTCGTCTGAAGAAGGCAAAGAAGAAGAGCCGTGTTGACATCGCGGCGTTGCAAGAGCTGGTGCAGACCCTAACCCAGCAGAATGAGGACCTTGCTCAAGAACGGGACGACGCTATTGAGGAAGGACAAGGCTGGGAAGAGGACTACAACCAAGCTATGGACGAGGTGCATGCTTTACAGGACCTCGTGCCCCCGGTGTTAGGCGTACCGGTAGTCTTGGGTCTTCCAGCAATGGGAGAACCCGGGATGGGAGAAGAGGTGGTAGACCCAGAGCCACCAGCAGAGGTACCGGAAGAGGACGACCCCCAGGAGGTCGAGTTCTACTCCGAGTAGAGGGTTACGGTTGCCAAGTAGGGCAGCCAGGGTAGCGTAACCCAACTTTTGTAATCGGTGACATGTCGTGTAGACAGTAGCGTATGTATAGGTAGTGACGACATGAGCATGACTTCTCGGAGATCCGAGAATAATGTATCTTGTATAAAGTTTATGCTTTATCAATATATGTGAACGTTGTGCAAATTAATCATGTGTCACTTCAATGCCTACTGTTGCGTATGGAATTTTAAGTAAGACATATGCTAATTGCTGCTGTTTTGAATTTTAGAATGACGCGTACTCGTGCCAACCCTGACGTTGGGGGTACCAGTCAAGGGGGAGAGACCTCCCAACCATCTCCCGAGGACTCCTCGGGACAGCAGCAGCAACAGCAACAGCAAACACCACCACCGCCACTGCCAACGGTTACCTTGGCCGACATTGTCGCGGCAATGGCGGGCTCGCATCAGCAGCACACAGAGTTGCTGCAGACTCTCATCGCCAATACGTCTCGCCCAGAGAGACGTCAAGATCGTGAGGAGCGCCAACAGAGCTCCTACTCCGACTTCCTGGCGACTCATCCCCCTGTATTCTCAAGGGCGGATGAACCACTTGACACGGACAACTGGCTCCGCGCCATAGAGATGAAGTTCGGGCTGCTCCAAATCAGCGAGCAGCGCAAGACTCAGTTCGCGGTCCAGCAGCTCCAAGGATCCGCGAGCGCGTGGTGGGCCAACTTCTGTGCTTCCCAGCCCACCGACCGAGTGATGACCTGGACGGAGTTCCGGACGGCCTTCAGGGCCTATCATATACCGCCAGGTCTGATGAAGAGGAAGACGTAGGAGTTCTTACACCTGCAACAAGGGAGCCGGAACACGCTGGAATACTCCAGGGCGTTTAACGATCTCGCGCTATATGCGTCGTATCATGCTGATACCGACGAGAAGCGGCAGGACCATTTTTACCAGGGGCTTAATCCGCTCCTGAAGGACAAGTTGGCGATGTTCAATCGCGGCAGCCTCAATGACATCATTGATGCTGCGATTGTTCAGGAGGACTCCGGTAAGGAGTTGGCGGCGGCAGAGCGAAAGCGAAGCGTGCCGCAGAGCAGCGGAGAAGGAGGCAGTCCTTCTCAGAAGTTTCGGATGGTGAATCGCCCACCATCAGGTCCACGCTGGCAGCCACCACAGCGGTCGATGCCGTTCCGCAGTCGTCCGTACTCTTCACCGGCATTCCGGCCGGCACTGCCAGTACCACCGCAACAACAACAACAGCAGCGGGCGATGCCGCGTGCATTTGCACCTCAGCAACGCATGCCGGGCTGTCGTCCACCGAGTACTCCACCAGCAGCGGCCACATGTTACAAGTGTGGTCGTCCAGGACACTTCATGAGCAGTTGCCCGGAGAGGCAAGGCGGCGGAGTGGCACCGCAGTTTCCGGGGAGGAATCAACCCCGGAACCCTACTAATGCGCGGCGGGCAAACCCTAGGCCCGGCACCGTCCACCAACTCACCATTGAGGACGTGCCGGAGGGCGAGCCAATCCTTGCGGGTATGTTCCAACTCAACCAGCATCCCGCTATAGTACTGTTTGATTCAGGCGCCACGCATAATTTTATTAGCCAAGCTTTCATTGCTAAACACAGTTTGCCAATACTACCCACCGATAGTCCTTATGTGATCTGTTCACCGGGTGGGAAGATTTCAGCAAGCATGATGGTCCCAAAAGCGCCATTGTGCTTAGAGGGTAGAGTTTACCCTACGTCTCTCATAATTTTAGAGGGACAAAAGGTCGATGTTATTTTAGGGATGTCGTGGTTAACCCGTCATGGCGCTGTTTTAGACACCGTCCTTCGAGTCGTGCACTTAAACTCAGAGGTGCACGGTTCTCACTCATTATTTCTGGACAGTCCGGAAATAAAACTTTCAAGTGTCTATCAGTCCACAACTATCAGATTGGAAGACATTCCAGTGGTCTGAGAGTTCCCTGATGTATTCCCGGATGATTTACCGGGAATGCCACCCGATAGAGAGGGGGAGTTCAAGATTGAACTGGCACCGGGAACCATGCCAATATCCCGAAGGCCGTACAAGATGGCGCCCAAGGAGTTGGCTGAACTGAAGACTCAGCTCACGGACCTTCTAGAGAAGGGTTTTATTAGGCCGAGCTCCTCACCATGGGGATGTTCGGCATTATTTGTCAAGAAGAAGGATGAGACGTTGCGACTTTGCGTGGACTACCGTCCATTAAATGCCGTAACCATCAAGAACAAGTACCCGTTGCCACGGATCGACATGTTGTTTGATCAGTTGGTGGAAGCAAAGATCTTTTCCAAGATGGATTTAAGATCTGGGTACCATCAGATTAAGATAAGGGCTGAGGACATTCCGAAGACGGCTTTCTCGACGAGGTACGGACTTTATGAGTACCTGGTCATGTCCTTCGGCCTCACCAATGCTCCAGCTCACTTCATGTACTTAATGAACTCGGTGTTCATGCCGGAGCTGGACAAGTTTGTCGTGGTCTTCATCGACGACATCCTAGTATATTCCAAGTCGGAGGAAGATCACAAGAAACATCTGCATATAGTCTTGCAACGGCTGCGGGATCACAAGTTATACGCAAAATTCAGCAAATGTGAGTTTTGGATATCGCAGGTGCCTTTCCTTGGGCATATCATCTCAGCGGAGGGTATCGCTGTGGACCCGAGCAAGATCACTCAAGTGCTGAATTGGAAATCCCCGAGAACTGTTCACGAGGTACGGAGTTTCCTCGGACTCACGGGATATTATCGGAGGTTCATCCCGAACTTCTCGAAGATTGCCAAGCCAATGACAGAGCTGCTGAAGAAGGCTACCAAATATGTTTGGAGTCCAACTTGTGAAGCAGCATTCAAGGCTTTAGTCAAGCACCTGACATCAGCACCGGTTTTGGCGCAGCCAGACACAACAAAACCGTTCGATGTGTACTGCGATGCATCCGGCATTGGGCTCGGGTGTGTGCTGATGCAAGACCGAAGAGCGGTCGTGTATGGATCACGGCAGCTTAGAAACCATGAGCAAAATTATCCAACTCACGACTTGGAGCTCGCTGCCGTGGTACTTGCACTGAAGATGTGGAGGCACTACCTACTCGGTAACCTCGTACATTTATATACCGACCACAAAAGCCTCAAGTACATATTCACTCAGAAGGAGCTGAACATGAGGCAACGAAGATGGTTAGAACTGATAAAGGATTACGAGATAGAGATCCATTATCATCCGGGCAAGGCAAACGTTGTGGCAGATGCGCTGAGCCGCAAGTCACACGTCAACAATCTGACCATCACACCGTTGGAAGGGAGCGAACCACCACTCCATGTGATTCCACATGGAGCTCTCTACAACCTAGCTTTGATCCCCACCATCCGTGAAGAGATAGCGGCAGCCCAGAAGAATGACAAGGGCATGTCACATTTACGGAGACGTGTAGACAGTGGGGAGTTGAAATGTTTCCGGAAGGACAGAGACGGCGTCCTATGGTTTAAGGACTGGATCGTCGTACCCCGAAACCTGGAGTTAAGGAAGAAAATCTTTGATGAGGCTCACTTATCAAAGTTTTGTATTCACCCCGGCAGCAACAAGATGTATCAAGAACTCAGAAGCAAGTTTTGATGGACACGGATGAAGCGAGAGACTGCGAAATACGTGTCCGAGCGTGATACATGTTGAAGGGTGAAGGCAGACCACATGCAGAAACCGGGACTGCTACAACCACTGGGCGTTCCTGCCTGGAAGTGGGAGGACGTGAGCATGGATTTCGTCGTCGGTTTACCCACCACCTTACAGAAACATGATTCGGTGTGGGTGATCGTCGATCGGCTCACCAAAGTTGCCCATTTCATCCCGGTCAACACCAACTACAACGCCAAGAAGTACGCTGAACTGTACATCTCACGGATCCTATGCTTATACGGCGTACCCCGTACCATCATATCGGACCGGGGCACTTTATTTGTGTCCCGTTTTTGGGAGCAGCTACACGCTGCCTTGGGGACGAAGCTGATCCGTAGTTCAGCCTACCACCCGCAGACGGATGGACAAACCGAGCGGGTAAATCAGATTCTAGAAGACATGCTACGAGCTTGCGCTATCGACCACGGCAAGAATTGGGATGATCACTTGCCGTTAGCCGAGTTCTCGTACAACAATGGGTACCAAGGCAGCATCAAGATGGCGCCCTACGAGGCGCTATACGGGAGAAAATGCCGCACACCATTGAACTGGTGTGAGTCTGGCGAAAGGGTTACCTTCGGGATTGACCTTGTCAACAACGCGGAAGAAAAGGTTCGACTAATTCAAGCGAACCTAAAAGCCGCTCAATCCCATCAGAAACAGTATGCGGACCGGAGAAGGCGCCCATTACAATTCGAAGTTGGAGATCACGTATATCTACGGGTGTCTCCAATGAAGGGCGTAAACAGATTTGGGGTGAGAGGAAAGTTGGCACCCCGATTCATCGGTCCATTCCAGATTACCGAAAGATGTGGATCAGTGGCATACCGGCTGAAGTTACCAGAAGCACTTTCCGGTGTGCACGACGTCTTTCACGTTTCCCAGCTGAGGAAGTGTCTTAAGCTATCAACTACCGTTTAGCTAAAGGATATTGAAGAACTGCAACCGGATCTCACCTATCGGGAGGAACTGGTGCAGATTATTGATGAAAAGGCCCGAACCACACGCAACCGTACGTTGTGGTTCTACAAGGTTCTATGGAGCAATCACTCCATGGACGAAGCGACATGGGAGAGCGAAGAATTCCTTCGCACTAACTACCCCAGCTTTTTCACGTCGCATATCCGGTAATTTTCCACCGTCCTCTCTCTCATTTTCACCTTATAATCTCGGGACGAGATTCTTTTAAGGGGGGGGGGGAATGTAAGGGCCTCAGTTTTTGACACACATTTGCAGTGTTCATCACCACACCACACACCTCATTTGAGGAAGAAGGATGAACACAAATGAAGAGCAAGTAACAATTATCAACATGCTCATTAGAGAACAAACTTACACATTGCAAAAGTGGTATTTCCCACAGGTGATATAGATGGGCTGGACATATGAAAACTCCTACACTTTACTAAGGATGTCCATGCCAAGTTTCACCCAAATTCAAAACCTTTTTGAGGTCAGTTTGGGTATAGTTAGGAAGAGGGCAGTTTGAAACCATATTCAAATTCAAACTGTTTTTATCCCATGAATTTAAAAGTGGAAGGCATATTCTTACTCAGCACATTTTTGTGAGCTCACACACCAATTTTCACTCCATTTGGAGTTGATCTTGACATGAGCTAAGGGGGGAGAAATTCAAACTTTATTTGAATTTCAAACTGAACTTGTGCTGAAATTCATTCAAACCAAACCTCATTTGAACTTTGATCAATTCAAATGGCTCATGGGTGAATAATTTGAATTGCCAAGGGTAGTATGGGGTTCACTGTTTACAACAGTGATTAGGAGTAAATTTCAGAGGTTAAAACTGGAGGTGGGACCCACATGTCAGCCACTGCTCAGCTCAAACCGACAGAGACTTTTTCACTCGGGTCACCGAGCCGCAGCGGTGATCGCCACCGAGGCCAGCCGCCGCGCCACCAGCTGCTTGCCCACGCGCGGGCGTGAGACGGTGCAGAGCCTTCTTAAGGCGCCTGCCCCCTCCTCGGCCGAGGCACCACCGTTCTTCCCCGCAAGAACTCAGCGCCGGCCGAAAACTTCCGCAGCTCGGACTTGATCGGAGGACGCAGATCACAGCTCCCTCCTTCCACTCCAGAGCCCCAGCAAGGTACTAGAGACCTTCCTCCATCCTCCCCGTTGCTAGAATTCGGTTGAAACCGATTGATATCGGCTGTGCCAAAAGATCAAACTCGGAACTTGGAACCGCCGCACCTCGGGCTCTCGTGGGCAGCCCAACCAGGGCGTTGTCATGCCCGAGCCAAGGCAACTTTGGACGCGCAGGTGACCGGTGCTGCTCATCCCCGAGCCACAGCTCGAGTGGTTGCTCACCGGCGGCGAATTTCCACTTTTCCCCTTTCTGTGTGCAGAACGACCTTCGGGTACAATTCTGTTTAATTCGTGCTCTAGAAAGGATTAGAGGGCCTCAGGCCGCTCTCACACGAGCTAGACACGGTAACGCACAAGTTGCCTTCACAACTCTGGGCCGGAGAACCTCTGTGCCCGGCGTAATTTGAGGTCTACTAATGGCGGAACGAACGGGCGGCATCGGGCGCACGGTGAGGACCTATTTCGGGCCTTCCCCGAGCTGCCTCGAGCTCATGTCGACCTTCTCTGAGGTCCACTGATGCTCCCCGACCGATTTCCCAAGTAGCTGAGGTGCTAGAGAAGTCAGCCGACATGGCCGAAGTCATTCCGCGGTGGCGGCTCGTCGCCGACCATGCTCCGGCCATTGTCATGAGCAGCTGACCCTAGAATCCTGTTCCTCGAGTAAAAGTAGGCAGGGGCGGCCAGAATTGAGAATTTTTGAGCTGTACAGCAGCCGGCGGCGAGCTCTCCGGCGAGATCTCTCGGCGGCGGGGCGCGGGTGTCGCGAGGTTGAAGAAGGGGGTGGACCCCAGCTGTCAGCAGGAGATATTTTGAATTGGGATCCGGCTGCGGCCGGGATCGGGTGTGCTGGCGCGCAAAATCCTTGTGGGCCGCGATGTGCCATCGCCTAGGCGTGCGACGCGTGTCCCCTGGGCCCACGCGCGAGTTTAAACTTTTTCCCGATTTTCAGATTTCCTTCAAACTTCGAATCCTCATAACTTTGGCTAGAAAGCTCCAAATTGAGTGAACCAAATTTTGCTGGATTCAGCTCTCTGAGTACTTTCCAGAAAATAAAGTTTCACTTCATGAAATTCCTTATTTATCCAGAATTAATTCCTCAAAATTTAAATTGTTAGGAATTTTAACCGGAGAATCCTTTGAAGGAAAATCCTGAACTTTTGCTGGGATGTTCACCAAAATATCCTTGAACTACCATAAAAATTTCAGATCCATTTGAGCTCATCTGATCCACCTAATAGTGTGATTAGTGAAACTGTTCCAGAGAAAATAGAAAATGTTCAGAAACATTTTCAGAATTTTCTCTGAAATTGTTTAGCTCATAACTTTAGCTAGGAACCTTCAAATTAAGTGAAACCAAATCCATTAGGACCCTATGAAAATCTAGTTTTCAGAAAGTCATAGTTTGTTTCATGAAAATCCTTAGAACACCCTAAAAGTCTTTAATTAAGGTCAAGGATATAATTAATTGTGGAGGGCTCAATTGAGCTTTGCTGCAACTAAAACTTTACCAAGTCTCTGTTTAGGTTGTAACCAAGCCACAGTAAAAGTTTCACAGTCATTAGGTCTGTCTAGCAAGGGTTATAGACTTCACAACTTCAAAGTTAATACAAATGCATTTAAATTGATACATATGTTTCTTATATCATGTAGTCGCTAAGGTCGAGGAGGAACCCGAAGTTCTAGACTTCGTTACTCCGGAGGAACAGCTAGCCTACGACCAAGAGCAGCAAGGCAAGCTCCGGTTTGCATTAACCTTTTTACAAATTTTTATTGTTTTGAGCACATACTTGTTTCCTTTATTCTGTGCATTAGAGTCTTGTTTGGAAGCCCCACTGCATAGCCAAGAGAACCATGGGTTGGGTTTAGGATTGCAAACCCCGTTAGCTACTGCATTGCTAGGATAGAGTAGGATTCGGTACAAGTCGAGTAGTTGGAACTACTCGCGAGCATAGGCTAGAGGCACTCGACTCGGGTAGTGATAGCACATGAAACACATGGCAAGAAAATGAGACCGAGCGGAGAGTAAGGGCAGCAGGACTTTGGGGCCTGTGTGCTGTAGCTCTGCTTGTGTCGATTGTGGACCGAGCCGTGTGCGGGCCTGTTGAACAAGCTAGAACAGTACCGAAGACCTACCGGCTATATGGGAACCGGGAAACTGATGTAACTCGGGTAGCTGGGTATTGAGGCATTGCCCGTCGTTCAGAGGGTAGGTTGAGAGCTCGAGGTGTAAATCGGCTGGCGGCACGGAGATGCGCGTGCAGAGACCTCTTGCTCGGGACGATGCGGTTCAATATTTGGCTAACGGGTGAAAGGGAGTCGCGTACGGCGTCCGTGATGGTTGTTGTAGGCAACATCGAGTACGGGCGTACGCGACGGGTTGTTCGGGTAACCCTGCAGGTGTAAATCGATTATAATCGCCGTCCCTCGCTGTCAGTGAGTACCACTTGTTCACTGTACCGTGACGTAGAAAGAACAGGCTAGTCACATGTTAAAATGTTGCTGATTGAAAGCTGGACATTGATTGTTAATGATATGCTGTAGCTTAGAGCTAACTAAAGTTCTTTTCAACTTTGGGCAAAGTACATGAGAGAAATGCGTTTCTTGTTTGATTGCGGCTCTCTCATGTGCCTTAGCGTAAGGTTCTCCACAACCTGCTGCTAAAACTTGAAAGTAAGGTTCTACTAATTAGGCGAGTCCTTGCAAATGATTTTTACCTCATGTAACCCATTACCCTCAGAAGTTCCATGTTTAGGTGAGACGGGTCAGACTTGCTGAGCCTTCGTGCTCACTGATTGTGTTTGAAGCTTTTGCAGGGTTCTATGAGGAAGGGACTCCCGAAGAGGAGACGGAATCCCAGGAGGGGAACCCCGTCGAGTGGGAGTCGTGCACGCCGCAAAGTTAGTGTGCGTGTGTGTTAGCAAGGGCACGTTCAAGGGCTGAACGTGCACTTGATGCTTAGTCTACGCCCGCGAGTGTAGACTGAACTTATTTTGATGTAAACATGTTCATAACTTGTTTATGTAATAAAATTTCGCTTCCGCTTTGGACCTTTGACGTGTGTTATACGGTGCTGTGCAACGCAGCACCCCTCAGCGTGATCCTGGCTCGACAAGACCAATGGGGTCGTGTCAGCGTTGGTATCAGAGCTCGCTTGAGGTTTAACACAGTACAAAGGTCGTCTTTTTCAAAAATCCAGTGAGGAACGAGTTAGTAGCCCGTATAAGGATGTTATTAGTATATAGAAAGTGGCATATTAACCTATTTGTTATGTCGGAAAATCGTGTATCTCGGGACGTTTATGTCTTGGGGGGTACACGTAAGCGCTGTCCACCAGTGCGCACAAGCTGAAGGGTGGAGCCCCACGGGTGGCAGGTAACCCGACCCGCTTTGATATCCTCTACGACTCTTCATGTCGTTTGGGGTATTCGAGCAACGTCTGTCCCTGGCGTGCGTGGTGCAATTTGGGAGACCCCGTCACGTGGTCTGAAACGTGAACACGTAGCTCAAGGCGTGTTTGGCTTGAGAACATCCGGGCGAGTGATGACGGCCGGGTGTACTAACTGTATGGATTCCGGGCTCGGTGTGCAGCCGAGTCTGATGATTGTTTGAGTTTCTGCAGGTAGCCTGACCACGAAATGGTAGACGTGTAGCATCCGTGTGCGAGTGACGTTTAGTGCCACTGAAATAACGAAGCCGGCTAAGTCCGGTATAGGTTTTTCTTTGTGAGGACGTAGTACCGACATGATCTGGTGACGCATCGACGTCACACCCAACTAAATAAACAACTTCATTGCAAAAACTGGAAGGTTTTGATCCAAAGTAGTAAAACTTGATGTAACTCCTTCCCTTGAACAGGATATTCAAGTTAATAAGTTTTCAACTTATAGGTTGTTAAGGACAGAGCACTCTGTTTTCAGCTGAATCAAGGCTGGAGTTAATCAGAGGTTAGAGGTTAAGTTCTTTCGAGGTTGGGGTCGTATGATACATTTCTGGAAAGCGTTGGAAGAGCTTTACAACTCTTCTGTTGAGGTCCAGAGGTGTTTCATCCCTTAACCAATCGAAAAATGCAGTAGAGTTGAAACTGTCCAGAAAACAGGACAGAGCAAAGACTCTCTGTAGACTCTCTGTAAATTAAGCATAACTTCTTGCATAAAAATCCAAAAATAGAAAATGAGATAGTTCTTGAAAGCTTATGAGATGGGTCACAACTTTGTAACAGAAAGTTTTGTCAGATTAGGAACAGAAGTAACTGAGATTCTTGGATCAAATCAGTACCTAAGGCAGGGAGGTGCTGTCCAATTGTTTCCCGAAATTCTGTTAACTTTGACATCTCATAACTTGTGAACCAGGACAGATCTTAGGCCACGCAAACACTTTCTGGAAAGCTATTGAAGTTAGCTTTAACTTTGATGTTGAGCTCCAGAATTGGTTTTGCTTTTAAACCGGCCTAAATCAGGTTGAAATGGAAACTGGTCAGGGCTGTCATGGTAACAGCAGATCAGCAGTCAAATTTGTTTAAAAATTTGAACTATGTTTCCAAGTGTTATGGGTTCAATGACATATCTTATGTTATAACTCAATGGTTTACTGTTTAAATAAATATTTGACATTTCTCAAATATATTTTTACAGATGGCAGCAGATAAACAGTTGGAGAACGGGTGGGTAGTTTCCCACTGTTCTGACCGTA
Source organism: Neostapfia colusana (assembly GCA_030760725.1). Taxonomy (NCBI): domain Eukaryota; kingdom Viridiplantae; phylum Streptophyta; class Magnoliopsida; order Poales; family Poaceae; genus Neostapfia; species Neostapfia colusana. Next base: position 38,590,871 of record JASWHV010000013.1, on the reverse strand, counting down.
GCGGATACCCGGAAGCATTGTGGCAAATGCTCCAATATTTCGGGTACAACCAGATGCCGCAATACTTCGCCAAGGCAGAAGGCGAAGAGGGGAACAAGACGTGGACGATCCATGTCGAGGTTCCTGCAGGACCTACGCCACCCAGTTGGGTGCCATTCACCGTCACGGTGAGAGGGAGACAACCGGAAGGAATATGGCAAGTGGCAGCCCGTGACACTATGTCACGTTTCTGCCAACTACACGTGCAGGCCATGGAGGGCACTCCATACGCACTCGTTCCGGTGGAGGGACGAGCTCAGCATGTGTGGGGAGAGAGGTACCTGGAGGCAACAGACCCGAGTTGCCCAAGGTACAACCCCGCGGAGGCAAATCTCAGCCTCCAAATGAGGGCGGGAAACACTGTGATGGACAGTCAAGATGTTCATACGGAGCATCTCGCCACCAAGCTCAAGGAGAGCACAAGCCGTGGAGATCATTTCGAGAGTGCTCACAGCGCACTCCGCAATGTGCTCCTTCCGAGGATCAAGCGACTGAATGAACAACACAATCAGTTGCATCGTCTGAAGAAGGCAAAGAAGAAGAGCCGTGTTGACATCGCGGCGTTGCAAGAGCTGGTGCAGACCCTAACCCAGCAGAATGAGGACCTTGCTCAAGAACGGGACGACGCTATTGAGGAAGGACAAGGCTGGGAAGAGGACTACAACCAAGCTATGGACGAGGTGCATGCTTTGCAGGACCTCGTGCCCCCGGTGTTAGGCGTACCGGTAGTCTTGGGTCTTCCAGCAATGGGAGAACCCGGGATGGGAGAAGAGGTGGTAGACCCAGAGCCACCAGCAGAGGTACCGGAAGAGGACGACCCCCAGGAGGTCGAGTTCTACTCCGAGTAGAGGGTTACGGTTACCAAGTAGGGCAGCCAGGGTAGCGTAACCCAACTTTTGTAATCGGTGACATGTCGTGTAGACAGTAGCGTATGTATAGGTAGTGACGACATGAGCATGACTTCTCGGAGATCCGAGAATAATGTATCTTGTATAAAGTTTATGCTTTATCAATATATGTGAACGTTGTGCAAATTAATCATGTGTCACTTCAATGCCTACTGTTGCGTATGGAATTTTAAGTAAGACATATGCTAATTGCTGCTGTTTTGAATTTCAGAATGACGCGTACTCGTGCCAACCCTGACGTTGGGGGTACCAGTCAAGCGGGAGAGACCTCCCAACCATCTCCCGAGGACTCCTCGGGACAGCAGCAGCAACAGCAACAGCAAACACCGCCACCGCCACTGCCAACGGTTACCTTGGCCGACATTGTCGCGGCAATGGCGGGCTCGCATCAGCAGCACACAGAGTTGCTGCAGACTCTCATCGCCAATACGTCTCGCCCAGAGAGACGTCAAGATCGTGAGGAGCGCCAACAGAGCTCCTACTCCGACTTCCTGGCGACTCATCCCCCTGTATTCTCAAGGGCGGATGAACCACTTGACGCGGACAACTGGCTCCGCGCCATAGAGATGAAGTTCGGGCTGCTCCAAATCAGCGAGCAACGCAAGACTCAGTTCGCGGTCCAGCAGCTCCAAGGATCCGCGAGCGCGTGGTGGGCCAACTTCTGTGCTTCACAGCCCACCGACCGAGTGATGACCTGGACGGAGTTCCGGACGGCCTTCAGGGCCTATCATATACCGCCAGGTCTGATGAAGAGGAAGACGCAGGAGTTCTTACACCTGCAACAAGGGAGCCAGAACGCGCTGGAATACTCCAGGGCGTTTAACGATCTCGCGCTATATGCGTCGTATCATGCTGATACCGACGAGAAGCGGCGGGACCATTTTTACCAGGGGCTTAATCCGCTCCTGAAGGACAAGTTGGCGATGTTCAATCGCGGCAGCCTCAATGACATCATTGATGCTGCGATTGTTCAGGAGGACTCCAGTAAGGAGTTGGCGGCGGCAGAGCGAAAGCGAAGCGTGCCGCAGAGCAGCGGAGAAGGAGGCGGTCCTTCTCAGAAGTTTCAGATGGTGAATCGCCCACCATCAGGTCCACGCTGGCAGCCACCACAGCGGTCGATGCCGTTCCGCAGTCGGCCGTACTCTTCACCGGCATTCCGGCCGGCACTGCCAGTACCACCGCAACAACAACAACAGCAGCGGGCGATGCCGCGTGCGTTTGCACCTCAGCAACGCATGCCGGGCTTTCGTCCACCGAGTACTCCACCAGCAGCGGCCACATGTTACAAGTGTGGTCGTCCAGGACACTTCACGAGCAGTTGCCCGGAGAGGCAAGGCGGCGGAGTGGCACCGCAGTTTCCGGGGAGGAATCAACCCCGGAACCCTACTAATGCACGGCGGGCAAACCCTAGGCCCGGCACCGTCCACCAACTCGCCATTGAGGACGTGCCGGAGGGCGAGCCAATCCTTGCGGGTATGTTCCAACTCCACCAGCATCCCGCTATAGTACTGTTTGATTCAGGCGCCACGCATAATTTTATTAGCCAAGCTTTCATTGCTAAACACAGTTTGCCAATACTACCCACCGATAGTCCTTATGTGATCTGTTCACCGGGTGGGAAGATTTCAGCAAGCATGATGGTCCCAAAAGCGCCATTGTGCTTAGAGGGTAGAGTTTACCCTACGTCTCTCATAATTTTAGAGGGACAAAAGGTCGATGTTATTTTAGGGATGTCGTGGTTAACCCGTCACGGCGCTGTTTTAGACACCGTCCTTCGAGTCGTGCACTTAAACTCAGAGGTGCACGGTTCTCACTCATTATTTCTGGACAGTCCGGAAATAAAACTTTCAAGTGTCTATCAGTCCACAACTATCAGATTGGAAGACATTCCAGTGGTCTGAGAGTTCCCTGATGTATTCCCGGATGATTTACCGGGAATGCCACCCGATAGAGAGGTGGAGTTCAAGATTGAACTGGCACCGGGAACCATGCCAATATCCCGAAGGCCGTACAAGATGGCGCCCAAGGAGTTGGCTGAACTGAAGACTCAGCTCACGGACCTTCTGGAGAAGGGTTTTATTAGGCCGAGCTCCTCACCATGGGGATGTTCGGCATTATTTGTCAAGAAGAAGGATGAGACGTTGCGACTTTGCATGGACTACCGTCCATTAAATGCCGTAACCATCAAGAACAAGTATCCGTTGCCACGGATCGACATGTTGTTTGATCAGTTGGTTGAAGCAAAGATCTTTTCCAAGATGGATTTAAGATCCGGGTACCATCAGATTAAGATAAGGGCTGAGGACATTCCGAAGACGGCTTTCTCGACGAGGTACGGACTTTATGAGTACCTGGTCATGTCCTTCGGCCTCACCAATGCTCCAGCTCACTTCATGTACTTAATGAACTCGGTGTTCATGCCGGAGCTGGACAAGTTTGTCGTGGTCTTCATCGACGACATCCTAGTATATTCCAAGTCGGAGGAAGATCACAAGAAACATCTGCGTATAGTCTTGCAACGGCTGCGGGATCACAAGTTATACGCAAAATTCAGCAAATGCGAGTTTTGGATATCGCAGGTGCCTTTCCTCGGGCATATCATCTCAGCGGAGGGTATCGCTGTGGACCCGAGCAAGATCACTCAAGTGCTGAATTGGAAATCCCCGAGAACTGTTCACGAGGTACGGAGTTTCCTCGGACTCGCAGGATATTATCGGAGGTTCATCCCGAACTTCTCGAAGATTGCCAAGCCAATGACAGAGCTGCTGAAGAAGGCTACCAAATATGTTTGGAGTCCAACATGTGAAGCAGCATTCAAGGCTTTAGTCAAGCACCTGACATCAGCACCGGTTTTGGCGTAGCCAGACACAACAAAACCGTTCGATGTGTACTGCGATGCATCCGGCATTGGGCTCGGGTGTGTGCTGATGCAAGACCGAAGAGTGGTCGCGTATGGATCACGGCAGCTTAGAAACCATGAGCAAAATTATCCAACTCACGACTTGGAGCTCGCTGCCGTGGTACTTGCACTGAAGATGTGGAGGCACTACCTACTCGGTAACCTCGTACATTTATATACCGACCACAAAAGCCTCAAGTACATATTCACTCAGAAGGAGCTGAACATGAGGCAATGAAGATGGTTAGAACTGATAAAGGATTACGAGATAGAGATCCATTATCATCTGGGCAAGGCAAACGTTGTGGCAGATGCGCTGAGCCGCAAGTCACACGTCAACAATCTGACCATCACACCGTTGGAAGGGAGCGAACCACCACTCCATGTGATTCCACACGGAGCTCTCTACAACCTAGCTTTGATCCCCACCATCCGTGAAGAGATAGCGGCAGCCCAGAAGAATGACAAGGGCATGTCACATTTACGGAGACGTGTAGACAGTGGGGAGTTGAAATGTTTCCGGAAGGACAGAGACGGCGTCCTATGGTTCAAGGACCGGATCGTCGTACCCCGAAACCCGGAGTTAAGGAAGAAAATCTTTGATGAGGCTCACTTATCAAAGTTTTCTATTCACCCCGGCAGCAACAAGATGTATCAAGAACTCAGAAGCAAGTTTTGGTGGACACGGATGAAGCGAGAGACTGCGAAATACGTGTCCGAGTGTGATACATGTCGAAGGGTGAAGGCAGACCACATGCAGAAACCGGGACTGCTACAACCACTGGGCGTTCCTGCCTGGAAGTGGGAGGACGTGAGCATGGATTTCGTCGTCGGTTTACCCACCACCTTACAGAAACATGATTCGGTGTGGGTGATCGTCGATCGGCTCACCAAAGTTGCCCATTTCATCCCGGTCAACACCAACTACAACGCCAAGAAGTACGCTGAACTGTACATCTCACGGATCCTATGCTTATACGGCGTACCCCGTACCATCATATCGGACCGGGGCACTTTATTTGTGTCCCGTTTTTGGGAGCAGCTACACGCTGCCTTGGGGACGAAGCTGATCCGTAGTTCAGCCTACCACCCGCAGACGGATGGACAAACCGAGCGGGTAAATCAGATTCTAGAAGACATGCTACGAGCTTGCGCTATCGACCACGGCAAGAATTGGGATGATCACTTGCCGTTAGCCGAGTTCTCGTACAACAATGGGTACCAAGCCAGCATCAAGATGGCGCCCTACGAGGCGCTATACGGGAGAAAATGCCGCACACCATTGAACTGGTGTGAGTCTGGTGAAAGGGTTACCTTCGGGATTGACCTTGTCAACAACGCGGAAGAAAAGGTTCGACTAATTCAAGCGAACCTAAAAGCCGCTCAATCCCGTCAGAAACAGTATGCGGACCGGAGAAGGCGCCCATTATAATTCGAAGTTGGAGATCACATATATCTACGGGTGTCTCCAATGAAGGGCGTAAACAGATTTGGGGTGAGAGGAAAGTTGGCACCCCGATTCATCGGTCCATTCCAGATTACCGAAAGATGTGGATCAGTGGCATACCGGCTGAAGTTACCAGAAGCACTTTCCGGTGTGCACGACGTCTTCCACGTTTCCCAGCTGAGGAAGTGTCTTAAGCTATCAACTACCGTTCAGCTGAAGGATATTGAAGAACTGCAACCGGATCTCACCTATCGGGAGGAACCGGTGCAGATTATTGATGAAAAGGCCCGAACCACACACAACCGTACGTTGTGGTTCTACAAGGTTCTATGGAGCAATCACTCCATGGACGAAGCAACATGGGAGAGCGAAGAATTCCTTCGCACTAACTACCCCAGCTTTTTCACGTCGCATATCCGGTAATTTTCCACCGTCCTCTCTCTCATTTTCACCTTATAATCTCGGGACGAGATTCTTTTAAAGGGGGGGGAATGTAAGGGCCTCAGTTTTTGACACACATTTGCAGTGTTCATCACCACACCACACACCTCATTTGAGGAAGAAGGATGAACACAAATGAAGAGCAAGTAACAATTATCAACATGCTCATTAGAGAACAAACTTACACATTGCAAAAGTGGTATTTCCCACAGGTGATATAGATGGGCTGGACATATGAAAACTCCTACACATTACTAAGGATGTCCATGCCAAGTTTCACCCAAATTCAAAACCTTTTTGAGGTCAGTTTGGGTATAGTTAGGAAGAGGGCAGTTTGAAACCATATTCAAATTCAAACTGTTTTTATCCCATGAATTTAAAAGTGGAAGGCATATTCTTACTCAGCACATTTTTGTGAGCTCACACACCAATTTTCACTCCATTTGGAGTTGATCTTGACATGAGCTAAGGGGGGAGAAATTCAAACTTTATTTGAATTCAAACTGAACTTGTGCTGAAATTCATTCAAACCAAACCTCATTTGAACTTTGATCAATTCAAATGGCTCATGGGTGAATAATTTGAATTGCCAAGGGTAGTATGGGGTTCACTGTTTACAACAGTGATTAGGAGTAAATTTCAGAGGTTAAAACTGGAGGTGGGACCCACATGTCAGCCACTGCTCAGCTCAAACCGACAGAGACTTTTTCACTCGGGTCGCCGAGCCGCAGCGGTGATCGCCACCGAGGCCAGCCGCCGCGCCACCAGCTGCTTGCCCACGCGTGGGCGTGAGGCGGTGTAGAGCCTTCTTAAGGCGCCTGCCCCCTCCTCGGCCGAGGCACCACCGTTCTTCCCCGCAAGAACTCAGCGCCGGCCGAAAACTTCCGCAGCTCGGACTTGATCGGAGGACGCCGATCGCAGCTCCCTCCTTCCACTCCAGAGCCCCAGCAAGGTACTAGAGACCTTCCTCTGTCCTCCCCGTTGCTAGAATTCGGTTGAAACCGATTGATATCGGCTGTGCCAAAAGATCGAACTCGGAACTTGGAACCGCCGCACCTCGGGCTCTCGTGGACAGCCCAACCAGGGCGTTGTCACGCCCGAGCCAAGGCAACCTTGGACGCGCAGGTGACCGGTGCTGCTCATCCCCGAGCCACAGCTCGAGTGGTTGCTCACCGGCGGCGAATTTCCACTTTTCCCCTTTCTGTGTGCAGAACGACCTTCGGGTACGATTCTGTTTAATTCGTGCTCTAGAAAGGATTAGAGGGCCTCAGGCCGCTCTCACACGAGCTAGACACGGTAATGCACAAGTTACCTTCACAACTCTGGGCCGGAGAACCTCTGTGCCCGGCGTAATTTGAGGTCTACTAATGGCGGAACGAACGGGCGGCATCGGGCGCACGGTGAGGACCTATTTCGGGCCTTCCCCGAGCTGCCTCGAGCTCATGTCGACCTTCTCTGAGGTCCACTGATACTCCCCGACCGATTTCCCAAGTAGCTTTGGTGCTAGAGAAGTCAGCCGACATGGCCGAAGTCATTCCGAGGTGGCGGCTCGTCGCCGACCATGCTCCGGCCATTGTCATGAGCAGCTGACCCTAGAATCCTGTTCCCCGAGTAAAAGTAGGCAGGGGCGGCCAGAATCGAGAATTTTGGAGCTGTACAGCAGCCGGCGGCGAGCTCTCCGGCGAGATCCCTCGGCGGCGGGGCGCGGGTGTCGCGAGGTTGAAGAAGGGGGTGGATCCCAGCTGTCAGCAGGAGATATTTTGAATCGGGATCCGTCTGCGGCCGGGATCGGGTGTGCGGCCGCGCAAAATCCTTGTGGGCCGCGATGTGCCATCGCCTAGGCGTGTGACGCGTGTCCCCTGGGCCCACGCGCGAGTTTAAACTTTTTCCCGATTTTCAGATTTCCTTCAAACTTCGAATCCTCATAACTTTGGCTAGAAAGCTCCAAATTGAGTGAACCAAATTTTGCTGGATTCAGCTCTCTGAGTACTTTCCAGAAAATCAAGTTTCACTTCATAAAATTCCTTATTTCTCCAGAATTAATTCCTCAAATTTAAACTGTTAGGAATTTTAACTGGAGAATCCTTTGGAGGAAAATCCTGAAATTTTGCTGGGATGTTCAACAAAATATCCTTGAACTACCATAAAAATTTCAGATCCATTTGAGCTCATATGATCCACCTAATAGTGTGATTAGTGAAACTGTTCCAGAGAAAATAGAAAATGTTCAGAAACATTTTCAGAATTTTCTCTGAAATTGTTTAGCTCATAACTTTAGCTAGGAACCTTCAAATTAAGTGAAACCAAATCCATTAGGACCCTCTGAAAATCTAGTTTTCAGAAAGTCATAGTTTGTTTCATGAAAATCCTTAGAACACCCTAAAAGTCTTTAATTAAGGTCAAGGATATAATTAATTGTGGAGGGCTCAATTGAGCTTTGCTGCAACTAAAACTTTACCAAGTCTCTGTTTAGGTTGTAACCAAGCCACAGTAAAAGTTTCACAGTCATTAGGTCTTTATAGCAAGGGTTATAGACTTCACAACTTCAAAGTTAATACAAATGCATTTAAATTGATACATATGTTTCTTATATCATGTAGTCGCTAAGGTCGAGGAGGAACCCGAAGTCCTAGACTTCGTTACTCCGGAGGAACAGCTAGCCTACGACCAAGAGCAGCAAGGCAAGCTCCGGTTTGCATTAACCTTTTTACAAATTTTTATTGTTTTGAGCACATACTTGTTTCCTTTATTCTGTGAATTAGAGTCTTGTTTGGAAGCCCCACTGCATAGCCAAGAGAACCATGGGTTGGGTTTAGGATTGCAAACCCCGTTAGCTACTGCATTGCTAGGATAGAGTAGGATTCGGTACAAGTCAAGTAGTTGGAACTACTCGCGAGCATAGGCTAGAGGCACTCGACTCGGGTAGTGATAGCACATGAAACACATGGCAAGAAAATGAGACCGAGCGGAGAGTAAGGGCAGCAGGACTTTGGGGCCTGTGTGCTGTAGCTCCGCTTGTGTCGATTGAGGACCGAGCCGTGTGCAGGCCTGTTGAACAAGCTAGAACAGTACCGAAGACCTACCGGCTATATGGGAACCAGGAAACTGATGTAACTCGGGTAGCTGGGTATTGAGGCATTGCCCGTCGTTTAGAGGGTAGGTTGAGAGCTCGAGGTGTAAATCGGCTGGCGGCACGGAGATGCGCGTGCAGAGACCTCTTGCTCGGGACGATGGGACCGGTTCAATATTTGGCTAACGGGTGAAAGGGAGTCGCGTACGGCGTCCGTGATGGTTGTTGTAGGCAACATCGAGTACGGGCGTACGCGACGGGTTGTTCGGGTAACCCTGCAGGTGTAAATCGATTATAATCGCCGTCCCTCACGGTCAGTGAGTACCACTTGTTCACTGTACCGTGACGTAGAAAGAACAGGCTAGTCACATGTTAAAATGTTGCTGATTGAAAGCTGGACATTGATTGTTAATGATATGCTGTAGCTTAGAGCTAACTAAAGTTCTTTTCAACTTTGGGCAAAGTACATGAGAGAAATGCGTTTCTTGTTTGATTGCGGCTCTCTCATGTGCCTTAGCGTAAGGTTCTCCACAACCTGCTGCTAAAACTTGAAAGTAAGGTTCTACTAATTAGGCGAGTCCTTGCAAATGATTTTTACCTCATGTAACCCATTACCCTCATGTAGAAGTTCCATGTTTAGGTGAGACGGGTCAGACTTGCTGAGCCTTCGTGCTCACTGCTTGTGTTTGAAGCTTTTGCAGGGTTCTATGAGGAAGGGACTCCCGAAGAGGAGACGGAACCCCAGGAGGGGAACCCCGTCGAGTGGGAGTCATGCACGCCGCAAAGTTAGTGTGCGTGTGTGCTAGCAAGGGCACGTTCAAGGGCTGAACGTGCACTTGATGCTTAGTCTACGCCCGCGAGTGTAGACTGAACTTATTTTGATGTAAACATGTTCATAACTTGTTTATGTAATAAAATTTCGCTTCCGCTTTGGACCTTTGACGTGTGTTATACGGTGCTGTGCAATGCAGCACCCCTCAGCGTGATCCTGGCTCGACAAGACCAATGGGGTCGTGTCAAAAACCCGGGATAAGATTGTTGTAAACGTGTGGCTTTCGGCTAATGAAAAGGGAGAACACGCTGGTGTTTGTTGAGCGCTGCCACAACTCATCCGACTCAATTTTCTTCAGTTCTCCACTCGAGTTTTGGATCTATACCACACTTCTTGATTCCCTACACGATTTGCATCACAAATCCGTGAGTGTTCTGTGAGGAAAACACCCAACATAAGCCATATCTCGTCAAGAAGGCCGTCTTCGGGATATCCTCCTCCCGGATTTTTATTTGATGATACCCGGACCGAAGGTCCATCTTGGAGAACATACTTGCACCCACAAGCTGATCAAACATGATGTCAATATGGGGCAGTGGATATTTGTTCTTGATGGCGACGGCGTTGAGTGGCCGGTAATCCACACACAGATTCAAGGTTTCATCCTTCTTCTTTACGAACAGCGCCGAGCATCCCCAACGCGAGGAACTCGGTCTAATGAAAACTTTGCTCAACAGATCATTGAGCTGTTCTATCAATTCAGCCAGCTTGTTCGGAGCCATTTTGTATGGTCTCCGTGATATGGGAGTAGTCCCAGGTGCCAGTTCTATCTTGAACTCCACATCCCGTTCAGGTGGCATGCCCGGAAGGTCATCCGGAAACACGTCGGGGTATTCCCGGACTACAGGGATGTCCTCTAGCTTGGAAGCTTCAGTAGTATAGGTGGCTGAAACTTCTGGGACTGGATTGTCTAGTATGAGGGACTGCGGACGGTGTAGTGGGGAGTTGAGGTGAACCGTCCGTGATAAGGTTTCTAGGACAGCGCTATGGTAACTGAGCGATGACATCCCTAAGATTGCATCAATCTTCTGCCCCTCAAGAATAATCATAGTAGTGGTATATATCTTCCCACCTAAGCACAGTGGTGCTTTCGGAATCATCATAGTTGCTGAAATCTTTCCTCCCGGTGAGCAGATCATATAAGAGCACTCGGTTGGAAAGACTCCCAGTTGATGCTTAACCACATGTGATGCACTTACAAAGTTGTGGGTTGCACCAGAATCAAATAATATGATGATTGCTTGATCGTTGAGAGTGAACGCCCGCCAGCACGTTTTCTCCCTCTGGGGCGTCCTCATTGTCGAGGTTGCGAACGGCCCCAGTTCGCTGACCAACCTTCTTGACCAGAGGTCGGCCTCGAGCACCGCCCTGATACTGGGCTTGCCCGCTGCTCTGCTGCCCCTGGGGACAATCCTTCGAGAAATAGCCCGCCTGGCCACACGTGTAGCAGTTGTAGCAAGGCGGTCCTCTGCTGATCGGCGGACGGAAACTCAGGGTGCGTTGGGGCATTGGAAACACACGGGGTACCATCTGCTGCTGCTGTTGCGGTCGCGGTGGTGGCATCGGCGGTCAGAACGGGGGTGGCTTGAAAGAACGACCCCCGAACTGCGGAGGTCGTGCCGGTGGATGCCACTGCTGACCGGATGGTGTCGGATACACCATGCGGTATTTTCGAGGAGCTCCACCCCCGCTGCTTGGTGGAGCGCTTCGCTTTCGCTGCTCAGCTGCCAATTATCGCTGAGCATCCTCTTGCATGATCGTGGCATTGACGAGATCATTGAACGTGCCGCGATTGCATTGTACGAGATGCGTCTTCATCTCGGGGTTTAACCCCCGATAGAACTGCTCCCGTTTCTTCTCCTCGGTGGAGACATAATCCGACGCATACTGCACCAGATGGTTGAAGGCACGGGAGTAGTCGTGGGCACTCCTCCCGCCCTGCTTCAGCTCCAAGAACTCTTGGAACTTCCGCTTCATTATCCCAGGAGGGATATGGTAGGTGCGGAACGCCTCCCGGAATTCTGCCCATTCCACGGTGTTGCCAGCAGGTAGCGAGGCGACATAGTTCGCCCACCACGCACCAGCGGCACCGTGAAGCTGCTGTGCCGCGAAGAGAGTCTTCTGCCGCTCCGTGCATTGGAGCAGCCCGAACTTAGACTCGATCGTCCACAGCCAGTTGTTGGCCTCCAGGGGTTCTGCCGCTTTAGTGAACACCAGAGGGTGCGTACTGATGAAGTCCGAGTATGTCACAGTGTGGGGCTCATGAGGCCCTCTCTCTTGACGCCCCCTCCCCCCCCGCCTGGGACGTATTTTGCATGATCGTGTGGAGCAGATCGGTCTGCTCCTCACGATTGCCCACCAGTGCCGCGATCACATCCGCTAGTGTAAGCTGAGGCGGCGGTGGTGGTTGTTGTTGCGGGGTACTGTCGTAGGCAGGTGGCTGGGAGTCATCACCCCCCTGCTGGCTAGAGCCACCGACCTCATGCGTGGCCTGTGTACGAACCATCTGCAACCATATGACAATAAAAATCAGTCCCGCAACATACTTCATGCAGTCCAATAAAATAGGCGTAAAACATAATGACAGTAAAAACATGCGATACATCTCGTACATAGATAATGTAATAACTTTGCACAAGCTACACCATTAGCAGACCAAATACAAGCTAGTTAAATCAAAATTTACAGACTTCCTCTTTGGAAGTTCATCTCAACTAGATTTGTTCACTACGAGACATTAATATCGCTTTGTCATCACGTATACTACCCTTCTATCTTCAATACGACACAAACATGGTCTCTAGCAAAAGAGACTTGAGTAGTAAATATACCCAACTCTTTCACTAGTTGAAGATAACATCTCCTGAGTATGTTTTTACCCCATTGGAAGTATTTAAACCCCCTAGGGTACAACAATCTCTCAATTGAGTTCACTGTCATCCCTCTGCCAGAATGAACAGTTTCTACATATTCCAGATTTAGACCTGGTACATGGCATTTTAATAACTCAAGTTGAATACCAAAGTTAAAGTTAACTTCAGTAGCTTTCCAACGAGTATTTATTTGCCCTCAGATCAGCTATGGTTAAGAAGTTATGATAATTCAAAGTCAACAGAGTTTCTGGAAGAATTTCAACAGCACCTCCTTTGGAAGTTGATGTTTTCAACTCTAATTTCCACTGAATTCTGTGCTGAAATTGCAGAAACTTTGAATTACAAAGATGTGAAATATATTCTACCCTTTCCAAAAATTTATATTATGAAAATTTTAGATTTTTCTACAGGAAGTTATGCTTGAGAAACAGAACAGTCCAGAGAGTGTTTTGAATCTGTCCTGGTTCTGGACAGTTTACAATCATCTGGCGTTTCAACCAGTTTAAGGTGTGATGCTGCTCTGGAAGTCTACAACAAAGCTGTAGAGTACTCAAACTCCTTTCCAGAACTATATCCCACACACCATTGGCTAAATAATCTGTGATTTATGCTCTGTTACAGTTTAGCAGACTTGCTGCTAAAACAGAGCACTCTGTTTTTCAATCCCTTTGAGCTAAACTAATCCACTGTTGCATTTTTCTACCCAACCAGGGTCCTAAATATTGAAACTTGGTTATTTTAGTTCCTTGTTACCATTATCTTTAATGCAAATGCCTATTACATATCGGTACTACGTTCCTCACAAAAAGCAAATCCTAACCGGATTATACCAGCATATACGTCTCAATTGTGGCACTAAACGGTCTCTTGCACACGTGTACTACACGGGATACATACGTGGTTAATACCTGCAGAAGAACACTCAATAGTGATGCACTCAAAGGTTGTTATCGTTTCAGGCAGTTCCATATTTGAAAGTAAATACATACGCCCGTATCATTGCCATACCGCCGTCCTTGAGTTAAGCCACGTCTCAAGGTATGTGATCATGTTTTCACACCACACGACGGGGAACCCGAGTAGAGCGTGAACGGGTCGTCACGGTTGAGAATTTTATCAACCCAACAGATACCACCTACTGCCCTGCAGGGCATGCCGATGGCAAGCGCTGCGTATGTCCTCCTAGGCTATTTCCAGAAGAACACACTATCGCGTTACTGACAACACGATGGGGTCTCCACTTGCTTGCCTAATGCACGCTAGGGACCAGCGTTTCATATGAACTCAGGAACATGAAGATTCCAAGAGTTTCATATTAACGTCTCACACCAAGCTGTGAGACCTATCCCTGAACCACATTCCTCGTCAGGGGAGCGAACCGAAATTGAACCGCTTTCTGTGGCGTTCCTTACCATTCTTACCTGAGCGTAGGTGCGTGTTACGTAATCAAAATTCAGAATTATAACACATATGTTAGTCATGCCACTTTAAGTAACTATAGTAATATGGTCCTTACATGGGCATACTAGCGAATCCTTACCGCAATCCTAAGTTTTCCTGTAATACAGTCCTTAATTATGTGCTATCCCCTAAGCAGCTCTGATGCTTGCCTATGGCAGACCGGAATCCGCACGCCCAGGATCTCAGAGGGTGGTGCCGCACGATGCGACACCCGACAGCACCCATGATAAGGAAACATTGTATTACATAGAAAACAACTGAATATGTACAAAGTAGTACAAGACTTCGGTTACAAACTAAGTATTGAGATTACAACAGCGGAAGCTAAGTTTATACAACTCACGCCCATCTATCTAGCAAAAGTTGGTTGCCCAGCCCTATGGACAACCCACACTAGCTGCACTCCTCAGCTCAGTGCGGTGCGTACGGCTCCCACTCAGCCGTGGTCCCCGACGGAGGTAGCCGTCGCCAGAGGACTCGTAACCCGAGTTCGTGGGTAGTCATCACCTGAAAAACATTTATAGAAGCAACCGTGAGCATGATGGCTCAACAAGACTTAACCGACTCCCTATCCATGAAACTCTACATGCAGTTCACGATGAACATGGGATGGAAGTTGCAGCAAACAGACACGCCTATAAGTTCATCCTTAGTTCATCTTTTAGCCAAAAATTAACAGTTCATGAATCTGAAATTTAGTAAGCGATATTTGGTGGCACACATGTCACAATACAATTTATACATATCAGCAGAATTGAATTACAACATTCCATAATTTATCTACGTCACGACGCAGTGAACAATCTGTAAGAGCCTAAGTTTTTGGCACATATTCAAAGTGTTCATCACCACACACACACTTCATCTGAAGAAACTTTGTGAACACATTTGAAGAGCAAGTAAACACAATCAACATGATTATTAGAGAATAAACTCACAAAATGCAAAAGTGGCATTTCCCACATGCATCATCTAGGGGCTGAGCATATGAAAAACTCCAACACCTTGCAAGGAATGCTCATGCCAAAATTCACCCAAATCCAAAACCTTTTGGGGTATTTTTGGGTATAGCTAGAAAGGGGTTAGTTTGAACCCAAATTCAAATTCAAACTACTTCCATTCCATAAGTTCAAAAGTGGGAGGCTAATTCCTACTCAGCACAATTTTGTGAGCTTACACACCAATTTTCACTCCATTTGGAGTTGATCTTGACATGAGCTAAGTTTAGCAAATTCAAATTCAATTTGAATTTCAAACTGCATATGTGCTGAAAATTAATTCAAACACTTCACAATTTGAATTCTATCAACTTCAAATGGGCTTGTGGTTGATAATTCAAAAATGAGAGGGTATTTGGGTCTCTACTGTTTAGAGCAGTGGGAAAAATGTAATTTCAGAGGTTAAACCTCGGGTGGGACCCACATGTCAGCCTCAATAGCCAAAGCAACCGACTGAGGGGTTCAACCCGGTTTCTTGCGCCGGCTCGGGCTGCCGCCACGGCAAGAATCGATCGGGACAGCAGCTGGTTGCCACCCCGATCACTGAACCGCCTCACCCCCTCTCTCTTATCCTCACAGCGGAGCCGAACCGAGGCACCCCCGATCATTTCTTCGTTCTTGCGCAAGAAAGCATCGCCTTGCCACCACGCTCTCAGAAACTGATCGGAGAGCTCGTGATCAAAGCCGCTCCACTCCCTCCAAGCTGCAAAACGGTACTAGAGACTCTCCTCCTCCTTCCCCGTCGTAGGAAATTAGCTGAACTTGGATGATCTCGCCCATACCGAACTTTCCGGTGGCTTAAGTTCGTCGCACCTCAGGCTCCTGTGTGCAGTCCAAACGGGAGAGTGTCACGCCCAAGCTAAGGCATCCTCGGACGCGTTAGAGGCTGGTGCTGCTCACCCCCAAACCACAGCCCGAGTGTCTGATCACCGGCGACGAATTTCAGTTTTCCCTTTCGTTCGGCGCAGACCGACCTTCAGGTGCGGATCCGCCAAATTCTCACTCCATATTTGTTTAGAGATTCTCAAACTGTTCCTACATGAGCTAGGCTTGGTAGCGATCAACTTTATTTCGCAGCCTTGGCAAGAAAACCTTGGTAGACCGGTCAGTTCTAGCTTTTCTACCGGCGCTAATGGCGGAAGCCGTCGGGCGCACGGTGAGAGCTTACCTAGAGCCTATTCCGAGCTGCCTCGAGCCCATGCCGAGCTTCCCTAGGGTCCACTGATGCTCAACGACTGATAGCTCGATCGTTTGGGGTGCTAGGAAGTCCGGCTGACACGGTCGAAGTTCTTCCGAAGCCGCCACTCGTCGCCGGCCGTGTTCCGGTGACTGTCACGACGAGCTGAGCCCAGCATCGTGTTCCCCAGGCAGAATTAGGCAGAGGTGGCCAAGATCATGAAGTTTGGCACATGGCAGAAGCCCTCCGGTGAGCACTCCGGCGAGGGGGGTGGCGGCCGAGCGCGGGAGGCCGGAGGTAGACGAAGCCCCCGATCCCATGTGTCAGCGGCCGATATTTTTAAAACCGGGATTTGCTGTGGCACCGGATCGGGTGCGGCTGCGCGTGAAAGATTCCGTAGCCCCGTAAGTCGGCCGCTGAGAAGTTGGCACGTAGCCCCGGTGCCACGTGCAGTGTTTGAAACATTTCCCGATTTTCAGTTTTAGTTCAAACTTCAAACCCACATAACTTTGGCTAGGAAACTCCAAATCGAGTGAACCAAATTTTGTTGGATTCAGATCTCTGAGTACTTTCCAACAAATCAAGTTTCATTTCATGAAAACCCTTAGTTCTCCAGAATTAATTCTTCAAATTTTTAAAATGTTAAGAATTTTAACTGGAGAGCCCTATGGAGGAAAATTCTGAAATTTTGCTGAGATGTTCACCAAAATGTATCTGAGCTACCATAAAATTTTTAGATCCATTTGAGCTCATTTGATCCACCTAATGGTGTGATTTATAAAACTGTTCCAGAGAAAATAGAAAATGTCCAGAAACATTTTCAGAATTTCTCTGAAATTGTTTAGGTCATATCTTTAGTTAGGAACCTTCAAATTAAGTGAACCCAACTTCATTAGAACCCTCTGAAAATCAAGTTTTCATAAAGTCATGGCTTGCTCCATCAAAATCCCTATAACACCCTAGGAGCTCCAGTTAAGGTCAAGTACATAATTATTTGTGGAGAGCTCAAATGAGCTTTGCTGCAAATGAAACTTGGCCGAATCTTTGTTTAGGTTGTAACCAAATCACAGTAAAAATTTCAGGGTCATTGGGTCTGTCTAGAAAAACTTATAGTCTTCACAAGTTTAACTCCAATTCAAATGCATTTAAATTGATACATATACATGTTTATCTCATGTAGTCGCTAAGGTTGAGGAGGAACCCGAAGTCTTAGACTTTGTTACTCTGGAGGAACAGCTAGCCTACGACCAAGAGCAGCAAGGCAAGCTCCAGTTTACATTAACTTTTTTACAAAGTTTGACTGTTTTGAGAACTTGCTTTGAGCACCTACTTAATCTTGCATTAGAGTCTTGTTTGAAACCCAACTGCATAGCCAAGAAAACCCTGGGTTGGGATTAGGTTTGAAAACCCCGTTAGCTACTGCAATGCTAAGATAGTGTAGGATTCGGTAGAAGTCGAGTAGTAGGAACTACTCGCGAGAATAGGCTAGAGGCACATCGCTCGGGTAGAGATAGCAAATGAAACACATGGCCAGAAAAATGAGACCGAGCGGAGAGTAAGGGAAGCAGGACTTTGGGGCCTGGGTGCCATAGCTCCACTTGTGTTGATTGAGGACCGAGCCGTGTGCGGGCCTGTTGAACAAGCAAGAACAGTACCGAAGACCTACCGGCTATATGGGAACCGGGAAACCGATGTAACTCGGGTAGCTGGGTATTGTGGCATTGCCTGTCGTTCAGAGGGTAGGTTGAGAGCTCGAGGTGTAAATCGGCTGGCGGCACTACGGATGCACGCGCAGAGACCTCTTGCTCAGGATGATAGGACCGGTTCAATATTCGGCTGACGGGTGAAAGGTGGTTGCGTACGACGTCCGTGATGGTGTCTGTAGGCAACATCGAGTACGGGCGTACGTGACAGGTTATTCGGGTAACCCTGCAGGTGTAAATCGATTAAAATCGCTGTCCCTCACGGTCAGTGAGTACCACTTGTTCACTGTACCGTGACGTAGAAAGAAACATGCTAGATATATGTTAAAAGTTTGCTGATTTGAAGGATATACTTGCTAGTTAATGTCTTGTTGTAGTTTAGAGCTAATTAAAGTTCTTTTCAACTTTGGGCAAAGTACATGTAACACCCGGATTTTACAAAAACGTGACAAACCCCTCTCCCCCTCTCTTCCCCCACTGCCACCAGGGCCCAGCCGTCAGCCTTCTTCCCCGAGCAACCGCCTCCCTCCTCTCTCTCTCTCTATCTCTCTCTCTCTCTCTCTCTCTATTATCACATGTGGCAAAAACAGTTCGGCCACGCCCAATTCTTCGCGCCTCCTCCTCAACCGGCGTCCCAGCAACCGCCGCCTCACTCCCCTCTATATAAACAACCCGACCCCGGCCGAAACTCTCCACCAAAACCGCCCCAAATCTTCCGATCGGGAAAAACCACCCTTTCTCCCAATCTTCGGAAACACACTCGAATTCTCGTTTCTGAGACCCCCTGCGTCGTCCTGAGGACACCAGGAGTGATTCCCGACGAAAAACAACCGAGGTCGACACCTGGAGACCGATCCCGACGAGGATCACCGGAGTTTTCTCACGGTCGCCGTCGATCACGCTTCTCCGGCCAAATTCGATCTCCGAAACTCCCCTAAGTGAGTTCCCCACACTCTCTTCTCTCTTCTGGTGCAAGTAGGTTAAGAAATGGTGGAGAAACGGCAAAACCCGAGAGATTCCGGCCACCGCCGCCGCTCGCCGGCGACTGCGCGGCCGCCGGACGCGAGAGAGACGAAGTCGGGGCGACGTGGCCGCTTCTGGTGCGTCGGATTTGAGCCAACGGCTCTGATTAGAATATGCGTACCGATTCGATTATTTTAAATCTGGGCCGTTGATCTCAGATCCAACGGCCCACATTCAAAACAGTTACATACGTTAGGAATTTTCTGGTTAGGCCCCTGGAGATTCAAACAACTAGGAAATAGCCCCTGTTTCTTGCAAGATGAACCCTAGGCTTATTAGAAATTTGGAATTCAGTTTAAAATAACCAAATAGCCCCTGTGTGATTTGCAAATTAACCAAATAGTTATGTATTTTCAATTTGATCCCCAGAAAGTTTGGATTTATTACAAATTAGCCCAAATCAGTTTAAAAGTTTGTTTTTAATTATGTAATTAAACAAATTAGGCTAAATGATCTCTGAAAAATGTGGGAAATTATTAAAAGCATTATTAAAACATTCTGAACAGAAAAACAATTCTGAAATTAACAATAATAATTTTCAGAGACTGAAAATATTTATTTGATATTAAATTAATTCTGAAAAATTAAAATAAAAACAATATGGGTATTAGAAAACTGTAGAAATTTATTAAATAGCATAAAATTGTTCTGTTTTATACTTTTATGTATTTTAAGTTTCTGTAGTCCAGAATAATTATTTAAATGACTGAAAATGTATTTTTAAGTATTAAATAAATACTGAAAAATAGATAAAATAGTATATATTAAAGAAAAATTTTGGAAACTGTTCTAAATGCTTAAATAGGTTCTGAAATGCAGAAAATAGAAATATGAGTTCTGAAAATCATTATAGTAATAATTTAAATGATTTCTAGGATTTAATTAATTATAAGAATTTACATATATATTTATAAAATTCTAAAATTTATTCAAATCATCTCACAAACTGAAAAATGAGTGTTTGGCTGTGGCAATAGTAAAGTAAAAGGATATAGGTAGCCAATTGAAACCTACTTTCATTCCAACTCACATGAAATGACATGAAATCCATAAGTGTAGGTATAAAATCAAATATATATGATTGAAGTGCATTGTCAAGATCCTTATGTAATGTTTGGTGTTATTTTGTGTGCATATGTATGGATAGAACCAACCCAAGAACTGTTCCATAACCTTCAGGATCAAGAGTTTGAAGTGAATCACTCTTCATTCAAAGGCAAGTGTTCCTTGACCACTTTGTTCCTATTCTAGGATGAATAGTTAGTATGCTTGCATGATGTCATCAATATGAAACCTAATTTAGGTTGTTTCCATAGTTATATTCCCTTTTCATTCCTTGTTGAACCATGGAGGGACTTAGTTGATATTCGTTGGTTATCATTTTATGTGCTTAGCCAAGCATGCTTAGAACTTAGAAAATGAATGAAACATTATGTGGATAGTCTTGTGGAATTATATAAAGGACACAAGAGTGTGTCATGGTGTTGGGAATCTAGACAGGCTGGTTGTTTGCTTGGTGCTTCATGCACGAGACTCGGGAATGAGTTAGTGCCTGTCTTAGATTCTAAGGACCGGTTCATGGAACAGTTAACCCGGCTTTACAGTGCCACCACAAGACTGAGATGGGGCAGCTTGGCCAATTAATTAGAAGTTTGCCGGTATAGTATGAGTGTTTGGATGGTGCGGGGAATGGGAGTCCATTTTTGACTGCCCTGGGAACTGCAAGGCTCAAGAGGGGGCTTCTGTAGGTGAGGGTTACTCCCAGGAACTACAGCGGTGAAACCTCAGTGGGCTTGTACTTGCCGGTAGACCCTTTGTAAAGGCCATGTAGTGATCTCCTGATCGCACACCAAACGAAGTGTGTAATGTGGCTTGCAACCACGGATATCAGGGAGGTTTCTTAGCCCACCTGGCAACAGGGGATGAAATCACTACTTGTGGGTAAAGTAGTACAATCTCTGCAGAGAACCAAACTGTCATGACAGCCGTGCTCACGGTCAAGAGCGGCTTGGACTTGTCCATGATTAGAGAAACATGGATGTGGGTGGAAAGAGGTTGTTGGGTGGTGTAACCTAACATTAATAACTTAATTATGATGATGGTGGGATTATCACTTAGTAAGATAGGCTGCTAATCAAAGCTAAGGTTTAGAGATAATGCATAGTGCTTAACCATGTTAGCCTTCCTTGCTATTAGCCTTCATAACATTCTTTCCTACACTTGCTGGGTACCTTTGGTACTCAAACTTGCTTTTGTTGGATATCATTTGTTGCTCAGGTGCAAATGAAGACATAGACTTTGATGAGGAGGACTTCGATCCCGAAGAGTTATTCTAGGTTGGCGTAACCCCCGGGCAACGCCTGTGGATTGGAGGACCCCTACTTAGACTTCCGCTGGTTGTAATTATTAGTGTGATAATACTCTTATTATTCTATTATGACATATGGTGTAATATAATGTTACTGTTGACTTTGGCATGTAATATAATGATATTTCACTATTGTCGGCACATGTATGAGTCAACTGATCCTGGCATATATGTGAGAATACGCTCGGTGTTCCGTATGGAAAACCGGGTGTGACAAAGTGTTATCAGAGCCAAGGTTGCCCGTAGGACGCAAACCTAGTTAGAAATGGACGGGATAAATATCACTACTTTATTAAAAACTATTTTGTTAGAAGGAGGATTATTTAAATTATATATATGTTGTTGTCTAACCTCATCTATACTCAAAATTATATTATTGTTTATTTTCCAACACATTTTAAATTTTTCTTGAAACAGATGGCACGCACACGTCTCACGGCTCGTAAGTCCACCGAAGGACGAGTTCCTCGACACCAGCTGGCTGAGCGCACTACTGAGGAGGTGGACAACCCCGCCACCTACCAGACCCACGGGGAGTCCACTAGAGGCATGGTGGATCGCCTTAGACACCTCCTTCGCTGTGCTGGTTATACCGGCAAGCTAGAGGTGCAGTACGACACCACTCGAGTCTCTCGCGTAGAACGAGACGAGTGGAAGTCGCAGGCGAGGATCTACTATGAGAACAAGCTGCTCAAGATCCACAACTCGCCAGCATGGAGGTCCAATATGGCATAGGCTGAGAAGGACGCCACTTGGGAGGCAATCACTTGCCAGAGCTACACCAACCGTGGCCGCCTTGAGGGGACTCAATACATGTACACCCCTCGGCGACAAAGTGGAAGTGCGATATTCAACTACGAGCCCATCCATGAAGGTTGTGACGTGGTGCAGATGGATATGAGCCTCCAGGTAGGAGTGGACGTCAGTACGAGGCTGCAGAACTGCCAACAGGAACTCCAAGACGTCCGGGACCTTCTGAAGAAGACGGAGGCCATTATGCGTGGACTGATGAGGATGAGGGATGGAGAAGTGAGTGATCTCTATGCTTCGGATGGAGACACTTGGACTCCGGACTCTCCAGACCATAGGGCAGCCAAACGCCCTCATATTTCTCCAGCACCTGAGGCCTCCACAGCTGAGTCAGAGGCTAGCACTCCTGATGGTGATGGCGGGAACCCACAGAAGGATGCACAGAACCCAGGGGACAACTAGGATAGGTGTCCTTACTTATGTAGTAACTCGTGTAGTACGCTTGTATGGTATTGTGTTGACTAGTGTGTAATGGTTGATTAGTGCAATTGTTTAGATTAATGATGTAATGTGTGTGTTAGTATGTGAACGTGAGTTGTGAAAGCCGTAGGCTCATGTTCACAACCTCGTTAGTGTATGTAAATATCTATTAAGGAATATAAGTGCTTAGTTGTTTCAAACATGATCATCTAATAAACGAAGTAGAAACTTTAGTAACTCTTATATAGAATTGATGAAATAAGTACACAACGTAATACACATAAGAGAACACCCATACATTAATTTTAAACATAGTCTTTCACAATAGATGGCAGGAAGAAGGAGACGCAATGAAGGGAACAACAACAATGAGGCTGCAGAGTTCCCTTTGCCTGGATGGCAGCCACGAGTTGCACGTAGAGCAGATGGAGAGGTTATACAACAGATGATGAATATGCAAAACCAACTCCTTCAGAACTTAACACAAGTGGTGGCCAACCTGCAACCACAAATTCAGAATGCACCGCGTCAACCCAAATTGAATGAGTTTCTAAGCACTCAACCACCAAGGTTCGACAACGCTATAGAGCCATTAGAAAAGCGGATGATTGGCTCAAGAATATTGAGAACAAGTTGCAGATCATACAGTGCCCAGGATGTGAGAGAGTGCTCTTTGCTTCTCACCAATTATATGGATCTGCAGCGGACTGGTGGACGGCATACAAAGAAGCTCATGAGGATCCAGAAAGTATCTCATGGAATGAGTTCAAACTTGCCTTCCGCAATCACTATGTTACAGCAGGAGAAATCAAGAACAAGCGGAAGGAATTCCTCAACCTGAAACAAGGTAGCATGTCCGTGCGAGAGTACCTTACCAAGTTCACACAGTTATCTCGCTATGCTCCGGGAGACATAGACACGGATGAAAAGAAACAAGATTGTTTCATTGAAGGCTTAAACTCAGAAATACAGTATGCTATGTCTTTAAGTGACTATGAAAGTTTCCAAAAACTCATCAACAAGGCTTTCATAGTGGAAAGAAAAAGACAGAAGTTAGTTGAGGAGCGAAAGAGGAAAATAATTGGCAAGGACAGGCTTCTAGCAGCAACAGTCGGCCCCGTTTCTCATCACCGCCGACGGGAGCAATGAATCGACCTATAGCTCCCAATCAGTTTCAGAGGAGCTACAACCCTGCTGCTAGGAATCCAACCTTCCAACCACAGCAGCAGCGACAACAAGTGCAGCAACAACGTCCTGCTTTCCAACCCCGTCCGACAGGGTCAAATCCAACGAATGCACAACCAGGCAACAAAGCACCAATGAACAAGGTCACGGGGCAATGCTTCAACTGCGGAGAAACAGGACACTATGCCAACCGGTGCCCCAACAAGAAGCCACCTCCACCACAGAATCTTGTGCATGGCAAGGTGAATCATGTGACCATGGAGGAAGCACAGGAGGCACCAGATGTGGTGATTGGTATGTTCTCCGCAAACACTTATCCTGCTACAATCCTGTTTGACTCTGGTGCAACACACTCATTCATAGCCAAGGAATTCATAACCAAGCACAACCTACAAATTACATCTATGAATCGAGTATTATTAGTGAATTCTCCTGGAGGAGAAATAAAGACAAAACAAATATGTCCCAAGGTAAAGCTAGGAGTTAATGGGGTAGAATTCCTTGCAAACCTCATTGTGATAGAATCACAAGGGATAGATATCATCTTGGGAATGGACTGGTTAACCAAGTATAAAGGAGTTATACATTGTTCAACGAGAACAGTGGAACTAACACATACGGATGGAACAAAGGTTGAGTTCACATCTATTCAAGTACCCTCTGGAAATGTTCAACTCAACAAGACTGATGTAGTTATTGAGGACATAAAGGTGGTCAATGAATTTCCAGATGTATTTCCCGAGGAGTTGCCAGGTATGCCACCGGATCGAGAAGTAGAATTCATTATAGAATTAGTACCTGGTACTGCTCCTATATATAAAAGGCCATACCGTATGGATACCCAACAACTAGCAGAACTCAAGGATCATATCCGAGAGTTATCGGAAAAAGGGTATATCCGTCCCAGTTCCTCACCATGGGGAGCTCCGGTCATATTTGTACCAAAGAAGGATGGAACCAAGAGGTTATGTGTAGATTACCGTGCCCTCAATGAAGTGACAATAAAAAACAAGTACCCTTTATCTCGTATTGAGGACTTGTTTGATCAATTAAGAGGTGCATGTGTATTCTCCAAGATTGACCTCCGTTCCGGATATCATCAGCTAAGGATAAGAGAATCGGATATTCCGAAGACAGCATTTGTTTCTAGGTACGGACTGTATGAATATACAGTTATGCCTTTTGGACTAACAAATGCTCCGGCATATTTCATGTACCTTATGAATAAGGTGTTCATGAAATACTTGGACAAGTTTGTGGTAGTGTTCATTGATGATATCCTCATATACTCAAAGAATGAGAAAGAACATGAAGAGCACCTGAGAATAGTATTACAAAAGCTAAGAGAAAACCAAATTTATGCCAAATTAAGCAAGTGTGAATTTTGGCTTAAGAAAGTTGCTTTTCTGGGACATATCATCTCCGAAGGAGGAATCTCAGTAGACCCAGAAAAGATATCTGGTGTGCAAAAGTGGAAGACACCAGAAATTGTCGGTGAAATCCGAAGCTTTCTAGGATTGGCAGGCTATTACCGAAGGTTCATTGAAGGATTCTCAAAAATAGCCAAGCCACTATCAAGGATGTTGGAAAAAGGAGCTTCTTTTATATGGTCTCAAGATTGCGAATCAAGCTTCCAAGAATTAAAGAAGAAGTTAACAACTGCTCCAGTCCTGGTTATGCCCGATATGGAGAAATCATTCTCTGTATATTGTGATGCTTCAGGGCAAGGGTTAGGATGTGTGCTTATGCAAGAAGGACATGTTATTGCCTATGCTTCCCGACAACTTCGGAAGCATGAGAAGAACTATCCTACCCATGACCTAGAGTTGGCAGCAGTTGTACATGCATTGAAGATATGGAGACATTACCTAATGGATAAAATAACTGAGATCTATACCGATCATAAGAGCTTGAAGTATATCTTCACTCAGCCAGATCTCAACCTTCGACAAAGCAGATGGTTGGATTTCATTAACGATTTTGATGTGGGAATCAATTACCATCCTGGAAAAGCTAATGTGGTTGCAGATGCCTTGAGCAGAAAGACACATGTTAACATGTTGACCATAGGAGATCTACAACCCCAACTTTGTGAAGAGTTCGCAAAGCTCAACTTATGCTTGGTGAATCATACAGAAGCCATAGCAATAGAGGTTGATTCAACCCTGGAACAAGATATACGAAAAGGTCAAAAGGACGATGAAAAGATCAAAGAAATTAAGCAGTTGATCAAAGAAAACAAGGCCCCGGGATTTAGAGAAGATGAGAATGGTATCATATGGCATGGTAAAAGAATATGTGTGCCAGACATCAAGGAAATAAAGAAGTTAATCTTAAAAGAGGCTCATGATTCTGATTATTCTATCCATCCTGGAAGTACAAAGATGTATCATGATCTTAAAACAAGGTATTGGTGGTATGGAATGAAAAGGGATGTTGCAGAACATGTGGCATTGTGCGACACATGTCAACTAGTCAAAGCAGAACATCAAAGGCCTGCAGGGCTATTACAACCACTAAAGATACCTGAATGGAAGTGGGAAGAAATAGGGATGGACTTCATAGTGGGTTTGCCCAGGACACAAATAGGGTATGATTCAATATGGGTGATAGTGGATAGATTGACAAAAGTTGCTCACTTTATTCCAGTGAAAGAAAATTATAACGGTTCCAAACTAGCAGAACTATATATGGCGAGAATAGTCTGCCTACATGGTGTGCCTAAAAAGATAGTATCAGATAGAGGTACACAGTTCACTTCAAGATTTTGGCAGAAATTACATGAGTCCATGGGAACCCGATTAAATTTCAGTTCTGCATATCATCCACAAACTGATGGGCAGACCGAAAGGACAACCAGATTCTTGAAGATATGCTCCGAGCTTGTGCACTCAAGAATAGTAGGAGTTGGGATAAGAATTTGCCATATGCAGAATTCTCCTACAATAATAGCTACCAAGCAAGTATGAAAATGTCCCCATTTGAGGCTCTCTATGGAAGAAGATGTAGAACTCCATTATTTTGGGATCAAATAGGTGAGAATAAGGTGTTCGGACCTGAAGTATTAAAAGATGCAGAAAAGAAAGTAAGAGAAATTCGCAATAATCTAAAGATAGCTCAAACAAGACAAAAGAGCTATGCAGACACAAGGCGAAAAGAACTAGTCTTCGAAGTGGGAGACTATGTGTATCTCAAAGTGTCACCCATGCGTGGGCTAAGGAGATTCAAAGTAAGAGGGAAACTAGCACCTCGGTATATCGGACCATTCAAGATACTGGAACGCAAAGGAGAGGTAGCATACCAGTTAGAGTTACCTTCTCGATTGTCGGACGTGCATGATGTGTTCCACATATCACAGCTCAAGAAGTGTTTGAGAACACCAGAAGAGCAATTATCAATGGATGAGTTGGATGTACAAGAAGATCTTTCATATACCGAGTACCCTGTAAAAATTCTTGACACAATGGAAAAGGTTACCAGAAATAAAATAATTCGTATGTGCAAGGTTCAATGGAAACATCATTCCGAGGCAGAAACTACATGGGAAAGGGAAGATGAACTCAAGTCACAATTTCCCAACTTGTTTCCTTTATAATTACAAATCTCGAGGACGAGATTTTTCTTAAGGGGGTAGAGTTTGTAACACCCGGATTTTACAAAAACGTGACAAACCCCTCTCCCCCTCTCTTCCCCCACTGCCACCAGGGCCCAGCCGTCAGCCTTCTTCCATGAGCAACCACCTCCCTCCTCTCTCTCTCTCTCTCTCTCTCTCTCTCTCTCTCTCTCTCTCTATTATCACATGTGGCAAAAACAGTTCGGCCACGCCCAATTCTTCGCGCCTCCTCCTCAACCGGCGTCCCAGCAACCGCCGCCTCACTCCCCTCTATATAAACAACCCGACCCCGGCCGAAACTCTCCACCGAAACCGCCCCAAATCTTCCGATCGGGAAAAACCACCCTTTCTCCAAATCTTCGGAAACACACTCGAATTCTCGTTTCTGAGACTCCCTGCGTCGTCCTGAGGACACCAGGAGTGATTCCCGACGAAAAACAACCGAGGTCGACACCTGGAGACCGATCCCGACGAGGATCACCGGAGTTTTCTCACGGTCGCCGTCGATCACGCTTCTCCGGCCAAATTCGATCTCCGAAACTCCCCTAGGTGAGTTCCCCACACTCCCCTCTCTCTTCTGGTGCAAGTAGGTTAAGAAATGGTGGAGAAACGGCAAAACCCGAGAGATTCCGGCCACCGCCGCCGCTCGTCGGCGACTGCGCGGCCTCAGGACGCGAGAGAGACGAAGTCGGGGCGACGTGGCCGCTTCTGGTGCGTCGGATTTGAGCCAACGGCTCTGATTAGAATATGCGTACCGATTTGATTATTTTAAATCTGGGCCGTTGATCTCAGATCCAACGGCCCACATTCAAAACAGTTATATACGTTAGGAATTTTCTGGTTAGGCCCCTGGAGATTGAAACAACTAGGAAATAGCCCCTGTTTCTTGCAAGATGAACCCTAGGCTTATTAGAAATTTGGAATTCAGTTTAAAATAACCAAATAGCCCCTGTGTGATTTGCAAATTAACCAAATAGTTATGTATTTTCAATTTGATTCCCAGAAAGTTTGAATTTATTACAAATTAGCCCAAATCAGTTTAAAAGTTTGTTTTTAATTCTGTAATTAAACAAATTAGGCTAAATGATCTCTGAAAAATATGGGAAATTTATTAAAAGCATTATTAAAACATTCTGAACAGAAAACAAATTCTGAAATTAACAATAATAATTTTCAGAGACTGAAAATATTTATTTGATATTAAATTAATTCTGAAAAATCAAAATAAAAACAATATGGGTATTAGAAAACTGTAGAAATTTATTAAATAGCATAAAATTGTTATGTTTTATACTTTTATGTATTTTAAGTTTCTGTAGTCCAGAATAATTATTTAAATGACTGAAAATGTATTTTTAAGTATTAAATAAATACTAAAAAATAGATAAAAATAGTATATATTAAAGAAAATTTTTGGAAACTGTTCTAAATGCTTAAATAGGTTCTGAAATGCAGAAAATAGAAATATGAGTTCTGAAAATCATTATAGTAATAATTTAAATGATTTCTAGGATTTAATTAATTATAAGAATTTACATATATATTTATAAAATTCTAAAATTTATTCAAATCATCTCACAAACTGAAAAATGAGTGTTTGGCTGTGGCAATAGTAAAGTAGAAGGATATAGGTAGCCAATTGAAACCTACTTTCATTCCAACTCACATGAAATGACATGAAATCCATAAGTGTAGGTATAAAATCAAATATATATGATTGAAGTGCATTGTCAAGATCCTTATGTAATGTTTGGTGTTATTTTGTGTGCATATGTATGGATAGAACCAACCCAAGAACTGTTCCATAACCTTCAGGATCAAGAGTTTGAAGTGAATCACTCTTCATTCAAAGGCAAGTGTTCCTTGACCACTTTGTTCCTATTCTAGGATGAATAGTTAGTATGCTTGCATGATGTCATCAATATGAAACCTAATTTAGGTTGTTTCCATAGTTATATTCCCTTTTCATTCCTTGTTGAACCATGGAGGGACTTAGTTAATATTCGTTGGTTATCATTTTATGTGCTTAGCCAAGCATGCTTAGAACTTAGAAAATGAATGAAACATTATGTGGATAGTCTTGTGGAATTATATAAAGGACACAAGAGTGTGTCATGGTGTTGGGAATCTAGACAGGCTGGTTGTTTGGTTGGTGCTTCATGCACGAGACTCGGGAATGAGTTAGTGCCTGTCTTAGATTCTAAGGACCGGTTCATGGAACAGTTAACCCAACTTTACAGTGCCACCACAAGACTGAGATGGGGCAGCTTGGCCAATTAATTAGGAGTTTGCCGGTATAGTATGAGTGTTTGGATGGTGTGGGGAATGGGAGTCCATTTTTGACTGCCCTGGGAACTGCAAGGCTCAAGAGGGGGCTTCTGTAAGGGAGGGTTACTCCCAGGAACTACAGCGATGAAACCTCAGTGGGCTTGTACTTGCCGGTAGACCCTTTGTAAAGGCCATGTAGTGATCTCCTGATCGCACACCAAAGGAAGTGTGTAATGTGGCTTGCAACCACGGATATCAAGGAGGTTTCTTAGTCCACCTGGCAACAGGGGATGGAATCACTACTTGTGGGTAAAGTAGTACAATCTCTGCAGAGAACCAAACTGTCATGACAGCCGTGCTCACGGTCAAGAGCGGCTTGGACTTGTCCATGATTAGAGAAACATGGATGTGGGTGGAAAGAGGTTGTTGGGTGGTGTAACCTAACATTAATAACTTAATTATGATGATGGTGGGATTATCACTTAGTAAGATAGGCTGCTAATCAAAGCTAAGGTTTAGGGATAATGCATAGTGCTTAACCATGTTAGCCTTCCTTGCTATTAGCCTTCATAACATTCTTTCCTACACTTGCTGAGTACCTTTGGTACTCAAACTTGCTTTTGTTGGATATCATTTGTTGCTCAGGTGCAAATGAAGACATAGACTTTGATGAGGAGGACTTCGATCCCGAAGAGTTATTCTAGGATGGCGTAACCCCCTGGCAACGCCTGTGGATTGGAGGACCCCTACTTAGACTTCCGCTGGTTGTAATTATTAGTGTGATAATACTCTTATTATTCTATTATGACATATGGTGTAATATAATGTTACCGTTGACTTTGGCATGTAATATAATGATATTTCACTATTGTCGGCACATGTATGAGTCAACTGATCCTGGCATACATGTGAGAATACGCTCGGTGTTCCTTATGGAAAACCGGGTGTGACAGTACATGAGAGAAATGCGTTTCTTGTTTGATTGCGGCTCTCTCATGTGCCTTAGCATAAGGTTCTTCACAACCTGCTGCTAAAACATTGAAAGTAAGGTTCAAATAATTAGGAGAGTCCTTTGCAAATTATTTACCTCATGTACCCTATACCCATCATGTAGAAGTTTTATGTATAGGAGAGACGGGTCAGTCTTGCTGAGCCATCATTCTCACTTCTTGTGTTTGAAGCTTTTGCAGGGGTTTATGAGGAAGAGACTCCCGAGGAGGAGACAGAACCCCAGGAGGGGAACCCCGTCGAGTGTGAGTCGTGCGCGCCGCCATGTTAGTGTGTGTGTGTGTGCTAGCGGGGACACGTTCACGGGCTGACGTGAACTCGATGCGTAGTCTATGCCCGTGAGTGTGGACTGAACATATTTTGTTGTAAAAATGTTCATAAACCTGTTTATGTAATAAAACTTTGCTTCCGCTTTGTAGCTTTGATGTGTGTTATCCGGTGCTATGCAACGCAGCACCCCTCAGCATGATCCTGGCTCGACGAGGCCGTGGGGACCCGTCAGAGTGGTATCAGAGCTCGCTTGAGGTTTAACGCACCACAAAGGTCATCTTTTTCAAAAAAATCGGTGAGGAACGAGTTAGTAGCCCATATAAGGATGTTATTAGTGTATAGAAAGTGGCATACTAACCTATTTGCTTATGTCGGAAAATCGTGCATCTCGAGACGCTTTATGTCTTGGGGGGTGCATGTAAGCGCTGTCCACCAGTGCGCACAAGCTGAAGGGTGGAGCCCACTGGTGGCAGGTAACCCGACCCGCTTTAATATCCTCTATGACTCTTCATGTCGTTTGGGGTATTCGAGCAACGTCTGTCCCTGGCGTGCTTTGGGCAATTTGGGAGACCCCATCACGTGGTCAGTAACATGAACACGTAGCTCAAGACGTGTTTGACTTGAGAACATCCGGGCGGGTGATGACGGCCAGGTGTATGAACTGTATTGATACCGGGCTCGGTGTGCAGCCGAGTCTGACGATTGTGTGAGTTAATGCAGGTAGTCTGACCACGAATCGGTAGACGTGTAGCATTCGTGTGCGAGAGACGTTTAGTGCCACTGAACAAACGAAGCCAGCTAAGTCCGGTATAGGTTTTTCTTTGTGAGAACGCAGTACCGACATGAACTGGTGACGCATCGACGTCACACCCCACTAAATGAGCAACTTCATTGTAAAACTGAAAAGTTTCAATCTAGAGCACTAAAATTTTGATGTAACTCCTTCCCTTAATCCGGACATTCAAAGTTAACAAGTTTTCAACTTATAGGATACTAAGAACAAAGTCCCCTGTTTTCAGCTGAAATAAGGCTGAAGTTAATCAGAGGTTAGAGGTTGAGTTCTTTCGAGGCTGGGGTCATATGATACATTTCTGGAAATATTTGGAAGATCTTTACAACTTTTATGTTGATGTACAGACGTGTTTCATCCCTTAACCAATCAAAAAATGCAGTAGAGTTGAAACTGTCCAGAAAACACGGCAGAGCAAACACTCTCTGTAACTCTCTGTAAATTGAGCATACCTTCCTGCATAAAATCAAAAAATAGAAAATGAGGTAGTTATAAAAAAGTTTATGAGATGGGTTACAACTCTGAAAAGTTTTGTCAAATTTGGTGTAAAATTAACTGGAATTCTTGGATCAAATAAGTACCTCAAGCAGGGAGGTGCTGTCCAATTTTCTCCAGAAATTCTGTCAACTTTGACATCTCATAACTTTTGAACCAGGAAAGATCTTAGGCCAAGCAAATACTTTATGGAAAGCTTTTGAATTTAAATTTAACTTTGATGTTGAGATCCTGGTTCTGACTTTATCCTGGTCTAAATCAGGTTGAAATGGAAACTGGTCAGGGCTGTCATATTGGACAGCAGATCAGCAGTCAAATTTGTTTAAGTTTGAATTATGTTTCAAAGTTTTATGAGTTCAATGACATATTTTATGTTATATCTCAATGGTTTACTGTTCAAATAAATATTTGACAATTCTCAAATATGTTTCTACAAATGACAGCGGAAAGACAGTTGGAGAACGGGTGGGTGGAATCCGACTGTTCTCACCGCAGTGGCTATCCGGAAATGTTGAGGCAAATGCTTCAATATTTCGGGTACAGCAAGATGCCGCAGTACTTCGCCAAGGAAGAAGGCGAGGAGGGGAACAAGACATGGATGATCCATGTCGAAGTTCCTGCAGGACCCATGCCACCCGGTTGGGCGCCGTTCACCATCACGGTGAGAGGTAGACAGCCGGAGGGGATGTGGCAAGTGGCAGCCCGCGACACCATGTCGCGTTTCTGCCAACTATACGTGAGAGCTATGGAGGGCACTCCATACACGCTCGTTCTGGTGGAGGGGCGAGCTAATAATGTGTGGGGAGAAAGGTACATAGAGGCAACAGATCCGGATTGCCAAAGGTACAACCCCGCGGAGGCAAACCTCAGCCTCCAATTGAGGGCGGGAAAGGAAATTGATGGACAGCCAAGCTGTTCATATGGAATGTCTCGCCGTGAAGCTCAAGGAGAGCAACAGCCATGGAGATCATTTTGAGAGTGCTCACAGTGCACTCCGCAATGTTCTCCTTCCGACGATCAAGTGACTGAACAAACAACATAATCAGTTGCATCGTCTGAAGAAGGCAAAGAGGAAAAGCCGTGTTGACATCACGGATTTGCAACAACAGGTGCAGGCCCTGACCCAACAGAATGAGGTCCTCACTCAAGAGCAGGACGGCGCTATTGAGGAGGGGCAAGGCTGGGAAGAGGACTATAACAAGGCCATGGACGAGGTGCACGCGTTGCAGGACCTCATTCCTCCGGTATTGGGCATACCAATGGTGGGTGCCGTACCTGTGGTGTTGGGTCTTCCAGCAATGGGAGAACCTGAACCGGAAGAGGAGGTCATTGACCTGGAGCCACCAGAAGAGGTAGCGGAGGAGGACGACCCACAGGAGGTCAAATTCTACTCCGAGTAGGAGGTTACCGTTGCCAAGTAGGGCAGCGAGGGGGTGTAGGGAAAACTTTTGTAAGCGGTGACATGTCATGTAGACAGTAGCATATATATAGGTAGTGACGACATGAGCACGACTTCTCGGAGACCCGAGAATAATGTATCTTGTATAAAGTTTATGCTTTATCAATATATGTGAATGTTGTGCAAATTATTCACATGTCACTTCAATACCTACTGTTTCATATGGAATTTTAAGTATGACATGTGCTGATTGCTGCTGTGTTGAATTTCAGAATGACTCGCACTCGTGCCAACCCGGACGTTGGGGGTTCCAGTCAAGGGGGAGAGACCTCCCAATAGCCTCCCGAGGATTCCTCGGGACAGCAACAGCAGTAACAGCAACTACCCACCGCCACCGCCAACGGTTACTTTGGCCGACATCGTTGCAGCGATGGCGGGTTCTCATCAGCAGCACAACGAGTTGCTGCAAACCCTTATTGCGAATACGTCCCGACCAGAGGCGTCAAGATCGCGAGGAGCGCCAACAAAGCTCCTACTCTGATTTTCTGGCTACTCATCCCGTGGTATTTTCAAGGGCGGATGAACCCCTCGATGCGGAAAACTGGCTCCACACGATGGAGATGAAGTTCGGGCTGCTCCAAGTGAGTGAGCAGCGCAAGACTCAGTTCACGGTCCAACAGTTTCAGGGATCCGCGAGCGCTTGGTGGGCGAATTTCTGCGCCTCGCAACCCACCGAGCGAGTTATGACCTGGACGGAATTCAGGACGGCCTTCAGGGCCTATCATATACCGCTGGGTCTCATGAAGAGGAAGACTCAGAAGGTCCTACGCCTGCAGCAAGGAAGACGGAACGCGCTGGAATACTCCAGGGCGTTCAATGATCTTGCGCTCTACGCTTCGTATCACGCCGATCTGACGAGAAGCGGCAGGATCATTTCTACCAGGGGCTTAACCCGCTCCTGAAGGACAAGCTGGCGACATTGAACCGCGGAAACCTCAATGATATTATTGATGCTGCAATTGTTCAGGAGGACTCCGGCAAGGAGTTAGCGGCGGCAGAGAGGAAGTGAATCGCGCCGCAAAGCAGCGGAGAAGGAGGTGGTCCTTCTCAAAAATACCGGATGGTGAATCATTCACCACCGGGTCCACGCTGGCAGCCACCACAGAGGCCGATGCCATGCCGCAGTCGGCCATATTCTCCACCGGCATTCAGGCCGGTACTGCCAGCACCACCTCTGCAACAACAACAGCAGCAGCCGGCGATGCCGCGTGCGTATGCACCTCAGCAGCGCATGCCGGGCTTTCGTCCCCCATGCACCAGTCAAGCAGCAGCCACCTGGTACAAGTGTGGTCGTCCAGGACACTGTAAAGGCCTCAGTTTTTGACACATTCAAAGTGTTCATCACCACACACATACACCTCATTTGAAGAAAGTTGATGAACACATTTGAAGAGCAAGTAACCATTATCAACATGATCATTAGAGAACAAACTCACACAATGCAAAAGTGGCATTTCCCACATGCATCATCTAGGGGCTGCACATATGAAAAACTCCTACACCTTGCTAGTAATGTCCATGCCAAGTTTCACCCAAATTCAAAACCTTTTTGAGGTCCTTTTGGGTATAGCTAGAAAGAGGGTGGTTTAAACTTAAATTCAAATTCAAACTGTTTCTATCCCATGAATTCAAAAGTGGGAGGCATATTCTTACTCAGCACATTTTTGTGAGCTCACACACCAATTTTCACTCCATTTGGAGTTGATCTTGTCATGAGCTAAGTTTAGCAAATTCAAACTTTATTTGAATTTCAAACTGAATATGTGCTGAAATTTAGTCAAACCAAACCCAATTTGAATTCTAACCAATTCAAATGGCTCAGGGGTAGATAATTCAAATCACCATGGGCATTGTGGGGATTACTGTTTACAACAGTAATAGAGAGTTAAGTTCAGAGGTTAAAAAGGAAGTGGTACCCACATGTCAGCCACTGAAACAATTCAACCGACTGAGACTTCGGTACTCGGGTCCCCGAGCGGCCTCCGAGGGCGCCACCGAGGGGAGGCCGCCACGCAACCAGCTGCTCGCCCACGCGCGATCCAGGTCGGTGCTGAGCCCTTCTTAAGACGCTCCACGCCTCTGCCGAAGCCCCCTCGCTGTTTTTCCCCTCGCAAGAACACTGAGCCGACGCTCTGTCCTCCGCTGCTCGGAACTGATTGGAAAGCCACGATCACAGCCTCTTCACTCCCTCCAAAGCTACGACAAGGTACTAGGGACTTCCCTCCTCCTTCCCCGTGGCTGGAAATCGGATTAACTCGGATGATCTCGACTGTACCGAGAGCTCTTAAATGAACTCAATCCGCCACACCTCGGGCTCCCGTGGACAGCCCAACCGGGAGGTTGTCACGCCCGAGCTAAGGCGTCCCTGGACGCGTTAGGGGCCAGCGATGCTCACCCCCAAGCCACAGCCTGAGTGCTTGATTGCCGGCGATGAATTTCCAGTTTCCCCTTTCTCGGTACAGACCAACCTTCGGGTGCGGTTCTGTCAAATTCACGCTCTAGGAAGGGTTAGAGAGTCTCAATCCGTTCCTACACAGACTAGACTTGGTAGCGCACAAGTTGCCTTCACAACCCTTAGCCTGAGAACCTCTGTAACCGGCGTATTTCGAAGCTTGCCGACGGCGGATCCTGCGGGAAGCATCGGGTGCACGGTGGGAGCCTACTTTGGACCTCCCCCGAGCTGCTTCGAGCCCATGCCGAGGTTCCTGAGGGACCACTGATGCTTTCCGGACATTTGCTCGGTCGGTTAGGGTGCTAGGGAGGTCGGCCGACACGGCCGAAGTACTTCCGAAGCTGCCGCTCGTCGCCGACCGTGTACCGGCCACTTTCATGACGAACTGAGCCCAGAATCATGTTCCCCGAGTGGACTTAGACAGGGCGGCAAGAATTATGAAGTTTGGAGCACCACAGAGGCTGCCGGCGAGCTCTCCGGCGAGGCGTCGCGGCGGCCGAACGCGGGCGTCGGGAGGTAGAAGAAGCCGGGTGGCCCACATGTCAGTGGCTCGGATTTTAAATCTGGGATCAGTCTGCGGCTTGGATCCGGTGTGATGGCGTGCAAAATTCCGTGGACCCCGGTGTGCCATCGCCTCAGCGCCCAACACGTGTAACCGTGGTCCCACCGGCAGATTTAAACATTTCCCTGATTTTCAGATTTCATTCAAACTTTAAATCCTCATAACTTTGGCTAGGAACTCCAAATCGAGTGAACCCAATTTTGTTGGATTCAGCTCTCTGAGTAATTTCCAGAAAATAAGTTTCACTTCATGAAAATCCTTATTTCTCCAGAATTAATTCTTCAAAATTTACATTGTTTAGAATTTTAACTGGAGAATCCTTTGGAGGAAAATTCTGAAATTTTGCTGGGATGTTCACCAAAATATCCCAGAACTACCATAAAAATTTCAGATCCATTTGAGCTCATTTGATCCACCTAATGGTGTGATTAATGAAACTGTTCCAGGGAAAATAGAAAATGTCCAGAAACATTTTCAGAATTTCTCTGAAATTGTCTAGCTCATATCTTTATCTAGGAACCTTCAAATTAAGTGAGACCAACTCCATTAGAACCCTCTGAACATCTAGTTTTTATAAAGGCATGGCTTGCTCCATGAAACTCCCTAGAACACCCTAAGAGCTCCAATTAAAGTCAAGTGCATAATTAATTGTGGGGAGCTCAATTGAGCTTTGCTGCAACTAAAACTTGGCCAAGTCTCTGCTTAGGTTGTAACCAAACCACAGTAAAAATTCCAGAGTCATTGGGTCTGTCTAGTGAGACTTACAAACTTCACAAGTTTAAATTTCAATCAAATGCATTTAAATTAATACATGTACTTGCTATCTCATGTAGTCGCTAAGGTCGAGGAGAAGCCCGAGGTCTTGGACTTTGTTACTCCGGAAGAGAAACTAGCCTACGACCAAGAGCAGGAAGGCAAGCTCCGGTTTGCATTAACCCTTTTACAAATTTTTACTGTTTTGAGAACATATTTGAGTACCATTACTTCTTGAATTCGAGTCTTGTTTGAAAACCCAAATGCATAGCCAAGAAAACATGGGTTGGGATTAGGATTGAAAACTCCGTTAGCTACTGCAATGCTAAGATAGTGTAGGATTTGGTACAAGTCGAGTAGTTGGAACTACTCGCGAGAATAGGCTAGAGGCACTCGACTCGGGTAGAGATAGCACATGATACACATGGCAAGAAAATGAGACCGAGCGGAGAGTAAGGGCAGCAGGACTTTGGGGCCTGGGTGCTATAGCTCTGCTTGTGTCGATTGAGGACCGAGCCATGTGCGGGCCTGTTGAACAAGCTAGAACTGTACCGAAGACCTACCGGCTATATGGGAACCGGGAAACCGATGTAGCTCGGGTAGCTGGGTGTTGAGGCATAGCTGGTCGTTCAGAGTGTAGGTTGAGAGCTCGAGGTGTAAATCGGCTGGCGGCACTGAGATGCGCGTGCAGAGACCTCTTGCTCGGGATGATTGGACTGGTTCAACATTTGGCTGACGGGTGAAAGGTGGTTGCGTACGGCGTCCGTGATGGTTGCTGTAGGCAACATCGAGTACGGGTGTACGTGATGGGTTGTTCGGGTAACCCTACAGGTGTAAATTGATTATAATCGCCATCCCTCGCGGCCAGTGAGTACCACTTGTTCACTGTACCGTGACTAGAAAGAACAGGCTAGATACATGTTAAAATGTTTTTGATTGAAAGATGGACTTTGATTGTTAATGGTTTGCTGTAGTCTAGAGCTAACTAAAGTTATTTTCAATTTTGGGCAAAGTACATGAAAGAAATGCGTTTCTTGTTTGATTGCGGCTCTCTTATGTGCCTTAGCGCAAAGTCTTCACAACCTGCTGCTAAAACTTGAAAGTAAGGTTCCACTAATTAGGCGAGTCTTTTGCAACTTATTTTACCTCATGTAACCTATCAACCATCATGTAGAAGTTCCATGTATAGGAGAGACAGGTCAGTCTTGCTGAGCCTTCGTGCTCACTGCTTGTGTTTGAAGCTTTTGCAGGGTTCTATGAGGAAGGGACTCCCGAGGAGGAGACAGAACCCCAGGAGGGGAACCCCGTCGAGTGGGAGTCGTGCACGCCGCCGTGTTAGTGTGTGTGCGTGCTAGTGGGGACACGTTCATGGGCTGAACGTGAACTCAATGCTTAGTCTATGCCCATGAGTGTGGACTGGACTATTTTGTTGTAAAAATGTTCATAGACCTCTTTATGTAATAAAACTTTGCTTCCGCTTTGTACCTTTGATGTGTGTTATCCGGTGCTGTGCAACGCAGCACCCCTCACCGTGATCCTGGCTTGACAAGACCGTGGGGTCATGTCAGCGTTGGTATCAGAGCTCGCTTGAGGTTTAACGCACTACAAAGGTCATCTTTTTCAAAAATCTAGTGAGGAACGAGTTAGTAGCCCATATAAGGATGTTATTAGTGTATAGAAAGTGGCATACTAACCTATTTGATCATGTCAGAAAATCGTGCATCTCAGGACGTTTATGTCTTGGGGGGTGCACGTAAGCGCTGTCAACCAGTGCGCACAAGCTGAAGGGTGGAGCCCCACGGGTGGCAGGTAACCCGACCCGCTTTAATATCCTCTACGACTCTTCATGTCGTTTGGGGTATTCGAGCAACGTCTGTCCCTGACGTGCGTGGTGCAATTTGGGAGACCCCGTCACGTGGTCAGTAACGTGAACACGTAACTCAAGGCGTGTTTGGCTTGAGAACATCCGGGCGAGTGATGACGGCCGGGTGTACGAACTGTATGGATACCGGGCTCGGTGTGCAGCCGAGTCTGACGATTGTGTGAGTTATCTGCAGGTAGTCTAACCACGAAACAGTAGATGTCTAGCATTCATGTGCGAGTGACACTTAGTGCCACTGAACTAACGAAGCCGGCTAAGTCCGGTATAGGTTTTTATTTGTGAGGACGTAGTACCGACATGCTCTGGTGACGCATCGACGTCACACTCCACTAAATGAACAACTTCATTGTAAAACTTGAAAGTTTTAATCCAGAGCACAAAAACTTTGATGTAACTCCTTCCCTTAATCAGGATATTCAAAGTTAACAAGTTTTCAACTTATAGGCTGCTAAGGACAGAGTCCCCTGTTTTCAGCTGAATTAAGGCTGAAGTTAATCAGATGTTAGAGATTGAGTTATTTCGAGGTTGAGGTCATATGATACATTTATGGAAGGATTTGGAAGAGCTTTACAACTTTTCTGTTGAGATCCAGAGGTGTTTCATCCCTTAACCCATCGAAAAATGCAGTAGAGTTGAAACTGTCCAGAAAACAGGGCAGAGCAACACTCTCTTTAACTCTCTGTAAATTAAGCATAACTTCCTGCATAAAAATTGAAAAATAGAAAATGAGGTAGTTCTGGAAAGCTTATGAGATGAGTTACAACTTTGTAACAGATAGTTTGTCAGATTGGTAGTAGAATTAACTGAAATTCTTAGATCAAGTCAGCACCTCAAGCAGGGAGGTGCTGTCCAATTTTCTCCAGAAATTCTGTTAACTTTGACATCTCATAACTTTTGAACCAAGACAGATCTTAGGCCAAGTAAATACTTTCTGGAAAGCTATTGAATTTAACTTCAACTTTGATGTCGAGTTCCAGAATTGGTTTTGCTTTAGCATGGCCTAAATCAGGTTGAAATAGAAACTGGTCAGGGCTGTCATGTTGGACAGCAGATCAGCAGTCAAATTTGTTTAAATTTGAACTATGATTCCAAGTCTTATGAGTGCAATGACATGTTTTATGTTATAACTCAATGGTTTACTGTTCAAATAAATATTTGACATTTCTCAAATATGTTTTTACAGATGACAGCAGATAGACAGTTAGAGAACGGGTGGGTGGTGTCCCACTGTTCTCACCACAGCGGCTATCCGGAAGCATTGAGGCAGATGCTTCAATATTTCGGGTACAATCAGATGCTGCAGTACGCCAAGGAAGAAGGCGAGGAGGGGAACAAGATGTTGACAATCCATGTCGAGGTTCTTGCAGGGCCTACACCACCCGGTTGGGCGCCGTTCACCGTCACGGTGAGAGGTAGACAACCGGAGGGAATGTGGCAAGTGGCAGCCCGTGACACCATGTTGCATTTCTGCCAACTACACGTGAGGGCTATGGAGGGCACTCCATACGCGCTCGTTCCGGTGGAGGAACGGGCTAATCACGTGTGGCAAGGGAGGTACAGGGAGGCAACCGATCCGGGTTGCCCAAGGTACAGCCCCGCGGAGGCAAACCTCAGCCTCCAGATGAGGGCGGGAAAGGCCGTGATGGACAGCCAAGCTGTCCACACGGAGTGTCTCGCCGCAAAGCTCAAGGAGAGCACAAGCCATGGAGACCATTTCTAGAGTGCTCACAACGCACTCCGCAATGTGCTCCTTCCGACGATTAAGCGACTGAATGAACAACATCATCAGTTGCATCGTCTGAAGAAGGCAAGGAAGAAAAGCCGTGTTGACATCGCGGCGTTGCAAGAACAGGTGCAGGCTCTGACCCAGCAGAATGAGGTCCTTACTCAAGAGCGAGATGACGCCATTGAGGAAGGGCAAGGCTGGGAAGAAGACTACAACCAGGCCATGGACGAGGTGCACTCGTTGCAGGACCTCGTACCCCCGGTGTTGGGCATACCGGTGGTCTTGGGTCTTCTGGCAATGGGAGAATCTGAGATGGGAGAGGAGGTTGTAGATACGGAGACACCAGCAGAGGTACCGGAGGAGGACGACCCACAAGAGGTCGAGTTCTACTCCGAGTAGGAGGTTACCGTTGCCAAGTAGGGCAACCAGAGAAGTGTAACCCAAACTTTTGTAACCAGTGACATGTCGTGTAGGCAGTAGCGTATGTATAGGTAGTGACGACATGAGCACGACTTCTCGGAGATCCGAGAATAATGTATCTTGTATAAAGTTTATGCTTTATCAATATATGTGAATGTTGTGAAAATTATTCATGCGTCACTTCAAATACCTACTGTTTCATATGAATTTTTTAAGTATGACATGTGCTGATCGCTGCTGTTTTAAATTTCAGAATGACTCGTACTTGTGCCAACCCGGATGTTGGGGGTTCTAGTCAAGGGGGAGAAACCTCCCAACAGCCTCCTGAGGACTCCTCGGGACAGCAACAGCAGCAGAAGCCACAGCAACAACCGCCACCGCCACCGCCAACGGTTACTTTGGCGGATATTGTAGCAGCAATGGCGGGCTCTCATCAGCAGCATACGGAGTTGCTGCAGACCCTCATTGTCAATACGTCTCGACCAGAGAGGCGTCAAGATCGTGAGGAGCGCCAACAGAGCTCCTACTCCGACTTTCTAGCGACTCATCCCCCGGTATTCTCAAGGGCGGATGAACCCATCGATGCGGACAACTGGCTCCACACGATGGAGATGAAGTTCGGGCTGCTCCAAGTGAGTGAGCAGCGCAAGACTCAGTTCGTGGTCCAACAGCTCCAAGGATCCGCGAGCGCGTGGTGGGAGAACTACTGTGCTTCACAGCCCACCGACTGAGTTATGACCTGGACGGAGTTCCGAACGGCCTTCAGGGCCTATCACATACCGCCGGATCTCATGAAGAGGAAGACGCAGGAGTTTCTACACCTGCATCAAGGGAGCCGGAACGCGCTGGAATACTCCAGGGCGTTCAACGATCTCGCGCTTTACGCGTCGTATCACGCCGATACTGACGAGAAGCGGCGGGACCACTTCTACCAGGGGCTTAACCCGCTCCTGAAGGACAAACTGGCGATGCTCAATCGCGGCTGCCTCAATGACATAATTGATGCTGCAATTGTTCAGGAGGACTCCGTCAAGGAGTTAGCGGCGGCGTAAAGAAAGCGAAGCAAGCCGCAAAGCAGCGGAGAAGGAGGTGGTCCTCAGAAATTTTGGATGGTGAATCGTCCACCATCAGGTCCACGCTGGCAGCCACCACAGAGGTCGATGCCATTCCGCAGTCGGCCCTATTCTTCACCGGCGTTCAGGCCGGCACTGCCAGCACTACCTCCGCAACAACAACAGCAGCAGCGGGTGATGCCACGTGCGTATGCACCTCAGCAGCGCATGCCGGGCTTTCGTCCCCCAAGCGCCGGACAAGCAGCGACCACATGCTACAAATGTGGTCGGCCAGGACACTTTGCTAGCAGTTGTCTAGAGAGGCAAGGCCGCGGAGTTGCACCACAGATTTCGGGGAGAAATCAGCCCTGGAACCCCACTAATGCGCGGCGGGCAAACCCTAGGCCCGGCACCGTCCACCAACTTTCCATAGAGGACGTGCCGGAGGGAGAGCCAATCCTTGCGGGTATGTTCCAACTCCACCAGCATCCCGCCATAGTATTGTTTGATTCAGGCGCCACGCATAGCTTTATTAGCCAGGCTTTCATTGCTAAATACAGCTTGCCAATACTACCCACCGATAGTCCATATTTGATTTGTTCACCGGGTGGGATGATTTCAGCAAGCATGATGGTCCCAAAAGCGCCATTATGCTTAGAGGGTAGAGTATACCCTACGTCTCTCATAATTTTAGAGGGACAAAAGGTCGATGTCATATTAGGGATGTCGTGGTTAACCCGCCACAGTGCTGTTTTAGACACCGTCCTCCAAATTGTGCACTTGAACTCAAAAGTGCACGGATCTCATTCCTTATTTCTGGACAGTCCAGAAATAAAACTTCCGAGTGTTTATCAGTCCACAACCATCAGATTGGATGATACTCCAGTAGTCCGTGAGTTCCCTGACGTGTTCCCAGAGGATTTACCGGGGATGCCGCCCGACCGAGAAGTGGAGTTCAAGATTGAACTTGCACTGGGAACCATGCCAATATCCCGAAGGCCGTATAAGATGGCGCCCAAGGAATTGGATGAACTGAAGACTCAACTAACGGATCTTCTGGAGAAGGGTTTTATTAGGCCGAGCTCCTCACCATGGGGCTGTTCGGCATTATTTGTGAAGAAGAAGGATGAGATGTTGTGGCTTTGCATGGACTATCGTCCATTAAACGTCGTAACCATCAAGAACAAGTACCC
The DNA here is from genome assembly GCA_030760725.1 of Neostapfia colusana. NCBI lineage: Eukaryota > Viridiplantae > Streptophyta > Magnoliopsida > Poales > Poaceae > Neostapfia > Neostapfia colusana. Next base: position 38,547,274 of record JASWHV010000013.1, on the reverse strand, counting down.
GTTTCCACGGATCGACATGTTATTTGATCAGTTGGTCGAAGCAAAGATCTTCTCCAAGATGGACTTAAGATCCGGGTACCACCAGATTAAAATACGGGCTGAGGATATTCCGAAGACGGCTTTCTCGATGAGGTACGGACTTTATGAGTACCTGGTCATGTCCTTCGGCCTCACCAATGCTCCAGCTCACTTCATGTATTTGATGAATTCGGTATTCATGACAGAGCTGGACAAGTTTGTCGTGGTCTTGGTATATTCCAAGTCGGAGGAAGATCACAAGAAGCATCTGCGTATAGTCTTGCAACGGCTGCGGGATCACAAGCTATACGCGAAATTCAGCAAGTGTGAATTCTGGATATCGCAAGTGCCTTTTCTCGGGCATATCATCTCAGCGGAGGGCATCGCTGTAGACCCGAGTAAGATCACACAAGTGCTGAATTGGAAATCCCCGAGAACTGTTCACGAGGTACGGAGTTTCCTCGGACTCGCGGGATATTACCAGAGGTTCATTCCGAACTTCTCAAAGATTGCCAAGCCTACGACAGAGCTGCTGAAGAAGGCTACCAAATATGTTTGGAGTCTAGCATGTGAAGCAGCATTCAAGGCATTAGTGAAGCACCTAACATCAGCACCGGTTTTGGCGCAGCCAGACACAACAAAACCGTTCGATGTGTACTGCGATGCATCCAGCATTGGGCTCGGATGTGTGCTGATGCAAGACCGAAGGGTGGTCGTGTATGGGTCACGGCAGCTCAGAAACCATGAGCAGAATTATCCAACTCACGATTTGGAGCTCGCTGCCGTGGTACTTGCACTTAAAATGTGGAGGCACTACCTACTCGGTAACCTTGTACATTTATATACCGATCACAAAAGCCTCAAGTACATATTCACTCAGAAGGAGCTGAATATGAGGCAGCGAAGATGGTTAGAGTTGATAAATGATTACGAAATAGAGATCCATTATCACCCCGACAAAGCAAACATAGTGGCGGATGCGCTGAGTCACAAGTCACACGTCAACAATCTGACCATCACACCATTGGAAGAGATCGAACCACCACTGCATGTGATTCCACATGGAGCTCTCTACAACTTAGCTTTGATCCCCACCATCCGTAAAGAGATAGCGGCAGCTCAGAAACATGACAAAAGGCATGTCGCATTTGCGGAGACGTGTAGAGAGTGGGGAGCTGAAATGTTTCCGGAAAGACGGAGACGGCGTCCTATGGTTCAAGGACCAGATCGTCGTACCCCGTAACCCAGAGTTATGGAAGAAAATTTTTGATGAGGCTCACTTGTCAAAATTTTCTATTCACCCTGGCATGTGATCACAACCGCTCCAATCCCTCCAAACTGCAAAACGGTACTAGAGACTCTCCTCCTCCTTCCCCATCATAGGAAATTAGCTGAACTCGGATGATCACGCCCATGCCGAAAGTTCTTTCCCGTGACTTAAGTTCGCCGCACCTCGGGCTCCTGTAGACAGCCCAAACGGGAGAGTGTCACGCCCAAGATAAGGCGTCCTAGGACGCGTTAGAGGCTGGTGCTGCTCACCCCCGAACCACAGCCCGAGTGTTTGATCACCGGCGACGAATTTCAGTTTTCCCTTTCGTTCGGCGCAGACCGACCTTCAGGTGCGGATCCGCCAAATTCTCACTCCATAGTTGTTTAGAGATCCTCAAACTGTTCCTACACGAGCTAGGCTTGGTAGCGATAAACTTTATTTCACAGGCTTGGCAAGAAAACCTTGGTAGACCTGTCAGTTCTATCATTTCTACTGGCGCTAATGGCGGAAGCCATCGGGCGCATGGTGAGAGCTTACCTAGATCCTATTCCAAGCTGCCTCGAGCCCATGCCGAGCTTCCCAAGGGTCCACTGATGCTCAAAGACTGATAGCTCGATCATTTGGAGTGCTAGGAAGTCCGACCGACACGGCCGAAGTTCTTCCAAAGCCGCCACTCGTCGCCAGCCATGTTCCGGTGACTGTCACGACAACATGAGCCCAGCATCGTGTTCCCCAGGTAGAATTAGGAAGAGGCAGCAAAGATCATAAAGTTTGGCACACGGCAGAAGCCCTCTGGCGAGCACTCCGGCGAGGGGGGCGGCGGCTGAGCGTGGGAGGCCGGAGGTAGACGAAGCCCCCGGTCCCACATGTCAGCAGCCGATATTTTTAAAACCAGGATTTGCTGTGGCACCGGATCGGGTGCAACTGCGCGCGAAAGATTCCATAGCCCCGTGTGTCGACCGCTGAGAAGTTGACACGTAGCCCCGGTCCCACGTGCAGTGTTTTAAACATTTCCCCGATTTTCAGTTTTAGTTCAAACTTCAAACCCACATAACTTTGGCTAGGAAACTCCAAATCGAGTGAACCAAATTTTGTTGGATTCAGCTCTTTGAGTACTTTCCAACAAATCAAGTTTCACTTCACGAAAACCCTTAGTTCTCCAGAATTAATTCTTCAAATTTTAAAATATTTAGAATTTTAAATGGAGAACCCTTTGGAGGAAAATTCTGAAATTTTGCTGAGATGTTCACCAAAATGTCTCTGAGCTACCATTAAATTTTCAGATTCATTTGAGCTCATTTGATCCACCTAATGGTGTGATTTATATAACTGTTCCAGAGAAAATAGAAAATGTCCAGAAATATTTTCAGAATTTCTCTGAAATTGTTTAGCTCACATCTTTAGTTAGGAACCTTCAAATTAAGTGAACCCAACTTCATTAGAACCCTCTGAAAATATAGTTTTCAGAAAGTCATGGCTTGCTCCATGAAAATCCCAAGAACTCCCTAGGATCTCCAGTTAAGGTCAAGTACATAATTATTTGTGGAGAGCTCAAATGAGCTTTGCTGGAAATGAAACTTTCCGAATCTCTATTTAGGTTGTAACCAAACCACAGTAAAAATTTCAGAGTTATTGGGTCTGTATAGCAAAACTTATAGTCTTCACAAGTTTAACTGCAATCAAATGTATTTAAATTGATACATATACATGTTTATCTAATGTAGTCGCTAAGTTTGAGGAGGAACCCGAAGTCTTAGACTTTGTTACTCTGGAGGAACAGCTAGCCTATGACAAAGAGCAGCAAGGCAAGCTCCGGCTTGCATTAACCTTTTTACAAAGTTTTACTGTTTTGAGAACTTACTTTGAGCACCCACTTAATTCTTGCATTAGAGTCTTGTTTGAAACCCAACTGCATAGCCAATAAAACCCTGGGTTGGGATTAGGTTTGAAAACTCCGTTAGCTACTGCAATACTAAGATAGTGTAGGATTCAGTACAAGTCGAGTAGTAGGAACTACTCGCGAGAATAGGCTAGAGGCACATCGCTCGGGTAGAGATGCAAATGAAACACATGGCCAGAAAAATGAGACCGAGCGGAGAGTAAGGGCAGCAGGACTTTGGGGCCTGGGTGCCATAGCTCCGCTTGTGTCGATTGAGGACCTAGCCGTGTGTGGGTCTGTTGAACAAGCTAGAACAGTACCAAAGACCTACCGGCTATATGGGAACCGGAAAACCGATGTAACTCGGGTAGCTGGGTATTGAGGCATTGCCTGTCGTTCAGAGGGTAGGTTGAGAGCTCAAGGTGTAAATCGGCTGGCGGCACTGCAGATGCACGCGCAGAGACCTCTTGCTCGGGACGATAGGACCGGTTCAATATTCGGCTGACGGGTGAAAGGTGGTTGCGTACGACGTCCATGATGGTTGCTGTAGGAAACATCGAGTAGGGGCGTACGTGACGGGTTATTCGGGTAACCCTGCAGGTGTAAATCGATTATAATCGCCGTCCCTCACGGTCAGTGAGTACCACTTGTTCACTGTACCGTGACATAGAAAGAACAGGCTAGATATATGATAAAGTTTGCTGATTTGAAGGATATACTTGCTTGTTAATGTCTTGTTGTAGTTTAGAGCTAATTAAAGTTCTTTTCAACTTTGGGCAAAGTACATGAGAGAAATGTGTTTCTTGTTTGATTGCGGCTCTCTCATGTGCCTTAGCGTAAGGTTATCCACAACCTGCTGCTAAAACATTGAAAGTAAGGTTCAAATAATTAGGCGAGTCCTTTGCAAATTATTTACCTCATGTACCCTATACCCATCATGTAGAAGTTTCATGTATAGGAGACGGGTCGGTCTTGCTGAGCCATCGTGCTCATTGCTTATGTTTGAAGCTTTTGCAGGGGTTTATGAGGAAGGGACTTCCGAGGAGGAGACGAAACCCCAGGAGGGGAACCCCGTCGAGTGGGACTCGTGCGCGCCGCCGTGTTAGTGTGTGTGCGTGCTAGCGGGGACACGTTCACGGGCTGAACGTGAACTCGATGCGTAGTCTACACCCGTGAGTGTAGACTGAACATATTTTGTTGCAAAAAGGTTCATAAACCTGTTTATGTAATAAAACTTTGCTTCCGCTTTGTATCTTTGATGTGTGTTATCCGGTGTTGTGCAACGCAGCACCCCTCAGCGTGATCCTGGCTCAACGAGGCCGTGGGGACCCGTCACAAGTGGTACTCATCACCATGAGGGACGGCGAATCGACTCGATATACACCTGCAGGGATACCCGAATAGCACGTCACGTACGCCCAACCGTGGAGCTGCACAGCACGCTCACTCAATGTCGTACGGGACAACCTTTCACCAAACAGGCCAAACGTCGAACCGGTCGCACCCAAACGGACAGGAGGTTCCCTGCAAGGAGCATCTCTCTATGCCCGTTAGTGGATTCCCACCTTGCTTCCCTCAACCTGCACCTATAAATCGGGGTGTTATGCCTCGACGCCCGGAGGTATAGGTTACATTGGTTTATCGGAGCCCATATATCCGATATGCCTTCGGTACGTTCAACACTTGTTCAGCAGGGCCGCACATGGATTGGTCCTCAATCGACACGGACAGGGCTGCGCCCACAAGACTTCCTCTTGCTGCGCCCTAGCCCCTGCCTAGTCTCATTTTCTTTCTAAAGTGATATCACATCACTCGAACCAATCCCGTGTGTCCCGAATCCTAAATTCGCGAGTAGATTCCAACTACTCTACTTGTACTGAAGTTCTATGAATCTTAAGCACAGCGTATACTACTCGAGGACTTATACACTACCCTCACTCTTGTGGGAATAATCTGGCTATGCACTTGGTTTCATCCATCCTACACCTAATGCACATACATACCTCATACTAAGTATACATAAAGCAAAACTTTGTAAAAATGGTTAATGCAAACCGGGGATTGCCTTGTTGCTGCTGGTCAGTGGTTAGTGCTTTGTCCGGAAGGAGAAAGTCCAGTTTTTCTGGGGTTTCCTCGCCTTCAGCGACTACACGTAAGCAATATACTATATGTCAATTTGAATGCAATGTTTGGAACTGAATATGTAAATACCATAACTCTAACTAGCCCAGCCCTTTGGCTCTGAAAATTTTATGGTGGTTTGGTAGGGACCAAGCCAGAAACTTGACCAAGTTTCATTTGAAACAAAGTTCCTTTGAGCTCTGTACAAATAAAAGTCTATTTTGTCATTATTAGAACCTCTAATGATTTCCAGGGATTTTCATGGCTCAAACCATTAGTTTCAAGAACCAGAGTTTGAGATGGTTTTAATGGAATTGGTTTCATGTCATTTGAAGAATCCTAGATGAAGTTATGCCCTAAACAAGATTTGAGAAAATCTGAAAAATGTTTCTGTACATTTTTCTATTTTCTCAGGGCAGTTCACTTAATTACACCATTAGGGGGACTAAATGAACTTGGATGGGTCTGAAATTTTTCCTGTGAACAAGGATTTTCAAATGAACATCCCAGCCAAATTTCAGAATTTTTCACAAAGGAATTCTCCAGATAAAATTCCCAACAGTTTAAACTTTAGGGTATTAATTCTGGAAAACTAATAAGTTTCATGAGCTGAAATTTGTTTTGCTGGTAAGTACTCAAAAAGTGAATTCAGAAAAATTTAATTCACTAAATTTGGAGCTTCCTAGCAAAATTTATAGCTAGTTGAAGTTTAAACCAAAACTGGAAAATCCCATAAATGTTTAAACTCTGCGTGCGGGCCCCACAGCACAGTGCTTTCTTCCTCCTCTCGCCAACAGCCGAGCTGCGGCGGTGCTCTCCGGCGAGCCCCTTGGAAACCGCCTTTCCGACCTTCCCCTGCCCTGAAACTTGCCGCCTCCCCCTTTTGGACCACGGGCAACTCATCCCCACGGCCGGCCGGCGACCCCGGTCACTAGAAACCCTTCGGCGACGGGCAGCAGCGGCGGTTGGAGTTCGGCAGCATCGCACTTGTGCTAGGAGGGCTCAAATCCTTTGGCCTTTCTTCCTAGAGCACTGTGGTGGATCCCTTGTCACCGGCACGAGCTCACATCAGCTCAAAAGAGGCTGCAAATACATGCTCATAGGCGACCTAGGGTGAAAATCGGTGCCGGTGCAAAAATCTCGAAGAACAGCACCAAAACTCGATGGTTCTTGATCCTAGAGGAGCGTGGGGGAGTCTAGATCATGTCTATAGCTCGGCCCAAGTGATGATGGCTTGATCACTACGAATTTACGAATTTTGTGTGGCTCGGTTCTAAGCATACCGACGCACTAATCAACAAAATTCTCTACCGATCGTGCGAGAGAGAGGGTGAGGTCGGCATGGTTGTGATCAGCACCTTGGAGCAGACCTTTTTCGTGTAGCTCGTCGGGCATGAAAGCATTTGTATCGCCCGGGCGCTGGTGAGCAGAGGGGTCGGCCAATGGCACTTTGGTTCGGTGAGCGAGGGAGACGGGAGCGAGGGAAAGAGTTCACGTGGCCAGAGCGTGTGTTGATCACTGTAGCCAGTGCTTCCACGGCACAGCACGGGAGTGCGGTGTCCTCCTCGCTCGGGCGCGGTAGCAGGACATGGCGCGCGGGTGAGAGTCTGCTGCTGAGTGAAACCCGCGAGAATTGACTTCAGGTGTAAGTCTTCTGACCAGTGGGCCCCCTTTCCCTCTTCTTTTCCTTTCCATTTTTATTTGAGCTAGTAAACAAATTCCAAATTTGATCAAACTTGGAGGACAAGCCAATAGGAATATGAGGAACACAATGGTGCTCTCAAATTTGAATTTCAGTGAAGTAGGAATTTGAAACTTAAGTTTGAATTCAAATTCGATTTGTCTCCCGTTTAAATTCCAACAAATAGGAAATCTTTCCCAAATGAGCTGAAAATTTGCCGGGCTACCCGTGGATGTGTGAAGAACCATATGGCAAGTTTAGGTCTTCGTGTTTGAACATTGTGACATGTTTACTATCGCACTTGGAGCTCACACCTTCCAATTCAAAAGTTTAAATTCTCTCTCATTTCCTCGGTGTAAATTCCAGCTCCACTTGCTAGACTTTTGGGATTTCACACATTCTTTGTGTAATAGTTACTTGGTAACCACAATTGACACTTTGTTAATATTTAATTGGTCAATATAACTTAATGTGTGATCTCTATTTGGCTATACATATGTTTCTGTATGTGTATGTTTCTGACGCTGGCAAAGCGGCCGCCAAATCCTGGCTAGCTCGAGGATGCAGTCGGCAACCAGGATAATCAGAGAGGGCCATCTAATAGGGGACGAGCTAAAACAAAGAATGTCTCAGATTAGTCATTAAATCCGCAACGAGCTGACATAAAGTAGGTCTCGGATTATTCGTCAAATCCGCGACGAGCTGATATAAATTACGTATCGGGTAAGTCATCAAATCCCTGACGAGTTTGCGTAAACGCGTCTCGAATTTATTAACAAAAGGAGACAGGCTGCATTAAAGCGTGCCTGGGTTATTTTATTTAAAGGAGACAGCTGCCCTAAAGGCCTGTCTCGTGTATCTTACAATAAGGAGACACACTTTTATTAAAGCTCGTCTCCCATGTGTCCTAATCGGCGACGCGCCCGGGCGCCCGTCTCCGATGACTCTGTAATGCGAGATGCAACGAAGGAGACGCGCGATCAGCTCGTCTTCGTTCTTTGTGAGGGCGCGTCTCAAATGAGCCTTTCTCATATAGTGACATAAGCTTGCGCTCCGCTCGATATGGTGTGTTTTCTTTGGGTATTCCCTTGATCATAAGGGTTACCGGTGCTTAGATCTCACCACTCACCGCTTGTTGATCTCTCGACACGTCGTCTTCGACGACTCCTCATTTCCCTTCTTCACCACCTCTTCCGGTCCCACCACAAAGCTGGATTCTCTTTTCCCCACTGACTCCGAGGCTACTCCCCAGCTGCCTTGGCCTCTTTCTTCTGCAGGTTCGACACACGCTACGCCATGCGCTGTGCAGGTGCCACCGACGTCACCTGCCGCACCACGTGCAGCATCAATGCCTCCAGCGTCACCTGCTGCACCTCGGGTGGTTCCGACATCACCAGCTGTGCCATGTGCGGCATCGGTGTCTCCGGCATCGTCCACTGCACCTCGGGTGGCCCCTACGTCACTAGCTGCTCCACGCGCGGCCTCAGCCTCCCCGACGTCACATGCAGCGAGCCCGACGTCCCAGACGTCACCAGCCGCACCAGGCGCGGCCCCGTCTGCACTCCTGACTTCTCGCTTCACCAACCCCGCACTTGTCTACCAGCGACGAGCGCGGGATGGTGCCTCAGCTCCAGCTGCGCCACACGCAGCACCGGAGCCCTCCATGCCAGACACCGTGCCACGCGCGGCCAAGAGACCCACTCTCGTCTATCAGCGACGGGAGCAGGGCGGTGCTCCGACTCCCACTTGCTCCGAGCGCCCGGTGTGGTGTACAATCCTCCTCTGCTCCACAGGGGCCCTAGTCACGTTCATCCTATGGTGACTCGACGTGCGTCCGGGACTCTCTGCCCGGTTGAGCGCTTCTCCGGAGCAATCTTCTTGTCGACGACATCTCCACCGCCCGACTCTTCTTCGATCTCGCCCATACCGACTTCCGTCCATAGCGCCCTCGCCTACCCTCACTGGCGTCACTCTATGGAGGAAGAGTATGTGGCCCTCCTTGCCATCTAGACCTGAGACCTGGTTCCCCGCCCCGGTCGTGGCAATGTTGTCACGGGCAAGTGGGTGTTCACACATAAGAAGAAGGCGGACGGTACCTTGGAGAGGTACAAGGATCGGTGGGTACTTCGGGACTTCACTCAGCGCCCTGGAGTCGACTATGATGAGACCTTTAGTCCGGTGGTGAAGCCGGCTACGGTTCATACCGTCTGTTGCTGGCTCTCTCGCGTTATTGGCCTGTCCACTAGTTGGATGTCAAGAATGTCTTCCTCCACGGCACACTGACAGAGACGGTGTACTGCAGTCAGCCGACGGGGTTTGTTGACTCAGCTCATCCAAACATGGTATGCAAGCTGAACAAATCCCTGTACAGTCTGAAGCTGGCACCGCGAGCCTTGTATAGCCGGTTAGCCTCTTTCTTGGTCTCACGGGGCTTCGTCGAAGCCAGGTCAGACACTTCGCTGTTTGTCTATCGATGTGACAGTGACACTGCTTACCTTCTATAGTGCGTCGATGACATTGTACTGACAGCGTCCAGTACAACTCTCTTTCGGCGTAATAACTCTGCTTTATAGCAGGAATTCGCTATGAAGGACTTGGTCCGCCTCCATCACTTCCTGGGTATTGCGGTCGAGGATCGACCATGCAGCTTGTTCCTTCAACAGCGACAATACTGCCTGGACATCCTCCAGCGGGCAGGCATGGTTGAGTGCAAGTCATGCTCCACAACAGTGGATACCCAGGTGAAGCTCTCCGCTACCAACGGAACACCCGTCACTGACCCTACTACTTACAGGAGTCTTGCAGGTGCCCTTCAGTATCTCACCTTCACCAGGCCAGATACCTCCTACGCGGTTCAGCAGGTGTGCCTCCACATGCATGACCCGAAGGAGCCGCACCTCACTGCTGTGAAGCGGATTCTTCGGTACCTGTGTGGCACCCTCGACTACGGCCTCCTCCTTCGGCGTGACTTGGCCTCCGAGCTGGTCGTGTACACCAACGCTGACTGGGCAGGCTGCCCGGACAGTCACCGGTCTACCTCTGGCTACGCCGTCTTCCTGGGAGGTAACTTCATCTCCTGGTCCTCGAAGCGGCAGCATGTGGTGTCGCGCTCAAGTGCTGAGGCGGAGTACCACGCCGTGGCTAACGGCCTGGCTGGGGCTTCCTGGCTTCAGCAGCTATTTCAGGAGCTCCACACTCCCGTCGCCGGGAGCACTCTGATCTACTGCGACAACGTCAGCGCCGTGTACCTCTCCACCAACTCGGTCTAGCGTCAGCGCACGAAGCATGTGGATATTGACCTTTACTTTGTTCGTGAGCGGGTTGCAGTTGGCGAGGTTCGGGTACATCATGTCCCGACAATGTCACAGTTCGCCGACATCTTCACAAAGGGCCTCCCGTCATCGCTGTTCTCCGAGTTTCGGTCCAGTCCCAACATCTGCTGTGGCTAGATGTTGGGATTGCGGGGGGGGGGGGGGGGGGGGTTAGACTGTGTAATTAGTGGGATAATCAGGGGCAGTTTAGTCCTTTGTATGTGATTATGGTTAGGGGCTTAATAGTCTTTTTGCCTCCCCTAATCCCTCTATATATTGTAACCTTGAGCCCTCTGATTAATCATCCTATTGACTCTCCTCTAATAATCTGCAATGAAATCCACAGGCATTGGGTATCTACAAAACAATACCACTACATCAGATGCAACAGCAGCCTCCGTTCCTTCCTTATTAACTTCAATAAAGAACTTATGAAAAATGGATGAAACACACAAGTTCCGTCCCACTTCAGCCAACTCTGACAGATCTGCTTCTTCGCTAAATGGCAGCTGGAGTGCCAAACCTATTAGCAAATTGGAAGCCTGAAATCCGAATGATATATTGAATTTTCGAACTCTGAATTGTCCAACTGGAACTTTACACTGTGGCATACTCCTCTCCAGGAACTCAGGTTGAGAGCTCAAATTTTCAGCCAAGGTCCAGACACCATATTGTTTTACTGGAAGAGGTATGTACATGGAGAACTGCCTTTTGTCTCCACTTTGCTGGTATGGAAGCATAAGCACTTTCACATTGTGGTAAGATGAAATATATTGGTCTTTTGCGCTGGTCATGAAAGGTATTTGAACTGAGCTCCGTCACGAAGGTGGAACTTGCGGTCTTTTGTTTCAAATGCATCAAACTTCTGAGCCCAGGATACCTCAAAATAAAGCGCGTCACCGAGAACTGAGATTATTCAACATTTGCCACCCTTATGGATTTCTCTTATTTGTTTACCACTTTTCGATCGAACTTCGTAATTTGCCATCCTTACAGAATTTTACTTATACTTTTGCCATCCCAACATCGTATAGGGTGTTAAATTATTTTTTATTTAAGTGACGTGACAATTCCATAGTATAATAGTATTTGTGTCCTTCAAGCTTAATAACTAATTATTTTTCTAACTCTTTTCTTACATATGAGCGCATCTTAGACGTTGCCTCCACTCATCACCATTTGATTCCTCTGCTTAATGTTGTCTTCACCTTTGCCTTCGACAGAGAAAGAGACAAGCACATCGTCGCCTCCACGCCGCCGTCACCTCCGCACCACCATCTCCTTCACGCCGCCGTTGCGCCTATCTTTCATTAATAAGGAAAACTATAGGGGGCGTAGATTGGACCATGACATCGCTCTCATTCACTGTGAATCCAGAATCGATAGATAACAATTTGTACCAATAACAGTAAGGATGTTATAAACAATAACAAAAATATAATTATATTATGGGCATGCCATGTGACTTAAATAAATTTTTTGGCATATATGCATGACGCTGGGATGACAAAATTATAAGTAAAATTTTATAAGGATGGTAAATTACGAACGTCGCTCGTAAGAATGTTAAACGGCAAAGAGACATTCGTAAATGTGGTAAATATTGAATAATCCTATCGAGGACCAGTCAGGTGGTTTGATAAACGGAGCCTCGTGGCAGCTCTTTGACTAAACCTAACGTGACTTTCTCTACCCAGGATACTTGACCAGCAGTAGGGATGGCAATGGGTCGGGTGGAGCAAAAACCCGCCCGAAACAAAAGAGGTTGCGGATGAAATTTAAGACCCGCACCCGTCGGGTTTTGGGCGGGTATTGGGTGCTTGTCGAAGTGTTGCAACGACACTTTCCCTGGTCTGCTACTGGAGCAGCCCGCGGAGGTTCTTTTTTGGAGGGGCTTGACGTCCCTAGAGCGATCAAGCTTGAGGGAGAAGGTGAACACCAGGATTTACGTGGTTCGGGCCGCCGGAGCATAAAACCTTATGTCCGCGGAGTGATTGTTGTATTTCTTGCATATGGGTGTGAGTCAGAACCGATCTTTTGTCGAGTGGACACTCCGGTCCTTTTATAGTCCAAAGCCGAGGTGGTTACAATGTGGCCCGGGACCCGACAGGTGACCCCGAGGCTGTCTGAACCCTATACACGATCTAGGCTCTTTACAGCTATATCTAGAGCAGTAGGCAGAGGAGTTAAGTCCCGTCGCCTGGTGCGCTGAGCACCTCTGACTGGGCAGCAGGTGATGATGAAGGCGCCATCTTGTCTCTGCGTCCTCTCGCTCTGCTGGGCGGCACTGTGCCGTTGGGCGGCACTGTGCCTCTGTCACACGTCACCGTCCTGTCTTGTCACCGTAACGGTGAACGGGCGAAGGACGGAGGCATGCGCCGTGTGCCATGCGTCTGGGGAAGACGTGATCCTTGAATGCACAACCTAACAGTGCAATCCTTTCATGACTTCTTCGACTCATGGCCCACGAAGGATGGTGGGACACGTGGCGGCTTCGGAGCCCTCTTCAGCTGGGAGGAGGTTCAGAGAATGGATACACGTGGCAGCTCCGGACCTCACCTCAGCGGGAAGGCTTGGTCCGGGGCCAAGGGCACGTGTCTGCTCTGAAGCCCTCCTCGGCGGGGAGGAGGCTCTGAGCCCGGATACACGTGGCAGCTTCGGACCTTGCCTCAGCAGGGAGGCTCGGTCTAGGGCCAAGGGCACATGTCTACTCCGGAGCCCTTCTCAGCAGGGAGGAGGTTTAGGACCCCGATACACGTGGCAGCACCGGACCTCACCTCAGCTGGGAGGCTTGGTCCGGGGCCAAAGGCACAGGTCGACTCCGGAGCCCTCCTCAGCAGGGAGGAGGTTCAGAGCCCCAATACACGTACCATCACAGAACCTCACCTCAGCGGGGAGGCTTGGTCCGAGGCCAAGGGCACGTGTCGGCTCCGGAGCCCTCCTCAACAGGAGGAGGTTCGGAGCCGCAATACACGTGGCAGTACCGGACCTCGCCTCAGCAGGGAGGCTTGGTCCGTGGCCTGGGGCATGTGTAGGCTCCAGAGCCTAGGCACACGTGACAGCTCCGGGGTCGACCCCGGGGCTAAGGACTCTGGCCGCACCAGCGCCCGCCTCAGTAGGGAGGCGGGGTCTGGGTTGTCTTCAACCCTCCACATGGGGGCACCCCGGTCTGCAGGGTACTGACAGTGGCCCCCGGACCCATCTCGGAGGAGTCAACGGTGTGGCAGGTGGGGCCTCCATCTTTCCCGTGTGGTATCTTTGAACCTGCACTTTGGAAGCCGAAGTGGCAGCAAGATTCTAGCGTAGTGGGTGTGCAGTTGTACCTGGTAGATGAAAAGGCTGCACGTCCTTGCAGTAATAGCCGTACTCGACAGTCGGAACGGCAGCACATCATCGGCGTAATGGACGCACGCCCACTCTTGACTGGTGGGTCATGGAGACATGCTCGAGGGGACGCGCCGAGGTATTAACTGCAGCGGTTCTTGGGTAGACCGCTGTAGTTCCACTGTGCCACTTTTCTCGAGAACCGCCAGAGCCTTGTTCCCAAGGAGTCGCCCGCCTGGCCCCTAGTGTCTGATGGGTGGACCTAGATCCCATCTGTCATTGGGGATACGCGTAGCGTGTGGCGGTGGAAACCCAAGCGTCACGCCTGTTGCTTTCTTTCCTGCCTCTTGCAATCTTCATCTTCCACTTTCGCGCTTGAAGCCACCGCTCCCCAGCGCTCTCAACCTTCTCTCGCCGCTATGGCTTCTGGCCTCCGTTTTTACCAGCTTTGCACCGACGATGACATCGGGCGCATGAGGCACCTGCTCGGCTGCCAGTCAGCCGCGTTCGACAGAAAGATCTGTCTCGGTAGAGTCCCGCTGAACAAGATGCAGCCTGGCGAGGTGGTACTCTTCACCTACGTGTTCTCCGGGTTCACGCTCCCGGCATCGTCCTTCCTCCTCACCCTGCTGGAGGTGTATGGGCTCCAGCTCCAGCACTTCACGCCGCACGCCCTCGCACTTGTGGCTGTCTTCGTCCACTTTTGCGAGATGTTCATGTGTGTGTGGCCTTCAGTGCGGCTCTTTAGAGTGTTCTTCTCCTTGAGGGCTTGGGTAGAAGCACAGGCCACCTGGGGGCCTACTACTTCCAACACTGAGGAGGAACTCCGCGCCGTACATTGCGCCCTTCTCTCCCGGGAAGTGGGAGCACTGGAGGGAGGATTGGGTGATCGCCCAGACCGACGGGAAGCAACACGAATCACTTACAACGACTAAAACCGTTTAAGTGTAAGGGCCCAAGTTTTTCATTTGCTAAAAGTGTTCATCACACCAAACTCACGTCATTTGAGGAAGTCATATGAACACATTTTGAAGAGCAAGTAAACACCATCAAGAAACTCATTTGGAGATAAACTCACAAAATGCAAAAAGTGGTATTTCCCACATGCATCATATAGGGGCTGAGCACATGTTTAACTCCTAAACTTGGTTAGGAATGCTCATGCCAAATTTCACCCAATTCCAAAACCTTTTGATGTATTTTTCGGTATTATTAGAAAAAGGCAAGTTTGAACTTAAATTCAAATTCAAACTCCTTTCATCACATGAATTCAAAAGTGGGATTCATATTCACCCTCAGCACATTTTTGGTGAGCTCACACACCAATTTTCACTCCATTTGGAGTTGATCTTTCCATGAGCTATTTTGGCTAAATTCAAAATCAAATTTGAATTTCAGTTAACCTTTGCTGCAAATTTGATCAAATCAAATCACACTTTGAATTATTCAAACTCAAATGGTCATTTTGTGGTTTGATCAAATTGCAAAGGGCATGAGGGTCACCAATATTTGGAGCAGTGGAAAATTGAAGTTTTGAGGTTAAAACTAGGGGGTGGGGACCTCTTGTCAGCCTCACACTTGAGCAAACCGATTGTAGAACAGAGGCTCGGTTTCTCGGGCTGCAGCAGCGCGCGCCACTGATGCCGACACCTCCTCGCTGTGGCGTCGAGCTGGAGAGCTGCTCAGGCTAAATCACACACACGAGTTGATCTTTTGCCATACGAACAGAACCAAACCGGCTTTGCTTCCTCTTCGTGCGCACGAACCGAGCTGACACTGCTGCTGTTGTCGTGCGATCAGGCGCCGGCAAAATCACTGTGCACCGGACGTTCCCGAGCTGTAAAACCGCACTGGTTGCTTGTCTTCCACTTCCACAGCACACAAGCAATCCATTTTCGAGCTTCCTGACCCTAGAACAGACGGTGCTCACGGCGACCGGAAGTTAACGCCACAAGCTGCTCTCGTGGACAGCTCGACTGGTTGGTTTTCACGCCTGAGCAAGCGCACCCAAGGACGCGTCGGTGACCGGCACTGCTTCTCTCCAAGCCGTTGGTCAAGCCATGGACGACCGAGCTTTAATTTTGGATTTTTGCTCTGGCGTGCACAAACCGACGATCGGGTACGAAGTGATCAAATTCTTACTTGTTAATTGCTTTTAGGTTACCAATTCTTGCATATGGGAGCTAGACTAGCTGAGGAACAATTGCTCTTCGAAACCCTAGCGTGAAAGTCTCGGTAGCCGGCTTATTTCATGGTCTTTCGTCGGTGACCATAACAAACCTCCTCGGGCGCACGTTGCGAGCTCACTTAGAATCTCTCCCGAGCTAAACCAAGTTCAAGTCGAGCATCTACATGTCACACCGGTGCTGTAGAGCTTGAAAACTCAGGGTTTGGCGGGCTAGAGGTGGCGGGCGACGTCGCCGGAGTCGGTGTGACCCGCTGTGTCGTCGCAAGCTGAGTAGGGGGCATTGCAGGCGCGCGGAAACTTCACTGAAGTGCTCCTCGTGTTGGTTTAGAGCCTAGCGGCGAGCTAGAACGTGGGAGGTGGCCAGAAAAGCAAGTTCCATCGAACTCCGGTGAGGGGCGGCGCGGGCGCGCGCGGGAGCGAGGGGAGGAAGAAGATGGGCATGGGTCCCACACTTCAGCCACTGTTTCGAGCCAGACCGGATCTTCTGTGAACCCGGACCGGGGTGTGTCTGTGCATTGTAACTCTGTGAACCCGTGTGTCTTTCTCCCAAATAGCGCCACGTAGCCCCGGTCCCACGCGCAGGAATTTAAACATTTTCCCAATTTCGGATTCTAGTTCAAATTCAAACAATCATAACTTTTGCTAGGATGTACCAAATTGAGTGAACCAAATTTTGTTGGATTCAGCTCTCATGAAAAGCTTTATTTCTCCATAATTAATTTTTCAAAATTTAAAATGTTTAGAATTTTAACTGGAGAACCCTTTAGTGAAAAAATCTGGAATTTGTCCAGAATGTTCCTTATAATATCCTGGAGCTACCGTAAAAATTTCAGATCCATTTGAGCTCGTTTGATCCACCTAATGGTGTGATTAATGAAACTATTCCAGAGAAAATGAAAAATGTCCAGAAACAATTTTCATATTTTCTCTGAACTTGTTTAGCTCATATCTTTTGCTAGGAATCTTTAAATTAGATGAAACAATTCATTAGAACCCTCTGAAAATATAGTTTCCAGAAAGTCATGGCTTGCCCCATGAAAATCTTTAGAACACCCTAAGAGCTCCAATTAAAGCCAAATACACATTTATTTGTGCAGGGATCAAATGAGCTTTGCTTCAGATGAAATTTGGACAAGTCTCTGTTTAGGTTGTATCTAAACCACAGTACAATTTTCAGAGTCATTAGGCCTGTGTAGATATACTTATAGACTTTATAATATCAACTCCAAAATCATATGCATTTAAATTGACACACACATATGGTTATCTCATGTAGTCGCTAAGGTTGAAGAGGAGCCGGAGGTGTTGGATTTCATCACTCCGGAGGAACAGCTAGCTTACGACCAGCAGCAAGGCAAGCTCCGGTTTGCATTAGCCGTTTCATAAACTTTATTGTTTTGAGAACTTACATTGAGTATCCATTTCAATTGTGCATTAGAGTCTTGTTTGAAAACCCAATTGCATAGCCAAGAGAACCAGGGTTTTGGGCTTAGGTTTTAAACCTTGAGTAGTCACTGCAATACTAAAATAGTGTAGGATTCAGTACAAGTCGAGTAGTTGGAACTGCTCGCGAAAATAGGCTAGAGGCACACCACTCGGTTAGAGATAGCAAATGGAACACATGGCAAGAAAAATGAGACCAAGCGGATAGTAAGGGCAGCAGGACTTTGGGGCCTGGGTGCCATAGCTCCGCTTGTGTCAATTGAGGACCGAGCCGTGCGCGGGCCTGTTGAACAAGCTAGAACAGTACCGAAGACCTACAGGATGTATGGGAACCAGGAAACCGATGTAATTCGGGTAGCGATCTGTTGAGGCATTGCTTGTCGTCCAGAGGGTAGGTTGAGAGAAGGAGGTGTAAACCGGCTGGTGGCAGTGCGGATGTGTGCACAGAGACCTCTTGCTCGGGACGATAGGACCAGTTCAACAATTGGCTAGCGGATGAAAGGTGGTTGCGTACGACGTCCGTGGTGGTTGCTGTAGGCAACATCGAGTACAGGCGTACATGGCGGGTTATTCGGATAACTCTGCAGGTGTAAAACGATTATAATCGCCATCCCTCACGGTCAATGAGTACCACTTGTTCACTGTACTGTGACGTAGAAAGAACAGGCTAGTGTCATGTTAAAAGGTTGCGGATTGAAAGATGTACTATGGTTGCTAATGATTTGATATAGTTTAGAGCTAACTAAAGTTCTTTTCAACTTGGGGCAAAGCACATGAGAGAAATGCGTTTCTTGTTTGATTGTGGCTCTCTTATGTGTGTTAGCACGAGCTAAAACTTGAAAGCAAGGCTCAACTACTTTGGTGTGTCCTTTGCAACTTACATTCCATTATACACTCCAAACCCAACATGTAGAGTTTCATGTGTAGGTAAGACGGTTAGTCTTGCTGAGCCATCATGCTCACTGCTTGTGTTTGAAGCGTTTGAAGGGTGTTATGAGTTGGAGGCTCCAGAGGAGGAGACGGACCCCCAAGAGGGAAACACCGTCGAGTGGGAGCCGTGCACGCCGCCGTGTTAGTGTGCGTGTGTGCTAGTGAGAACACGTTCACAGGCTGAACATGAACTCTTTTGCTTAGTCTACGCCCGTGAGTGTAGACTTGACGTATTTTGTTGTAAACATGTTCATAAACGCTTTTATGTAATAAAACTTTTGCTTCCGCTTTGTACCTTTTGTGTGTTATTCGGTGCTATGCAACGCAGCACCCCTCAGCGTGACCCGGGCTAGTCAAGACCATTGGGTCCTCGCAGTAAGGTCTAAACCATCGTAATTAGCTTAATTATGATGGTTTAAGCATAATTACGACAGTTTTTAGCCATCGTCAGTATTTGGTCGTAAGTTAAGTAACTTTTGACGGCCACCGTCGTAAGTTAGGCAACTTATGATGGCGGCCGTAGCCGTCGTACGTAAGCGTCTGGGCCACGTGGTGGGCTGGGCTATACCACTTACGACGGCTTGAACTCGACCGTCATAAGTAACATGGTTACTTACGACGG
This sequence comes from Neostapfia colusana, assembly GCA_030760725.1. Classification (NCBI taxonomy): domain Eukaryota; kingdom Viridiplantae; phylum Streptophyta; class Magnoliopsida; order Poales; family Poaceae; genus Neostapfia; species Neostapfia colusana. The sequence goes on along the minus strand of JASWHV010000013.1, from coordinate 38,528,487 downwards.
GTAGGTCCAGGCCATCGTAAGTTATTTGGGCTTACTTATGACGGCTACAATAGCCGTCGTAAGTAACATGGTTTTAATTTTTTTAAAAAAAAAAGAAACTAAAACTAGCTGCCCTGGTACAGTTGCCAGCCGAGACAAATCAAAAGGCATTCACACACTACAAACAAAACAATACAGATTCCACGGTTCATTCATAAAGTCCAAGAAAATCTAAAAACACATAACGGCTACACACTCCACTCACGACTACCTCCGGAGCCGTGAACGTTGTCTTCGCGCGTCCCTCCTGGTGCCGGTAGCTGCTGAGATGGAGTTTGCGCCTCCATTGGTGAACCCTGCAAAGTAAATAAAAGTTAGACATGTCTCATTGTGTCTCCCTCATTCTCTCTCTCTTTCACTCTCAGTACTCCTCTTTCACTCTCTCTCTCGCTCTCGTTGTCCCTCTCCCCATCCCCCTATCCCTTCTCTCTCTCTCGTTCTCGTTGTCCCTCTCTCCATCCCCCTCTCCCTTCTCTATCTCTCGCTCTCATTGTCCCTCCCCCCATCCCCCTCTTCCTTCTCTCTCTCTCGCTCCTCATTGTCCCTCTCCCCATCCCCTCTCTCTCTCTCTCTCTATCTATCTCTCTCTCTCTCGCTCCCGTTGTCCCTCTCCCCACTCCCTCTCCCTTCTTTCTCTCTCGCTCTCGTTGTCCCTCTCCCATCCCCCTCTCCCTTCTCTTTCTCGCTCTCGTTGTCCCTCTCCCCATTCCCCTCTCCCTTCTCTCTCTCTTACTCTCGTTGTCCCTCTCCCCACCCCCTCTCTCTTCTCTCTCTATTTCATTCTCTCCCCATCCCTCTATCTCTTTCACCATCTACCCCCCTCTCTCTATCACTTAATCTCCCTCACTGTATTAAATAGTATTAAAAATTTATACAGTGCCATTTGTACCTGTGCTGGGGGCAGCTGTGACGAGGGTGCCCATGACGCTGCGTCCATGAAGGAAACGGGAGCTCTTGGCCCCTCTGTTGAGCTAAAGTTTTTCATTGCAACATATTATAACACATGTATATTACTGAAATGCTAAAAATTTAAAATATAGTAATTTAAATTACTTACCTCCATCACTGCCTGCATCTGGGCCATGAGGTTGGCCTGGTACTCCTAGACGACCCTTGTCCTGTTGAGCTCCTCTTGGGTCTGCGCAAGCCTATCGTACATGGCACGGAACTCCAACTCCCTCTATGACAGACGGCCACTCGACAGCCCAACGGACCAAGCCTCTGTCGATGGAGTGCCTCTAGAAGGCCACTGCCCTCGAGTCGACAACTCCATCAAAAATGGCAAACCTACGAAAGATAGAAAACTAATAAGTATAAGAAGGAAGTTTAAAAAATGAAACAGTTGACCAACTCACCGTCCATGGGCCTTCCCATCGCCGCTTGCGTACATGGCTCTAGGCTCGATTGGCGCATTTTCCCAATCGTAGCCTTCGCCGTGTATCTTCTTCACCTCCTGAGCGTACTTTTCCTAAAAAACAAAGAAATGATGCAAGCGTGTCAGTACTAGTATTACTTATAATTAAATTGATGAATTTTGAAGACTTACCAGTCGGTCGGCCGCGACTTGACTACACTGCCCAGGCTCGGATGGGTCATTTCCCCTGTGACCTCTCTTATAAACCTTGGTCGGTGTCGGCTCCTGACTGGTTTCTCGCTCCTGTAGATACGTGTTAGTTGAAGAAATATATTATCAACACATGAATGAACATTAAAATATGCTTACCATGCGTTTAGCCATACGCACTTAGCTATCACTGTCGTAGTTGTGCTGGTCGTCTGTTCCTCTACAGGCTCGAGCCCTCGTGGACTTACTGATGAAGTCTTGGCTAGCCCAATACCGACAAAGAGCTCGGTACGCGTCGGGCTGGCTCTCTAACCAGCTAATACTAACCTTCACATATTTAGTATTTCATCAATATTGTTAACATAAGTAATTATTAGAAATAGTTAACAATAATAACTTACCTCTGCGTACTGCTCCTCGGTCAAGTACGTTTCGGAGTCCTTCCTAAACGGACCCCTTGCTGCTGCTGATGCCGCTTGTTGTACTTGTTGCTGGCCTAGATGCGGGCGTAATACAACGCCTGCACCACGAGCTTTCGAGCATTGTTGTGGAACACGACAATCGCGTGCTCCATCATGCTCTCGCTCGAGTCCTCTAGCTGGTACCGCAGCTTTAAGAAAACAAAAATTTGATTAATCCGCATGAACAATTTAAATGAGTGTAAAAAATGCAAACATTTAAACTTACCATAAAATCGTTCCACACGGCCCCCTAAAGGGTGTCGTGGACCTCAAGAGGGACACGAGCGTAGTCGTCCCACGACAAAGTAGGGACACAGTCGATGACACCAGAATAGTGCAACCGCACTAAAGCCCTGATGACACCGTTAATCTGCCTGTGGTGTCCCTAGCCTGCGAACGAGCAGTCGTGCCAAGATCTGTAAAATTTGTTAACTTATTATGTATCGGTATACAACATCCAATATTTAATACTATACAATTTGTTTACTTGTCTCCGAGTGGACGAATAGTGATCTGCTCACGAGGGACAGAAGGAGGAGTAGCAAAGTGGGCCCTCCTCGTGTGTCATCTTATCGGCGACACCACGTTTGGTGACCCGGCCGGCTGGTCACCATTGGAGCCAGAAGGATCCATGCTGGCCGGCTCCGAGGGCTGCGTAGCTGGCTCCGAGGGCTGCGTAGCCGGCTCCGAGGGCTGGGTAGCCCCGCTCCGACTCAGAAGACTCATAAGAAAAAATAATTAATAAATGCAATTTCAAATAACATGATTGGCAACTAAATTTACCTCCGTGCGCTGAAAGGCCATAAGTCAGTCTGAAAAGTCTGGAAGGTGTCTCATCAACTGAGAGCGTCTGCTCGCACCCGACGAGGTATCTGAGAAGACCGAGTCCCAGGGCTGGGTGAGGAGCCCTCTCACCCCCTTCCCCCCTTCCCCTTTCCATTTAACGACGACATCCTGATGCAACGAGTAATTGATAAATATACTAAGATAATATACAAAATTCATGATAAGTTAGTGAAAAAAACATTACTTCATCAATTTAAAATTCATCAACGTCACGATAATGTACCCTACTCCGTAAACAAGACCATCGATCTTCTTTTCTGAGAGTCTGGACTAGATTTCATTTTTGGTTTTGTTTCCGCATATCAGAAGTCTCGACATCTTCAGCGTCTGCAACCAAGTCACCGAGTCCTACACCAGGCTCGACGATAAACGACTCTGGCAACTCTTCTTCTTGGTAAACCTCATAAACTTCATTAGTATCATGGTATCCATCATCTCGAGTGTATAACCGCTCATGATGATTCACCTTATGTACCACCCACCAAGCTTCGAGTTTTTTGCATAGATAAGATAGATAATACACTTGCTCCACTTGGTGAGCAAGAATAAATGAATCATATCCTCGTAGCCGTTCCTTGTGTTTGACTTCCACCATACCAAATTGGCTTTGTCGAATTCCATGATTGTTATCAAATCAATCAAAGTCAAAGAATACTGCTCGAAGATCCTTATTACCGACGAAAACAAATTCAAGAATTTTTTATAATCCCATAGTAATTAATTTTAGGTCCTTGAGAGTCGATTGCTCTCGTCATAACTCCGGTATTTGATTTTGCCGCGAGTGGACGATGAGATTCAAATTGAGTTGTACGGAATCGGAAGCCATTGATGTCATATCGACTGGAACTTCTAATTTTAACCACTCCGTAGGATAGTTGTCGCAAGTCTTCATGGACGTTGGCATCTTTCATGCACTGTCCAAAATAAGAAGCTGCAAGAAAACTCTTTAAATACTCGTAAGTTATAAGAAAATTTGTAAATACTCGTAAGTTAGAAGAAATTGTTACATGATCACGAAACTATGATAGAAAGTTAGGTCTTCTGTTTATTCCATCTCATTGCATCGCTTGTACTTGTTTGCTCGCAGGTTGATGTTTATATGTCCAATTCTTTTTGTGAAACTCTCTGTATGAAAAGAAAATTTTTAGAACATATCTGTTCCATTTATGATGAGTAGCATAAATGTAGGACAAACACTTACTCGAAATATTTGTCCATCTCATCTATATTAGCATACATGTAGAGGAAAGCAGCATTACTTTCTTCTACGGTAGAGTTGTAGGAATTGCACCTACCAACTGCAGTGTCTCTTGTTGCAAAAATAGAGAGATCGCTACAAGGAGGTTGATCATCCATATTGTACCGCATTGCCGAAGTATTGACATTGTGTTCCTCTGCAATGTAAACACTTGAAAAATATCCTACTTCCTTAAGAGTAAATGCTTCGGCAATGCACCCTTCTACCTTTGCCCTATTATGAATCATTGGTTTCAGATATATTAGCGCTCTTTCAATATGATACATCCACCTATATTGCACGGGACCGCCCATTTTAGCTTCATATGGAAGATGAATAAGGAGATGTTGCATTGGATTGAAGAAGCCTGGAGGAAAAAAATTCCATCTTACATAATAATATCGATATCTCCTTCTCCATCTTACTCATCATCTCTATTGTGATTTCTTTAGCACAGAGCTGTCTATAGAAGTGGCTAAGATCGGCTAGCACCTTGCACACCGCATCGTCAAAATAGCCCCGAAACATAACAGGTAGAAGTCTTTCCATGATTATGTGATAATCATGACTCTTCATCACAGTTAGTTTTCCCGTTTCACATTCAAAGCTTGTTTCAGACTAGCTGCGTAACCATTGGAATTTCAAACTTTTCAACCATTAGAGTACTTCTTTATTTTCTTTGGGTCGAAGACAGAAAGAAGCACGTGGTTTACCACCACTTTCAGAAAGCTCAAGAGTTGGACGGTTACAAAGCTCAGCCTAATCCTTTTGAGCCTTTATATTGTCTTTTGTTTGGCCCGTCATGTTCATGCATGTGCTTATGATACATTCCCTCATGTTACGCTCTTGATGCATGACATCAATGTTGTGCATTAGTATCAACGACTTCACGTATGGTAGCTCCCATAGTCCATATATGAGTGCAATTGTGATCATCTCTGAAACCGACAAAATATCTAGGACGATCTTTAAGTGGCAACAATTTATCCAACATATCAGATATTTCCGACCCGTTAAGACATTTCGGTAGTCCTTTAGTGACAACGGTGTTCTTTCTGAATACATTCCTCTGTTGCCTAAACATGTGATTCGAAGGAAGCCAACGTCTGTGACAATCAAAGTAGCATATCTTTCCGCCATGAATAAGTCGAAAAAAGTCAGTTTCAGAAGCACATATCAGACGAGTCAAACAACCGTGAGTGCTCCATCCGGAAATCAGGCCATACGCCGGAAAATCATGGACGGACCACAAATAAGCAGCTCGAAGGTTGAATCGCTGCTTCTTGTAATTGTCGTACGCTTTGAGCCCTGTCCACAACATTTTCAGTTCTTCGATCAGCGGTTTCAACATCACGTTGAGACATGACCTAGGATGATCCCGCGTAGGTAAAATGAGGCTAAGGAACATGAACTCATGCTTCATACATAGGGCCGGTGGTAGATTGTACGAAATGATAAAGACAGGTCAACAAGAGTATGGTGAAGCGTTTGTACTGAATGGCGAGAATCCATCCGTCGCCAACCCAATCCGAACATTTCTCGCACCACGGCTGAACTCTGGATCAAACCGGTCCAGCGCCTTCCATGCATCACCGTCGGACGGGTGCGTCATGACTTCTTTGTTCTGACGTACACCTTCTTTGTGCCATCTCATGTGTCTGGCAGTTTTTTTGATAGAAACAAACGCTTCAACTAAGGTGTCAAGGGTTAATATCAAAGCTGCTTACGTGCCACTTCCTTCGTAACATTTTCACCATCTTCATTAATGACTTCGACATACCACGATTCACCACATTGTAAACATTTCTTCTCTTTCGCATGTTCTTTCCAGAAAAGCATGCAGTTGTCTTGACACACATCAATCTTCTCATATTTCATACCGAGGCCGGAAAGCAATTTCTTCACGTGATACATATCTTTAGAAACTTAATGGGGCTGTGGAAGGATATCGGTGATCAATTTGATGAGGTCGTTGTAACAGTTATTAGAAAAGAAATACTTATACTTAATTGCCATAAGTCTAGTCATGAAAGTGAGGAGGGTCACTTCTGTATGTTCATGCAACGGCTGTTCTGAAGCTTTGAGAAGCTCAAAGAACGCTCCAACCTCCGTTGTAGGTGGATCCTCTATAGGTATGGTTGTGTAGCTAATAGCATCTCATCCATCCTATCATCCCCCGTGTTATCATCAATATCTTCTTCCACTTCATGTACAGCTTTAGAAGCTATCTCGCCATGAAAGGTCCAGACCTCATAACATGGCGTGTAACTGTTTTGACAAAAATGTATCAAAAGTTCCACTTTGTCCAAATATATGGTATTCCAGCATTTCATACATGGGCACCACACCTTATCGGTATTTGACAACAAAAATACTCGATCTACAAGAGCATCTGTCTTGGTGAACCACTCATCTGAGTGACCACGAGATCTACTCTTCCAACCAGTATACATCCAACTGTGGTCTTCACCCATGTTTCACTTTGCAATATAGAGCTAGAGAAATTACGTTCACTTTACATCTATTGGAAGCTATATGTCCTAAACCCACCCAAGAGTGATCGAGAGGAGCGTGCTTATAACAAGACGCGGGGTCCGGATCCAGACAAAATTTTGGCAGCATAACCCCGTTGTTCTTCAACTGCATGCCTGATAATGGTGCAGCGGAAAACATTAGGGTTACACCATCAAAATTTTGTCCGAATCCAGGCCGCGCGTCTTGTCATAAGCACGCCCCCTCGGTCACTCCCAGGCTGTCCAAAAAGGGACAATTCCGAACCTACACGCCTCACATGTGAGACGGGCCGGTCCAAAACGTGTGACGCATATTGTATAGGTTACGTGAATCTTACTTTTTGGAGTGATTTATGAGAGAGAGGTAAGAACGAGAGACGGGAGGAAAGAACGAGAGAGAGACAGTGAAGTGGGCCAGCCGTCCTAAGTTATGCTCCATCGAGTCCCACCAGTGATGACGTACGAGCCAAGGTTCACCGCTATGGGCTTCTGGATCAAAACCGCGAAGAAAATGGTTCCACAGGGTTCTCCATGGTGCCCTACATTGTTAAAGCGCGGCAATGGAGAAAATTGACTTTTAGACGACCCAACTGTCGGGCCATAAATGGTCTGTGCCGGCCTGAGCCGGCCCAAAGTCCGTTTATTTACATATTGATATTGTTAAAGCCCATTTATTTACATATTGATATCAAATTAAACTCAAATTTCTAACAATCTTCAAGTACATAATAAAATAAAACAAACAATTAACAAATAAACACAATAAATAATAAACAAAGAAAATCTACACCTTTCAAATAAGAAAACTAAATTAAAATTTACACCTAAATTTACACAAAGTAATATAGTTAACAAATTAAATAACTAAATAATCCCCAATATTAATCAAGTAACCAAATTATAAAATAAATATTGAACTAACAAATTAACTAATCAACTAAACTAATAATCAACTAAACCAAAATAAAGTAACCTAATTAATTAACAAATTAACTCATTAACTAAACCAATTAATAAAGGAACTAAATTCATTAATAAATGAACTAAATAAATAATTTATACGATTAATAAAACTTACCTCGAGGTGATGGCAAAACAGGGCGGGCTCGGGGCCGAGCGGCGGCGGCGGTGTGGGCCGAGCGGAGGCGACGCGCCGCGCGAGGTCGGTCGGTTTCGGGCGGCGGCGGCCCGGCCAGGCGACACTGGGGCAGGCGGCGGCAGGGCTGGGCTGGGTGGCGCGGCGGGATCTGGATGGCGCGGTGGGGCAGCGCGGTGGGGCTGGGCGGCGCGGGGGCCGGGCGGCGCGGCAGGGCTGGGCGGCGGCGGCTAGCGGCTGGGCAGAGGCGGTGGGTCTCAACCGCGGCGGCAGGGCGGAGGCGGTGAGGCTAGGGCGGAATAGCCCGAGCCCTGGGCGGCGGCGGCATATATAAACCGCCATTTACGATAGCCTAGTAGCTTACGACGGCCCATGTGCCTTGCCGTCGTATGTTAAGCCTTAATTACAATGGTCCTTTAACTTACGACGGCTAAGGGTTTGGGCCATTGTAAGTTACACCCTAATTACGATGGGCCTTCTACTTATGATGGTCTAGGGCCCACGGCCGTCGTAAGTAACATAACTTACGACGGCCGATCAGGGCCGTCGTAAGTAACATGGCCGTCGTAAGGTTACGTGTTTCTTGTAGTGTCCATGACCGCTTGGAGCTGCCGGGTGGTCTCCGGTGGCTGAGAAGGCCGTTGGGGACGAGGTCACCGACCTGAGGGATGCCTACACGCCGGTGCTAAAGAGGATCAAGTACCTGGCGGAGGAAGGCCTGACGTTGCTGATTGTCCTGGATGACTTCCTGTGTCGCCAGATCGCTCCTCTCCAGCAGCGCATCCGGCCCGCCTGGCTGCACACTGGGGAGGGTGACATGACCCGGTTGGCGCGCAGAGCTGGGTCGTCGCCGAATCGGGAGATTCTTAGCACGATGCTGCCGAAGCTCTCCTGTGACCCGATCACCGATGACTCCATCACCGTGGCAGTGAGCTGCTAAATTGTCTGCCACAACCAGCAGACAAGGTCGAGGCTGTTGAAGGAGCTGACAACACTATATGATATCGATGTCAAAGTGCAGCAGGTTGGCGATGCTTCGCGGGGTGTCGATATCGTCAGAGGAAGCGGTGCCAGTGACCAACCGACACCTGCGCCAGTCCCTCCCCGTAACAAGGGGAAGAAGAAAGTGTTGGGAGGTGGTCCCACGACCATACTGCGACCCTGCTCACCGCCTAAGGATGTTGTAGAGTCGAGCAGGGCGCCGAAGAGGAGGATGGTCCGCTCCGATGAGAGCACCGTCTGGGGCCCCTAGGCAGGGGGTCCTTAGGCTTCCCGTGGTCCAGCACCGGGTTCGGCGACCGGCACTGATGTCAGCTCTGGAGCTGCAGCTGCCGGAGCAGCCCCGACGGGTTCGGGGAGGATGCCTGGTGCAGCTTCATCCCCGAGGAAGGCTCTTGATGCGCCTTCGATGCAGCAGAAGTCCTCCAGCGCTTCACAGGCTCAGAAGCCGTCGACGGGGAAGACTCTTGAAGCGACGTCGGCGACGATGAAGGCTCCTGCAACGCCGTCGGCCCTAGCATAGGGCCCATCTCCGGCATTGAGTCCAGCGGCAGGGAAGACTGCTGTTGCACCACCTGCAGGGGCGAGGGCTTCTAAGGCGCCGATGGCGGGCACGCCTCCATCCCAGAGGCCGACGGGGGTGAGTGACTCCGGTCCCCCGCGCAAGAAGCTCCGCTCGTCGTTGAAATTCCAAGCCTCCAGGTACGGCTCAACCTTTCAGGTCAGGTTGCATACTGAGCCGCTGGATTGTGTGATTGAATCTTGATGCTTATTTTTGCATGGCTTCTTCGCAGAGCACTCCTCCTCCTCCTCCTCCTCCTCCTCCTCCTCCTCCTCCTCCTCCTCCACAGTCCAGGATCCAGAGCTCCTTTTCCGCCAAAGCTTCAACACCGGTGGCAGTGCCTGAGCCTGTGCCTATACCGGCTCCGGATGTCGACACCCAGGCCCGCGAGGCCAGCCAACAGGTGGGCGCGGACGCCTCTGGTAGCGGCGCAGCTCCTGCTGTGCGTGCTGCCAGTCCTCCTCCTTCTCTTCCGCAGGTTGTCGTGGTGGTAGCCCCACCGGAAGATGAAGAGCTAGAGGGGGTCGAGGCAATTCCTCACCTGCCGATGCCGAAGGCCGTCCCGCTCCCCAAGGTTGTGAGAGCAGTCCGCTCGAGCTTGGACCAGATGCAGGAGGTGCTCAAGCAGGAGTGGACCAAGCTGAGGTCCGAGCAGGAGCGCCTCCAGGACTAGGATAACCTATTGAAGGTACGGGTCCAGTCCGCTAGGGAGAAGGCACAGGCGCGGGAGGAGCGGCTAGAGGTGAGGATGTCCTCGAGGAGAGGGAAGCAGTTGTCTCTGAGCTCAACAAGGGGGATGTGAGCATTCTGGCTGAGGCCAAGGACCTTCATGCTTCCATCGGCGCACGTCTTGCAGCTCTGTCGAAGCTTCGGGAGACGCTTCTTCAGCGGGAGAAGGAGGCGGAGGCCCAGGAGAGGGGGCTTTACGATCGCCTGGACGCTCATAAGGAGGAGCGGTAGCCCCTTAAGAGTTGGCTTTAGGGTGTCTATGACTTGGAGCTCGCCACCGGGATGAGGGAATCTGAGCTGGATGAGCGGGCTGCGTGGCTGGCCACCAAGGAGCAGGAGCTGGCTGCCCGGGAGCAGGAGATGGCAAGCATGAACTTGGTGAGGGAGCTGTCTTCCACCACCAAGTTGTTTGAGTAACTCCGGGCTTCTCGTGTCGCTGATGCAAAGAAGGTCTAGGACTTTCTCGGCCACGCAGAGACGACACTGGAGCCCTTCGGCCTTCAGCCCTCTACGCTCTCGTGGTCCTGTGCAGGAGGTGAGCCAGGTGTTCCCTGTTCTGGACTCTACCAGGACCAAGTTGCTGGTGCTGGAGGGCGTCGTTGGAGAGCAGGTGGAAGTCGAGGGCAAGGCCCTGGCTCAGCAGGTGGCAAAGCATGTGCTCACATGCTTCCGGAGCCAAGACCGCAGCATCTCGCTCGACCCTGTGGCTCAAGGCGCCTATGCAGAGCTGTTGGAGTTGTCCAAATCTTCAGTGGAGGAGGTCGCCCGACTTGTAGTTGCTAGGTTCCAATGCCAGTAGGCCTTTAGGTCCCCTGCTTGCTCTGTATGCCCCTCTCGAAGCCGAAGCTACCTCTTTGAATAAAGACTTGCTTGTTGAAGTCTATGTGTCTTGAGTTGTTGATGTAGACTTCGGACCCTTGGTAGCGCAAAGTTCTAGAATGACTTAGCCGAGGTGGATAGCACTTTGCCGATGTCCCGAGCTTGTTCCTCCGGGTCCTCACCAGCTTAAGGACCCAGAGTGCTCCGACAGTGTGGCTAACTATCCTTCCGGGTCCTTGGCAGCGGAAGAATCTGAGAGAACCTCGGCCAATGTCTTCAGCTTGTCGTAGCCGAAGCTTCGAGTTCTCTGCTTGCCACCGCAGTGGTCCGACGTCCTGCCTGCATGGTTCACCGTGATGGCCCCCTGGTAGGGGTGGCCCTTGAGTTGGGGTGCACCTACCAAGTAGGGGCAGGACATCAGCATCGGGCCTCCTGGGAGGTCTTGAACGCCAAGGACCTGTTCAGACCTATAGACATGGCAGAGAAACGGGAGTAGTCGTGCTTTCTGGCCGCTCCTTCCTGCTCCTAGTTTTGCTTTGGCTTACGGTACTTAGCAGAGCTGCAGGGCTTGGGTAATTTTATGCGAGAGCATCCGGGTTATGGTCAGGACCTTGCTCAGGAGTATGAGCCGCCGGCTTCCAAGTACTTAGCAGTAGCACTGGAGAGGCAGAGTGTGCACGCTTAGGGTACGGAACCGGACTCAGCAGGCTACACACCCTGGACCTCCCGCTGATGTTAGCATTTCAGGGGAGGAACCATTCGGCGCCATAGGGCCCCGAGCTATGAGACAACCAAAGGACCCCAGGTACACCACAGGTACCTCAAGCGGACCCGCCTGCGGAAGGATATCACAAATCCTACTATGGATGAGCACAGGAAAATGTATTGGCCATACGGCCGGAGCAGTATGGAAAGAAAGCACGAAAAATAAAGGGGCAATGTCCGATGTACGGTAACTTCCTTGTACTTAGGTGGTTACTTTCCAGCCCCCAATTACTCAGTTATAGCGCAGGGGAGGCAGTGCGACATGCTTAGGATACGGAACCAGGCTAAGTAGGCTACGCGCCCTGGACCTCCCACGGGCGTTAACCTTTCAGCGAGGAGACCTTCCAGCACCACGGGACCCGAGACAAGTATGTAAGACAGGCTCCAGACATGCCATTTACAGTTGATATGCATGAGTAGGCACAAAATATAAAGAGAGGGAGTTACGCAGGGTAAGACAAATTTTTCTATTATTAGGCTTTATTCATAGGAGGAAATAGACTGTACAAGAAGACAACGACCCACTCCGGATGACAAGAGTAGCAGGACTCCTCCGGAGTTTAGCTGTTCTAAGCACTGCCCCTAGACTCAATTACACCCTTATAGAGAAAAAATAAGCCTACCGCTGCGCTAAGGATAGAACTTATGGAGGTGTTCTATGTTCCATGGATTGGGTAGAGGTACCCCATCCTCCGTGGCTAGGCGGACGTACCCGGGGTGGTATACTTGTGTCACTCAGAAAAGACCCTACCAGCTAGGGGCGAGTTTGTTCGCCCCTTCTCGAGAAAGTATTCGCCGAAGCACCAGGTCACCCACCTCGAGCTGTCTACTCCGCACGAACTACTGCTGCTAGCGCCGGAGCGCTTGGCAGTACCGTGCATTTCGAGCAGCTGCTTGCCACCTTCACTCATCGACAAGGTCGATATCTTCACACCGGAGCTGGTCCTGTGTGGCTTTGTTGTACGCTTGGATACGGGATGAGCCCATGGTGATTTCCGTGGGGAGGACGACCTCAGCCCCACACATCGGGAAGAAGGGCATTTCCCTTGTCGCGCGACTGAGGGACACCCGGCTAGCCCACAGTGCACACGGAAGCTCTTCTACCCAATTTGCACCATGCTTCTTCAAGCTATCATAGGTGCGCGTCTTGAGTCCCCTGAGTATCTCGACGTTTGCTCTCTCTACTTAACTGTTGCTCTCTGGTTGAGCAACATAAGCGTAGCAAACTTGGATGTCGAGGTCTTCGCAGTAGTCTTGGAATACTGCGCTGGTGAACTGGGTCCCGTTGTCGGTGATAATTCTGTTCGGGACCCCGAACCGGCAGATGATCGACTTGATGAAATTGACTGCTGACTGCTTGTTCGTTGTTACTACAGGGGTAGCTTCCGACCACTTTGTGAACATATCTACGGTGACATAGAGGTACCGGTACCCTCCGACGGATCTGGGGAATGGCCCCAGGATGTTCAGCCCCCACACAACCAAGGGCCATGAGGGCGGGACCATCTGCAGCGTCAGCGCTGGTGTGTTGATCTGCTTGGCATGGAACTGGCTAGCCTGGCATCTCTTTACCAGGTCGACGGCATCCTAGAGGGCAGTCGGCTAGTAGAAGCCATGTGGGAAGATGCATGGTTCCCACACTCGTCTCCATGGATCTCTGTGAGCAGGAAGCAACCCTCCTCCTGGGTTTTGCACCGCACTAGGACACCACTAGCGCCACGCCAGTAGAGATCCCCTTCTACCAGCGCGTATCTCTTAGCCAACCGAGCGATCCGTTCAGTGAATACATGTTCATCGGGAGGATATCGTCTTTCAAGTAGTTCCGGATCTCCATGATCCATGCGTCAGGACCTACTTGAGCGCTGGGTTGCACGGAGTCCCCGGTGACACTTACGATCCTTGGCAGGCACCATGGTAGCAGGGCCGCTGGGACTGCCAGCTTCGAGGTGCTTATCTCGCCCCCTTCGCCTGGTTCGGCCGGCCCGACGGTACGTTGCAGCAACTTCCTTTGGAAGACCCCCTCGGGCACCGGAGCTCAGGTGGAAGCCTTCGTTGACATATCGTCGGCTATTATGTTGTTGGCGCGGGGAACTTGGCACAAATCCAAGTATAAGAAGTCCTTCTCCAACTTCTGTACTTGGAGGAGATAGGCTGCAAGCTGAGGGTTGTTGCAGAAGCACTCTCCCTTGACTTGCTTGATGATCATCTGAGAATCTCTCTTGACCAAAAACTGTTGGACCCCGAGGAATAGCGCGGTCTTTAACCCGAAGATGAGGGTTTCATACTCCACCATGTTGTTGGTTGCCTTGAAGTCAAGTCGCACCATGTACTTGAACTGCTCGTCGGTTGGTGTGAGAAGCAGAACTCCTGCTCCGGCCCATTGCTTGCGTGAGGAGTTGTCGAAGAAGAGAGTCTAGTGAGGCCCAGTGAAGACCGGAGCTCTTGGCTCAGGTTCACCAGTGTCTTGGCCCCCTGGGTAGCACAGTGGTGGTGTCCACTCTGCCACGAAGTTAGCTAGCGCCTGGCTCTTATTCGCATGACGCGATATGAAGTCTAGCTTGAACTCAGCCAGCTCTGCAGCCCATTGGGCTATGTTCCCAGTTGCATTGGGGTTGTGGAGGATGGTCCTCAGTGGGTACGAGCTAACCACTGAGATCTTGCGAGCTTGGAAGTAGTGATGCAACTTCCTGCATAGAGCAGCTTGTGTACCTCTAGATATCTTATCTTAGCATCATGGATGAGTCGGGCGGCGGCGGAGCCAAGAGCAGCGCCGCAGCGGCGGCATCGGGTCGGGTCTTGGGCGACCAAGACTGCGCGCAGGAGGGTCGGGCCCAATGGATACCCAAAATATTTTCATGAGCCCAGTACAGAGCCCACGAAAACAACCTTATTTCCGTGAGCCGAGGTGCAGGCCCACGAAATTAGATCCTATTTTCATGTGCTTTGTTCCTGGCCTATGAAATTAGATTCTATTCTCGTGTGCTTCATTTCTGGCCATGAAAATAAACTTTATTGTCGTGAGCTAGGTCCAGGCTCATAAAATTATGCTTATTTTCTTGAGGCCCACGAAAATACTTTAGGCCGACGAAAATAATACGTTTTCCTATAGTGATCGCCATCACCTTTGCTCCTCTATTTTTATGGTATTTAGTCTGTTGTTTAAATAAATCCCTAAAGCTTGAATATAAGTTATTATAAACAAGTTTGTTGTTGTTCAAATATTTATTTGTTATGAATGTTTTGTTAAATTTGGTCAAACCTAATGGGCACCTGAAACTCGCCCGAAATCTGGCGGGTGCGGGTGCCAATTTTCATCCGGGGGCTCATTTATTTCAGGTGAGTTTTTGCTTCATCCAACCCGAACTCAAGGTCATCTGCATGAACTGTAAACTCTAAATTGTTTTTAACTCATAAACAAACTCTAACGGGAGGATATATTGCGTGATTGATATACGTGGAGTTACATTTGAGGAGCAGTTTGGAATATACTCACTCGGTTTCTAATTATTTGACGCTGGCTAGTTCAAATCGGAGGGAGTACATATATGTGTCCTGCTCATCTGCTTCGTGTGATCTCAGAAGCTAGACCTCACTCGACAAGGGCTTCTGCGCCTGTGCAGATGAAATTTGGCACATTCATGTGAAATCCAAAATCATCAGGTGGTTAAAATTTTAGTACCACGTTGCTTGCCCAACGTGATGCACACCAACTTAAATACGTGCCTATATGAGTGGCTCCTTGTGTGTGCTTTCCATTTTGCTATCAGCTGCTAGTGTCTTCAATTAATTTGTGCTTATACACCGACGACTTTATTGTTAGAGAGCTTGTTATATCTAGTTTTTTTTTGTGCTTTGCAATCAGCTACTAGCGTTAGAGTTCGAAATTTTCTGCAACAGCCCCGACAGCCCTATTGTTAGTCTCGTGGACATCGATGTTCTCCCTTCTTCGTTTACAATTAATTTGGGCTAACTTAAACACCGACAATCATATTATTAGAGAGTGCTAACTGTTCTCTGTTTTGCTATCAGCTGCTAGTGTCTAGAATTATTTTGATAACTTATGCGCCCACAGCCTTTAGAGTTTGCTATCTATTTTTATTTATTGTTTGCTATAAATTGCTAGCGTTAGGAAGTCTCACGTCATTTATGATTTATAAAATCTGTCTCTTAGTAAAATGTGGTAATAGAATAATTTGAAATTTGCGCGAAAGGGTCCGTATCTGGCCGTTCTTGAAGTCGCTAGAAGTGCTGTTGAGAAAGACTTGAAACAGTGCTCCTTTCGGCATTAATATGTGCATGACATCACACCACCAAGCCGGTGAGGACCAGCTTCATGTTTTACAACACCAAAATTTGTTGCTGTTTTGTCCCTTGTCACGGTGGCTTCACAAGTTTCATTCTTCCAATAGGCAACAGCTTAATCCTCCAAAGAGCTTCTATGCACATCCAGGATATGATGTCGAGTGCCATTTCTGTCGCAATGAGATGACTTGGTTTTGGTTTACTCCAATATCTAAAACTTTAATGCTAATAATCTAATATCCACCCTGTCGACAATATGTTTTCAGCTGCAATGCTGACTTAGGAATGTGCTAAAGTGGATGAATGTCAACTTTCCTGTAACTACTGCCAGGCAAAAGTTGAGCTCAATTTGGCTGTAACAGATTGGCACAAGCCTTCTGTGCAGTGATTTAATTAATGACAAATCATGGAAATTTACCTTTTTGAGTACAGTTCTTTTGCTTCCAAACGAGTCAGGCCTACTGTATGTTTTCCCATACACACACACAGCTCATGAGTATGTTGAAAACCTATTTACTAGTAATAAATTGCCATTTTCGTTCAAGTTTTGTGAAGCTATTGCATTGAAAATGTTGACAAAAATACCCGCATTCTCGCCTGCTGCTTCACACTGTACGGGAAAAAAGCAGAGCAGCTGCTGATGCTGCTTCTCGCCAGTACAAAGAGCAAATAAAGCTGCAAATAATGCCACTCTGATGTCAACCAATTATGTATGCAGTCTACATCGCATTTTCAGTTGAGAAGTAAAACGGACACTTTCTGGGATTATTGTCAGTGTCCATGTATACAACAAAAATGGGATCCCCAAGAGACCAAACTGAACAGCACTGAAAAAATGTCATATTTGTAGAATTAGTAATATTCTCTTAGTTTCTCAGCAAATAATACATGACGATCCCTACGAACCAAGCTACTAGTTGCCTGCAGCTGCAAGTCTCATGAAGTAGCTCGGAAAGAAAGGGGACCAACCTTTTTCCTGAAGTCGACGGACTGTGTCTCGGCATTGCACTCAATAAACGGTTTCCGTGTGCTGGACGTTGGTTTGGCGCACTCTGGAAGACTCACGCGCCTCTCAGTGCACACTGTAGTACTGACTCTTTACAAGAAACAAGTTGTAACAAGTATTGACTCTTTAGAACAAACAAGTTGTAACACCCTCATATTCATCAACATGCATTACATCCATTTTTGTTTAGAGAAGCATTTAAAAAGAAGAAGAAAAAGAAAGAAAGGAATATATAAACAAATGAATAAATAAAAGAAAATTAAAATAAGAAATAATAAAAATAAATAGAAAAGAGAAACAAATAAAAATTAATAAAAAATATAAAATAATAAAACCTGGTCAACCTAAATTTCCCTCTAATTTCTCCCCTAATTTTCCCCTAGTTCCCCCACTAAAACCCCCTAGTGATTTTTCCTCACATTTGGGGGATTTTTTCGCAATTTTGGCTGGCCCAAAATCCCTTGAGATTTCCCCCCACTTTGGGTCTTGTTTGGATACAATTAAATATTCTCCATTTGAAGTGGATTGAGGGGGGGGGGTTAGAGTAAAAATTAGTTCATATTCCACTCCATTCCACTCCAATCCACTCCATTTCTTATTACCCAAACAAGCCCTTCGGGATCCCCCCCTTGGTCGCACCCCTTTAGGGGGGGGGGGAACCCTAGCCGCACCAAATATTCCCCCTCTAGGATTTTATTTTCCCCCAATTAATCTCAGCCCTTGATAGAAAATATTGGATTAAATCTCAGCCCCTAGCTCCCACCTTTTCTCAAATTAAATTCCAACCCTTGATTAAAAGAGTTGCTGAAATTCTAGACCCCTTGGCTATTTTCTCCCCTTATAAATAAAACCCCCTCCACTCTCCTAGCCGCCACCCCTGCCCGAATTCTTGGCCGCCGCCCCTCTCCTTGCTGCCAAGCCCTGGTCGCCGGCCTGCTAGGTGCCTTGGCCGTCGTTGAAGCTCTGCCCCGCCACACCGTCACTGGAGAAGAAGACCCCAGCACCCTGCCCTAGCCGCAGCTCTACTCTTCCCTGAGGAAAAGCCCCAGCTGCTGCCGTTGCAAGGAAAAAGGCCAGCCGCAAGGAGGAGAGGAGGAAGAAGAGAGGTAGGTCCTCGTCACCCCTCTTATCACGTCGCTGCTGTTACTACGAACCCGTTCTCCATCCCCCTGCGAGCAGGAGCTACTGCACGTAAGTAGATCATGCTCCGGGTACGTTTTTGACGGTGGAATTGATCTACTACTCGAGTTAGGATCATAGCCACATCCACACTTATTTTCAGCAGCATCATTCATCGTAAAACCCCGTGAAAGCTACTAAAACTTACAAGAACACATGCAAACTGATTACTATAGGCTACACTATAGGATTTGCATGCATCCACATCATTACATCTTGAGTAAAGTTTGTGCATGACATTTCTTGCTGTGTTATTTGTATGTACGTGGTCGTGAGTAGAAGAACATGCTCAAGAGGCCGTCTACGAGGACCTCCAGCACCAAGACTTCGAGACGCTTGAGCAACACGAACCGTGGGAGCAAGGCAAGTGCCCCTTGACCATATTGAACCTACGTTTTTGAACTGTTTTGGTTGTGAAAACTACATGCTCGTGTCAACTTGATGGGAAACCTTTTAGTAGGAGTTTACTAGTTTTGTTAGACACCCGTGTTGCCGGGAAACATGTTGAGTCGGGTATGGTCGTTTTTTCTTTTGCTTCGCATAACTTACGGGATTGGGGAAAACTCAAATAAACTTGTTTAGTACTGCACTCATAAAGATTAAAGATGATGAGAACATGATTATGTTAATGAGCATGTAATCGGGGAGATCTGGGCAAGATTGGTTTGTGGATTATGCTGAATGAGATGGTGATTTGCTTACCTTAGATCTAAGGACCGGTTCATGCGATAGAACAAGCCAGGAAAACAATGCCATCACAAGGACAAATATGGGTGTGGCTTAGCTGATTAATTAGGTGTGTTGCTAGCTTGTTATGGACCATTGGATGGCACGGGGAACGGGAGTCGAGGAGGACTGCCCTAGGAACTGCATTGCACTCGAGGGGGCCCGTGGGTGGGAGTATGGGGATTCGAGCCTGCCGGTGACCCGTACACTCTAGTAGCCCCTTTGTAAAGGCTATTTTGTGATCTCTTGGCTATACACCGACAGTTGTGTAGTGGCATCATGGAGGTTCTGTAAGGGCCTCAGTTTTTGACACATATTTGAAGTGTTCATCACCACACCACACACCTCATTTGAGGAAAGTTGATGAACACAAATGAAGAGCAAGTAACCACCATCAACATGCTCCTTAGAGAACAAACTCACATATTGCAAAATGGGTATTTCCCACATGTGATATAGAGGGGCTGGACATGAGAAAAGTCCTACACATTGCTAAGGATGTCCATGCCAAGTTTCACCCAAATTCAAAACCTTTTTGAGGTCATTTGGGGTATAGTTAGGAAGAGGGCAGTTTGAAACCATATTCAAATTCAAACTGTTTTTATCCCATGAATTCAAAAGTGGGAGGCACATTCTTAGTCAGCACATTATTGTGAGCTCACACACCAATTTTCACTCCATTTGAAGTTGATCTTGACATGAGCTAAGTGGGGCAAATTCAAACTTTATTTGAATTTCAATCTGAACATGTGCTGAAATTCATTCAAACCAAACCCAATTTGAATCCTACTCAATTCAAATGGCTCATGGGTGAATAATTTGAATCACCATGGGTATTTTGGGGATCACTGTTTACAACAGTGATTAGGAGTGAATTTCAGAGGTTAAAACCCCAGGTGGGACCCACATGTCAGCCACTGAAGCAAAAGAAACCGACTGAGAGCTCAGCTCGGGTAACCGCGCGCGCTGCAGCTGCCGCCACGGCGAAGCCACCAGCTGCTTGCCGATCTCAGCCGCGGAACCGACTCTCTGGGTCTTTATCTACCCGCCCGAGTGGTCACCGGCGCCTTCCACCGCTGCCTCGTTGCACTTCCACCCAAAAGCCGAGCACCTCGCCGCCCGAGTGAACGTTCGGTTCCTCATCGCCCGGCCGATCCAGTGACCCTCTCGGCGATCTGAGACCAGCACCGGGTGCACCAAGCCATCTTCGACACCTTCGCATCGGTTCTAGACCCTGCGCGGTCTTCCCCGAGCTCCACCGCGGCGATCTTGTCTCTGCCGGTTCAGCTCGAGCCGCCGCTGCAGGAACCGTCCTTCCGGCTACCACAGCCCACCATTCACGGAGCTGTGAACAGCAAAGAGGTTCGCCTCCAACCCCTCTTTCATTTCCGCAAGCTCCGGCGGCGTGACAAGCACTGCTCCGGCCGGAATTTCATATTTTCGCGACGGTGTGCAAAAGTGAGGTCGGTACCGATCCGAGAAATTCGTAAGACACACTACATCACTCATCCTCTCATGGAGGGGATCACTTCTAGTAGCCCGTGCGGGTCCATAGGAGCAGGAACCACGAAGAACCGTGGAGGGAGACCGCTGTTCTTCGAGTTTTAGTAGAAATCCCGATTTCCGGCCTAGGTCGCATGGTGACAGCCCAACACAGCCCTTCCCGAGCTCCGTAGAGCTCATGTAGACCTTTCCTATGGTCCACTGATGCTCGACGACCCTTAGCTTGATCGGGGGAGGTGCTAGGGAGGGTGGACAACGCGACCGAAGTTCTCCCGAGGCTGCGGCTCGTCGCCGACCAGGTGGCGGCCGTTGTCATGACGAGCTGACCCCGGAATCCTGTTCCCTGAGTGGAAGTAGGCAGGGGCGGCCAGAATCGTGAAGTTTGGAGCTTTACAGAAGCCGGCGGTGAGCTCTCCGGCGAGGTTCCTCGGCGGCAGAACGCGGGCAGCGGGAGGTTGACGAAGAGGTGGACCCCAGCTGTCAGCGGGAGATATTTTAAATCGGGATCGGGCTGCGGCTGGGATCTGGTGTGCTGGCGCGCAAATACCCTGTGGGCCTCAGTGTGCCGGACACCTCCGCGCTCGACACGTGTCCCCGCGGGCCCCCGCAAGTTTAAACTTTTCTCCCGATTTTCAGATTCCATTCAAACTTCAAATCCTCATAACTTTGGCTAGAAAGCTCCAAATCGAGTGAACCAAATTTTGTTGGATTCAGCTCTCTGAGCACTTTCCAGCAAATCAATTTTTACCTCATGAAAATCCTTATTTCTTCAGAATTAATTCCTCAAATTTTAAACTGTTTGGAATTCTAACTGGAGAATCCTTTGGAGGAAAATCCTGAAATTTTGCTGGGATGTTCACCAAAATATCCCTGAACTACCATAAAAATTTCAGACCCATTTGACCGCATTTGGTCCACGTAATGGTGTGATTAGTGAAACTGTTCTAGAGAAAATAGAAAATGTTCAGAAACATTTTCAGAATTTTCTCTGAAATTGTTTAGCTCATATAGGAACCTTCAAATTAAGTGAGACCAACTCCATTAGAACCCTCTAAAAATCTAGTTTTCAGAAAGTCATAGTTTGTTTCAGGCCTTCCCGGCCATCTCCAGGGCCAAATCTCGCCGCTCCTCCATTATTTACCCCGCTGAACACGCTGGTGGTGTCGCTGACGGCCAAAACTCGCCGGAAGATGGCGCGCACCGGTGAAAGCAGGGTTTCGAACTCCGGCGATGTCGAGAAACTTCATTCCTCCACCAAATGATCGGCTCTCGGGCTCTAGAGCACCAGTGGAGGACGAAGAAGCTAGAACGGGCTGACCAACTTGATGAAACGGCCGGCAAACTAGGGTTCAACGGTGAGCCGAAACGGTTTCCCATGGCGGCACGGAAATCGACTAGAACAAGGCCAACTTTTGATGGTTTTCCTCGGTTCTTTGTCGAGGATGGGCGCTAGGGAGGTGAGGATCTATGTGCATGTTTAGCTCGAGGTTTGGTCGACGTTGTAACCCGAATTAAACCGAGCTCTACCTTTTATACTAGGTTTCCGGGAAGGAGGAAATTCTAGCTACCCGATTGATCATTTGTTACACGGTTAGAAGCTCCACCATCCAGGGCTACCCACGCACCTTTCTTGAATAGGAAGTCGGAGGAGAGGGTGGCCGGATAAGGCTGTCGACGGCGAGCCGAAACGGTGTGGTCCGGTGCACCCCAAAGCCTTGGTACAAACCCGTGTTTTGTGAGCAGCTTTGATCGGAAACCTTGGAAGAAATTCTAGGAGGAGCTAGAGCACGTCAATGCGCTACTCTTTGCTGTGGTAGCTCGAGCAACCAAGCTCGGGAGGCTGTGGTTGATCAGGAGAAAACCGGCGGCGGTGCTCTGCGTGAAGGAAGCAACTGAGGCGCACGCACGAGCTGAGGGGGAAGAGAAATAGAGCTGGGGCACTCGGGCGGCTGCTCTGATAGCCCACGCGCGCGCTGACATCGGGGGCTGCGAGAACCAGCTCAGTGGAACGTCGGCCGGCGGGTTTAATCGGGAGCTGGCGCCCGCGCATGAACAGCCGAGTGAAAACAGAGATTTTTGCCTCTGTGGTGACTGACTAGTGGCCCTCCTCCCACCTAATGCTCCTTTGATATTTTCTCATTTGTCCCCCAAATTAACTCCTTTGCTTCCTCCCAAAGTAAGTTTGAAAACTTGAATTCAAATAATTTGAATTCTGGTGTGAAGTTGAATGGTGTTTGGTCATTTGAATTTGAAATGGAATTTGGATTCTCCATTTTGTATTGCCCCAAAAACATAGCAAACCAACTCCAAAATTGCTAATTTTTGGCATGGCTGCTAATTCCAATGGGGAGAACACATTTGTGGAACCAAATTTGTAAATTGAGGGAAATGAAATTTGGAACTGAATTTGAAATTCAGATTAGAGGGATTCTCCTTTTAATTCCAAACAAATACTAAAACCCCTCCAAATGAGCTGAAATTTGGAAGGTTGAATATTTGAAATATGAAGACCAAAGTTATGAATTTAGATCTCCATGTTTGGAAGTTATGGAAAGTTTGAATCCTCACTTTGAACCTACACCGTTATAATTCAAAGTTTTAATTCCCCTCATTTTTCCTAAGTGTACACGAGCTGAAAATTCTTGCTACCACTTTTTGGGTATTTTACATCCCTCCCACCTTAAAAAGAATCTCGTCCCGAGATTCCAAAAGAAATGCAAAGTGGGGAAACTTTACCGGGTATACGATGATAGCAAGTCCGGTTAATATGTTTGTAGATAGTCCTCGCTTTCCCTTGTCTCCTCATCAGCGGTATGGTTACACCACAAGACCTTCTAGAACCATAAGGTCTGGTTTCTTGTGCGCCCAATGCTTCCCGATAAAGCCGCCGTCGGAAAACTTGGAAATACGCCATCCACAGAGGTTTTCGTGCTAGGTTTCATGAAGCTAACCTATGCGCCACTGAATCTAGTTCCTGTGTCTGAAGTTTCGTGGAATCTAAACGAGAACCAAATGGGAATTTTAAAGTTCCTTACCCGAAAGTGACTTTGCACTGGCTGGAAGCGAACTGCAAAATTCACAGTCGATGCTCAACCTCTCAGCTCAAGCTTCGGAGGTGAGCTGTAGGAGGTCCTTGCGCATCCAGAAGTAGCTTTGCTTGGCCATGACAAGACCGGGATGAGGCTGCCCATGAGAGCACCTCCTCTCGGTTTTGTATCGGCCACCGCGGGAAAGAGTGTTTCTCGGTGTAGGGAGCACGAGCTCACCCGGTGATGGTTTGAGGAGGTTGTGGAGAGTCCTGTGGTGCCGTTTTGCTGCTCAGCCGAGGCTCACACACAAGCTTGGCGGGTGGCCAAGGATCGGAAGAGTAGCGGCGGCTCTGGATGGTTTCTTGTGCGAGGGAGCAAAGAACTGATCAGCTCTGCCTCTGGCCGGCTCGGCTGCAGGGATAAGAGGGAGCAATGTCGGTTGAACACGGCTCAAGTCGAACAGGAGCTGGCACCGGCGATCAGCTCGGTGGCGCGCTCGACTGAAGCCCAAGAAACCGAGTGCCCTGTCTTTCAGTCGGTTAAATTGCTAGTGAGGCTGACATGTGGGACCCACTCCCCTTTTAACCTCTGAGATTCAATTTTCCCCACTGCTCTAAACAGTAGAGACCCAAATACCCTTTGACATTTGAATTATCTACCAACTGGCCATTTGAATTGGATAGAATTCAAATTGTGGAGTTTTTAATATATTTTCAGCACATATGCAGTTTGAAATTAAAATTGAGTTTGAATTTGCTAAAATTAGCTCATGTCAATATCAACTCCAAATGGAGTGAAAATTGGTGTGTGAGCTCACAAAAATGTGCTGAGTATGAATATGCCTTCCACTTTTGAAATCATGGGATAAAAGTAGTTTGAATTTAAATTTGAGTTCAAAGTAGCCTCTTTCTAGTTACACCCAAAAATTCCTCAAAAAGGTTTTGGATTTGGGTGAATTTTTGGCATGAGCATTCCTAGCAAGGTGTTGGAGTTTTCCATATGCTCAGCCCTTATATGATGCATGTGGGAAATGCCACTTTTGCATTTTGTGAGTTTATTCTCTAATGACCATGTTGATGGTGTTTACTTGCTCTTCAAAGGTGTTCATAAAGTTTCCTCAAATGAGGTGTGTGTGGTGTGATTAACACTTTGGATGTGTGCAAAAACTCAGGCCCTTACATTCCTCCCCCTTTAAAGAATCTCGTCCCGAGATTATAAGGTGAAAATGAGATAGAGGACGGTGGAAAGTTACAGTATATGCGACATGAAAAATTCGGGGTAGTAAGCGTGAAGAAAACCTTCGCTCTCCCATGTCGCTTCGTCTACGGAGTGATTACTCCAGAGAACTTTGTAGAACCACAACGTACGGTTGCGTGTGGTCCGGGCCTTTTCATCAATGATCTGAACCGGTTCCTCCCGATAAGTGAGATCCGGTTTCAGTTCTTCAATATCCCCTAGCTGAATGGTAGTTGATAGCTTAAGACACTTCCTCAGATGAGAAATGTGAAAGACGTCGTGCACACCGGAAAGTGCTTCTGGTAATTTCAGCCGGTACGCTACAGATTCACATCTTTCTGTAATCTGAAATGGACCGATGAATCGGGGTACCAACTTTCCTCTCACCCAGAATCTGTTCACGCCCTTCATTAGAGATACACGTTGATACACGTGATCCCCGACATTGAATTGTAATGGTTGTCTTCTCTGGTCCTCATACTGTTTTTGTCAGGATTGGGCGGCTTTTAGGTTTGCTTGAATAAGCCGAACCTTTTCCTCCGCATTGTTGACAAGATCAATCCCGAAGGTGACCCTTTTGCCAGACTCACACCAATTCAGTGGTGTGCGGCATTTTCTCCCATATAGCGCCTCGTAAGGCGCCATCATGATGCTGGCTTGGTATCCATTGTTGTACGAGAACTCGACTAACGGTAAGTGATCATCCCAATTCTTACTGTGGTTGATAGCGCAAGCTCGTAGCATATCTTCTAAAATTTGGTTTACCCGCTCGGTTTGCCCATTCGTCTGCGGGTGGTACGCTGAACTACGGATCATATTTGTCCCCAACGCAGCCTGTAGCTGCTCCCAAAATGGGACACAAATAAGGTGCCCCGATCTGATATGATGGTGCGGGGTACGCCATGCAAGCATAGGATCCGTGAGATGTACAATTCAGCATACTTCTTAGCGTTGTAGTTGGTGTTGACCAGGATGAAATGGGAAACTTTGGTGAGCCGGTCGACGATCACCCACACAGAATCATGCTTCTGAAAAGTGGTGGGTAAACTGACAATGAAGTCCATGCTCACATCTTCCCACTTCCAGGCAGGAACGCCCAGTGGTTGTAGCGGTCCCGGTTTTCTCATGTGGTCTGTCTTCACCCTTCGATATGTATCACACTCGGACACGTACTTTGCGATCTCCCGCTTCATCCGTGTCCACCAAAACTTGCTTCTGAGTTCTTGATACATTTTGTAACTGTCGGGGTGAATAGAAACTTTGACAAGTGAGCCTCATTAAAGATTTTCTTCCGTAACTTCGGGTTACGGGCTACGATGATCCGGTCCTTGAACCATAGGACGCCTCTCCGTGTTTCCGGAAACATTTCAGCTCCCCACTGTCTACACGTCTCCGCAGATGCGACATGCCCTTGTCATGTTTCTGAGCTGCCGCTATCTCTTCACGGATGGTGGGGATCAAAGCTATGTTGTAGAGAGCTCCATGTGGAATCACATGCAATGGTAGCTCGCTCTCTTCCAACGGTGTGATGGTCAGATTGTTGATGTGTGACTTGCGAATCAGCGCATCTGCCACTACGTTTGCTTTGCCGGGGTGATAATGGATCTCTATTTTGTAATCCTTTATCAATTCTAACCATCTTCGCTGCCTCATGTTCAGCTCTTTTTGAGTGAATATGTACTTGAGGCTTTTGTGATCGGTATATAGATGCACGAGGTTACCGAGTAGAGAGTGCCTCCAAATTTTAAGTGCGAGTACCACGGCAGCGAGCTCCAAGTCATGAGTTGGATAATTCTGCTCATGGTTTCTGAGCTGCCGTGATCCATACGCGACCACTCTTCGGTCTTGCATCAGCACACATCTGAGCCCAATGCCGGATGCATCGCAGTCCACATCGAACAGTTTTGTTGTGTCTGGCTGCGCCAAAATCGGTGCTGATGTTAGGTGCTTCACTAATGCCTTGAACGCTGCTTCACGTGCTGGACTCCAAACATATTTGGTAGCATTCTTCAGCAGCTCTGTCATTGGCTTGGCAATCATCGAGAAGTTCAGAATGAACCTCCGATAATATCCCTTGAGTCCGAGGAAACTCCGTACCTCATGAACAGTTCTCGGGGACTTCCAATTCAGCACTTGTGTGATTTTACTCGGGTCCACAGCGATGCCCTTAGATGAGATAGTATGCCCGAGAAAAGGCACTTGCGATATCCAGAATTCGCACTTGCTGAATTTCGGGTATAGTTGGTGATCCCGCAGCCGTTGCAAGACTATACGCAGATGCTTCGTGTGTTCTTCCTCCGACATGGAATATACCAATAGGTCGTCGATGAAGACCACGACAAACTTGTCCAGTTCCGGCATGAATACCGAGTTCATCATGTACATGAAGTGAGTTGGAGCATTGGTGAGGCTGTAGGACATGACCAGGTACTCATAAAGTCCATACCTCGTCGAGAAAGCTGTCTTCGGAATATCCTCAGCCCGTTTCTTAATCTGATGGTACCCAGATCTTAATTCCATCTTGGAAAAGATCTTTCCTTCGACCAACTGATCAAAAACATGTCGATCCGTGGCAATGGGTACTTGTTCTTGATGGTTACGGCGTTTAGTGGACGATAGTCCACACAAAGCCGCAACGTCTCGTCTTTCTTCTTCACGAGTAATGCTGAACAGCCCCATGGCGAGGAGCTCGGCCTAATAAAACCCTTCTCCAGCAGGTCCGTTATCTGCGTCTTTAGTTCAGCCAATTCCTTGGGAGCCATCTTGTATGTCCTTCGGGATATTGGCATGGTTCCCGGTGCAAGTTCCATCTTCAACTCCACCTCTCGGTCGGGCGGCATCCCCGGTAAATCATCCAGGAACATGTCAAGGAACTCACGGACTACTGAAATGTCTTCCAATCTGATGGTTGTGGATTGATATACACTTGGAGGTTTTATTTCTGGACTGTCCAGAAATAAAGAGTGTGACTCATGCATTTCTGGGTGTAGATGCACGACTCGGAGGATAGTGTCTAAATCAGCGCCGTGGTGGGTTAACCACGACGTCCCTAAGATGAAATCGACCTTCTGTCCCTCTAAAACTATGAGAGACGTAGGGTACACTCTACCCGCTTAGCATAATGGTACTTTAGAAACCATCATGCTTGCTGAAATCTTTCCACCTGGTGAACAAATCAAATATGGACTTTTGGTGGGTAGTATTTGCAAGCTGTGTTTTCAATAAAAGCTTGGCTAATAAAATTATGCGTGGCACCTGAATCAAATAACACTATAGCGGGATGCTGGTGGAGTTGGAACATACCCGCAAGGGTTGGCTCTCCCTCTGGCACGTCCTCTATGACAAGTTGGTGGACGGTGCCGGGCCTAGGATTTGCCCGCCGCGCATTAGAGGGGTTCCGGGGCTGATTCCTCCCCGGAAACTGCGGTGCCACTCCGCCGCCTTGCCTCTCAGGACAGTTGTTGGTGAAATGTCCTGGGTGACAACATTTGTAGCAGGTGGCTGCTCACTGGCCGGTGCTTGGGGGATGAAAGCCCGGCATGTGCTGCTGAGGTGCATACGCACGCGGCATCAGCCGCTGCTGCTGTTGTTGCTGCGGAGGTGTTGCTGGCAGTGCCGGCCTGAATGCCGGTGGAGAATATGGCCGACTGCGGAATGGCATCGGCCTCTGTGGTGGCTGCCAGCGTGGACCTGATGGTGAGCGATTCACCATCCGGTATTTTTGAGAAGGACCACCTCCTTCTCCGCTGCTTTGCGGCGCGCTTTGATTCCTCTCTGCCGCCGCTAACTCCTTGCCAGAGTCCTCCTGAACAATCACAGCATCAATATTATCATTGAGGCTGCCGCGACTGAACATCGCCAGCTTGTCCTTCAGGAGCAGGTTAAGCCCCTGGTAAAAATGATCCCGCCGCTTCTCGTCGGTATCGGCGTGATAAGAAGCATAGAGTGCAAGATCATTAAACGCCCTGGAGTATTCCAGTGTGTTCCTGCTTCTTTGCTGCAGGTGTAGGAACTCCTGCGTCTTCCTCTTCATAATACCCGGCGGCATGTGATAGGCCCTGAAGGCCGTCCGGAACTCCGCCCAGGTCATAACTCACTCGGTGAGTTGCGAGGCGCAGTAGTTCGTCCACCAAGCGCTCGCGGATCCTTGAAGCTGTTGGACCGCGAACTGAGTCTTGCGCTGCTCACTCACTTGGAGCAGCCTGAACTTCATCTCCATCGTGCGGAGCCAGTTGTCCGCCTCGATGGGTTCATCCGCCCTTGAGAATACCGGGGGATGAGTAGCCAAAAAGTCAGAGTAGGAGCTCTGTTGGCGCTCCTCACGATCTTGACGCCTCTATGGTCGAGACGTATTCACAATTAGGGTCTGCAGCAACTCCGTGTGCTGCTGATGAGAACCCGCCATAGCCGCAACGATGTCGGCCAATGTAACTGTTGGCGGTGGCGGTTGTTGTTGTTGCTGTTGCTGTCCTGAGGAATCCTCGGGAGGCTGTTGGGAGGTCTCTCCCCCCCTGACTGGAACCCCCAACGTCTTGGTTGGCACGAGTGCGAGTCATTCTGAAACTCAAACAGCAGCGATCAGCACATGTCATTCTTAAAGTTCCGTATAAAACAGTAGGTATTGATGTGACACATGAATAACTTTCACAACATTCACATATATTGATAAAGCATAAACTTTATACAAGATACATTATTCTAGGTTCTCCGAGAAGTCGTGCTCATGTCGTCACTACCTATACATATACTACTGTCTACACAACATGTCACCGATTACAAAAGTTTTTCTTACACCACCCTCGCTGCCCTACTTGGCAATGGTAACCTACTACTCGGGGTAGAACTCGACCTCCTGTGGGTCGTCCTCCTCCACTACCTCTGCTGGTAGCTCTGGGTCCATGACCTCCTCTTCCGGTTTAGGTTCCCCCAGCGCCGGGATACCCAAAACCACGGGTACGGCATCTACCATCGTTACGCCCATTACCGGAGGTACGAGAGGTCCTGCAACGTGTGCACCTCGTCCATGGCCTGATTGTAGTCCTCTTCCCAGCCTTGCCCCTCCTCAATAGCGTCATCCCGCTCTTGAGTGAGGACCTCATTCTGCTGGGTCAGGGCCTGTACTTGTTGTTGTAAAGCCGTGATGTCGACGTGGCTTATCTTTTTCGCCTTCTTCAGACGATGCAACTGATTCTGTTGCTCATTCAGTCGCTTTATCGTCGGAAGGAGAACATTGCGGAGTACGCTGTAAGCACTCTCGAAATGATCTTCACGTCTGGTGCTCTCCGTGATCTTCACGACAAGACAATCCGTATGAACGGCTTGGCTGTCCATCACGGCTTTTCCTGCCCTCAACTGGAGGCTGAGGTTCGCCTTCGCGGGGTTGTACCTTGGGCAACCCGGATCTGTTGCCTCCATGTACCTTTCCCCCCACACATGATTAGGTCGCCCCTCTCCGGAACGAGCGCGTTTGGAGTGCCCTCCATAGCTCTGACGTGTAGTTGGCAGAAATGTGACATGGTGTCGTAGGCTTCCACTTGCCACATTCCCTCCGGCTGTCTACCTCTCACCGTAACAGTGAACGGCGCCCAACCGGGTGGCGTGGATCGTGCAGGAACATCGACATGGATCATCCAGTCTTGTTCCCCTCCTTGCCTTCCTCCTTGGCGAAGTACTGCAGCATCTTGACGTCCCCGAAATATTGAAGCATTTGCCTCAACACTTCCGGATAACCACAGTGGTGAGAACAGTGGAATACCACCCACCTGATCTCCAGTTGGTTGTCCGCTGTCATCTGTAGAAACATATTTGAAAAATGTCAAATATTTATTTCAACAGTAAATCATTGAGTTATAACATAAAACATGTCATTTAACTCATAAAACTTGGAAACACAACTCAAACTTAGAACAAATTTGATTGCTGGTCTGCTGCCCAAACTGACAGCCCTGACCAGTTTCCATTTCAACCTGATTTAGACCATGCTAAATGCAAACCCAATTCTGGAGCTCAACATCAAAGTTAATGCTAACTTCAATAGCTTTCCAGAAAGTATTTACTTGGCCTATGATCTGTCTGGTTCAAAAGTTATGAGATGTCAAATTTGACAGAATTTCTGGAGAAAATTGGGCAGCACCTACCTGCTTGAGATACTGATTTGATCCAAGAATTCCAGTTAATTCTACCCTAAATTTTACAAAACTTTCTGTTACAAAGTTGTAACCCATCTCATGGACTTTTCATAACTACCTCATTTTCTATTATTAGATTTTTTGCAGGAAGTTATGCTCAATTTACAGAGAGTTACAGAGAGTATTTGCTCTGCCCTGTTTTCTGGAAAGTTTCAACTCTACTGCATTTTTCGACTGGTTAAGAGATGAAACACCTCTGGACATCCATAGAAAAGTTGTAAAGCTCTTCCAAAGCTTTCCAGAAATGTATCATATGACCCCAAACTTGAAAGAACTCAACCTCTAACCTCTTATTAACTTCAGCCTTATTTAAGCTGAAAACAGGGGACTCTATCCTTAGTATCCTACAAGTTGAAAACCTGTTAACTTTGAACATCCTGATTAAGGAAAGGAGTTACATCAAAGTTTTAGTGCTCTGGATTAAAATCTTCAAATTTTACAATGAGTTTGATCATTTAGTGGGGTGTGACATCGATGCGTCACCAGTTCATGTCGGTACTACGTTCCTCACAAATAAAAACCTATACCGGACTTAGCCGGCTTCGTTAGTTCAGTGGCACTAAATGTCTCTCGCACACGGATGCTACATGTCTACTGATTCATGGTCAGACTACCTGCAAATAACTCACACAATCATCAGACTTGGCTGCACACCGAGCCCAGTATCACTACAGTTCATACACCCGTCCGTCATCACTCGCACGGGTGTTCTCAAGCCAAACACGCCTTGAGCTACGTGTTCACGTTACTGACCACGTGACGGGGTCTCCCAAACTTGCCCGAAGCACGCCAGGGAAGGGCATTTCTCGAATACCCCAAACGACATGAAGAGTCGTAGAGGATATTAAAGCGGGCCGGGTTACCTGCCACCCGTGAGGCTCCACCCTTCAGCTTGTGCACACTGGTGGCAGCGCTTACGTGCACCCCCAAGACATAAAATATCCCGAGATGCACGATTTTGCGACATAATCAAATAGGTTAGTATGCCACTTTCTATACACTAATAACATCCTTATATGGGATACTAACTCGTTCCTCACCGACTTTTTGAAAAAGATGACCTTTTTAGTGCGTTAAACCTCAAGCGAGCTCTGATACCACGCTGCGAGGGCCCCCCGGCCTCGTCGAGCCGGGATCACGCTGAGGGGTGCTGCGTTGAACAGCACCGGATAACGCACATCAAAGATACAAAGCGGAAGCAAAGTTTTATTACATAAACCAATTTATGAACATTTTTACAACAAAATGTTCAGTCTACACTCACGGGCATAGACTACGCATCGAGTTCACGTTCAGCCCGTGAACGTGTCCCCGCTAGCACGCACACACACTAACACAGCGGCGTACACGACTCCCATTCGATGGGGTTTTCCTCTTGGGGTTCCGTCTCCTCCTCGGGAGTCCCTTTCTCATCAACCACTGCAAAAGATTCAAACACAAGCAGTGAGCACGATGCCTTAGCAAGTCTAACCCGTCTCTCCTATACATGAAACTTCTACACGAAGGGTTTCAGGGTACATGAGGTAAATAAGTTGCAAAGGACTCGCCTAATTATTTGAACCTTACTTTCAAGTTTTAGCAGCAGGTTGTGGAGAACCTCACGCTGAGGCACATGAGAGAGACGCAATCAAACAAGAAACGAATTTCTCTCATGCACTTTGCCCAAGGTCGAAAAGAACTTTAATTAGCTCTAAACTACAGCAAGTCATTAACAATCAATGTATAGCTTTCAAATCAGAAAACTTTTAACATGTATCTAGCCTGTTCTTTCTACGTCATGATACAGTGAACAAGTGGTACTCACTGACCGTGAGGGACGGCGATTATAATCGATTTACAACTGCAGGGTTACCCGAATAACCCGTCACATACGCCCGTACTCGATGTTGCCTACAGCAACCATCACGAACGTCGTACGCAACCACCTTTCACCCGTCAGCCAAATATTGAACCGGCCCTATCATCCCGAGCAAGAGGTCTCTGCGCACGCGTCTGCAGTGCCGCCAGCTGATTTACACCTCAAGCTCTCAACCTACCCTCTGGACGACAAGCAATGCCTCAATGCCCAGCTAACCGAGTTACATCAGTTTCCCGGTTCCCATATATCCGGTAGGTCTTCGGTATTGTTCTAGCTTGTTCAACAGGCCCGCACAAGGCTCGGTCCTCAATTGACACAAGCGGAGCAATGGTGTAAAAGCCCAAGAAAAGGGACTTGCAAAAACTTTTATGCACCTCACAACACAACAGTTTTGTTGTGTGTAGATTGTGACATATTGTGAAGAGCAAGTGGCCTCTATCAAAGGAGTGATTAGAAGGGAAAGCCTTCACTTTCACAATGTATGGTTTCTACACTTAAACATGAGAGGTTGAGCTCACCCCTAGAATTTAAAAAGTCTTGGGAAGGTTCAGTCCAAAGCTCATGCAAATTCAACACTTTTTGAGGCACTTTTGAGTTATTTCAAAAAGAGGCCAATTTGAGTGTAAATTCAAATTGCAGCAACTTTCATCATCCAAATTCAAAAGTTAGCTCCATATCTACACTCAGCAC
Organism: Neostapfia colusana; assembly: GCA_030760725.1. Lineage (NCBI taxonomy): Eukaryota > Viridiplantae > Streptophyta > Magnoliopsida > Poales > Poaceae > Neostapfia > Neostapfia colusana. The sequence continues at coordinate 38,495,140 of JASWHV010000013.1, read as the reverse complement.
ATTTTTCTGAGTAAACCCACCAATTTCCAGCCCCATTGGAGCTCATCTTGTCAAGAGTTAAATTTGCTAGAATTCAAAACTGAATTTGAATTTCAGTTTGAATATGAAGCAAACTTGACCAAACAAAGTTTGAATTTGAGAATCCAAATTCAAACAAAGACTTGGGAGCTAAGTCTCACATTAAATTGTGAGTAGCTGGTGGGATAATTAACAAAAACAGAAAAGAAATATTAGGGGAAAAGGAGAAAGGGGGAGGCCCACAGGTCAGTGGCACACTGGAGGGGCAGTCGGTTGCTGCAGCCGACCCCGACTTCGCGCGCGAGACAGTGAACGGCGGCGAGCCACCGAGGCAGCGATCGGCCACCTCACAGTGCCAAATCGCGGCTTAAAGGCCAGCGCACAGCCCACGCCGCCTTCCTCCTGCTTTCCAAACGAGAACCCCCCCTACCGAGTTCCTTCCTCGTTTCCGCGCGAGCACAGAAACGCCGCCCTTTCTGATCGCCGGCGTCCGGCCAGCACAGGCGCGCTCGTGCCCGACGAGCCATACAAGAAAGGACCGCCTTAAGGTGCTGACTCTTCTAGTCCCTACCGTTCTTCATTTCATGGGCTGTCGAGGGAGTATTTCGCCGGGAAAGCTTCGGGTGTCTTGAGACCGAGCTCCCACAAAATCCCAAAATTCGTGGGGGTTAGCTCATCACTGGGCAAACCGAGTCATGCACACGCTCTATACACGGCCACGACCACCTAGGATCAAAAACCAGTAAAAACCGTGGGCTAGGTTGACGGTTCTTTGAAGTTTTCTGAAGCACAGCCGATATCCGGCCTAGGTCGCCGGTGAGGTCATAGTTACCGCCGTTTTCACGAGGATCGGTGTCCATGTCCGTGACCAGCAGGTGTCAGCGGAGCTCCCCGAGCAAACCGCATCGAAAAAGGTGCGTGGGATGCCGAGTTAGACGTCGCCGGTGAGCTCCCGGCCGCTGTTGCCGTTGGGAGCACTGTTCCGGTGGTTGTCAAGTTCTGGGGAGTGCACCACCGTGTTCCTCAGGCCGAGATAGGCACTGGCGGCGAGATTCAGCAAGCTCCGAGGACCGGAACCCGTCTCCGGCGAGAGCTCCGGCGAGCTTGGCGGCGGGGTCGCGCGGGTGGCCGGAGGAGGACGAAGGGGTAGGCCCCACGCATCAGCGGCTGGAAATAAAGGGGTGGGATTCTCTGTGGTCCGGGATCCAGTGCGGCCGCGCGGGAAGGAGTCTGTGGCCCCGTGTGGCTCGGATCCAGCGGTCGACACGTGTACGTGGACCCACCCGCAGGATTTAAACATTTCTGGAATTTCCAGTTTTAGTGCAAACTTTAGAACCCCATAACTTTTGCTAGGAAGCTCCAAATTTAGTGATTCAAATTGGGTTGGATTCATCTTGCCTAGCTCTGTCCAGAGATACAACCCAATTTGTATGAAACCCATTAATTAATTCTGGAAAATTCTTTAAAGCTTTTCAGCAAAAGAATTTTAGAGGGAGTTTGGTTCATCCAAAAATTCCCAAATTTTGCCAGGATGTTCTTTAGGACATTAGTAAACCCCTGTAAAAGTTTCAGACCATTTGGAGTTGATTTGGTCAGAGCAATTCAAATTTGAAGGTGCTGTGTTCATTTGAATGCAGAAACATTTTCAGAGAATTTCCAAAACTTGGAAATTCAATTCTGGGCAAACCCTGACTCCAAAAATGCTAGGAAAATTCATGCAAACTCTATGAGCTATAATATAAATTGTAGTTCATTAAGTTGAGCATGAACAGGGGTATTACCTCAGAATTAATTCTTCCTTGCTGATTTGCCAAGAGAATTATTCTGAGCAAACCATTCCATGAAAAGTGCTAAGGTTTGGTCCAGAGAGTTTGCTTGTGACAAGGAACTCACACAAAAATTCTCAGCTCCATTGGAGCTTTAGATCACCCCTGTCCTGTTTACCCACTTGAGGGATTAAAATGGAAAAGGGGAAAAACCACTTAGCATTCAACCATGTGATTAAGTCCAAGCCAAACCACCAACACCAGTTCATATTTAAATTCTTAAACAAAGTTCCAGGTATTAGAGGCTGGTTATTAGAACCAATAGTATAAGTCTTACTCTAAACTCACTTTTGCATATAAATTAACATGTAGTATTTCATTAACGTGTAGCCGTTGAAGAAGAGACTCCGGAAGTGCTGGACTTCCTCCTTCCGGACGAAGAACTAACTCCTGACCAGCAGCAACAAGGCAAGCCCCGGTTTGCATTAACCCTTTTTAAAAGTTTTACTTTGTTTACATGTGTCATGTGAAGTATGATTGTGCATTAGGTATAGGGTGAATGAAACCCCACTTGCATAACCAAAGGTTCCTAAAAGAGTGAGGGTAGTGTCAAGGACCTCGAGTAGACAGGCTATGCTTAATGAGTCATAGGACTTCGGTACAAGTCGAGTAGTTGGAATCTACTCGCGAGATAGGCTTGGGACACACGGGTTCGGTTGAGTGATGTGAGATCACTTTAGTAATGAAAATGAGACTAGGCAGGGGCTAGGGCGCAGCAAGAGAGAGTCTTGTGTGCGCAGCCCTGCCCGTGTCGATTGAGGACCGATCCGTGTGCGGCCCTGCTGAACAAGTATTGAACGTACCGAAGGCATATCGGATATATGGGCCCCGATAAACCGATGTAGCCTAAACCTCCGGGCGTCGAGGCATAGCACACCGATTTATAGGTGTAGGTTGAGGGCAGCAAGGTGGAAATCTGCCAACGGGCATAGAGAGATGCTCCGTGTGGGGAACCTCCTGCTCGTTTCGGTGCGACCGGTTCGACGTTTGGGCTGTTGGGTGAAAGGTTGTCCCGTACGACATCGAGTGAGCGTGCTGTGCAGCTCCACGGGTGGGCGTACGTGACGTGCTCTTTGGGTTTTCCCTGCAGGTGTATATCGAGTCGATTCGCCGTCCCTCGCGGTGACGAGTGCTGCTTGTTCACTGCGTCGTAACGTAGACTAATGGATGAAATATGTTGATTCAATGATGCTGATTGATATAATTGTATTGCTACATAAGTGCCACCAAACACTGCTTACTAAATTTCAGATTTCATGAACAGTTAACTTATTGCTAAAAGATGAACTAAGGATGAACTTATAGGCGTGTCGTTTTGCTGAAATGCTACCAACCTATGTCCATTGTACACCTCATGTAGAGTTTCATGCTTAGGTGAGTCGGTTAAGTCTTGCTGAGCCTTCGTGCTCACGGTTGCTGCATAAGTGTTTTTCAGGTGAGGAGCCACCCATGGACTCGGAGTACGAGTCCACCGGCGAGGGTTACCCTCCGTCGGGGACCACGGCTGAGTGGGAGCCGTACACGCCGCGCTGAGCTGAGGCGTGCAGCTAGTGTGGGTTGCCCTAGGGCTGGGCAACCGACTTTTGCTAAATAGGCAGGCGTGAGTTGTATAGTGTAGTCTTCCGCTGTGTAATAGAACAATAATTGTAACTGAAGTTTGTACTTGTTTGTACAGTTTCAGCTGTCTTTCCCATGTAATATATTGTGTTCTTATGACGTGTGCTGTCGGGTGTCGCATCGCGCGGCACCACCCTCTGCGATCCTGGATGAGCGGATTCCGGTCCGCCACAGCCTGGTATCAGAGCTGCAGTGGGGATAGCACAGTACTAAAGGACTGCATTATGGGAAAAAAACTTAGGTGTACGGTGAGGAATCGGTAGTTGCCCAAGTAAGGACTATATTAGACTAGTTACTTAAAGTGGCAAAGACTAACTTATATGTTATAATTCTGAATTTCAATTATGTAACGACGCACCTACGCTCTGGTAAGTATGGTAAGGAACGCCACCGAAAGCGGTTCAATTTCGGTTAGCTCTCCCTGACGAGGAACATGGTTCAGGGATTGATCTCACAGCTTGGTGTGAGATGTCAATATGAATCTCTTGGACTCTTCATGTCCCTGAGTTCATATGAAACGCTGATCCCTAGCGTGCATTAGGCAAGTAAGCGGAGACCCCATCGCGTGGTCAGTAACGCGAAAGTGTGTTCGTCTGGAAATAGCCCAGGAGGACATACGCAGCGCTTGCCATCGGCGTGCCCTGCAGGGCAGTAGGTGGTATCTGTTGGGTTGATAACATTCCCAACCGTGACGACCCGTTCATGGCATACTCGGGTTCCCCGTCGTGTGGTGTTGAAACACGATCACGTGCCTTGAGACGTGACTTAGCTCAAGGACGGCCGTATGACAATGATACGGGCGTTTGTATTTACTTTCAAATATGGAACTGCCTGAAATGAATAACCATTGAGTGCGCCATTATTGTGTGGTTTTCTGCAGGTACTAACCACGTATGTATCCGTGTAGAAAACGTGTGCGAGAGACCGTTTAGTGCCACATTTGAGACGTATATGCCGGTATGATCCGGGTAGGATTTTCTTTTGTGAGGAACGTAGTACCGAGATATGGTAGGCATATGCATGAGAATAATGATAACAAAGAATTAAAATCTATAGGTTCAACATTTAGGACCCTGGTTGGGTATAAGAATGGGATAGTGGAACAGTATAGCCAAAAGAGACTGAAAAACAGAGTGCTCTGTTTTGGGCAGCATGTTTGCTGATCTTCAACAGGGCATAACTCACAGGTCTTTTAGCCCAGGGAGGTGTGCTATATAGTTCTGGAAAGGTATTCAAGTACTCTACAACTTTGTTGTAGACTTCCAGAGCTGAAACTCGCCTTAAGATGGCTGAAATCCCAGAGGAATGTAAACTGTCCAGAATCAGGGCAGAGTAAAACACCCTCTGAACTGATCTGTTTTTCAAATATAACTCCCAGTAGAAAAATCTAAAATTGTCATATAATACACGCTTAGAAAGAGTAGAAGATGTGTGACATCTTTGCAATTCAAAGTTTCTGAAGTTTCAGCACAGAAATTAGGGAGAATTAGGGTTGAAGACAGCCACTTCCAAGGGAGGTGCTGTTAAAAATTCTTCCAGAAATTCTGCTGACTTTGAATTAGCATAACTTTTTAGCCAAATCTGATCTGGGGGCAAATGCATACTCGTTGGAAAGATACTAAAGTTAACTTTAACTTTGTTATTTAACTTGAGTCATGAAAATGCCCAGAACCAGATCAAAACTTGGAATAGGTAGCAACTGGTCATTCTGACGGAAGAATGACAGTTGAACTCATTGGAGAGGGTGTTGTACCCTAAGGGCGGTACTAATGTCTCGTAGAGACCAAACCCAGTTATGGTGAGCTTCCAAAGAGGGGGTTCATCAAGTTGGATTAAACTAACTTGTGTTTGGTCTGGTAATGGTGTAGCTTGTGCAAAGTTATTACATTATCTACTTACGAGATATTTTGCATGTTTGGTTGTCATGATGTTTTTACGCCCAGTTCTATTGGACTGCATGCAAAATGTTGCGGAACTGATGGTTAATGTCGTATGGTTGCAGATGGTTCGTACTAGGACCACGCACGAGGTTGGTGGCTCTAGCCAAGGTGGAGGCGATGACTCCCAGCCACCGGCCTACGACAGCACCCCGCAGCAGCAGCCACCACCGCCGCCTCCGCTTACTCTAGCGGATGTGATAGCGGCATTGGTGGGAGGTCGTGAGGAGCAGACCGACCTGCTCCGCACGATCGTGCAGAATACGTCCCAGGCGGGAGGACGTCAAGAGCGAGGGCCTCGTGAGCCCCGCGAAGTGTCGTACTCGGATTTCATGAGTACGCACCCTCCAGTGTTCACCGAAGCTGAAGAACCACTGGAGGCGGACAACTGGCTGCGGACTATCGAGTCCAAGTTCGGGCTGCTCCAGTGTACGGAGCGGCAGAAGACGCTGTTCGCAGCACAGCAGCTCCACGGTGCTGCTGGTGCGTGGTGGGCGAATTATGTCGCCTCACGTCCGGCTGGTCATGCCGTGGAATGGCAAGAGTTCCGGGAGGCGTTCCGCGCCTATCACATTCCTCCCGGGATCATGAAGAGAAAGTTCCAAGAATTTTTGGAACTAAAGCAGGGCGGGAGGAGTGCCCACGACTACTCCCGTGCCTTCAACCATCTGGCGCAGTATGCGTCAGACTACATCTCCACGGAGGAGAAGAAGAGGGAGCACTTCTATCGGGGGTTACATCCCGAAATGAAGACCCACCTCGTACAATGGAACCGCGGCACATTCAACGATCTAGTCAATGCCGCCATCATGCAAGAGGACGCTCAGCGGGAGTTAGCAGCTGAGCAGAGGAAGCGTAGCGCTCCACCTAGCAGCGGTGGGAGTGGCGCTCCCCAGAAGTACCGTATGGTGTATCGGACACCATCCGGGCAGCAGTGGCAACCACCGGCGCGACCGCAACGGTTCGGGGGACGTCCCTTTCAAGCACCTCCGTTCCGTCCGCCGATGCCACCACCAAGACAGCAGCAGCAGCAGACGGTACCCCGGGCGTTTCCACCGCCACAACGCGCCCCAGGTTTTCGTCCACCGATCAGCGGGGGACCGCCCCGTTTCACCTGCTTCACGTGTGGCCAAGCGGGCCACTTTGCGAAGGACTGTCCCCAGGGGCAGCAGAGCAGCGGGCAAGCCCAGCTCCAGGGCGGTGCTCGAGGCCGACCTCCGGTGAAGAAGGTTGGTCAGCGGACTGGAGGCGTCCGCAACCTCGACAATGAGGACGCCCCAGAGGGAGACAACGTGCTGGCGGGTACGTTTACTCTCAACCATCAAGCCATCGTCATATTATTTGATTCTGGTGCAACCCACAGCTTTATAAGTGCATCCTATGTGGCTAAACACCAATTGCAAGTCTTCCCAACCGACTGCACTTATATGATATGCTCACCGGGAGGGAAGATTTCAGCTAATATGATGATTCCAAAGGCACCTCTGTGCTTAGGTGGGAAACTATATCCCACCACCTTGATAATCCTTATGGGACAAAAGATTGATGCAATCTTAGGGATGTCATGGCTGCAATACCATGGCGCTGTCCTAGAGACTCGGACACGGACGGTCCACTTAAATTCTCCATTCCACCGTCCGCATTCCATGATGTTAGACACGCCAGTCCGGGAAGTTTTAGCAATTAATAATGCTGAAGTTCTCAAGTTAGAAGACATCCCCGTAGTCCGGGAGTATCCTGATGTGTTCCCGGATGATCTTCCGGGCATGCCACCTGAGCGGGATGTCGAGTTCAAGATTGAACTTGCACCCGGGACTACGCCCATATCACGGAGACCATACAAGATGGCTCCAAATGAGCTGGCGGAACTGAAAGAACAGCTCAATGATCTGTTGAGCAAGGGTTTCATTAGGCCGAGTTCCTCGCCTTGGGGATGCTCGGCGCTATTCGTGAAGAAGAAGGATGAGACCCTGAGGCTGTGTGTGGATTACCGGCCGCTCAACGCTGTCACCATCAAGAATAAGTACCCACTGCCCCGTATTGACATCTTGTTTGATCAACTTGTGGGGGCAAGTGTATTCTCAAAGATGGACCTTCGCTCTGGATATCACCAGATCAAGATCCGGGCGGAGGATATCCCGAAGACGGCGTTCTCGACGAGATACGGCTTATACGAATATCTCGTCATGTCCTTTGGTCTCACAAATGCTCCAGCCCATTTCATGTATCTCATGAACTCGGTGTTCATGCCGGAGCTGGACAAGTTCGTGGTAGTGTTCATCGACGACATCTTGGTTTACTCCAAGACCGAAGCTGAACATGCCGAACACTTGCGGATCGTTCTTCAACGATTGCGAGACCACAAACTCTATGCTAAGTTCAGCAAATGCGAATTTTGGATCAGCCAAGTGCCATTCTTGGGACATATCATCTCAGCTGAAGGCATTGCGGTTGACCCAAGTAAAATCGAGCAAGTGTTGAAATGGAAAGCTCCCACTTCAGTTCATGAAGTCAGAAGCTTCCTCGGGTTAGCGGGATACTACCGGAGATTCATTCCAAGTTTCTCCAAGCTCGCTAAGCCGATGACAGAGTTGCTGAAGAAAGGGACAAAATATGTTTGGAACACGGCGTGTGAAGGAGCGTTCCGAACACTGGTGAAGCATCTCACAACAGCCCCGGTATTAGCTCAGCCGGATACAACAAAGCCCTTCGACGTGTATTGTGACGCGTCCGGTATTGGACTCGGCTGCGTGTTGATGCAGGAAGGACGTGTGGTCGCTTATGGCTCACGCCAACTTCGGAACCATGAGCAGCACTACCCGACTCACGATCTTGAACTTGCTGCCGTGGTGTTGGCGCTGAAAATGTGGAGGCACTATCTCCTGGGGAACTTGGTGCATCTCTACACCGACCACAAGAGCTTGAAATACATTTTCACCCAGAAGGAGCTGAACATGAGGCAGAGGAGGTGGTTAGAACTGATCAAAGATTATGAGATTGAGATCCATTACCACCCCGGCAAGGCGAATGTGGTTGCCGACGCGCTGAGTCGGAAATCGCATGTCCATCACCTCACCATTACACCGGTGGAGGAGGAAGAGCCAAGTCTATACTTGGTTCCTTATGGATCGCTGTACAACCTTGCCCTCATCCCTACTATTAGGGAGGACATCATTGCAGCTCAGAAAACGGATAAAGGCATGGCACATCTCCGGAGACGGATAGACATTGGAGAAATTAAATGTTTCCGGAAAGATGGTGAGGGGACGTTGTGGTTCAATGACCGCATAGTCGTACCCCGGGATATGGAGTTGAGGAAAAAGATCCTCGATGAAGCTCACTTGTCTAAATACTCCATTCATCCGGGCAGCAACAAAATGTACCAAGATTTGAAAAAGAAATTTTGGTGGACGCGGATGAAGCGGGAGGTAGCTAAGTACGTATCCGAGTGCGATACGTGTAGACGAGTGAAAGCTGACCATATGAAGAAATCAGGGCTGCTGCAACCCCTGAAGATCCCGGCATGGAAATGGGAAGATGTGAGCATGGATTTCATTGTGGGATTACCCCTAACAGCCAACAAGCATGATTCCATATGGGTAATCGTTGATCGGTTAACCAAGACGGCTCACTTCATTCCCGTGAATACACGTTACAATGCCGGCAAATATGCGGAGCTATACATAGCAAAGATTCTCTGCCTATACGGGGTACCCCAGACCATTGTCTCAGATCGAGGTGCATTATTTGTATCTCGCTTTTGGGAGCAGCTACACGCTGCATTGGGTACTAAGTTGATCAGGAGCTCCGCCTATCACCCTCAGACCGATGGTCAGACAGAAAGGGTGAATCAAGTCCTGGAAGACATGTTGAGAGCATGTGCCATCCACCATGGTAGGAATTGGGATGATCACCTACCATTGGCGGAATTCTCGTACAACAACGGTTATCAGGCGAGTATCAAAATGGCACCCTATGAAGCTCTCTACGGTCGTAAATGCCGCACCCCATTAAATTGGTGCGAGTCCGGTGAAAGGGTCACATTCGGAGTTGATGTGGTGAACGACGCCGAAGAGCGCGTTCGGACAATTCAAGCCAATTTGAAGGCCGCTCAATCCCGACAAAAGAGCTACGCTGATAAGAGGCGTAGACCGTTGCACTTTGACGTTGGGGAACACGTGTACCTCCGCGTGTCTCCAATGAAGGGCGTGCACCGATTCGGTGTGAAGGGGAAGCTCGCTCCCCGTTTCATTGGACCCTACGCTATCACCGAGAAGTGTGGACCAGCAGCGTATCGATTGGAGCTACCGGTATCTCTGACTAGTGTCCATGATATTTTCCATGTTTCGCAACTGCGGAAATGCTTGAAGCATACAACTGCTGTTCCTACCGAAGACATCGGCGAGCTGAAGCCGGATCTAACATATAATGAATATCCGGTGGGAATTCTTGATGAGAAAGCCAGAACCACACGCAGCAAAACGTTGTGGTTCTACAAAATACTCTGGAGCAACCACACCGCCGAAGAAGCGACGTGGGAGAGCGAGGAGTTCCTTCGCTCAAATTACCCGGAGTTCATGACTTCTCAACACGGGTAAGTCCCTATTACATTGCTATCTCTTCTTTTATAATCTCGGGACGAGATTCTTTTAAGGGGGGAGGGATGTAAAAGCCCAAGAAAAGGGACTTGCAAAAACTTTTATGCACCTCACAACACAACAGTTTTGTTGTGTGTAGATTGTGACATATTGTGAAGAGCAAGTGGCCTCTATCAAAGGAGTGATTAGAAGGGAAAGCCTTCACTTTCACAATGTATGGTTTCTACACTTAAACATGAGAGGTTGAGCTCACCCCTAGAATTTAAAAAGTCTTGGGAAGGTTCAGTCCAAAGCTCATGCAAATTCAACACTTTTTGAGGCACTTTTGAGTTATTTCAAAAAGAGGCCAATTTGAGTGTAAATTCAAATTGCAGCAACTTTCATCATCCAAATTCAAAAGTTAGCTCCATATCTACACTCAGCACATTTTTCTGAGTAAACCCACCAATTTCCAGCCCCATTGGAGCTCATCTTGTCAAGAGTTAAATTTGCTAGAATTCAAAACTGAATTTGAATTTCAGTTTGAATATGAAGCAAACTTGACCAAACAAAGTTTGAATTTGAGAATCCAAATTCAAACAAAGACTTGGGAGCTAAGTCTCACATTAAATTGTGAGTAGCTGGTGGGATAATTAACAAAAACAGAAAAGAAATATTAGGGGAAAAGGAGAAAGGGGGAGGCCCACAGGTCAGTGGCACACTGGAGGGGCAGTCGGTTGCTGCAGCCGACCCCGACTTCGCGCGCGAGACAGTGAACGGCGGCGAGCCACCGAGGCAGCGATCGGCCACCTCACAGTGCCAAATCGCGGCTTAAAGGCCAGCGCACAGCCCACACCGCCTTCCTCCTGCTTTCCAAACGAGAACCCCCCCTACCGAGTTCCTTCCTCGTTTCCGCGCGAGCACAGAAACGCCGCCCTTTCTGATCGCCGGCGTCCGGCCAGCACAGGCGCGCTCGTGCCCGACGAGCCATACAAGAAAGGACCGCCTTAAGGTGCTGACTCTTCTAGTCCCTACCGTTCTTCATTTCATGGGCTGTCGAGGGAGTATTTCGCCGGGAAAGCTTCGGGTGTCTTGAGACCGAGCTCCCACAAAATCCCAAAATTCGTGGGGGTTAGCTCATCACTGGGCAAACCGAGTCATGCACACGCTCTATACACGGCCACGACCACCTAGGATCAAAAACCAGTAAAAACCGTGGGCTAGGTTGACGGTTCTTTGAAGTTTTCTGAAGCACAGCCGATATCCGGCCTAGGTCGCCGGTGAGGTCATAGTTACCGCCGTTTTCACGAGGATCGGTGTCCATGTCCGTGACCAGCAGGTGTCAGCGGAGCTCCCCGAGCAAACCGCATCGAAAAAGGTGCGTGGGATGCCGAGTTAGACGTCGCCGGTGAGCTCCCGGCCGCTGTTGCCGTTGGGAGCACTGTTCCGGTGGTTGTCAAGTTCTGGGGAGTGCACCACCGTGTTCCTCAGGCCGAGATAGGCACTGGCGGCGAGATTCAGCAAGCTCCGAGGACCGGAACCCGTCTCCGGCGAGAGCTCCGGCGAGCTTGGCGGCGGGGTCGCGCGGGTGGCCGGAGGAGGACGAAGGGGTAGGCCCCACGCATCAGCGGCTGGAAATAAAGGGGTGGGATTCTCTGTGGTCCGGGATCCAGTGCGGCCGCGCGGGAAGGAGTCTGTGGCCCCGTGTGGCTCGGATCCAGCGGTCGACACGTGTACGTGGACCCACCCGCAGGATTTAAACATTTCTGGAATTTCCAGTTTTAGTGCAAACTTTAGAACCCCATAACTTTTGCTAGGAAGCTCCAAATTTAGTGATTCAAATTGGGTTGGATTCATCTTGCCTAGCTCTGTCCAGAGATACAACCCAATTTGTATGAAACCCATTAATTAATTCTGGAAAATTCTTTAAAGCTTTTCAGCAAAAGAATTTTAGAGGGAGTTTGGTTCATCCAAAAATTCCCAAATTTTGCCAGGATGTTCTTTAGGACATTAGTAAACCCCTGTAAAAGTTTCAGACCATTTGGAGTTGATTTGGTCAGAGCAATTCAAATTTGAAGGTGCTGTGTTCATTTGAATGCAGAAACATTTTCAGAGAATTTCCAAAACTTGGAAATTCAATTCTGGGCAAACCCTGACTCCAAAAATGCTAGGAAAATTCATGCAAACTCTATGAGCTATAATATAAATTGTAGTTCATTAAGTTGAGCATGAACAGGGGTATTACCTCAGAATTAATTCTTCCTTGCTGATTTGCCAAGAGAATTATTCTGAGCAAACCATTCCATGAAAAGTGCTAAGGTTTGGTCCAGAGAGTTTGCTTGTGACAAGGAACTCACACAAAAATTCTCAGCTCCATTGGAGCTTTAGATCACCCCTGTCCTGTTTACCCACTTGAGGGATTAAAATGGAAAAGGGGAAAAACCACTTAGCATTCAACCATGTGATTAAGTCCAAGCCAAACCACCAACACCAGTTCATATTTAAATTCTTAAACAAAGTTCCAGGTATTAGAGGCTGGTTATTAGAACCAATAGTATAAGTCTTACTCTAAACTCACTTTTGCATATAAATTAACATGTAGTATTTCATTAACGTGTAGCCGTTGAAGAAGAGACTCCGGAAGTGCTGGACTTCCTCCTTCCGGACGAAGAACTAACTCCTGACCAGCAGCAACAAGGCAAGCCCCGGTTTGCATTAACCCTTTTTAAAAGTTTTACTTTGTTTACATGTGCCATGTGAAGTATGATTGTGCATTAGGTATAGGGTGAATGAAACCCCACTTGCATAACCAAAGGTTCCTAAAAGAGTGAGGGTAGTGTCAAGGACCTCGAGTAGACAGGCTATGCTTAATGAGTCATAGGACTTCGGTACAAGTCGAGTAGTTGGAATCTACTCGCGAGATAGGCTTGGGACACACGGGTTCGGTTGAGTGATGTGAGATCACTTTAGTAATGAAAATGAGACTAGGCAGGGGCTAGGGCGCAGCAAGAGAGAGTCTTGTGTGCGCAGCCCTGCCCGTGTCGATTGAGGACCGATCCGTGTGCGGCCCTGCTGAACAAGTATTGAACGTACCGAAGGCATATCGGATATATGGGCCCCGATAAACCGATGTAGCCTAAACCTCCGGGCGTCGAGGCATAGCACACCGATTTATAGGTGTAGGTTGAGGGCAGCAAGGTGGAAATCTGCCAACGGGCATAGAGAGATGCTCCGTGTGGGGAACCTCCTGCTCGTTTCGGTGCGACCGGTTCGACGTTTGGGCTGTTGGGTGAAAGGTTGTCCCGTACGACATCGAGTGAGCGTGCTGTGCAGCTCCACGGGTGGGCGTACGTGACGTGCTCTTTGGGTTTTCCCTGCAGGTGTATATCGAGTCGATTCGCCGTCCCTCGCGGTGACGAGTGCTGCTTGTTCACTGCGTCGTAACGTAGACTAATGGATGAAATATGTTGATTCAATGATGCTGATTGATATAATTGTATTGCTACATAAGTGCCACCAAACACTGCTTACTAAATTTCAGATTTCATGAACAGTTAACTTATTGCTAAAAGATGAACTAAGGATGAACTTATAGGCGTGTCGTTTTGCTGAAATGCTACCAACCTATGTCCATTGTACACCTCATGTAGAGTTTCATGCTTAGGTGAGTCGGTTAAGTCTTGCTGAGCCTTCGTGCTCACGGTTGCTGCATAAGTGTTTTTCAGGTGAGGAGCCACCCATGGACTCGGAGTACGAGTCCACCGGCGAGGGTTACCCTCCGTCGGGGACCACGGCTGAGTGGGAGCCGTACACGCCGCGCTGAGCTGAGGCGTGCAGCTAGTGTGGGTTGCCCTAGGGCTGGGCAACCGACTTTTGCTAAATAGGCAGGCGTGAGTTGTATAGTGTAGTCTTCCGCTGTGTAATAGAACAATAATTGTAACTGAAGTTTGTACTTGTTTGTACAGTTTCAGCTGTCTTTCCCATGTAATATATTGTGTTCTTATGACGTGTGCTGTCGGGTGTCGCATCGCGCGGCACCACCCTCTGCGATCCTGGATGAGCGGATTCCGGTCCGCCACAAATGGCACCCAGGCCCCAAGGTCCTGCTGCCCTTACTCTCTGCTCGGTCTCATTTTTCTTGCCATGTGTTCCATTTGCTATGTTTACCCAAGTAGTGTGCCTCTAGCCTATTCTCGCGAGTAGTTCCAACTACTCGTCTTGTACCGAATCCTACACTATCTTAGCATTGCAGTAGCTAATCGAGGTTTACAAACCTAATCCCAACCCAGGATTTTCTTGGCTATGCATTTGGGTTTTCAACAAGACTCTAATGCACAATTTAAGTGGGTGCTCAAAGTAAGTTCTCAAAACAGTAAAATTTGTAAAAATAGTTAATGCGAACCGGAGCTTGCCTTTCTGCTCTTGGTCATAGGCTAGCTGTTCCTCTGGAGTGATGAAGTCTAAGACTTCGGGCTCCTCCTCAACCTTAGCGACTACATGTGATAAATATAAATATGTGTCAATTTAAATGCATTTGAATTGAAGTTAAACTTGTGAGAGCTATAAGTCTTACTAGACAGGCCCAATGAATCTGAAATTTTTACTGTGGTGTGGATACAACCAAAACAGAGACTTGGCCAAGTTTCATTTGCAGCAAAGCTCATTTGAGCTCTCCACAAATAATTATGTACTTGGCCTTAATTGGAGCTATGTTATAGGGATTTTCATGGAGCAAACCATGACTTTATGAAAAGTAGATTTTCAGAGGGTTCTAATGGAGTTGGTTTCATTTAATTTGAAGGTTCCTAGCCAAAGATATGAGCTAAACAAGTTCAGAGAATTTCTGAAAAATGTTTCTGGACATTTTCCATTTTCTCTGGAACAGTTCGATTAATCACTCTATTAGTTGGATCAAATGAGCTCAAATAGATCTGAAATTTTTATGGTAGCTCAGGGATATTTTGATGAACATCCTAGACAAAATTTAAGAATTTTCCTCCTAAGGGTTCTCCAGTTAAAATTCTAAACCATTTAAATTTTGAAGAATTAATTCTGGAGAAATAAGGATTTTAATAAAGTGAAACTTGATTTTTTGGAAAGTACTCAGAGATCTGAATCCAACCAAATTTGGTTCACTCGATTTGGAGTTTCCTAGCCAAAGTTATGTGGGTTTGAAGTTTGAACTAAATCTGAAAATAGGGGAAAAGTTTAAATCGCTGCACATGGGACCGAGGCTACGTGTCAATTTCTCAGCGGCTGACACACGGGGCCACAGATTTAATCCCCATGCTGTCACGGCTGATCCGCGCCCACAGGAGATCCGATCGCCGGTTTCCCCCCACCGACAGCGGGCCCGGCCCCGGTCGTCGTCTACCTCGCGCCTCCTGCATGGTAGCGCCGCCGAGGTCACCGGAGCACCGCCGAACTCGATCGTCCGGTCAGCTCCCATGCTTTAACTCGCCGCCAGACCCTAATTTGTGTGCTGAACACGTTGGGAGGGTTTCCCCATCTCGACGTTGGCTCTAACCGAGCCCGCGACAGTGCGGCGGCTCGGGAAGAGTTCGGCGACATCGCTCCGACGTGCTAGCCTGCCAAAAGCTTGGTGGAGTGGCTCTATATCACCAGTGGTGGGTCAGGAAGCTTGGCATGGTGGTGGACAGGACCGGGAATATCTCCAAGGTGGGTCTCACCATGCGCCCGATGCTTCCCAATAAAACCGCCGTTGGAAAACTTGGAAATACGCCGTGCACAGAGGTTTTTGTGCTAGGTTTCGTGAAGCTAACCTATGGGCAACTGAATCTAGTTCCTTTGTGTGAAGTTTCGTAGAATCTAAACGAGAACCAAACAGGAATTGTAAAGTTCCTTACCTGAAAGTGACTTTGCACTGGCTGGAAGCAAACTGCAAAATTCACCGGCGACGCTCAACCTCTCAGCTCAAGCTTTGGAGGTGAGCTGTAGGAGGTCCTTGTGCGTCCAGAAGTAGCTTTGCTTGGCCGTGACAATCCCGGGGTGAGGCTGCCCACGAGAGCACCTCCTCTCGGTTTTGTATCGGCCGCCGTGGGAAAGAGTGTTTCTCGGTGTAGGGAGCACAAGCTCACTCGGTGATGGTTTGATGAGGTTGTGGAGAGTCCTGTGGTGCTGTTTGGCTGCTCAGCCAAGGCTCACACGCAAGCTTGGCGGGTGGCCGAGGATCGGAAGAGTAGCGGCGGCTCTGGTCGGTTTCTTGCGTGAGGGAGCAAAGAACTGATCAGCTCTGCCTCTGGCCGGCTCGGTTGTGGGGATAAGAGGGAGCAATGTCGGTTGAACATGGCTCAACTCGAGCTGGATCTGGCACCGGCGATCAGCTCGGTGGCGCGCTCGGCTGAAGCCCGAGAAACCGAGTGCCCTGTCTTTCAGTTGGTTAAATTGCTAGTGAGGCTGACATGTGGGACCCACTCCACTTTTAACCTCTGAAATTCAATTTTCCCCACTGCTCTAAACAGTAGAGACCCAAATACCCTTTGACATTTGAATTATCTACCAACTGGCCATTTGAATTGGATAGAATTCAAATTGTGAAGTGTTTGAATATATTTTCAGCACATATGCAGTTTGAAATTCAAATTGAGTTTGAATTTGCTAATATTAGCTCATGTCAAGTTCAACTCCAAATGGAGTGAAAATTGTTGTGTGAGCTCATAAAAATGTGCTGAGTATGAATATGCCTTCCACTTTTGAAATCATGGGATAAAAGTAGTTTGAATTTAAATTTGAGTTCAAACTAGCCTCTTTCTAGTTACACCCAAAAATACCTCAAAAAGGTTTTGGGTTTGGTTGAATTTTTGGCATGAGCATTCCTAGCAAGGTGTTGGAGTATTCCATATGCTCAGCCCTTATATGATGCATGTGGGAAATGCCACTTTTGCATTTTGTGAGTTTATTCTCTAATGACCATGTTGATGGTGTTTACTTGCTCTTCAAAGGTGTCATAATGTTTCCTCAAATGAGGTGTGTGTGGTGTGATGAACACTTTGGATGTGTGAAAAAACTCAGGCCCTTGCAGCGACCGAAAATCGCCGCTGCCGGAAAAAATGGGGCGGGTCACCGGTGACAGCCATGTTGCCGCCGTTGTTAGCTCGGGCTAGGGGTAGCATCGTGTTCTACGTGCTCTAGGGATGGTGTACGGAACCTTAGATTTCCCGGTGAAGCTTGGGATGTGTTGTTCTTCGCCGGCGCCGAGCCGCCTCGCCGGTGCCGATGGGTTTTCCGGCATTTTCGTGCCTCAAAACCTTGCCCGGCTGCTAGGTCGTGATGTGAGGATGGTGTAGCACGAAACCGCAGCGAGAATGGTTGAGAATCCGAGGAGAACGTGGCACGCCATTTTAGGTTCCGGCATGCGTTCGCGGGGTCTGTCGGGAGATTGAAGATGACTGACCTGTGGACCCCACTGTCAGCTCCTGGTGGAATTATTTGAAGTTTCTGTTAAGCAAATAATTCCAGAAATTGGCTAATTTTTGCAAGCTCATAACTTTGTGTAGAAAACTCCAAAAAGGGTGAGACCATTTTTTTGGAATCCTAATAAGGAGTACTTCACAGAGGAACAAATTGCTTGCTATGAAAATGCCCAGGAATTTCTGTAGAATTGTTTTCAGTAAACCGTTTAGAGGTTTATTTCAGGAACAATTCTTTATGTAACATTCCCAAATTTGGGCAGCTAATCATTTTCATAGTTACTGATCTCCAGTAAAAATTTGAGTCATTGGAGTTCAATTGCTAGGCTAAATTACCTTCCAAAGTTCAGCCTCTATTTGGAAATTCAAATTCTAAACAGAAACTTTTCAGAACTCCTGTCCAACTTCAGAAATTCATATCTCTCTGTTGGTAGCTCCAAAATGGTGAAACAAATTTTCTTAGATCCACGGAGACATACCCCAATTAGATCTTCTACTGTTAGACATGTTGAAACTCCAGATTTGGGCTCAAAATTCATAGAAGCCTTGGACTTGTGGGAATTTTGGAGACCACAAGGTTCAATGAAAATTCTCCAAATTTTGCTCAGATCATATTTAGAGAGTCTAGTATCCACTGGAAAAATCCCAAAGCCAATTAAGGAACATAAATAGCAGTAGCTATGAATAGAAGTTAATTCTTATACTTCATTAGCACTTATACATATATTTTGCTACATTTCATATAGTGACCGAAGTTGAGGACGCACCGGAGCCGTTGGACGTCCTCTCACCAGATGCTGACTTTCCGTTTAACTCGCAACCAGGCAAGCCCCGGTTTGCATTTTATTACCTTTTGCAAAGTTTTCATTTGTATCACTTATGTCTAAGATGAACGGTTGCATTAGAGTTAAGGTGTTTGAAACCCCACTTGCATGACTTTAAATCCTATGAAGGGGTAGGTAGTTTACAAACTCGACGAGTAGCGAATGCCATGCTAATTTGCTTAGGATCTCGGTAGAAGTCGAGTAGTTGGAATCTACTCGCGAGGTAAGGTTTTATCACACGGTATGGAAAAGAGTAGAGAATGGCTTGAGAATGTGAAAATGAGACCCAGCAGGGGAGATAGGAGGCAGTGAGCGGAGGTCTCATGTGCGTAGCCCTGTTGGGGTTGATTGAGGACCAAGTCGTGTGCGAGCCTAATGAACAAGTATCAAACAGTACCGGATGGCATACTGACATAAGCAGGAAACCAATGTAATTGGTTAACCTGGGTGCAAAGGCTTACCCAACCGTTTTATAGAAGTGGGTTGAGGGTAGCAAGGTGTAAATATGCCGGTGGGCACTGTCACGCTCCAGGCGGGGACCTGCTGCGCATTACGGATGGACCGGTTCGGCATTTGGGTTTCCTTTGAAAGGTGGTTGCATACAACAGAGTAGGAAGGTGTGGGGCATCATACTTCTGAAAATGGGTATATGTGACGTGTTGTCCGGGTGTCTCCTGATTGCAATTACCGTCCCTCGTGGTTATTTGAGTACCGCTTGTCCACTGTTCTGTGACGTAGTAAAAAGTGAAAGAAGCTAGATGAATGATAATATGCTGTGATGAACTATTAATGTTTTGAAACCATGTCTGCTGTAGATGTAGGGCTAATTAAGTTTATGTTCCACTTTGGGCATCACCACATCGTAGGAAAGCATTTCTTGTTTGATTGTGGACTTCCGATGTGAAGGCTGCCTAAGGCTCATTAAACTACTACTACAAAACTTAAAGAATGGATTAACATGTAGGCGTGTCTTTATTGCAATGTCTTTATCCCATATTACTAATCCCTGCATGTAGAGTTTCATGATTAGGGTTGTCAGTTAAGCCTTGCTGAGTCATCGTGCTCATGGTTGCAATATTTGAGCTGTGTGCAGGTGAGAGCTACGAGGAGGGGTCCGAGGACGAGGTGGTGCCCCCGTCGAGGTACACGGCCGAGCTGGAGCCCTGCACGCCGCCGTGATCTTCGTTTGAGCGCTGCTAGTGTGTAGTGTCCCCGGGCTGGATGGCTACACTTTTTGCTTAGTTAGTATGAGAGTATGGCATGTATAATACTTCGGCTGTACAGTAGGTTTGTAAAATATTTCCTCTGTTTTAATATCAAATAGAAGTTTGTATGTTGTTCTTAATCTTTTCTTGTGTGCTGTTTGGTGCCGCATCGCACGGCATCACCCTATGCGATCCTGGAGTGGGAGAACCACGGGTTGGTCCCCACAGTGTGACGCCCTCAATTCTGTGGAAAACCACGGAACCGAGAACTAATGCATATGTGTGCCCAGTATGTTCATCATACATACACATATGTTCCACAAACTGAATTCAGAATATATATATATCCACGAATAACAGAGTTTATTACAATGTTTCATGAGTCTTGGACCCATGCTCACAGCGGAAGTCTTATTTCTATGCAGCAAAAGTCTTTATTCTAATGCGGAAGAAATTTAACTAATGCGGAAGCAATTCTAGGCAGCAATGGCTCCATCTCTACTCCATTCCCTTAGGCAAGGTTGAGAACAGATCACACGCCTAATGCTCCATTTGGTCTTCATAGAAATCCTCTTCTGCTGCTAATGATGAAATAATAATGCAAGTTTGAGTACAATGATTACTCAGCAAGTGCAGGAAAATATGATATGTAGCTCATAACAAGGTAGGTATAAAAAAGGCTCATTGCAGAAAGCAAAGTTATTTATCAAAACCATGATAAAACAGCAACTCATCTTTAAGTGAATGTAATCCCAACATGTATTAAAATTCCAATCATACCTCCATTATGTTCATTACCTTTCCATGTCACAACCAGTCATCAATCAACCTCATTCTCACGAATACCTCCTCGTATCCGCTACCGTCTCAAGAATACCATCTCGTATTCACTAACATTTCATATCATAAACAACTTCGTCTCCCACCGAGACCAACCTTGTTGCCATGACTCAACAGTCATGCAACCATCTTATCACCCGGACTCAACAGTCCCAAAACCAAACCATCCAAAACTATAACCAATAACCATCCCAGTAACCATCCCAACTAATCATGGCAGTTGGCCAGGCGCTCGTGACCGTAAGCTCGGCTATCATGATAGTTTTAAGAACTCTGCAGAGTTTGCACCTCTTTACCCACAAGTTTGTGATTTCGTCACCCGTCGGTGACTGCAGAACCTCCATTATACCAGTACACAACTGTCGGTGTATGGCCAAGAGATCACAAAATAGCCTTTACAAAGGGGATACTAGATGTATGGACTCACTAAGGTTTCTCCGGCAGGCTAGAATCTCCAATTCTACCACCCACGGGCCCCCTCTTGTGCCATGCAGTTCCCAAGGCAGTCCTCACTCGACTCCCATTCCCCGCGCATTCCACAGTCCATAACACTCTAGCAACTTACCTAATTACTCAGCTAAGCCGCACCCATACTTGGCCTTGTGGTGGCACTGTTATCCTGGCATGTGCATGCATGAACCGGTCCTTAGATCTACGGCAAGTAAACCACCATCTCATGCTACCTCATTCACAAACCCAGTCTTGCCTAGATCTCCCTCCAATCCATGTCCATTATTAACATCGGTTTTCTCATTATCATTACGAGTGCAGTTAGCTAGACACATCTATCTCGCTTCCCAATCCCATGGACTCGGCGAAGCATAAAAGTAAAAAAAAACCATACCCGACTCATAAACATCCCTGGCACAAGGGTGGTTTAACCAAAGCTAGTAAACT
The DNA here is from genome assembly GCA_030760725.1 of Neostapfia colusana. Taxonomy (NCBI): domain Eukaryota; kingdom Viridiplantae; phylum Streptophyta; class Magnoliopsida; order Poales; family Poaceae; genus Neostapfia; species Neostapfia colusana. The sequence continues at coordinate 38,473,969 of JASWHV010000013.1, read as the reverse complement.
TCTATAAAAGGGTTTCCCATCATGTTTGACTCAGTACACACACCTTTTCACAAAACAAAACAGTTTTACCCAAAACATAGGATCAATATGGTCAAGGAGCACTTGTCTTGTTCTTGCGGTTCCGGTTGCTCTTGGATCTCAAAACCTTGTTGTTGCAGCTCGTCGTAGACAGTTCCCTGAGCTTGTCCTTCTTACGTTCTTCTCAGTCTTCAGGGTCCTTTTCTTATCAGACAGATCGTTGGGGCTCTCTTCCGGCGATCTTCCTTGCTGATCTCCGGCAATGGCTTACTCGGCAAGTTAGGGCTAGGGCTCTAAGTCGTCGGCTTAGGAGTTGGAAAAGAAGTTTGTGGTTTTGGCCAGAGGTTTTGGGTTCTATTTATAATCGGGAGAAGAAGAGTCCTAATCTGATTGTATTCCGAATAAGAGTCCTATTCAGATCGTCGTTGAATCCTAACAACTTATCTCGAGTTGATTTGGTGCGGTATTATTGTGGAATTCAGGTCGGTTTCTCCTCTGTACCAATATTTCTACGCGTACAGAATCCAAAAACTGTTCCAGTACTCGTTACCTCCTCGGTGATGAGCTCCGGAAGCTCCACGTGTCCACTGGGCCTGGTCTCTCCCTTTCCGCAGAGACGAGCTCCGGTTGTGCCGCGTGTCAAGCGAGCGAGACCTCCCTTCTCCTTTGGAGGTGAGCTCCGCGTGCGCCACGTATCCTGGCGGTCGGGACCTCCTCTCTTACTCGGAGGTGGCTCCGCGCACGCCACGTGTTAGTGCCGGTCTTTCCCTCTTTCCTAAGAGACGAGCTCTGAGGTAGACACGTGTCCAACAATGTCGGACCTACTGGAGATTAGCTCCGGTGACGACACGTGTCCAATTGAACCGGACCTCTCGGAGATAAGCTCCAGTGGCGACATGTATCCGCGCGACTGGGCCTCTCATTTCCGCGGTGACTAGCTCCGAAGTTGACTTGTTCTACGGAAATGCCTTTGCTTCTCCCGCAGAGGTTAGCTCTGAGCAACACGTGTCCCACGGGGTCGGACCTCTCCCCCTTAGCGGAGATGAGCCCCGAGCCTGCCACGTAGCCTGTTTAGCGGCGGACCTCTCCCCACTTCGCAGGGATGAGCTCCGAACACGCCACGTGGCCAGCGGGCCACGGTAAGTTGTCTTCGGCGCTCTCGGTGAACTGGATTCGGCTCTTATTGGTCATCCTTTTGATAATTTTCTCTATTCCTACTTCTTTTAAAATGTTTTCTCTTCATGATACATGAATATATGCAGAAACCAAAAATGAGGGTGTCACAAATCTACCCCCCTTAAATCGAATCTCGCCCTCGAGATTCGTTGGTAGAGAATAGATGAGGAAATTCCGTCTTGATGTCTCCTTCACCCTCCCATGTGGCTTCATCTTCGGTGTGATGGCTCCATTGTACTTTGCACCATCGGATCATTTTGTTCCTGGTGACCCTTTCCTTTACATCCAAAATTCGGACAGGGTGCTCTGTATAAGTCAGGTCCTCTTGAAGTTCAAGCTCTTCCATTGGTGCTTGCTCCTCCGGTACTCTCAAGCACTTCTTGAGCTGGGATACATGAAACATGTCATGTACGTCGGAGAGATATGTTGGGAGCTCTAGTTGATATGCTACTTCTCCTCACTTGTCCAAAATCTTAAATGGTCCGATGTAGCGGGGTGCTAGCTTGCCTTTGACGTTGAAACGTCGTTGACCACGGATAGGCGAGACCTTAAGGTATACGAAGTATCCTACTTCGAAGGTCAACTTCCTTCGCCTATTGTCCGCATAGCCTTTCTGTCGTGACTGAGCAGCCTTTAAGTTCTCCCGTATCGCTTGGACTTGTTTTTCAGCTTCTTGTAGCACTTCGGGTCCAAACACCTGGTTCTCTCCGGTCTCGTTCCAGAACAGCGGTGTTCTACACCGTCTACCGTATAATGCTTCGAAAGGCGACATCTTCAAGCTAGCTTGATAGCTGTTGTTATAGGAGAATTCGGCGCACGGTAAACTCCTATCCCAACTACGCCCATGTTTCAAGGCGCAAGCTCTCAACATATCCTCCAAAATTTGGTTTGTCCTTTCGGTTTGCCAATCGGTTTGTGGGTGATAGGTGGAGCTAAAATCCAGTCGTGTACCCATAGCTTTCTGCAGCTTCCTCCAGAATCTAGAGGTAAACTGAGAACCTCGATCTGAGACTATCCTCCTCAGGACTCCATGACGGCACACGATCTGCTCCATGTACAACTCAGCTAATTGTGCAACATTGTACTTGGCCCTTATAAGGAGAAAATGGGCTGTTTTCGTCAATCGGTCCACGATAACCCAGATGGAGTCGTAACCCGACTGAGTACGTGGCAATATGACGATGAAATCCATACTGATGTCCTCCCACTTCCACTCTGGTACCTTCAAAGGTTGCAACAATCCAGCGGGTCTTTGATGTTCGGCCTTCACCCGTTGGCATGTGCCGCATAGGGCAACGTATTCGGCTATATCCCTTTTCATACCATCCCACCAATAACAAGTTTTCAAGTCCTTGTACATTTTCGTACTTCCGGGATGTATGGAATAGGGCGAATCATGTGCCTCCTTCAATATCATGTCGCGGAGGTGCTTCACGTTAGGCACACAAATCCTTTTTCCTAGCCAAAGCGTACCCTTCTCATCTTCTTTGAAATCCTTCTCTATTCCTTGTCGGATCCTCTCCTTGATCTCCTTGATCTCCTCATCCGTTACTTGGCCATCTCTTATCTCTTGCTCCAATGAAGAGTGGATATCCATCATTTCCATGTTGTTCAAGAATCCAGGTGTAACCGTTCGAACTCCTTACGTAGTTTGGGTGGTAGCTCCCGAACTGTGAGTTGGTGACATGCTCCCTTCCGGCTCAATGCATCAGCTACTACATTGGCCTTCCCGGGGTGGTAGTTGATTCCAACATCGTAATCCTTGATGAGTTCCAACCATTGAGTTGCCTCAAATTCAAGTCCGTTTGGGTAAATACGCACTTGAGGCTTTTATGATCCGTATATATCTCACATCGATGACCAAGGATATAATGTCTCCAAATCTTCAATGCATGCACTACTGCTGCTAGCTCTAAGTCATGTGTAGGATAATTAAGCTCATGCTTCTTTAATTGTCGTGAGGCATAGGCTACTACTTGTCCTTCTTGCATGAGCACACATCCGAGCCCCTATCTGGATGTGTCACAATATATGTCAAAGCTCTTACTTACGTCCAGCAATACCAATACCGGCGCTGTGGTTAGCCTTTTCTTGAGCTCCTCAAAACTTTCTTGGCATGTTGGTGTCCATCGAAAGGCTTTCCCCTTCGTTAGCAACTCCGTCATAGGCTTTGCTATCTTAGAGAAGTCTTTGATGAATCTTCGATAGTATCCCGCCATCCCAAGAAAACTCCGAATATCCCTCACGTTTTGCGGTTGGTCCCACTTCAGAACATCTCTCAATTTTCCGGGATCAACCGATACCCCTTCTTCGGAGATAATGTGGCCTAGGAACGATATTTCCTTTAGCCAAAATTGACACTTGTTAAGCTTGGCATATAATTGATGCTCACGCATTTTCTGCAAGGTCAATTTCAAATGTTCTTTATGCTCCTCCTCACTTTTTGAATACACCATAATGCCCTCGATGAAAACCACGACGAACTTATCCAAGTACTCCATGAAAACCTTGTTCATGAGGTACGTGAAGTATGCGGGTGCATTTGTTAACCCAAAAGACATGACGGTATATTCATACGAACCATACCCTGTTCAAAAGGCAGTCTTGGGTATATAGGAGGGCTTAATCTTCAGCTGGAAATATCCCGACCGAAGATCAATCTTGGAGAACCACTCGGGCTCCTTTCATTTAATCGAATAGGTCCTCTATACGGGGCAGAGGGTATTTGTTCTTGATTGTTACCTCATTGAGAGACCTATAGTCCACGCACATCCTTTGGGTCCCATCCTTCTTGTCTACGAAGAGCACAGGAGCTGCCCATGGTGATGAGCTTGGACATATAAAACCCTTCTCCAACTGCGCTTGGATTTGCTTTTTGAGTTCTACTAGTTCATTGACGGGCATCCTATAGGGTCTCTTAGCTATGGGTGCAGTTCCAGGTACCAAATCAATGGCAAACTCAATGTCCCGATCAGGGGGCATACCTGGAAGCTCCTCTGGAAACACGTCCGAGTATTCTTGAACCACTAGAATGATGTCCAATGTTGCTCCTTCAACGTGGTTCGAGATTGCCTTTTTGGTTGTTTGTTGGGCTGACTCAAACTCGACACGGATGCCGTGCTCATTTGTCAACTGCACGCTCCTTCCAGCACATTGGATTACCCCGTTGTGCTTGCTTAACCAATCCATCCCGAGTATTATGTCAATTCCTTGAGAATCCAAGACAATAAGGTTGGCAAGGAAGTGTACCCCCCTTATTTTAAGGCTTACTTTCGGACATACTATATTAGTCCTCATCTCTCCACCGGGAGAATTAACTAACATAGCACATTTTAGGTGTGATATGGGTAGATTATGCTTGGCAACAAACTGGGATGATATGAAGGAATGTGATGCTCCAGAATCAAATAAGATGGTGGCTGGGTTGGAGTTGGCAAGGAACATACCAATTACGACGTCCTCAGCCTGTTGTGCTTCCTCAGCGGAGACATGGTTCACGTTGCCGCGAGCATAGTTCTGCTGTCCCCTGTTTCCTTGATTGTCCCCTCCGTTCGGTCGCGGGTTCTGTTTGGGCACATTGCCTTGCTGTCCAGGGCCTCTCCTCGGGCACTGGTTCGCGAAGTGTCCTATTTCCCCGCATGCAAAGCATGCCCTGTTGCCTATGGCAGCAGGTACGTTGGGTCGAGGGTTTTGAACAGGAGCGTCCATGTTAGGTCGGGGCACAGGAGGCATGGGCACGCGAGGTGCTGGTGCAACGGGTTGTTGCTGTGGTGGTTGACTAGGGCGGTATGCAGGAGTGGTCGATCCATACTGCGGTGCAGCTGGGGGCATGTACCGAGGTCGTACGTTGCTCTCTTGAGGCTGGTATGGCATCTTCCTCTTGCACTCTCGCTCGATCTCTCAGATCTTGTTTTCAACCACTATAGCCTTGTCAACCAGCTTCTAAAAGCTTGCGTAGTCATTGTTGAGGAGCTGAACCAGGATCTCATTGTTCAACCCTCTCATGAACAGGTATTGCTTCCTCTGGTCTGAGTTGACATCTTCGGGGGCAATACCGGGACAGTTTTGTGAACTTGTTGAGATACTCATTCACACTTTTCTGTCCTTGGCGGAGACTCTCGAACTCCTGCCTCTTGAGCATCATTACACCATCAGGGATGTAATGAGAGCGGAAACTTTCCTTGAACTCAGTCCAAGTGATCGTCTCCGGGTCGACATGAGCGTTGCTTAGGGCATCCCACCAGTCAGCGGCTGCTCCCATAAGTTGGTGCGACGCGAAGAGAACCTTCTCTCGGTCATTGCACTGCACTATGGCAAGCTTCTTCTACATGGATTTCAACCAGTCGTCGGCCTCCATGGGGTCGTTGACTTGAGCAAAGGTGGGTGGTCGAGTCCTCATGAACTCTCCCAACCTGTTATGAGCCGGCGGTGGTGGTGGCGGTGCTGCCGGAACGGGGTTGTTGTTGTTGGCCTGCAACTGACCCAAAGTTTGGATCATGGTTTGCATAAGTCGATTCTGTATGGCCATCAACCGTTCCATGTGGTTCTCGCAAGCTTCGGGGTTAACAGGAACTTCCTCGTGACCATCCTCTTGGGAGAGAACGAAATAGAATAGAAGGTTAGGTAGATTCCCTCAACTATATGCATCAAGGTGAGTTGGACTATATATATTAGCCCATATGAGGATGTGAACAAGTGCCGAAACATCTCACACTTTCTTCTACTTACGTGTGGATATGGACAACGTTTTGAGATGTCCCACAACTCACACTAAGCATACAATCACAAACAATCATCACAAGGGCTCACACAACTCCTATTCAAGGTTGGTTTCCTATGTCAAGGTAGTTTCAAGGCCAATCTAAGCATCCTAGGGTGCTTCCTATGGTCAGCGTGGCTCAGCTACCAATCTGTGTCTGATACCAATCTGTGATTGTATCTAGGTGTGTAATCTACCCCTATCTGTGGCTTTTGATACCAATCTGTGTTCCCTATTAGGTGCGTAACCCATTGTCAATCGTGGCTCTGATACCAATCTGTGACGCCCTCAATTTTGTGGAAAACCACAGAACCAAGAACTAATGCATATGTGTGCCCAGGATGTTCATCACACATACACATATGTTCCACAAACTGAATTCCGAATATATATATCCACGAATAATAGAGTTTATTACAATGTTTCATGAGTCTTGGACCCGTGCTCACAGCGGAAGTCTTATTTCTATGCAGCGGAAGTCTTTATTCTAATGCGGAAGCAATTTAACTTATACGGAAGCAATTCTAGGCAGCAATGGCTCCATCTCTACTCCATTCCCACAGACAAGGTTGAGAACAGATCACACGCCTAATGCTCCACTTGGTCTTCATAGAAATCCTCTTCTGCTGCTAATGATGAAATAATAATGCAAGTTTGAGTACAATGATGTACTCAGCAAGTGCGGGAAAATATGATATGTAGCTCATAACAAGGTAGGTATAAAAAAGGCTCATTGCAGAAAGCAAAGTTATTTATCAAAACCATGATAAAACAGCAACTCATCTTTAAGTGAACGTAATCCCAACATGTATTAAAATACCAATCATACCTCCATTATGTTCATTACCTTTCCATGTCACAACCAGTCATCAATCAACCTCATTCTCATGAATACCTCCTCGTATTCGCTACCATCTCACGAATACCATCTCGTATTCGCTACCATTTCATCTCATAAACAACTTCGTCTCCCACCGAGACCAACCTTGTTGCCATGACTCAATAGTCATGCAACCATCTTATCACCCGGACTTAACGGTCCCAAAACCAAACCATCCAAAACCATAACCAATAACCATCCCAACTAATCATGGCAGTTGGCCAGGCACTCGTGACCGTAAGCTCGGCTATCATGATAGTTTTAAGAACTCTGCAGAGTTTGCACCTCTTTACCCACAAGTTTGTGATTTCGTCACCCGTCGACGACTGCAGAACCTCCATTATACCAGTACACAACCGTCGGTGTATGGCCAAGAGATCACAAAATAGCCTTTACAAAGGGGATACTAGATGTATGGACTCACTAAGGTTTCACCGGCAGGCTAGAATCTCCAATTCTCCCACCCATGGGCCCCCTCTTGTGCCATGCAGTTCCCAGGGCAGCCCCCACTTGACTCCCATTCCCCGCACCTTCCACAGTCCATAACACTCTAGAAACTTACCTAATTACTGAGCTAAGCCGCACCCATACTTGGCCTTGTGGTGGCACTGTTATCCTGACATGTGCATGCATGAACCGGTCCTTAGATCTACGGCAAGTAAACCACCATCTCATGCTACCTCATTCACAAACCCAGTCTTGCCTAGATCTCCCTTTGATCCATGTCCATTATTAACATCAGTTTTCTCTTTATCAATATGAGTGCAGTTAGCTAGACACATCTATCTCGCTTCCCAATCCCATGGACTCAGCGAAGCATAAAAGTAAAAAAAACCATACCCGACTCATAAACATCCCTGGCGACAAGGGTGGTTTAACCAAAGCTAGTAAACTCCTATAAAAGGGTTTCCCATCATGTTTGACTCAGTACACACACCTTTTCTCAAAACAAAATAGTTTTACCCAAAACATAGGATCAATATGGTCAAGGAGCACTTGCCTTGTTCTTGCGGTTCCGGTTGCTCTTTGATCTCGAAACCTTGTTGTTGCAGCTCGTCGTAGAGAGTTCCCTGAGCTTGTCCTTCTTACATTCTTCTCGGTCTTCGGGGTCCTTTTCTGATCAGACAGATCATTGGGGCTCTCTTCCGGCGATCTTTCTCGCTGATCTCCGGCGATGGCTTACTCGACGAGTTAGGGCTAGGGCTCTAAGTCGTCGGCTTAGGAGTTGGAAAAGAAGTTTGTGGTTTTGGCCAGAGGTTCTGGGTTTTATTTATAATCTGGAGAAGAAGAGTCCTAATCTGATTATATTCTGAATAAGAGTCCTATTCAGATTGTTGTTGAATCCTAACAACTTATCTCGACTTGATTTGGTGCGGTATTATTGTGGAATTCAGGTCGGTTTCTCCTCTATACCGATATTTCTACGCGTACAGAATCCAAAAACCGTTCCAGAACTCGTTACCTCCTCGGTGATGAGCTCCGGAAGCTCCACGTGTCCACTGGGCCTGGTCTCTCCCTTTCCGCAGAGACGAGCTCCGGTTGTGCCGTGTATCAAGCGAGCGAGACCTCCCTTCTCCTTTGGAGGTGAGCTCCGTGTGCGCCACGTATCCTGGCGGTCGGGACCTCCTCTTTTACTCGGAGGTGGCTCCGTGCACGCCACGTGTTAGTGTCGGTCTTTCCCTCTTTCCTCAGAGACGAGCTCCGAGGTAGACACGTGTCCAACAATGTCGGACCTACCGGAGATTAGCTCCGGTGACGACACGTGTCCAATAGAACCGGACCTCTCGGAGATAAGCTCCGGTGGCGACACGTATCCGCGCGACTGGGCCTCTGATTTTCGCGGTGACTAGCTCCGAAGTTGACATATGTCCTGCGGAAATGCCTTTGCTTCTTCCGCAGAGATTAGCTCTGAGCAACACGTGTCCCACGGGATCGGACCTCTTCCCCTTAGCGGAGATGAGCCCCGAGCCTGCCACGTAGCCAGTTTAGCGATGGACCTCTCCCCACTTCGCAGGGATGAGCTCCGAACACGCCACTTGGCCAGCGGGCCGCGGTAAGTTGTCTTCGGCGCTCTCGGTGAACTGGATTCGGCTCTTATTGGCCATCCTTTTAATAATTTTCTCTGTCCTTCTTCTTTTAAAATGTTTTCTCTTCATGAAACATGAATATATGCAGAAACCAAAAATGAGCGTGTCACACACAGGAGTGGTATCAAAGCCCCATTGGGAATAGCACGCTCGAAAAGAGCCCCGTTGGGAGTAGTCTAGTGAGGATTAGTTACTATGCTTACATAAGGTCTATGGTAGTAGTAGTAGATATTATGGTGGAAATGCTAACATACTTGTTATACATTCTGTAACGACGCTCCGACGTCAGGTAAGAGGTAAGGTACGCCACCGTAGGCGGATCAATTGTGGTAAGCTCGCCATACGAGCAATTGTATGGAATGGTATACCGTGGCTTAGCACGGTAGTTAATATGAGACTCTGAACCTCTCCATGGTTCTGAGAGCATATGAAAAACACTGATCTCTAGCGTGCTTTAGGCAAAAGTGAGAATACCCCATCGTGTGGTAAGCAACATGATAATATGCAACTCTTGAATGTTCAATGTTCAAAGAGCCATACGCAGCGCTCGCCATCGACGTGCCTCAACGGTCATGAGGCAGTAGGTAGTATCTGTTGGGTTGATGAAATTCCCAACCGTGACGACCCATTCGCGCTCTACTCGGGTTCCCCGTTGTGGGGACCCGACACCGCCCGCTCAGTCACAGGGACGGGGCACCTCGCCCGGGAATCACATTGGGTGGTGCCGTGTTATGCGGCACCCAACAGCACACATATTGTAAAGGCCCCAAAAATATGAATACAAAGAAACTCTTGCTTGGGCAAAGTTGGTTTCATATGTATGAAAAATGGGACTTGTTAAAAAATTTTCACATGTGATAACACACATGAGAGTTTTTTTCACACAAGATCAATTATTTATTTGAAGACTTGGAACCCAAGAGGGATCAAAAACCAAGGTGGGAAGTCACCATATGTGTGAGAAAGCTAAAGTCAGATTTTGAGAACAAATTTTTCCACTCAAAATTCAAATGAGTAACACAATGATTTTCAAACTGTTGTGTTAAAAAACCCATTTGTAGCAGCCAAATCAAAGATCAGATTTCATATTTGAATTCCTTGGGTCCAAATTAGGGGGTAGGCAAAGTTTCATGAATTTTTGGAAATGTTTCCTACCCATTTTTCAAATGGACTTCTAGTTGCATAGGAATTCAAATTTAAATATGGATTTGGAAGAAACTTGTCCAATTCTTCAAAATTCCATTCAGATTATATTTTTCCACATTTGAATGGAGTTGTTTGTCAAAGTTTGGAAATATCTGTAAGAAAATTGGAAAAGGATAAGAAGGGGACAGTGGGGCCCACATGTCATAGTGCTGTTTAGACTTGCACCCTAAGTTTTCTCCTCTGTTCCTCACTCCACCGAGGCATTTTTCCCGGGCGACACCAAGCCGCTCGCGCCATCTCCCGAGAGCCACCTCGTGCTCCTCTCTCGCGCTGGCAACTGGGCAGCAGTTCACCCCCCTCCTCAACATGATCTACTTCCCACCCAGATTACCCAAACACCTTTTTTTTGGCTCCTCCTCCACACGAACGGCACCCAACAGAGCTGTCACCGGCGCCGCTCCTCAAATTTTCCACCACACACCGGCACCCGCTCAGCCTTTGCTCAAGCCACCAACACAAAAAGGAAGCGCCTACATGTGTGTGAGTTGTTCCCCTGCTCAGCGCCGATGCTCGGGGTTTCTGTTGGCAGTAAATTGAAGATCAACGAGGAGCACCAAGGTGCAAACGGCGGAACCACAACCGGCTCACCGTGGGCAGCACGCCACGGCCGTTGTCACCATCCCTCCTCAACACGAAAAAGGTGCGCCATACTCCCTAGATCGTGTAGCTGCAAACCATTTAGCGATTGATCAACAGGGTGAGGAGAATTTCCAGGTTTTCCGAAACATAGTATATTCGGGTAGAGCTCGCTCTACACCAAAATTCATGTTACTCGGTTAGCTATTGGCCGATAGAACTTGCAAGAACCTTTCTCACATCCTAGCACTCCTCCTTGACCAAGAATCGAGCTAAATGATCCAGGAACGATCGTGTTTTTGCTGTTTTTCGGGTCGCCATGGAAAAACATCTCGGGTCACCGTGGAGCTCGATGTGGCCGGCCTTTTCACGAGGTTTGGCGTCTATTTTCGACATCCTCAAGCTCCCACGGTGCTCTCCGATCGATTCCCGACCATTTTGAGGTGGTATAGACAGTTTCCGACCACGCCGGAACCCTAACGGCCGCTGCCACAGTCGGGCACCCTGTTCCGGTGATCTATGGCCGCCGGCGACACCATAGATGGGTTCAGCGCCACAAAATAAGGGAGGGCGGCGAGTTTGTGGTCGGGGGATGGCCGGGAAGGCTGTTCCGGCGGCGCTTGCCGGAGGGCGCAGCCGTGGCCTCTGTTTGGCGCGAGGAAGAAGACGATCTGCTGCATCGGACCCACTAGCAGGTGTTTAAACATTTTAGGAATTTCAGTTTTCAGTTTAAACTTTGAAGAGCCACAACTTTGTCCAGTAGTGTCCAAAAATTGTCAATTAAATTTTGTTGGATTTCTCTCAGAGAGTACTATACAGGGGTACAGCCCAATATTTATGAAAATCCCTGTTTTTTGCTCATTAATTCATATAATGAAAATATTATAGGAATTTTTCCAGGAGTTCTATGTATTGGAAAACTCCCAAATTTGGGCAGTAGATTCTTCCAAAAATACTGGAACTCCAGTAAAATTTTCAAAAGCATTGGACCTCATTTGCCTGGCCAAATGTGGTGCTAATTTCTTATGTCTCTGAAAATTGGAAATAAATAGAACAGAGGGCAATTTCAGATTTTCCCAAACTTTAGAACCTCATAACTTTTGCTAGGAAGCTCCAAATTTAGTGATTCAAATTGGGTTGGATTCAGGTTGGAAAACTATATCCAAATATGCAACACAATTTGTACGAAACTCATTATTTAATTCTGGAAAATTCTTTAAATATTTTCAGCAAAGGAATTTTAGAGGGAGTTTGGTTCATCCAAAAATCCTCAAATTTTGCTCCAAAATCCTCAAACTACTGTAAAAGTTTTATCTCATTTGGAGTTGATTTGAATAGGGCAATTCAGATTTGAAGTTGCTGTGTTCAATTAAATATAGAAACATTTTCAGAGAATTTCCAAAACTTGAAAATTCAGTCCTAGGAAATTCTTAGCTCCAAAAATCCTAGGAAAATTCATAAATACTCCTTGAGCTGTGTTTGAAAGTGTAGTTCACTGGAATTTGCATTAAAGTGCAAGTTTATTCCGAATTAATTCATTTTGCCTGAATGCTTAGGGAATTATTCTGAGTGATCTATTCATTGAAAAATTCCAAATATTGGTCCAGATGACTTTCTTGTGACAAGGAACTCACAAGAAAATTTCCAGCTCCATTAGAGCCCTGGATCAGTCATGCTCTGTTCAACTTCATTAGGTGATCACCACCCAAGTGATGAACCCCACTTATCACTTGAACATAATACTTTAACCCAAACCCAAACCACTAGCACCAGTGTTATTTTAAATTCTTAAACAGAGTTCCAGTTTTAAACTTGTCTTTAGCACTTGTTAGCAAAAGCTTTACAATTAAACATATGTGCATATTCATTACATGTAGCATCTACGTGAAGGATTTGACGTCATCGGAGTGGGGATCAAGGGAGGAGGAAAGCAATTGATCAAGCCTAAAGTGGTCTTCACTAACTGAACTTCATATATATATATATATATATATATAAATCCCCTGCAAAACAAAGGCAAGCCCCGGTTTGCATCAAAACTTACAAGTTTTATTTTGTATTCACTTTATACGTCTAGTATTTTATGTATTGCATTAAGTCTAGGTGGTATGACACTCCAAATGCATGACCCAGAAAACCCTGGAGTATAATGTAGAGTAGATTATCAATTGATTATAACTGCTGATCTCAAATTAACAAAAGTGGATTAAAAGAAGCAAAACTCGAGTGAGCAGTTTCCTACTCGTGAAACGGGGTTAAGGGGGATCAATCGGAAGAGTTGGGAATTGATACTCATAGTTGGGAACGGAGACCGGGCAGTGGATGGAAGGATCAAGGACGTGGTCCTGTGAACCTAGTCTATGTCTGAGTCGATTAAGGCCTGTTCTCGTGTGCGGCCCGTTGCACAAGTTTGAGTTGTGTACTGGATGCATACTGGCTATATAGGACCCAGGAAACCGATGTAACATGTTAACCTGGGTGTCGAGGCATACCCCACCGTCTGATGCCGATGCTGAAAGGATAGAGAAGTCGGATCTACGAGGGTTTGCCGTAGAGAGATTTAATCCTAGTCGGTGGGACCGGTTCGACATTTGGGTGTCGTGTGAAAGGTTGCCACGTACGACGTCAGTGACGGTTGCGGTGTGCAACGTCGAGTACGGGCGTACGTGTCGTGTCAGCTGGGTGTTTTTGATTGCAATCACGGTCGCTCGCGGAATGGACCGAGCGTACTTGTTCTATGCGTCGTGATGTAGTATTAAACTGGGAAACATTTAATATGCTTTGTGAGTAATCCTCATAATGGAGATGAGGAATGATCAACACTTTCACTAAATTTATTTTCCACCTTGGGCTAGTGGCGTCGAGGCAAAGCGTTTCTTGTTTGATTGTGGATTCTCGACGTTGATAGCGCAAGGTCTGTATGAGTCTAGGTTAGCTCACTAAAGTTACTTTCACCTCGGGCAAGTGACATCGAGATGAAGCGTTTCTTGTTTGATTGTGGAGTCTCGATGTGAATTGCGTGAGGACGATAAAAGTTGCTTAAAATTTGAAGTAAGGATTCTCCTTTAGCTCAAGTTCATCCTTTGTGCAAACTTCTATATTCAGCCCTCTATTTTTAGCATGTAGAGTTTCATGACTAGGGTGACGGTTAAGTCTTGCTGAGCTTCGTGCTCACAGATACTACATAAGTTGTTTTGTAGGTAATAACTATACGCTGATATGTACGGGTGTCCGATGAGACTCGGAGCTCTCCGAGTGGTGAACTCATGACAACCCCTGCCACTGCTACTGTGATAGTGTTGCTAGCGAGAAGGGTCCGCGGGCTGGACACCTTCTCTGTTGCTTAGCATAGGTATGAGACTTGAGTTGTATTAGTCTTCCGCTATAGAATTTTGAGAAGTATTTGTAAAATTTATACTTTGGAAGCTTCCGCTTGATCTATGTAATATGATGCTTTATTATGTGTTTTGTTGGGTGCCGCATCGCACGGCATCACCTAATGCGATTCCTGGGCGAGGGGCACGGCCCCGTGATTGGGATCGGGCCCTCACAGCGTGGTATCAGAGCCGCATTGGTAATAGCGCATGGAATAAGGATCGTATTACGACAAAACTTAGGATACGGTGAGGAAACGGTATTTGGCCCACATAAGGACTATAGTAGTATAGTTACTTAAAGTGGCAGGACTAACATATTTGTTATAATTCTGAATTTTGAATATGTAACGACGCACCGACGTTCAGGTAAGAATGGTAAGGAACGCCACCGGAAGCGGTTCAATTTTGGTTAGCTCCCCTGACGAGGAAAGTGGTTTAGGGCTAGGTCTCGCAGCTTGGTGTGAGACGTTAATATGAAACTCTTGGACTCTTCATGTTCCTGAGTTCATATGAAACGCTGATCCCTAGCGTGCATTAGGCAAGTGAGTGGAGACCCCATCATGTGGTCAGTAACGCGATAGTGTGTTCTTCTGGAAATAGCCCAAGGCGGACATACGCAGCGCTTGCCATCGGCGTGCCCTGCAGGGCAGTAGGTGGTATCCGTTGGGTTGATAACATTACCAACCGTGACGACCCGTTCGCGCTCTACTCGGGTTCCCCTTCATGTGGTGTGAAAACGCGACCATGTACCTTGAGACGTGGCTTGACTCAAGGACGGCCCGTATGGAAATGATACGGGCCGTATGTTTTAGTATGATATGGAACTGCCTGAAATGTGGAAACCTATGTGTGCATCATCATTGAGTATTTTTCTGCAGGTACTAACCACGTACGTATCCCATGTAGTACATGTTTGTGGGGGACCGTCTTAGTGCCACTGATAAAACGTATATGCCGGTATAATCCGGATTAGGATTTTCTTTGGTGAGGCTACGTAGTACCGACATGTTTCTTACGGTGCATCGACACCGTACTACACTTAATAACCTCTTCCCTTTGAAGAAATGATTAATGAGATAACTTTCAACTAAAACTGGAAGTTTGAAACAAATATTAGTTACTGAACTCTTATTTTGAGCTAAGATTCAAATGTGAGAAGGTTTAGGTTTCAAAGGTTTCAAAAAACAGAGTGCTCTGTTTCTGGCAGGAACTCTTGCTGAACTTTAACGGAGCATAACTCTGAGTAGCTTTAACCAATTAAGGTTTATGATACAGTTCTGGAAATATTTTCAAGTGCTCTACAACTTTCTTGTAGACCTCCAGAGCAAGATCACAAGTTAAGTTGGTGAAAAGTCCAGTTGAAGGCAAACTGTTCAGAACCAGGACAGCAACAAAACCTCTCTGGACCTTTCTGTTTTTAAGCCATAACTTCTGTAGAAAAATCCCTATGGAGCCTGTGATACACCGTTGGAAAGGTTGTGAGATATGAAACATATTGTTGTAGTTCAAAGTTGGTTCAGATTCATATTGTATCTGTGTATACAACTGCGATAAAATCAGCCACATACAAAGGAGATGCTGGCAAAATTTATACAGAAATTCTGTCAACTTTGAGCAATCATAACTTCTGATCCAGAAATGATCTGGAGGCATATGAGTACTCGTTGGAAAGATAATGAAGTTAACTTTAACTTTAGTATTCAACTTGAGTTATGAAAATGATTCTAAACAGATCAAAATATGGGTTAGGACAGAATAGGCTGTTCTTCATGTAGGGAAATAGGCGATGCGCTACTCTAGCAATTCGACCGTATCACCCAGGAAAAATGCGAGTAAGAAGGTCATGGATCGTTACCACTAGACGCGCAGTGCAGCGGATCATAGATGCACGTCGTAGCCGATCAGCGCAGCAGTAACAGCAGCGCCTCCACGGAGTCCACACGTACAGGGAGGAACGTCGTGCGTCGGTGTGCTAGCACCGCGCACGCGACAGGGGTTTCAGCGGCTGGCCTGTGAGGGGCGGCGGCTGGGGCTGTTATGTGGTGGAGTGATCTGCCCCTAACCCTACCCCTCATATTTATAGGCGCACTAATGGTCTTTTAGGTTACAGGCCTATTATTACCCTAATTTCTTATGGATCAAATATCCATCAGGCCTTTATCCGAATTGTTATGATTGCCTCTTGGGCATATCACCAACAATCTCCCACTTGCACTAGAGACAATCATATAGCCAAGTTTTTCAATATTCCATCCCCTTAAGTGTGTGACCCGTTAGGTTCATGTACAGTCGGTTATGAATGAAAACCGTTTTCAAACAATAGTCAGTAGAGGTACCTAGCAGGACATACTGACTCCCGAATGTACATAAAGATCATATCGGCTGAACCTAGATACATTCACATGCTAATTCCTTTGCCACACGATACCAGTCAAGCTCAAGGCAATATAGGTGTCATCCTTGTGATAGCTCGACCATTCACTCGATCAAATAGTGGATTCAATCTATGACTAACTTTTAATCATAATGATTAACTCTTTAATCACTTTGGCATGGCCATGCACTTTCAATCCAACTATCTCGAGGGGCCCAGAGATATCTCTCCTGTTATTTTGGAGGGGCAAATCCCATCTTGATCCGCACACATCTCATTCCATGCTTCATCATGTACCTGAAGACTATTTTTATGACCACCCAGTTACGGAGTAGCGTTTGATAGTTTCAAAGTGCACAACTACACATAGTGAGAAACAATGGCGATCTCAGGTCTAAGAATCTAGCAGGTGTATCACTCAAGACCAACTGATGGCACATATGTAAATAACAATCTCAACAGTGTCTCAGAATGGGTCTATCCAACACCATGTTCACTAACATGTGTTCACATTATTAATTTGATATCTCCATATCTATGATCCGTGAAACGTGATCATCAATTAATACATGTGCAAGTCTGCGTACTATCATTATCTCATACAACGATGTAGACTAGGGATCATTTTGAGTAACATTATAATTAACAAAGAGTCTCATGAACAAGTCACATACTTGATGACCAATGTGAATAATAGTTACTCAAATAGTACATAAACATAGCTATGACACAAGTCTCCCACTACACACTAGGATCACTGATGTAAGTATCTAATACCCATAGATCTCGTGTGCGTCTCATGCTTTGATTATGGAAGAGGCTTTGTCAACGGATCTGCTATATTCAAATCCGTATGCACCTTGCATATATTCACATCACCTCGGTCGATAATCTCTCGAATCAGATGATAGCGTCGTAGTATATGTTTGGATCTTTTGTGTGATCTAGGCTCCTTGGCCTGTGCAATGGCTCCATTATTGTCGCAATAGAGATCCATAGGTCCGGACGCACTAGGGACAACACCCAACTCAGAAACAAATTTTCTAATCCAAACAGCTTCCTTTGCAGCTTCAGAAGCTGCAATATACTCCGCCTCCGTCGTTGAATATGCTAATATGTCTTGCTTGGAATTTTTCCAGCTCACTGCCCCTCCATTGAGGCAGAACACAAAACCGGATTGCGATCTAGAGTCATCCTTGTCTGTTTGGAAGCTAGCATCGGTGTAACTTCTTACAACGAGCTCTTCTTCACCTCCAAACACTAGGAACACATCCTTAGTTCTTCTCAAGTACATAAGAATGTTTTTGACAACTGTCCAATGAGCCTCACCATAATCTGATTGATACCTGCTCGTAACACTTAGAGCATAGGATACATCTGGGCGTGTACACAACATGGCATACATGATAGATCCAATAGCCGAAGCATAAGGAATCACTCTCATCCTCTTTTGCTCATCAGGCGTCAAAGGACACTGACTTTTGCTTAGAGTGATGCCATGTGACATTGGCAAGAAACCTTTCTTAGAATCATGCATATTGAACTGATTCAATATCTTGTCAATATATGTGTCTTGGCTTAATCCAATTAACCTTTTAGATCTATCTCTATAGATCTTTATGCCCAAAATGTACGCTGCCTCTCCTAAATCCTTCATTGAGAAACTTTTCCTTAATGAGGATTTAACAGCATCTAGTACTGGAATGTCATTTCTGATCAACAATATGTCATCTACATATAGGACCAGAAATATAAGTGCGCTCCCACTAACCTTCTTGTAAATACATGGTTCTTCTACATTCTTGATGAAACCAAACCCTTTGACCACTTCATCAAAATGTAGATTTCAACTCCGAGATGCTTGCTTCAATCCATAGATGGGCTTTTGAAGTTTGCATATTTTTCTAGCATTTTTAGGATCAACAAAACCCTCAGGTTGTGTCATGTACACATCCTCAGTCAGACTCCCATTCAGAAAGGCTATTTTGACATCCATCTGCCATATTTCATAATCAAAATATGCAGCAATTGCTAGGAGAATCCGAACAGACTTTAGCATAGCGACTGGCGAAAATGTTTCATCATAATTGACACCTTGAATTTGTTTGAAACCTTTCGCCACCAATCGTGCTTTATAGATGTGAACTTTTCCATCCATATCAGTATTTTTCTTGAAAATCCATTTGCAATCGATCGGTCTCACAGAATCAATTGGATCAACCAAGTTCCAAACATGATTCTCATGCATGGATTCTATTTCGGATTCCTTGGCTCCAAGCCATTTCTCAGAGTCGGGTTCCATTATTGCTTCAGTGTAGGTCACAGGCTCATTATTGTCCAACAATACCATGTCCTGTGGTTCCATGGTTAGGAGTGTCAACTTTTCAGTTGCACGACATACCCTTGTAGACCTTCGTGGGGCTGGTGTTTCATCAAGTGGTTGTACAATATCTTGTACATCATGTATAGGATTAGAGGGTGCCGAAATATTTTCAGGTATTTCTTGGATTTCTTCAAGATGCACCTTGCTCCCACTAACTCCTTTTGAGAGAAACTCTTTCTCCAAGAAGACACCATTGCGAGCAGTAAACACTTTACCCTCTGTTTTATTATAAAAATAATATCCTTTGGTTTCCCTAGGATATCCCACAAAGAAGCATTTCTCTGATTTGGGAGTAAGTTTGTCTGACGTCAAATGTTTGACATAAGCATCACATCCTCAAACTTTGAGGAAAGACAATCCGGGACGTTTCCCGGTCCACATCTCATATGGTGTCTTCTCAACAGACTTAGTTGGGACTCTTGTTAGTGTAAACGCAGCAGTTTCAAGAGCATAACCCCAAAAGGATAGTGGAAGATCAGTCTTGCTCATCATCGACCTAACCATGTCTAAGAAGGTTTGGTTCCTCCGCTCGGACACCCCATTCCATTGAGGCGTTTCAGGTGGAATCAACTGTGGAACAATTCCACATTGTTTTAAATGATCATAAAATTCATGGCTCAAATATTCACCTCCACGATCAGTTCATAGAAGTTTAATTGTCTTGCCCAACTGATTTTGTACTTCATTCTGAAATTCTTTGAACTTTTCAAAAGATTTAGACTTGTGCCTCATTAGATAGACATATCCATATCTACTAAAGTCACTGGTAAAAGTAATGAAATACTGAAAACCACCTCTAGCTACCGAACTCATTGGTCCACATACATCAGTATGTATAAGTCCCAACAAGTCACTTGCCCTCTCACTTTGACCAGTGAAGGGTGCTTTGGTCATCTTCCCAAGCAAACAAGACTCGCATGTGTCAAGTGATTCAAAATCAAATGAACTTAACAAACCATCTTTATGGAGTTTCTCAATGCGTTTCTCATTTATATAACCTAAGCGACAATGCCAAATAAAAGTGGGATTTAGATCATTTCGTCGAGCCCTTTTTGTATTAATGTTATAGACTGTTTTATCCTCTAGATCAAGAACATATAATCCATTCACTAATGGACATTGAGCATAGAAAATATTATTATAATAAATAGAACAACATTTGTTCTTTATTATAATCTCATAACCATTAACTTCTTCCAAACATGAAGAAGATATAATGTTCTTGCTCAAAGAAGAAATGCAATAACAATTATTTAATTTCAAAACTAATCCTGAGGGTAATGACAAGTGATAAGTTCCGACAGCTATGACAGCAACCTTTGCTCCATTGCCGACCCGAACATCCAACTCGCCTTTTGCAAATCTTCTAGTCTCAATTAGACCCTGCAACGATTTGCAAGTGTGAATCATTGATCCGGTATCAAATACCCATGATTCACTAGAAGAGGTAGCAATATTGATTTCTATAACATTTATACCTGAAGTGGAAGTCTCACTCCCTTTCTTCTTCTTATCCTCCAAGTACTTCTTGCAGTTTCTAGACCAATGCCCCTTAGCATGACAGTGGAAGCATTCATCATTAGGAGAAGGGCCTGATTTACTCTTTGGCTTTGAGCTTGAAGGCTCATTGGGAACCTTTCCCTTGCCTTTAGGATGCATCACACGGTTCCTCTTTTTATTCTCCTTTTGAACCATCATCACATGAGTGGTGTTTTTCTTAATGCTTTCCTCAGCTGTTTTAAGCATCCCATGCAATTCAGCCAACGTTTTCTCCATGCCATTCATTTGATAATTTAATATAAATGGCTCATAGCTCGGTGGGAGTGACCAGAGAATAACGTCAATAGCCAGGTCATCCTTGAGTTCAGAACCAAGTTTGTCCAAAGTCTCAATGTAACCAATCATCTTGATTACATGGGGACCTGCCGGGCTACCTTTTGCCAGCTTGCATGAGAACAAGGACTTTGAGATGTTGTACCTCTCAGCCCTTGCTTGGTTCTCAAACATTCCACGTATTCCCTGAATCATAG
This sequence comes from Neostapfia colusana, assembly GCA_030760725.1. Classification (NCBI taxonomy): domain Eukaryota; kingdom Viridiplantae; phylum Streptophyta; class Magnoliopsida; order Poales; family Poaceae; genus Neostapfia; species Neostapfia colusana. Next base: position 38,453,103 of record JASWHV010000013.1, on the reverse strand, counting down.
AATAAGCATCTGCATGCTCATATTGTTTCTGTAGATCAGGGGACATTGTGGCAAGCATGAGGCAGCTTGCATTAAGCGCATCATCGCAGTGCTTCTCATATGTCTTGTGAGTTGCGGCATTTGCATCATCGGGGAGGTCATTGGGGTATGGTTGCTCAAGAACATACTCAATTTTCTCTTGCCCGAGAACAATTCTCAGGTTGCGGTACCAATCAATAAAGTTAGCTCCATTGAGCTTTTCTTTCTCAAGCACAGATCACAAATTGAAACCGGTATTGTTACTACCAGACATGATCTACAATAGAAAATAAATATGCAAGGTTTTAGCACTATGTTATGTACCAATCTTTTATTAACAGTTTAATAAAAGACACCACCACTATATGAGCATCGTCCTTCATCTAACGACATATAGTGGTCCAAGATCCATATTCACTAATTTCTAGTGAGCTTTGGCTTCACTGCTAGAAAATTAGTGACATAGGTAAACAACCATTGTTAATCATATCTATATATGATTCTTGTTTGTTGGGTGACATCCAATGCCCCGGCTCCCAACACTATGCCATAAAGCCCAAAACTGTTTTGATAGCTTTGTTGAGAAACCAATACTATCCATGTGAATGTCCAACATTCACCCTATTCATTATGATAGATGACGGTATTTTGCTTTGGAAAACCTACCATACAACGATCAAAATAACATAGGTGCAGCTATAGGTAAATGGCATCAAATACTCAACTTTTCCGAGGGAAGCTATTCTATCATGACAAAACATCCACCATATGAAAAGCACGAAAAGAATAGTAAAACATCACAGGCATACGATCATATCATATCTGTGAATAGTATGGCCTTTAGGATCATAGTGGTCTCTATCACCATGGTTCCATCATGATCTACACCGCCATGTCTCCCTTCTTATGGTGATCACCATCGCCATCATGCTTTAGGTTTCTCAATGAATATAAAAGAAGCTAATACATCTAATAGCTATCAAATAAATTACATGAGAGATCAGGCATCACAGGGCGACACGCAGGTCGTTATACAATTATGTGACAACCTCAACCCGGTTGTGTTAAATTTGCAACACGCAGGCTGCACGAATTTTACACACAGATCATCACATCACATTTAGGCCATACCATTCACATCATTCCCTGCAAAAACAAGTTAAGCGTAGAACGATGTCTATCGCGAAACAACTTAATGATGTCACTATAGCAGACAGCAACGGCGGTCTCTGTGGGTTTCAGGGCAGCGCCCTGAACACCAAACGGAATTACATAGATCGCATCTATGAAATCACTATGAAAATCTCATCGAATTGATCAAATCAACCCGAATCTGAGCCATTCAGAATGCCTCAATTTTTATTGTGACTGGTTATCCACGAGAAGATCGCGACACATGACCGTGATCTGTTGGCTCAATCTGTTAGCTATGTACACTATTAGTCCCGATGGTGATTCCAGCCGGTAGGGACAGGTTGCGCACACAGTAGAGAAGGAGCACGAACTAATCCTTTAGTCATATGATGGCAATCTACTCTAACCAATTCCAAACCCCAAAAGCCGAACTATAAAAATTCATCATATGAACTTGTCTGCAGTAGATCGCATCTAAGATCCAGACCAAAAACTACGCAAGTCGGCTCTGGTACCACTGTAGGAAAATAGGCGATGCGCTACTCTAGCAATTCGACCGTATCACCCAGTAAACATGCGAGTAAGAAGGTCATGGATCGTTACCACTAGACGCGCAGCGCAGCGGATCGTAGATGCGCATCGTAGCCGATCAGCGCAGCAGTAACAGCAGCGCCTCCACGGAGTCCACACGTACAGGGAGGAACGCCGTGCGTCGGTGTGCTAGCACCGCGCGCGCGACAGGGGTTTCGGCGGCTGGCGTGTGAGGGGCGGCAGCTGGGGCTGTTATGTGGTGGAGTGATCTGCCCCTAACGCTACCCCTCATATTTATAGGCGCGCTAATAGGCTTTTAGGTTACAGGCCCATTAGTACCCTAATTTATTATGGATCAAATATCCATCAGGCCTTTATCCGAATTGTTATGATTGCCTCTTGGGCATATCACCAACACTTCACAGCAAAGAGAACGGTTGGAGGAGTAACTAAGTGAACTCAAGAGCAAATGAGTTATACGACCAAGCTCATGACCTTGGAGTTGCTCTGTGCTGTATAGTAGGAAGGAGGACGAAACACTACGGCTTAGTGTTGATTTTTGTCCGCTTAACATTGTAACAATAAAGGACAAGTACCCATTACCACAGATCGACATATTGTTTGATCAGTTGGTCAAAGCAAAGATCTTTTCCAAGATGGACTTAGGATCAGGGTATCATCAGATTGAGATAAGGGCTAAGGCTATTTTGAAGACAGTTTTTCGATGAGGTACGGAGTTTATGAGTTTGCCATGTTCCTTGGCCTTACCAACGATCCAGCTCAGTTCATGTACTTCATGAACTCGGTATTCATGCCGGAGCTGGATGTGTTTGTCGTGGTCTTCATCGACGACCTACTGGTTTATTCCAAGTCGGAGGAAGAACACGAAAAGCACCTGCGTATAGTCTTGCAACGGCTGCGGGATCACAAGCTATACGCGAAATTTAGCAAGTGCGAATTCTAGATATCACAAGTACTTTGTCTCGGGTATATCATTTCAGCAAAGGGCATCTCTGTAGACCCGAGTAATATTGCACAAGTGCTGCATTGGAAGTCCCCGATAACTGCTCACGAGGTACGGAATAATACCTCGGACTCGCGGGATATTATCGGAGGTTCATTTCAAACTTCTCGAAGATTGCCAAGCCTATGACATAGCTGCTGAAGAAGGCTACCAAATAAGTTTGGAGTCCAGCATGTCAAGCAGCGTTCAAGGCATTAGTGAAGTACCTAACATCAGCACCGGTTTTGGCGCAGCCAAACACACCAAGACCGTTCGCTGTGTACTGTGATGCATTGGGCTTGGGCTAGGAGGTGTGCTGATGCAAAACCGAAGTGTGGTCGTGTATGGATCACGGCAACTCAGGAATCATGAGCAACACTATCCGACTCATGACTTAGGACTCATTGCCGTGGTACTTGCACTCGAAATGTGGAGGCACTACGTACTCGGTAACCTCTTGCATTTATATATCGACCACAAGCGCCTCAGGTACATATTCCCTCCGGAAGAGTGTAACATGAGGCAGCAAAGATGGTTGGAGTTGATAAAGGATTATGAAATAGAGATCCATTATCACCCCGCCAAGGTTAACATGGGCGAATGCGCTGAGTCGCAAGTCACACGTTCATAATCCAACCATCACCCCTTTGGAAGAGAGCGAGCCACCATTACGTATGGTTCACCCTAGAGCTCTCCACAATTTAGATTTTATCCCCACCGTCCGTGAAAAAGGGTGGCAGCCCAGAAACATGATCAGGGCATGTCACAATTGCGAAGATGTATAGACAGTGGGGAACTGAAATATTTCCGGAAAGACGGAGACGACATCCTGTGGTTTAAAGACAGAATCGTCGTACCCCGTAACTGAAATATTTTTGGCGAGGCTGTAAAAGTCCCAAAAACGTGAATGCAAAGAAACGGATGATTGAACATCATTGTGTTTCTGGTTCATGAAAAAAATGGGACTTACAAAAACTTTCTCACATGTGATGGTATACATGAGGTGCAACCACAAGGGTTCAAGCATGCCTTTGAATTTGTTGGACCAAGGTGGAGTTAAACCCATGTGTAAACCCTACATGTGCATGAGAAAGAATAAAAATATGGTCTTTAGACTCAAATGCTCACCTCAAAGTGCTGCCAAATTTTTGAATACACATGGAGCCTCATACATTGAAATTGAGGAGAAGAGGGTGGTAAACTATCTGATTTGAGGTTGAGCTAAAAGAGGAATGGATTATGATCATGTGAGTTCATGCTGAATTCAAACATGTTAAGGCAAGGGAATGATTTGAGTCATGTCACATGAAATGATAAACTCAAACATGGACATGTGGTGAAAGCAAAAATCTTATTTAACTCATGCTGAACACATGTTAACCAAGGGAAAGTATTTCACTCCCAACAATCTAACTCATATGCACATTCTCTGTGAGTAGAGGGGAGGGAAGTTTAAACCCCATTTTTGAAACCTTGCAAAGCATTCATGTTCAGATGGTCCAAAAGCATATATATGAGATGATCATTGCAGTCCTCAGGTATTGAAGAGCTTAAGTTCCAAAATGGGAGGGATTTTGAGCTCATATACCATTTGTCCAAAGCATTGTTTGAAATCACCTTCAAATTCAAATTTGAGGGGCATGGTCAAAAACTGAACTTGTGATGTTCAGCTTGGGACCAAGATTGATCAAGCATGGGCTAGGAGAAAACCAAAGTGTTTCACCCAAATTCAGATGGGTCATCACCAAAGAGGACTTAAATTTCAGTTTGAATTAAATGGTTTACTTCAAGGCAAAGAAGGCCCTTTCCAAAAAGGGAATTCAAACTGTTGTTTGAAAGTTTGTATTTGCAATGGCCAACTCAAAGATCAGAGGCCATAAGTGAATTCCTCAGGTCCAAATTATGAGGTAGCCAAATTTTGAGAAAATTTGGAGGTGCTTTGATATGAGTATCAAAGGGGCCTATGAATTTCTTTGAAATTTGAATTTAAATTTGAACTGAAGAACATCATGTCAAAACTCCAAACAGCTTTTGAATCTGAGCTCTTCAGGATTTAAATTTGCATTGTGCCAAAAATTGGAGATCTTTTGGGAGAAAGGAGCTGTGGGACCCACATGTCATTGGAAGGAAACTTACAACTGAAGGAAACCTGTTCTTCTGTTCAGACTCGAACAGACCGAGGCTGGAGGGTGCGCCACTGAGGGGGGGAGTTGCCGCCACCTCCCAGCTGCTTGAGCAGCGCTGGAGAGCAGTTTGACGCCCTCGTCCCCTTTCAGCGTGATCAGCTTGCCTCCTTATGTGAAGCCTCGGTGCCTTGTCCTACTCTCCCGCAGAAACAGAACGTAGCACGCCTCTGCCTCGGTTGATTCGGGAGCCGGCGATTTTGTGTGCACAAGACCTCAGCCAGCTGCAAAACAGCACCACGGTCTCGTCCTTCACCTCCTCAGAGTGAAAACAAGCATCTTCCGGCGTCCTAGGGTTGGCGCATGAAGGTTTTTCCTCCTCCTCAGTCCATGCAACGTCCCTCACTGTTCTGCGTCTTCCGGGCACTCCAGTGCGTCTCTGGCACAACAAACTTCGCCCTAAGGTGCGCCATGGCGTGTATCTACTCCTCCCGAACCCTCCTTGCTCGTCCCCGACGCCGGCTAGCCAGAATTTCGTTTTTGGCGCCAGCGCAATTGAAGGACCGACCTCAGCAAATTTCTGAAATTAGCTCCAATCGCTTGATCATTCGTTCTATTCAAACCACAGCTACTAGGGTTCCTAGCGCCCTTCCACGCCGAAGCACGAAGAAAACCGACCCTCCTACGCCCCAGGCGACGAGAAATCGCCGCCGGCGGGTAAAACTGCTGCGGTCCACGGTGACAACTAGGTTGCAGCCATTTCCTGCACGATTTGATCTCCGTTCCACGTTCCTCGACCACTAGGGATGCTTTAGGGCATCGTAGCTCGCCGGGAGGAGCCTTGGACATGCTGGAACGCGTCCATGCCGAGCTCCCGAGCCGCCCTACCGGTGCCGACCCACCTACAGCCGTTTTCATGTGGGGAAACCCTGCCCGGCTGCTAGGCCACGGTGTGAGGAGCGTGTAGGGCAAAACCGGAGCTAATTTGGTGGAGAAATGAGGGAGAACGAGCCGCGCCACGGTCTCTGCCGGTGTGCACCCGCGGGCTCTGGGGAGAGGTTGAAGAAGCACCTGACCCGTGGGCCCCATGTTTGACTGTTCTGGTTAAAAATCAAACAGAGAGTTGTTCAAACTTGGAAAATGCGTAACTCTGTGTAGAAAGCTCCAAAAATAGTGAAACAAATTTTGTTGGATTCCTCTCAAGGAGTAGTATCCAGGGGTACAGCCCAATGTTTATCAAAATCACTGGATTTGGTTCATTAATTCATATAAGGAAGATCTTGTAGGAATTTTTCCAGGAGTTCTGTGTATTGGAAAATTCCCAATTTGGGTACGAGATTCTTCCAAAAATATTTGAACTACAGTAAAATTTTCAGAGGCATTGGACCTAATTTGCTTGGAAAAATGTGGTATCAATTCCTTATGTCTCTGAAAATTGGAAAATAGAACAGAGCTCACTTTCAGATTTTACCCAATTCTTGTAGAGGTCATAACTTTTGCTAGGAAGCTCCAAATATAGTGATTCAAATTGGGTTGGATTCAGGATGAAAAGACCTATCTAAATAGGCAACCCAATTTGTACGAAAATCAATAGAAAATGCTGGAAAATTCTTTAAAGCTTTTTAGCAAAAGAATTTTAAAGGGAGTTTGGTTCATCCAAAAGTCCCCAAATTTTTCCAGGATATTCTTTAGGATATTAGGAGACACCTGTAAAAGTTTCAGCTCATTTGGAGTTGATTTGGTTTCGATAATTCTGATTTCAAGTTTCCGTATTCAAATGAATACAGAAACATTTTCAGAGAATTTTCAAAACATGGAAATTCAGTTCTGGGCATTTCTTAGCTCCAAAAATCCTAGGAAAATTCAGGCATACTCTCTGAGCTATGTACGAAATTGTAGTTCATGTGAACTTGCATGAAAGTGCAAATTTATTTAGAATTAATTCCTTTTTGCCTAAATGCTTAGGCAATTGTTCTGGTTGATATGCTTAGTGAAATATTCTAAATTTTGGTCCAGAGGACTTTCTTGTGACAAGAACTCACAAGAAAAATTCCAGCTCCATTGAAGCCCTGGATCAGTAGTGTTCTGTTCAACCAGTTAGGTAATCAACACCCAAGTGATGAACCTCATTTCTCACTTGATGATAGTACTTAGACACACACCCAAACCACTAGCCCCAGTGTCATTTTAAATTCTTGAACAGAGTTCCAGTTTTGAACTTGTCTTTAGAACTTGTTAGCAAAAGTTTTGTAATTAAACATGTATGCATATTCGTAACGTGTAGTGATTAAACGTGGGAAAGTGAAGAAGGAGAAGTTGAGCTTGGATCAAGAGGCAAGAAGGCAGTGATTCAGCTTCAAGTCATCAGCAACTAACTTTATACTTCTCTGACTTTAGTCACCTACAAAACCAAGGCAAGCCCCGGTTTGCATTAAAGTTGTTTTCTAAAGTTTTTACTTTGTTCACTACTATGGGTCAAAATTTGTATGTGCATTAGGTCAAGGATGTTTTATACCCCACTTGCATAACCAAAAATGAACCCTGAGGTCAAGGGTAGGATTGTGTCATCGCTGTAGAATAAGGCCATGCTAAATAGACTAGGGCATCCGGTAGAAGACGAGTAGTTAGAATCTACTCGCGAGCTATAGTTCAGAATATCATAAGGGTGGTTGGGAAAAGAAAGCAAACTAAAGTTTACATTTCTAAAGATGAGACTGGGCAGAGGGGTTAGGCAGCGACAAGACGAGGTCTTGGTCGAGTAGCTCTGCCAGTGTCGGTTAAGGACCGATGCGTGTGCCGCGTCCAGGAGCAAGTATTGAGTTGTGTACCGGATGCTTACTGATATATGGGAACCGGGAAACCGATGTACCAGGTTCACTGGATTGTAGAGGCATACCACATCGTCTCGTTAGACCTATGAGCCCGAGACGGCGCGACCAGTTCTACAGTTTAGTGTCCTAGGAAAGGTTGCCACATACGACGTAATGAAGGACGCCATAGTTGGGTCTTCAGAGGCGGGCGTATGTGTCGAGTTATCCGGGTAGTGTTTGATTCGAATCACCGTCCCTCGCGGTTATTGAGTACCGCTTGCTCCCATGTTGTGACGTAGTAATCAACTTGTGTGGAAACAGTTTGCAAAAGTTTAATTGCTGCTATGATTATATTAAGTTGCATGAAAACCCTGTTTGAAGTAGAGATAGAGCAAACTAAGTTTATTTTCCACCTTGGGACAAGTAACATTGGAATGAAGCGTTTCTTGTTTGATTGCGGAGTTCCAATGTTGCTGGGCGCAAGGTCACTACTATTATGGCTAAAACCTGAAAGTTAAGGATGAACTCGTAGGCGAGTCCTTTCGCACATGACAGGCTTAAGTCTTAGGTCACTTTCATCTAGAGTTTCATGCCTTAGGAGAGACGGTTAAGTCTTGCTGAGCCTTTGTGCTCACTCTTGCTATATAAGTGGTTTTGCAGGTAAATCTCGATGCTATAAAGCAGGTTGTCCGGTGAGACTCGGGAACTTCGGAGTCATGTCACACTTGGAGAACCTAGCCGCTGCCATGACTTCGTGTTGCTAGCGAGAGGGGTCCGCGGGCTGGACCTCTTCTCGAGTGCCTCTTAGATATTCGACGTGAGCTGTTGTAAACTTCCGCTGTAGCTATTTTATGTAAATTATTTACAAAGAACAATTGTAAGCTTCCGCTTTTGATTTATGTAATACAGTGTTCCTTATATGTGTGCTGTTCGGTGCCGCATAACACGGCACCACCCAATGCGATTCCCGGGCAAGGTGCCCCGTTCCCGTGAGTGATCGGGACGGCGGGGTCCTCTCAGCGTGGTATCAGAGCCGCATTAGTAATAGAGCACGGAATAAGGATCATATTACGACAAAAACTTAGGATACGGAGAGGAAACGGTATTAGGCCCACATAAGGACTATAGTAGTATCGTTACTTAAAGTGGCAGGACTAACATACTCGTTATAATTCTGAATTTTGATTATGTAACGAAGGACCTACGCTCAGGTAAACATGGTAAGGAACGCCACCGAAAGCGGTTCAATTTCGGTTAGCTCCCCTGACGAGGAAAGTGGTTCAGGGTTAGATCTCACATCTTGGTGTGAGATGTCAATATGAAACTCTTGGACTCTTCATATTCCTGAGTTCATATGAAACGCTGATCCCTAGCGTGCATTAGGCAAGTAAGTGGAGACCCCATCGTGTGGTCAGTAACATGATAGTGTGTTCTTCTGGAAGTAGCCCAGGGGGACATACGCAGCGCTTGCCATCGGCGTGCCCTGCAGGGCAGTAGGTGGTATCCGTTGTGTTGATAACATTACCAACCGTGACGAACCGTTCATGACATACTCGGGTTCCCCGTCGTGTGGTGTTGAAACACGATCACGTACCTTGAGACGTGACTTAACTCAAGGACGGCCGTATGGCAACGATACGGGCGTTTGTATTTACTTTCAAATATGGAACCGCCTGAAATGAAACAACCTTTGAGTGCACCACTATTGAGTGTTCTTCTGCAGGTACTAACCACGTACATATCCCATGTAGTACACGTGTGCGAGAGACCGTCTTAGTGCCACTGATCATACTTATATGCCGGTGTAATCCGGTTTAGGATTTTCTTTGGTGAGGTAACGTAGTACCGACATGAGTCTTACGGTGCGTCGACACCGTACAAAACATATAATCCTCTTCCCTATGAAGAAATGATTCATGAACTAACTTTCAACTAAAAATGGGAGTTTGAAACAAGTATTAGTTACTGAACTCTTATTTTGAGCTAAGATTCAAATGAGAGTATAACTAGGCGTCAAAGTTTTCAAAAACAGAGTGCTCTGTTTCTGGCAGGAATTCTTGCTGGACTTTAATGGAGCATAACTCTGAGTAGCTTTAACCAATTAAGGTGTATGATACAGTTCTAGAAATAATTTCAAGTGCTCTACAACTTCTTTGTAGACCTCCAGAGCAAAAATCACACGTTAGGTTGGTGAAAAGTCCAGTTGAAGGCAAACTGTTCAGAACCAGGACAGTAGCAAAAACTTCTCTGGACCTTTCTGTTTTTAAGCCATAACTTCCTGTAGAAAAATTCTTAAGGAGCCTATGATAAACCGTTGGAAAGGTTATGAAAGGCGCAACACTGTTGTAGTTCAGAGTTTGCGCAGATTCCTATTTTATTTTCAGATACAACTGTGATAAAAGTAGCCACATACAAAGGTGATGCTGGCAGATTTTACCCAGGAATCCTGTCAAATTTGAGCAATCATAACTTTTAGTCCAGAGGTGACCTAGAGGCATATAAATAGTCGTTGGAAAGATACTGAAGTTAACTTTAACTTTGGTATTCAACATGAGTTTTAAATATGCTTTTCAACAGATCAAAATCTGGGTGAGGACAGAAGAGTCCGTTCTGTACAGCAGAGAGGACGACTTAGGCCTATCCCACGAGTGTGATTAAACTCGAGGATCGTCCGGTGGAACGTGAATGTCCAATGTGTTTCCGATGAGTTACTGGGCAATGCCGGCTAACGGGACGTCAAGTTCCAGATTGAACTGACGCCGAAAACAACACCGATTTCACGGAGGCCGCATAAGATGGCACCCAATGAACTAGCGCAGTTCAAGGAGCAAACAAGTGAACCTATGAGCGACGGTTTTGTACGACCAAGCTTATCACCTTGGGGTTGATTTGTTAACAAAACTGATGACCGAGTTCGGACGATAGAAGCGAACTTGGAGGCTGCACGATCCTGACAGAAAAGTTACGATGGTTAAAGGCATAAGACCGTTGCATTTCGACGGTGGAGACCACGTTGTCTTTGCGTGTCTCCGATGAAAGGAATTCACCGGTTGGATACCAAGGGGAGGTTTTGCTCCCCAATCCTTAGATCCATTTGCTGTCACGGAAAAATGCGGACCATAGCCTACCGGCTGAAACTACTGGAGAATCTTGCTTGTGTTCACAACACGTTTCATGTGTCACAGCTGCGGAAGTGCTTTAAAGCTACTATCGCTGTCCGTACCGAAGAATTCAACTAGTTGCGGCCGGATCGTGCCTACACCGGACGACCAGTCCAGACAATCAAGGGAAGGATCCGGAACACCTGGAATCGGATATTAAGATTTTACCAGGTGCTGTGAAGTAATCGTACCACGGAAGAAACAACGTGGAGAACAAAGATTACCTCCGCATGAACTATCCGGAAATGTTATCGTCATACCACTTGGCATTACCTCTCCCGTCTCGTTCTCCTATTGGAATCTCGGGACGAGATTCTTTTTAAGGGGGGAGGAATGTAAAAGTCCCAAAACGTGAATGCAAAGAAACGGATGATTGAACATCATTGTGTTTCTGGTTCATGAAAAAAATGGGACTTACAAAAACTTTCTCGCATGTGATGGTATACATGAGGTGCAACCACAAGGGTTCGAGCATGCCTTTGAATTTGTTGGACCAAGGTGGAGTTAAACCCATGTGTAAACCCTACATGTGCATGAAAAAGAATAAAAATATGGTCTTTAGACTCAAATGCTCACCTCAAAGTGCCGCCAAATTTTTGAATACACATGGAGCCTCATACATTGAAATTGAGGAGAAGAGGGTGGTAACCTATCTGATTTGAGGTTGAGCTAAAAGAGGGATGGATTATGATCATGTGAGTTCATGCTGAATTCAAACATGTTAAGGCAAGGGAATGATTTGAGTTATGTCACATGAAATGATAAACTCAAACATGGACATGTGGTGAAAGCAAAAATCTTATTTAACTCATGCTGAACACATGTTAACCAAGGGAAAGTATTTCACTCCCAACAATCTAACTCATATGCACATTCTCTATGAGTAGAGGGGAGGAAAGTTTAAACCCAATTTTTGAAACCTTGCAAAGCATTCATGTTCAGATGGTCCAAAAGCATATATATGAGATGATCATTGCAGTCCTCAGGTATTGAAGAGCTTAAGTTCCAAAATGGGAGGGATTTTAAGCTCATATACCATTTGTTCAAAGCATTGTTTGAGATCACCTTGAAATTCAAATTTGAGGGGCATGGTCAAAAACTGAACTTGTGAGGTTCAGCTTGGGACCAAGATTGATCAAGCATGGGCTAGGAGCAAACCAAAGTGTTTCACCCAAATTAAGATGGGTCATCACCAAAGAGGACTTAAATTTCAGTTTGAATTAAATGGTTTACTTCAAGGCAAAGAAGGCCCTTTCCAAAAAGGGAATTCAAACTGTTGTTTGAAAGTTTGTATTTGCAATGGCCAACTCAAAGATCAGAGGGCATAAGTGAATTCCTCAGGTCCAAATTATGAGGTAGCCAAATTTTGAGAAAATTTGGAGGTGCTTTGATATGAGTATCAAAGGGGCCTATGAATTTCTTTGAAATTTGAATTTAAATTTGAACTGAAGAACATCATTTCAAAACTCCAAACAGCTTTTGAATCTGAGCTCTTCTGGATTTAAATTTGCATTGTGCCAAAAATTGGAGATCTTTTGGGAGAATGGAGCTGTGAGACCCACATGTCATTGGAAGGAAACTTACAACTGAAGCAAACCTGTTCTTCTGTTCAGACTCAAACAGACCGAGGCTGGAGCGCGCGCCACCGAGGGGGGGAGTTGACGCCACCTCCCAGCTGCTTGAGCAGCGCTGGAGAGCAGCTAGACGCCCTCATCCCCTTTCAGCGTGATCAGCTTGCCTCCTTATGTGAAGCCTCGGTGCCTTGTCCTCCTCTCCCGCAGAAACAGAACGTAGCACGCCGCTGCCTCGGTTGATTCGGGAGCCGGCAATTTTATGCGCACAAGACCTCAGCCAGCTGCAAAACAGCACCACAGACTCGTCTTTCACCTCCTCAGGGTGAAAACCAGCAGCTTCCGGCGTCCTAGGGTTGGCGCATGAAGGTTTTTCCTCCTCCTCAGTCCATAAAACGTCCCTCACTGTTCTGCGTCTTCCGGGCACTCCAGTGCGTCTCCGGCACAACAAACTTCGCCCTAAGGTGCGCCATGGCGTGTATCTACTCCTCCCGAACCCTCCTTGCTCGTCCCCGATGCCGGCTAGCCGGAATTTCGTTTTTGGCGCCGGCGCACTTGAAGGACCGACCTCAGCAAATTTCTGAAATTAGCTCCTATCGCTTGATCATTCGTTCTACAATTCAAACCACAGCTACTGGGGTTCCTAGTGTCCTTCCATGGCGAAGCACGAAGCAAACCAACCCTCCTATTCCCCGGGCGACGAGAAATCGCCGCCGGCGGCTAAAACTGCTGCGGTCCACGGTGACAACTAGTTTGCAGCCATTTCCTGCACGATTTGATCTCCGTTCCATGTTCCTCGACCACTAGGGATGCTTTAGGGCATCGTAGCTCACCGGGAGGAGCCTTGGACATGCTGGAACACGTCCATGCCGAGCTCCCGAGCCGCCCTACCGGTGCCGACCCACCTACAGCCATTTTCATGTGGGGAAACCTTGCCCGGCTGCTAGGCCACGGTGTGAGGAGCGTGTAGGGCAAAACCGGAGCTAATTTGGTGGAGAAATGAGGGAGAACGAGCCGCGCCACGGTCTCTGCCGGTGTGCATCCGCGGGCTCTGGCGAGAGGTTGAAGAAGCACCTGACCCATGGGCCCCACGTTTGACTGTTCTGGTTAAAAATCAAACAGAGAGTTGTTCAAACTTGGAAAATGCATAACTCTGTGTAGAAAGCTCCAAAAATAGTGAAACAAATTTTGCTGGATTCCTCTCAAGGAGTAGTATCCAGGGGTACAGCGCAATGTTTATGAAAAGCCCTGGTGGCTCATTAATTCATATAAGGAAATCTTGTAGGAATTTTTCCAGGAGTTCTGTGTATAGGAAAATTCCCAAATTTGGGTACGAGATTATTCCAAAAATGTTTGAACTCCAGTAAAATTTTCAGAGGCATTGGACCTCATTTGCTTGGCAAAATGTGGTATCAATTCCTTATGTCTCTGAAAATTGGAAAATAAAACAGAGCTCACTTTCAGATTTTCCCCAATTCTTGTAGAGGTCATAACTTTTGCTAGGAAGCTCCAAATTTAGTGATTCAAATTGGGTTGGATTAAGGATGAAAATACCTATCCAAATACGCAACCCAATTTGTATGAAAATCAATAGAAAAGTCCGGAAAATTCTTTAAAACTTTTCAGCAAAAGAATTTTAAAGGGGGTTTGGTTCATTCAAAAGACCCCAAATTTTGCCAGGATATTCTGTAGGATATTATGAGACTCCTGTAAAAGTTACAGCTCATTTGGAGTTGATTTGGTTTGGATAATTCTGATTTCAAGTTTCTGTATTCAAATGAATACAGAAACATTTTCAGAGAATTTCCAAAACTTGGAAATTCAGTTCTGGGCATTCCTTAGCTCCAAAAATCCTAGGAAAATTCAGGCATACTCTCTGAGCTATGTATGAAATTGTAGTTCACGTGAACTTGCATGAAAGTGCAAATTTATTTAGAATTAATTCCTTTATTCTTAAATGCTTAGGGAATTGTTCTGGGTGATATGCTTAGTGGAATATTCTAAATTTTGGTCCAGAGAACTTTCTTGTGACAAGGAACTCATAAGAAAAATTCCAGCTCCATTGGAGCCGCGGATCAGTAGTGTTCTGTTCAACCAGTTAGGTAATCAACACCCAAGTGATGAACCTCATTTCTCACTTGATGATAGTACTTAGACACACACCCAAACCACTAGCCCCAGTGTCATTTTAAATTCTTGAACAGAGTTCCAGTTTTGAACTTGTCTTTAGAACTTGTTAGCAAAAGTTTTATAATTAAACATGTATGCATATTCGTATCATGTAGTGATTAAACGTGGGAAAGTGAAGAAGGAGAAGTTGAGCTTGGATCAAGAGGCAAGAAGGCAGTGATTCAGCTTCAAGTCATCAGCAACTAACTTTATACTTCTCTGACTTTAGTCACCTACAAAACCAAGGCAAGCCCCGGTTTGCATTTAAGTTGTTTTCTGAAGTTTTTACTTTGTTCACTACTATGGGTCAAAGTTTGTATGTGCATTAGGTCAAGGATGTTTTATACCCCACTTGCATAACCAAAAATGAACCCTGAGGTCAAGGGTAGGATTGTGTCATCGCTGTAGAATAAGGCCATGCTAAATAGACTAGGGCATCCGGTAGAAGACGAGTAGTTGGAATCTACTCGCGAGCTATAGTTCAGAATATCATAAGGGTGGTTGGGAAAAGAAAGCAAACTAAAGTTTACATTTCTAAAGATGAGACCGGGCAGAGGGGTTAGGCAGCGACAAGACGAGGTCTTGGTCGAGTAGCTCTGCCTGTGTCGGTTAAGGACCGATGCGTGTGTCGCGTCCAGGAGCAAGTATTGAGTTGTGTACCGGATGCTTACTGATATATGGGAACCAGGAAACTGATGTACCAGTTCCACTGGATTGTAGAGGCATAACACATCGTCTCGTTAGACCTATGAGCCCGAGACGGCGCGACCGGTTCTACAGTTTAGTGTGCTGGGAAAGGTTGCCACATACGACGTAATGAAGGACGCCAGAGTTGGGTATTCAGAGGCGGGCGTATGTGTCGAGTTATCCGGGTAGTGTTTGATTCGAATCACCGTCCCTCGCGGTTATTAAGTACCGTTTGCTCCCATGTTGTGACGTAGTAATCAACTTGTGTGGAAACAGTTTGCAAAAGTTTAATTGCTGCTATGATTATATTAAGTTGCATGAAAACCCTGTTTGAAGTAGAGATAGAGCAAACTAAGTTTATTTTCCACCTTGGGACAAGTAACATTGGAATGAAGCGTTTCTTGTTTGATTGTGGAGTTCCAATGTTGCTGGGCGCAAGGTCACTACTATTATGGCTAAAACCTGAAAGTTAAGGATGAACTCGTAGCGAGTCCTTTCACACATGACAGGCTTAAGTCTTAGGTCACTTTCATCTAGAGTTTCATGCCTTAGGAGAGACGGTTTAGTCTTGCTGAGCCTTTGTGCTCACTCTTGCTATATAAGTGCTTTTGCAGGTAAACCTCGATGCTATAAAGCAGGTTGTCCAGTGAGACTCGGGAACTTCCGAGTCATGTCACACTTGGAGAACCTAGCCGCTGCCATGACTTCGTGTTGCTAGCGAGAGGAGTCCGCGGGCTGGACCTCTTCTCGAGTGCCTCTTAGATATTCGACATGAGCTGTTGTAAACTTCCGTTGTAGCTATTTTATGTAAATTATTTACAAAGAACAATTGTAAGCTTCTGCTTTTGATTTATGTAATACAGTGTTCCTTATATGTGTGCTGTTCGGTGCCGCATAACACGGCAACACCCAATGCGATTCCCGGGCAAGGTGCCACGTCCCCGTGAGTGATCGGGACGGCGGGGTCCTCTCAGAGGCTCACTTGTCAAAGTTTCTATTCACCCCGATTCGTCGGTCTGTTCCAGGTTTCTGGAAAGATGTGGCTCAATTGCACACCGGATGGAATTACCAGCGATATTCACCGGTGTGTACGACATCTTCCACATTTCTCAGCTGAGGAAGTGCCTCAAGTGGTCAACCGCCATTCAGCTGGGAAATACCAGGGAACTGAAACCAGATCTCACACCTCAGGAGGAACTGGTTCAGATGATCGACATAACGGACCGAACCATACGCGACCATACGTTGTGGTTCTATAAAGTTTTAGGGAGTGGTTACTCCAAGGTTGAAGCGACATGGGAGAGCGAAGGATCTCTTCGCGCCAAATCATCCCGACTTTGGATGTCACATAACCTATAATTTTTCACCATCCTCCCTCTCATTTTTACCTTATAATCTCGGGACGAGATTCTTTTAAGGGGGGAATGTAAAGGCACCAAAAATATGAATACAAAGAAACTCTTGCTTGGGCAAAGTTGGTTTCATATGTATGAAAAATGGGTCTTGTTAAAAATTTTCCACATGTGATAACACACATGAGAGATTTCTTCACACAAGCTCAATTATTTATTTGAAGACTTGGAACCCAAGAGGGATCAAAAACCAAGGTGGAAAGTCCCCATATGTGTGAGAAAGCTAAAGTAAGATTTTGAGAACAAATTTTTCCACTCAAAATTCAAATGAGAGTAACACAATGATTTTCAACCTGTTGTGTTAAAAATTCCATTTGTAGCAGCCAAATCAAAGATCAGATTTCATATTTGAATTCCTTGGGTCCAAATTAGGGGGTAGGCAAAGTTTCATGAATTTTTGGAAATGTTTCCTACCCATTTTTCAAATGGACTTTTAGTTGCATAGGAATTCAAATTCAAATATGGATTTGGAAGAAACTTGTCCAATTCTTCAAAATTCCATTCAGACTATATTTTCCACATTTGAATGGAGTTGTTTGTCAAACTGTGGAGATATTTGTAAGAAAATTGGAGAAGGATAAGAAGGGGACAGTGGGGCCCACATGTCATAGTGCTGTTTAGACTTGCACCCTAAGTTTTCTCCTCTGTTCCTCACTCCACCGAGGCATTTTTCCCGGGTGACACCGAGCCGCTCGCGCCACCTCCCGAGAGCCACCTCCTGCTCCTCCCTCGCGCTGGCAACTGGGCAGCAGTTCACCCCCCTCCTCAACGTGATCTACTTCCCACCCAGCTGACCCAAATGCCTTTTTTTTTGCCTCCTCCTCCGCACGAACGGCACCCAACAGAGCTCTCACCGGCGTCGCTCCTCAAATTTTCCACCGCACACCGGCGCCCGCTCAGCCTTTGCTCGAGCCACCAACACAAAAAGGAAGCGCCTACATGTGTGTGAGTTGTTCCCCTGCTCAGCGCCACTGCTCGGGGTTTCTGTTGGCCGTAAATTGAAGATCAACGAGGAGCACCGAGGTGCAAACGGCGGAACCACAACTGGCTCACCATGGGCAGCACGCCACGGCCGTTGTCACCATCCCTCCTCAACACGAAAAAGGTGTGCCATACTCCCTAGTTCGTGTAGCTGCAAACCGTTTAGCGATTGATCAACGGGTGAGGAGAATTTCCAGGTTTTCCGAAACGTAGTATATTCCGGTAGAGCTCGGTCTACCCCGAAATTCATGTTACTCGGTTAGCTATTGGCCGAGCCAACTTGCAAGAACCTTCCTCACATCCTAGCGCTCCTCCTTGACCAAGAATCGAGCTAAATGATCCAGGAACGATCGCATTCTTGCTGTTTTTTGGGTCGCCATGGAAAAACATCTCGGGTCACCGTGGAGCTCGATGTGGCCGGCCTTTTCACGAGGTTTGGCGTCCATTTTCGACATCCTCAAGCTCCCACGGTGCTCTCCGATCGATTCCTGACCGTTTTGAGGCGGTGTAGACAGTTTACGACTACGCCGGAACCCTAACGGCCGCTGCCACCGTCGGGCACCATGTTCCGGTGATCTACGGCCGCCGGCGACACCATAGATGGGTTCAGCGCCACAAATTAAGGGAGGGCGGCGAGTTTGTGGTCGGGGAATGTCCGGGAAAGCTGTTCCGGTGGTGCCCACCAAAGGGAACCGCCGCGGCCTCTGTTTGGCGCGAGGAAGAAGACGATCTGCTGGGTGGGACCCACTAGCAGGCGTTTAAACATTTTAGGAATTTCAGTTTTCAGTTTAAACTTTGAAGAGCCACAACTTTGTGTAGGAGTGTCCAAAAATTGTCAAACAAATTTTGTTGGATTCCACTCAGAGAGTACTATCCAGGGTTACAGCCCAATATTTATGACAATCCCTGGTTTGGGCTCATTAATTCGTATAAAAAAAATCTTGTAGGAAATTTTCCAGGAGTTCTGTGTATTGGAAAATTCCCAAATTTGGGCAGGAGATTCTTCCAAAAATACTTTAATTCCAGTAAAATTTTCAGAAGCATTGGACCTCATTTTTCTGGCCAAATGTGGTTCTAATTTCTTATGTCTCTGAAAATTGGAAATAAATAGAACAGAGGGCAATTTCAGATTCTCCCAAACTTTAGAACCTCATAGCATTTGCTAGGAAGCTCCAAATTTAGTGACTCAAATTGGGTAGGATTCAGGTTGGAAAACTATATCCAAATATGCAACCCAATTTGTATGAAACTCATTATTTAATTCTGGAAAATTCTATAAAGCTTTTAAGCAAAGGAATTTTAGAGGGAGTTTGGTTCATCCGAAAATCCTCAAATTTTACCAGAACATTGTTTACGATATTAATGGACTCGTGTAAAAGTTTCAACTCATTTGGAGTTGATTTGTGTCGGGCAATTCAGATTTGAAGTTGCTGTGTTCAATTAAATACAGAAACATTTTCAGAGAATTTCCAAAACTTGAAAATTCAGTCCTAGGAAATTCTTAGCTCCAAAAATCCTAGGAAAATTCATAAATTACTCCCTGAGCTATGTTTGAAAGTGTAGTTCACTGGAATTGCATTAAAGTGCAAGTTTATTCAGAATTAATTCATTTTTGCCTAAATGCTTAGGGAATTATTCTGAGTGATCTATTCATTGAAAAATTCTAAATATTGGTCCAGATGACTTTCTTGTGACAAGGAACTCACAAGAAAATTTCCAGCTCCATTGGTGCCCTGGATCAGTCATGCTCTGTTCAACTTCATTAGGTGATCACCACCCAAGTGATGAACCCCACTTATCACTTGAACATAATACTTTAACCCAAACCCAAACAACTAGCACCAGTGTTATTTTAAATTATTAAACAGAGTTCCAGTTTTAAACTTGTATTAGCACTTGTTAGCAAAAGCTTTACAATTAAACATATGAAAAACTCGGCTGACACGACACGTACGCCCGTACTCGACGTTGCACACCGCAACCGTCACTGACGTCGTACGTGGCAACCTTTCACACGACACCCAAATGTCGAACCGGTCCCACCGACTGGGATTAAGTCTCTCTACGGCAAACCCTCGTAGAGCCGACTTCTCTACCCTTTCAGCATCGGCATCAGATGGTGAGGTATGCCTCAACACCATGGTTAACATGTAACATCGGTTTCCTGGGTCCCATATAGCCAGTATGCATCCGGTACACAACTCAAACTTGTCCAACGGGCCGTATACAAGAACGGACCTTAATCGACTCAGACATAGACTAGGTTCACAGGACCACGTCCTTGAGCCTTCCATCCACTGCCCGGTCTCCGTTCCCAACTATGAGGATCAATTCCCAACTCTTCCGATTGATCCCCCTTAACCCCGTTTCACGAGTAGGAATCTGCCCACTCGAGTTTTGCTTCTTTTAATCCACTTTTGTTAATTTGAGATCAGCAGTTATAATCAATTGATAATCTACTCTAAATTATACTCCAGGGTTTTCTGGGTCATGCATTTGGAGTGTCATATCAACTAGACTTAATGCAATACATAAAATGCTAGACGTATAAAGTGAATACAAAATAAAACTTGTAAGTTTTGATGCAAACCGGGACTTGCCTTTGTTTTGCAGGGGACTTATATATATATATATATATATATATATATATATATATATATATATATATATATATATATATATATATATGAAGTTCAGTTAGTCGATGTGATTGGTATGTTCCTTGCCAACTCCAACCCAGCTACTGTTTTATTTGATTCCGGAGCATCGCATTCATTCATATCATCCAAGTATGTTGCCAAGTATAATCTGCCCATATCACACATGAAATATACTATGTTGGTTAATTCTCCTGGTGGAGAGATGAGGACTAATATAGTATGTCCAAAAGTAAACCTTCAAAAAAGGGGGGTAGACCTCCTTGCCAACCTTATTTTCTTGGATTCCCAAGGGCTTGATATAATACTTGGAATGGATTGGTTAAGCAAGCACAACAGAGTGATCTAATGTGCTGAGAGGAGCGTGGCAGTTGACAATTGAGCACGGTACTCGTATTGAGTTCGAGTCAGCTCAACCGGCAACCGAGAAGATAATGTTGAACCACGTCAAAGAAGCAACATTGGAAAGCATTCCGATGGTTCAAGAATATTCGGACTTGTTCCCGAAAGAACATCCAGGTATGCCACCTGACAGGGACATTGAGTTTGCCATTGATTTAGTACCTGGAACTGCACCTATAGCGAAGAGGCCATATAGGAAGCCCGTTAATGAACTAGTGGAACTAAAGAAGCAAATTCAGTTGCAGCAAGAAAAGGGTTTTATACGCCCAAGCTCGTCACCATGGGGAGCACCCGTGCTCTTCGTAGACAAGAAGGATGGGACCCAAAGAATGTGTGTGGATTATAGGTCTCTCAATGAGGTGACGATCAAGAATAAATACCCGCTGCCCCGTATAGAGGACCTTTTGACCAAATGAAAGGTACCCGAGTTTTCTCCAAGATTGATCTTCGGTCGGGATACTTCCAGCTGAAGATTAAGCCCTCCAACATACCCAAGACTGCCTTTCGAACATGGTATGGTTCGTATGAATATACCGTTGTGTCTTTTGGGTTAACGAATGCACCCGCATATTTATGTACCTCATGAATAAAGTCTTCATGGAGTACTTGGAAAAATTCATTGTGGTTTTCATCGATGATATCATGGTGTATTCAAAAAGTGAGGAAGAACATGAAGAACATTTGAGATTGACATTGCAGAAACTGCGAGAGCATGAATTGTATGCCAAGCTCAGCAAGTGTCAATTTTGGCTAAAGTAGATATCGTTCCTTGGCCACATCATCTCCGAGGAAGGAGTATCGGTTGATCCCGGAAAAGTGGGAGATGTTCTGAAGTGGAACCAACTGCAGAACATGAGGGATATTCGGAGTTTCCTCGGGATGGCTGGATACTATCTCCGGTTCATCAAGGATTTCTCCAAAATAGCGAAGCCTATGACTGAATTGCTAATGAAGGGAAAAGCACATTTAAGTGGACACCAGCGTGTCAAGAAGGATTTGAGGAGCTCAAGAAAAGGCTAACCACAACGCCGGTTTCAGTATTGCCAGTGAGCAAAAGCTTCGACATATATTGTGACGCATCAAGACAAGGGCTGTGATGTGTGCTCATGCAAGAAGGACAAGTGATAGCCTATGCGTCGAGACAGCTAAAGAAACACGAGCTGAATTACCCCACACATGACTTGGAACTGGCAGCCGTGGTACATGCCCTGAAGATTTGGAAGCATTATATCCTTGGCCACCGATGTGAGATCTATACGGATCACGAAAGCCTCAAGTACATATTCACCCAAACGGATTTGAATTTGAGGCAACGTCGATGGTTGGAACTCATCAAGGATTATGATGTTGGAATCAACTATCACCCCGGAAAGGCCAATGTAGTAGTTGATGCATTGAGCCGAAAGGGAGCATGTCACCAACTCACGGTTCGGGAGCTATCGCCCGAGCTGTGCAAAGAGTTCAAACGGTTACATCTCGGGTTCTTGAACGAGATGGAAGGGATGGAACTCCATTCTTCGCTTGAACAAGAGATAAAAGATGGACAAGCAACGGATGAGGAAATCAAGGAAAGAATCCAACAAGGCATAGAAAAGGACTTCAAGGAAGATGAGAAGGGTACACTTTGGTTAGGGAAAAGGATTTGTGTGCCTAACGTGAAGCACATCCGTGACACGATTTTAAAGGAGGCACATGACTCACCTTATTCCATACATCCCGGCAGTACAAAGATGTACAAGGACCTGAAAACTTGTTATTGGTGGGATGGTATGAGAAGGGACATAGCTGAGTATGTTGCCTTATGCGATACGTGCCAATGGTTGAAGGCCGAACATCAAAGACCCGCTGGACTGTTGCAACCATTGAAAATACCCGAGTGGAAGTGGGAGGACATCAGCATGGATTTCATCGTCGGGTTACCACGTACTCGGTCGGGTTATTACGACTCCATCTGGTTTATAGTGGACCGATTGATGAAAACATCTCATTTTCTTCCTGTTAG
This sequence comes from Neostapfia colusana, assembly GCA_030760725.1. Taxonomy (NCBI): domain Eukaryota; kingdom Viridiplantae; phylum Streptophyta; class Magnoliopsida; order Poales; family Poaceae; genus Neostapfia; species Neostapfia colusana. Next base: position 38,430,442 of record JASWHV010000013.1, on the reverse strand, counting down.
AACCACATACCGCGTCGCAGAACTAGCCGAGCTGTACATGGAGCAAATCATTTTCCGTCATGGAGTTCCGAAGAGGATAGTTTCAGATCGGGGTACCCAATTTACCTCTAGGTTCTGGAAGAAGCTGCATGAAGCTATGGGTACACGACTGGATTTCAGCTCCGCTTATCACCCGCAAACCGACAGGCAAACTGAGAGGACAAATCAAATTTTGGAAGACATGCTGAGAGCCTGCGCCTTGAAACATGGGCGTAGTTGGGATATGAGCTTGCCGTATGCTGAGTTCTCATATAATAACAGCTATCAAGCCAGCTTGAAGATGTCACCTTTTGAAGCATTGTATGGTAGACAGTGTAGAACACCGCTGTTTTGGAATGAGACCGGAGAGAACCAAGTGTTTGTACCCGAAGTGCTGCAAGACAACGAGAAGCAAGTCCAAACAATACGGGAGAACTTGAAGGCTGCTCAGTCATGACAAAAAGGTTATGCGGAAAATAGGTGAAGAAAGTTGACCTTCGAAGTAGGAGACTTCGTGTACCTTAAGGTATCGCCTATCCGTAGCCAACGACGTTTCAACGTCAAAGGCAAGTTAGCACCTCGATACATCGGGCTATTTATGATTTTGGGCAAGAGAGGAGAGGTAGCTTATCAACTAGAGCTCCCGACGCATCTCTCCAACGTGCATGACGTGTTTCACGTATCCCAGCTCAAGAAGTGCTTGAGAGTACCAGAAGAACAAGTACCGATGGATGAGCTCGAGCTTCAAGAGGATCTGATCTACGTAGAGCACCCTGTCCAAATTTTGAACATGAAGGAAAGGGTCACGAGGAACAAAGTGATCCGCTGGTGCAAGGTACAATGGAGCCATCACACGGAAGCCGAAACCACATGGGAGCGTGAGGAAGACCTCAAGGCAGAATTCCCTCATCTATTTTCTACTCTAACGAATCTCGAGGGCGAGATTCAGTTTAAGGGGGTAGGTTTGTAACACCCTCAATTTTGTATCCATGCATGCATACATATTTCATATAGACAAAACATTTTAAAAGAAGTAGAACGGAAGAAAGAATCATAAAAATGATGGGGTATGGGAGAAAGATAGCGGAAAAGAGCCAATTCCAATTCGCCGAGGAGCGCCGTCGACACTTCCCGCGGCCTGCTGGCCACGTGGCGCCTTCGGAGCTCATCCCTGTGGAGGGGGTGAGGTCCACTGTTGGCCACGTGGCAGGTTCGGAGCTCGCCTGTAAGGAAGGGGCGAGGTCCGGCCCCGCTGGACACGTGTCGCCTTTCGGAGCTAGTCTCTGCGGAGAAGCGAGGCTCAGCCCCGTGGGACAAGTGTTGACTTCGGAGCTAGTCTCTGCAGAGAAGCGAGGCTTAGCCCCGCGGGACACGTGTCGCTCTCGGAGCTCGCCTTTGAGAGGTCCGCCCCATGGGACACGTGTCGCTCTCGGAGCTCGCCTCCGAGAGGTCCGCCCCGCGGGACACGTGTCGCTCGGAGCTCGCCTCCGAGAGGTCCGACACTGCTGGACACGTGTCGTCCTCGGAGTTCACCTCCGAGGAGAAGGGAGGTCCGGCGCTGCTGGACATGTGGCACTCCCGGAGCCCACCTCCGAGGAGAGGGGAGGTCCGACACTGCTGGAAACCTGTCGTCCTCGGAGCTCACCTCCGAGGAGAAGGGAGGTCCGGCGCTGCTGGACACATGGTACTCCCGGAGCCCACCCCTGATGAAAAGGGAGGCCCGGCCCCCGCTGGACACGTGGCGCCTCCGGAGCTCACCCTGCGGAGGTGACAAGATCCTTAAGCGGTTTTTCTCCTATGTGCACGGGAATACCCGGTACTAGGGAAACCGACACGATTTCCACGTTGCTACCGTACCAAATCAATTGGAGATAAGTTGTTAAGATCCAAAACAGATTGAATAGGACTCTTATTTGAAATCCAATCGGAGTAGGACTCTTCTTTCACCCCTTATAAATAGAACCGAAAACCCCTTGGCCGTAACACCTTTCAAAGTTGACAACTTAGAGGCCCTAGTCCCAACTCGCCAAGTTAACCCCCTTCGCCGGAGTTCAGCCACCGGTGAGACCGCCGACGAGCCCCGTCACGCTCGCCGTCGCCGGAAGAGAGCCGACGATCTGTCCTGCTGCCATTGCTAGGAGGAAGGTCAAGGTAGGTCTTCGTTACCACCTTACGACATCAACGCGGGTTTCTTCGCATCTGTTATTCTTCGAACAGAAGCCTTTTCGTGTGGACAGATCACGTGTTGATCAGTTTTTGATGGTGGAATTGATCTAGATCTTGAGTCAAGATCATCACCACGTCCACACTTGATCCCGACACCATTGTTCATTGCAAAACCCCATGCAAATCCATTAAAACATGCAAGAACACGTACAAACTGAATTAATGAAACTGCACCATAGGATTAGCATGCACCTACACCATTGCATCTTAAGTAAAGTTTGTGCATGATGATTGATTGCTGTGATCTTGTATGTGCATGATCGTGAGTAGAAGGTCAAGCTCAGGGAGCTACCTACGAAGGACTACAGCACCAAGACATCAAGATGCCAGAGCAACAAAAGCCACAGGAACAAGGCAAGTGCCCTTGACCATATTGATCCCATGTTTTGGAAACTGTTTTGTTTGTGAAAACGTGTTTGCTTGAGTCAACTTAATGGGAAACCCTTTTATAGGAGTTTACTAGTTTTGTTAACCATCCTTGTCGTCGGGAAAGTTAATGAGTCGGGTATGGTCGTTTTTCCTTTTTGCTTCGCTAATCTACGGGATATGGGAAGCGAGATAGAACGTGTCTAGCTACTGCACTCATGTGAACAATGATAATAAGAACTCAATGATAATAATGAGCATAGAATCAGGGGAGATCTAGGCAAGCTTGGTTCGTGGATGTAATAGAATGAGATGGTGGTTTACTTGCCGTAGATCTAAGCACCGGTTCATGCCAGCACATGCCAGGAACACAGTGCCACCACAAGGCCAAATATGGGTGCGGCTTAGCTGACTAATTAGGTAAGTTGCTAGATTGTTATGGACCATGGAAGGCGCGGGGAATGGGAGCCGAGAGAGGACTGCCATGGGAACTGCATGGCACAAGAGGGGGCCTGTAGGTGGGAGAATGGTGATTCGAGCCTGCCGGTGAAACCTTAGTGAGTCCATAAATCTAGTAGCCCCTTTGAAAAGGCTATTTTGTGATCTCTTGGCCATACACCGACAGTTGTGTACTGGTATAATGGAGGTTCTGCAGTCGCCAACGGGTGACAAAATCACAAACTTGTGGGTAAAGTGGTGCCACCTCTTAAGAGTGTAAAACTATCATGATAGACGTGCTTACGGTCACAAGCGCCTGGCCAACTCACATGATTAGATCGGATGATTATCGGGATGGTTATTGGTATGGTTATGGTATGGTCTTGGGATTGGTTTCGGGACTGTTGAGTCTTGGTAATGAGATTGGTTTCAGGACTGTTGAGTCATGACAATGAGTTCGGTTTTCGGTTATATGATTATGAGATGGATATGAATATGAGATGGTTATTATGAGCATGAGATGATGATGAGAAAGATTAATGGTTGGATGAGACATGATAAGTGGTAAATTATTATGGAGGTATGTTACTGTTTTAATTGGATATATGTTGGGATCAAATTCACTTAAAGATAGTTGCTGTTTTTATCGTGTTTGTGAAATAAACATTTGCTTACTGCAATGAGCCTTTTTATTCCCTACCTTGCTGTAAGCTACATGTCATACTTTTCCCGCACTTGCTGAGTACGACATGTACTCACCCTTGCATTATCATACAAACATCAGCAACAGGAGAGGAGTACTTTGAAGATCATGCAGAGTACTAGGTGTGTGAACTACCGTCAACTTGCCTGTGGAGTTTGAAGATGGAGCCACTGCTCTTTAGTTTTGCTTCCGCTAGCGTTTAGAGACTTCCGCTGCTAGAATAAGTTAGAGACTTCCACTGCAAGAATGAGTTAGAGATTGATGTAATAAAGTACTTAGACCCTATTATTCGTGGTTATATTCTGAATTCAGTTTGTGGATTACATGTGTATGTGTGATGAACATCCTGGGCACACATATGCATTAGCTGGGTTCTGTGTTTTACGGGACCGGGCGTCACGCAGAACAGTGAATAAGCGGTACTCAAATAACCGCGAGGGATGGTGATTGCAATCAGGAGACACCCGGACAACACGTCACATACACCCATTTCCAGAAGTGTGATTCCACACACCTTCCTACTCTGTTGTATGCAACCACCTTTCAAAGGAAACCCAAATGCCTAACCGGTCCATCCGTAATGGGCAGGAGGTTCCCGTGTGGAGTGTGGCTGTTCCCACCGGCAGATTTACACCTTGCTACCCTCAACCCACTCCTATAAAACGGTTGGGTAAGCCTCGGCACCCAGGTTAACCAATTACATCGGTTTCCTGCTTATGTCAGTATGCCATCAGGTACTGTTCCATAATTGTTCATCAGGCTTGCACACGACTCGGTTCTCAATCGACACCAACAGGGCTACGCACGGGAGACCTCCGCTGACTGCATCCTATCCCCCCTGCTGGGTCTCATTTTCACCACTCTTAAGCCATTTTCTACTCTTGCTATACCGTGTGATAAAACCTTACCTCGCGAGTAGATTCCAACTACCTGACTTCTACCGAGATCCTAAGCATATTAGCACAGCATTCTCTACTCGTCAAGTCTGTAAACTACCCAACCATTCATAGGATTTAAAGTCAAGCAAGTGGGGTTTCAAACATCTTAACTCTAATGCAATGATTTCAACCTAGACATAAGTGTGCAAATGAAAAACTTTGTAAAAGGTATTTAAATGCAACCCGGGGCTTGCCTGGTTGCGAGTTAAATGGGAAGTCAGCGCCTGGTGGGAAGACGTCCAACGGCTCCGCAGTGTCCTCAATTTCGGTTACTATATGAAATGTAATAAAAATACATGTATAAGTGCTAATGGAGTATAAAAATTCACTTCTATTTATAGCTACTGCTATTTATGTTCCTTAATTGGCTTTGGAATTTTTACAGTGAATACTAGACTCTCTAAGGATGATCTGAGCAAAGTTTGGAGAAATTTTATTGCACCATGTGGTCTCCAAAATTCCCACAAGTACAAGGCTTCTCTTAATTTTGAGCCCAAATATGGAGTTTTAACATGTCTAACAGTGTAAGATATAATAAGGGTAATTATCCATGGTTCTAACAAAATTTACTTCACCATTTTTGGAGTTACCAACAGAGCAATATGAATTTTTGAAGTTGGACAGGAGTTCTGAAAAGTTTCTGTTTAGAATTTGAATTTCCAAATAAAGGCTGAAATTTGGAAGGTAATTTAGACTAGCAAATGAACTCCAATAAAGCTCAAATCTTCACTGGAGATCAGTAACTATGAGAAGGATTAGCTTCCCTGTGAAATAAATCTCTAAAGTATTTAATAAAAACAATTCTACAGAACTTCTTGGACATTTGCATAGCAAGCAATTTGTTCCTCTGTGAAGTACTCCTTACGAGGATTCCAACAAAATTGGTCTCACCCTTTTTGGAGTTCTCTACACAAAGTTATGTATTAATCTGAATAACACCCTTAAGCGGTTTTTCTCCTATGCGCACGGGAATACCTGGTACTAGGGAAACCGACACGATTTCCACGTTGCTACCGTACCAAATCAATTGGAGATAAGTTGTTAAGATCCAAAACAAATTGAATAGGACTCTTATTTGAAATCCAATCGGAGTAGGACTCTTCTTTCACCCCTTATAAATAGAACCGAAAACCCCTTGGCCGTAACACCTTTCAAAGTTGACAACTTAGAGGCCCTAGCCCCAACTCGCCAAGTTAACCCCCTTCACCGGAGTTCAGCCACCAGTGAGACCGCCGACGAGCCCCGTCACGCTCGCCGTCGCCGGAAGAGAGCCGACGATCTGTCCTGCTGCCATTGCTAGGAGGAAGGTCAAGGTAGGTCTTCGTTACCACCTTACGACATCATCGCGGGTTTCTTCGCATCTGTTATTCTTCGAACAGAAGCCTTTTCGTGTGGACAGATCACGTGTTGATCAGTTTTTGATGGTGGAATTGATCTAGATCTTGAGTCAAGATCATCACCACGTCCACACTTGATCCCGACACCATTGTTCATTGCAAAACCCCATGCAAATCCATTAAAACATGCAAGAACACGTACAAACTGAATTAATGAAACTGCACCATAGGATTAGCATGCACCTACACCATTGCATCTTAAGTAAAGTTTGTGCATGATGATTGATTGCTGTGATCTTGTATGTGCATGATCGTGAGTAGAAGGTCAAGCTCAGGGAGCTACCTACGAAGGACTACAGCACCAAGACATCAAGACGCCAGAGCAACAAAAGCCACAGGAACAAGGCAAGTGCCCTTGACCATATTGATCCCATGTTTTGGAAACTGTTTTGTTTGTGAAAATGGGTTTGCTTGAGTCAACTTAATGGGAAACCCTTTTATAGGAGTTAACTAGTTTTGTTAACCATCCTTGTCGCCGGGAAAGTTAATGAGTCGGGTATGGTCGTTTTTCCTTTTTGCTTCGCTAATCTACGGGATATGGGAAGCGAGATAGAACGTGTCTAGCTACTGCACTCATGTGAACAATGATAATAAGAACTCAATGATAATAATGAGCATAGAATCAGGGGAGATCTAGGCAAGCTTGGTTCGTGGATGTAATAGAATGAGATGGTAGTTTACTTGCCGTAGATCTAAGCACCGGTTCATGCCAGCACATGCCAGGAACACAGTGCCACCACAAGGCCAAATATGGGTGCGGCTTAGCTGACTAATTAGGCAAGTTGCTAGATTGTTATGGACCGTGGAAGGCGCGGGGAATGGGAGCCGAGAGAGGACTGCCATGGGAACTGCATGGCACAAGAGGGGGCCTGTAGGTGGGAGAATGGTGATTCGAGCCTGCCGGTGAAACCTTAGTGAGTCCATAAATCTAGTAGCCCCTTTGTAAAGGCTATTTTGTGATCTCTTGGCCATACACCGACAGTTGTGTACTGGTATAATGGAGGTTCTGCAGTCGCCAACGGGTGACAAAATCACAAACTTGTGGGTAAAGTGGTGCCACCTCTTAAGAGTGTAAAACTATCATGATAGACGTGCTTACGGTCACAAGCGCCTGGCCAACTCACATGATTAGATGGGATGATTATCGGGATGGTTATTGGTTTGGTTATGGTATGGTCTTGGGATTGGTTTCGGGACTGTTGAGTCTTGGTAATGAGATTGGTTTCAGGACTGTTGAGTCATGAAAATGAGTTCGGTTTTCGGTTATATGATTATGAGATGGATATGAATATGAGATGGTTATTATGAGCATGAGATGATGATGAGAAAGATTAATGGTTGGATGAGACGTGATAAGTGGTAAATTATTATGGAGGTATGTTACTGTTTTAATTGGATATATGTTGGGATCAAATTCACTTAAAGATAGTTGCTGTTTTTATCGTGTTTGTGAAATAAACATTTGCTTACTGCAATGAGCCTTTTTATTCCCTACCTTGCTGTAAGCTACATGTCATACTTTTCCTGCACTTGCTGAGTACGACATGTACTCACCCTTGCATTATCATACAAACATCAGCAACAGGAGAGGAGTACTTTGAAGATCATGCAGAGTACTAGGCGTGCGAACTACCGTCAACTTGCCTGTGGAGTTTGAAGATGGAGCCGCTGCTCTTTAGTTTTGCTTCCGCTAGCGTTTAGAGACTTCCGCTGCTAGAATAAGTTAGAGACTTCCACTGCAAGAATGAGTTAGAGATTGATGTAATAAAGTACTTAGACCCTATTATTCGTGGTTATATTCTGAATTCAGTTTGTGGATTACATGTGTATGTGTGATGAACATCCTGGGCACACATATGCATTAGCTGGGTTCTGTGTTTTATGGGACCGGGCGTCACACAGAACAGTGAATAAGCGGTACTCAAATAACCGCGAGGGATGGTGATTGCAATCAGGAGACACCCGGACAACACGTCACATACACCCACTTCCAGAAGTGTGATTCCACACACCTTCCTACTCTGTTGTATGCAACCACCTTTCAAAGGAAACCCAAATGCCTAACCGGTCCATCCGTAATGGGCAGGAGGTTCCTGCGTGGAGCGTGGCTGTTCCCACCGGCAGATTTACACCTTGCTACCCTCAACCCACTCCTATAAAACGGTTGGGTAAGCCTCGGCACCCAGGTTAACCAATTACATCGGTTTCCTGCTTATGTCAGTATGCCATCAGGTACTGTTCCATAATTGTTCATCAGGCCTGCACACGACTCGGTTCTCAATCGACACCAACAGGGCTACGCACGGGAGACCTCCGCTGACTGCATCCTATCCTCCCTGCTGGGTCTCATTTTCACCACTCTTAAGCCATTTTCTACTCTTGCTATACCGTGTGATAAAACCTTACCTCGCGAGTAGATTCCAACTACCTGACTTCTACCGAGATCCTAAGCATATTAGCACAGCATTCTCTACTCGTCGAGTCTGTAAACTACCCAACCATTCATAGGATTTAAAGTCAAGCAAGTGGGGTTTCAAACATCTTAACTCTAATGCAACGATTTCAACCTAGACATAAGTGTGCAAATGAAAAACTTTGTAAAAGGTATTTAAATGCAACCCGGGGCTTGCCTGGTTGCGAGTTAAATGGGAAGTCAGCGCCTGGTGGGAAGACGTCCAACGGCTCCGGAGTGTCCTCAATTTCGGTTACTATATGAAATGTAATAAAAATACATGTATAAGTGCTAATGGAGTATAAAAATTCACTTCTATTTATAGCTACTGCTATTTATGTTCCTTAATTGGCTTTGGGATTTTTACAGTGAATACTAGACTCTCTAAGGATGATCTGAGCAAAGTTTGGAGAAATTTTATTGCACCATGTGGTCTCCAAAATTCCCACAAGTACAAGGCTTCTCTGAATTTTGAGCCCAAATATGGAGTTTTAACATGTCTAACAGTGGAAGATACAATAAGGGTAATTATCCATGGTTCTAACAAAATTTATTTCACCATTTTTGGAGTTACCAACAGAGCAATATGAATTTTTGAAGTTGGACAGGAGTTCTGAAAAGTTTCTGTTTAGAATTTGAATTTCCAAATAAAGGCTGAAATTTGGAAGGTAATTTAGACTAGCAAATGAACTCCAATAAAGCTCAAATCTTCACTGGAGATCAGTAACTATGAGAAGGATTAGCTTCCCTGTGAAATAAATCTCTAAAGTATTTAATAAAAACAATTCTACAGATCTTCTTGGACATTTTCATAGCAAGCAATTTGTTCCACTGTGAAGTACTCCTTATGAGGATTCCAACAAAATTGTTCTCACCCTTTTTGGAGTTCTCTACACAAAGTTATGTATTAATCTGAATAACACTCTGTTTGAAGTCTACACAGAGAACTCAATTGTTGGGCCCACGAGTCAGTTGTCTTCAACCTCTCGACGGACCCCGCGCGCGCACGCCGGAACCGACAATGGTGCGCCTTGTTTTCGCTCATTTCTCGACCATTCTCCATGCGGTTTCGTGCAACACCACCTTAGGATCACGGCGTAGCAGCCGGGCAAGGTTTCGAGGAATGAAAACACCGGGAAACCCATCGGCACCGGCGAGGCGGCTCGACGGCGCGGCGCCAGCGAGGAACAGCACGTCCCAAGCTTCAACCAGCGAGTGCGTAGAACAATATGCTACCCCTGGCTCGAGCCGAAAACACCCGCAAATAGGAGCTCGACAGTGAACCGAGCCGTTTCGGCCGGCAGCGACGGATTCTCGTCACCCGGGTGTAGAAGGGATGATTTGCTTCGTGCTTCGGTGTGGGAGGGCGCTAGGAGATCTAGTATCTGTGTCTAGGACCGGAGAACCGATGATGAAGCGTGTGGGGAGAATTTTCGGAAGTTTTTTTGATTGGTCCTCCACGTGCACCGTCGGTAATCCACAAATTCTGGCTAGCCGGCGGTGGTAAAGCACAAAAGGACGTCAGTATGAGAAACTAGACTCCATGACACACCTCTGGGTGGTTTTCCTCGTGCTGGGGAGGTCGGAGTTGGCTGGGAGACGTGGAACCGAGGCGGCGGCGTCGTGCTCTGTTTTCCTCGGAGCAGAACAGCGTGGCACCGGTGTAGACGGCCGGCCACAGCCTGGGAAAGGGTGGAAAATATCAAGGGGGCATCGGCGGAGCTGGTAGGTGGCTCAGCTAGGCGCTGGTGTCGCCGGAAGATGATCAGCGATGGGGGAACCGAGAAGAACAGCGTGGCTCGGTGGTTTTTGATCGTGCGCTCGAGCAGAGAGCTGAGAGGCACGTCGGTTGAAGGCAGAGAGGGCAAATGGAAGTGTGGTGCGGCTCTGATCACCCACGCCCGAGTTGTCTTCTAGGGCACGCGAGGGAAGCAGCTCGGTGGAGCATCGGGCGGAGGATTCAGCCGGGAGCTGGCGCTCGCGCGTGAACAGCCGAGGGAAAACCAAGAATTTGCCTCTGTGGTGGCTGACCAGTGGGCCCCATCCCCTCAATTCTTAATCCATTTTCCCACTGATCTTTTCACCACAGCTAATCAAAATTAAATGCTTTACTTTGCCTCAAAGTTAAGGTTTGAAAATTTGAATCCTAACTGATTTGAATTCTAGTGTGGAATTTGAATTGAGTTTGGTTAACTGAATTTGAAATGGAATTTGAATTCTCCTTTTGCATTGTTCCAAAAACATAGGAAACCCACCCCAATGTTTCTGAATTTTGGCATGGCTGCTAATTCAAATGTGGAGGACACATTTGTGGAACAAAATTTGCAAATTGAAGTAGTTGGGATTTGAAACCGAAATTTAAACTCAGATTAGAGGGCGTCCCCTTTTAATCCCAAACAAATATTAGCACCCCTCCAAATGAGCTGAAATTTGGAAGTTTGAATATTTGATCTATGAAGATCCACGTTATGAATTTAGATCTCCATGTTTGGAAGTTTTGGGAAGTTTGAAACACCACTTTGAACTCACACCGTTATAATTCAATGTTTTAATTTCCCTCATTTTTCCTAAGTGTAAATGTGTTGAAATTCTTGCTACCACTTTTTAGGGATTTTACATCCCTCCCCCCTTAAAAAGAATCTTGTCCCGAGATTCCAAAAGAAAGAAAAGTGGGGAAACTTTACCGGGTATACAATGATAGCAAGTCCGGATAATTTGTTCGTAGATAGTCCTCCCTTTCCCATGTCGCCTCATCAGCGGTATGGTTACTCCACAAGACCTTGTAAAACCATAAGGTCCGGCTTTTTGTGGCGTGAGTCTTTTCATCGATAATCCGGATCGGATACTCCGTGTATGTGAGCTCCAGTTGAAGAACTTCTATATCTTCAGTGCGGATTTCAGCCGAGGGTTTGAGGCACTTCCTCAGCTGAGAGATGTGGAAGACGTTGTGAATTCCTGCGAGCGACGCCGGTAACTCCAAGCGATAGGCCACGGGTCCGCATTTTTCAATGACGGTGAACGGACCAATGAATCGCGGCGCAAGTTTGCCCTTCACTCTGAAATGATGAACTCCCTTCATCGGAGACACACGAACATAAACATGGTCCCCGATGTTGAAGTGGAGAGGACGGCGTCTTTTATCCGCATAGCTCTTCTGACGAGATTGAGCAGCCTTGAGATTGGCTTGTATTACTCGCACTTGTTCTTCAGCCTCTTTCACAAGTTTAATGCCGTAGATAACTCGCTCGCCAGACTCACACCAGTTGAGTGGTGTGCGGCATTTCCGGCCGTAAAGAGCTTCATACGGCGCCATCTTGATGCTAGCTTGATAGCCATTGTTGTAAGAAAACTCCGCCAACGGCAAATGATCGTCCCAATTTTTGCCGTGGTGGATGGCACAAGCGCGTAGCATGTCTTCCAGCGCTTGATTCACCCGTTCAGTTTGACCATCCGTCTGCAGGTGATGCACGGAGCTGCGGATCAGTTTAGTCCCTAATGACGCGTGCAGCTGTTCCCAAACCGAGCGATGAACAGCGCACCGCGATCTGAAAGAATGGGGCGGGGAACACCGTGCAAGCACAAGATCCTTGCAATATAGAGCTCCGCATATTTCTTGGCGGAGTAGCCCATATGTACGGGAATAAAATGTGCCGACTTGGTTAGTCGATCGACTATCACCCAAATCGAATCATGCTTGTGATATGTGAGAGGTAACCCGACTATAAAGTCCATGCTGATATCCTCCCACTTCCACGCCGGAATGTTCAAGGGTTGCAGCTGTCCGGCTTTACGCATATGGTCGGCTTTCACCCGCCGACACGTATCGCATTCGGATATGTATTTTCCAATTTCTATTTTCATCCGCATCCGCCAAAACCTGGTTTTCAGATAATGGTACATCTTGTTGCTGCTAGGATGAATAGAATACTTGGACAAATGAGCTTCGTCCAAGATTTTCTTCCGAAGCTTCATGTCACGGGGTACCACTATACGGTCTTTAAACCATAGAGTACCGTGTTCATCCCTTCGGAAGCATTTCATTTTGCCATTCTTCATTCTTCTCCGAATGTGCGACATTCCTATGTCTTCTTTCTGAGCTTCCATAATCTCCTCTCGTATGGTAGGGACGAGAGCAAGATTATATAATGCCCCATATGGAACCAAGTACAGACTCGGCTCCTCCTCTTCAAGTGGGGTGATGGAAAGATTGTTGACATGAGATTTGCGGCTTAAGGCATCGGCAACAAAGTTTGCCTTTCCGGGATGGTAGTGAATCTCGATCTCATAGTATTTAATCAGCTCTAGCCATCTCCGTTCCCTCATATTCAACTCCTTTTTAGTGAATATATATTTCAGACTCTTATAGTCGGTGTAGAGGTGCACTAAGTTCCCAAGTAAATAGTGCCTCCACATTTTCAATGCCAACACCGCAGCAGCAAGCTCAACATCATGAGTCGGATAGTGCTGCTCGTGAATACGAAGTTGACGTGAGCCATAGGCGACCACTCTTCCTCCTTGCATCAATACACAGCCCAGCCCGATACCAGACGCATCACAATTGACGTCGAAGGGCTTGGTTGTATCCTGTTGAGCTAACACTGGGGCTGTTGTAAGATGCTTCACCAATGCTTGGAAAGCTCCTTCACAAGCTGAATTCCAAACATATTTGATCCCCTTCTTCAACAGTTCAGTCATCGGCTTAGCAAGCTTGGAGAAGTTCTGTATAAATCTCCGATAGTATCCCGCAAAACCGAGAAAACTCCTGATTTCATGGACTGATGTGGGGGACTTCCATTTCAGCACTTGCTCAATCTTGCTTGGATCAACTGCAATGCCTTCCGCAGAAATAATATGACCAAGAAATGGCACTTGGCTAATCCAAAACTCGCACTTGCTGAACTTGGCATAAAGCTTATGGTCTCGCAATCGTTGGAGCATGATATGCAAGTGTTCGGCATGTTCTTCTTCAGACTTGGAATAAACCAAGATGTCGTCAATAAACACCACCACAAACTTGTCCAACTCCAGCATGAACACTGAGTTCATGAGATACATGAAATGTGCCAGGGCGTTGGTGAGACCAAAAGACATGACAAGATATTCATACAATCCGTATCTCATCGAGAAGCCCATCTTCGGAATATCCTCCGCTCGGATCTTGATTTGGTGATATCTGGAGCGAAGATCCATCTTCGAAAATACACTCGCACCCACAAGTTTATCGAATAAGATATCAATGCGGGGAAGTGGATATTTATTCTTGATGGTGACGGTGTTGAGAGGTCGGTAGTCCACACACAACCTCAAGGTTTCATCCTTCTTCTTCACTAACAGCGCCAAGCATCCCCATGGCGAGGAACTCGGTCGAATGAAACCCTTCTTCATTACATCATTGAGCTGCTCCTTCAATTCAGCTAGCTCATTTGGAGCCATCTTATATGGTCTCCGTGATATCGGTGTCGTCCCAGGTACAAGTTCAATCTTGAACTCGACATCTCTTTTGGGTGGCATGCCTGGGAGATCATCCGGAAATACGTCTGGATATTCATGGACCACACGTATATCCTCAAGTTTTGTGGCTTCCGTGTTATATGTGGCTGGAGCTTCTTGAACTGAACGGTCAAGAATAAGAATATGTGGTTCATGAAGTGGAGAATTTAAATGAACCACACGTGGAATGATGTCAAGAACAGCACCATGGCGATGTAGCCATGACATTCCTAAAATGATATCAAGTTTTTGACTCTCTAACATGATTAGAGAAGTCGGATATAGATTTCCACCCAACTGTAATGGTGCTCTATTGACCATCCTATCAGCTGTTATTTTCCCACCCGGCAAGTATGAACAATTTGTGAGAATGATAGGCAATTGATGTTTAATAACATAAGACTGACTTATGAAATTATGGGTGGCACCGGAGTAAAAAGTATGACTACGGGATGATCTAAATAAGAAAACGTACCCGCGAGGACGGGTTCGCCTTCCGGCACGTCTTCGATGGCTAAGTGGTGGACGTTGCCGGGTTTTTGTACTGGTTTCTTGGGCTGGTTGCGGGGCTGATTAGCACCCTGATACGGTCCTGCACCCCTGCCCTGTCGCTGCTCGGGGCAGTCCCTCGCAATATGCCCGACATGGCCACACATGAAGCACGTGTAAGGTGTCAGGGTCTGCCCGACTTGAGGACGGAATCCCGGTGCACGCGGTTGAAACTGAGGAGCATGTGGGACCATCCATTTCTGTTGCTGTGGTGGATACGATGGTCAGAAACTTGGCGCATTATATTGTTGACAGCTAAACTGAGGCGGTCGCGCCGGTGGCTGCCATCTTTGACCAGATGGTGAGGGGTACACCACGCAGTATTTTTGTGGCGCCCCACCACTGCTGCTCATCAGCGTGCTGCGTTTCCTATTATCAGAACCGTGCTTGCGCTGAGCATTTTCTTGTAAAATCACGGCATTAACAAGGTCGTTGAATGTGCCGCGATTGCTTTGGGCGAGATGGCCCTTCATTTTAGAATTCAGGCCCCGGAAGAACGCGTTTCGCTTGTCTTCCTCCGTTCCCACAAATCCTGGCCCATACTGCGCCAGCCGGTTGAATGACCTGGAGTACTCATGAGCACTCCTCTCACCTTGTTTCAGCGCCAGGAACTCCTAGAGCTTCCTCTCCATAACACCAGGAGGTATGTGGTAGGCGCGGAACACCTCCCGGAACTCCGTCCATGTGACGGCATGGCGAGCTGGTAAGGAGGCGGTGTAGTTCGCCCACTCTACATTCCCCTCTCCATTTCTATGTCCCACTCTCAATTTCTACATGGACCTTCTCCATTTCTATGCCCCATTCTCCATTTCTATATGCCCTTGTCCATTTCTATGGTTCTTTCCTCCATTTCTTTGGTTCTTTCTCCATTTCTATGGTTCCTTCCTCCATTTCTATTGCCCTTCCTCCATTTCTATGGTTCTTTTCTCGATTTCTATGGTTCTTTCTTTTTCTATAGTTCTTTCTCCATTTCTACTTCTTTTGTAATGTTTCTCTTCATGAAAAATGTATGCAATGCATAGAAATGACTTTGAGGGTGTTACAAACCTACCCCCTTAAACTGAATCTCGCCCTAGAGATTCGATAGAGTAGAGAATAGATGAGGGAATTCTTCCTTGAGGTCTTCCTCATGCTCCCATGTAGATTCGGTTTCCGTGTGATGGCTCCACTGTACCTTGCACCAACAGATCACTTTGTTTCTCGTGACCCTTTCCTTCACGTCCAAAATTTTGACGGGGTGCTCTGCGTAGATCAGATCCTCTTGAAGCTCGAGCTCATCCATCGGTACTTGTACTTCCGGTACTGTTAAACACTTCTTTAGTTGGGACACGTGAAACATGTTGTGCATGTCGGAGAGGTGCGTTGGCAGCTCTAGTTGATAGGCTACTTCTCCTCGCTTGTCTAAAATTTTGAATGGCCCGATGTAGCGAGTTGCTAACTTGCCCTTGATGTTGAACTGTCGTTGGCCTCGGATAGGCGATACCTTAAGATACACGAAGTCTCCTACTTCGAAGGTCAATTTTCTTTGCCTATTGTCCGCATAACCTTTTTGTCGTGACTGAGCAGCCTTTAAATTTTTTTGTATCGTTTGGACTTGCTTCTCAGCGTCTTGCAGCACTTCGGGTCCAAACACTTGACTCCCTCCGGTCTCATTCCAGAACAGCGGCGTTCTACACCGTCTATCATACAATGCTTTAAAAGGTGACATCTTCTGTAAAAGCCCAAGAAAAGGGACTTGAAAAAAAATTTCATCACCTCACAACACCACAGCTTTTGTTGTTGATATTTTGTGAAGACTTGTGAAGAGCAAGTAACCTCCATCAAAAGGGTGATTAGAGGGGAAAGCCCTAACTTTCACAAAGTAGGATCTCTACACATGAACATGAAAGGTTGAGCTCACCCTTAGAACTTAAATAGTATTGGGAAGGTTCATGCCAAATTTCATTCAAATCCAACACTTTTTGAGGCACTTTTGGAGGCATTTGAAAAAGAGGCCAATTTGAATGCAAATTCAAATTGCAGCAACTTTCATCACTTGGATTCAAAAGTTGGCTTCGTATTCAAACTCATCACATTTTTCTGAGTTAGTCTACCAATTTTCATCCCATTGGAGTTCATCTTGTCGGGAGCTAAATTTGCACTTATTCAAAAACTGAATTTGAATTTCAGTTCAAATGTGAAGCAAATTTAGCCAAACTAATTTCAAACTTGGGAAACCAAATTCAAACTGTTGCTTGGTGGTTAAGTCACTCATTCAATGGAGAGTAGCTGGGATATTTGCAGCAGCAGGGGGGAGGAAAAATTAGAGGGGAGAAGAGGGCCCACTGGTCAGAGGACTTAGGACCGAAGGCAACTCAGGCGAGTCACTCGGCAGCCGGCGATCAGCGCGTGACACCTCCTGCTCCCGCGCCCGAGTGGAAGAAGGCACGGCACGGTGAAAACCGTGAGTCACCGCGCCAGCACGACGCCAACTCGGTCCTTATCACGGTGCCCCGGCTGAACTGACGCTCTCCCACCCCGCAGTTGCCTCCGCTCGCGAGTGTTTTCGCCGCCGTTCTCTGATCACCGACGACCGGCCGATCCCGGCGGTATCACGTTCCACCACCAGCGATGAAAAGGTGTGCCCATGTGTGAGGAAGCTGGGGGAGGAAACCGTTCACCGTTTCATGCAGGGTAGAGAGAGAATTCCTGGTTTTCCCCAATGGTGCACCTTAGGGTTAGCAATCAGTCGCCGGCGAAATTCATTGCACCGGAGCAACCATCGGTCGAGCTGCAGCTCACACACTTTCTAGACACCCGTGCGCGTCTCTCCAAGCAGAAAACCGCAGGAGCAACCGTTCCAAACCCTAGTTTCACCGGTAACAGTCCAGCGGAAGGGAGGGTCACCGGTGAGGTCTAGGTTGCCGGCCGTTTAGGGCCCAACCGAGGTCATGCCGAGCTTCCCGAGGTCTCCCTGAGCGTTGCGACGTGATTAGCACGCGAAGGAGGTGGTCAGGAGGGCGGGAACGTGTTGCTGAGGTAGCACAGAGGCATACAGCTCGTCGCCGGCGAGCTACGGCAGTTAGCCGGCGGCGGCATGGTGTTCAGCGTGTTCAGCGTCCGAAATTATGTGGGGGCGGCGAGTCTCACCGTCGCCGGCGAGCTAGATCACCGGGAACGTCGACCTCGCCGGAGCTCCGGCGACTCGGGCGGCGGCGTCGGGAGGTAGACGAAGGCGCAGGCCCCACGTGTCAGCCGCTGAGTTAAGTGCGCGCTGATGAGTTGTTTAGGCCCGATCTTCCGAAAGGTAGGTCGATTGAAGTGGAGATCTCAACGTTGATGATCCGAGGAACTCGAGCAGACCCGAATACCCCTGCAATCACTACACCACTGCTCCGTTGGTTATCAACCGCGCTTCACACGCTTTACCTCGCCAATAAGGCTATCCCTGCAGGTGCAACCGAGAACACAAGCAAAAACGACGAAGATGCAATCCGAAATTGCGAAATTGGGGTCTCACAAACCGTAGAATGGTGAAAGTGATTGATCTAAGAAAAACCCACCAAATATGGCCGGTGGATGCAGTATTTAAAGGCTAGGGTTCGACCATAAGACCCATAGACGCCCCCCTAATGGAGTCATATGGGATACAAGGCCCAAAAGCCCAATACGGTGGTGCAATACCGGACAGAACTCCGAATTCAAATTGTTTCGACAACTCCCAACGACTCCAGACGAATTTTAATTTTGGACCAGAACCATTGCAAAGTTTATCTTCTCATCTTTTCATGCATATGTGGAACGTCAAAAACAGAGTCCGTATGCATCCTGGGCGTCCGTTTTAAGATGTACTGCTCCTGGACTCCGAGTTGAACTCGAGTCCGAGTTGGTGACTGTTTCCATCAACTTGTGGACGTCCCATCTGATTCAACGTCCCCAAATCCTCCTCCCTTTACTTGTTGATCATGTCCATGGTTCCTAATAACAATTAAATCATTTAATAGCAATCCATTCTCAAAATCACATGGGTAGGAAGTTAGGAACGAGTTCACCTGCTGATTTAGTAACCGTGCTCGTCCTCTTGTGATTGGTCCTTGTATATCAATGTGAGTATCCACTGTTGTGATGTCCTCATCATCCTCCCCCTCTTAAATCAGAGTCGTCCTCGACTCAAGATCATCTTCTTCCCCCAAGTATGGTCGTAAATCTAAAATGTTAAATGTGGGACTAACCGCAAAATCGGGAGGCAACTCAAGCTTATATGCATTGTCATTGATCTTTTCAACAATCTTAAAAGGACCAGCAGCTCGTGGCATAAGTTTAGATTTTCTCAAGTGAGGGAATCGTTCTTTTCTCAAATGTAGCCATACCAAGTACCATGGTTCAAGTTTTACTTCTTTTCTACCTTTACTACCAGAAATTCTATACTTCTCATTCATCCTTTCAATATTTTTCTTTGTAGTTTCATGCATCTTAAGAATGAATTCAGATCGTTGTGTAGCATCCAACTTTATAGGTTCATAAGGAGGCAAAGGTAATAAATCAATAGGAGCACGGGGATTGAAACCATACACTACCTGGAATGGGCTTACCTTTGTAGTAGAGTGAACTGACCTGTTGTAAGCAAATTCTATATGTGGTAAACAATCCTCCCAACCCTTTAAATTTGTTTTGAAAACAGCCCGCAACATAGTGGATAGAGTACGATTTACTATCTCAGTTTGTTCATCGGTTTGTGGGTGACATGTGGTTGAAAACAGCAGCTTGGTTCCCAATTTATACCACAAAGTTCTCCAAAAATGACTTAAAAATTTTGCATCACGATCAGAAACAATGGTATTTGGCACACCATGTAAACGAATAATTTCCGTCATAAACAAATCAGCAATGTGTGAGGCATTATCATTCTTATTACAAGGTATGAAATGTGCCATTTTGGAGAAACGATCAACAACCACAAAAATACTATCCCTCCCCCTCTTAGTCCTAGACAATCCCAAAAGAAAATTCATGGAAATATCCTGCCAAGGTACACTAGGAACAGGAAGAGGCATATAAAGACCATGTGGGTTAAGTCGAGACTTATCTTTATTGCAAGTAGTGCATCGTGACACATAGCGCTCGACATCATGTCTCATCTTTGGCGAAAAGAAGTGTGTGGCCCACGTCCTCCATTTTCTTCACTCCAAAATGTCCCATCAAACCTCCTCCATGTGCTTCCTCCTTGTATGAGAACACCTCCAATACCAATGCCGCTTGCATCACATTCTAGCTCAAATGTCTTGTCAAAATCAGGAAGTTGTAGCAATGGTGCTTGTGTAAGCTTTGGTTCGAGAACATCAAAAGCTTGTTGCTGCTGTTCGCCCCATCGAAACTGCACTCCCTTCTTCGTCAGTTCATGGAGAGGTGCTGCAATGGTGCTGAAATCCCGCACAAAGCGTCGATAAAAACCTGCAAGACCAAGAAAACTACGCACCTGCGTGACAGTCGATGGAGTTGGCCAGCTAGTGATCGCCATAATTTTTGTCTCATCCATCTCAATTCCCTGCGATGAAACGACATATCCAAGAAACGAAACTCTATTGGTGCAAAAGACGCACTTTTCAAGGTTACCAAACAAACGTGCATCTCTCAAGACACTGAAAACAGCACGTAAGTGATTAAGATGTTCGTCATATGACTTGCTGTAAATGAGGATATCATCGAAGTAAACCACCACAAATTTTCCAATAAAAGGACGTAAAACCTCGTTCATTAATCGCATAAAAGTGCTAGGTGCATTAGTTAAACCAAAAGGCATTACTAACCACTCATAAAGTCCAAACTTGGTTTTAAATGCAGTTTTTCATTCATCTCCTAGTGCCATTCTAATTTGGTGGTAACCACTACGCAAGTCAATTTTTGTGAAAATAATAGCACCACTCAATTCATCAATCATGTCATCTAAGCGAGGAATAGGATAACGATATCGAATAGTGATGTTATTAATCGCTCTACAGTCAACACACATGCGCCAGCTACCATCTTTCTTAGGAACCAAAAGAACAGGAACAGAACAAGGACTAAGGCTTTCACGAATATACCCACGGTTCAAAAGATCTTGAACTTGTCGCTGAATTTCCCTTGTCTCTTCCGGATTCGCCCTGTACGCCGCACGATTTGGCAAACTTGCCGCTGGAATCAAGTCGATCTTGCAACAGCAGGGGGCAATGCAATGGACACTTCATGAATTGAAAACATGGCTTCTTTGCATACTAAAGCATAGTACATCCCCTTGGTATTAAATAAATCAGCAAGGTCAGATTTAGTTGTGAGCAACGAAGGTGATTTTAACTTAATTACTTGCTGTTTTCAGAGTCTAGTGTTGTTGCCTTGTCATCACGTGTTTTACTTTTCTCAAAATGTACAATTTCAGCAGGAGTCATGGGAAGCAAAGTGATTTTCTTTCCTTTATGCATCACAGTATATTTATTAGCTCTACCATGATGAATAGCATCCGTATCAAATTCCCAAGGACGTCCCAACAAAAGAGAACAAGCATCCATAGGTACGACATCAAAATCAGCAAAATCATGGTAAGAACCAATCGAAAAATGTACCCTCGCTGTTTGTGTTACCCTAACCTTACCGCTGTTGTTGAACCACTGAATGTGGTATGGATGAGGGTGTGCTCTTGTTGTCAACCCAAGTTTCTTGACCACATCCGTGTTCACCAAGTTGTTGCAACTGCCTCCATCAATTATAGTGTGCACGCGGCAGTCCTTGACGATGAGAAATATGTGAAAAAGATTGTGTTGTTGTAGCTTGTCATCTGCCTCAACTTTGGAGCTCAAAGCATGCTGCACAATTATGCTTCTATAATTTTCCGTTGCTGCAGTACCAAGTACCTCTTCATCTGTGCTATAGTGGTCATCTTTTGGTCCTGCAACGTTAGTAGCAAGAGAATATTCATCTTCAACATCCGAAGTACTATCATACCCGCCATCATCTCGTGCTATGTATGCCCGTTTTCTAGGGCAATCTTTAATCACATGACCAACTCCCTGGCAGCGGTGACACTTAATGTTGAAAGTTCGACTTGTGGAAGGAGTGAAAGATGTAGGCTTGAATGATGTCGTCTTGCTGCCCTCCGGCGCGCGAGGATATGGAGCAGTAGATGAAGTTCGTTGGCCACCATTGGATGGTGTAGTGGCAGTAGGAAAACTCGAAGATGGTGCTGTTTTGGATGGTGTAGATGTCGAACGCGGTGTAAATGTGCTCCTCATGTGTTGGTGCTGCTGCTGTTGGCGGCCCTGCAATTCTTTTTCTGCCAACATAGCCAGCTGAAATAATCTGTTAAGAGTATCATATTCCTTATAATCAACAATGTCCTAAATTTCACGCCTCAACCCCCCATAAAAACGAGCTATTTTATCATCCATGTCCTCTACTACCCCACAGCGCAACATACCCTTT
Organism: Neostapfia colusana; assembly: GCA_030760725.1. Taxonomy (NCBI): domain Eukaryota; kingdom Viridiplantae; phylum Streptophyta; class Magnoliopsida; order Poales; family Poaceae; genus Neostapfia; species Neostapfia colusana. The sequence continues at coordinate 38,408,431 of JASWHV010000013.1, read as the reverse complement.
TGTAACTCTTAATAATACTCCTCTACGGACATGTTACCTTGGTCTAAGTGCTGCAATTTTTTGCGAAGGTCCCGCTGAAAAGAAGGAGGGACAAAACGAATACGCATAGCTTCCTTTAATCTATCCCATGTTGGAGGATCAGTTCTAGTTTTAACAAGTTCATTCCACCATATGATAGCAAAATCCTTAAACTCACTAGTGGCATGACGAACTCTATATTGTTCAGGAACAAGGTGGGCATTAAATTTCTGCTCTACTGTCATCTCCCAATCAAGATATGCCTCAGCATCATAAGCACTAGAAAAAGAGGGTATAGTAAATTTGACTTTAGCAAAAGGATCATCAAGAGGGTGATTAAAATTGTTATGACGATCATTGTAATTATAAAGATTATTACCTCCCATACCTCATAGATAACGTGGAAGTCATGGTTGATTGTTATGATCTTCCATATTATAAGCATCGTCTGCATGATCTTCAGTGAGAGGCAGCCACGCCTCAAGAGTATCCATCTGAACAACAAGATCAGCAAGTTGGCGATTCAAGGTCATCAATGATGCCTCTGTCGATGCTTGGGTTTTGGTGAACATATATGTCATTACCCTCATCATGTGACGCAACTCAGCATGTTGAACACATTCATCATCCCTTTTATCTTCTGCCATTGTTAGTAGTAAACAAAAGACAACAAAAATATGTTATCCCTATCAACTACAAAGGATAGTGGCAATGTGAAAAGTGGAAGGAAGGAAACAATCCCTCTCTCTCTCTCAAGCGTCTTACCACGTTCTTACAAGTGTTCTTACCGACACAACAGGTGGTAAACGGTGGACGGTGAGAACCAATGAAGCGTGGAGCGATTGCAAAGGTACCTGTTTTGCTCAAGAGGAAAAGTGGAGCTTGGATGGCACAATATAGTGGCTAATAGGCAAAGAAAAACGTTAACAACAAAACAAAGTTGAATAAGTATTCAATGTAGGAACTGTTGCTGGTTAACAAGTGTTCTAGGTCTAGCACAACACAAGGCAGTAGAGAGGCAAATAGAAGATCAGGAAGATATAAGCAACAAGTACAGCACAAGTGTATAGGCCAACTGTTTCAAGTGTGTGCTGTCAATGCTTTAATATCTGTGCTCTCTTCACTATTTTTTTTCTTTTTGTAATATTTTTCTGATATTTTTTGTTTACTTGAGAGCACAAAAATAGGAAGCACATAAATTTGCAGCTCAATTGGATTTAAGATGTGGCCCATAGAAAATCAGGAAGATTCTTTAAAATTTATGCTGAAACTTCGGAGGCCGGATAGTCTATCTTCCGAGGGGAATTTGGCCAAACAAATTTCGCCAAACACGGCAGAGCCGTGGAAAATCGGTTGCAAAATTTCGAGTAGATCAATTTGAAAAAAAAATTGCCCGATTTCGAGTTCGTATGCAAAAGTTATGGCCGTTTTAAGGTAGGCTACCTGAGTTACTGTTTTTTTATGTTGATTCAAACTCGGTTTTGAAAAAGATCTCGCAATAGAATGTGAAAAACAATCGGAATTTAGCAACGACGGCTGATGGAATGTTGTGTGATGAATCAAGGAGGACTAACACAATGGTTTATCACCTGTTCTAGGGCTGGCGATGCGGGAGTTCACGCAAGGCGGCTAGCTAGGGCAAACCGATGATCTTGGTGGCTCAGTTTGTTGTTTAGGGATTGTGGAATAGGTGAGCAGCAAGAAAAACAAGGAAGAAAAATGATAACTACGACTCAAAAACACAAAGCTAAACCAGCAACAAGACTCGACAACACGAATGCAAACTCAACAATGCAAACTGAAAAACGAAAACTTGCAGGCACTATAGTCTAGGAATCGGTAACATGATATGTTTTTTTGTGGCTTTTTCTGTGGACTCTAGGTATGAAAAACAAAAACTAATCTAGTAGAAAATCAAAGTGCCTCACGGGCAATCTGAAATCTGATACCAAATGATGAGTTGTTTAGACCCGATCTTTCGAAAGGTAGGTCGATTGAAGTGGAGATCTCGACGTTGATGATCCGAGGAATTCGAGCAGACCCGAACACCCCTGCAATCACTACACCACTGCTCCGTTGGTTATCAACCGTGCTTCACACGCTTTACCTCGCCAATAAGGCTATCCCTGCAGGTGCAACCGAGAACACAAGCAAGAACGACGAAGATGCAATCCGAAATTGCGAAATTGGGGTCTCACAAACCGTAGAACGGCGAAAGTGTTTAATCTAAGCAAAACCCTCCAAATATGGCCGGCGGCTGCAGTATTTAAAGTATAGGATTCGACCATAAGATCCTTAGACGCGTCCCTAATGGACTCATATGGGATACAAGGCCCAAAAGCCCAATCGGTGGTGCAACACCGGACAGAACTCGAAATTCAACTTGTTTCGACAACTCCCAACGACTCCAGATGAATTTTAATGTGGGACCAGAACCATTGCAATTTTATCTTCTCATCTTTCCATGCATATATGGAACGTCAAAAATGGAGTCCGTATGCATCATGGGTGTCCGTTTTAAGATGTACTGCTCCTGGACTCCGAGTTGAACTCCAGTTCGAGTTGGTGTCTGTTACCATCAACTTGTGGACATCCCATCTGATTCTCCACGTCCCCAAATCCTCCTCCCTTTACTTGTTGATCATGTCCATGGTTCCTAATAATAATTAAATAATTCAATAGCAATCTATTCTCAAAATCACATGGGTAGGAAGTTAGGAACGAGTTCACCTGCTGATTTAGTAACCGTGCTCGTCCTCTTGTGATTGGTCCATGTATATCAATGTGAGTATCCACTGTTGTGATGTCCTCAACACGCGCGAGCGCGGTTAGTTTAAATTAAACCAGGTGGGCCCCGCTGTCAGCCTCGGATTAAGCGCGGGAAAGGATTTTCTGTAGGAAAATAATTCAGGGATCAGCCCAAACTTTAGAAATTCATAACTTTGGCTAGGAAGCTCCAAATTCAGTGAACCAAATTTTTCTGAACTCAGAATTGTGAGTACTTTCCAGCAAAACCAATTTCTGCTCATGAAACTAAATAGTTTTCCATAATTAATTCCCTAAATTTAAACTGTTAGGAATTTTATCTGGAGAATTACTTTATGAAAATTCTGAAATTTGGCTGAGAGAGTAACTGGAAAATCCTGGAGTCACAGTAAAAGTTTCAGACCCATACAAGTTCATTTAGTCCCCCTAATGGGGTGATTAAGTGAACTGCCCTGAGAAAATAGAAAAATGTACAGAAACATTTTTCAGATTTTCTCAAGTCTTGTTTAGGGCATAACTTCCTCTAGGATTCTTCAAATGACTTGAAACCAATTCCATTAGAACCATCTCAAATTCTAGTTTCCAGAAAGTAATGGTTGGGGCCATGAAAACCCCTGGAGTTACATAGAGACTCTAATATTAACCAAATAGGCTTTTATTTGTACAAAGCTCAAATGAACTTTGTTTCAAATGAAACTTGGTCAAGACTCAAGTTAGGACCGTACCAAGCCACTATAAAAATTTCAGAGCCAAAGGGGAGGGCTAGCTAGAGTTATAGTAATTACTTATTCAAGTTTACACATTGCATTTGAATTGACATGTAGTATCTCATTAACGTGTAGTCGCTGAAGGCGAGGAGACTAAGGAAGTGCTCGACTTCCTTCTTCCGGACGAAGCTTTAACGACTGACCAGCAGCAACAAGGCAAGCCCCGGTTTGCATTAACCCTTTTTATAAAGTTTTGCTTTGTGTACATGTTTAGTGTGAGGTATGGATGTGCATTAGGTGTAGGATGGATGAAACCCAAGTGCATAAATAGAATTTTCCTATAAGAGTGAGGGTAGTGTCTAAGGCCCCGAGTAGACAGGCTCTGCTTAATGATTCATAGGACTTACGGTACAAGTCGAGTAGTTGGAATCTACTCGTGGGTTAGGCTTGGGACACACGGGATTGGTTCGAGTGATGTGGGATCACTTTAGAAATGAAAATGAGACTAGGCAGGGGCTAGGGCGCAGCAATAGGAAGTCTTGTGTGTGCAGCCCTGTCCGTGTCGATTGAGGACCGATCCATGTGCGGCCCTGCTGAACAAGTATTGAACGTACCGAAGGCATATCGGATATATGAGCCCTGATAAACCGATGTAACCTATACCTCCGGGCGTCGAGGCATAACACACCGATTTATAGGTGTAGGATGAGGGCAGCAAGGTGGAAATCTGCTAACGGGCATAGAGAGATGCTCCGTGTAGGGAACCTCCTGCTCGTTTCGGTGCGACCGGTTCGACGTTTGGGCTGTTGGGTGAAAGGTTGTCCCGTACGACATCGAGTGAGCGTGCTGTGCAGCTCCACAGGTGGTCGTACGTGACGTGCTCTTTGGGTATCCCTGCAGGTGTATATCGAGTCGATTCGCCGTCCCTCGCGGTGACGAGTACCGCTTGTTCACTGCATTGTAACGTAGATAATTTATGGAATATTATGATTCAATTCTTCTGTATGATGTAATTGTATTGTTACATGTGTGACACCAAATACTGTTTACTAAATTTCAGATTCATGAACTGTTAACTTGTGGCTAAAATATGAACTAAGGATAAGCTATAGGCGTGTCCGTTTGCTGAAATTTTACCATCCCATGTTCATTGTACCCTACATGTAGAGTTTCATGCCTAGGCGAGTTGGTTAAGTCTTGTTTAGCCATCGTGCTCATGGTTGCTGCTTAAGTGTTTTTCAGGTGAGGAGCCACCCACGGACTCGGGTTACGAGTCCAACGGCTAGGGTTACCCTCCGTCGGGGACCACGGCTGAGTGGGAGCCGTACATGCCGTGCTGAGCTGAGGAGTGCAGCTAGTGTGGGTTGCCCTAGGGCTGGGCAACCGACATTTGCTAGGTAGGCGGGCGTGAGTTGTACAAATTAAAACTTCCGTTGTGTAATGTATACCTTAGTTTGTAACTGAACAGTGTACTACTTTGTACAGTTTCAGTTTGTTTTCTATGTAATGCAATGTATCCTTATGACGTGTTCTGTCGGGTGTCACATCGCGTGGCACCACCCTCTATGATCCTAGATGAGCGGATTCCGGTCCGCCACAGCCTGGTATCGGAGCCGCATTGGGGATAGCATGCTAATTAAGAACTGTATTACAGGAAAACTTAGGTTAAGGTGAGGATTCAGTAGTTTGCCCAAGTAAGGACTATATTAGCATAGTTACTTAAAGTGGCAAGACTAACATATGTGTTATAATTCTGAATTTTAATTATGTAACGACGCACCTACGCTCTGGTAAGAATGGTAAGGAACGCCACCGAAAGTGGTTCAATTTCGGTTAGCTCCCCTGACGAGGAACGTGGTTCAGGGATAGGTCTCACAGCTTGGTGTGAGACGTCAATATGAAACTTTTGGACTCTTCATGTTCCTGAGTTCATATGAAACGCTGATCCCTAGCATGCTTTAGGCAAGTAAGTGGAGACCCCATCACGTGGTCAGTAACGCGAGAGTGTGTTCGTCTGGAAATAGCCCAAGAGGACATACGCAGCGCTTGCCATTGGCATGCCCTGCAGGGCAGTAGGTGGTATCCGTTGGGTTGATAACATTCCCAACCGTGACGACCCGTTCATGGTATACTCGGGTTCCCCGTCGTGTGGTGTTAAAACACAATCACGTACCTTGAGACGTGGCTTAACTCAAGGACAGCTGTATGGCAATGATACGGGCGTTTGTATTTACTTTCAAATACGGTCCTGCCTGAAATGAAAACAACCATTGAGTGCATCATTATTGGGTGTTCTTCTGCAGGTACTAACCACGTATGTATTCCGTGTAGTAAACGTGTGCGAGAGACCGTTTAGTGCCACAACTGAGACGTATATTCGGGTATAATCCAGGTAGGATTTTTCTTTCGTGAGGAACGTAGTACCGACATATCATAGGCATGTGCATGAAATATAATGATAACAAGGAATTAAAATCACTAAGTTTGAACATTTAGGACTCTGGATGGGCAGAAAAGTTCAATAGTGGATTAGTGTAGTAAAAAGGGATTGAAAAACAGAGTGCTCTGTTTTGGGCAGCAAGTTTGCTGAACTTTGACAGGGCATAACTCACAGATTATTTAGCCAATGTAGGTGTGGGATATAGTTCTGGAAAGCTGTTTAAGCACTCTACAGCTTAATATGGCTTAAATCCCAGAGGATTGTAAACTGTCCAGAACCAGGACAGATTTGAAACACTCTCTGGACTGTTCTGTTTTTCAAGCATAACTTCCTGTAGAAAAATCTGAAATTATCATATGATACGTCTTTGGAAAGGGTAGGAGAGGTGTTACATCTTTGTAATCCAAAGTTTCTGTATTTTCAGCACGGAATTCAGTGGAAACTAGAATCGAAAACAGCAACTTCCAAGGGAGGTGCTGTTAAAATTCTTCCAGAAATTTTGTTGACTTTGAATTACCATAGCTTTTAAACCAGAGCTGATATGAGGACAAATAAAGACTCGTTGGAAAGATACTGAAGTTGACTTCAGCTTTGGTATTCAGCTTGAGTCATGAAAATGCCCAGAACCAGATCAAAATCTGGGATATGTAGAAACTGTTCATTCTGACAGAGGAATGACAGTTGAACTCATTGAAGAGATTGTTGTACCCTAGGGGGTTTAAGTACTTCCAATGGGGTAGAACATACTCATGAGAGGTTATCTTCAACTAGTGAAAGATTTGAGTATATGTCTTACTCAAATTTCTTTTGCTAGAGACCATGTTTGTGTCGTATTGAAGATAAAATGGTAGTATACGTGATGACAAAGCGATATTAACGTCTCGTAGTGACCAAACCTAGCTGTGATGAACTTCCAAAGAGGAAGTCCATCAAGTTGGATGTAACTAGCTTGTATTTGGTCTGGTAATGGTGTAGCTTGTGCAAAGTTATTACATTATCTACGTACGAGATGTATCGCATATTTTATTGTCATTATGTTTATGCCATTTTAAAGGACTGCATGAAATATGTTGCGGGACTGATGTTTATTATCGTATGGTTGCAGATGGTTCGCACTCGGACTACGCATGAGGTTGGTGGCTCTAGCCAGAAGGGAGGCGATGACTCCCAGCCACCTGCCTACGACAGCACCCCGCAGCAACAACCACCACCGCCGCCTCCGCTTACCCTAGCAGATGTGATAGCGGCACTGGTGGGTGGTCGTGAGGAGCAGACCAACCTGCTCTGCACGATCGTGCAGAATACGTCCCAGGTGGGGGGGCTTCAAGAGCAGGGGCCTCGTGAGCCCCATGAGGTGACGTACTCGGACTTCGTGAGTACGCACCCTCCGGTGTTCACAGAAGCCGCAGAACCACTGGAGGCCGACAACTGGCTGCGGACAGTCGAGTCCAAGTTCGGGCTGCTCCAATGTACGGAGCGGCAAAAGACTCTGTTCATGGCGCAGCAGCTTCATGGTGCCGCTGGAGTGTGGTGGGCGAATTATGTCGCCTCACGTCCGGCTGGCCATGCCGTGGAATGGGGAGAATTCCGGGAGGCGTTCCGCTCCTATCATATCCCTCCCGGGATAATGAAGAGGAAGTTCCAAGAATTCTTGGAGCTGAAGCAGGGCGGGAGGAGTGCCCATGACTACTCCCGTGCCTTCAACCATCTGGTGCAATATGCGTTTGGACTACGTCTCCACCGAGGAGAAGAAGCGGGAGCACTTCTATCGAGGGTTACACCCCAAGATGAAGACGCATCTCGTTCAATGCACTACAGGAATCGGGACTATAGACGACGGCCGGAAACCGTCGTCAATAAGGGCACTACCGTCGTCAATAAGTTATTGACGACGGTAAAAGCTTATAGACGACGGTTTTGAGCTGTCGTCAATTATTAGTCGTCAATAAGTTTATTGACGACGGTAACCGTCGTCAATAAATTTATTGACAACAGCTAAATCTAGCTGTCATCAATAAACTTATTGACGACAGCTAAATCAGGCTGTCGTCAATAAGCTTATTGACGACGGCCAGGAAACCGTCGTCAGTAACCGTGGCTTATTGACGACGGTTTACACTAGGCCGTCGTCAATAACAATTGCTTATTGACGACGGTTTCTGGTACCTGGCCGTCGTCAATACTAGTAGCTTATTTACGACGGCCAAGTACCAGAAACCGTCGTCAATAAGCTTTTCAATTTTTTTTAAAAAAACAGAAAATCCTGCCCTGGCTTCGAGGCCAGCCCTGGCTCGATGGCCAGATCACAGGCAATTAAAACATACATCACAGGCAGGCACAAAAACACTATACGCACGCCACACTACCCTACGCTACCCCGACCGCTGCCACCGGAGTCCAGGAAGTCGTCGTGCGCTCGTCCAAACGCTGGTTGCTGAGGGGATGGAGTTTCCTGAGCCCGTGTCGCCGATCCCTATGATATACATGTATAGGTAGACAAATTAGAAGTTCACAAATGTGTATATGATTAAATAAACTCATTACAAGTTAAAATTGAGCAAGTTAGCTAGATTTGGCTATGTTTGAGTAAGTTTGCTCATATTTTACTAAGTTTGAGAAGTATGGACTAGTAGTGTTTGTGTTTGAGCTAGTTCAAAAAGTTTTGGCTATGTTTGAGTAAGTTTGGTCATATTTGACTATAGTTGAGTAAGTTGTACCATATTTTACTCAGTTTGAGGATGTTTAACTAGTTTTCTCTAAGTTTAAGTAAGTTTGATCAAATTCAACTAAATTTGAGCAAATTTAACTAGTTGCAGCTATTATGAGAAATTTTGTACCTGTGCTCCTGACGTCGGCCCCTGTGGTAGCTGTATCGGTGGCGGCGCCCACTGAGGAAAGACAACGGGTTGTCCTGTGGCCATAGCCTGCAAATATGAAGTAAATTATTATACATGTCATTTATATATTAGAAACGTTGAGTACATTGATCTGAACTTACCTGCATGGCAGCTTGCAGTTGTAGCATGTACGAGTGTTGATACTCGTCCCTAGCCCGGAGCTCGGCTGCCTGCCTCTCGTTCGTGAGCCTCAGCGCTTCCTGCGTCCTCTGGAGCTCCTCCTGGACACTCTGGAGCTCCAGATCACGGCTGCCACGCCTGCTGGATCCACCCTGCGATGAAGAGGCCCTCGAGTAAGACCGCGCCTCCCTCGAGTCTACTACTCCATCGAAGATGGCCAACCTACACAACGAAGTAAGAGTATTAAAGTTTCGTATCTCGAAGTTAATGAAAGTAAATGAAAACAACAGAACTCACCGGCCGTGAGGTTTACCGCCACCGCTTGCATAGGCGGCTTCAGGTACGATCGGCGAGTTCTGCCAATCGTAATCGTCGCCTCGAAGCCTCCGCACCTCCTCCCCATACTTTTCCTGAAAATACAGAAAATTAAAGTCATCAGAAGTTTTAAAGATAATACAATTAAGTCAACTAAAGAACTCACCAACGTCTCTGTCGCTGTCTGAGAAGACAGCTGATCAGGCTGCGAGGGGTCACTTCCCATGTGACCCCTCCTCCACACCTGGATAGCGGTCGGCTCCTGACCGATCTCGCGCTCCTATCGATACGTGTTAGCATAATGGTAGCGATAGAAATTAACTAGAATATAATTCGAGTATCACTTACCATCCGTTTAGCAAGGCGTACGTAGCCGTCCCCGCCAAGACGGTGTTTCCCGTCCGTCCCTCGACTCTGTCGGCGGGTCATCGACACGCCTTGGAAGCCCTGGCTCGCCCAACGAGCACACAGGGAACTGTAGGCGTCCGGACAGGACTCAAGCCACGGTACGCTGACCTGCACACATTTGTTGTTGGATGAAAACATTGATGAAAATTGGATAATGAAGCAAAGTAAAATAAAGAATTTACCTCTGCGTACTGTGCCTCCGTCAAGTACTTGTCCGCCACATCCCTAAACTGCCCCGGCTCACCCTCGTCCGGATGCAACTTATAGTACGCCTTCGTAGCCTGAATGCGAGCCGTTGAAATCGACTGCGTCAGGAGCTTCCTAGCGTTGTTGTTGAAGACCAGGCGAGCGTGATCCAGCTGGGCCTCGTCCTCCAAACGGTAATATTTCTACAAGTAGAAATATACAAGTTAATGTACTTAACATATAATAGGTTCGCATTTAACAAATAGACGATTTGCTTACCATGAATTCATGCCACACATGCTCCTGGTGGTTGCCGTAGGTAATGTCCTGGGCCGTAGCGTAATCGTCCCAAGACGTAGCAGCCCGTCCGTTCACTAGACCGGGGTAGTGACAACGGATGAGCTGGCCCAGGACAGCGTTGACCTGGCGGTGGCGTCCTTGACCCGTGAACGAGTCATCGGCCCAAGACCTAATACACGATTCTCAATTAGTACATATATAAGTGTTAAAATATCTAAATTGATTTGTTATAGATTTACTTACCTATCGCCAACCGGACGAATAACGACCCGATCTTCTGGCCGTGCAGGAACCGGAGGAGGAGCCACGTAGTGGCTCCTCCTGTAACGCCGCTGTGGAGCCGGCTCCACATCAGGCTCTGTGGAAGGCTCTGAAGCAGGGTCTGAATCCTGCGGTGCCGGAACCTGAAGAGGATCCGAAGCAGGATCTGTAACAGGCTCCGAAACCTGTGGTGTCTGAAGAGGACCCCTGACCTCTGTCTCCTCAGACGTAGAGTCGTCCTAAAAATTTGAAGATTGGTAATATAGATTTAAGAAAGTTATTTATATAATTTATGTAATTAATTATTCTTTACCTGTCGTGACCGCTCTCGTGACCCCTGGCCTCTGTCGAGGCCCAACAGCTGAGACAGTCTACCATTGCTAGACTGACAACCCTGGAAAACAGAGTCTGCTCTCGGGGGCAGAAAGCCCCGCGTCCCCCGTCGTCTACTGCTCGATGACATCCTGATGAAAGGAAATTTGATAATGAATTTAAAGGAAAATATAGAAGACGAAAGAAGAGATGGAAGAAACGATACTTGTACTTAATTTCAAAATTCATCAGTATCACGATCATGTACTCTACTTCGTAAACCGGACCATCGATCTTTTGTCATGGTTGTTCGCCGTTTTCGTTTTTTCACATTATGAGTCTGTACATCTTGTGCATCTCCAACTAATTCATCGAGTCGTAGACCAGGCTCAACGACAAAAGAATCCGGCAACTCTTCTTCTTGGTAAACAACATCTGCCTCATCAATGTAACCAGTATTGTCCGGTGTATATAACCGCTCACGAGGATTCACCTTTTGTACAACCCACCATGCACTAAGTTTTTCGCACGGATATTGTAGATAGTACACTTGTTCGACTTGGTGTGCAAGGACAAAGGTGTCGTAGCCTCGTAGTCGGTCCTTGTGTTTGACTTCTACCATGCCAAATTGGTTTTGTCGAGTTCCATTGTTATTATCAAACCAATCACAGTCAAAGAAGACTACTTTAAGGTCTTTATTCCCGGCAAAACTAAATTCTAGGATTTTCTTTATGATCCCATAGAAATTAGTTTCATGTCCTTCGGCATCGGCGGCCCTTGTCACAACTCCGGTGTTTGATGTTGCCCTTAGAGGACGTTGAGCTTCAAATTGAGTTGAACGGAATCGGAACCCATTGACATCATATCGACCGAAGAGTTTAACTTTAATGGATCTGTTGGACAGTTGTCGCAAATCTTCATGAACACCGACTTGTGTCTTGCACTGTCCAACATATGAAGTAAGAAGACTATTTTATGCTATGAACATAATTAATAAGAGGAACAAGACAAGGAAAACGTTACATGATTTCGAAACCACGTTTGGAAGTTAGGTCCTCCATTTACTCCATAGTGTCGCATTGTTTGTATTTGCTTGCTAGTAGGTTGCTGCTTAGACTTCCAATTTTGTCGATCGAACTCACTAAATCAGGACAAAAAAGAATTATTGGTGTAGATGTATAACACACCACACAAATTTGTATAGATGTTGAACAACCACTTACTGAAAAAAATTGTCCATCCCATCTATGTTAGCGTACATGTATAACAAAGCAGCTGTCTTTTCATCTGCTGAAGCATCATAGCTCGTGCCACTACCAACAGTGGTGCCTCTCGTTTGAAAAAGTGAGAGTTCGCTACAAGAGGTTGCTTCAGCCATATTATACCGTAACACCGATGCATTAACATTGTGTTCTTCTGCAAAGTAGACACTTGAAAAGTATCCTATCTCCTGAAGTGTAAATGCTTCGGCGATGCATCCTTCAACCCTTGCCCTATTACGAACCATCGGTTTTAGACATCTGAGTGCTCTTTCAATGTGGTACATCCACCTATATTGAACAGGGCCACCTACTTTAGCTTCATATGGAAGATGGATTAGAAGGTGTTGCATTGGATTGAAGAACCCTGGAGGAAATACTTTTTCCATCTTACATAAAAGCACGGGTATCTCTTTTTCCAACTTCTCCATCATCTCCCTTTTGATTTCTTTAGCACAAAGCTGTCTATAAAAATAGCTAAGCTCGGCTAACACTTTCCAAACCTCATCGTCAAGATAGCCTCGAAACATAACCGGCAGAAGTCTTTCCATGATTATGTGATAATCATGGCTCTTCAAACCAGTAAGATTTCCAGTCTTAACATTAACGGCTCTTCTCAGGCTAGCAGCATAACCGTCTGGGAACTTCAACTGTTTCAACCACTTGAAGACTTCTTTCTTTTCTTTTGGTCGAAGGCAGAAACAAGCTCGTGGTTTGCCACCAGCTTCGGAGAGCTCAAGACTTGGTCGGTTACAAACCTCTGCCAAATCCTTCCGAGCTTTTATATTGTCTTTTGTTTTTCCCGTCATATCCAAGCACGTGCTTATGATGCATTCGCCCATGTTACGTTCCTGGTGCATGACATCAATGTTATGCATTAGAATTAAAGACTTCATATACGGTAACTCCCATAGTGCACATATATGAGTCCAATTGTGATCCTCTCCGTAACCAACAAAATATCCAGGACGACCTTCATCTGGCACTAGATTATTGAGCTGTTTAACAATTTCCGACCCGTTCAGACGTTGTGGTGGTCCCTTTTTTACAATGGTACCCTTCCTGAAGGCATTTCTCTGTTGCCTAAACACGTGATTTGGCGGTAACCAACGTCTATGACAATCAAAGTAGCATATCTTGCCACCATGAATTAGACGAAAACAATCCGTGTCCGAAGCACATATTGGACATGTCAATCGACCATGAGTGCTCCAGCCAGAAAACATGCCGTAAGCTGGAAAATCATGAATAGACCACAAGTACGCAGCTCGAAGGTTGAATTTCTGTTTTCTATAACAGTCGTACGCTTCGACTCCTGTCCATAACATTTTGAACTCTTCAATCAATGGCTGCATCATCACGTTCAGTCGTGAACCAGGATGATCCGGTCCAGGTACAATAAGGCATAGGAACATGAACTCATACTTCATACAAAGCGATGGTGGTAAGTTGTACGGAATAGCGAACACGGGCCAACATGAGTATGGTGTGGCGTTTGTACTAAACGGTGAGAAGCCATCTGTCGCCAACCCAAAGCGAATATTTCTCGCGTCATTGGCGAAATCTAGATCGAAGTGGTCAAGCGCCTTCCATGCCTCACCGTCCGACGGGTGCACCATCATGCTGTTGTTCTCACGTACACCTTCTTTATGCCACCTCATGTGTCTAGCAGTTTTTTTAGATAGAAACAAACGCTTGAACCTAGGTGTGACAGGCAAGTAGCGAAGCTGCTTCCGTGCGACTTGAGTCATTACTTTTGAACCGTCGTCATTAACAACTTCGACAAATCTCGCTTTACCACATTTTAAGCACTTGTTCTCGTTGGCATGCTCTCTCCAAAAAAGCATGCAATTGTCTAGACACATATCAATCTTCTCATATTTCATACCTAGACCAGAAATCAACTTCTTAGACTGATACATATCTTTAGGCACTTTATGTGGTTGTGGAAGGATATCGCTGATCAATTTGATAAGATCGTTGTAGCAGTTATTGGAGAAGAAATACTTAGACTTAATGGCCATAAATCTAGTCATGAAAGTAAGGAGCGTCACTTCGGTGTGTTCATGCAACGGCTCTTCTTAAGCTTTGAGAAGCGTGAAAAACGCTTCAACCTCTGTTGGAGGAGGATCCTCCATCAATTCAGGATTTATAGCATCAAGCATCTCGTCCATCCTATCGACCCCCGTGTTGTCATCCTCATCTGAAACTTGTAAGGGTTGAGAAGATGTCTCACCATGAAAGGTCCACACCTCATAATCTTGCATGAAACCGTATCGACATAAGTGAAACGCCAAATTCACTTTGTCCCAACACTTTGCACCTTGACATTTCGTACATGGGCACAGCACCTTATCGATCTTTGACAATGAAAACGCTCGATCTACAAAAGCATCTGTCTTTGCGAACCACTCATCCGAGTGACCACCAGAACTGTTCTTCCAACCGGTATACATCCAACTACGATCCTCACCCATGTTTGAATCTGCAGTTTAATGTCAAGGAAATTATAGTTACTTTATAATTTATTTATGTCACGGCCCTACATCTATTGGAAAGGATAGGTCCTAAACCCACCCAAGAGTGATCGAGCGGAGCGTGCTCACGACGAGACGCGTGGTATGGATCCGAACGAAATTTCGGCAGCATAACCCCGCTGTTCTCCACTGCACGCCCGAAAATGGTGCAGCAGAGAACAACAGGGTTATGCCGTCGAAATCTCGTCTAGATCTAAACCCGTGTTTCATCACATGCCACGCCCCCTCGGTCACTCCCAGGCTGTCCAAAAAGGGACAATTCCGAACGTACACGCCTCACATGCGCAACACATGTGAGACGGGCCCGTTCGAAACGGGTGACGCATGTTGTATAGGTTTACGTCAATCTTTCGTTTTTGAGTCATTTAAAAGAGAGAGAGGAAAGAACGAGAGAGAAGGAAAAAAGGAGAGACAAAGAAGTGGGTCAACCGTCCTAAGTTATGCCCCGTTGGGGCCTGCCATTATCTTACGACGCCTTTAGGGTTAGCCGTCGTACGTTATACCCCGTTGTAAGTGGTTCAAAGATGAAACCCCACCGTTGGGGCCCGCCGTCCACGCGCGGGAGCTTCCCGTCCTCCGTGCCTGTCTCGACTAATACATTACCACTAAATGAGCCGTGACAGACCCTAAATGGGTCGTGTCAGGCCGGACCGGGCTGAAACCCATTTATTTACATATAGTAACTAATCACACAATCAATCAAAGTATTAATTAAACAATAATCAATTGCAATACTAATTAAACAATTAATCAACTAAGGTCGGACGGCGCGCCAGGGCGGGGTCGGGCGGCACATCAGGGCGGGGCTCGGGGCGAGGCGCGGCGAGCGGCAGCGACCGAGGCGCGGCCAGGGCTCGACGCGACCATAGGAGCGCGCTCGGGACCTGCATCCAGGGAGCGGCGGCTGCCAGAGGGCGCGACAGCGACAGTCGGAGGAGACCAGACGGCGGCTGGAGAAGGCGCGGTACCGGCGGCCGGAGAAGGTTCGCCTGCGGGTAGAGGAGGCACGGCTGCGGCGTTAGGGGAGAGAGCAGGTGCCCGCCAGGGAAAGTGTTGGGGTGAGGCGGCGCCCAGGGAGGAGAGGTCGCCGGCGGAGCGCCGGCCATGGTTGGTGGCGCTGCTGGAATCGGGAGAGAGAAGGGGAGGGAAGCCTAGGGTTTGGCTGATACCATATTAGAGGATGAAAACAGAATTAGTTCATTGATATGGGTTAGGGGTACATATATATAGGGTACATGACTTGACAGACAAGTAGCCTAATGACTAATGACAATCACCCCTAATCCTAATACACGTATATGCTAACAATCACTTGGCAGCAATTTACTATACGGAAATAACCATAAGAAAAGTATGTAAAATGAGAAACCAAAAGATTCCATATATCTGGGATAATAAACAGGATGGGCTCAATAAGTATCGATTCTATGCAAAATGTTAGAACCACAATGGTGTCAAACCAATTAGGTGCATCGTATTGAATGTTGACCAATGCAATCTTTGGGGCTACTTATTGATTTTTTTCTAATCACTTTTCTTCTATATTGCAATATGCTATATGCATTAAAGTTTAACCTTCTCATGGTCATTTTTTTCTCAGATGCAGATGATGCTGATTCCTTAGTTGTTGATGCTTGTAACCTTCGTCCATCACTTGTTTGGAAAGATGGCCAGTGGGCTGAGTGGTCCCAATCCAGAGAAAGGAAATCTAAATCAAATAAGGTCAGTTTCACTTTGTACCTAGTTATCAATTATTGCAAATATGGTGTTCTAAATTCTGCCCTTCACATTCATGCTTAAATGACAACATTCCATTATCTTAGGGTGATTCACCACTTGAGAAACGGCAAAGGACAGACCTGCTACAAGCAGACATCAATAAACCTTTTGGAGAAGCAGGAGGCCCTTCTAAGGACAAGACTACCAACAATTCAAAAAAGCCAGAGGAAGTGAGGCCGCTGGCTTTGTCTCAGAGGGACATGGTTTTCAACATTGGGAAGAGTGTAACTGAGAATAAAACTGAGGCCCTTGCATTCAAGCGGCCTGGATTACAGAAAGAAGGATCAAAGGTTGTCTATGGTGTTCCAAAACATGGAAAGAAGAAAAAAATTATGGAAGTAAGCAAACATTATGTTACAGGCCAATCTGACAAGACCTCTGAGGATAATTCATCTAGCAGAGATGCATCTAGCAGAATTGCGAAACATATGGTGCCTCCATTGCCAAGATCACGGAACAATACTTTAAAAACTGATCAGAGAGGGCGCAGGGTAGGCGAGATAAGGTCTAGAGGACCACCTAAACCTTCAAAATCTCAGACTGTCTCAGCTAATACTATTCCGGACAAGGATTCTTTACGCATGCCTGCCCCAAACCCTGGTGTTCTTGAAAGGATTTGTGCTTTTGGAGGAAGTGTAAGCACGTCTAACACTGAAAAGTCTACTGTAGAAAAAAATAATTCAGCTCTTGGCTCTTTACCTAGAATTGAAGCTCCGTCTGTTCCTGAAATGCAAGCATGTTCCACTTACAAGCACAATGTGCCAACTACTAATAAAACTAAAAGAAAGCATATTCCTTCTGTGGATAGTAGAAGTATACGCAAACCTTCTTCTGAAAGGACTACTGATTCTGCTGGACCTCAAAGAACTAATTCGCGGTCACCGGGACGGGGGAGGGTCCGGAGAGGCCAGACGGGGGGAGGACGGCGAGGCCTGCCGGCCGGTCGCCGGCGGCGCGGCCGGGGGGCGAGGAAACCGGGGGAGAGGCCGGAGGGGGAGGAGGAGGGGGACTTACCTCGGCGGTGGCGGCGGGGACCGGCGGTGGCGGTGGCGGGGACCGGCGGGGAGGGCGGCGGCGACGAGAGCTCGGCGCGAGTCGGGAGGCGGCAGTGGCCGCCTCCCGGCTCGCGTACGGGTTATATGTCCCGTTATTGACGACGGTGCCTGGTCACCGTCGTCAATAACGCCTCGGGTGGGCCCGAATTAAGTTAAAGACGACGGGCACCGTCGTCAATAATTTATTGACGACGGTGCTCGTTCAGCCGTCGTCAATAACTGTGTTATTGACGACGGTACTAGGTCACCGTCGTCAATAACTCCTCGGGTGGGCCCGAATTTAGTTAAAGACGACGGGCACCGTCGTCAATAATTTATTGACGACGGTTCTCGTCTAGCCTTCGTCAATAACTGAGTTATTGACGACGGCTTTATCTAGCCGTCGTCAATAACATTAAAGACGACGGCCCCGTCGTCAATAAATTTGGCCGTCGTCTATGATCGTTTTTCCTGTAGTGATGGAATCGCGACACCTTCAATGACCTCGTCAATGCCACAATCATGCAAGAAGACGCTCAGCGGGAGTTGGCGGCTCAGCAGCGGAAGCGCAGCACTCCACCCTGCAGTGGGGGTGGCGCTTCCCAGAAGTACCGCATGGTGTATCGGACACCATCCGGACAGCAGTGGCATCCACCGGCGCGACCTCAACCGTTTGGGGGTCGTTCTTTTCAGTCACCCCCGTTCCGACCGCCGATGCCACCACCGCGACCGCAACAACAGCAGCAGGTGGCACCCCGGGCGTTTCCACCACCACAACGCGCCCGGGGTTTCCATCCGCCGATCAGCGGAGGACCGCCCCACTACACTTGTTTGACGTGTGGCCAGGCGGACCATTTCTCAAAGTACTGTCCCCAGGGGCAGCAGAGCAGCGAGCAAGCCCAGCTCCAGGGCGGTGCTCGAGGCCGACCTCCTGTCAAGAAGGTTGGTCAGCGGACTGGGGGCGTTCGCAACCTCGACAATGAGGATGCCCCAGAGGGAGACAACATGCTGGCGGGTACGTTCACTCTCAATGATCAAGCCATCATCATATTATTTGATTCAGGTGCAACCCACAACTTCATAAGTGCATCATATGTGGTTAAGCATCAACTGGAAGCCTTTCCAACCGAGTGTTCTTATATGATCTGCTCACCGGGAGGAAAGATTTCAGCAACTATGATGATTCCGAAAGCACCACTGTGCTTAGGTGGGGAAATATATCCCACCACTATGATTATTCTTGAGAGACAGAATATTGATGCAATCTTAGGGATGTCATGGCTAAGCTACCATGGCGCTGTCCTGGAAACTTTATCACGGACGGTTCACCTCAACTCCCCACTACACCGCCTGCAGTCCCTCATATTAGATAATCCAGTCCGGGAAGTTTCAGATATCAATAATACTGAAGCTCTCAAGTTAGCGGACATTCCCGTAGTCCGGGAATACCGCGACGTGTTTCCGGATGATCTTCCGGCCATGCCACCTGAGCGGGATGTACAGTTCAAGATCAAGCTTGCACCCGGGACTACTCCTATCCCCCGGAGACCATACAAAATGGCTCCGAACGAGCTGGCTGAACTGAAAGAACAGCTCAATGATCTGTTGAGCAAAGGTTTCATTACGCTGAGTTCCTCGCCTTGGGGATGCTTGGCGCTGTTCATGAAGAAGAAGGATGAAACCTTGAGACTGTGTGTGGACTACCGGCCGCTCAACGCCGTCACCATCAAGAATAAGTACCCACTGCCCCGCATTGACATATTGTTTGATCAACTTGTGGGTGCAAGTGTGTTCTCCAAGATGGAGCTTCGCTCTGGATATCATCAGATAAAGATCCGGGCGGAGGATATCCCGAAGACGGCCTTCTCTATGAGATATGGCTTATATGAATATCTCGTCATGTCTTTTGGTCTCACTAATGCTCCAGCACATTTCATGTATCTCATGAACTCGGTGTTCATGCCGGAGCTGGATAAGTTCGTGGTGGTGTTCATTGGTGATATCTTGGTTTACTCCAAGACAGAAGCAGAACACGCCGAACACTTGAGGATCGTTCTTCAACGATTGCGAGACCACAAACTCTATGCCAAGTTCAGCAAATGTGAGTTTTGGATCAGCCAAGTGCCATTTCTGGGACATATCATCTCAGTGGAAGGTATTGCGGTTGACCCAAGCAAAATAGAGCAAGTGCTGAAATGGAAGGCTCCCACTTTGATCCATGAAGTCAGAAGCTTCCTCGGCTTAGCGGGATACTATCAGAGGTTCATTCCAAGCTTCTCCAAGCTTGCTAAGCCGACGACAGGGTTGCTGAAGAAGGGGACAAAATATGTTTGGAACACGGAGTGTGAAGGAGCGTTCCAAGCATTAGTGAAGCATCTCACAACAGCCCCGGTCTTAGCTCGACCGGATACAACCAAGCCCTTCGACGTGTTTTGTGATGCGTCCGGTATCGGGCTCGGCTGCGTGTTGATGCAAGAAGGATGTGACGCCCTCAATTCTATGGAAAACCACGGAACCGAGAACTAATGCATATGTGTGCCCAGGATGTTCATCACACATACACATATATTCCACAAACTGAATTCAGAATATATATAACCACGAATAACAGAGTTTATTACAATGTCTCATGAGTCTTGGACTCTTGTTCACAGCGGAAGTCTTATTTCTATGCAGCCGAAGTCTTTATTCTAATGCGGAAGCGATTTAACTAATGTGGAAGCAAATCTAAGCAGAAGTGGCTCCATTTCTACACCCTCCACGGGCAAGGTTGAGAACAGATCACAAGCCCTAATGCTCCACTTGGTCTTCATAGTAAGCTTCTCCTGCTGCTGATGATGAAATAATAATGCAAGTTTGAGTACAATGATGTACTCAGCAAGTGCGGGAAACACATGATATGTAGCTCATAACAAGGTAGTATTAAAAAGGCTCATTTGCAGAAAAGCAGATTTATAAAACCATGATAAAACAGCAACTTAACTTTAGATGAATGTAATCCCAGCATGTATTAAATTACCAACATACCTCCATCACTTTCTGTGTTCCACCCGAACATTAATCAACTTCATTCTTACTCACAAATACCTCCTCGTATTCGCTTCCATCTCACGAATACCTTCCGTATTCGCTACCATCTCATCTCATAAACAACTTTCATCTCATACCGAGACCAATCTCGTTGCCATGACTCAACAGTCATGCGACCATCTTATCACCCGGACTCAACAGTCCCAAAACCAAACCTTAACAAAAAAACAATAACCATAACCAAGTACCTTCCCAATAACCATCCCAACTAATCATCCCAACTAATCATGGCAGTTTAGCCAGGCGCTCGTGACCGTAAGCTTGGCTATCATGATAGTTTTAGACTCTAGTTAGTTTGCACCTCTTTACCCACAAGTTTGTGATTTCGTCACCCGTCGGCGACTGCAGAATCTCCATTATACCAGTACACAACCGTCGGTGTATGGTCAAGAGATCACAAAATAGCCTTTACAAAGGGGTTACTAGATGTATGGACTCACTAAGGTTTCACCGGCAGGCTAGAATCTCCAATTCTCCCACCCACAGGCCCCCTCTTGTGCCATGCAGTTCCCAGGGCAGTCCTCACTCGACTCCCATTCCCCACGCCTTCCACAGTCCATAACACTCTAGCAACTTACCTAATTACTCAGCTAAGCCGCACCCATACTTGGCCTTGTGGTGGCTCTGTTATCCTGCCATGTGCATTCATGAACCGGTCCTTAGATCTACAGCAAGTAAACCACCATCTCATGCTACCTCATTCACAAACCCAGGCTTGCCTAGATCTCCCTCCGATCCATGTCCATTATTAACATCAGTTTCTCATTATTATCACGAGTGCAGTTAGCTAGACACATCTATCTCGCTTCCCAATCCCATGGACTCAGCGAAGCATAAAGCAAAAACCATACCCGACTCATAAACTTCCCAGACGACAAGGGTGGTTTAACCAAAACTAGTCAACTCCTATAAAAAGGGTCTCCCATCATGTTTGACTCAGCACACACACCTTTTCGCAAAACAAAACAGTTTTACCCAAAACATAGGATCAATATGATGAAGGAGCACTTGCCTTGTTCTTACGGTTCCGGTTGTTCTTGGATCTCAAAACCTTGTTGCTGCAGTTCGTCGTACACAGCTCCCTGAGCTTGTCCTGCTATGTAGGATCACGTGCATACAAGATTCACCGCAATCAATATCATGCACAAATATTAAACTAGATGCGAGGATGCATATGCATGTTATCCTATGATTAGTTTTATTAGATTGGCTTGTACGTGTTCTTGCATGGCTTGCATGGACAGAGGTGTTCAGATCAAAGGTGGACGTAGCGATGATCTTGTCTTTTAGATCAACCTGATCATCAAGTGATATGTCCAAAAGAAGGCTTCTGTTCGAAAAAGAACATATGCAAAAAGAACACAACAATGTCATAAGGTGGTATTGGAGGCCTACCTTACGTTCCTTTCGGTCTTCGAGGTCCTCCTCAGACCGCTGGGCTTTCCTCCAGCGATCTTCCTTGCCGCGCTCCGGCGATGGCTTTCTCGGCGAGTTGGGGCTAGGGCTCTAAGTCCTCGGCTCAGGAGTTGGAAAAGAAGTTTATGGTTTGGGCCAGAGGTTTTGGGTTCTATTTATAATCAGGAAGAGAAGAGTACTAATCTGATTGTATCCCGAATAAGAGTCCTGTTTGAATCTTACAACTTATCTTTAGTTGAGTTGGTGTGGTATCATCGTGGAATTCAGGTCGGTTTCTGTTCTGGTATTTCTACGCGTACAGAATCCAAAAAACCGTTCCTAGAACTTGTTACCTCCTCTGTGATGAGCTCCGGAGGCTCCACGTGTCCATTGGGCCTGGTCTCTCCTTTTCCGCAGAGACGAGCTCTGGTAGTGCCGCGTGTCAAGCGAGCAAGACTTCCCTCTTATTCGGAGGTGAGCTCCGCGTGCGCCACGTATCCTAGCGGTCGGGACCTCCTCTCTTATTCGGAGGTGGCTCCGCACACGCCACGTGTCAGTGTCGGACCTTTCCTCTCTTCTTTCCTTAGAGACGAGCTCTGAAGTCGACACGTGTCCAACAGTGACGGACCTCCCGGAGATAAGCTCCAGTGGTGACACGTGTCCCAAAGGGTCGGACCTCTCCCCCTTTTGTGGAGACGAGACCCGAGCCTGCCACGTAGCCTACTTTAGCGGCAGACCTCTCCCCACTTCGCAGGGATGAGTTCCGAACACGCCACGTGGCCAGCGGGCCGCGGAAGTTGTCTTCGGCGCTCTCTGAGAGCTGGATTCGGCTCTTATTGGCTATCCTTTTGATATTTTTCTCTATTCCTACTTTTCTTAAAATGTTTCTCTTCATAAAACATGAACATATGCTGACATCAGAGATGAGGGTGTCACAAATCTACCCCCCTTAAATTGAATCTCGCCCTCGAGATTCGTCAGTAGAGAATAGATGGGGAAATTCTGCCTTGATATCCTCTTCACGCTCCCATATGGCTTCAGCTTCTGTGTGATGGCTCCATTGTACCTTGCACCATCGAATCACCTTGGTCCGGGTGACCCTTTCCCTTACGTCCAAGATTCGGACAGGGTGTTCCGCATAAGTCATATCCTCTTGAAGTTCAAGTTCTCCCATTGATACTTGCTCCTCTAGTGCTCTCAAGCACTTCTTGAGCTGGGATACATGAAACACGTCATGTACGTCGGAGAGGTGGGTTGGGAGCTCTAGTTGATAGGCTACTTCTCCTCGCTTGTCCAAAATCTTAAATGGTCCGATGTAGCGAGGTGCTAGCTTGCCTTTGACGTTGAAATGTCGTTGGCCTCGGATAGGCGATACCTTAAGGTATACGAAGTCTCCTACTTCAAAGGTCAACTTCCTACGCCTATTGTCCTCATAGCCTTTCTGTCGTGACTGAGCAGCTTTTAAGTTCTCCCGTACCGTTTGGACTTGCTTTTTGGCTTCTTGTAGCACTTCGGGTCCAAACACCTGGTTCTCCCCGGTTTCTTTCTAGAACAGTAGTGTTCTACACCGTCTACCATATAATGCTTCGAAAGGCGACATCTTCAAGCTAGCTTGATAGCTGTTGTTATAGGAGAACTCGGCATATGGTAAACTCCTATCCCAACTACGGCCACGTTTCAAGGCGCAAGCTCTCAACATGTCCTCCAGAATTTGGTTTGTCCTTTCGGTTTGTCCATCAGTTTGTGGGTGATAGGCGGAGCTAAAATCCAGTCGTGTACCCATGGCTTTCTGCAGCTTCCTCTAAAATCTAGAGGTAAACTGAGAACCTCGATCTGAGACTATCCTCCTTGGAACTCCATGACGGCACACGATCTGCTCCATGTACAACTCGGCTAATTGTGCGACGTTGTAATTGGCCCTTACAGGGAGAAAATGGGCGGTTTTCGTCAATCGGTCCACGATGACCCAGATGGAGTCGTAACCCGACTGAGTACGTGGCAATCCGGCGATGAAATCCATACTGATGTCCTCCCACTTCCATTCGGGTACCTTCAAAGGTTGCAACAATCCAGCGGGTTTTTGATGTTCGGCCTTCACCCGTTGGCATGTGTCGCATAGGGCAACGTATTCGGCTATATCCCTCTTCATACCATCCCACCAATAACAAGTTTTCAAGTCCTTGTACATTTTGGTGCTTCCGGGATGTATAGAATAGGGGGAATCATGTGCCTCCTTCAATATCATGTCGCGGAGGTGTTTTATGTTAGGCACACAAATCCTTTTTCCTAGACAAAGTGTACCCGTCTCATCTTCTTTGAAATCCTTCTCTATTCCTTGTCGGATTCTTTCCTTGATCTCCTTGATCTCCTCATCCGTTGCTTGGCCATCTCTTATTTATTGCTCCAATGAAGAGTGGATCTCCATTATTTCCATGTTGTTCAAGAATCCGAGGTGTAATTGTTCGAATTCCTTAGTTAGTTCGGGTGGTAGCTCCCGAACCGTGAGTTGGTGACATGCTCCCTTTCGGCTCAATGCATCAGCTACTACTCCGAGGAGAGGGGAGGTCCGGCTCTGACACGTGGCACTCTCAGAGCTTACCTTCGAAGAGAGGGGAGGTCCGGTACTGACACGTGGCGCACTCAGAGCTCGCCTCTGAGGAGAGGGGAGGTCCCGCCCGCCAAGACACGTGGTGCACACGGAGCTCGCCTCTAAGGAGAGGGGAGGTCCCGCCCGCCTGACACATGGCACAACCGGAGCTCGCCTCTGCGGAAAAGGGAGGCTCGGCCCCCGCTGGACACATGGCGTCTCCGGAGCTCTCCACTGCAGAAGGACGAGATCCCTGAGCGGTTTTTCTCCTGTACGCGTGAGAATACCCGGTACTGAGGGAAAACCGACACGATTTCACGACGCTACCGCACCAAACAGATTGGAGATAAGTTGTTATGATCTAAAACAATTTGAATAGGACTCTTATTTGAAATCCAATCGGAGTAGGAGTACTAGGCGTGTGATCTACCGTCAACTTTCCTGTGGAGTTGGAGATGGAGCCACTGCCGTGCTTAGTTTGCTTCCGCTATAGTTTAGAGACTTCCGCTGCTAGAATAAGTTAGAGACTTCCGCTGCAAGAATGAGTTAGAGACTGATGTAATAAAGTACTTAAACCCTATTATTCGTGGTTATATTCTGAATTCAGTTTGTGGATCACATGTGTATGTGTGATGAACATCCTAGGCACACATATGCATTAGTTCGGATCCGTTTTCACGGGACCGGGCGTCACAGATTGGTATCAGAGCTGCCACGTTGACCGTAAGACGCATGCCTAGTCACATATTTGCATTATAAGCACGTTGAATATAGGACGCAAGCCTAAGTAGAGTGCATAGATTGGCATTAGAACCACATTGACCGTAGGATGCAAGCCTAGGTAGAGGTCACAGATTGGTATCACCCCAAACCACATAGGACCCCCATTGAATAATCTTGAATTGGAGTGGTGTGAACTTTTTTGATTATTGCTTGTTTTTGAGTGCTTAGTGTGAGTTGTGGGACGCTTCAGCGTTGTCCATATCCACACATAGTAGAGAGATGTGCGATGCTTTGGCATGAGTTCACATCCTCATATAGGTTGATATGTAGTCCATCCACCTTGATGCATATAGTCGAGGAAAATCACTCTAAAACTCTAACTTATATTCTACTCAACTCTCTCTCTCTCTCAGATGGTGAGAGAAAACGCCGGCCGTCAAAGGAGGAACGTCCGTGGCAACCATGAACCCCAAGAGGATGACCACGTTGAAGTTCCTGAAAATCCTAACCCCGGGGCTGGTGAAAACAACCTTGAACGGTTGATGGCTATGCAGAACCAGCTTATGCAAACTATGATCCAAACTTTGGGCCAGCTGCAAGCCAACAACAACAATTCTAACCCCGTTCCTGCACCACCACCACCACCACCACCACTGCCGGCTCACAACTGATTGGGAGAACTTATGAGGACTCGACCGCCCACTTTTACACAAGCTAATGATCCCATGGAGGCCGAGGATTGGTCGAAGTCCATGGAGAAGAAGCTTGCTATAGTTCAGTGCAATGATCGAGAGAAAGTTCTCTTCGCATCGCACCAACTTATGGGAGCAGCCGCTGACTGGTGGGACGCTCTTTGCAATGCTAATGTCGACCATGAGACTATCACTTGGGCTGAGTTCAAGGAGAGTTTCCGCTCTCATTACTTCCCTGCTGGAGTCATGATGCTTAAAAGATAAGAGTTTGAAGGTCTCCGCCAAGGCAGGAAGAGCGTGAATGAGTACCTCAACAAGTTCACGCAGCTGTCAAGGTATGCCCCCGAGGATGTCAACTCGGACCAAAGGAAGCAGTACTTGTTCATGAGAGGGTTGAACTATGAGATCCAAGTTCAGCTGCTCAATAATGACTATGCAAACTTCCAGAAACTTGTTGACAAAGCCATAGTGGTTGAGAGCAAGATCCGTGAGATCGAGCAAGAGGGCAAGAGGAAGATGCCATACCAGCCACAAGGGAGCAATGTACGTCCCTGTTTCATGCCCCCAGCTGCACTGCAGTATGGCTCATCCGCTTCTATTTTTCGCCTTAATCCACCACCGCAGCAACGTCCTGTCATGCAAGCACCTCGTGTGCCTTTGCCTCCTGCGCCCCGACCTAACATGGGCGCCTATGCTCAAAAACACCCTCGCCCTAACATACCTGCTGTCTTGGGAAACAAGGCATGCTTTGCATGCGGAGAAGCGGGACACTTTGCAAGTCAGTTCCCGAGGAAAGGCCTTGGACAGCCAACCAATGCGCCCAAGCAGAATCCACGGCCAAACGGAGGAGCCAATCAAGGTAACCGTGGGCAGCAGAACTATGCTCGTGACAACTTGAATCATGTCTCCGCTGAGGAGGCGCAACAGGCTGAGGACGTCGTAATTGGTATGTTCCTTGCCAACTCCAGCCCAGCCACTATTTTATTTGATTCCGGAGCATCGCATTCATTCATATCATCAAGTATGTTGCCAAGTATAATCTACCCACATCACACTTGAAATATACTATGTTGGTTAATTCTCCCGGTGGAGAC
Organism: Neostapfia colusana; assembly: GCA_030760725.1. NCBI lineage: Eukaryota > Viridiplantae > Streptophyta > Magnoliopsida > Poales > Poaceae > Neostapfia > Neostapfia colusana. Next base: position 38,381,511 of record JASWHV010000013.1, on the reverse strand, counting down.
ATGAGGACTAATATAGTATGTCCGAAAGTAAACCTTAAAATAAGGGGCGTAGACTTCCTTGCCAACCTCATTGTCTTGGATTCCCAAGGGCTTGATATAATACTTGGAATGGATTGGTAAGCAAGCACAACGGAGTAATTCAATGTGCTTGAGAGTACCAAAAGAACAAGTCCCAATGGATGAGCTTGAGCTTCAAGAGGATCTGACCGATGTAGAGCACCCTGTCCGAATTTTGGACGTAAAGGAAAGGGTCACAAGGAACAAAGTGATCCGTTGGTGCAAGGTACAATGGAGCCATCACACGGAAGCCGAAGCTACATGGGAACGCGAGGAAGACCTCAAGGCAGAATTGCCTCATCTATTCTCCACTCTATCAAATCTCGAGGGCGAGATTCATTTTAAGGGGGGTAGGTTTGTAACACCTTCAACTTCATAATTCATGCATGCATTCATATTTCATATAGAGAAACATTTTAAAAGAATTAAACGGGAGAAAGAATCAGAAAGATAGCCGAAAAGAGCCTAATCTAGTTCACTGAGAGCGCCGTCGACACTTCCCGCAGTCCACCGGCCACGTGGCGCCTTCGGAGCTCATCCCTGCAAAAGGGGTGAAGTCCGGAATTGCTGTCTACGTGGCAGGCTCGGAGCTTGCCTGCGAAAGGGGCGAGGTCCGGCCCCGTGGGACACGTGTTGCCCCCGGAGCTAGCCTCTCCGGAGAAGCGAGGCCCAGCCCCGCAGGACACGTGTCGCCTTTGGAGCTAGTCCCTGCGGAAGAAGCAAGGCTCATACCGCGGGACACGAGTCGACTTCAGAGCTCACCCCTGCGGAAGGGATGAGGTCCGCCCCCACACAACACGTGGTAGGCTCGGAGTTCGCCTCCGAGAGGTCCGATCCCGTGGGACACGTGTCGCTCTCGGAGCTCACCTCCAAGAGGTCCGACCCAGCGGGACACGTGTCACCCTCGGAGCTCACCTCCGGGAGGTCCGACTCTGCTGGGCACGTGTCACCTGTAGGATCAAAGTACACGTGTAAAGCTACCAGAGGAGGGTGAATGGTAGATTAAAAACTTTTCAGCGGAAGCAACAAAACACCCCTTAGCAGAAAACCGATCTGTTAAAGAAACCGTGTGTGCGACTAATCTAAACGTGCTCAACTGTGACAAAACTAGTATAGATTGTATAGAATCAAGTCACGAATACTTCACAACAAGAATCATGAAAATCCGTTGAGAGAAACTCAAGTTACGATCGAAAGATCGAACAAAAGTCAATCTGTCCTACGCGAGAAAAACAGTTCTAGAATACTGCAAAGAAACTCGTGTAGATCATAAACCACAAATTCAATGACCGTGACATTTTCACAGATGATATATAATCAAGTTGTGAAGACAGCCCAAAAAGAATCACATCAATTGGATCTGTAAAACTCGAGTTATGATAAAACCGCCGAAGCAAGGTAGTGCTGAACAGAAACTCGACGAGAAAAACTTGTCTGAAACAAGTCGGACGAACAAGGCACAAAAGTTCCTTTAGAATACGAATTTTATGTATCAAAACACAAGAGGAACAGCCCCAAAGTCGTGCTACACGAGCTCTTGCCTCCCTTGCTTATATAACCAGCCCGAAGGCCAACTCAACTCAAACTAGGAATCCTACTCCTACTTGGATTCAAACTGTAACTTTCCAATACTGCTTAGGACTCTTCTATACGCAGATAGAAGCAATCTTAAGACTTCCAAACACCTTAGGAGCGTATCCCACATTCCTAAAATAACTCAAATTCGTGACCCACACGAAATCCTATCATAACCAACTCAAAACTTTCCATATTTGAGTCAAACACGACTCAGCCGCAGCCTGAGTCCATAACCTAGTCGGTTGGACCTTTCCGACCAATTCTTTACGTCCACATCTCTTCATCACTCCTTGGAACCATGCAGCCACGTCCATGCACTCCTTGCACATGTGCAAACATCTTCCAACGACGTCCAAGATACCTTCATATGCATTGTTCTTGATTCAAATATACTGCACAACCTCCCGATCAACTCAACCACAATTCCTCCCGAACATGGTTGTTGAACCTCATCTTCTCCCTAAGACTAGTTCAATGGATCCCGTCACCAGCCATGTCTTGAACTCAAGCAACACCTGCATGAATAAACAACCAATACTTCCGAGCACAAGTCCTCGACTTGACTCTCGTTAGTTCCGAAACTACAACATCTTACGTGAGCACCTCACATAAGCATGCTGTAAACCATAGCAAAATTATATCAGCCATAACCACCAAAACACACCAAAAACTTAGTAAAATAATACTAAGCAAACTTTCCATAAGAGTAAAGCAAGTTCGAAACATTGCAAGTTAAAAGCAGAACCATTGCAATCAAGCTCCGAACCTTACCAAAGCTAACCGGACCTTGAACCGGAGCTTACCAAAGCTAGTCGGACCTAGCGCCGGAGCTTACTAAAGCTTAGTCGGACCTAGCTAAAATAAGTCAGACCTAGACAAAGCAAGTTGGACCTTATGTCGGACCTTGCCGGAGCTACCCAAAACAAGTCGGACCTATCGTCGGACCTTGCAGGAGCTCAGACCTAGAGTCGGGCCTTGTTAAAAAGGTGTTTTGGTAGTATTCAAAACTTTTATCGGCAAAGCCAATGTATTCAGCACACATAGGTCTCACAATCTCCCCCTTGATGAATGCATTGGCAACACCACTTAAAATCCAAACATTGGCTTATTCACAAGAAAAGTTTTGAAAACAATTTCTCCCCCTTTGTAAATCAGAAATAAAATGAGAAGAAAAACAAAAATACCAAAAATTCTCCCCCTGAGAAGAATCGTGCCAAAACACTTGTGAATGTGTGCAACATGTGATCAATTTCTCCCCCTTTGACAATGTATTCAGCAAGGTACAAAAGAGAAATTTTAATTTGTTACGACCACATTATAACATATACATATAAAACAAAGCTCATCCAAATCATACTATCAAGTAACTTACACTATCACATCAATGAGATACATAAAGTAGTGTAAGCCATGCTAGAGATCAAGTGTAATTTTCAATTTAAGCAAGTCATGATCTCACAAACTTAACTATTTCAAGACCTGAAAGCATGACACTTGTTGCTGCATTTTATTTATCATTTAAAGCACAAATTTTGATCTTATAACATTTGCAAGAGATTATATGCAGCATCAGCCTTATTCTAACCAACCAAGCCAAGCCTATGTCATTTGACAGTCAGAAGCTTAAGGACATTGTTTTAGTCATACACAACTCTTTTCAAGTTCATATCTAAGTGCAATGAGCCATCTCAAAAGAAGAAGTGTGATGCATGCATATTCTCTTGATCTTTTCTCATTTTTTTACTTGAACATAAAAACTCAACATGTGAGTTGACTACTTGATTAATTCTTTATGATTAAAAGCACTTGTGAGCATGCAACAAGTTCAAAACAGCAAGAAAGTTTGACCATGACCAGATTTAGTGTAAGTAATTATTCCAATTACTAGACATGGTAAAGACTACTAAATGTATAACACGAGTAATGTAGTAAGAATTTTCAGCATGAAAAAGGAATCACAAAGTCATATATTCATGAAATACTATGCTCATATTATTTTAATTTCAGATTCATAAATAAACTTCCCAAGTTTCAAAATTCTCCCTCAATTTAAGCCATGAGGATGCATAACCCCTATTTCACTATGAATGTAACAAAAACAAGTGAAATCCAAAGGTTTTGTAAAAATGTCAGCTAATTGTTGTTTGATATCTACATGGTGAAGCACAATGTTTCCTTTTTCGACATTATCACGGAGAAAGTGATACCTAATGTCAATGTGCTTAGTTCTCAAATGTTGCACGGGGTTTTTAGCAATGCAAATGGCACTAGTGTTATCACAAAACAGTGGAACACTATCTAGATCAACCCCATAGTCCTTAAGTGTTTGAACAATCCAAAGAATTTGTGAGCAAGCACTAGCAGCAGCTACATATTTAGATTCGGCTGTGGATTGTGCAACTGAACTTTGTTTTCTAGAGGACCAGGCAACAAGTGAATTACCAAGAAAATGACAAGCACCAGAAGTACTTTTCCTATCAATCCTACAACCCCCAAAATCAGCATCGGAAAAAGCTTTCAATGTAATGGTTGAGGAAGAAGGAAGAAAAATGCCAAATTCTTGAGTTCCATGTAAGTACCTGAGAATCCTTTTGACGGCTTGACGATGTGAAGTACGTGGGGAGGCTTGAAACCGTGCACAAAGACATACGCTGAATTTTATGTCCGGTCTTGATGCCGTGAGATACAAAAGTGATCTGATCATGCTTATATATTCTTTTTGATCAACGGGATCATAATCTTCATCAAGTTCAAGTGTTGTTGCTGTTCCCATTGGTGTCCGAAGAGGCTTGCTTTTGTCCATGTTGAAGCGCCTTAGGAGATCTTTTATATACTTTGTTTGATGCACAAAGGTACCCTCCTTGGTTTGCTTGATTTGCAGCCCCAAAAAGTACGTGAGTTCTCCCATCATACTCATCTCAAAATCTGAACTCATCATAGCTGAAAACTTGGACACAAGATCATGAGAAGTACAATCAAAGATAATATCATCCACATACACTTGAACGAATAATGAGTCATTGCCATGCTTAAGCACAAAAAGAGTTTTATCAACCTTGCCCATGGTAAACCCCTTTTCAAGTAAGAATGTTTTTAACCTATCATACCATGCTCTTTGGGCTTGTTTGAGACCGTACAAGGCTTTGGACAGTTTGTAAACATGATTAGGAAAATTTGGATTTTCAAAACCAGGTGGTTGTTTGACATAAACCTCCTCATCTATGTAGCCATTAAGAACAGCACTTTTAACATCCATTTGATATAGCTTAAAACCTTTAGATGCAGCAAAAGCTAAAAAAATTCTTATGGCTTCTAATCTAGCAACAGGAGCAAAAGTTTCATCAAAATCTAGACCTTCAACTTGTGCGGAACATTGAGCAACCAACCTAGCCTTATTCCTAACCACAACCCCATCCTAGCTTTGATTATTATTAAGCACCCATTTAGTTCCAATTAAAGTGTGACCTTGAGGTGGAGGTACAAGTTTCCAAACATTATTTCTTTCAAAATTTTCTAACTCTTCTTGCATGGCAATAATCCAAGATTCATTAGTGAGTGCGTGTGATATATCTTTGGGTTCAAAAGAAGCAACAAAAGCAGAATGAGCATGAGAATTGGGGTCGAAAAACCTGGATCTTGTAACTCGTTCATGCAAGCTTCCAATAATTTGTTGTGGAGGATGACTTTTGAGAATCCGGAGGGGAGTGGATACTTCACAAGCTTCTTCTTCATGTTCATCACAAATGGATGAGCTTGTGATGTGAGGAGGACCTGGACCAGCAATGGTGGTCGTCGGTGCTGGCTGTGAATCAAGATCAGGAGCTGGAACAATGTCATTAGCTGCTGAATTTTTGGGCAGCAGCACCACTTCTTCCTCTTCTTCAATGAAAATACTCTCCCCCTGCGGATATGGATCCGGACCTGCAATATTTGAACTAGTACCTGGGCTAGCTTCATCAAAAGAAACCTCACAAGTCTCCACAATTTTGTTAGTATCAAATAAAAGCACACGGTAGCCTCTAGTATGAGATGGATAACCAAGAAACATGCCATCAACAGATCTAGCTTCAAATTTATCAAGATTACCATGTTTCTTAACAAAGCATTTGCAGCCAAAGACCCTAAAGTGTGTGACACTAGGCCTATGTCCAAACCTGAGCTCATATGGTGTTTTACCTAGCTTAGCACGCAAGGAAACACGATTTGAGACATAACAGGCGGTTGCAATTGCATCAGCCCAAAATTTCCTAGGAGTTTGATATTTATCAAGCATAGTTCTAGCCATCTCAACTATGGTTATGTTCTTTCTCTCTACAACACCGTTTTGTTGAGGTACATATGGTGAAGAAAATTGATGATCTATTGCATTTTCAGCACAAAAGTGATCAAACGATTGATTTTTAAATTCGGTTCCATTATCACTTCTAATTGCTCTTAAAGGTCCTGGGTGATCAATTGATAATCTAAGAAATAAAGTTCTAAAGTGACTAAAATCTTCATTCTTAGATGCCATAAAGTAAACCCAAGAGTATCTAGAATAGTCATCAACAATCACAAGAACATACCATTTACCTCCGAAGGATTGAACACGTGAAGGTCCTACGGTGTCAAGGTGTAAAAGTTGACCCGGTTCAGTTGTCATGGTCATTCTGACAGGAGCATGTGAACCTGCAACTATCTTAGCATGTCTATAAGAAGATCACACAATTTCTTTGTCCCCTTTAAGCTTAGGCAACCCACGTATGCGATCAAGAGTACTAACACGCGTGAGATGATCAAAGCCTACATGACCAAGTCTACGATGCCAAAAATATAAATCTTTGGAATCATTTGCAACTAGACATCTATGCTTAGAGGAAGACATATCAAAATCAGCTTTGAAAACTCTTCCAAACCGAGATATGTTGAAAATAAGCTCACTATTTGAACCTACAACTTTGCAGCAGTTTTTATTGAAAATAATTTCCAAATTTTTATCTAGCAATTGTGAAACAAAAGCAAGTTGTATTTCAAATTTTTGACAAGTGCCACATCCTTCAAAGTGTAGTGATCATTTACTCTAACCGAACCCTTAGCAATTATAGGAGTTGAAGAATTATCGGCAAAAGTAACATTCTCTACACATGACACAAAGGAGAGAGAGAAGAACCATTCATTGTTACCGGTCATGTGGCGTGAGCAACCTGAATCCACAATCCAAATGTTCTCCTTCCTCAAGCGTGTAACCTACATTGAACCACAATACATCGATGACTCAATACTGGGGTTAGTTAAAAGGCATTTAGAAATCCAGTATTGAGTCACACGATGTCCAGCAGGAATAACATGCGAAGGCTGAGATAAAACAGCAGATTTATGAGTCAAAGTTTGAGATTTTTTGTTCTTAACTACTGACCTATGAGGTGTTACTTGTGTAGCACGAAAATCAGTAGCTCCGGAGGCAAAAACAGCAGGTCCGGAGGCAAAAACTGAAGCTCCGGAGGTAAACTTTGAATATTTCTGACTCATAACAGCATGTTGCATGTTCCTGACATTCGGTTTAGTATGTGCAGCAAATTTTGCATGAGAGTTATAAGATCTAGCTTGCATTCTTTCCTTTTTATGTTGTTTAGCTCGTCTATAACAAAAATCTATGACATGACCATCTCTACCACAATAGGTACAATGAAATTTAACTTTGTTTTCATGTCTAGATGAGCATGCAGTATGCTTATTTGAACCCGAATGTGACAACACTCCTGCAGATTTAAAAACCACTTCTTTTTGTTTAGGAACTGTTTGAATCAAACCACTTCCTAATGATTTTACAATTTTAGGTGGATGTTCCTTAGCATGAGCATGTGAATCAAAACCTAAACCAGTTTTATCATTACAAGACTTGGAAGAATTCAGCAGCAAGTTTAGGTTGTTATTCCCATTACAAAACCGATCTAATGTCCTATGCATGTTATCAAGTTTATTTGATAGATCAAGGCAATTTTCACATGAAGTTTTTTCTTTTAATTTGCAATTGGAGCAATATTTAACTTCATGAGAACGTAAAGCATTGTTCAATATAGAAATTTCTTTCATAGCATCTTGCAGTTTCTTATCAAGATCATCGCAAGTAGAACAATGCAAATCAATTGTAGAACAACAAGCATCTTTCAAGTTTTTATCATTAAGTGCAGCAAGCTTTTTGTTCTTTTCGATTTCAAGTTCATCAAGTGTGGAGGTCTGTGCACTTCTTAGAGAGGACAATTGTTCATATATTAAATCACATGAGGAACAAGAATCATCACTAGGAATCAAAGATTTTAAATGATTAATTTCAGATTCTAGTGACTCAATTTTAACAGTATTGTCCCTAAGCTTTTTGTCCTTTTTCTTAACAATAATAGTGGCACGAGAAATAGCATCACACATTTCTTAGCAACTAGGACATACCTCTTCATTGTCACTGTTGTGTTCTGCATCCTCCATACTAGATTTTGATTTGCCCGCCATGAAGCACAAGTTTGCCAGATCATCTTTATCTTCATCACTTCCAATATCTACATTACTCGAGCCAAGTTCCTGAAGTGCGATGATGAAACTGTTTATCAGTTTGCGTCCTGTAAAACCCTTCTTTTTCTTGTTGGTGTTGCCAAAAGAGAACTTGACTTTATTCTGCTTTTCATCACAGTTAGAAGGACCTGAAATGTTAGGGCAATCTGTACGAAAGTGTCATGTCTTACCACATTCAAAGCATCGTTAAGGTCCGGAGCTTCCTCTCCTTCTAGTTCTCACATTTTGCAATGCTTTTGAGAATCTAGTGGAAAGAAGTACTAGCTCCTCCTCTAGAAACTCCTCAATCTGTTCCAGGGTTAGTGAAGACAGCAAAGCAAGTGTATTGCTAGATGATTGGCCGGAGCTAGACATATCACGTTGTGAGACAAATGCAATAGTCTTATTTGGGTTCTTACGTGATATAATGTCAATTTCATGAGTTTTTAGCTTAGAATAAAGCACATCTAATGTAAGAGTACCCATGACAGTGGATTCACGTATGGATGTTACTTTCATCTCCAAAATTGACATGTCTAATGCACTTAGTAATTGCCTAGCATTTTCAGCATCTGAAAAATTAACATTGAAGCTACGCAAGTTGCTGAGAATTTTATTAAAGCGAGCAAAGAGGTCATCAATGGACTCACCGGGTTGCATCTCAAAGCGCATGTATTCTTTCTTGAACATATCCTTTCTTACCTCCTTGATCGTGTTGGATCCTTCGTGGTAGTCACAAAGTGCTCTCCACACATCGTACGCCGATCGGAGGTGTGCAACACGGTCGAAGTCGATCTGAGTTAGTCCTTGTATGATCAAGTTTAGAGCCTTGTTGTTGTTGTCGACATCTCTCATGTTTATAGCCATGACTTGATCATTTGAAGGCACATCGTAAGGCTTGTACACCTTTTCCCATATTGCAAAGCCTTGCGCCTGGATGAAAGCTTCCATGCGTGCCTTACAATCCTGAAAATCAATATCACTAAACACACAAGGTTTGGTGGAGTATTTCTCCATGATAATTAGTCAAAACATGTGCAAATCACAAAGATTAGAGCAACCTCGCTCTGATACCAATTGTAGGATCGAAGTACACGTGTAAAGCTACCAGAGGGGGGTGAATGGTAGATTAAAAACTTTTCAGCGGAAGCAACAAAACACCCCTCAGCAGAAAACCAATCAGTTGAAGAAACTGTGTGTACGGACTAATCTAAACATGTTCAAATGTGAAAAAACTAGTATAGATTGTAGAGAATCAAGTCACGAATACATCACAACAACAATCATGAAAATCCGTTGAGAGAAACTCAAGTTACGATCGAAAGATCGAACAAAAGTCAATCTGTCCTACAAGAGAAAAACAGTTCTGGAATGCTGCAAAGAAACTCGTGTAGATCGGAAACCACAAATTCAGTGACCGTGAAATTTTCAAAGATGATAGATAATCAAGTTTTGAAGACAACCCAAAAAGAATCACATCAATTGGATCTGTAAAACTCGAGTTATGATAAAACCACCGAAGCAAGGTAATGCTGAACAGAAACTCGACGAGAAAAACTTGTCTGAAACAAGTCGGACGAACAAGGCAAAAAAGTTCCTTTAGAATACGGATTTTATGTATCAAAACACAAGTGGAACAGCCCCAAAGTCGTGCTACACGAGCTCTGGCCTCCCTTACTTATATAACCAGCCCGAAGGCCAACTCAACTCAAACTAGGACTCCTACTCCTACTTGGATTCAAACTGTAACTTTCCAATACTGCTTAGGACTCTTCTATACGCAGATAGAAGCAATCTTAAGACTTCAAAACACCTCAGGAACGTATCTCACATTCATAAAATAACTCAAATTCGTGACCCACACGAAATCCTATCATAACCAACTCAAAACTTTCCATATTTGAGTCAAACACGACTCAGCCGCAGCCTAAGTCCATAACCTAGTCGGTTGGACCTTTCCGACCAATTCTTTAATGTCCACATCTCTTCATCACGCCTTGGAACCATGCAGCCGCGTCCATGCACTCCTTGCACACGTGCAAACATCTTCCAACGACGTCCAATATACCTTCATATGCATTGTTCCTGATTCAAACATATTGCGCAACCTCCCGATCAACTCAACCACAATTCCTCCCGAACTTGGTTGTTGAACCTCATCTTCTCCCTAAGACTAGTTCAATGGATCCCGTCACCAGCCATGTATTGAACTCAAGCAACACCTGCACATGAATAAACAACCAATACTTCCGAGCACAAGTCCTCGACTTGACTCTCGTTAGTTCTGAAACTACAACATCTTACGTGAGCACCTCACATAAGCATGTTGTAAGCCATAGCAAAATGATATCAGCTATAACCACCAAAACACACAAAAAACTTAGTAAAATAATACTAAGCAAACTTTCCATAAGAGTAAAGCAAGTTCGAAACATTGCAAGTTAAAAGCAGAACCATTGCAATCAAGCTCCGAACCTTACCAAAGCTAACCGGACCTTGAACCGGAGCTTACCAAAGCTAGTCGTACCTAGCGCCGGAGCTTACTAAAGCTTAGTCGGACCTAGCAAAAATAAGTCGGACCTAGACAAAAGCAAGTCGGACCTTACGTCGGACCTTGCCGGAGTTACCCAAAACAAGTCGGACCTATCGTCGGACCTTGCAGGAGCTCGGACCAAGAGTTGGACCTTGTTAAAAAGGTGTTTTGGTAGTATTCAAAACTTTATCCTCAAAGCCAATGTATTCAGCACACATAGGTCTCACATCACCCTCGGAGCTCATCTCCGAGAGGTCCGGCCGATGGACACGTGTCGTCCTCTGAGCTCGCCTCCGAGGAGAAGGGAGGTCCGACACAGATGGACACGTGTCAACCTCGGAGCTTGTCTTTGAGGAGAAAGGAAGTCCGGCGCTAATGGACACGTGGCATTCTCGGACCCCACCTCCGAGGAGAGGGGAGGTCCGGCTCTAACACGTGGGACTCTCGGAGCTCACCTTCGAAGAGAGGGGAGGTCGGTACTAACACGTGGCGCACGCGGAGCTCGCCTCTGAGGAGAGGGGAGGTCCCGCCCGCCAAGACACGTGGCGCACGCGGAGCTCGCCTCTGAGGAGAGGGGAGGTCCCACCCGCCTGACACGCGGCACAACCGGAGCTCGCCTCTGCGGAAAAGGGAGGCTCGGCCCCTGCTGGACAGGTGGCGTCTCCGGAGCTCTCCACAGCGGAAGGACGAGATCCCTGAGCGGTTTTTCTCCTGTACGCATGAGAATACCCGGTACTGAGGGAAAACCGACACGATTTCACGACGCTACCGCACAAAACCGATTGGAGATAAGTTGTTAAGATCTAAAACAATTTGAATAGGACTCTTATTTGAAATCCAATCGGAGTAGGACTCTTCTTTATCCCCTTATAAATAGAACCCAAAACACCCCTTGGTCGTAACATCTTCTCAAGCCGACAACTTAGAGGCCCTAGCCCCCAACTCGCCGAGCTAACCCCCTTTGCCGGAGTTCAACCACCGGTGAGACCGCCGACAAGCCCCATCACGATCGCTGGAAGATAGCTGACAATCTGTCTTGCTGCCATTGCTAGGAGGAAGGCCCCGAAGGAAGTAAGGTAGGTCTCCATTACCACCTTACGACGTCATCACGGTTTTTTTGCATCTGTTTCTTCAATCCCCTTCGAACAGAAGCTTTTTCGTGTGGATAGATCACGTGTTGATCGGTTTTTGGTGGTGCAATTGATCTAGATCTTGATACAAGATCATCACCACGTCCACACTTTATCCCTATACCCTTGTTCATCGTAAAACCCCATGCAAAGCCATTAAAATATGCAAGAACACGTACAAACTAAACTGCACCATAGGATCAGCATGCATCTACACCATTGCATCTTGAGTAAAGTTTAGTGCATGATGATTGATTACTGTGAATCTTGTATGTGCGTGATCATGAGTAGAAGGACAAGCTCAGGGAGCTATCTACGAAGGACTACAGCACCAAGACTTCAAAACACGAGAGCAACAAAAGCCACAGGAACAAGGCAAGTGCCCCTTGACCATATTGATCCCATTTTTGAAACTGTTTTGTTTGCGAAAACTGTGTATGTTTGAGTCAATTTGATGGGAACCCTTTTATAGGAGTTTACTAGTTTTGTTAACAACCCTTGTTGCCGGGAAAGTTGATGAGTCGGGTATGGTCGTTTTGCTTTTTGCTTCGCTAATCTACGGGATATGGGAAGCGAGATAGAATATGTCTAGATACTGCACTCATATGAATAGTGATGATGAAAACTTGATGATAATAATGAACATGAATCGAGGGAGATCTAGGAAAGCTTGGTTTGTGGATGTGGTAGAATGAGATGGTGGTTTACTTGCCATAGATCTAAGGACCGCTTCATGCGAGCACATGCCAGGAAAACAGTGCCACCACAAGGCCAAGTATGGGTGTGGCTTAGCTGACTAATTAGGTAAGTTGCTAGATTGTTATGGACCGTGAAAGGCGCGGGGAATGGGAGTCGAGAGAGGACTGCCCTGGGAACTGCATGGCACAAGAGGGGGCCCGTAGGTGAGAGAATGGTGATTCGAGCCTGCTGTGAAACCTTAGTGAGTCCATACATCTAGTAGCCCCTTTGTAAAGGCTATTTTGTGATCTCTTGGCCATACACCGATGGTTGTGTACTGGTATAATGGAGGTTCTGCAGTCGTCGACGGGTGACAAAATCACAAACTTGTGGGTAAAGTGGTGCCACCTCTGCAGAGTGTAAAACTATCATGATAGCCGTGCTTACGGTCACAAGCGCCTGGCCAACTCACATGATTATATGGGATGTTTTTTGGGATGGATGTTTGGTTTGGTCATGGTATGGTTTGGGATGGTCATTGGTATGGTCATCGGTTTGGTTATTGGTATGGTTTGGTCATTGGAATTTTGTTTCGGGACTGTTGAGTCCTGGTAACGAGAGTGGTTTTGGACTGTTGAGTCAAAACAATGAGCTTTGGTTTCGGATATGAGATGCATATGATCATGAGATGGTCATTATGCGCATGAGAAAGAGTTGAGAAAGATAAATGTCTGGATGAGACATGAAAAGAGGAGAATCATGATGGAGGTATGTTGATGTTTTAATTGGATACATGTTGGGATTAAATTCACTTAAAGGTGATTGCTATTTTTATGATGTTTTGTGAAATAAACTTTGCTTTCTGCAATGAGCCTTTTTGTTCCTACCTTGTTGTAAGCTACATATCATATTTTCCCACACTTGCTGAGTTCGTCATGTACTCAAACTTGCATTATTACTTCATCATCAGCAACAGGAGAGGAGTACTTTGAAGATCATGTGGAGTACTAGGCGTGTGATCTACCGTCAACTTGTCTGTGGAGTTGGAGATGGAGCCGCTGCCGTGCTTAGTTTGCTTCCGCTATAGTTTAGAGACTTCCGCTGCCAGAATAAGTTAGAGACTTCCGCTGCAAGAATGAGTTAGAGACTGATGTAATAAAGTACTTAAACCCTATTATTCGTGGTTATATTCTGAATTCAGTTTGTGGATTACATGTGTATGTGTGATGAACATCATGGGCACACATATGCATTAGTTCGGATCCATTTTCACGGGACCGGGCGTCACAGCGTCCGTGGACACTCTTGCTCAGGCATGAAAGACACTCTGTAGCGCTGTCCACGTGCGACCTCTTAGTCGGTTCTCGTTCGGTCGCCGCGCGGACATGTCATTCCCGGGGTAGGGAGGCCAAACATCGATCGGTGGCGCGTCGAGGAGGGAGAGGGTGGGGACCTGGTGCCATTTTGCTACTCCCCAGCCTTTGTTCGCGCTCACTAGTGGCGGTTGCCGATCGATCGGGAATGGCGGCGGTGGCTCTGTTCTTGTGCGCGAGAGGAGAAGAAAAATGAGCGGGTTCTCGGGGTTGTGGCACGAGAACACGGGCTGAGGTGATAAGAATGGGGAAGCAGGTTGCCAACGCAAAGGAGAACTCACGAGGAGGTGTCCTCGGGCTGCGCGGTGTCGTCCGGTGGAGTCTTGGTGCTGTCTCGGTTGCTTCGAGTGGAACAGAAGAGAACCGACTCAATCTAGATATTTGGTGCATATGACAAGTGGGCCCCACATTCCCCCTTATCCCCTCTCAACAGCTCTCACATTTGACAAATGCTGGAAATCAAATGGTGGGAATTCAAATCTGAATTGTGTGTGGATATTTGGACAAGTTTCATCCAAATTCAAATGTATATTTGAATTCATTGTACATTTAGGTCTATTTGGAAAAATGGATGCAAATATCTTCAAAAATTTATGAGACTTTGCCTACCCCCTAATTTGGACCTAAGGAATTCAAATACGAAATCTGATCTTTGATTTGGCAGCTGCAAATGAGATTTTTAACACAACAGTTTGAAAATCCTTGTGTTACTCTCATTTGAATTTTTGAGTTGAACAATTTGTTCCAAAATCTGACTTTAGCTTTCTCACACATATGGGAACTTACCACCTTGGTTTTGGATCCCTCTTGGGTTCCAGGTTTTCAAATAAATATTTGAACTTGTGTGAAGAGAGCTCCCATGTGTATTATCACATGTGAAAAAGTTTAAACAAGTCCCATTTTTCATACATAGGAAACCAACTTGGTGCAAACAAGTGTTTCTTTGCATTCATATTTTGGGACCTTTACAGGTATGCCTCTACAATCCAGTTAACATGGTACATCGGTTTCCTGGCTCCCATATAGCAGTAAGCATCCGGTACACAACTCAATACTTGCTCATGGGTGCCGCACACGCATCGGTCCTTAACCGACACAGGCAGAGCTACTTGACCAAGACCTCATCTTGTCGTTGCCTAACCCTCCTGCCGGGTCTCATCTTTAGAAACATAATCTTTAGTTTGCCTCTTTCAACCACACCCATGTAATCCCGAACTATAGCTCGCGAGTAGATTCCAACTACTCGACTTCAACCGGATGTCGTAACCTATTTAGCATGGAAATCTTCTACAGCGGTGACACTTTTCTACCCTTGACTCCAGGGTTCATTTGGTCATGCATTTGGAGTATAAAACATTCCTGACCTAATGCACATACAAACTCTAAACCATAGTAGTGAACAAAGTAAAAAAAATTATAAAACAACTTGAATGCAAACCGGAGCTTGCCTTGGTTTTGCAGGTGATTAAGTATCTATTCAGTTAGTGAAGACCACTTGTGGCTTGATCACTCGCTTTCCTTCCTCTTTGATCTCCACTTCAATTGGTTCAAAATCTTCACGTAGATGCTACACGTTATGAATATGCATATGTGTTTAATTATAAAGCTTTTGCTATCCAGTTCTAATGACACGTTTAAAACTGGAACTCTGTTTAAGAATTTAAAATGACACTGGTGCTAGTGGTGTGGGTTTGGGTTAAGCAACATGATCAAGTGATAAGTGCATTTCATCACTTGTGTGTTACTCATCTAAAGATGTTAAACAGCACAGTATTATCCAAAGCTCCAATGGAGCTGAGAATTTTTATGTGAGTTCCTTGTCACAAGAATATCATCTGGACAAAAATTCAGAATTTTCCAATGAGTAGTTCACTCAGAACAATTCCCTAAGCATTTATGCAAAAAGGGATTAATTGTGAATAAATTTGCACTTTTATGCAAATACAAGTGAACCACAATTTCAAACCTAGCTCAGGGATCATGCATGAAGTTTCCTAGGAATTTTGAAACTAGGAATTGCCCAGAACTGAATTTCCAAGTTTTGGAAATTCTTTTGAATAGTTTCCGTATTCATTTGAACGCAGAAATTTGAAATCAGAATTCTCCTAACCAAATCAACATAAAAATGAGCTGAAATTTTACAGGAGCTAACTAACATACTAAATACTTTTCTGGCAAAATTTGAGGATTTTTGGATGAACCAAACTCCCTCTAAAATTCTTTTACTGAAAAGATTTAAAGAATTTTCCAGAATTTAATAATACTTTTCGTACAAATTGGGTTGCATATTTGGATAGAGGTTTTCAATCTGAATTCAACCCAATTTGAATCACTAATTTTGGAGCTTCCTACACAAAGATATGACTCTTCGAAGTTTAAACCGAACTAGAAAAAAATCTGGAAATGTTTAAACTCTATCGCGGGCCCCACATGTCAGTTCATCGCCTTCCTCACGCCAAACAGAGGGCAGCGGCGGCATGCTCCGGTGAGGGCCGCCAGAACCAACTTTCCGGCCAACTCCCAGCCTCCAACTTGCCGCCCCCCACTAATTTAGCGTGCTGAACTCGATAGCACGGTCTCCGGTGGCCAGCGACACCCGGAGAGGGGTGCGCGACGGGGCAGCTTGCCACTAGGGTTCCGGCGAGGTCAACTGAGTCCCATACTTCACCAAACTCTCGGATTTTTGTCTCTAGAGCACCAGTGGACAGTGTGGAAGCTAGTAATGGCCTCTAACATCGGTGAAACGGCCGACAACCGGGGGCTCCACGGTGACCCGAGGTGCTTTTGCACTGGCGGCTAAGAAAACGGCTAGAATTTCCTCATTTCTTGACGTTTTCGCTCGGTTCTTCTTCGAGGACAGCTGCTAGGATGTGTAGAAGGTGTGTGCAAGCTTGCTCGAGCTTTGGTGGACCGTGCAACTCGAATTTTGGGTAGACCAAGCCCTACCCGCATGCACTAGGTTTCGGGAACATGTGAAATTCTCCACACTCGGTCGATAATTCTCTATACGGATTGCAGCTACACGATCTAGGGAATATGGCGCACCTTTTTCTTGTGGGGAAGGGACGGCGAAGAGGACCGTAGCTCGCTGTCCACGGTGACCCGAGTTGAACTTCCGCCGGGGAGCTTCAGTTCTTTGCGCAAATTGTTGATTTGCGCGCCCCATGAGCTAGGAACGTCAGAATTGTAGGGCTAGCATGGTAGAGCACACATGGGCGCTGCCTTTCTGTGTGGCAAGCGTGAGCAACTGAGGCTCGGTTGGGGGCCGGTGATCGGGAGACGCTGAGCGACCGAGGCGGGTGTGCTTTCGCGGGAGCAGAACCCCGAGGGTGAGAGCGAGCTGGGAGAGGTGAAGTAACTCTGTTGCACTCGTGGTGGAGTGATCAGCACGAGTAAACTCGAGGGAAAACAGGAGGTGGCACCAGAGGACTCGGGAGTGGATTGCACCGGCGCTCTGTTCAGCTATTGCAGTCGGTGTGAGTGAGAAACAGATATTACCCAGTGACTTCAGTAGCAAGTTTGCCTATCTCAATGAAAACTGGGTCCCACTGCTCTTCCCTCTCCCAATATCTCCAATTTTTGGCACATGGCAACTTCAGTCATGAGGAGCTACAATTTGGAATCCAATTTGGAAAATTGACAAGATGTACTTCAGTTCCAAATTTGAATTCAAATTCTGTAGAAATTCGAAAGCCTATTTGATATACATATCAAAATACCTCCAAATTTTCTTAAAATCTGCCTTCCTCATAATTTGGACCTGAGGAATTCAAATAAGGATTCAAACTTTCAAATTAGCGGTTGCAATGGGGAGTTTTACAACCCCAGTTTGCATCCTTCATTTAAAAATGACCACCTTTGCACTTAAATGATCATTTGAATTCAAAGTGAACTTTAATTCATGTGCTTGCTCATGGCAACCTTCACATATTTAGGAAAGTTTTTGCAAGTCCCATTTCTTGAATTTAAACTCAACTTTATTCACCACTCAAGTTTTCCATTTACAAGTTTTGGGACTTTTACACTGGTTCGGCCGGTCTACAGTGTGGGAGGGAGCTCGGGTGAGCGGCGAAGTTTTGCGTGATGTTTCCGTACGAGTGAGCGACGAACAGTGGGCGAAATGATCTTTTGCCATCGGTGGCTGGAAATAAAACTCCGAGGACGTCGTCCAGCGACCAATTACCGAGAACAGGAGGTGGCAGCTCCTTCTTGCCGTGGCGTTCGCGCAGCAACGCACAAAAAACCGGGCAGCGCTCGGTGGAGTCGGTTCTCTCGGGTATGTGGCTGACAGGGGGCCCCACCATTTGAATTTTGTCCTCACAAATTCAATTTTTACACTGTTGTAAATTTGTGAGACCATCCTGCCCTCTGGAATTTGATCAATCTACCTGTCGGAGTGCGTGAGCTGCGACACTCCTTCCAGCCTGCTCGGAAGCAGCCCGCAAGGTTCTTTTTTCAGAGGGGGCTTGGCGCCCTACGCGACCTGGGCTCAAGGAAGCAGATGAACACCGAGATTTACGTGGTTCGGACTGCCGGAGAGTAATACCCTACGTCCATGGGAGTGCTTGTTCTATTGCTTGAGCGTGTTCGCTTGTACGTTGTGGGATCTGGAATGCGAACTCTTTGCAGTGTGGTCACCCCGGTCCTTTTATAGTTAAAGGCCGGGATGATTGCAATGAGGCTTGGGACCCGACAGGTGGCCCCAATGCTATGTGTACGCTATACATGATCTAGGGCTTTGTCCTCTAAGTCAAGTGGTCGACGGGGGAGTTAAGTCTCGCCGCCCAGCGTGTTGAGTGCTCCTGACCGCGTGTCAGGTGATGATGAAGGTGCAGTCTTGTCGCCGCATCTTATCGCCCTGCTTGGGCGGCTTCGTGCCGTTGGGCGGCACTGTACTGCTGTCGCGCCTTGTCGTCCTGTCTTGTCACCGTAATGGCGAACGAGCAGAGGAAGAGGTCGTGTGCAGTGCGCCATGCTTATGGGGAAGGTACGAGCCTTGAATGTTAAGCCTGACAGCGCACTTCCTTCTTAACTTCGTCGACCCACGGCCCACAATGGATCGTGGGGCACATGGTGGCTCTGGAGCTCTTATCGACGGGTTTGGTGCCAGGGGATACGTGGCAGCTCCAGAGCTCACCTCAGCGGGGAGGCTCGGACCGGAGCACAGGTCATGTGTCAGCACCGGAGCTGTCCTCAGCGGGGAGGTGGATCTGAGCCAGGTGACACGTGGCAGCTCCGGACCTCACCTCAGCAGGGAGACTCAGACCGGAGCCTAATGCACGTGTCAGCACCGGAGCTATCCTCAGCAGGGAGGTGGCTCGAAGCCAGGGGACACGTGACGGCCCCGGACCACACCTCAGCGGGAAGGCTCGAACCGGAGCCCAGGGCACATGTCAGCTCTGGTGCTGTCCTCAGCAGGGAGGTGGCTCGGAGCCAGGGGACACATGGAAGCCCCAGACCTCACCTCAGCGGGGAGGCTCGGACTGGAGTCCAGGGCACACGTTAGCTCCGGAGCTCAAGCGCACGTGGCAGCTCTAGGGCTGACCATGGGGCCAAGGGAACGTGGCTTTGCTGGGGCCCGTCTCAATGGAGAGGCGGGCCCAAGCTGTCTTTTTCTCACTACGCGGGAGTACCCGGTCTGCAGGGTACCGACAGTGGCCCCGGGCCAATCTCGGGGGAGGCATCGAGACCGTAGGTGGGGCCCCCATCTCTCCAGTGTGGTGTTTTGAACCTGTACTTTGGAAACCAAAGTGGTGGCGAGATTTTCGCATAGTGGATGTAAAAGTCCAAGAAAGGGACTTGCAAAAGTGTTCATTTCATCACGTCACCCCACCACAGTTCATTGGGTGGATAGCTCTTGAACATTTGAGAAGAACAAGTAAACACCATCAAGCGGGTGATTAGAGGGGAAAGCCCTAACTTAAAAAAAAAATAGGAGTCATACACATAAACACGAAAGGTTGAGCTCACCCCTAGACCTTAAATATTCTTGGGAAGGCTCAGGCCAAATTTCATGCAAATCCAATAATTTTTTAGACACTTTTGGAGACATTTGAAAAAGGGGCCAATTTGAATGCAAATTCAAATTGCAGCCATTTTCATCACTTGAATTCAAAAGTTGACTTCATATTCAAACTCAGCACATTTTCTGAGTTAGTCTACCAATTTTCATCCTCATTGGAGTTCATCTTGTCAGGAGCTAAATTTGCATTAATTCAAACTGAATTTGAATTTCAAATTCAAATGGGCAGCAAATTTAGCCCAAACCAATTTCAGTTGAGGAAATCAAATTCAAACCATAACTTTATGGCTAAGTCTTTCATTCAATTGTGAGTAGCTGGGATCTTTTCAGTGAAAACAGAAATGAAAAACAGAAAAGAATTAGAGGGGAGGGACCCACTTGTCAGTAGCCTTCACACTGAAGTCTTCTCGGCTTGATCTTTCGCTCGACCGAAGAGAGTGTGCGTGCCAGCTCTTCAGCGCCAGCGTCCGACCGCCCCGGTGGAGTGCCACCTCCTGCTCGAGGGAAACGCCGAGTGCAGCACGTGATCAGCACGCTGGGCCACGTGAATCTTCACTTCCTTCTCCACCGTATCCCTCGCGCACCGAAGCCCAAACTCGCACCAGCGCCGACCCCCTCTGCTCCCCGGCGTCTGAGAGCTAGAAGCCATTTCGTGCCCGATGAGCTACACGAAAAAGGTCCACTCCAAGGTGCTTAACACGCTCGTGCCGACCGCTCCTTCTCTCATGCCTCGCCGGGATAGAATTCGTCCTGTTATCCATTCAGTGTTCAAAGAACCGCGTAGTTCAAAACTTTGAAATTTGTAATGGTTAGTTCACCACAGAGGATTCTGAGCTACACATACGTTCTGCACCTGTCCACGGCCACCTAGGATCAAAAACCGGCGAAAACCATAGACTAGGGTTGCTGTTCTTCGAAATTTTCCGATCACCGCCGTTTTCTCCCTAGGTCGACGGTGAGGTCCTAGTTGCGGCCGTTTTCATGAGGATCAGTGCTCATATCCGTGATCAGCATGTCTCAGCGGAGCTCTCTGTCACACCCGGTTTCTCTGAAGAACAACCGAGTGAATATCACATGTATGCCAGGATCATTTTCTCATACATGTGATGACAAATAGTGAAGCATCATTTATTACAAGCCAGGTGTCGAATATAGATAAGTCTTACATAGCATACGTCTCGATGGACGATAATAAGTTCATGACATATAAATAAAACAGCAGCGGAATATAAATCTTGTGGGCTCCGTCACAGGCGTTGCCCGGGGGACTCCGTGAACCTAGAATCCTTATTCGGGTCCGAAGTCTTGGTCATTGAACACCACATCATCCCCTTGACCTGAGCAGCAATTTAAACCAACAAATATGCAAGTTTGAGTACCGTTGGTACTCAGCAAGTGTGGGAAAGTTATGTCATGTATGGCTAGAGCAAGGAGAGGTTAGACTCATGGTTAAAGCACTACGCAATTATTACCTATCACCTTAGCTTATTAAGCACCTACATTACTACACAGGTGAAATGGATCCCAATCCCTCAACCCATCATCATCATCATCAAGTAAACATAATCTCATCTCCAATGTTAAGCTTCCCGCTTAACATCCACAACTTCCCAATTCATAAATCTCTAATCATGAATAAGTCCAAGCCGCTCTTGACCGTGAGAACGGCTGTCATGACATTTTTGACTCTGCAGAGTTTGCACCACTGTACCCACATGTAGTGATTTCATCCCCCGTTGCCGGGTGGACTAAAAGAACCTCCATTATGCCAGTGGCCGCGAACCACATTCACACTTCCCAGGTGTGTAGCCAGGAGATCACTACGAGGCCTTTACAAAGGGATTCCTGACGAGCGTGGGCCCACTGAGGTTTCACCCCCTAACAGCATACAAGAGGCTCCAACTTCGCTGCAGTGGCCCCCTCTTGAGCCTTGCGGTTCATATGGTAGTCCAGCTGACACCTATTCCCCGCACCATCCAACACACCCATACTACGCCGGGATACACCTAATTAATTGGCCAGGCTGCCCCATCTCAGCATGTGGTTGGCACGGTAGAGCCAGGTTACATGCTCCATGAACCGGTCCTTAGGATCCAGGCAAGTACTAAACACAAACCCGAGTCTCGTGCTCCCAGCACCAACCAAATCATCCAACTTGCCTCGATCCCTACCTCTACATAACTCATAATATCTCATTCAAGAGTAAGATAAATAAAATTGATGATCCCATATCCCAATTATCCCAATTCTAAGCATGGCTAAGCATAAGCATATAAATAAATGACATGATAAAATAAATCCCAACCCAAGCTACAAGGAAACAAGGTAATGCAATTCTAGGGAAACCTCCTAGCATGGGTTTCATATTTCAATTGACAATGCAAATAATTCTATCTACACATCCTAGCATAGGATCAAAATGGTCAAGGACACTTGCCTTCTTCCTGCTGCTCTAGGAATGGAATGTCTTGGTCTTGGAAGGGGAGAACTTGCTCTGGGGCAGGTTCTACTCGTGCCAATACACATAGCAAAAGAAAACAACAATCCATAAGACATAGTTCACACTTTCACTTCATACAAACCACACATTCACACCTATGAAAGGCATTCACATTTCTAACTTTTGTGGTTACTCTATACATGTTTGTACATTATATATGGATTTCCAATTTGAACAAATTCTTTATATTCAATTAATACACTTCTTAGCTACCAAGTTTGCATGAAAGGTAATTTCCTACTCCAAATAGGTTTTCAGATCTTCTACCAAATCTTAAACTGAAGTTTTTGGATTTGGAGACTTCATTTACCATTTTCTAATTATGCATAATTATTTTCCTATATTTTTCAGATTTATTTTCTATGCCTAAAAGTGAGTTTTAATGTTAAATGGTAGGACATATATTCTAAACAGAATAGTTTCTGATCTAAAATATTAAATAATATATTGTTGAACTTCTCCTCTGATGTGAACTAATTTAAATTTATTTTATCAGTTTTCAGAATTATTTCCTAGCCTAAAAATGTGTTTCTATAACTAATAAATATGAACAGCAATTAGATAGATTCATTTCAGCCTAAAATCTATTTCTAACTCATTCTAAAGTTTTCCAAGCACTAGAAGAGTTTAAATTTGAATTTGCAATGTGTTTGCCTTACCTTTTTAAATTTAAGTCCTAGTCACATATTCAATTTTCTGATTTTAATCTCATATAGGGTCAAAAAGGTAAATCCACACTACTGCAGGGTCTAATTTATTATTTCTTAAATTTCCAGGGGTCTAACTACACATAACAGAGGAGTTTTCCTAATTTTTATTAAGTCCAGGTGCTAAAACCGATTTTTAAATGAATTTACACGAATTTCTGAAGTTCCGGGGGCTAGATCAGAAGTTTCAGGGGCTAGCTCGTGTTTTCCGAGATCCCCAGGGGGTATGACGTAAGAATCCCGGCCTTTATAACGCGGGGCTGATGTGGATCGTCCGATTTAAAATAGACGGCTCAGATTAGATTGCCGAACCGGTACGCATGGGTTTTAATTCTACCGTGCGATTTAAAATAGACGGCTCTCATGGGGTCACGTCGCCCTGGCCGGAGCCAGCCCGCGCTGCCCGGCAGCGCGCGGCGGCGGGAGGCGGCGATCTCGCCGGAGATCTTCGGGTTTTCGTCTATACTTCCTAAAACTTGGATTTCATGGCATAGAACGGTAGAGGGGAGGTCGGGGATCTCACCTCGGGGTTTTTCTTGAGCTCGGAGGCCCTGGAAGGCGGTCGGCGGCGAGGTCCGAGATGAAATAGCGGCGGTGCTCGCTGGAGCTGTGTCTAGAGCGCAAAACACCGGATTTCCTTCACCTGCGAGATTCCTCGGAGGCGGTGGAACATGATCAGCGCGTTAGATCAGGAAATCCGAGCGAGGATCGAAGGAAAATAACGGTAGAAGCTTCGGTTCCCAGCGGGAGGAAAAACAGCCGATCGGGGGGGAAAACATGGCGATGTCGACGTTTATATAGGCGAGGGGGGGCGGCGGTCTGTTGGGATCGAGTTGGAGTCGTCCGGGACCGGGAGTCGGGCTGGGGGCGCGGGTTTCCGGAGTTGGTTGCGATCGGGCGCGAGGAAGAGTCCGGCCGTTGGGGCGCACCGGAGGTAGGAGATGACAAGCAGGCCCCACGTGTCAGTGAGAGGGAGAGAGGGCGCGCTGTCGTGGGCTGGCGCGACGGAGGGAAGAATAGTGGGGCGGCTGGCGGGTTTCGGCCCACTGGCCGGTTGGGTTTTCTTTTTTTTTCCTTTTCTTTTCTGTTTTGATTTGAATTTGAATTCCAATTTGAATTTGAATTTCCGCACCACATGCAATACGTCCAAAAATTTTTCAATTCCCCTCTTAACAGATTTTGGGGTGTTACAGCTCTAACCCCCTTAATAGAAATTTCGTCCTCGAGATTGGTGGTTCTAGGAAAACAATTTCGGAAACTGTGCTTAAGCTCGTCTTCTCGCTCCCATGTGGCTTCCTCTTCCGAGTGATGCTTCCACTGCACCTTGCACATCCGGATTCTTTTATTTTTTGTGAGGTGTTCCATTATCTCCAAAATCTTGACCGGTTGCTCGGCATAAGACAGATCCTCTCGTACGTCAACCTCATTCATGGGTAACATCTCTTTAGGCATCCTTAGACATTTCTTGGGCTGTGACACATGGAATACATCGTGCACATCCGATAGGCGAGCCGGTAACTCAAGTTGATATGCCACTTCGCCTTTCCTCTCTAGGATCTGAAAGAGTCCGATGTATCGAGGTGATAACTTCCCTTTCACCTTGAACCAACGAAGTCCTCGGATAGGGGACACCTTGAGATAAACATAGTCCCCTACGTTGAAAATGAATCTCTTCTCCGTACATCGGCATAGCTCTTTTGTCGTGTTTGTGCTATCCTCAAGTTGTTGCGGATTTCCGTCACTTTCGCCTCGGCTTCTTGTAGTACTTCGGGCCCAAACACTTTACTTTCCCCTGTTTGGTTCCAAAATAGTGGAGTTCTGCACTTCCTCCCATACAAAGCCTCAAATGGTGACATCTTCATACTATCCTCATAGCTGTTGTTATAGGAGAACTCCGCATATGGTAAGTTCTTATCCCAACTCCTATTGTTCTTGAGCGCACACGCTCTTAACATATCCTCAAGGATCTGATTGGTTTTTTCTGTCTGCCCGTCAGTCTGGGGGTGATAGGCAGAACTAAAATTTAGATGAGTTCCCATGGTTTCATGTAACTTCTGCCAGAACCTTGAGGTGAAATGTGTCCCTTGATCTGACACAATCTTCTTTGGCACTCCATAGAAACACACTATTCTTGACATGTACAATTCTGCCAATTTGGATCTGCTGTAGCTTTCTTTCACGGGGATGAAATGAGCTACCTTGGTTATCCCGTCGATGATGACCCATATCGAATCATATCCAGATTGTGTTCTGGGTAGTCCCACTATGAAGTCCATACCTATTTCTTCCCATTTCCATTCAGGCACTTTGAGTGGTTTGTGGCGGACCGGAATCCGCTCATCCAGGATCGCAGAGGGTGGTGCCGCGCGATGCGACACCCGACAGCACACGTCATAAGAACACAATATATTACATGGGAAAAACAGCTGAAACTGTACAAACAAGTACAAACTTCAGTTACAATTATTGTTCTATTACACAGCGGAAGACTACACTATACAACTCACGCCCGCCTATTTAGCAAAAGTCGGTTGCCCAGCCCTAGGGCAACCCACACTAGCTGCACGTCTCAGCTCAGCGCGGCGTGTACGGCTCCCACTCAGCCGTGGTCCCCGACGGAGGGTAACCCTCGCCGGTGGACTCGTACTCCGAGTCCGTGGGTGGCTCCTCACCTGAAAAACACTTAAGCAGCAACCGTGAGCACGAAGGCTCAGCAAGGCTTAACCGACTCACCTAAGCATGAAACTCTACATGAGGGGTACAAGGGACATAGGATAGTAACTTTTCAGCAAAACGACACGCCTACAAGTTCATCCTTAGTTCATCTTTTAGCAACAAGTTAACAGTTCATGAAATCTGAAATTTAGTAAGCAGTATTTGGTGGCACACATGTAGCAATACAATTATATCAATCAGCATCATTGAATCGACATATTTCATCCATTAGTCTACGTTACGACGCAGTGAACAAGCAGTACTCGTCACCGCGAGGGACGGCGAATCGACTCGATATACACCTGCAGGGAAAACCCAAAGAGCACGTCACGTACGCCCACCCGTGGAGCTGCACAGCACGCTCACTCGATGTCGTACGGGACAACCTTTCACCCAACAGCCCAAACGTCGAACCGGTCGCACCGAAACGAGCAGGAGGTTCCCCACACGGAGCATCTCTCTATGCCCGTTGGCAGATTTCCACCTTGCTGCCCTCAACCTACACCTATAAATCGGTGTGCTATGCCTCGACGCCCGGAGGTTTAGGCTACATCGGTTTATCGGGGCCCATATATCCGATATGCCTTCGGTACGTTCAATACTTGTTCAGCAGGGCCGCACACGGATCGGTCCTCAATCGACACGGGCAGGGCTGCGCACACAAGACTCTCTCTTGCTGCGCCCTAGCCCCTGCCTAGTCTCATTTTCATTACTAAAGTGATCTCACATCACTCAACCGAACCCGTGTGTCCCAATGCCTATCTCGCGAGTAGATTCCAACTACTCGACTTGTACCGAAGTCCTATGACTCATTAAGCATAGCCTGTCTACTCGAGGTCCTTGACACTACCCTCACTCTTTTAGGAAACTTTGGTTATGCAAGTGGGGTTTCATTCATCCTATACCTAATGCACATACATACTTCATATGACACATGTAAACAAAGTAAGATTTATAAAAGGGTTAATGCAAACCGGGGCTTGCCTTGTTGCTGCTGGTCAGGAGTTAGTTCTTCGTCCGGAAGGAGGAAGTCCAGCACTTCCGGAGTCTCTTCTTCAACGGCTACACGTTAATGAAATACTACATGTTAATTTATATGCAAAAGTGAGTCTAGAGTAAGACTTCTACTATTAGTTCTAATAACCAGCCTCTAATACCTGGAACTTTGTTTAAGAATTTAAATATGAACTGGTGTTGGTGGTTTGGCTTGGACTTAATCACATGGTCAAATGCTAAGTGGTTTTCCCCTTTTTCATTTTAATCCCTTAAGTGGGTAAACAGGACAGGGGTGATCTAGAGCTCCAATGGAGCTGAGAATTTTTGTGTGAGTTCCTTGTCACAAGCAAACTCTCTGGACCAAACCTTAGCACTTTTCATGTAATGGTTTGCTCAGAATAATTCTCTTGGCAAATCAGCAAGGAAGAATTAATTCTGAGGTAATACCCCTGTTCATGCTCAACTTAATGAACTACAATTTATATTATAGCTCATAGAGTTTGCATGAATTTTCCTAGCATTTTTGGAGTCAGGGTTTGCCCAGAATTGAATTTCCAAGTTTTGGAAATTCTCTGAAAATGTTTCTGCATTCAAATGAACACAGCACCTTCAAATTTGAATTGCTCTGACCAAATCAACTCCAAATGGTCTGAAACTTTTACAGGGGTTTACTAATGTCCTAAAGAACATTCTGCCAAAATTTGGGAATTTTTGGATGAACCAAACTCCCTCTAAAATTCTTTTGCTGAAAAGCTTTAAAGAATTTTCCAGAATTAATTAATGGGTTTCATACAAATTGGGTTGTATCTCTGGACAGAGCTAGGCAAGATGAATCCAACCCAATTTGAATCACTAAATTTGGAGCTTCCTAGCAAAAGTTATGGGGTTCTAAAGTTTGCACTAAAACTGGAAATTCCAGAAATGTTTAAATCCTGCGGGTGGGTCCACGTACACGTGTCGACCGCTGGATCCGAGCCACACGGGGCCACAGACTCCTTCCCGCGCGGCCGCACTGGATCCCGGACCACAGAGAATCCCACCCCTTTATTTCCAGCCGCTGACGCGTGGGGCCTACCCCTTCGTCCTCCTCCGGCCACCCGCGCGACCCCGCCGCCAAGCTCGCCGGAGCTCTCGCCGGAGACGGGTTCCGGTCCTCGGAGCTTGCTGAATCTCGCCGCCAGTGCCTATCTCGGCCTGAGGAACACGGTGGTGCACTCCCCAGAACTTGACAACCACCGGAACAGTGCTCCCAACGGCAACAGCGGCCGGGAGCTCACCGGCGACGTCTAACTCGGCATCCCACGCACCTTTTTCGATGCGGTTTGCTCGGGGAGCTCCGCTGACACCTGCTGGTCACGGACATGGACACCGATCCTCGTGAAAACGGCGGTAACTATGACCTCACCGGCGACCTAGGCCGGATATCGGCTGTGCTTCAGAAAACTTCAAAGAACCGTCAACCTAGCCCACGGTTTTTACTGGTTTTTGATCCTAGGTGGTCGTGGCCGTGTATAGAGCGTGTGCATGACTCGGTTTGCCCAGTGATGAGCTAACCCCCACGAATTTTGGGATTTTGTGGGAGCTCGGTCTCAAGACACCCGAAGCTTTCCCGGCGAAATACTCCCTCGACAGCCCATGAAATGAAGAACGGTAGGGACTAGAAGAGTCAGCACCTTAAGGCGGTCCTTTCTTGTATGGCTCGTCGGGCACGAGCGCGCCTGTGCTGGCCGGACGCCGGCGATCAGAAAGGGCGGCGTTACTGTGCTCGCGCGGAAACGAGGAAGGAACTCGGTAGGGGGGGGTTCTCGTTTGGAAAGCAGGAGGAAGGCGGCGTGGGCTGTGCGCTGGCCTTTAAGCCGCGGTTTGGCACTGTGAGGTGGCCGATCGCTGCCTCGGTGGCTCGCCGCCGTTCACTGTCTCGCGCGCGAAGTCGGGGTCGGCTGCAGCAACCGACTGCCCCTCCAGTGTGCCACTGACCTGTGGGCCTCCCCCTTTCTCCTTTTCCCCTAATATTTCTTTTCTGTTTTTGTTAATTATCCCACCAGCTACTCACAATTTAATGTGAGACTTAGCTCCCAAGTCTTTGTTTGAATTTGGATTCTCAAATTCAAACTTTGTTTGGTCAAGTTTACTTCATATTCAAACTGAAATTCAAATTCAGTTTTGAATTCTAGCAAATTTAACTCTTGACAAGATGAGCTCCAATGGGGCTGGAAATTGGTGGGTTTACTCAGAAAAATGTGCTGAGTGTAGATATGGAGCTAACTTTTGAATTTGGATGATGAAAGTTGCTGCAATTTGAATTTACACTCAAATTGGCCTCTTTTTGAAATAACTCAAAAGTTCCTCAAAAAGTGTTGAATTTGCATGAGCTTTGGACTGAACCTTCCCAAGACTTTTTAAATTCTAGGGGTGAGCTCAACCTCTCATGTTTAAGTGTAGAAACCATACATTGTGAAAGTGAAGGCTTTCCCTTCTAATCACTCCTTTGATAGAGGCCACTTGCTCTTCACAATATGTCACAATCTACACACAACAAAACTGTTGTGTTGTGAGGTGCATAAAAGTTTTTGCAAGTCCCTTTTCTTGGGCTTTTACATCCCTCCCCCCTTAAAAGAATCTCGTCCCGAGATTATAAAAGAAGAGATAGCAATGTAATAGGGACTTACCCGTGTTGAGAAGTCATGAACTCCGGGTAATTTGAGCGAAGGAACTCCTCGCTCTCCCACGTCGCTTCTTCGGCGGTGTGGTTGCTCCAGAGTATTTTGTAGAACCACAACGTTTTGCTGCGTGTGGTTCTGGCTTTCTCATCAAGAATTCCCACCGGATATTCATTATATGTTAGATCCGGCTTCAGCTCGCCGATGTCTTCGGTAGGAACAGCAGTTGTATGCTTCAAGCATTTCCGCAGTTGCGAAACATGGAAAATATCATGGACACCAGCCAGAGATGCCGGTAGCTCCAATCGATACGCTGCTGGTCCACACTTCTCGGTGATAGCGTAGGGTCCAATGAAACGGGGAGCGAGCTTCCCCTTCACACCGAATCGGTGCACGCCCTTCATTGGAGACACGCGGAGGTACACGTGTTCCCCAACGTCAAAGTGCAACGGCCTACGCCTCTTATCAGCGTAGCTCTTCTGTCGGGATTGAGCGGCCTTCAAATTGGCTCGAATTGTCCGAACGCGCTCTTCGGCGTCGTTCACCACATCGACTCCGAATGTGACCCTTTCACCGGACTCGCACCAATTTAATGGGGTGCGGCATTTACGACCGTAGAGAGCTTCGTAAGGTGCCATCTTGATACTTGCCTGATAACCGTTGTTGTACGAGAATTCCGCCAATGGTAGGTGATCATCCCAGTTCCTACCATGGTGGATGGCACATGCTCTCAACATGTCTTCCAGGACTTGATTCACCCTTTCTGTCTGACCATCGGTCTGAGGGTGATAGGCGGAGCTCCTGATCAACTTAGTACCCAATGCAGCGTGTAGCTGCTCCCAAAAGCGAGATACAAATAATGCACCTCGATCTGAGACAATGGTCTTGGGTACCCCGTATAGGCATAGAATCTTCGCTATGTATAGCTCCGCATATTTGCCGGCCTTGTAACGTGTATTCACCGGAATGAAGTGAGCCGTCTTGGTTAACCGATCAACGATTACCCATATGGAATCATGCTTGTTGGCTGTTAGGGGTAATCCCACAATGAAATCCATGCTCACATCTTCCCATTTCCATGCCGGGATCTTCAGGGGTTGCAGCAGCCCTGATTTCTTCATATGGTCAGCTTTCACTCGTCTACACGTATCGCACTCGGATACGTACTTAGCTACCTCCCGCTTCATCCGCGTCCACCAAAATTTCTTTTTCAAATCTTGGTACATTTTGTTGCTGCCCGGATGAATGGAGTATTTAGACAAGTGAGCTTCATCGAGGATCTTTTTCCTCAACTCCATATCCCGGGGTACGACTATGCGGTCATTGAACCACAGCGTCCCCTCCCCATCTTTCCGGAAACATTTAATTTCTCCAATGTCTATCCGTCTCCGGAGATGTGCCATGCCTTTATCCGTTTTCTGAGCTGCAATGATGTCCTCCCTAATAGTAGGGATGAGGGCAAGGTTGTACAGCGATCCATAAGGAACCAAGTATAGACTTGGCTCTTCCTCCTCCACCGGTGTAATGGTGAGGTGATGGACATGCGATTTCCGACTCAGCGCGTCGGCAACCACATTCGCCTTGCCGGGGTGGTAATGGATCTCAATCTCATAATCTTTGATCAGTTCTAACCACCTCCTCTGCCTCATGTTCAGCTCCTTCTGGGTGAAAATGTATTTCAAGCTCTTGTGGTCGGTGTAGAGATGCACCAAGTTCCCCAGGAGATAGTGCCTCCACATTTTCAGCGCCAACACCACGGCAGCAAGTTCAAGATCGTGAGTCGGGTAGTGCTGCTCATGGTTCCGAAGTTGGCGTGAGCCATAAGCGACCACACGTCCTTCCTGCATCAACACGCAGCCCAGCCCAATACCGGACGCGTCACAATACACGTCGAAGGGCTTTGTTGTATCCGGCTGAGCTAACACCGGGGCTGTGGTGAGATGCTTCACCAATGTTCGGAACGCTCCTTCACACGCCGTGTTCCAAACATATTTTGTCCCTTTCTTCAGCAACTCTGTCATCGGCTTTGCGAGCTTGGAGAAACTTGGAATGAATCTCCGGTAGTATCCCGCTAACCCGAGGAAGCTTCTGACTTCATGAACTGAAGTGGGAGCTTTCCATTTCAACACTTGCTCTATTTTACTTGGGTCAACCGCAATGCCTTCAGCTGAGATGATATGTCCCAAGAATGGCACTTGGCTGATCCAAAATTCGCATTTGCTGAACTTGGCGTAGAGCTTGTGGTCTCGCAATCGCTGAAGAACGATCCGTAAGTGTTCGGCATGTTCGGCTTCTGTCTTGGAGTAAACCAAGATATCGTCGATGAACACTACCACGAACTTGTCCAGCTCCGGCATGAACACCGAGTTCATGAGATACATGAAATGGGCTGGAGCATTTGTGAGACCAAAGGACATGACGAGATATTCGTATAAGCCGTATCTCGTCGAGAACGCCGTCTTCGGGATATCCTCCGCCCGGATCTTGATTTGGTGATATCCAGAGCGAAGGTCCATCTTTGAGAATACACTTGCCCCCACAAGTTGATCAAACAAGATGTCAATACGGGGCAGTGGGTACTTATTCTTGATGGTGACGGCGTTGAGCGGCCGGTAATCCACACACAGCCTCAGGGTCTCATCCTTCTTCTTCACGAATAGCGCCGAGCATCCCCAAGGCGAGGAACTCGGCCTAATGAAACCCTTGCTCAACAGATCATTGAGCTGTTCTTTCAGTTCCGCCAGCTCATTTGGAGCCATCTTGTATGGTCTCCGTGATATGGGCGTAGTCCCGGGTGCAAGTTCAATCTTGAACTCGACATCCCGCTCAGGTGGCATGCCCGGAAGATCATCCGGGAACACATCAGGATACTCCCGGACTACGGGGATGTCTTCTAACTTGAGAACTTCAGCATTATTAATTGCTAAAACTTCCCGGACTGGCGTGTCTAACATCATGGAATGCGGACGGTGGAATGGAGAATTTAAGTGGACCGTCCGTGTCCGAGTCTCTAGGACAGCGCCATGGTATTGCAGCCATGACATCCCTAAGATTGCATCAATCTTTTGTCCCATAAGGATTATCAAGGTGGTAGGATATAGTTTCCCACCTAAGCACAGAGGTGCCTTTGGAATCATCATATTAGCTGAAATCTTCCCCCCCGGTGAGCATATCATATAAGTGCAGTCGGTTGGGAAGACTTGCAATTGATGTTTAGCCACATAGGATGCACTTATAAAGCTGTGGGTTGCACCCGAATCAAATAATATGACTATGGCTTGATGGTTGAGAGTAAACGTACCCGCCAGCACGTTGTCTCCCTCTGGGGCGTCCTCATTGTCGAGGTTGCGGACGCCTCCAGTCCGCTGACCAACCTTCTTCACCGGAGGTCGGCCTCGAGCACCGCCCTGGAGCTGGGCTTGCCCGCTGCTCTGCTGCCCCTGGGGACAGTCCTTCGCAAAGTGGCCCGCTTGGCCACACGTGAAGCAGGTGAAACGGGGCGGTCCCCCGCTGATCGGTGGACGGAAACCTGGGGCGCGTTGTGGCGGTGGAAACGCCCGGGGTACCGTCTGCTGCTGCTGCTGTCTTGGTGGTGGCATCGGCGGACGGAACGGAGGTGCCTGAAAGGGACGTCCCCCGAACCGTTGCGGTCGCGCCGGTGGTTGCCACTGCTGCCCGGATGGTGTCCGATACACCATACGGTACTTCTGGGGAGCGCCACTCCCACCGCTGCTAGGTGGAGCGCTACGCTTCCTCTGCTCAGCTGCTAACTCCCGCTGAGCGTCCTCTTGCATGATGGCGGCATTGACTAGATCGTTGAATGTGCCGCGGTTCCATTGTACGAGGTGGGTCTTCATTTCGGGATGTAACCCCCGATAGAAGTGCTCCCTCTTCTTCTCCTCCGTGGAGATGTAGTCTGACGCATACTGCGCCAGATGGTTGAAGGCACGGGAGTAGTCGTGGGCACTCCTCCCGCCCTGCTTCAGTTCCAAAAATTCTTGGAACTTTCTCTTCATTATTCCGGGAGGAATGTGATAGGCGCGGAACGCCTCCCGGAACTCTTGCCATTCCACGGCATGGCCAGCCGGACGTGAGGCGACATAATTCGCCCACCACGCACCAGCGGCACCGTGGAGCTGCTGTGCTGCGAACAGCGTCTTCTGCCGCTCCGTACACTGGAGCAGCCCGAACTTGGACTCGATAGTCCGCAGCCAGTTGTCCGCCTCCAGTGGTTCTTCAGCTTCGGTGAACACTGGAGGGTGCGTACTCATGAAATCCGAGTACGACACTTCGCGGGGCTCACGAGGCCCTCGCTCTTGACGTCCTCCCGCCTGGGACGTATTCTGCACGATCGTGCGGAGCAGGTCGGTCTGCTCCTCACGACCTCCCACCAATGCTGCTATCACATCCGCTAGAGTAAGCGGAGGCGGCGGTGGTGGCTGCTGCTGCGGGGTGCTGTCGTAGGCCGGTGGCTGGGAGTCATCGCCTCCACCTTGGCTAGAGCCACCAACCTCGTGCGTGGTCCTAGTACGAACCATCTGCAACCATACGACATTAACCATCAGTCCCGCAACATTTTGCATGCAGTCCGATAGAACTGGGCGGAAAAACATTATGACAACAAAACATGCGAAATATCTCGTAAGCAGATAATGTAATAACTTTGCACAAGCTACACCATTACCAGACCAAACACAAGTTAGTTTAATCCAACTTGATGAACCCCCTCTTTGGAAGCTCACCATAACTGGGTTTGGTCTCTACGAGACATTATTATTGCGTTGTCATCACGTATAACACCCTTAGGGTACAACACCCTTTTCAATGAGTTCAACTGTCATTCTTCTGTCAGAATGACCAGTTGCTACCTATTCCAAGTTTTGATCTGGTTCTGGGCATTTTCATGACTCAAGTTGAATACCAAAGTTCAAGTTAACTTCAGTATCTTTCCAACGAGTACTCATTTGCCCCCAGATCAGCTTTGATTAAAAAGTTATGTTAATTCCAAGTTAGCAGAATTTCTGGAAGAATTTTAACAGCACCTCCCTTGGAAGTGG
The DNA here is from genome assembly GCA_030760725.1 of Neostapfia colusana. Taxonomy (NCBI): domain Eukaryota; kingdom Viridiplantae; phylum Streptophyta; class Magnoliopsida; order Poales; family Poaceae; genus Neostapfia; species Neostapfia colusana. The sequence goes on along the minus strand of JASWHV010000013.1, from coordinate 38,346,980 downwards.
CTGTTTCCAATCCTGATTTCCACTAAATTCTGTGCTGAAACTTCAGAAACTTTGAATTGCAAAGATGTCAAACATCTTCTACCCTTTCTAAGGATGGATTATATGACAATTTTAGATTTTTCTACTGGGAGTTATATTTGAAAAACAGATCAGTTCAGAGGATGTTTTACTCTGCCCTGGTTCTGGACAGTTTACATTCCTCTGGGATTTCAGCCATCTTAAGGCGAGTTTCAGCTCTGGAAGTCTACAACAAAGTTGTAGAGGACTTGAATACCTTCCCAAAACTATATAGCACACCTCCCTGGGCTAAAAGACCTGTGAGTTAGGCCCTGTTGAGGATCAGCAAACGTGCTGCCCAAAACAGAGCACTCTGTTTTTCAGTCTCTTTTGGAACTACACTCATCACCATCCCATTCTTATACCCAACCAGGGTCCTAACTGTTGAACCTATAGATTTTAATTCTTTGTCATCATTATACTCATGCATATGCCTACCATATCTCGGTACTACGTTCCTCACAAAAGAAAATCCTACCCGGATCATACCGGCATATACGTCTCAAATGTGGCACTAAACGGTCTCTCGCACACGTTTTCTACACGGATACATACGTGGTTAGTACCTGCAGAAAACCACACAATAATGGTGCACTCAATGGTTATTCATTTCAGGCAGTTCCATATTTGAAAGTAAATACAAACGCCCGTATCATTGTCATACGGCCGTCCTTGAGTTAGGTCACGTCTCAAGGTACGTGATCGTGTTTCAACACCACACGACGGGGAACCCGAGTATGTCATGAACGGGTCGTCACGGTTGGGAATGTTATCAACCCAACAGATACCACCTACTGCCCTGCAGGGCACGCCGATGGCAAGCGCTGCGTATGTCCTCCTGGGCTATTTCCAGACGAACACACTCTCGCGTTACTGACCACGCGATGGGGTCTCCACTTACTTGCCTAATGCACGCTAGGGATCAGCGTTTTATATGAACTCAGGGACATGAAGAGTCCAAGAGCTTCATATTGACATCTCACACCAAGCTGTGAGATCAATCCCTGAACCACGTTCCTCGTCAGGGAGAGCTAACCGAAATTGAACCGCTTTCGGTGGCGTTCCTTACCATACTTACCAGAGCGTAGGTGCGTCGTTACATAATTGAAATTCAGAATTATAACACATAAGTTAGTCTTTGCCACTTTAAGTAACTAGGCTAATATAGTCCTTACTTGGGCAACTACCGATTCCTCACCGTATACCTAAGTTTTTTCCCATAATGCAGTCCTTAAGTACTGTGCTATCCCCACTGCAGCTCTGATACCAGGCTGTGGCGGACCGGAATCCGCTCATCCAGGATCGCAGAGGGTGGTGCCGCGCGATGCGACACCCGACAGCACACGTCATAAGAACACAATATATTACATGGGAAAAACAGCTGAAACTGTACAAACAAGTACAAACTTCAGTTACAATTATTGTTCTATTACACAGCGGAAGACTACACTATACAACTCACGCCCGCCTATTTAGCAAAAGTCGGTTGCCCAGCCCTAGGGCAACCCACACTAGCTGCACGTCTCAGCTCAGCGCGGCGTGTACGGCTCCCACTCAGCCGTGGTCCCCGACGGAGGGTAACCCTCGCCGGTGGACTCGTACTCCGAGTCCGTGGGTGGCTCCTCACCTGAAAAACACTTAAGCAGCAACCGTGAGCACGAAGGCTCAGCAAGGCTTAACCGACTCACCTAAGCATGAAACTCTACATGAGGGGTACAAGGGACATAGGATAGTAACTTTTCAGCAAAACGACACGCCTACAAGTTCATCCTTAGTTCATCTTTTAGCAACAAGTTAACAGTTCATGAAATCTGAAATTTAGTAAGCAGTATTTGGTGGCACACATGTAGCAATACAATTATATCAATCAGCATCATTGAATCGACATATTTCATCCATTAGTCTACGTTACGACGCAGTGAACAAGCAGTACTCGTCACCGCGAGGGACGGCGAATCGACTCGATATACACCTGCAGGGAAAACCCAAAGAGCACGTCACGTACGCCCACCCGTGGAGCTGCACAGCACGCTCACTCGATGTCGTACGGGACAACCTTTCACCCAACAGCCCAAACGTCGAACCGGTCGCACCGAAACGAGCAGGAGGTTCCCCACACGGAGCATCTCTCTATGCCCGTTGGCAGATTTCCACCTTGCTGCCCTCAACCTACACCTATAAATCGGTGTGCTATGCCTCGACGCCCGGAGGTTTAGGCTACATCGGTTTATCGGGGCCCATATATCCGATATGCCTTCGGTACGTTCAATACTTGTTCAGCAGGGCCGCACACGGATCGGTCCTCAATCGACACGGGCAGGGCTGCGCACACAAGACTCTCTCTTGCTGCGCCCTAGCCGCCTAGTCTCATTTTCATTACTAAAGTGATCTCACATCACTCAACCGAACCCGTGTGTCCCAATGCCTATCTCGCGAGTAGATTCCAACTACTCGACTTGTACCGAAGTCCTATGACTCATTAAGCATAGCCTGTCTACTCGAGGTCCTTGACACTACCCTCACTCTTTTAGGAAACTTTGGTTATGCAAGTGGGGTTTCATTCATCCTATACCTAATGCACATACATACTTCATATGACACATGTAAACAAAGTAAGATTTATAAAAGGGTTAATGCAAACCGGGGCTTGCCTTGTTGCTGCTGGTCAGGAGTTAGTTCTTCGTCCGGAAGGAGGAAGTCCAGCACTTCCGGAGTCTCTTCTTCAACGGCTACACGTTAATGAAATACTACATGTTAATTTATATGCAAAAGTGAGTCTAGAGTAAGACTTCTACTATTAGTTCTAATAACCAGCCTCTAATACCTGGAACTTTGTTTAAGAATTTAAATATGAACTGGTGTTGGTGGTTTGGCTTGGACTTAATCACATGGTCAAATGCTAAGTGGTTTTCCCCTTTTTCATTTTAATCCCTTAAGTGGGTAAACAGGACAGGGGTGATCTAGAGCTCCAATGGAGCTGAGAATTTTTGTGTGAGTTCCTTGTCACAAGCAAACTCTCTGGACCAAACCTTAGCACTTTTCATGTAATGGTTTGCTCAGAATAATTCTCTTGGCAAATCAGCAAGGAAGAATTAATTCTGAGGTAATACCCCTGTTCATGCTCAACTTAATGAACTACAATTTATATTATAGCTCATAGAGTTTGCATGAATTTTCCTAGCATTTTTGGAGTCAGGGTTTGCCCAGAATTGAATTTCCAAGTTTTGGAAATTCTCTGAAAATGTTTCTGCATTCAAATGAACACAGCACCTTCAAATTTGAATTGCTCTGACCAAATCAACTCCAAATGGTCTGAAACTTTTACAGGGGTTTACTAATGTCCTAAAGAACATTCTGCCAAAATTTGGGAATTTTTGGATGAACCAAACTCCCTCTAAAATTCTTTTGCTGAAAAGCTTTAAAGAATTTTCCAGAATTAATTAATGGGTTTCATACAAATTGGGTTGTATCTCTGGACAGATCTAGGCAAGATGAATCCAACCCAATTTGAATCACTAAATTTGGAGCTTCCTAGCAAAAGTTATGGGGTTCTAAAGTTTGCACTAAAACTGGAAATTCCAGAAATGTTTAAATCCTGCGGGTGGGTCCACGTACACGTGTCGACCGCTGGATCCGAGCCACACGGGGCCACAGACTCCTTCCCGCGCGGCCGCACTGGATCCCGGACCACAGAGAATCCCACCCCTTTATTTCCAGCCGCTGACGCGTGGGGCCTACCCCTTCGTCCTCCTCCGGCCACCCGCGCGACCCCGCCGCCAAGCTCGCCGGAGCTCTCGCCGGAGACGGGTTCCGGTCCTCGGAGCTTGCTGAATCTCGCCGCCAGTGCCTATCTCGGCCTGAGGAACACGGTGGTGCACTCCCCAGAACTTGACAACCACCGGAACAGTGCTCCCAACGGCAACAGCGGCCGGGAGCTCACCGGCGACGTCTAACTCGGCATCCCACGCACCTTTTTCGATGCGGTTTGCTCGGGGAGCTCCGCTGACACCTGCTGGTCACGGACATGGACACCGATCCTCGTGAAAACGGCGGTAACTATGACCTCACCGGCGACCTAGGCCGGATATCGGCTGTGCTTCAGAAAACTTCAAAGAACCGTCAACCTAGCCCACGGTTTTTACTGGTTTTTGATCCTAGGTGGTCGTGGCCGTGTATAGAGCGTGTGCATGACTCGGTTTGCCCAGTGATGAGCTAACCCCCACGAATTTTGGGATTTTGTGGGAGCTCGGTCTCAAGACACCCGAAGCTTTCCCGGCGAAATACTCCCTCGACAGCCCATGAAATGAAGAACGGTAGGGACTAGAAGAGTCAGCACCTTAAGGCGGTCCTTTCTTGTATGGCTCGTCGGGCACGAGCGCGCCTGTGCTGGCCGGACGCCGGCGATCAGAAAGGGCGGCGTTACTGTGCTCGCGCGGAAACGAGGAAGGAACTCGGTAGGGGGGGGGTTCTCGTTTGGAAAGCAGGAGGAAGGCGGCGTGGGCTGTGCGCTGGCCTTTAAGCCGCGGTTTGGCACTGTGAGGTGGCCGATCGCTGCCTCGGTGGCTCGCCGCCGTTCACTGTCTCGCGCGCGAAGTCGGGGTCGGCTGCAGCAACCGACTGCCCCTCCAGTGTGCCACTGACCTGTGGGCCTCCCCCTTTCTCCTTTTCCCCTAATATTTCTTTTCTGTTTTTGTTAATTATCCCACCAGCTACTCACAATTTAATGTGAGACTTAGCTCCCAAGTCTTTGTTTGAATTTGGATTCTCAAATTCAAACTTTGTTTGGTCAAGTTTACTTCATATTCAAATTGAAATTCAAATTCAGTTTTGAATTCTAGCAAATTTAACTCTTGACAAGATGAGCTCCAATGGGGCTGGAAATTGGTGGGTTTACTCAGAAAAATGTGCTGAGTGTAGATATGGAGCTAACTTTTGAATTTGGATGATGAAAGTTGCTGCAATTTGAATTTACACTCAAATTGGCCTCTTTTTGAAATAACTCAAAAGTGCCTCAAAAAGTGTTGAATTTGCATGAGCTTTGGACTGAACCTTCCCAAGACTTTTTAAATTCTAGGGGTGAGCTCAACCTCTCATGTTTAAGTGTAGAAACCATACATTGTGAAAGTGAAGGCTTTCCCTTCTAATCACTCCTTTGATAGAGGCCACTTGCTCTTCACAATATGTCACAATCTACACACAACAAAACTGTTGTGTTGTGAGGTGCATAAAAGTTTTTGCAAGTCCCTTTTCTTGGGCTTTTACATGGTTGCAATAATCCCGCGGGTCGTTGATGTTCTGCTTTCACCAACTGACATGTGTCACATAGGGCAACATGTTCCGCGACATCTTGCTTCATGCCATACCACCAATATCTGCTCTTGAGGTCATGATACATCTTCGTACTTCCAGGATGAATGGAATAGTCAGAATCATTAGCCTCCTTCAAAATCAATTCACGGATCTCCTTCACTTCAGGCACACAGATTCTTTTCCCGTGCCATACCGTACCTTGTTCATCCTCTCTAAACCCAGGGGCTTTATTATCCTTGATGAGTTCTCTAATCTCTTGTATTTTCTCATCATTCTTCTGACCGTTGCGTATATCTTGCTCTAATGTGGAGTCCACTTCCATGGCGATGGCTTCACCACTATTCACCAGACATAGATTGAGTTTTATAACCTCTTCCTTCAATTCTGTAGGCATGTCCTTCAAGCTCAACCTATTGACCTGCACCTTCCAGCTTAAAGCATCTGCCACGACGTTCGCTTTCCCAGGATGGTAGTTGATGCCCACATCAAAGTCGTTGATTAGCTCTAACCATCTCCTTTGTTTGAGGTTGAGATCTGGCTGTGTGAAAATATACTTTAAGCTCTTATGATCCGTATATATCTCTGTCCTCTTCCCCATCAAGTAATGCCGCCAAATCTTCAACGCGTGCAATACTGCAGCTAGCTATAGGTCATGTGTAGGATAGTTCTTCTCGTGTTTTCGGAGCTGCCGGGACGCATAAGCCACGCCATGCCCCTCTTGCATGAGAACGCATCCCAACCCGTTTCTAGAGGCATCGCAGTACACCGAAAAGTTCTTCTGCATATCTGGCATAACTAGCACTGGGGCTGTTGTCAATCTTTTCTTCAGTTCTTGAAAACTCGTCTCGCACTGCGGTGTCCATGTGAATGTGATTCCCTTCTCTAACAATTTGGTGAGGGGTCTCAAAATCTTGGAGAAACCCTCAATAAACCGTCGATAATACCCAGCCAATCCTAAGAAGCTTCGAACTTCCCCGACATTCTCAGGGGTCTTCCACTTCTGTACATCCTCGATCTTGGTGGGATCTACGGAGATTCCTCCCTCTGAGATTATATGTTCTAAGAAGGGAACTCTCTTCAACCAAAATTCACACTTGCTCAGCTTGGCATATAGTTGGTGTTCTCTCAGCTTTTGCAACACCAACTTTAAATGTCCCTCATGTTCTTCTTCATCTTTGGAGAAGACGAGAATGTCATCAATGAAAACCACCACAAATTTGTCCAGATATTCCATGAATACCTTGTTCATGACATGAAGTATGCCGGGGCATTAGTTAGCCCGAAAGGCATGATGGTGTATTCATACAGCCCGTAACGAAATACGAAAGCTGTCTTTGGAATGTCGGTTTGTCTTATCTTAAGTTGGTGGTATCCCGACCTGAGATCAATTTTTGAGAACACACAAGCTCCCCTCAACTGATCAAACAAGTCTTCAATGCGGGGTAATGGGTACTTGTTCTTGATGGTTACTTCATTCAACGCACGGTAGTCTACGCATAACTTTTGGGTCCCGTCCTTCCTGGGCACGAATATCACTAGGGCTCCCCATGGTGAGGAACTAGGACGAATGTACCCCTTCTTTGTCAATTCTCTTAAATGTTCCTTGAGTTCTTCCAGCTGTTTGGAGTCCATCCGATACGGTCTCTTGTATATTGGAGCTGTTCCAGGCACTAGCTCAATCGCGAATTCCACTTCATGATCGGGGGGCATACCTGGTAACTCCTCTGGAAAACATCTGGATATTCCCTGATGATCCTGATCTCCTTCACTTCCACCTCAACTTGATTGAGTTTAATGTCCCTCCTAAGCTCTTGTATGGTTATGAACTTTACTCTTGTGCCACTAGGGTCAGTTAGTTCCACCATTCTTGTCGAACAATGGATGATTCCTTTATGTTTGGTCAACCAATCCATACCCAAAATAATATCTATCCCTTGTGAATCTATCACTATGAGGTTGGCAGTAAATACTACCCCATTAATGTCTAGATTCACCTTGGGACACACTTGTCTTGTCCTTATCTCTCCCCCTGGAGAGTTTACTGCTAGCATATGGTTCATTTGAGTTGTTGCTAGATCATGCTTCATAACAAACCCTTGAGCAATGAACGAGTGGGTAGCACTAGAATAAAACAACAGGGTTGCAATGTGTAAATTGGCAGGAAACTTACCAATTACCACGTCAGGTGCCTCTTGCGCTTCCTCCATGGTCACGTGGTTCACCCGTCCTCGCATCACATTCTGCTGTTGTGGCTGCATGGGCTTCTTCTTTGGGCACTTATGGGCGCAGTGCCCCACTTCACCACAGTTGAAGCATTGCACCCCAACCTTAGGTGCCTGGCCTTTGTTGTCTCGGGGTTGGTTCGGTGGTCCTTGTACTGCTGGTCGAGGTTGATATGTGGGGCGAGCCTGCTGTACAAACTGACGTTGTGGCTTGCTGGTGCTGACGGAGGCCAGAAATTCGGGTTGTACCCTCTCGGTGCTGAGTAGGGTACCACAACACGGCTCGTCTGCCCTGCGGGTGGCTGCATCAGTCGTGGGCGTGTGTTGCTACCCGAGGATTTGTGTGACCATCCCGCCTTCCTCTTGTTTTAATTTTCCAAGGCCTTCAGCTTCCTCTCCACAACAAATGCTCTGTCTACCATTTTTTGGAAGCTTTCATACTCGTTGGAGGACATTGCACATTGCATCTCCGCAGTAAGTCCTTCCACAAAGCAGTCCTGTTTCTGCTCATCAGTTTCGATGTCCCATGGTGCATAATGGGATAGTTGGGTGAACTTAGTGAGGTATTTCCTCACAGTCATGTTTCCTTGCTGCAGTCCCAAGAATTCCTTCCTCTTGTTTTTGAGTTCACCCCTTGGTATGTAATGGTTGCGGAAACTGCGCTTGAACTCTTCCCAAGTAATGTTCCCGGGGTCATGGTGGGCTGCCACGTAGGCGGTCCACCAATCAGCAGCAGGTCCATGCAATTGGTGAGAGGCAAACAACACCCTCTCATACCCTTGGCAGTGTATGATCCTCATCTTGCTCTCAACGGTCTTTAGCCAGTCATCTGCCTCCAGAGGTTCAGCAGCACTTGCAAACTTTGGAGGTTGAGTTCCTAGAAACTCACTCAACCTTGGTTGGCGTGGTGCAGCTTGTGAGGGTGGAGCTTGGTGCAAGTTGGCCACCACTTGAGTTAGGCTCCGGATGAGCTGATTCTGATTTTCAAGCATCTGGTGGATAGGATCAGCTCCTTCACGGCGACCACCCCTGTCCTGTCCTCCAGAAAGATGAGGGTTGCCGGCCTCATCGTTGTTGTTGGCGGGGTTGGCACCACGACCATTTCCTCTTCCGGCCATCTATCATGATCAACCAAATGTCAATTTAAAGCATTACTTATTAACTTCCCAATTTGCTTGTTTAAACTTAAACTTTTGAGGCCTTATTATATTTACATTTTCTGAGGGTTTCACGTCTCACGTGAAAATAAATGCACTCTTAATTCATAGGGGTTCACACATCAAAGCAAAACAACCTGAAGACGAGGTTGTGGACAAATGCCCATGGCTTCCACAACTCACGTCACACACCAAACATTAACACACCATTAACTAAGGTATTGACTCGACTACTCGATAACCTGCTGAACTAAGGGAAAGGACTCTACATGACTCGTATCACTGAGCTGGCTCCTCGGGGTCTTCCTCATTATTGCGGCTGCCCTCTGACTCCGCTTTGGGTGGGGAAGATGCTGGTGGAGAAGTGCGGCGACGCCTGCTCGCCCGGCGGTCTAGGGAGTCAGGAGTCCATGTGTCATTCATGGTGACACACAGTTCATTCCCATGTCCTCTTTCTCTTGCCCTCAAGCTGGCTCGAAGCAACGCCTCAGTCTCCTTCAGGGTGTCACGAACATTCTGGAGCTCCTGCTGGCACTCCTGCTGTCGAGTGCTAAGCATAGCAGCATCCTCCAAGCACAGGTCCATGTGCTCATGGGAAGTCCCCTGCTGCACTGGCGGATACTTGTACTCCGCTGTACCACTCTCACGCTGGAGGACATACATGTACTCAGTCCTCTCAGGTGGCGACGTTAGAAATAACTCTGGCAGGTGATGGCCTCCCAGGTGACATCCTTCTCGGCATCGACCTGTGTCGCTCGACAAGCTGGAGAGCGGTGGATCTTGAGCAGCTGATTTTCATGGATAATCCTCATTTCTGAACTCCATTGTTCCCGCTTCTCACGGATGGTCCGGGTGGAGCTGTAGTGTATGATCAGCTTGCCCGTATTGCCGGCGGCGTGGAGCATACGCCGAAGACGGTGTAACAAGCCTCCTACTGCCAATCCGTAGGGGTGGTACGTCACCAGACGGTTCTCCTTTCTCAAGGCAAGGGCAACTACCAGAACTCTCCCTCCGGTGGACTTGCGGGCGGTGCGGATCATGCGAACCATCTAACACATAAAGCATTTAAAATTGAGTTAGATAAGAGTTAAATAAAAATGGTATTTTGAATAAAAGTTGGGGTAATATGAATAAAATGACCCCATTAAATAACACTTTCAACCCACACCTTTGTAAAATAGTTTTTAAGAAAATAGGGTCCTTAAATACGTCCATTTCTTCCTAGGTCCACGTTCCTACGGGCAACCGTGGCTCTGATGCCACTTCTGTCACACCCGGTTTCTCCGAAGAACAACCGAGTGAATATCACATGTATGCCAGGATTATTTTCTCATACATGTGATGACAAATAGTGAAGCATCATTTATTACAAGCCAGGTGTCGAATATAGATAAGTCTTACATAGCATACGTCTCGATGGACGATAATAAGTTCATGACATATAAATAAAACAGCAGAGGAATATAAATCTTGTGGGCTCCGTCACAGGCGTTGCCCGGGGGACTCCGTGAACCTAGAATCCTTCTTCGGGTCCGAAGTCTTGGTCATTGAACACCACATCATCCCCTTGACCTGAGCAGCAATTTAAACCAACAAATATGCAAGTTTGAGTACCGTTGGTACTCAGCAAGTGTGGGAAAGTTATGTCATGCATGGCCAGAGCAAGGAGAGGTTAGACTCATAGTTAAAGCACTACGCAATTATTACCTATCACCTTAGCTTATTAAGCACCTACATTACTACACAGGTGAAATGGATCCCAATCCCTCAACCCATCATCATCATCAAGTAAACATAATCTCATCTCCAATGTTAAGCTTCCCGCTTAACATCCTCAACTTCCCAATTCAAAAATCTCTAATCATGAATAAGTCCAAGCTGCTCTTGACCGTGAGCACGGCTATCATGACAGTTTTGACTCTGCAGAGTTTGCACCACTATACCCACATGTAGTGATTTCATCCCCCGTTGCCGGGTGGACTAAAAGAACCTCCATTATACCAGTGGCCGCGAACCACATTCACACTTCCCAGGTGTGTAGCCAGGAGATCACTACGAGGCCTTTACAAAGGGATTCCCGACGAGCGTGGGCCCACTGAGGTTTCACCCCTAACAGCATACAAGAGGCTCCAACCCCGCTGCAGTTGCCCCCTCTTGAGCCTTGCGGTTCATATGGTAGTCCAGCTGACACCTATTCCCCGCACCATCCAACACACCCATACTACGCCGGGGATACACCTAATTAATTGGCCAAGCTGCCCCATCTCAGCATGTGGTTGGCACGGTAAAGCCAGGTTACATGCTCCATGAACCGGTCCTTAGGATCCAGGCAAGTACTAAACACAAACCCGAGTCTCGTGCTCCCAGCACCAACCAAATCATCCAACTTTCCTCGATCCCTACCTCTACATAACTCATAATATCTCATTCAAGAGTAAGATAAATAAACTTGATGATCTCATATCCCAATTATCCCATTCTAAGCATGGCTAAGCATAAGCATATAAATAAATGACATGATAAAATAAATCCCAACCCAAGCTACAAGGAAACAAGGTAATGCAATTCTAGGGAAACTTCCTAGCATGGGTTTCATATTTCAATTGACAATGCAAATAATTCTATCTACACATCCTAGCATAGGATCAAAGTGGTCAAGGACACTTGCCTTCTTCCTGCTGCTCTGGGAATGGAATGTCTTGGTCTTGGAAGGGGAGAACTTGCTCTGGGGCAGGTTCTATGCCAATACACATAGCAAAAGAAAACAACAATCCATAAGACATAGTTCACACTTTCACTTCATACAAACCACACATTCACACCTATGAAAGGCATTCACATTTCTAAGTGTTGTGGTTACTCTATATGTGTTGGTTTTTGGCTACATGCACTTTTAAACATGTGTATATGATTTCTAACTTTTGTATTCAGATTTCTGTTTGCAAACTATATATAAATTTCCAATTTGAACAAATTCTTTATATTCAATTAATACACTTCTTAGCTACCAAGTTTGCATGAAAGGTAATTTCCTACTCCAAATAGGTTTTCAGATCTTCTACCAAATCTTAAACTGAAGTTTTTGGATTTGAGACTTCGTTTATCATTTTCTAATTATGCATACTTATTTTCCTATATTTTTCAGATTTATTTTCTATGCCTAAAAGTGAGTTTCAATATTAAATAGTAGGACATATCTTCTAAACAGAATAGGTTCTGATCTAAAATATTAAATAATATATTGTTGAACTTCTCCTCTGATGTGAACTAATTTAAATTTATTTTATCTGTTTTCAGAATTATTTCCTAGCCTAAAAATGTGTTTCTATAACTAATAAATATGAACAGCAATTAGATAGATTCATTTCAGCCTAAAATCTATTTCTAACTCATTCTAAAGTTTTCCAAGCACTAGGAGAGTTTAAATTTGAATTTGCAATGTGTTTGCCTTACCTTTTTAAATTTAAGTGCTAGTCACATATTCAATTTTCTGATTTTAATCTCATATAGGGTCAAAAAGGTAAATCCACACTACTGCAGGGTCTAATTTATTATTTCTTAAATTTCCAGGGGTCTAACTACACATAACAGAGGGGTTTTCCTAATTTTTATTAAGTCCAGGGGCTAAAACCGATTTTTAAATGAATTTACACGAATTTCTGAAGTTCCAGGGGCTAGATAAAAAGTTTCCGGGGCTAGCTCGTGTTTTCCGAGATCCCCAGGGGGTAGCACGTAAGAATCCCAGCCTTTATAACGTGGGGCTGATGTGGATCATCCGATTTAAAATGGACGGCTCAGATTAGATCGCCGAACCGGTACGCGTGGGTTTTAATTCTACCGTACGATTTAAAATAGACGGCTCTCAAGGAGCCACGTCGCCCTGGCCGGAACCAGCCCGCTCTGCCCGGCGGCGCGCGGCGGCGGGAGGCGGCGATCTCGCCGGAGATCTTCGGGTTTTCGTCTATACTTCCTAAAACTTGGATTTCATGGCATAGAACGGTAGAGGGGAGGTCGGGGATCTCACCTCAGGGTTTTTCTTGAGCTCGGAGTCCCTGGAAGGCGGTCGGCGGCGAGGTCCGAGATGAAATAGCGGCGGTGCTCGCCGGAGCTGTGTCTAGAGCGCAAAACACCGGATTTCCTTCACCTGCGAGATTCCCCGGAGGCGGTGGAACATGATCAGCGCGTTAGATCAGGAAATCCGAGCGAGGATCGAAGGAAAACGGCGGTAGAAGCTTTGGTTCTCACTGGAAGGAAAAACAGCCGATCGGGGGGGGGGGGACAGGGCGATGTCGACGTTTATATAGGCTAGGGGGGCAGCGGTCTGTTGGGATCGAGTTGGAGTCATCCGGGACCGGGAGTCGGGCTGGGGGCGCGGGTTTCCGGAGTTGGTTGCGATCGGGCGCGAGGAAGAGTCCGGCCGTTGGGGCGCGCCGGAGGTAGGAGATGACACGCGGGCCCCACGTGTCAGTGAGAGGGAGAGAGGGCGCGCGGTCGTGGGCTGGTGCGAGGAGAGAAGAATAGTGGGTTTCGGCCCACTGGCCGGTTGGGTTTTCTTTTTCTTTTTCTTTTTCATTTTCTTTTCTGTTTTGATTTGAATTTGAATTCCAATTTGAATTTGAATTTCTGCACCACATGCAATACGTCCAAAATTTTTTAAATTACCCTCTTAACAGATTTTAGGGTGTTACACTCTCCGAGCAAACCGCGTCAAAAAAGGTGTAGAGAACACCGAGTTTGACGTCGCCGATGAGCTCCCGGCCGCTGTCACCGTCGCGAGCACTGTTCCGGCCATCGCCGAGCTCCGTTGAGTGCACAAACGTGTTCCTCAGGCGGAAATGTGCACAGGCAGCGAGTTTCGTCGAAGGTCGGGCAGCAGAACGCCCGGCGGCAAGCTCTCCGGCGAAGGTGGCGGCGGTGAGCCGCGGGAGCGCGAGGTAGACGAAGCTTTGCAGGCCCCACGTGTCGGCCTCTGTTAAAACAGCGCTGGATCTATTGCGGCGCTGGGATTTCGAATGACTACGCAGGAGACTATGAGGACCCCTGTGTGGTTTGGCTGTGGTGCTGACACGTAGCCCGGGGACCCCACCAGCCAGTTTAAACTTTTATTTGAATTTCAGAATTTGGTTCAAACTTCAACTAGCTATAACTTCTGCTAGGAAGCTCCAAATTCAGTGAACCAAATTTTGTTGGATTCATATTTTTTATTACTTTCCAGCAAAACAAATTTCAGCTCATGAAACGTTAGTTTTCCAGAATTAATTCCCTAAAGTTTAAACTGCTGGGAATTTTATCTGGAGAATTACTTTATGAAAAAATTTGAAATTTGGCTGGGAGGTTCATTGGAAAATCCTTGAGTCACAGGAAAAATTTCAGACCCATCCAAGTTAATTTAGTTTCCCTAATGGTATGATTAAATGAACTGCCCTGAGAAAATAGAAAAATGTACAGAAACATTTTTCAGATTTTCTCAAAGCTTGATTAGGGCATAACTTCATCTAGAATTCTTCAAATGTCATTAAACCAATTCCATTAGAACCATTTCAAATTCTAGTTTCCAGAAAGTAATGGTTGGAGCCATGAAAATCCCTGGAAATCCTTAGAGGCTCTACTAATGACCAAATAGGCTTTTATTTGTACAGAGCTCAAATGAACTTTGTTTCAAATGAAACTTGGTCAAGACTCTGGATAGAACCCTACCAAGCCACCATAAAAATTTCAGGGCCAAAGGGGAGGTCTAGTTAAAGTTATGTTATTTACATATTTAGTTTCAAACTTTGCATTTAAATTGACATATAGTATATCGCTTACGTGTAGTCGCTGAAGGCGAGGAAACTCCGGAAGTGCTGGAATTTCATTTTCCCGACGAAGCCCTAACATGTGACCAGCAGCAACAAGGCATGCCCCTGTTTGCATCAACCAATTTTACAAAGTTTTGCTTATGTATATTTAGTATGTGGTATGTATGTGCAATAGGTATAGGATGGATGAAACCCAAGTGCATAGCCAGATTATTTCCCCAAGAGTGAGGGTAGTGTATAAGTCCTCGAGTAGTAGACGCTTTGCTTAATGTTCATAGAACTTCGGTACAAGTCGAGTAGTTGGAATCTACTCGTGAGTTTAGGAGTCGGGACACACGGGATTGGTTCGAGTGACGTGAGATCATTTTAGTAAGAAAATAAGACTAGGCAGGGGCTAGTGCGCAGCAAGAGGAAGTCTTGTGGGCGCAGCCCTGTCCGTGTTGATTGAGGACCGATCCATATGCGGCCCCGCTGAGCAAGTTTGAATGTACCAAAGGCATATCGGATATATGGGGACCGATAAACCGATGTAACCTATACCTCCGGGTGTCGAGGCATAACGCACCAATTTATAGGTGTAGGTTGAGGGAAGCAAGGTGGAAATCCGCTAACGGGCATAGAGAAATGCTCCATGTAGGGAACCTCCTGTCTGTTTGGGTGCGACCGGTTCGACATTTGGGCTGTTGGGTGAAAGGTTGTCCCGTACGACATCGAGTGAGCGTGATGTGCAGCTCCACGGGTGGGCGTACGTGACGTGCTATTCGGGTATCCCTGCAGGTGTATATCGAATCGATTCGCCGTTCCTTGCGGTTATGAGTACCGCTTGTTCACTGTGTCGTGACGTAGGTTAATATATGACATGGTATGATTCAATATTGCTGATATGATTAAATTGTATTGATACATGTGTGCCACCAAATATTGCTCACTAAATTTCAGATTTCATGAACTGTTATCTTGTGGCTAAAAGATGAATTAAGGATGAACTTGTAGGCGTGCCGTTTGCTGCAATACGCCATCCTATATTGTTATGACTTGCATATAGAGTTTCATGTGTAGGTGAGTCGGTTAAGCCTTGCTGAGCCATCGTGCTCACAGTTGCTGCTATGAGTGTTTTTCAGGTGAATACTACCCCACGGACTCGGGTTACGAGTCCACTGGTGAGGCTACCCTCCATCGGGGACCACGGCTGAGTGGGAGCCGTACACGCCACGCTGACCTGAGGAGTGCAGCTAGTGTGGGTTGTCCCTAGGGCGGGGCAACCGACTTTTTCTAGATAGATGGGTGTGAGTTGTAGAAACATAGCTTCCGCTTTTGTAATCCAGATACTAGTTTGTAACTGAAGTCTTGTATTAGTTTGTACATATTCAGTTGGTTTTCTATGTAATACAATATCGTTCTTATGATGTGTGCTGTCGGGTGTCGCATCGTGCGGCACCACCCTCTGAGATCCTGGATGAGCGGATTGTAAGGGCCTAAGTTTTTGGCACATATTCAAGTGTTCATCGCCACACACACACTTCATTTGAAGAAAGTTGATGAACACATTTGAAGAGCAAGTAACCACCATCAACATGCTCATTAGAGAATAAACTTACAAAATGCAAAAGTGGCATTTCCCACATGCATCATCTAAGGGCTGAGCATATAAAAAACTCCTACACCTTGATAGGAATGTCCATGCCAAGTTTCACCTAAATTCAAAACCATTTTGAAGTCCTTTTGGGTATAGCTAGAAAGAGGGTGGTTTGAACTCAAATTCAAATTCAAACTGTTTTCATCCCATGAATTTAAAAGTGGGAGGCATATTCTTACTCAGCACATTTTTGTGAGCTCACACACCAATTTCCACTCCATTTGGAGTTGATCTTGACATGAGCTAAGTTTAGCAAATTTAAACTTTATTTGAAATTCAAACTGCATATGTGCTGAAATTTAGTCAAACACAAACCAATTTGAATTCTATCCCATTCAAATAGCCAGGGGTAGATAATTCAAATGACTGAGGTTAATTTGGTCCCTACTGTTTAGAGCAGTGGGGAAAAGTTAATTTCAGAGGTTAAAACCCGGGTGGGACCCACTTGTCAGCCTCAGTAGCAAAAACAACCGACTGAAGCCCGAGCTCGGTTACTCGCGCGCAAGCCAGCAGCCGCCACAGCGAGGGATCGATCGGGACAGCAGCTGCTTGCCGCCCCGACCCGCTGAACCGCCTCGCGGGCTTATTATCCCCGCAGCCGACCTGATCGGAGGCAGAACAGCTCGCTTCTCTGTTCCCTCGTGCAAGAAAATCAGCTCTTGCCGCTGCCCTCTCGGTTGATCAGAAAAGCCCGTGATCACAGCCGCTCCACTCCCTCCAAGCTGCAAAACGGTACGAGAGGATCCCCTTCTCCTTCCCCGTTGCTGGAAACTGGCTGAACTCGGTTGATCTCGCCCCTACCGAGGGTTCTTTTCGGTGACCTAAGTCCGCCGCACTTCGGGCTCCCGTGGACAGTCCAAACGGGAGGGTGTTACGCCCAAGCTAAGGTGTCCCTGGACGCGTTAGGGACCGGTGCTGCTCACCCCCGAGCCACAGCCCAAGTGCTTGATCGCCGGCGACGAATTTCCATTTTCCCTTTCACTCGGTGCATACCGACCTTCGGGTGCGGCTCCGCCGAATTCACACCCCAGAAAGGTTTAGAGAGTCTCAATCCATTCCTACACCAATTAGACTTAGTGGCGCACAAGTTGCTTTCACAACCTCTAGCATGAGGACCCCTGTACACGGCGTATTTCAAAGCTTGCCAACGGCGTCTCATGCGGGAAGCATCGGACACACGGTGAGAGCCTACTTCGGACCTCTCCCGAGCTGCGCCGAGCCCATGCCGAGCTTCCTTAGGGACCACTGATGCTTTCCAGCCTTTTTCTAGGTCGGTTAGGGTGCTAGGAAGGTCGGCCGACACAGCCGAAGTCCTTCTGCAGCCGCCGCTCGTCGCCGACTATGTGCCGGTGATTTTCATGACGAGCTGAGCCCAGCATCATGTTCCCCGGGTGGATTTAGGCAGAGGCGGCCAGAATCATGGAGTTTGGCGCACCACAGAGGCCACCGGCGAGCTCTCCGGCGAGGTGTCGCGGCGGCCGAGCGCGGGAGGCTGGAGGTAGACAAAGCCCCTGGCCCCACGCGTCAGCGGCAGATATTTTAAAACCGAGATCTGCTGTGGCACGGATCGGGTGCGGCTGCGCGCGAAGGAATCCGTAGCCCCGTGTGTCGACCGATGAGGAGCTGACACGTAGCCCCGGTCCCACGCGCAGCGGTTTAATTTTTTTCCCGTTTTTCAGATTTTGTTCAAACTTCAAACCCACATAACTTTGGCTAGGAAACTCCAAATCAAGTGAAACAAATTTTGTTGGATTCAGCTCTCGGAGTACTTTACAGCAAATCAAGTCTCACTTCATGAAAATCCATATTTCTCCAGAATTAAATATTCAAAATTTAAACTGTTTAGAATTTTAACTGGAGAACCCTTTGGAAGAAAATTCTGAAATTCTGCTGGGATGTTCACAAAAATATCCCTGAGCTACCATAAAAATTTCAGATCCAGTTGAGCTCATTTGATTCACCTAATGGGGTGATTAATGAAACTGTTCCAGAGCAAATGGAAAATGTTCAGAAACATTTTCAGAATTTCTCTGAAATTGTTTAGCTCATATCTTTAGCTAGGAAACTTCAAATTAAGTGAGACCAACTCCGTTAGAACACTATAAAAATCTAGTTTTCAGAAAGTCATGGCTTGCTCCATGAAAACCCCTAGAACACCCTAGGAGCTCAAATTAAGGTCAAGTGCATAATTATTTGTGGAGAGCTCAAATGGGCTTTGCTGCAAATGAAACTTGGCCAAGTCTCTGTTTAGGTTGTAACCAAACCACAATAAAAATTTCAGAGTTATTAGGTCTGTCTAGTGAGACTTATAATCTTCATAAGTTTAAATTCAATTCAAATGCATTTAAATTAATATATACACTTGTTATCTCATTGTAGTCGCTAAGGTTGAGGAGGAACCCGAAGTCTTAGAATTTGTTACTCCGGAAGAGCAGCTATCCTACAACCAAGAGAAGCAAGGCAAGCTCCGGTTTGCATTAACCTTTTTATAAATTTTTATTGTTTTGAGAACTTACTTCGAGTACCATTTCTTCATGCATTCGAGTCTTGTTTGAAAATCCAAATGCATAGCCAAGAAAACCTTGGGTTGGGATTAGGATTGAAACCCCGTTTAGCTACTGCAATGCTAAGATAGTGTAGGATTCGGTACAAGTCGAGTAGTTGGAACTACTCACGAGAATAGGCTAGGGGCACTCGACTCGGGTATAGATAGAAAATGAAACACATGGCAAGAAAAATGAGATCGAGTGGAGAGTAAGGGCAGCAGGACTTTGGGGCTTGGGTGCTATAGCTCCGCTTGTGTCGATTGAGGACCGAGCCGTGTGCGGGCCTGTTGAACAAGCTAGAACAGTACCGAAGACCTACCGGCTATATGGGAACCGAGAAACCGATGTAACTCGGGTAGCTGGGTGTTGAGGCATAGCTGGTCGTTCAGAGGGTAGGTTGAGAGCTCGAGGTATAAATCGGCTGGCGGCACTGTGGATGCACGCGCAGAGACCTCTTGCTCGGGTCAATTGGACCAGTTCAACATTTGGCTAACGGGTGAAAGGTGGTTGCGTACGGCGTCCGTGATGGTTGCTGTAGGCAACATCGAGTACAGGGGTATGTGACGGGTTATTCGGGTAACCCTGCAGGTGTAAATCAATTATAATCGCCGTCCCTCGCGGTCAGTGAGTACCACTTGTTCACTGTACCATGACGTAGAAAGAACAGGCTAGATACATGTTAAAATGTTGCTGATTGAAAGATGGACTTTGATTGTTAATGATTTGCCGTAGTCTAGAGCTAACTAAAGTTCTTTTCAACTTTGGGCAAAGTACGTGAGAGAAATGCGTTTCTTGTTTGATTGCGGCTCTCTCATGTGCCTTAGCGTAAGGTTCTCCACAACCTGCTGCTAAAACTTGAAAGTAAGGTTCCACTAATTAGGCGAGTCCGTGCAACTTGTTTTACCCCATGTAACCTATAACCCTCCATGTAGAAGTTTCATGTTTAGGAGACACGGGTCAGTCTTGCTGAGCCATCGTGCTCACTGCTTGTGTTTGAAGCTTTTGCAGGGTTCTATGAGGAAGGGACTCCCGAGGAGGAGACGGAACCTCAGGAGGGGAACCCCGTTGAGTGGGAGTCGTGCATTCCGCCGTGTTAGTGTGTGTGCGTGCTAGCGGGGACACGTTCATGGGCTGAACGCAAACTCGATGCGTAGTCTACGCCCGTGAGTGTAGACTGAACATATTTTGTTGTACAAATGTTCATAAACCTTTTTATGTAATAAAACTTTGCTTCCGCTTTGTACCTTTGACGTGTGTTATCCGGTGTTGTGCAACGCAGCACCCCTCAGCGTGATCCTGGCTCGACAAGACCGTGGGGTCGTGTCACGGATTCCGGTCTGCCACAGTGGACGAGTGGTTGTACCTTGGAGACGAAAAGGTTGCACGTCCTTGGTGTAGTGGGCGTACTCGCCAGTCGGAGCGGCAGCACGTCGTCGTCATAGTGGGCACGTGCTTGCTCCTGACTGGTGGGTCGTGGCGACGTACTTGAGGGGTTGCCCCAGGGCATTTACTGCGGCAGCCCTTGGGTCGACTGCTGCAGTTCCACCACGCCGCTTTTCTCAGGAACCGCCGGACGTTCCTGTGAAGTTACCCGCCTGGCCCCCAATGTCTGACGGGTAGACCTGGGTCCTACCCGTCGTTGGGGGAGGCAGGCAACCCACGTCGTGACACGGTGGAAACCCAAACGTTGCGCCTGTTGCCTTGCCAGAGGTTGTAGACGTATAAAGGAATCCTTCCGTAGGACAGTTCCCTTCCGTCTTTTGCAATCTTCGCCTTCCTCTTGTGCGCTCGAAGCCTCCGCTCCCCAATGCTCACAACCTTTCCTCGCCGCCATGTTTTCCAGCCTCCGTTCGTCCAGGCTCAGCAGCGATGGCGACATCGCTATTTTGAGGTGCCTGCTCGGCTGGCAGTCAGCAACATACGATGGAAAGATCCGTCGCGGGTGGGTCCCGCTGACCGACATGCGACCCGGCAAGGTGGTTCTCTTCACCTCGTACGTGTTGTCCGGGTTCGCACTCCCGGTGTCGTCCTTCCTCCTCACGCTGCTGGAGGTGTATGGGTTCAGTTGCAGCACCTTACGCCGCACGCCCTCGCACTAGTGGCCGTCTTCGTCCACTTCTGCGAGATGTTCATGTGCGTTCGGCCTTCAGTGTGGCTCTTCAGGGTGTTCTTCTCCTTGAGGACCTCGGGGAGAAGCACAAGCCAGCTGGGGGCTAATTACTTCCAGCACCGAGGGAGGAACTCCGTGCCCTACATCGCTCCCTTCACTCCCGGGATGTGGGAGCACTGGAGGGAGGACTGGTGATTGCCCAGACTAACGTCCACGACAGCCTGGAGCTGCCGGGTGGCCCGCCGGTGGCCCGGGTGGCCATTAGTGATGAGATCCCTGACCTGCAGGACGCCTACACACCGGTGCTGGAGAGGATGAGGTACTTGGCGGAGGAAGGCCTGACCTCACTGATGGTTCTGGCTGACTTCATGTTCCGCTGGATCGCCCCTCTCCAACAGCGTGTCCGGGCTGCTTGGCAGTACACCGGGAGGGCGACATGACACGGTTGGAGCGCAGAGCAGGGTCGTCGCCGGATCGGGAGGTGTTGGAGATGATGCTGCAGAAGCTCTCCCATGACCCAATTTACGATGACTCCATCACCCCACCGGTGACCTGTCAGCCCGTCTACCTCAACTCGCAGGCACGGTTGAGGCTGCTGAAAGAACTGCCGATTCTAGACGTCATCGATGTTGCAGTGAGGCAGATCGGTGATCCCTCGCTGGGCATCGAGATCCCCGGAGCAGACGGCGCCGGTGGTCAGGCAGGGCCTGCGCCGGACTCACTCCCAAGCAGGACGAAGGAGTCGGCAGGGAGGCCTGCACCTGCGGTGCGCCCTCGTTCGCTACCCAAGGATGCCCCAGAGCCAAGCAGGGCATCAAAGAAGAAGCTGGTCCGTCCTGATGGAAGCTTCATCTCCGGCCCCTAGGCGGGGGTTCCCAGGTTTCCCTTGGTCCCGCACCGGGCTCGGCGACTGACGCCGAGGGCAGCTCTGAGCAGCCACTGCCGGTGCAGTCCCAGCAGCCATGGGAAGGGCGTCTGGTGCTGCTGGAGATTCAAGGCGAGCCCCAGCAACGTCGTTGGCTTCTCAGCCATCGAGGGCCGCCCCAGCTCAGGGTGCATCTTCGGTGTCGAGGTCCTCAGCAGGGAAGGCTCCTGATGTGGTGTCTTCGTCGATGAAGACCCTCGAGGCTCCGCCAGCTTAGAAGTCAGCGGACGCGACCTCAATATCAGCGGGGGTGAGTGGCTCGAGCCCCCCGCGTAAGAAGCTCCGCGCGGAGTGAAACTTCCAGGCCTCCAGGTAGGGCTCAACCTCACGGGGCTGTGTATTGAGCCGCTGGATGGCGTAGTTGATGCTTGGTGCTTCTTTTTGTAGGGCTACTCAGCTGAGCACCTCTGTTCCTCCCCTGCCACAACAGTCCGGGATCCAGAGCTCCCTTTCCGCCGAAGCTCCAACATCGGCGGCAGTGCCTGAGCCTGTGCCTGGGGCAGCTCCGGATGTCGGCACCCGGGCCCCCGAGGCCAGCCAACCGGTGGGCGTGGATGGCACTGGTAGCAGTACAACTGCTGCTGAGTGGGCTGCTAGCCCTCCTCCTCTCCCTTTGCAAGTTGCCATGGTGGCAATCCCACCGGTGAGCAAAGAGCCAGAGGGTCTCGAGGCAGTACCTCGCCTGACAATGCCGAAGGCTGTCCCAGTCCCCAGGGCCGCAAGGGCTGTCCTCTATAGTCTGTACCAGATGCAGGACGCGCTCGAGCAATAGTGGGCTGAACTGAGATCCGAGCGGGAGCGCCTCCAAGACAGGGACAACCTGCTGAAGGCGCGGGTCCAATCTGCCAGGGCAAAGGCTCGGGCTTGAGAGGAGCAGCTCGAGGCTAAGGAGGAGGTGCTGGAGGAGACAGAGGCCGCCGTCGTGGCCCTACAAAAGAATGCGGCAAACCTCCAGGCTGAGGACGAGAGCCTCCATGCCTCTGCCGATGCACGTCTCGCGGCACCAACGGAGCTCCGAGAGACGCTCCTTCACCGGGAGAAGGAGGTGGAGGCGAGGGAGAGGGAGCTCTCCGACCGTCTAGCTGCCTATGAGGAGGAGCGGGGGCGCCTGGAGGAGTGGCTCCAGGGCGTCCATGACCAGGAACTCTCCGCTTCATCCAGGGAGTCTGACCTGGAGGAGCAGGCTGCACGGCTAGCCACCAGGGAGCAGACCCTAGTTGCTCTGGAGCAGGGGCTAGCCACTCAAGAACAGGAGCTGGCGAGGAGGAGTTCGGCAGGGGACCTGGCTTCTTCTGTCAAGGAGGTCAAAGATATCCGGGCTTCTCGTGCCGTTGAGGCAGATAAAGTCTGGGACTTCCTCGGCCATGCAGAGGCAGCTCTAGAACCCTTCGGCTTTGGCCCCTTGCGCCTCGGAGGGCTGGTCCAGGAGGTGAGCCAGGTGCTCTCTGCTCTGAACTCAGTTGGGGAGAAGCACCTAACGCTGGAGAATGTTATCGGGGAGCATCTGGAGGACGAAGGCAAAGCTCTGGCCGAGATGGTGGCAGGGCATGTGTTCACTTGCCTTCGGAGCTGCGACCCCAGCAACTCCCTGGAACCTGTGGTGCAGGGCCACAGCGCAGAGCTGTCAGGGGCGGCGAAGTCTTTTGTGGAGGATGCCGCCCGACTTGTATCTGCTAGGTTCCAGCGCGGATAGCTCCTAGGTCTCCCGCTTACCTTGTATCCTCCAATGTATGCCAGAGCTCTGTTGTTGTTAAAGACTTTTTGTTTCAAGTCTTTATTTTGTCTTGAGTTGTTGGTGTAGACTTCGGACCCTTGGCAGCACAAAGGTCTGGAATGACTTAACCGACGTGGATAGTTCTTTGTCGATGTCTCGAGCTTGTTCCTCCGATTCCTTAGCAGCGTAAGGACCCAGGGCGCTCTGGCAGTGTGGCTACCACACCTTCCGGGTTCTTGGAGGCGCAAGGACCCGAGGGAAGTTTGGCCCTTGTCTTCAGCTTGTCGTAGCTGGTGCTTTGAGTCTTCTACTCGCTGCTGCAGTGGTCTGACGTCCTACCCGCGTAGTTCACCGTGATGCTCCCCTGGTAGGTGTGTCCCTTATGTTGTGGCACACCTACCATCGTATGAAGCAGGACGTCAGCATCGGGCCCCCTGGGAGGTCCGGAATGCCAAGGACCTGTGCGGACCTGCAGTCATGGCAGAAAGAGCGAATAGTCGTGCTCTCTAGTCACTCTTCCTAGTTTGGTAGCTTTGTTGTGGCTTACGGTCCTCAGTTAAGCTATGGGGCTTGGGTAATTCGATGTGGGTCATCCGGGCTATGGTTAAAGCCTTGCCCAGGGGTATGAGCAGTCCTGTTCCCTGGTACCGAGCTGTAGCGCTGAAGAGGCAGGGTGTGCATGCTAGGGGTATGGAACCAGGCATGGCAGGCTGCACACCCTGGACCTCCCGCTGGCGTAAGCCTTTCAAGTGAGGGCCATTCGGCGCCATAGGGCCCCCAAGCAATGAGACAACCAAAGGTCCCCAAGTTACGATCAGGACTTTGCTCGAGGGTACGAGCCGTCCGGCTCCCCGGTACCGAGCTATAGCGCTGGAGAGGCAGGGTACGCACGCTAGGGGTACAGAACCAGGCATAGCAGGCTATGCCCCTAGACCTCCTTCTGGCGTAAGACTTTCGGGGGAGGGACCGTTCGGCGCCATAGGCCCCCGAGCAATGAGACAACCTAGGACCCTGGGTACACCACAGGTACCTCAAGAAGACCCGCCTACAGAAGGATAGCACAACTCTTGCTACGGTTGAACACAAGGAAAAGTGGCTGGTCACACGGCCGGAGCGGTATGGGAGCGGTGTGGAAAGAAAGCACGAAGAGTATGGGGGCAATGTCTGGGGTCCGGTTACTTTTCTTGTGCATAGGCGTGTTCTTTCTGGTCCCCAAGTACTTAGCTGTAGCGCAGGGGAGGCAGGATGTGCATGCTAGGGGTACAAAACTAGCCATAGCAGGCTACACACCCTGGACATCTGGTGGGCATTAACCTTTCAGTGAGGAGACCTTCCAGTGCCACGGGACCTAGGACAGGTGTGTAGGAAAGGCTCTGGACATGCCATTTACAGTTGATATGCATGAGCAAGCACAAACTGTAAATAAGGTACGCAGGGTAGGATAATTTTTTTTATTTCTGGCTTCCTTCGAGTGATAGGAGGAAACAGGCCGTGTAAGAAGGCAGCGACCTGCCCCGGATGACAAGACTAGCAGGACCCTGTAAAAGCCCAAGAAAAAGGACTTGCAAAATTTTGTCATCACCTCACAACACCAAAGCTTTTGTTGTGGATATCTTGTGAGGACTTGTGAAGAGCAAGTAACCACCATCAAAAGGGTGATTAGAGGGGAAAGCCCTAACTTTCATAAAGTAGGATTTATACACATGAACATGAGAGGTTGAGCTCACCCCTAGGACTTAAAAAGTATTGGGAAGGCTCAGGCCAAATTTCATGCAAATCCCACACTTTTTGAGGCACTTTTGGAGGCATTTGAAAAAGAGGCCAATTTGAATGTAAATTCAAATTGCAGCAACTTTCATCACTTAAATTCAAAAGTTGGCTTCATATTCAAACTCAGCACATTTTTCTGAGTTAGTCCACCAATTTTCATCCCCATTGGAGTTCATTTTGTCGGGAGCTAAATTTGCACTAATTCAAAACTGAGTTTGAATTTCAGTTCAAATGTGAAGCAAATTTAGCCAAACAAATTTCACATTTGGGAAACCAAATTCAAACTGTAACTTGGGGATTAAGTCTCACAGTTAATGGTGAGTAGCTGGTATCTTTGCAGTACAAAATTGGGAAAAGAATTTGAGGGAGGGATGGGGCCCACTGGTCAGTGTCCCAGCTCCACTGAACCGACTCAACCCGAGGCCACGGCGACCGTCGGGCGCTCGGAGAGCCGACAGCGCGATCGTTTACCTTCACCTCACGGTGAAAAACGCGGCTACAAGGTCCAGCACACGAGCTACCCCGTCCATTCTCTTCGTTTCCGAGTAAACCCAGCTCCCACCGCGCGAGAAGTACTGGTTCCGCTCACGAGCTGTTGCCGCCGTTCTCTGATCACCGACGACCGACCGATCCCGGTGGTATCACGCGCCACCCCCAGAGAAGAAAAGGTGCGCCCGCGTGTGAGGAAGCTGTGGGAGGAAAACGTTCACCAATTCATGCAAGGTAGAGAGAGAATTCCGAGTTTTCCTCCACGGTGCACCTTAGGGTTAGAAATCGGGCGCCGGCAAAATTTGTTGCACCGGAGCAACCGCCGGTCAAGCTGCAGCTCACACACGTTCTAGGCACCCGTGCGCGTCTCTCTGAGCAGAAAACCACAGGAGCAACCCTTCCAAACCCTAGTTTCACCGGTAACAGTCCAGCGGAAGGGAGGGTCGCCGGTGAGGTCTAGGTTGCCGGCCGTTTAGGGCCCAACCAAGGTCATGCCAAGCTTCCCGAGGTCTCCCTGAGCGTGGTGACGCGATTAGCGTGCGAAGGAGGTGGTCAGGAGGGCGGGAACGCATTGCCGAGGTGGCACAGAGGCATAGAGCTCGTCGCCGGCGAGCTACGGATGTTAGCCGGCAGCGGCGTGGTGTCCAGCATGTTCAGTGTCCAAAATTATGTGGGGGAGACGAGTCTCACCGTCGCCGGCGAGCTAGATCGCCGGGAACGCCGACCTCGCCGGAGCTCCGGCGGCTCGGGCGGCGGCGTCTGGAGGTAGATGAAGGCACGGGCCCCACGTGTCAGCCGCTGAGTTAAGCGCTCACGAGCGCGCTTAGTTCAAATTAAACCGGGCGGGCCCCGCTGTCAGCCTCGGATTAAGCGCGGGAAAGGATTTTCTGTAGGAAAATAATTCAGGGATCAGCCCAAACTTTAGAAATTCATAACTTTGGCTAGGAAGCTCCAAATGCAGTGAACCAAACTTTGCTGAACTCAGAATTTTGAGTACTTTCCAGCAATACCAATTTCAGCTCATGAAACTTAATAGTTTTTCAGAATTAAATCCCTAAAATTTAAACTGTTAGGAATTTTATCCGGAGGATTACTTCATGAAAAATTCTGAAATTTGGCTGAGAAGTTTATTGGAAAATCCTTGAGTCACAGTAAAATTTTCAGACGCATCCAAATTCATTTAGTCCCCCTAATGGTGTGATTAAGAGAACAGCCCTGAGAAAATAGAAAAATGTACAGAAACATTTTTCAGATTTTTCTCAAATCTTGTTTAGGGCACAACTTCCTCTAGAATTCTTCAAATGACATGAAACCAATTCCATTAGAACTATCTTAAATTCTAGTTTCCAGAAAGTAATGGTTGGAGCCATGAAAACCTCTGGAATTCCTTAGAGGCTCTAATATTGACCAAATAGGCTTTTATTTGTACAAGGCTCAAATGAACCTGGTTTCAAATGAAACTTGGTCAAGACTCTGGTTAGGACCATACCAAGGCACCCTAAAAATCTCAGAGCCAAAGGGGAGGGCTAGCTAGAGTTATAGTGATTATTTATTCAAGGTTACACATTGCATTTGAATTAACATGTAGTATCTCGTTAACGTGTAGGCGCTGAAGGCGAGGAGACTCCGAAAGTGCTCGACTTCCTTCTTCTGGACGAAGACCTAACCACTGACCAGCAGCAACAAGGAAAGCCCCGGTTTGCATTAACCTTGTTATAAAGTTTTGTTTTGTTTACATGTGTTAGTGTGAGGTATGGGTGTGCATTAGGTGTAGGATGGATGAAACATAAATGCATAACCAGAATTTTCCTATAAGAGTGAGGGTAATGTCTAAGTCCTCGAGCAGACAGGCTATGCTTAATGATTCATAGGACTTCGGTACAAGTCGAGTAGTTGGAATCTACTCGCGAGTTTAGGCTTGGGACACACGGGATTGGTTCAAGTGATGTGAGATCACTTTAGTAATGAAAATGAGACTAGGCAGGGGCTAGGGCGCAGCAAGAGGAAGTCTTGTGTGCGCAGCCCTGTCCGTGTCAATTGAGGACCGATCCGTGTGCGGCCCACGCTGATCAAGTTTGAACGTACCGAAGACATATCGGATATATGGGCCCCGATAAACCGATGTATCCTAAACCTCCGGGCATCGAGGCATAACGCACCAATTTATAGGTGTAGGCTGAGGGCACCAAGGTGGAAATCTGCTAACGGGCATAGAGAGATGCTCCGTGTAGGGAACCTCCTGCTCATTTCGGTGCGACCGGTTTGATGTTTGGGCTGTTGGGTGAAAGGTTGTCCCGTACGACATCGAGTGAGCGTGCTGTGCAGCTCCACAGGTGGGCATACGTGACGTGTTCTTTGGGTTTCCCTGCAGGTGTATATCGAGTCGATTCGCCGTCCCTCACGGTGAAGAGTACCACTTGGTCACTGAGTTGTGACGTAGGCTAATATACAAAACGTGATGATTCAATGTTGCTGTTATGATATAATTGTATTGCTACTTGTGTGCCACCAATTATTGCTTACTAAATTTCAAATTCATGAACTGTTAACTTGTGGCTAAAATATGAAATAAGGATGAACTTGTAGGCGTGTCCGTTTGCTGCAATTTGACCGTCCCATGTTCATTGTTCACTACATGTAGAGTTCCATGCCTAGGCGAGTCGGTTAAGTCTTGTTGAGCCATCGTGCTCACGGTTGCTGCTTAAGTTTTTTTTTCAGGTGAGGAGCCACCCACGGACTCGGGTTACGAGTCCACCGGCGAGGGTTACCCTCCGTTGGGGACCACGGCTGAGTGGGAGCCATACACGCCATGCTGAGCTGAGGAGTGCAGCTAGTGTGGGTTGCCCTAGGGCTGGCCAACCGACTTTTGTTAGATAGGTGGGCGTGAGTTGTTCAAATTAGACTTCCAATGTGTAATAAAGATACTAGTTGGTAACTGAGCAGTGTACCACTTTGTACATTTCAGTTGGTTTTCGATGTAATACAATGTACCCTTATGATGCGTGCTGTCGGGTGTCGCATCGCGCGCCACCACCCTCTGCGATCCTGGATGATCGGATTACGGTCCGCCACAGCCTAGTATCAGAGCAGCTTTGGGGATAGCACAGTACTTAAGGACTGTATTACGGGAAACCTTAGGTTACGGTGAGGATTCGGTAGTTGCCCAAGTAAGTACTATACTAGCATAGTTACTTAAAGTGGCAAGACTAACATATGTGTTATAATTCTGAATTTTAATTATATAACGACGCACCTACGCTCTGGTAAGAATGGTAAGGAACGCCACCGAAAGCGGTTCAATTTCGGTAAGCTCCCCTGATGAGGAACGTGATTCAGGGATAGGTCTCACAGCTTGGTGTGAGACGTCAATATGAAACTTTTGGACTCTTCATGTTCCTGAGTTCATATGAAACGCTGATCCCTAGCGTGCATTAGGCAAGCAAGTGGAGACCCCATCGTGTGGTCAGTAACGCGATAGTGTGTTCGTCTGGAAATAGCCTAGGAGGACATACGCAGCACTTGCCATCGGCGTGCCCTGCAGGGCAGTAGGTGGTATCCGTTGGGTTGATAACATTCCCAACCGTGACGACCCGTTCATGATATACTCGGGTTCCCCGTCGTGTGGTGTTGAAACACGATCACGTACCTTGAGACGTGACTTAACTCACGGACGGTCGTATGGCAATGATACGGGCGTTTGTATTTACTTTCAAATATGGATCTGCCTGAAATGGAAACAACCATTGAGTGCATCATTATTGGGTGTTCTTCTGCAGGTACTAACCACGTATGTATTTCGTGTAGAATACGTGTGCGAGAGCCCGTTTAGTGCCACACTTGTAACGTATAAGCCGGTATAATCAGGTTAGGATTTTCTTTTTGTGAGGAACGTAGTACCGGCATATAATTAGGCATGTGCATGAAAGATAATGATAACAAGGAATTAAAATCACTAAGTTTCAACATTTAGGACCCTGGTTGGTGTAAAAGCCCAAGAAAAGGCACTTGCAAAAACTTTTCTTCACCTCACAACACCACAGTTCTTGTTGTGGATAGATGGTGAAAAAGTGGGAAGAGCAAGTAACCTCCATCAAAAGAGGGATTAGAGGGGAAAGCCTACACTTTCACAAAGTAGAATTTTTACACATGATACATGAGGGGATGATTCAAAACTGTTGCATTCAAACTCATGGTTGCAGCAGCTAAAACAAAGATTAAAGTGCATAATTGGATTCCTCAGGTCCACATTAGTGGGGAGGCAAAGTTTCAATAATTTTTGAAAAGGTTTGCTACCGATTTGTCCAAAAAGGATCCAAATGTGCAAGAATTCAAATATACATTTGAATTTGGGGGAGATTTGCCCAACCATACAAATGTAGGTCAGTTTGAAACTCCAAACATTTGAATTCATCTCTTGCCAAGTTTTGGAGATCTTTTGAGGGGTGGGGGAGCACTGACAAGTGGGTCCCACATGTCATTGGGGAGGATCAAATTGCACAAAAGTCAACAGCCTTAGGGGCTAAGTATTGCACTCGGAACAGAGCCGAGGCTCCACCGAGCGACACCACGGGGGAAAGCCGGACGCCACCTCCTGCTGAATCGCACACGCTGGCGAGCTCCTCGTGGGGGGGCCTTAACTCTCAGCCGGGCTCAGCGAGCCACAGCACCGAGAGAAGCCCATTCCCTCACTCTCACCGCCAGAGAACAGAGGCGCCGCCGCCATCACCAAATCGCTCGGGAGCGATCGCAGCTCGCGTGAAAGCATCGGCAGCTCAGCAAACCAGCATTCCCAGACCTCCCACGCACTCCCCGCACCACTTCCGATCGAGCTGAGCCACCACAAACCGCGCAAACGACGTTCTTCACGGCAGGCGGGAAGAACCGAGCCAAGGTGCTCTCGTGGGCAGCTCGGTAGAGGACTTGTCACGACCAAGAAGGAGCGGTTTTGGACGCGCCTAGGCTCCACGCTGCTCGACCCCAAAGCCTAGAACCAGTGACCGATCATCGCCGGCGAATTTCGCAAAACATCTCCAACCGGTGCAGAACTACCCTCGGGTAAGAAACCCACAAATTCCCGATATTTGCTTGCTTAGAGTTTATCAAACTGCACTCACAGGAGCTAGACTTGATGGCACCCAAGTTTGCTTCGCAACCCTAGTTTAGTTTTGGCTGTAGCCGGCGTATTTTCCGGTTTTCCAGCCGCGGTTATGGCGGGAAGGGTCGGGCTCACGGTGACGGCTAGGTTAGAGCTCTCCCCGAGCCCTGGCATGGCCTTGTCGATCTTCTCTGAGATTCCCCGGTGCTGTAGAGCCCTTCCACCGAGGATTTGGCGGGCTGAGTTGGCCGGGTGGCATAACCGAAGGGAGTCCGAGCCGCTGCACCGTCGCCGGCTAGGTTAGGGCCACCGCCGACCGGAGCAGTCGGTACCATCGTGTTCAGCGCACGAAAGTAGGCCCAGGCGGCGAGTTTCCGGCCGGAAGGCGGTCGGGAAGCCATGTCCGGCGAGCTTCCGAGGTGTGCCGGCGAGGGGGCGGCGTGGGAAAAAGGGCGGGCGCGAGGAAGAAGACAAGCCGGCCAGGCCCGCTTGTCAGTCCCTCGATGCACAGTGTGGGGATTTTCTGTTGCACTGGATCAGCTGTGAACACGCGGAAAACAGTCCTGTGGCCCCGTGTGGTGCAGCCGAGGTGGTGACACGTGGGGGCCAGGCCCGCTGTCAGGAATTTGAACTTTTCCCGGTTAATTCGAATTCCAGAATTTCCCCAAACTTTAGAACTCCATAACTTTTGCTAGGAAGCTCCAAATTTAGTGATTCAAATTGGGTTGGATTCATCTTGCATAGCTCTATCCAAATATACAACCCAATTTGTATGAAACCTATTATTAATTCTGGAAAATTCTTTAAACTTTTCAGCAAAAGAATTTTAGAGGGAGTTTGGTTCATCAAAAAATCCCCAAATTTTGGCAGAATGTTCTTTAGGACATTAGTGAACCTCTGTAAAAGTTTCAGACCATTTGGAGTTGATTTGGTCAGAGCAATTCAAATTTGAATATGCTGTGTTCATTTGAATACAGAAACATTTTCAGAGAATTTCCAAAACTTGGAAATTCAGTTCTGGGCAAATATTAGCTCCAAAAATGCTAGGAAAATTCATGCAAACTCTATGAGCTATAATTGAAATTGTAGTTCACTAAGTTGGGCATGAACAGGGCTGTTACCTCAGAATTAATTCTACTTTGCTTAATTGCTAAAAGAATTATTCTGAGCAAATCACTCCATGAAAAGTGCTAATGTTTGGTCCAGAGAGTTTTCTTGTGACAAGGAACTCCCACAAAAAATTCTCAGCTCCATTGGAGCTCTGTGTCACCCCTGTCCTGTTTAACCATTTGAGGGATTAATATGGAAAAAGGGGGAAAACAACTTAGCATTTAACCATGTGATTAAGTCTAAGCCAAACCACCAACACCAGTTCATCTTTAAATTCTTAAAAATAGTTCCAGTTGTTAGAACTGGTTATTAGAACTAATAGCAGTAACCTTACAACAAACTTGTGTGCACTTTGCATTTAAATTTACATGTAGTTTTTCAATAACGTGTAGTCGCTGAAGGCGAGGAAGCTCCGGAGATTCTCGACTTCCTGCTTCCAGAGGAGGAACTAACTCCTGACCAGCAGCAGCAAGGCAAGCCCCGGTTTGCATTAACCTTTGATAAGTTTTACTTTATTTGCATGTGTCATATGAAGTGTGAATGTGCATTAGGTATAGGATGGATGGAACCCCACTTGCATGACCATAAATTTTCCATAAGAGTGAGGGTAGTGTCTAAGACCTCGCGTAGACAGGCTATGCTTAATATTCCATAGAACTTCGGTACAAGTCGAGTAGTTGGAATCTACTCCCGAGATAGGCTTGGGACACACGGGTTCGGTTGAGTGATGTGAGATCTCTTTAGTAATGAAAATGAGACTAGGCAGGGGCTAGGGCGCAGCAAGAGGGAGTCTTGTGTGCGCAGCCCTGTCCTTGTCGATTGAGGACCAATCCGTGTGCGGCCCACGCTGATCAAGTTTGAACGTACCGAAGGCATATCGGATATATGGGCCCTGATAAACGGATGTAGCCTAAACCTCTGGGTGTCGAGGCATAACGCACCGATTTATAGGTGTAGGCTGAGGGCAGCAAGGTGGAAATCTGCCAACGGGCATAGAGAGATGCTCCGTGTGGGGAACCTCCTGCTCGTTTCGGTGTGACCGGTTCGATGTTTGGGCTGTTGGGTGAGAGGTTGTCCCGTACGACATCGAGTGAGCGTGCTGTGCAGCTCCAAGGGTGGACGTACGTGACGTGCTCTTTGGGCTTCCCTGCAGGTGTATATCGAGTCGATTCGCCGTCCCTCGCGGTGAAGAGTACCACTTGGTCACTGAGTCGTGACGTAGACTAATATATGAAATATGGTGATTCAATACTGCTGATATGATATAACATTGTATTGCTACATGTTTGCCACCAAATATTGCTCACTAAATTTCAGCTTCATGAACTGTTAACTTGTTGCTAAAAGATGAACTAAGGATAAACTTGTAGGTGTGTCCATTTGCTGCAACATTGCTATCCTATGTCATGGTACACCTCATGTAGAGTTTCATACTTAGGTGAGTCGGTTAAGCCTTGTTGAGCCATCGTGCTCACGGTTGCTGCTTAAGTGTTTTTCAGGTGAGGAGCCACCCACGGACTCGGAGTACGAGTCCACCGGCGAGGGTTACCCTCCGTCGGGGACCACGGCTGAGTGGGAGCCGTACACGCCGCGCTGAGCTGAGACGTGCAGCTAGTGTGGGTTGCCCTAGGGCTGGGCAACCGACTTTTGCTAGATAGGCGGGCGTGAGTTGTACAAAAGAAACTTCCGCTGTGTAATAAAGACCCTAGTTTGTAACTGAGAAGTGTACTGCTTTGTACATTCAGTTTGTTTTTCCCATGTAATATAATGTGTTCTTATGACGTGTGCTGTCGGGTGTCGCATCGTGCGACACCACCCTCTGTGATCCTGGATGGGCGGATTCCGGTCCGCCACAGCCTCGTATCAGGGCTGCATTGGGGATAGCACAGTACTTAAGGACTATATTATGGGAAAAGCTTAGGATTACGGTGAGGATTCGGTAGTTGCCCAAGTAAGGACTATAATAGCATAGTTACTTAAAGTGGCAAAGACTAACCTATGTGTTATAATTCTGAATTTCAATTATGTAACGACACACCTACACTCTGGTAAGTATGGTAAGAAACGCCACCGAAAGTGGTTCAATTTCAGTTAGCTCCCCCTGATGAGGAACGTGGTTCAGGGAGAGGTCTCACAGCTTGGTGTGAGACGTCAATATGAACCTCTTGGAATCTTCATGTTCCTGAGTTCATATGAAATTCTGATCCCTAGCGTGCATTAGGCAAGTAAGTGGAGACCCCATCGCGTGGTCAGTAACGCGAGAGTGTGTTCGTCTGGAAATAGCCCAGGAGGACATACGCAGCACTTGCCGTCGGCATGCCCTGCAGGGCAGTAGGTGGTATCTGTTGGGCTGATAACATTCCGAACTGTGACGACCCGTTCATGACATACTCGGGTTCCCTGTCATGTGGTGTTGAAACACGATCACGTACCTTGAGACGTGACCTAACTCAAGGACGGCCGTATGGCAATGATACGGGCGTTTGTATTTACTTTTAAATATGGAACTGCCTAAAATGAACAACCTTTGAGTGCATAACTATTGTGTGGTCTTCTGCAGGTACTAACCACGTATGTATCCGTGTAGTAAACGTGTGCGAGAGACCGTTTAGTGCCACACTTGAGACGTATATGCCGGTATAATCCGGTTAGGATTTTCTTTTGTGAGGAACGTAGTACCGAGATATTGTAGGCATATGCATGAAAATGTAGATAACAAGGAACTAAAATCATTAGGTTCAACAATTAAGACCCCTGTTGGGTATAAGAATGGGATAGTGGAGCAGGATAGCCAAAGGGATGAAAAACAGAGTGCTCTGTTTTGGGCAGCAAGTTTGCTGATCTTCAACAGGGCATAGCTCACAGGTCTTTTAGCCCAGAGAGGTGTGGCATATATTTCTGGGAGGGTATTGAAGTACTCTACAACTTTGTTGTA
Source organism: Neostapfia colusana (assembly GCA_030760725.1). Taxonomy (NCBI): domain Eukaryota; kingdom Viridiplantae; phylum Streptophyta; class Magnoliopsida; order Poales; family Poaceae; genus Neostapfia; species Neostapfia colusana. Next base: position 38,312,106 of record JASWHV010000013.1, on the reverse strand, counting down.
GACTTCCAGAGCTGAAACACACCTTAAGATGGCTTAAATCCCAGAGGGATGTAAACTGTCCAGAACCAGGACAGAGTTAAACACTCTCTGGACTGTTCTGTTTTTCAATGATAACTCCCAGCAGCAAAACCAAAAAATTTTCATATGATACACCCTTAGAAAGAGTAGAAGATGTGTGACATCTTTGCAATTCAAAGTTTCTGAAATTTCAGCACAGATTTCGGTGGAAACCAGAGTTGAAAACAGCAACTTCTCAAGGGAGGTGCTGTTAAAAAAATTCTTCCAGAAATTCTGCTGACTTTGAATTAACATAACTTTTTAATCAGAGCTGATCTGAGGGCAAATGAATACTCGTTGGAAAGATACTGAAGTTAACTTTAACTTTGGTATTCAGCTTGAGTTATGAAAATGCCCAGAACCAGATCAAAACTTGGAATAGGTAGAAACTGGTCATTCTGATAGAGGAGTGACAGTTGAACTCATTGGAGAGGGTGTTGTACCCTAAGGGTGGTATACGTGATGACAACGCGATAGTAATGTTTCGTAGTGACCAAACCTAGTTATGGTGAGCTTCCAAAGAGGAGGTTCATCAAGTTGGATTAAACTAGCCTGTGTTTGGTCTGGTAATGGTGTAGTTTGTGCAAAGTTATTACATTATCTACTTACGAGATGTATCGCATGTGTTATTGTCATTATGTTTTTACACCTATTTTTATGGGACTGCATGCAATATGTTGCGGGACTGATGTTTAATGTCGTATGGTTGCACATGGTTCGCACTAGGACAACGCACGAGGTGGGTGGCTCTAGCCAAGGGGGAGGCGATGACTCCCAGCCACCAGCCTACGACAGCACCCCGCAGCAGCAGCCACCACCGCCGCCTCCGCTTACTCTAGCGGATGTGATAGCGGCACTGGTGGGAGGTCGTGAGGAGCAGACCGACCTGCTCCGCACGATCGTGCAGAATACGTCCCAGGCGGGGGGGACGTCAAGACAGAGGGCCTCGTGAGCCCCGGGAAGTGTCGTACTCGGATTTCATGAGTACGCACCCTCCAGTGTTCACAGAAGCCGAAGAACCACTGGAGGCTGACAACTGGCTGCGGACCATTGAGTCCAAGTTCGGGCTGCTCCAATGTACGGAGCGGCAGAAGACTCTGTTCGCAGCGCCGCAACTCCACGGTGCCGCTGGTGCGTGGTGGGCGAACTATGTCGCCTCACGTCCGGCTGGCCATGCCGTGGAATGGCAAGAGTTCCGGGAGGCGTTCCGCGCCTATCATATCCCTCCCGGAATTATGAAGAGGAAGTTCCAAGAATTCTTGGAGCTGAAGCAGGGCGGGAGGAGTGCCCATGACTACTCCCGTGCCTTCAACCATCTGGCGCAACACGCGTCAGACTATATCTCCATGGAGGAGAAGAAGCGGGAGCACTTCTATCAGGGGTTACACCCCGAGAGGAAGACACATCTCGTGCAGTGCAATCGCGGCACATTCAACGACTTAGTCAATGCCGCGATTATGCAAGAGGATGCTCAGCGGGAGTTGGCAGCTGAGCAGAGGAAGCGCAGCGCTCCACCTAGCAGCGGTGGTGGCGCGCCCCAGAAGTACCGGATGGTGTATCGGACGCCATCCGGGCAGCAGTGGCAACCACCGGCGTGACCTCAACAGTTCGGGGGATGTCCCTTTCAGGCACCTCCGTTCCGTCCGCCGATGCCACCACCAAGACAACAGCAGCAGCAGCAAACGGTACCCCGGGCGTTTCCACCGCCACAACGCGCCCCGGGATTCCGTCCACCGATCAGCGGGGGACCGCCCCGTTTCACCTGTTTCACGTGTGGCCAGGCGGGCCACTTCGCGAAGGACTGTCCCCAGGGGCAGCAGAGAAGCGGGCAAGCCCAGTTCCATGGTGGTGCTCGAGGCCGACCTCCGGTGAAGAAGGTTGGTCAGCGGACTGGGGGCGTCCACAACCTCGACAATGAGGACGCCCCAGAGGGAGAGAACGTGCTGGCGGGTACGTTTACTCTCAACCATCAAGCCATCATAATATTGTTTGATTCTGGTGCAACCCACAATTTTATAAGTGCATCATATGTGGATAAGCATCAGCTGGAAGCCTTCCCAACCGAGTGTTCCTATATGATCTGCTCACCGGGAGGAAGGATTTCAGCAACGATGATGGTTCCGAAAGCACCACTGTGCTTAGGTGGGAAGATATATCCCACCACTATGATTATCCTTGAGGGGCAGAAGATTGATGCAATCTTGGGAATGTCATGGCTAAGTTACCATGGCGCTGTCCTGGAAACCCTATCACGGACGGTTCACCTCAACTCCCCATTACACCGTCCGCAGTCCCCCTATTAGATAATCCAGTCCGGAAAGTTTTAGTGATCAATAATACTGAAGCTCTCAAGTTGGAGGACATCCCCGTAGTCCGGGAGTATCCTGACGTGTTCCCGGATGATCTTCTGGGCATGCCACCTGAGCGGGATGTCGAGTTCAAGATTGAACTTGCACCCGGGACTACGCCCATATCACGGAGACCATACAAGATGGCTCCGAACGAGCTGGCTGAATTAAAAGAACAGCTCAATGATCTGTTGAGCAAGGGTTTCATTAGGACGAGTTCCTTGCCTTGGGGATGCTTGGCGCTGTTTGTAAAGAAGAAGGATGAAACCCTAAGGCTGTGTGTGGATTACCGGCCGCGCAACGCCGTCACCATCAAGAATAAGTACCCACTGCCCCGCATCGACATATTGTTCGATCAACTTGTGGGTGCAAGTGTGTTCTCAAAGATGGACCTTCGCTCTGGATATCACCAGATAAAGATCCGGGCGGAGGATATCCCGAAGACGGCCTTCTCGATGAGATATGGATTATATGAATATCTCGTCATGTCATTTGGTCTCACAAATGCTCCAGCCCATTTCATGTATCTCATGAACTCAGTGTTCATGCCGGAGCTGGACAAGTTCATGGTAGTGTTCATCGATGATATCTTGGTTTACTCCAAGACAGAAGCCGAGCATGCCGAACACTTACAGATCGTTCTTCAACGATTGCGAGATCATAAGCTCTACGCCAAGTTCAGCAAGTGCGAGTTTTGGATCAGCCAAGTGCCATTCTTGGGACATATCATCTCCGCGGAAGGCATTGCAGTTGACCCAAGCAAGATAGAGCAAGTGCTGAAATGGAAAGCTCCCACTTCAGTTCACGAAGTCAGAAGCTTCCTCGGGTTAGCGGGATACTATCGGAGATTCATTCCAAGCTTCTCCAAGCTCGCTAAGCCGATGGCAGAATTGCTGAAGAAAGGGACGAAATATGTTTGGAACACGGCGTGTGAAGGAGCATTCCAAACATTGGTGAAGCATCTCACCACAGCCCCGGTCTTAGCTCAGCCAGATACAACAAAGCCCTTCGACGTGTATTGTGACCCATCCGGTATTGGGCTTGGCTGCGTGTTGATGCAGGAAGGACGTGTGGTCGCTTATGGCTCACGCCAACTTCGGAACCATGAGCAGCATTATCCGACTCATGATCTTGAGCTTGCTGCAGTGGTTTTGGCGCTGAAAATATGGAGGCACTATCTCCTGGGGAATCTGGTGCATCTCTACACCGACCACAAGAGCTTGAAATACATTTTCACCCAGAAGGAGCTGAACATGAGGCGACGGAGGTGGTTAGAATTGATCAAAGATTATGAAATTGAGATTCATTACCACCCCTGCAAGGTGAATGTGGTTGCCGACGCGCTGAGTCGGAAATCACATGTCCATCACCTCACCGTTACCCCGGTGGAGGAGGAAGAGCCAAGTTTATACTTGGTTCCTTATGGATCGCTGTACAACCTCGCCCTTATCCCTACCATTAGGGAGGACATCATTGCAGCTCAGAAGACGGATAAAGGCATGGCACATCTCCGGAGATGGATAGACAATGGAGAGATCAAGTGTTTCCGGAAAGATGATGAGGGGACGCTGTGGTTCAATGATCGAATAGTCGTACCCCGAGATATGGAACTGAGGAGGAAGATCCTCGATGAAGCTCACCTGTCCAAATACTCCATTCATCTGGGAAGCAACAAAATGTACCAAGATTTCAAAAAGAAATTTTGGTGGACACGGATGAAGCGGGAGGTAGCTAAGTACGTATCCGAGTGCGATACGTGCCAACAAGTGAAAGCTGATCACATGAAGAAATCAGGGCTGTTGCAACCCCTGAAGATCCCGGCATGGAAATGGGATGATGTGAGCATGGATTTCATTGTGGGATTACCCTTAACATCCAACAAACATGATTCCATTTGGGTAATCATTGACCGACTGACCAAGTCAGCTCACTTCATCCCCGTACATACACATTTCCATGCCAACAGATATGCGGAGTTATATATCGCCAGGATCCTATGTTTGCATGGCGTACCCAAGACCATTGTCTCTGATCGAGGTGCATTATTTGTATCTCGCTTTTGGGATCAGCTACACACTGCATTGGGTACTAAGTTGATCAGGAGCTCCGCCTATCACCGTCAGACAGATGGGCAAACGGAGAGGGTGAACCAAGTATTAGAAGACATGTTGAGAGCATGTGCCATCCACCATGGTAGGAACTGGGATGATCACCTACCGTTGGCGGAATTCTCGTACAACAACGGCTATCAGGCAAGTATCAAGATGGCACCCTACAAAGCTCTCTACGGTCGCAAATGCCGCACCCTATTAAATTGGTGCGAGTCCGGTAAAAGGGTCACATTCGGGGTTGATGTGGTGAACGACGCTGAAGAGCGCGTTCGGGCGATTCAAGCTAACTTGAAGGCCGCTCAATCCCGGCAGAAGAGCTACGCTGATAAGAGGCGTAGACCGTTGCACTTTGACGTTGGGGAACACGTGTACCTCCGCGTATCTCCGATGAAGGGCGTACACCGGTTCGGTGTGAAGGGGAAGCTCGCTCCCCGTTTCATTGGACCCTATGCTATCACCGAGAAATATGGACCAGCTGCGTATTGATTGGAGTTACCAGCATCCCTTGCTGGTGTCCATGATGTTTTTCATGTTTCGCAACTGCGAAAATGTTTAAAGCATACAGCTGCTGTTCCTACTGGAGACATCGGCGAGCTGAAACCGGATTTAACATACGATGAGTATCCGGTGGAAATCCTTGATGAGAAAGACAGAACCACACGTAGCAGAACGTTGTGGTTCTACAAAATACTCTGGAGCAACCACACCGCCGAAGAAGCGACGTGGGAGAGCGAGGAATTCCTTCGCTCAAATTACCCGGAGTTCATGGCATCTCAACACGGGTAAGTCCCTGTTACATCGCTATCTCTTCTTTTCTAATCTCGGGACGAGATTCTTTTAAGGGGGGAGGGATGTAAAAGCCCAAGAAAAGGGACTTGCAAAAACTTTTCTTCACCTCAAAACAACACAGTTCTTGTTGTGGATAGATGGTGAAAAAGTGGGAAGAGCAAGTAACCTCCATCAAAAGAGGGATTAGAGGGGAAAGCCTACACTTTCACAAAGTAGAATTTTTACACATGATACATGAGGGGGTGATTCAAAACTGTTGCATTCAAACTCATGGTTGCAGCAGCTAAAACAAAGATTAAAGTGCATAATTGGATTCCTCAGGTCCACATTAGTGTGGAGGCAAAGTTTCAATAATTTTTGAAAAGGTTTGCTACCCATTTGTCCAAAAAGGATCCAAATGTGCAAGAATTCAAATATACATTTGAATTTGGGGGAGATTTGCCCAACCATACAAATGTAGGTCAGTTTGAAACTCCAAACATTTGAATTCATCTCTTGCCAAGTTTTGGAGACCTTTTGAGGGGTGGGGGAGCACTGACAAGTGGATCCCACATGTCATTGGGGAGGATCAAATTGCACAAAAGTCAACAGCCTTAGGGGCTAAGTATTGCACTTGGAACAGAGCCGAGGCTCCACCGAGCGACACCGCGGGGGAAAGCCGGACGCCACCTCCTGCTGAATCGCACGCGCTGGCGAGCTCCTCGTGGGGGGAGGCCTTAACTCTCAGCCGGGCTCAGCGAGCCACAGCACCGAGAGAAGCCCGTTCCCTCACTCACACCGCCAGAGAACAGAGGCGCCGTCGCCATCACCAAATCACTCAAGAGCGATCGCAGCTCGCGTGAAAGCATCGGCAGCTCAGCAAACCAGCATTCCCAGACCTCCCACACACTCCCCGCACCACTTCCGATCGAGCTGAGCCACCACAAACCGCGCAAACGACGTTCTTCGCGGCAGCCGGGAAGAACCGGGCCAAGGTGCTCCCGTGGGCAGCTCGGTAGAGGACTTGTCATGACCAAGAAGGAGCGGTTTTGGACGCGCCTAGGCTCCACGCTGCTCGACCCCAAAGCCTAGAACCAGTGACCGATCATCGCCGGCAAATTTCGCAAAACATCTCCAACCGGTGCAGAACTACCCTCGGGTAAGAAACCCACAAATTCCCGACATATGCTTGCTTAGAGTTTATCAAACTGCACTCACAGGAGCTAGACTTGATGGCTCCCAAGTTTGCTTCGCAACCCTAGTTTAATTTTGGCTGTAGCCGGCGTATTTTCCGGTTTTCCAGCCGCGATTATGGCGGGAAGGGTCGGGCTCACGGTGACGGCTAGGTTAGAGCTCTCCCCGAGCCCTGGCATGGCCTTGTCGACCTTCTATGAGATTCCCCGGTGCTGTAGAGCCCTTCCACCGAGGATTTGGCGGGCTGAGTTGGCCAGGTGGCATAACCGAAGGGAGTCCGAGCTGCTGCACCGTCGCCGGCTAGGTTAGGGCCACCGCCGACCGGAGCAGTCGGTACCATCGTGTTCAGCGCACGAAAGTAGGCCCAGGCGGCGAGTTTCCGGCCGGGAGGCGGTCGGGAAGCCAAGTCCGGCGAGCTTCCGAGGTGTGCCGGCGAGGGGACGGCGCAGGAAAAAGGGCGGGCGCGAGGAAGAAGACAAGCCGGCCGGGCCCGCTCGTCAGTCCCTCGATGCACAGTGTGGGGATTTTCTGTTGCACCGGATCAGCTGTGAACACGAGAAAAACATTCCTGTGGCCTCGTGTGGCGCAGCCGAGGTGATGACACGTGGGGCCGGGCCCGCTGTCAGGAATTTGAACTTTTCCCGGTTAATTCGAAGTCCAGAATTTCCCCAAACTTTAGAACTCCATAACTTTTGCTAGGAAGCTCCAAATTTAGTGATTCAAATTGGGTTGGATTAACCTTGCATAAATCTATCCAAATATGCAACCCAATTTGTATGAAACCTATTATTTAATTCTGGAAAATTCCTTAAAACTTTTCAGCAAAATAATTTTAGAGGGAGTTTGGTTCATCCAAAAATCCCCAAATTTTTCCAGAATGTTCTTTAGGACATTAGTGAACCTCTGTAAAAGTTTCAGACCATTTGGAGTTGATTTGGTCAGAGCAATTCAAATTTGAATATGATGTGTTCATTTGAATACAGAAACATTTTCAGAGAATTTCCAAAACTTGGAAATTCAGTTCTGGACAAATCTTAGCTCCAAAAATGCTAGCAAAATTCATGCAAACTCTATGAGCTATAATTGAAATTGTAGTTCACTAAGTTGGGCATGAACAGGGCTGTTACCTCAGATTTAATTCTACTTTGCTTAATTGCTAAAAGAATTATTCTGAGCAAATCACTCCATGAAAAGTGCTAATGTTTTGTCCAGAGAGTTTTCTTGTGAAAAGGAACTCCCACAAAAAATTCTCAGCTCCATTGGAGCTCTGGATCACCCCTGTCCTGTTTAACCACTTGAGGGATTAATATGGAAAAAGGGGGAAAACCACTTAGCATTTAACCATGTGATTAAGTCTAAGCCAAACCACCAACACCAGTTCATCTTTAAATTCTTAAACAGAGTTCCAGTTGTTAGAACTGGTTATTAGAACTAATAGCAGTAACCTTACAACAAACTTGTGTGCACTTTGCATTTAAATTTACATGTAGTTTTTCAATAACGTGTAGTCGCTGAAGGCGAGGAAGCTCCGGAGATTCTCGACTTCCTGCTTCCAGAGGAGGAACTAACTCCTGACCAGCAGCAACAAGGCAAGCCCCGGTTTGCATTAACCTTTGATAAGTTTTACTTTGTTTGCATGTGTCATATGAAGTGTGAATGTGCATTAGGTATAGGATGGATGGAACCCCACTTGCATGACTAGAAATTTTCCATAAGAGTGAGGGTAGTGTCTAAGACCTCGCGTAGACAGGCTATGCTTAATATTCCATAGAACTTCGGTACAAGTCGAGTAGTTGGAATCTACTCACGAGATAGGCTTGGGACACACGGGTTCGGTTGAGTGATGTGAGATCACTTTAGTAATGAAAATGAGACTAGGCAGGGGCTAGGGCGCAGCAAGAGGTAGTCTTGTGTGCGCAGCCCTGTCCGTGTCGATTGAGGACCGATCCGTGTGCGGCCCATGCTGATCAAGTTTGAACGTACCGAAGGCATATCGGATATATGGGCCCCAATAAACCGATGTAGCCTAAACCTCCGGGCGTCGAGGCATAACGCACCGATTTATAGGTGTAGGCTGAGGGCAGCAAGGTGGAAATCTGCCAACGGGCATAGAGAGATGCTCCGTGTGGGGAACCTCCTGCTCATTTCGGTGCGACCGGTTCGACGTTTGGGCTGTTGGGTGAAAGGTTGTCCCGTAAGACATCGAGTGAGCGTGCTGTGCAGCTCCACGGGTGGGCGTACGTGACGTGCTCTTTGGGTTTCCCTGCAGGTGTATATCGAGTCGATTCGCCGTCCCTCGCGGTGAAGAGTACCACTTAGTCACAGAGTCGTGACGTAGACTAATATATGAAATATGGTGATTCAATATTGCTGATATGATATAACATTGTATTGCTACATGTTTGCCACCAAATATTGCTCACTAAATTTCAGCTTCATGAACTGTTAACATGTTGCTAAAAGATGAACTAAGGATAAACTTGTAGGCGTGTCCATTTGCTGCAACATTGCTATCCTATGTCATGGTACACCTCATGTAGAGTTTCATGCTTAGGTGAGTCGGTTAAGCCTTGTTGAGCCATCATGCTCACGGTTGCTGCTTAAGTGTTTTTCAGGTGAGGAGCCACCCACGGACTCGGAGTACGAGTCCACCGGCGAGGGTTACCCTCTGTCGGGGACCACGGCTGAGTGGGAGCCGTACACGCCGCGCTGAGCTGAGACGTGCAGCTAGTGTGTGTTGCCCTAAGGCTGGGTAACCGACTTTTGCTAGATAGGCGGGCGTGAGTAAACTTCCGCTGTGTAATAAAGACCCTAGTTTGTAACTGAGAAGTGTACTACTTTGTACATTCAGTTTGTTTTTCCCATGTAATATAATGTGTTCTTATGACGTGTGCTGTCGGGTGTCGCATCGTGCGACACCACCGTCTGCGATCCTGGATGGGCGGATTCCGGTCCGCCACAGTTGGGTGGAAAAGTCAATGGTTGATCAGTGTAGTAAACAGGGATTGAAAAACAGAGTGCTCTGTTTTGGGCAGCAAGTTTGCTGAACTTTAACAGAGCATAACTCACAGATCATTTAGCCAATGGAGGTGTGAGAGATAGTTTTGGAAAGCTGTTTAAGTACTCTACCACTTTGTTGTAGACTTCTAGAGCTGAATCACACCTTAAGAGGGCTTAAATTCCAGAGGGATGTAAACTGTCCAGAACCAGGACAGATTCAAAACACTCTCTGGACTGGTCTGTTTTTCAAGCATAACTTACCATATAAAAATCTAAAATTGTTATATCATACATCTTTAGGAATGGTAGGAGATGTGTTACATCTTTGTAATTCAAAGTTTCTGTATTTACAGCACCGAATTCAGTGGAAATATGAGTTTAAAACTGCAACTTCCCAAAGGAGGTGCTGTTGAAATTCTTCCAGAAATTCTGTTAACTTTGAATTACCATAACTTTTAAACCAGAGCTGATCTGAGGGCAAATAAATACTCGTTGGAAAGATACTGAAGTTAACTTTAACTTTGGTATTCAACTTAAGTCATTATAATGCCCAGAACCAGAACAAAATCTTGGATATGTAGAAACTGGTCATTCTGACAGAGGAATGACAGTTGAACTTATTTGGGAGATTGTTGTACCCTAGGGAGTTTAAGTACTTCCAATGGGGTAGAACATACTAATGAGTGGTTATCTTCAACTAGTGAAAGATTGAGTATATGCCTTACTCAAGTTTCTTTTGCTAGAGGCCATGGTTGTATCATATTGAAGATAAAAGGGTGGTATACGTGATGACAAAGCGATAGTAACGTCTCGTAGTGACCAAACCTAGTTGTGGTGAGCATACAAAGAGGAGGTTCATCAAGTTGGATTTAACTAGCTTGTATTTGGTCTGGTAATAGTGTAGCTTGTGCAAAGTTATTACATTATCCGTATACGAGATGTATCGCATGTTTTAATGTCATTATGTTTTACGCCTATTTTATTGGACTGCATGCAATATGTTGCGGGGCTGATGTTTATTGTCGTATGGTTGCAGATGGTTCACCCTCGGACCACGCACGAGATTGGTGGCTCTAGCCAGCAGGGAGGCGATGACTCCAGCCACCTGCCTACGACAGCACCCCGCAGCAGCAACCACCACCGCCGCCTCCGCTTACCCTAGCGGATGTGATAGCGGCACTGGTGGGTGGTCGTGAGGAGCAGACCGACCTGCTCTGCACGATCATGCAGAATACGTCCCAGGCGGGGGGGGGGGCGTCAAGAGAGGGGGCCTCGTGAGCCCCGTGAGGTGACGTACTCGGACTTCATGAGTACGCACCCTCCGGTGTTCACAGAAGCCGCAGAACCACTGGAGGCCGACAACTGGCTGCGGACAATCGAGTCCAAATTCGGGCTGCTCCAATGTACGGAGCGGCAAAAGACTCTGTTCGCGGCGCATCATCTTCACGGTGCCACTGGTGCGCGGTGGGCGAATTGTGTCACCTCACGTCCGGCTGGCCATGCCGTGGAGTGGGGAGAATTCCGGGAGGCGTTCCGCGCCTATCATATCCCTCCCAGGATAATGAAGAGGAAGTTCCAAGAATTCTTGGAGCTGAAGCAGGGCGGGAGGAGTGCCCATGACTACTCCTGTGCCTTCAACCATCTGGAGCAATATGCGTCGGATTACGTCTCCACCAAGGAAAAGAAACGGGAGCACTTCTATTGGGGGTTACAACCCGAGATGAAGACGCATCTCGTTCAATGGAATCGCGGCACCTTCAACAACCTCGTCAATGCCGCGATTATGCAAGAGTACGCTCAGCGGGAGTTGGCATCTGAGCAGCGGAAGCGCAACACTCCACCCAGCAGTGGGGGTGGCGCTCCCCAGAAGGACCGCATGGTGTATCGGACACCATCCGGACAGCAGTGGCATCCACCGGCGCGACCTCAACAGTTCGGGGGTCGTTCTTTCCAGGCACCCCCGTTCCGACCGCCGATGCCACCACCGCGACCGCAACAACAGCAGCAGCAGCAGAAGATGACACCTTGGGCATTTCCACCGCCACAACGCGCCCCGGGTTTCCGTACGCCGATCAGAGGAGGACCACCCCGCTACACTTGTTTCACGTGTGGCCAGGCGGGCCATTTCGCGAAGGACTGTCCCCAGGGGCAGCAGAGCAGCAGGCAAGCCAGATCCAGGGCGGTGCTCGAGGTCGACCTCCGGTCAAGAAGGTTGGTCAGCGGACTGGGGGCGTTCGCAATCTCGACAATGAGGACGCCCCAGATGGAGACAACGTGCTGGCGGGTACGTTCACTCTCAACGATCAAGCCATCATCATGTTATTTGATTCTGGTGCAACCCACAACTTTATAAGTGCATCATATGTGGTTAAGCATCAACTGTAAGCCTTTCCAACCGAGTGTTTTTATATGATCTGCTCACCGGGAGGAAAGATTTCAGCAACTATGATGATTCCGAAAGCACCACTGTGCTTAGGTGGGAAGATATATCCCACCACTATGATTATTCTTGAGGGGCAGAAGATTGATGCAATCTAAGGAATGTCATGGATAAGCTACCATGGCGCTGTCCAAGAAACATTATCACGGACGGTTCACCTCAATTCCCCACTACACCGTCCGCAGTCCCTCATATTAGACAATCCAGTCCGGGAAGTTTCAGAAATCCATAATACTGAGGCTCTCAAGTTAGAAGACATCCCCGTAGTCCGGGAATACCCAGACGTGTTTCCGGATGATCTTCCGGGCATGCCACCTGAGCGGGATGTCGAGTTCAAGATCGAGCTTGCACCCGGGACTACTCCTATCTCCCGGAGACCATACAAAATGGCTCCGAACGAGCTGTCTGAACTGAAAGAGCAGCTCAATGATCTGTTGAGCAAAAGTTTCATTAGGCCGAGTTCCTTGCCTTGGGTATGCCCGGCGCTGTTCGTAAAGACGAAGGATGAAACCTTGAGGCTGTGTGTGGACTACCGGCCGCTCAACGCCGTAACCATTAAGAACAAATACCCACTGCCCCGCATTGACATCCTGTTTGATCAACTTGTGGGTGCAAGTGTGTTCTCCAAGATGGACCTTCGCTCTGGATATCATCAGATAAAGATCCGGGCGAAGGATATCCCGAAGACGGCCTTCTCGACGAGATATGGCTTATATGAATATCTCGTCATGTCTTTTGGTCTCACTAATGCTCCGGCACATCTCATGTATCTCATGAACTCGGTGTTCATGCCGGAGTTGGACAAGTTCGTGGTAGTGTTCATTGATGATATCTTGGTTTACTCCAAGACAGAAGCAGAACACGCCGAACACTTGAGGATCGTTCTTCAACGATTGCGAGACCACAAACTCTACGCCAAGTTCAGCAAATGTGAGTTTTGGATCAACCAAGTGCCATTTTTGGGACATATCATCTCAGCGGAAGGCATTGCGGTTGACCCAAGAAAAATCGAGCAAGTGCTGAAATGGACAGCTCCCACTTCAGTCCATGGAGTTAGAAGCTTCCTCGGTTTAGCGGGATACTATCGGAGGTTCATTCCAAGCTTCTCCAAGCTTGCTAAGCCGATGACAGAGTTGCTGAAAAAGGGAGCAAAATATGTTTGGAACCCGGCGTGTGAAGGAGCGTTCCAAGCATTAGTGAAGCATCTCACAACAGCCCCGGTCTTAGCTCAACCAGATACAACCAAGCCCTTTGACGTGTATTGTGATGCGTCCGGTATTGGGCTCAGCTGCGTGTTGATGCAGGAAGGACGTGTGGTCGCATATGGCTCACGCCAACTTCGGAACCATGAGCAGCATTATCCAACTCATGATCTTGAGCTTTCTGCTGTGGTTTTGGCGTTAAAAATGTGGAGGCACTATCTCTTGGGGAATTTGGTGCATCTCTACACCGACCACAAGAGCTTGAAGTATATTTTCACCCAGAAGGAGCTGAATATGAGGCAAGGGAGGTGGTTAGAACTAATCAAATACTATGAGATTGAGATTCATTACCACCCCGGCAAGGCGAATGTGGTGGCCGACGCGTTGAGTCAGAAATCACATGTCCATAACCTCACCATTACACCGGTGGAGGAGGAAGAGCCGAGTTTATACTTGGTTCCTTATGGATCGCTCCACAACCTTGCCCTCATCCCTACTATTAGGGAGGACATAATTGCAGCTTAGAAGGTTAATAAGGGCATGGCACATATCTGGAGACAGATAGATAATGGGAAGATCAAATGTTTCCGGAAAGATGATGAGGGGACGCTGTGGTTCAATGACCGCATAGTCGTACCCCGGGATATGGATCTGAGGAAAAAGATCCTTGATGAAGCTCACTTGTCTGAATACTCCATTCATCCTGGCAGCAACAAAATGTACCAAGATTTGAAAAATAAATTTTGGTGGACACGGATGAAGCGGGAAGTGGCTAAGTACGTATCCGAGTGCGATACGTGCAGACGAGTGAAAGCGGATCATATGAGGAAATCAGGGCTGCTGCAAACCCAGAAAATTCCAGCATGGAAATGGGAGGATGTGAGCATGGATTTCATTGTGGGATTACCCTTAACTTTCAACAAGCATGATTCCATTTGGGTGATTGTTGACCGGTTAACCAAGTCGGCACACTTCATTCCCGTGCATACACATTTCCATGCCAACAGATACGTGGAGTTATATATTGCAAGAATCCTATGCTTGCATGGAGTACCCAAGACCATAGTCTCCGAGGTGCATTATTTGTATCTCGCTTTTGGGAGCAGTTACACGCTGCTTTGGGTACTAAGCTGATTAGAACCTCCGCCTATCACCCTCAGACAGACGGGCAAACAGAGAGGGTGAACCAAGTACTGGAAGATATGTTGAGAGCATGTGCCATCCACCACGGTAGGAACTGGGATGATCACCTACCGTTGGCGGAATTCTCTTACAATAATGGATATCAGGCGAGTATCAAGATGGCACCCTATGAAGCTCTCTACGGTCGCAAGTGCCGCACCCCATTAAACTGGTGCGAGTCCAGTGAAAGGGTCACATTCAGGGTTGATGTGGTGAACGACGCTGAAGAGCGCGTTCGGATGATCCAAGCCAACTTGAAGGCCGCTCAATCCTGACAGAAAGGCTACGCTGATAAGAGGCGTAGACCGCTGCACTTTGACGTTGGGGAACACGTGTACCTCCGTGTGTCTCCGATGAAAGGCGTGCACCGGTTCGGCGTGAAGGGGAAACTTGCTCCCCGATTCATTGGACACTATGCTATCACCGAGAAGAGTGGACCAGTGGCGTACAGACTAGAACTACCGGCATCTCTTGCTGGTGTTCATGACGTTTTCCATGTTTCACAACTGCGAAAATGTCTAAAGCATACAGCCGCTGTTCCTACCGAAGATATCGGTGAGCTGCAACCGGATTTGACATATGATGAATATCCGGTGGCAATTATTGATGAGAAAGCTTGCACCACACGTAGTCGAACGTAGTGGTTCTACAAGATACTCTGGAGTAACCACACCGCTGAAGAAGCGACGTGGGAGAGCGAGGAATTCCTTCGCTCAAATTACCCGGAGTTCATGGCGTCTCAGAACGGGTGAGTTCCTATTACATCGCTGTCTCTTCTTTTATAATCTCGGGACGAGATTCTTTCAAGGGGGGAGGGATGTAAAAGCCCAATAAAAGGGACTTGCAAAAAATTTTCATCACCTCACAACATCACAGCTTTTGTTGTGGATATCTTGTGAGGACTTGTGAAGAGCAAGTAACCACCATCAAAAGGGTGATTAGAGAGGAAAGCCCTAACTTTCATAAAGTAGGATTTCTACACATGAACATGAGAGGTTGAGCTCACCCCTAGGACTTAAAAAGTCTTGGGAAGGTTCAGGCCAAATTTCATGCAAATCCCACACTTTTTCAGGCAGTTTTCGAGGCATTTGAAAAAGAGGCCAATTTGGCTTCATATTCAAACTCAGCACATTTTTCTGAGTTAGTCCACCAATTTTCATCCCCATTGGAGTTCATTTTGTTGGGAGCTAAATTTGCACTAATTCGAAACTGAATTTGAATTTCAGTTCAAATATGAAGCAAATTTAGCCAAACAAATTTCACATTTGGGAAACCAAATTCAAACTGTAACTTGGGGATTAAGTCTCACAGTTAATGGTGAGTAGCTGGGATCTTTGCAGTAGAAAATTGGGAAAAGAATTTGAGGGAGGGATGGGGCCCACTGGTCAGTGTCCAGCTCCACTGAACCGACTTAACCCGAGGCCACGGCGACCATCGGGCGCTCGGAGAGCCGACAGCGCGATCGTTTACCGCCACCTCACGGTGAAAAACGTGGCTACAAGGTCCAGCACACGAGCTACCACGTCCATTCTCTTCGTTTCCGAGTAAACCCTGCTCCCACCGCGCGAGAAGAACTGGTTCCGTTCACGAGCTGTTGCCGCCGTTCTCTAATCACCGACGACCGGCCGATCCCAGCGGTATCACGCGCCACCCACAGAGAAGAAAAGGTGCGCCCGCGTGTGAGGAAGCTGTGGGAGGAAACCGTTCACCGTTTCATGCAGGGTAGAGAGAGGATTCAAAATTTTCCCCCATGGTGCACCTTAGGGTTAGAAATCGGTCGCCGGCGAAATTCGTTGCACCGGAGCAACCGCCGGTCGAACTGCAGCTCACACACGTTCTAGGCACCAGTGCGCGTCTCTCCGAGCAGAAAACCGCAGGAGCAACCCTTCCAAACCCTAGTTTCACCGGTAACAGTCCAGCAGAAGGGAGGGTCGCTGGTGAGTTCTAGGTTGCCAGCCGTTTAGGGCCCAACCAAGGTCATGCCAAGCTTCTTGAGGTCTTCCTGAGTGTGGTGACGCGATTAGCGCGCGAAGGAGGTGGTCAGGAGGGCGGCAACACGTTGCCGAGGTAGCACAGAGGCATAGAGCTCGTCGCCGGCGAGCTACGGCGGTTAGCCGGCGGTGGCATGGTGTCCAGCGTGTTCAGCGTCCGAAATTATGTGGGGGCGGCGAGTCTCACCGTCACCGCCGAGCTAGATCATAGGGAACGCCGACCTTGCCGGAGCTCCGGCGGCTCGGGCGGTGGCGTCGGGAGGTAGACGAAGGCACGGGCCCCATGTGTCAGCCGCTGAGTTAAGCGCGCGCGAGCGTGGTTAGTTCAAATTAAACAGGGCAGGCCCCGCTGTCAGCTTCGGATTAAGCGCGGGAAAGGATTTTCTGTAGGAAAATAATTCAGGGATCAGCCCAAACTTTAGAAATTCATAACTTTGGCTAGAAAGCTCCAAGTGCAGTGAACCAAAATTTGCTGAACTCAGAATTTTGAGTACTTTCCAGCAATACCGATTTCAGCTCATGAAACTTAATAGTTTTCCAGAATTAAATCCCTAAAGTTTAAACTGTTAGGAATTTTATCTGGAGGATTACTTCATGAAAAATTCTGAAATTTGGCTGAGAAGTTAATTGGAAAATCCTTGAATCACAGTAAAATTTTCAGACGCATCGAAGTTCATTTAGTCCCCATAATGGGGTGATTAAGAGAACAGCCCTGAGAAAATAGAAAAATGTACAGACACATTTTTCAGATTTTCTCAAATCTTGTTTAGGGCACAACTTCCTCTAGAATTATTCAAATGACATGAAACCAATTCCATTAGAACCATCTTAAATTCTAGTTTCCATAAAGTAATGGTTGGAGCCATGAAAACCTCTGGAATTCCTTAGAGGCTCTAATATTGACCAAATAGGCTTTTATTTGTACAAGGCTCAAATGAACCTGGTTTGAAATGAAACTGGGTCAAGACTCTGGTTAGGACCATACCAAGCCATCCTAAAAATATCAGAGCCAAAGGGGAGGCCTAGCTAGAGTTATAGTGATTATTTATTCAAGGTTACACATTGCATTTGAATTGACATGTAGTATCTCGTTAACGTGTAGTCGCTGAAGGCGAGGAGACTCCGGAAGTGCTCGACTTCCTTCTTCCGGACGAAGACCTAACCACTGACCAGCAGCAACAAGGCAAGCCCCGGTTCGCATTAACCTTGTTATAAAGTTTTGTTTTGTTTACATGTGTTAGTGTGAGGTATGGGTGTGCATTAGGTGTAGGATGGATGAAACCCAAATGCATAACCAGAATTTTCCTATAAAAGTGAGGGTAGTGTCTAAATCCTCGAGTAGACAGGCTATGCTTAATGATTCATAGGACTTCGGTACAAGTCGAGTAGTTGGAATCTACTCGCGAGTTTAGGCTTGGGACACATGGGATTGGTTCGAGTGATGTGAGATCACTTTAGTAATGAAAATGAGACTAGGCAGGGGCTAGGGCGCAGCAATAGGAAGTCTTGTGTGCGCAGCCCTGTCCGTGTCGATTGAGGACCGATCCGTGTGTGTCCCACGCTGATCAAGTTTGAACGTACCGAAGGCATATCGGATATATGGGCCCCGATAAACCAATGTATCCTAAACCTCCGGGCGTCGAGGCATAACGCACCGATTTATAGGTGTAGGCTGAGGGAAGCATGGTGGAAATCTGCTAACGGGCATAGAGAGATGCTCTGTGTAGGGAACCTCCTGCTCGTTTCGGTGCGACCGGTTCGACGTTTGGGCTGTTGGATGAAAGGTTGTCCCATACGACATCGAGTGAGTGTGCTGTGCAGCTCCACGGGTGGTCGTACGTGACGTGCTCTTTGGGTTTCCCTGCAGGTGTATATCGAGTCGATTCGACGTCCCTCACGGTGAAGAGTACCACTTTGTCAGTGAGTCGTGACATAGGCTAATATACGAAACGTGATGATTCAATATTGCTGTTATGATATAATTGTATTGCTACTTGTGTGCCACCAATTATTGCTTACAAAATTTCAGATTCATGAACTGTTAACTTGTGGCTAAAAGATGAAATAAGGATGAACTTGTAGGCGTGTCCGTTTGCTGCAATTTGACCGTCCCATGTTCATTGTTCACTACATGTAGAGTTCCATGCCTTGACGAGTCGGTTAAGTCTTGTTGAGCCATCGTGCTCATGGTTGCTGCTTAAGTGTTTTTTTCAGGTGAGGAGCCACCCACGGACTCGGGTTACGAGTCCACCGGCGAGGATTACCCTCCGTCGGGGACCACGGCTGAGTGGGAGCCGTACACGCCGTGCTGAGCTGAGGAGTGCAGCTAGTGTGGGTTGCCCTAGGGCTGGGCAACCGACTTTTGCTAGATAGGCAGGCGTGAGTTGTACAAATTAGACTTCCGCTGTGTAATAAAGACACTAATTGGTAACTGAGCAGTGTACCACTTTATACATTTCAGTTGGTTTTCGATGTAATACAATGTATCCTTATGATGTGTGATGTCGGGTGTCGCATCGAGCGGCACCACCCTCTGCGATCCTGGATGAGCGGATTCCGGTCCGCCACAGACCCCTCCGGGGCTTAGCTGTTCTAAGCGCTGTTCCTAGACACTATGACACCTTTACAAATAAAAAGAAAAGAAAAAATACCCTACCACTGCGCTAAGGGTAGAACTTACAGAGGTGTTCTATGTTCACTGGATTGGGTAGAGGTACCCATCCTCCGTGGCCAGGTGGGTGCACCTGGGGCAGCACACTTGTGTTGCTCAGAAGGGACCTTCCCGGCTGGGTGAGGGTTTGTCACCCCTTCTGAGAAAGTGTTTAGACGAGGCACCAGGTGGCCCTGCCTTGGGCTGTCTACTCCGCGCGTATCGTTGCTGATATCGCCAGAGCGCTTAGCGGTGTATCGCATTTCGAGAAGCCTCTAGCCACGTTACCTTATCGACGAGGTTGATTCCTTCACGTAGGAGCTGGTCCTGCGTGGCTTGGTCATTTAATTGGATGTGGGATGAGCCCTTGGTGTGTTCTCCGGGGGAGGGCGGCCTTGACCCCCTACACCAGTGTAATAGGGCATTTCCCTTGCTGCACGACAGGGGGGGGGCATCTGATCAGACATGGAGCGCCTTGCGTCACTCGCTGTCGGCACTGGAGTTGGAGTCAAAGCGGCCGTAGACGGCCTTCAACGCCCTCTCGGCGTCTTGATACACCATCTCCTGCTCAGTGTTGGCCTCGGGTTTGGCCTTTTGTTTACCCTCCCGCTGGCGGGGGGTGCGCTGTCTTGGCGCGGCCGCTTTTGTTGTAGCTCATGGAAGCATTCCGCAAGCTTATTGATCTCTCAACAGTAGCTAGCACCGTGGCGGTTGGTGTTGTGCACCAGGCACCACTGGCCATCATCGCTGGCAGATGACGGTCGCGGGCGCTTGCCAGAGCATGGGACTTGGCCCCCACCGGCTGCTGCCAGGGAGGCAGTGGGTGCCCTGGCCAGAGGCTTGTTCCTGCCTCCGGTCTTGTTCTTCCTTCTGCTGCGCAGAGCAGCAGCCTCTCTGGCACTCCCTGTCGTGGAGGCATATCGCGAGTGCCAGTCTCAGCCTTCTGCCGCCCTGCCACATTTGTCGGCCAGGCTGAAAAGCTCAGAGACGTCTTGCACGTCGTGTGTGGCCAACTCCTTGAGCATCTTCTTGTCGCGGACGCCTTGCCGGAAGGCGACAACGACGGAGGCATTGGGTATGTGGGGGATGGTGTTCCTAACCTGGGAGAACCGCTAGATGAAGGAAGCGACTCCCCATCATGTTGACACATGGCATGGAGGTATAGCTCGGTGTTGGGGCGCGTGTAGGAACTCCCAAAGTTGGCTGTGAACTTCCAGCACAACTCTTCCCAGGACGTGATGGATCCTGGGGGAAGGTTCATGAGCCATGACCGGGCTGTGCCGGTCAGGGCAACGGGAAAGTAGTTGGCCATGACGGCCTCGTCCCCTCCTGCAGCTAGGATGGAGGTGGAGTAGATCTGCAGGAACTCGGCGGCATTGACTGTCCCATCGTATTTTTCTGGCAAGTGGGGCCGGAACTTGGGTGGCCAGACCACCATATGAAGGTGTGGGGCAAGTGCCATGCAGCCCCCTACTGCCCTCGGAGAGGCAGGGGTAGGCGGAGTGCGGCCCGCTGGTACAGCGCTCGGTGAGCGGGACTCTTTTTCGTGGTTGCGACACCTCTCTCGGGGCCACTCGATGGTGGTGCGACCGTCTTCACTTGCAAGGCAGCGGTTCAGCTCGACCCTGAGGTCTGCTGTGGATGGCGCACACGGGGCTGTCGCCTCATGGGCCACCGTCGGCGTACGTGATTGGGCCAGCGAGGGTTCAGCCTGTTGTCTCCTGTAGGCAGGAGAGTTCATGGCAGCAGCGACAAGATGATGGACATTGTGTCGCTACTATTCTGCAGCCTTGGGGATGGAACCCTCGCCTGGGGAGTTGTGGAGCAGAACGCATGCTGCGTCCAGCACGCTCTCCGGGCTCTGTCATGGTGGAGTTGTTGCCACCGTTGGAGTAGAGGGCGGCCGTGAGAAAGCGGCCTCTGGCGGCGCGAGCGGCGGCGGCACACCGTCTGTGCGGTCACCGGCTCGTCCTGACCTGGGTGCCGTGGGCACCATAGGGACAGCAGCGGTCTGGAGGAGCCACTGGTACGCCGGTCGTCTGATCACCGGCCTATTCAGACCTACCCGCTAGAGACAACGGCGAGCTGGGCAAGAAGGCTCGCCATGGGAGGTGATGTTCACCATGGTCGTGTGGAGAGTGCGGAAAGCCCCCTACATGGCGCGCCAAATGTCGGAGTGTGTCAGATGCGACACTCCTCCCAGGCTTCTCCGAAGCAGCCCATGAGGTTCTTTTTTCGAAGGGGCTTGGCGCCCTACGCGACCTGGGCTCGAGGGAGCAAATGAACACCAAGATTTACGTGGTTCGGGCCACCGGAGCGTAATACCCTACGTCCACGGGAGTGCTTGTTCTATTTCTTGAGTGTGTGTGCTTGTGCATTGCGAGTTCTGGAATGCGAACCCTTTGTAGGGTGATCACCCCAATCCTTTTATAGTTCCAGGCCAGGGCGGTTACAATGAGGCTTGGGGCCCAACAGGTGGCCCCAATGCTATGTGTACCCTATACATGATCTAGGGATTCATCCTCTGAGTAGAGTGGTCGACAGGGGAGTTATGTCCTGCCGCCCGGCGCGCTGAGCGCTCCTGACCGCGTGTCAGGTGATGATGAATACGCTGTATTGTCGCCGCATCATCTCGCCCTGCTTGGGCGTATTCGTGCCGTTGGGCGGCACTATACTGCTGTCACGCCTTGCTGTCCTGTCTTGTCACTGTAATGGCGAACGGGCAGGAGACGAAGGCGTGCACAGTGTGCCATGCTTCTGGGGAAGGCGCGAGCCTTGAATGCAAAGTCTGACAGTGCACTTCCTTCTTGACTTCATCAACCCGCAGCCCATGGTGGATCGTGGGGCACGTGGTGACTCTGGAGCTCTTATCGACGGGTTTGGTGCCAGAGGACACGTGGCAGCTCTGGACCTCACCTCAGTGGGGATGCTTAGACCGGAGCCCAGGGCATGTGTTAGCACCGGAGCTGTCCTTAGAGGGGAGGTGGCTCTGAGCCAGGGGGCACGTGGCAGCTCCGGACGTCACCTCAGCGGGGAGACTCGGACCGGAGCCCAGTGAAACAGCTCTGATACCATGCTGAGAGGAGCCCGATCCCGATCACGGGGACGGGGCACCTCACCTGGGAATCGCATTGGGTGGTGCCGTGTTATGCGGGACCCGATAGCACACATATAAGGAAAACTGTATTACATAAATCAAAGCGGAAGCTTACAAATGTTCTTTGTAAATAATTTACATAAATTAGCTACAGCGGACGTCTATAAACAGCTCACGTCGATTATCTAAGAAGCACTCAAGAAGAGGTCCAGCCCGCGGACTCCTCTCGCTAGCAACACGAAGACATGGCAGCGGCTAGGTCTTCCATGTGTTACCCGACTCAGACGTTTTCGAGTCTCACTGGACAACCTTCTTTATGAGCATCGTCTTAACCTGCAAAACCACTCATATAGCAAGAGTGAGCACAAAGGCTCAGCAAGACTTAACCGTCTCTCCTAAAAATACAACTCTACATGAAAGTAACTTAAGACTTAACATGTAATTTGCAAAAGGACTCGCCTACGAGTTCATCCTTAACTTTCAGATTTTAGCCATCATAGTGGCGACCTTGCGCCCAGCAACATTGGAACTCCACAGTCAAACAAGAAACACTTCGTTCCAATGTTACTTGTCCCAAGGTGGAGAAATAACTTTAGTTTGCTCTATCACTACTTCAAACAAGGTTCTCATGCAATTTACGAAAAACATAGCAGCAATTTAAAACTTTGCAAACTATTTCTACACAACTTGATTACTACGTCACAGCGCAGTGAGCAAGCGGTACTCAATAACCATGAGGGACAGTGATTCGAATTAAACACTACCGGGATAACTCGACACATACGCCCGCCTCTGAAGACCCAAATCCGGCATCCATCATTACGTCGTATGTGGCAACCTTTCGTAGGACACTAGACTGTAGAACCGGTCGCGCCTTCTCGGGCTCATAGGTCTAACAAGACGATGTGGTATGCCTCTACAATCCAGTGAACCTGGTACATCGGTTTTATGGTTCCCATATATCAGTAAGCATCCGGTACACAACTCAATACTTGCTCCCAGGGCCGCACACGCTTCGGTCCTTAACCGACACAGGCAGAGCTACTCGACCAAGACCTCGTCTTGTCGCTGCCTAACCCTCCTGCCCGGTCTCATCTTTAGAAATGTAAACTTTAGTTTGCCTCTCTTTCCAACCACACTTATGTGATCCTGAAATAAAGCTCGCGAGTAGATTCCAACTACTCGTCTTCTACCGGATGTCCTAGCCTATTTAGCATGGCAAATTCTACAGCGATGACACCATTCTACCATTGACCTCAGGGTTCATTTTTGGTTATGCAAGTGGATTTATAAAACATCCTTGACCTGATGCACATACAAACTTTGACCCATAGTGGTGAACAAAGGAAAAACTTTATAAAACAACTTAAATACAAACCGGGGCTTGCCTTGGTTTTGCAGGTGACTAAAGTCAGATAATATGAAGTTAGTTGCTGATGACTTGATGCTTAATCCCTGCCCTTCTTGCTCCTTGATTCAAGCTTAACTCCTCCTTCACTTCTCCATGTTTAATCACTACACGTTATGAACATGCACATATGTTTAATTGTAAACTTTTGCTAACAAGTTCTAAAGGAAAGTTTAAAACTGGAACTCTGTTTAAGAATTTAAAATGACACTGGTGCTATTGGTTTGGGTTTGGGTTAAAGTACTATGCTCAAGTGAGATGTGTGTTTCCTCACTTGTGTGTTGATTATCTAAGAGGTTAAACAGAACAGTACTGATCCAGGGCTCCAATGGAGCTGAAAATTTTCTTGTGAGTTCTTTGTCACAAGCAAGTCATCTGGACCAAAGTTCAGAATATTTCAATGAGTAGATCACCCAAAACAATTCCCTAAGCATTTAGGCAAAAAGGAATTAATCCTGAATAAATTTGCACTTTCATGCAAATGCAAGTGAACTACAAGTTGAAACATAACTCAGGGAGCATGCATGAATTTTCCTAAGATTTGTGGAGCTACGAACTACCCAAAATTGAATTTCCAAGGTTTAGAAATTCTCTGAAATTGTTTCTGTATTCAATTGAAAACAGAAACTGGAAATCAGAATTACCCTATCTAAATCAACTCCAAATGAGTTGAAACTTTTACATGAGTTCACTAATCTCCTAAATAATATTATGGTGAAATTTGGGGTTTTTTGGATGGATCAAACTCCCTCTAAATTTTTTTGCTGAAACTATTTAAAGAATTTTCCAGAATTAATTAGTGATTTTCATACAAATTGGGTTGCTTATTTGGATATAGTTTTTCAATCTGAATCCAACCCAATTTGAATCACTAATTTTGGAGCTTCCTAGCAAAAGTTATGAGGTTCTAAAGCTTGAACTGAATCTGGAAATCCAAATAAATCGGGAAATGTTCAAACTCTGACTGTGGGTCCATCATACACGTGTCAACTGCTGGAACTGAGCCACACGGGGCCACTGAATTCTTCCCGCGCAGCCACACCGGATCCCGGAGCCGCAGCCAATCAGCAAATTAAATTTTCCATTGCTGACACGCGGGGCCCGCCCGACCTTCTTCCTCCTCGGGCCGTTTTCCTCTCCCACGCTGCCCCCTCGCCGGAATCTCGTCGGAGCTCGCCGTAGTCGGCTTCCCGGCCGCCTTTCGGCTCGGTACTCGCCGCCTGGGGGTTTCCAGCTACGAGAAATTCATTGGTGCGGTGCTCTCGGGCTGCCGGTGACCGGAAATCGGTCGGCGACGTGTGCACACCTCGGTGAAGCTTCGGTGCCGTGGTCCGAGCACCTTAGCCCGCCAAAGGTTTGGAGGATTCGCTCTAAAGCATCAGTGGAGGTCAGGCTAGCTCGGCAAGGCCTCAACGTGGCTCGGAAACGGCGGCAATCCGGTTGTCACCGTGCGCCCGCGCGTCTCCATCATGGCCGCCAATCGGGAAGCTTGAAATTAGCCGCTAATACGGAGTTTCTAGCTAGGGTTGTGAAGGGGATAGGATCACCGTCGAGTCTAGATAATTTGTGCACGATTTGGTGACCTTTAAGTGCAAATTAAGCGCGAATTTTAGAAATCTTTACCAGAGGGTCTGTGGTCGTGCTCCGGAAGAAAAACTTCGAATTCGGTTGCTAGGGATCACCGTTTGAGCTGAGCTCCGGGGAGAAGCACCACGGCGGTATGGCGCACCTCTGAGCGTCGTTGCTTGATCGTGAAACCCATGGTGGTTAGCTGCCCATGATGACCCGAGTTGCCCTTTCGCCGGTGAGCTTCGGTTTCTCGCGTCAAATGTTGATTTGTGCGCACCACAAGCCAGGAACGTCGGAGCTGAGCTGTGGAGGATCTTGTACACTCGTTAGCGCTCCCTTTTTGTGTGGACAGCTCGAGCAAAGGGGAAGCGAGCTGGTGGCCAACCAAAAGAACAGAGGCGTCGCCGGCGGCTGTTTTTCGGGCGCAGGAGCAGACAAAAGCCACGGGCACGAGCTGAGCGACTTCGTGTTTGCTTCGGTGGGAGGGATAAGCACCGGGTGAACCACCTCTGGTGCCCGCGCATGGGGGGGAGAACCCGAGCAGGAGGTGGCGGTAGCGCCCTCGGTGGCGTTCGGTGCAGACCCCATGGTGATCGAGTCAAAACAGAGAAGTGACTTCGAGTACAAGTCTTCAGTTTGCTCATTGACAAGTGGGTCCACCCCTACTACTCCCAAAAGATCTTCCAACTTTTGGCACAATGCAAACTTCACTCATATGGAGCTCAAATTCAAAATCCCTTTGGCAATTTGACAAGTTTTTCCTCAGTTTCAAATTTGAAATTCTAATTTCGATGAAATTTACAAATCTCTTTGATATATATATCAAAGCACCTCCAAATTTGCTCAAAATTTGCCTTCCTCATAATTTGGATCTGATGAATTCAAATGTGCCCTCTGATATTTGAGTTAGCCATTGCAAATACAAATTTTTAAACAACAGTTTAAATTCCCTTTTTTTGGAAATGGCCTTCTTTTCCTTGAAGTAAACCATTTAATTCAACTGAATATTTAAGTCCTCTTTTGTGATGACCCATTTGAATTTGGGTGAAAAAGTTGGTTTGCTCCTATCCCATGCTTGATCAACCATGGTCCTAATCTGAACTTCACAAGTTCAGTTTGAATATGCCCCTCAAATTCGAGTACGAAGGTGATCTCAAATAATGCTTTGAACACTGGGTATATGAGCTCCAAATTTCTCCAAATTTAGAACTTAAGCTCTTTTATAACTGAGGACTGCAATGGTCATCTCACATATAGGCCTTTGGACCACTTGGACATGAATCCTTTGCAAGGGTTCGAAAATAGGTTTAAACTTCCCTCCCCTCTACTCGTAGAGAATGTGCATATGAGTTAGATTTTTGGGAGTGAAATTCTTTCCTGGGTTAACATGTGTTCAGCAGGAGATAAATAACATTTTTGCTCTCCCCACATGTCCATGTTCGAGTTTATCATTTCATGTGACACAACTCAAGTCATTCCCTTGCCTTAATCATGTTTGAATTCAGCATGAACCCAACATGATCATAATCCATTCCTTTTTAGCTCACCCTCAAATCAGAAAGTTACCACCATAACCTCCTCAATTTCAAATGTATGAGGCTCCATGTGTATACAAAAGTTTGGCGGCAATTTGAGCTGAGCCTTTGGGTCTAAAGACCTTATTTTTATTCTTTCTCATCCACATGTACGATTACACATGAGTTTAACTTCACCTTGGTCCAACACATTCAAAGGCATGCTTGAACCCATGTGGTTGCACCTCATGTATACCATCCCATGTAAGAAAGTTTTTGTAAGTCCCATTTTTCATGAACCAGAAACACAATGACGTTCAATCATCCGTTTCTTTGCATTCACGTTTTTGGGACTTTTACAGTCCTTGAACCATAATGTATCTTCATCATCTGACCGGAAACATTTCATCTCCCCCGTTCTTCAACCTCCTTTTGATATGAGCCATGCCCTTGTCTTTCTTTTGAGCTTCCATAACCTCCTCTCTTATTGTGGTATGAGAGCTAGATTATGTAGAGCTCCATATGGAACCAAGTAGAGACTTGGTTCTTCCTCTTCTATCGGCGTAATGGTCAGGTTATGAACATGAGACTTCCGGCTGAGTGCATCGGCAACCACATTTGCCTTGCCCAGATGATAATGAATTTCAATCTCATAGTCTTTGATCAGCTCCAACCATCGCCGTTGTCGCATATTCAACTCCTTTTGAGTGAATATGTACTTCAAGCTTTTGTGGTCGGTGTAGAGATGAACCAGATTTCCCAATAGGTAGCGTCTCCACATCTTCAAGGCTAATACCACGGCAGCAAGCTCGAGATCATGAGTTGGATAATGTTGCTCATTATTCCGTAATTGTCATGATCCATATGCGACCACGCGGCCTCCTTGCATGAGTACACAACCAAGTCCGATGCCGGATGCATCACAATAAACATCAAAGGGCTTGGTTGTATCCGGTTGAGCTAAAACCGGGGCTGTTGTGGGGTGTTTCACCAATGCTTGAAAAGCTTCCTCACATGGCTTACTCCAATCATATTTGATGCCCTTTTTCAGTAGCTCCGCCATAGGTTTGGATATTTTTGAGAAGCCCGGGATGAACCTTCGATAATATCCCGCCAAACCCAAGAAGCTACGAACTTCATGGACTGATGTTGGAGGCTTCCATTTCAGCACTTGTTCAATCTTGCTTGGATCAACAGCAATGCCTTCCGCTGAAATAATATGTCCAAGAAATGGCACTTGGTTGATCCAGAATTCACATTTACTAAACTTTGCATAGAGCTTGTGATCCCTCAAGCGTTGAAGCACAATATGCAAATGTTTAGCGTGTTCCTCTTCTTATTTGGAATAGACCAAGATGTCATCAATGAATACCAGGACGAACTGATCTAGCTCTGGCATGAACACCGAGTTCATAAGGCATAAAGTGATCCGGAGCATTGGTCAACCCAAATGACATGACAAGATACTCATAGAGCCCATATCTTGTCGAGAATACTGTTTTCGGGATATCTTCCGCTCGAATCTTGATTTGATGATATCCCAACCTTAAGTCCATCTTGGAGAAGACTTTAGCACCCACTAGCTGATCGAAGAGAATATCAATTCTTGGTAGCGGATAATTGTTCTTTATTGTCACAGCATTTAAAGGACGATAATCGACGCATAGCCTCAGCGTCTCATCCTTCTTATTCACAAATAAAGCCGAGCAACCCCATGGTGATGAACTTGGACGAATGAACCCCTTGTCCATCAGATCTTTGAGTTGCTCCTTCAGTTCAGCTAATTCATTCGGAGCCATTTTGTATGGTCTCCGAGAGATCGGCGTGGTTCCTGGCATCAACTCTATTTTGAATTCCACCTCGCGCTCAGGTGGTAAGCCTAGAAGGTCTTCGGGAAACACACTCGGGTATTCACGGACTATTGGAATGTCTCCTAACTTGCAAGCCTCGGCATTACATACTTCCGGGTCTTTGGAAACCGCTTTGCCGAGATACAATGTTTGACGCCCGTGAAGTGGAGAGTCCAAGTGAACACTCCTGTTCTCGATATCCAGAACAGCCTTATGGAAGGTCAACCATGATATTCCCAATATGGCATTGATTCCTTGATCTTCGAGAATAATGAAGGAGGTAGGATAAATTTTTCCACCCAAACAAAGTGGTGCTCGAGAAACGACTTCATTAGTCGATATGTCTCCACCTGAAGAATGAATAAGGTAAGAACCTTTTGTGATAGTTGTGGAGATCTGATCCCGGATCACTGTTGCCAAGCTAATGAAGTTATGTGTTGCACCAGAGTCGAATAAAATGGCAACCGGCTTGTCATTTAAGGTGAACCTGTCGGCAAGAACAGGTCCTCCCTTTGGCAGATCATCGACTGACACATAATTAACTGTTCCGACTTTTGACATGGGTTTTCCTTGCTGTCCAAGATCACTCTTTGGAACTGGACCCACAGACATAATGTTGCTGCTCGGTTCAGTTGCTGCATTGACGTTGAGTTCATTGTCAATATGAAGTGGGACACCACTCGGTTCCGCTGAGAAATCACCTTGATCATCTTCAACCTCTTGAGGGAAATAACATTCTTGTGCACCTTGTTGATACTAAGGTGCATGAGAAATAAGTAGCTGCTGCGGTGGAGGTGAATAACACATCTGGGGAGTAGAAGAGTCGTGATACTCCCAGAATGACTGCACCTCTTGTGGAACCTCTCGACCAGAAGGTGAATGGATTATCCACCGATACTTCTGAGGCAGATAATTGCATTCATCCTGTGATGAGTCTCTCTCCCTCTTTTCTTTAAAATAGAGATTGGAATAATATTCCTGAGTGATAGCACAGCTAACAAACTCACCAAAATTTTCTTGGCTAACTTGACCAACTCACATCGCAGCCTAGCAGTCAGCCCTCGGTAAAAATGATAACCCCTCATGAATGGTGATTTCACATAATCAGGGACATATTGAGCTAAGCGATTGAATTCCTTCACATACTCAATAACACTCATTTCCCCTTGCTTTAGATTCCAGAATTCATCCAGACTTGTTTGCGTTCGCCCGCAGGAACAAAGCGAGCACGAAATGCATCCTGGAACTCCGCCCATGTGACACGATGCCCTGCTGGTTGGACAGCAAGGTATTCTGCCCACCAGGCTCCAGCAAAACCGTGAAGCTGCTGAGCGGCATATAGAGTCTTTGAGAAGTCATCACATTGGATCAATCCAAACTTGGACTCAATGACACGTAACCAGTGATTTGCTTCACAATGGTCAGCCGCTTCGGAGAATACCGGCGGTTGTGTCGCCAAGAAATCCAGATAAGTGCTCGGGGGGGGGGGGGGGGGGTTGGCATGTGATGTTGAGCTTCTCTATTTATTCCTTGCTGAACTAGAGTTTGGAGAGTTTCATTCATCTTTTCCATAATTGCAACCAATCCGGTTGGCGATGGCTCTTGTGATGAAGTCGGGTCATTCCCACCTCGACTTGAATCTCCAATCTCCATTTGAGAATGTGTGCGTACCATACTGCACGAAACAAAATTTTGAGTTAATCAAAATTCTATCTCAGTAGTAAGTAAAGATAAGTAAAACATGAACATGTCATGAACTTTATGAAAGCATAACCACATTCATGTTTAAACAATTCTTAAGTACGCTAAACTAATCAGCTGGACTACCCTGACCAGTTCACACAAACTCCAAAATTTTCTCAAGTTAACTACAGATTCATGACTCCAGTCCAATACCAAAGTTTTAGTAAACTTCTGTATCTATCCAACAAGTACTCATAGGCCTCTAGATCATCTCTGGATCAAAAGTTATGATTGCTCAAAGTTGACAGAATTCCTGGATAAAATTTGCCAGCATCTCCTTTGTATGTGGCTACCTTTATCACAGTTGTATATGCAAATACAATAACAGTCTGAGCAAACTCCGAACTACAACAATGTTGTAAATTTCATAACCTTTCCAAAGGTATATCATAGGCTCCTTAAGGATTTTTCTACAGGGAGTTATGGCTTAAAAACAGAAAGGTCCAGAAAGGTTTTTGCTGCTGTCCTGGTTCTGAACAGTCTGCCTTTAAGTGGAGTTTTCACCAACTTAACGTGTGATTTTGCTCTGGAGGTCTACAAATAAGTTTTAGAGCACATGAAAATATTTCCAGAACTGTATCATACACCTTAATTGGTTAAAGCTACTCATAGTTATGCTCTGTCAAAGTCCAGCAAGAATTCCTGCCAGAAATAGAGCACTCTGTTTTTGAAATCTTTGAAGCCTAGTCATGCTCTCATTTGAATCTTAGCTCAAAATAAGAGTTCAGTAACTAATACTTGTTTCAAACTTCCATTATTAGTTGAAAGTTATTTCATGAATCATTTCTTCATAGGGAAGAGGTTATTAAGTGTAGTACGGTGTCAATGCACCGTAAGAAACATGTCCGTACTATGTTACCTCACCAAAAGAAAATCCTACCCGGATTATACCGGCATACACGTTTTATCAGTGGCACTAAGACGGTCTCTCGCACACGTGTACTACATGGGATACGTTGGTTATTACCTGCAGAAGAACACTCAATAGGGGTGCACTCAAAGGTTGTTTCATTTCAGGCAGTTCCATATTTGAAAGTAAATACAAACGCCCGTATCATTGCCATACGGCTGTCCTTGAGTTAAGCCACATCTCAAGGTACATGATCGTGTTTTAACACCACATGACGGGGAACCCGAGTATATCATGAACAGGTCGTCACGGTTGGGAATGTTATCAACCCAACAGATACCACCTACTGCCCTGCAGGGCACGCCGATGGCAAGCGCCGCGTATGTCCTCCTAGGCTATTTCCAGACGAACACACTATCACGTTACTGACCACACGATGGGGTCTCCACTTACTTGCCTAATGCACGCTAGGGATCAGCGTTTCATATGAACTCAGGAATATGAAGAGTACAAGAGTTTCATATTAACGTCTCACACTGTGAGAGCTAGGTCCCGATCACGGGGCCGTGCCGCTCGCCCGGGAATCGCATTGGGTGGTGACCGCCGTGCGATGCGGCACCCAACAGCACACAAAAATAAAGAATTATATTACATAAATCCAGGTGAAGCTTACAAAGTGTAAATTTTACAAATACTTCTCAAAATAATCTACAACGGAAGACTATTACAACTCACGTCTCATACCTATGCTAAGCAACAGAGAAGGTGTCCAGCCCGCGGACCCTTGTCGCTAGCAACACTATCACAATAGCAGCGGCAGGGGTTGTCATGAGTTCACTACTCGGAGAGCTCCGAGTCTCATCCGACACCCGTACATATCAGCGTACAGTTATTACCTGCAAAACCACTTATGCAGTATCCGTGAGCACGAAGCTCAGCAAGACTTAACCGTCACCCTAGTCATGAAACTCTACATGCTGAAAATAGAGGGTTGAATATAGCAGTTTGCACAAAGGATGAACTTGAGCTAAAGGAAAATCCTTACTTCAAGTTTTAAGCAACTTTTATAGTCCTCGCGCAATTCGCATCGAGACTCCACAATCAAACAAGAAACGCTTCATCTCGATGTCACTTGCCCGAGGTGAAAGTAACTTTAGTGAGCTAACCTAGAATCATACAGACCTTGCACCATCAACGTTGAGACTCCACAATCAAACAAGAAACGCTTTGCCTCGACGCTACTAGCCTAAGGTGGAAAATAAATTTAGTGAAAGTGTTGATCATTCCTCATCTCCATTATGAGGATTACTCACAAAGCATATTAAATGTTTCCCAGTTTATTACTACGTCATGACTCAGTGTACAAGTATGCTCACTACCGCGAGCGACGGTGATTGCAATAAAAAACACCCGGCAGACACGACACGTATGCCCGTACTCGACATTGCACACAGCAACCATCACTGACGTCATACGTGGCAACCTTTCACACGACACCCAAATGTCGAACTGGTCCCACCGACTGGGATTAAGTCTCTCTATGGCAAACCCTCGTAGAGCCGACTTCTCTATACTTTCAGCATCGGCATCAGACGGTGAGGTATGCCTCGACACCCAGGTTAACATGTTACATCGGTTTCCTAGGTCCCATATTGCCAGTATGCATCCGGTACACATCTCAAACTTGTTTCGCAGGGCCGCACACGAGAACGGGCCTTAATCGACTCAGACATAGACTAGGTTCACAGGACTACGTCCTTGAGCCTTCCATCCACTGCCCGGTCTCCATTCCCAACTATGAGGACCAATTTCCCAACTCTTCCGATCAATCCCCCCTTAAATCCCGGTTCACAAGTAGGAAACTGCCTACTCGAGTTATGCCTCTTTTACTCCACTTTTGTTAACTTAAGATCAACAGTAATAATCAATTGATAACCTACTCTATATTATACTCCAGGGTTTTCTGGGTCATGCATTTCGAGTTTCATACCACCTAGACTTAATGCAATAAACAAAATGTTAGACGATATAAAGTGAATAAAAAACTTGTAAGTTCCGATGCAAACCGGGGCTTGCCTTTGTTTTGCAGGGGATTTATATATATATGAAGTTCAGTTAGTTAAGACCACTTGAGGCTTGATCAATTGCTTTCCTCCTCCCTTGATCCCCACTCCGATGACGTCAAATCCTTCACGTAGATGCTACACGTAATGAATATGCACATATGTTTAATTGTAAAGACTTTGCTACAAGTTCTTATGACAAGTTTAAAAACTGGAACCCTGTTTAAGAATTTAAAATGACACTGGTGCTAGTGGTTTGGGTTTGGGTCTAAGCAATCATAATTAAGTGCTAAGGGTTTCCCCCCTCTTCTATGTTGATCATCTCAAAAGGTTAAATAGAATAGGGGTGATCCAGAGCTCCAATGGAGCTGAGAATTTTCTTGTGAGTTCCTTGTCACAAGAAAGTCCTCTGGACCAAAAATTAGCACTTTTCCTTTAGTAGTTTGTTCAGAACAATTCTCTAAGCAATTAAGCAAAAAGGAATTAATTCTGAAGTAACTCACATGTTCATGCCAAACTTAGTGAACTACACTTTCAATTATAGTTCATAGAGCTTGCATGAATTTTCCTAGGATTTTTGGCGCTAAGAATTTCCCAGAACTGAATTTCCAAGTTTCTGGCAAATCTCTGAAAATGTTTCTGTATTCAATCGAACACAGCAACTTGAAACCTGAATTTCCATAATCAAATCAACTCCAAATGAGCTGAAACTTTTACAGGAGTCTACTAATATCCTAAATAATGTCCTAGAAAAATTTGAGGATTTTTGGATGAACCAAACTCCCTCTAAAATTCTTTTGCTGAAATTTTTTTAAAGAATTTTCCAGATTCAAATAATGAGTTTCGTACAAATTGGGTTGCATATTTGGATAGAGTTTTCTAACCTGAATCCAACCCAATTTGAATCACTAAATTTGGAGCTTCCTAGCAAAAGTTATGAGGTTCTAAAGTTTGGGGAAATTCTGGATTTCAAATTAACCGGGAAAAGTTTAAACCTCTGACAGCGGGTCCGGCCCACATGTGTCAACCCCTCGGATACAGCACATGGGGCCACAGGGCTATTCCCGGCACTGTCACAACCGATCCTGTGCAACAGAAGATCCCACCCGATTTCTCTGAGCAACTGACACGCTGGCCCGGCCACCTCGCCTTCTACCTCGCGCTCCCGCGCCCGCGCGCCGCCGGGATCGCCGGAGCTGCGCTGATCTTCGCCGTCCGGTCAGCTCCCGCGCTCTCCCTCGCCGATAGGGCCTAGTTCCACACGCTGAACACGATGGGACCATCTCCCCAGACCGGCGGTGGCTCTAACCTTGCTGGCGACGGTGCGGCGGCTCGATAACCTTTCGACGACGTCGCCCGGCCAACCTAGCCCGCCAACACATCGGTGGAAGGACCCTACAGTACCAGTGGACACTAAGGAATATCGTCCTAGTGGTGAAACAGCCCGGAGATGGCTCTAACCTAACTCTCATCGTGAGCCCGAACCTCCCCGCCATAGCCACCGTTGGAAAAACGGAAAATACGCTGGCTACAACCATGATCAAGCTAGGGTTGAGAAATAAACTTGGGCGCCGTCAAGTCTAGCTCCTGTGAGTGCAGTTTGATGGGCTCTAAGCAAATAGAAGTCGGGAATTTGACGATTTCATGCCCGAGGGTGGTTTTGCACCCGCCGAGAGTAAACTGCGAAATACGCCGGCGACGATCAGTCACTTGGTCCAAGCTTTGGGGTCGAGCAGCGTGGAGTCTTGGCGCGTCCAAAACCACTCTTGCTCGGCCGTGACAAGCTCTCTGCCGAGGTGTCCACGAGAGCACCTCCACTCGGTTCTTTTCGGCCGCCGCGAAAACTTGGTGATGCCGGGGTTGTGAGGGCCAAAAGCTCTCGGTTTTGGCCCGACGAGGCTGTGGAGAAGACTGCCGAGTCGTTTTGCTACCGCCTGGGCATTTGCACGCAAAGGGAAAACAGCCCCCGAGCGATCAACGATGGCGGCGGCTCCTCTGTTCTCTGGCATGTGAGAGCGAGGGAAACTGAGGTTTTCTCGGTGCTGTGGCGAGATGAGGCACGGATGAGAGTAAAGACCCTCCACGAGGAGCTTGCCAGCGTGAAGGAACTCAGCAGGAGGTGGCTTCCGGTTTTCCCCGCGGTGTCACACGGCGAGCCTCTCTCGGTGGAGTGAAAACCAGAGCACAAGACTTAGGGGGTAAGTCAACTTAGCCCTATGATATGTGGGCCCCACTAGTCAGTACCCCCTTATCCCTCAAAAGATCTCCAAAACTTGGCAAGTGATCAATTCAAATGTTTGGAGTTGAATAATGAGCTGCATTTGGATGGTTGGACAAATTCCATCCAAATTCAAATGTATATTGAATTCTTTGCACATTTAAATCATTTTTGGAAAATGGGTAGCAAACCTTTTCAAAAATTAATGGAACTTTGCCCACCCACTAATTTGGACCTAAGGAATCCAAATATGCAATTTGATTCTTGTGTTAGCTGCTGCAAACAAGATTTTTAACACAACAGTTTGAATTACTATTGTGTCCTCCCTCAATTGAAATTTGAGTTGGGCATGTAGTTCAAACTCTGATTTTTAAACCTTTCCATTGCACCTGACTTCTTCAATTCTGTGGTTTTACTCCACATGAGGTCCAAACATGCAGTAACCCTAAGTTAGTTTTTAGAAGAACCTCTCATGTGTTGTCATATGTGTAAAAAGTTGAAACTAGCCCCTTTTTCATACACATGACACCAACATTTGTGCAAACTCATGTTTCTTTGTATTCATACTTTTGGGACCTTTACATTCCTCCCCCCTTAAAAGGGAATCTCGTCCCGAGATTACAAAAGAAAGGTGAGGCAGAAGGTAATTACAACATCTACGACAAAAGTTCCGGTTAGTTCTTGTGGATGTAATCTTTATTCTCCCAAGTCGCTTCTTCTAGTGTGTGATTACTCCACAACACTTTGTAAAATTTCAAAGTCCGATTTCGAGTGATCCGGGTCTTTTCGTCGATAATCTTGATGGGCTGCTCGGCATAGGTAAGATCTGGTTGTAATATCTCCATGTCTCCTGAAAGAATATCTGTCGGCTTCTTCAAACACTTTCTCAAGTGTGAGACATGGAAGATGTCGTGGACGCCCGATAAAGCTGGCGGCAGCTTCAGACGGTGGTAGGCTACCGGTCCACACCGTTCTGTAATAATGAACGGACCCACAAAGCGAGGAGCTAGCTTTCCCTTGACCCCGAATCGATGAATTCCCTTCATCGGGGATACTCGGAGATAGACGTGATCTCCGACTTCAAAACATAAGGGTCGGCGTCGCTTGTCCGCGTAGCTCTTCTGGCAAGATTGAGCGGTGTTGAGGTTTGCTTGAATAAGTTGGACCCGCTCTTCGACATCTTTTACAAGATCAATGCCGAAAATCACCATCTCGCCGGATTCACACCAATTGAGTGGCGTGCGGCACTTCCTGCCATAAAGTGCTTCGTACGGTGCCATTTTAATACTGGAACCGTTGTTGTAGGAGAACTCTTCTAATGGCAAATGGTTATCCGAATTCTTTCCTTGATCTATGGCACATGCTCTCAGCATATCTTCTAAAATTTGATTCACCCTCTCCGTTTGACCGTCGGTCTGAGGATGGTATGTCGAGCTTCTGATTAACTTTGTTCCCAGAGATTCATGTAGTTGCTCCCAGAAACGAGCAACAAATATTGAACCTCGGTCCGATATGATGGTTTTGGGGACTCCATGTAAGCACACAATTCTGGAGAGATACAGCTCTGCATATTGCTTAGTCTGGAATCCCGTATTCACTGGGATGAAGTGGGCTGATTTTGTTAAGCGATCAACAATCACCCAAATGGAGTCATGCTTCCTGGACATGAGAGGTAGTCCGACAATAAAGTCCATGCTGATGTCCTCCCACTTCCATGCCGGAATGCTTAATGGTTGCAGCATCCCCGCTTTCTTTATATGGTCAGCTTTGACTCGCCGACATGTATCACACTCAGATACATATTTGGCAATTTCTCGCTTCATCCGAGTCCACCAAAATTTTGTTTTAGGATCTTGATACATCTTATTGCTTCCTGGATGTATCGAGTACTTGGACATATGAGCTTCATCCAAGATCTTCTTTCTTAGCTTCAGGTTCCGGGGTACCACAATACGGTTGATTAAACCATAGCACACCTTGATCATCTTCCCGGAAACATTTTATTTTATCCTCTTTAATCTTTGCTCGGATATTCCGCATTCCCTTATCTCTCTTTTGAGCTCGTATAATCTCCTCTCTAATGGTAGGCACTAAAGCAATATTATACAACGTGTCGTGCGGAATCACTCTCAAGCTTGGTTCTTCATCCTCATCCGGAACAACTGACAAGTTATTCACGTGGGATTTACGACTGAGTGCATCAGCCACCACGTTAGCTTTGCCCGGATGGTAATGGATCTCGAGCTCATAATGTTTGATTAATTCCAACCATCTCCGCTGCCTCATCTTAATATCCTTCTGAGTGAATATATATTTGAGACTCTTATGGTCGGTGTGGAGATGCACTAGATTTCCGAGTAAGTAGTGCCTCCACATTTTTAACGCAAGCACCACCGCAGCAAGTTCTAGGTCATGAGTAGGGTAGTGCTGCTCATGGTTGTGGAGTTGATGAGACCCATACGCGATCACACGTCTATCTTGCATTAAGACGCAGCCAAGTCCAATGCCTGAGGCATCACAATATACATCAAATGGCTTTGTTGTATCCGGTTGGGCTAACACCGGTGCCGTTGTGAGATGTTCCTTCAAAGTTTGAAATTCCTCTTCACAGGCTTCCGTCCATACATACTTGCTGCTCTTCTTTAATAGTTCTGTCATGGGTTTAGCCACCTTCGAGAAGCTGGGAATAAATCTACAATAGTAACCCACTAGCCCCAGAAAACTGCGGATCTGATGAACAGATGTCGGAGACTCCCACTTCAAGACTTGCTCATTTTTTGTTGGATCTACGGCCACACCCTCCGCTGAAATAATGTGGCCTAAGAACGGTACCTTGCTGATCCAAAATTCACACTTGCTGAATTTGGCATACAGCTTATGTTCCCGTAAGCGTTGGAGCACGATATGGAGATGTTTGGTGTGCTCTTCCTCCGACTTGGAGTATACGAGAATGTCGTCGATGAAAACCATGACGAACTGATCCAACTCTGGCATGAATACAGAATTCATGAGATACATGAAATGTGCGGGTGCATTTGTTAGCCCGAAAGACATGACTAGATACTCATAGAGCCCGTATCTAGTCAAGAACGCTGTCTTCGGTATATCCTCCGCTCTGATTTTTATCTGATGATAACCGGACCGTAAGTCCATCTTGGAGAATACTTTGGCACCCACCAACTGATCAAATAATATATCAATATGCGGTAGTGGATATTTATTTTTGATCGTCACTGCATTCAGCGGCCGATAATCCACACATAACCGAAGTGACTCATCCTTTTTCTTCACAAAGAGGGCTGAACAGCCCCTTGGCGATGAGCTGGGTCGGATGAACCCTTTGTCCATTAAGTCCTTTAGCTGTTCTTTCAGTTCAGCTAATTCCTTCGGAGACATTTTGTACGGCCTCCGAGTTAGCGGCGTGGTTCCCGGTGCTAACTCGATCTTGAATACCACGTCCCTTTCAGGCGGCATCCCTGGAAGATCATCGGGAAACACATCTGGGTACTCACGGACCACCGGAATATCCTCCAGTTTCGTGGTCACACTGTGGTACACCACTGGATTTTTAGAATCCACGGCTTCAAGTATGAGTGTTTGCAGCCCGTAGATCGGAGAGTCCAAACTAACAATCCGTGGACCAATGTCAAGAACAGCCCTGTGGTAGTTCATCCACGCCATTCCTAAGATCACATCGATCTTCTGCCCCTCTAACACAATTAGGGTTGTAGGGTATAATTTTCCACCTAAGCACAAGGGTGCTTTGATCACCACTTCTTTAGCAGCTATGTTTCCACCGGGTGAGCGTATAAGATAGTGATCTTTCGGTGTAGTGGTGGAGAGCTCGGCTTTGCACACAAATAACCTGCTGATGAAATTGTGTGTGGCTCCAGAGTCAAATAAAATCAATACGGGGTGTTCATTGAGGGTGAACATTCCCGCTAGCACAGGTGCCCCGTCCGGCACATCCTCTAGAGCTGTATGGTAAATGCACCCGGATTTTGGTGCTGTTCCTTGAAGCTGAGCACGGGGTTGATTTATACCCTGCTCCGATGTAGTTTCTCTGTG
The DNA here is from genome assembly GCA_030760725.1 of Neostapfia colusana. NCBI lineage: Eukaryota > Viridiplantae > Streptophyta > Magnoliopsida > Poales > Poaceae > Neostapfia > Neostapfia colusana. The sequence continues at coordinate 38,272,783 of JASWHV010000013.1, read as the reverse complement.
GCGTATCCTTTCTGGACACTTCCTGCTGATGTGACCCAAATACCCGCACGTGAAGCACGGTTTCTCAGCCGGTTTCTGGTTGCTCTGAGTATGGACACTGGTTGTATTCTGCTGCGGCAAGAACACTTGAGGAACAGAATAACGTGGCTGCATATACCATTGTTGCAGCTGTCCGAATTCAGAGTATTGGGACGAACGACCTGAATATTGCTGGAGTCATCGAGCCGGCTGCATCAGCTGACAGTTCAAGGTACTGTCTACCACCCTGTACTTATGAGGAAGCACTACTGCTACTCTCCGGTGGTATATGGTTCTTTCTTTTCTCAGCCTGAACTTCCCGCTGAGCATCTTCAACCATGATGGCAGCACTCATCAATTCGTTGAAGTTCTTTCGATCCGCTAAGATGAGTCTTTCTTTTAACTTGGGGTTGAGGCTGCGGAAGAACCATTCGCACTTTTGTGCCTCAGTGTTCACATGTTCAGGCGCATATTGTGCCAGTTTGTTGAATACTCGTGAATGCTCGTATGCATCCCTCCCTCCTTGTTTTAATACCAGAAACTCCTCGAGTTTCCGCTGAATTATTTCGGAAGGAACATGATAAGCAAGAAATGCCTTCCGGAATTCCATCCATGTGAAATGATGTCCAGCTGGTAAGGAGGCGAGTTGATTTGCCCACCATGCACTGGCGGACCCGTGAAGTTGTTGCGCCGCGTATAAAACCTTCTGATGTTCGGTGCATTGGAGCAACCCGAACTTAGACTCAATGGTACGGATCCAGCTATGCGCCACCAGAGGATCCTCAGCTTCAACGAAAACCGGTGGTTGAGTTTCCAAGAACTCAACATAGGAATTCAGTTGAGGTTGGTGCAAGTCTTCATCTTGACATCTCCCTTGACGGGATGTATTCATCACCAGGGTGCGGAGCAACTCGGTTCGCTCATCGCTTGCACCCGTCATGGCAGCCAGAATGTCCGCCATTGTGACCGTAGGTGAAAGTCCTGGTGGCGGCTGCGGTTGTGGAGCTCGCTACCCCCGCTGTGGAGAGTTATCACCACCACCACCACTGGAACCATCCACTGCACCCATGGAATGAGTTCGCACCATTCTGCAATTGCAAGAGTTCATTATCAGCTCAACACTATCACTTGATTTATTCCATGAACAAAGTAGTGAAACACTGATAATGAAATCTTAACATGTAAGCAAAATGATTTAAGCACAAACTAATGTAACTAACAGCAAGGATTTAAAAACAGATTAACCGGTCCTTAAACAAACCAGATTTCGATCCAGTTAAAAGAATTTTCATAACTCAAGTTGAATAACAAAGTTAAAGTTAACTTCAATATCTTCCCAACGAGTATTCAAATGCCTCCATATCATGACACGACCCCACGGTCTTGTCGAGCCAGGATCACGCTGAGGGGCGCTGTGTTGCACAGCACCGGATAACACACATCAAAGGTACAAAGCGGAAGCAAAACTTTTATTACATAAAGTGGTTTATGAACATTTTTACATCAAAATAGGTCCAGTCTACACTCACGGGTGTAGACTACGCATCAAGTCCACGTTCAGCCCGTGAACGTGTCCTTGCTTGCACGCACGCACACTAACACGGTGGTGTGCACGACTCCCGCTCGACGGGGTTACCCTCCTGGGGTTCCGTCTCCTCTTCGGGAGTCCCTTCCTCATAGAACCCTGCAAAAGCTTCAAACACAAGCAGTGAGCATGAAGGCTCAGTAAGACTGACCCGTCTCTCCTAAACATGGAACTTCTACATGAGGGTTGATAGGTTACATGAGGTAAAAATCATTTGCAAGGACTCGCCTAATTAGTGGAACCTTACTTTCAAGTTTTAGCAGCAGGTTGTGGAGAACCTTACGCTAAGGCACATGAGAGAGCCGCAATCAAACAAGAAACGCATTTCTCTCATGTACTTTGCCCAAAGTTGAAAAGAACTTTAGTTACCTCTAAACTACAACAAATCATTAGCAATCAAGTCCATCTTTCAATCAGCAACATTTTAACATGCAACTAGCCTGTTCTTTCTACGTCATGGTACAGTGAACAAGTGGTACTCACTGACCGTGAGGGACAGCGATTATAATCGATTTACACCTGCAGGGTTACCCGAATAACCCGTCATGTACGCCCGTACTCGATGTTGCCTACAGCAACCATCACGGACGCCGTACGCAACCACCTTTCACCCGTCAGCCAAATATTGAACAGGTCCAATCGTCCCGAGCAAGAGGTCTCAGCACACGCATCTCAGTGCCGCCAGCCGATTTACACCTCGAGCTCTCAACCTACCCTCTGAACGACCAGCTATGCCTCAACACCCAGCTACCCGAGTTACATCTGTTTCCCAGTTCCCATATAGCCGGTAGGTCTTCGGTACTGTTCTAGCTTGTTCAATAGGCCCGCACACGGCTCGGTACTCAATCGACACAAGCGGAGCTACAGCACACAGACCCCAAAGTCCTGCTGCCCTTACTCTCCGCTCGGTCTCATTTTTCGTGCCACGTGTATCATGTGCTATCTGTGCCCGAGTCGAGTGCCTCTAGCCTATGCTCGTGAGTAGTTCCAACTACTCGACTTGTACCGAATCCTACCCTAACTTAGCTTTGCAGTAGCTAACGGGGTTTTGCAATCCTAAACCCAACCCATGGTTTTCTTGGCTGTGCAATTGGGTTTCCAAACAAGACTTTAATGCAAGGAATAATGGTACTCAAGTAAGTGCTCAAAACAATAAAAATTTATAAAAAGGTTAATGCAAACCGGAGCTTGCCTTGCTGTTCTTGGTCGTAGGCTAGCTGCTCCTCCGGAGTAACAAAGTCTAGGACTTCAGGTTCCTCCTCGACCTTAACGACTACATGATATAAGAAGTACATGTATTAATTTAATGCATTTGATTGCAATTTAAACTTGTGAAGTTTATAAGTTTCACTAGACAGACCCAACGACTGTGAAACTTTTACTGTGGCTTGGTTACAACCTAAGCAGAGACTTGATAAAGTTTTAGTTGCAGCAAAGCTCATTTGAGCCCTCCACAATTAATTATGTCCTTGACCTTAATTGGAACTCTTAGGGTATTCTTGGAATTTTCATGGAACAAGCCATGACTTTCTGAAAACTAGATTTTTGGAAGGTTCTAATGGAGTTGGTCTCACTTGATTTGAAAGTTTCTAACTAAAGATATGAGCTAAACAATTTCAGAGAAAATTCTAAAAATGTTTCTGAACATTTTCTATTTTCTCTGGAACAGTTTCACTAATCACACCATTAGGTGGATCAAATGAGCTCAAATGGACCTGATATGGTAGTTCAGGGCTATTTTGGTGAACATCCCAGCAAAATTTCAGAATTTTCCTCCAAGGGATTCTCCAGTTAAAATTCCACAACAATTTAAATTTTGACGAATTAATTATGTAGTATTAATGATTTTCATGAAGTGAAACTTGATTTTCTGGAAAGTGATCAAAGAGCTGAATCCAACAAAATTTGGTTCACTCGATTTGGAGCTTCCTAGACAAAGTTATGAGGATTTGAAGTTTGAATGAAATCTGAAAATCGGGGAAAAGTTTAAATCTGCCGGTGGGCCACGGGGACACGTGTTGGGCGCGGAGGCGTCAGCACACTGAGGCCTACAGGGTTTTTGTGCGCCAGCACATCAGATCTCAGCCGCAGCCCGATCCCGATTTAAAATATCTGCCACTGACAGCTGGGGTCCACCCCCTTCGTCTACCTCCCGCCGCCCGCGCTCTGCCGCCGGGGTACCTCGCTGGAGAGCTCGCCGGCAGCCTCTCTGGAGCTCCAAGCTTCATGATTCCGGCCGCCCCTGCCTACTTTCACTCGGAGAATACGATTCCGTGCTCAGCTCGTCATGACAACGACCGGCACATGGTCGGCGACAAGCGGCGGCTTCGAAAAGACTTCGGCCGTGTCGGCCGACTTCCCTAGCACCCCAACTGACCGAGCAAATGGCCGGAAAGCATCAGTGATACCTCAGGAACCTCGGCATGGGCTCAAGGCAACTTGGGAGAGGTCCGAAGTAGTCCCTCACCGTGCGCCCGATGCTTTCCGCATGCTCCGCCGTTGGTAAACATCGAAATACGCCGGGTACAGAGGTTCTCAGGCCAAAGGTTGTGAAGGCAACTTGTGCGCTACTGTGTCTAGTTTGTGTGGGAGCGGATTGAGACCCTCTAATCCTTCCTAGAGTATAGATTCGACAGAACCACACCCGAAGGTCGGTCTGTACCCAGAAAGGGGAAAACTGGAAATTCGTCGCCGGTGAGCAAACACTTGGGCTGTGGCTCGGGGGTGAGCAGCACTGGACACCAGCACTTCCAGGGACACCTTAGCTCGGGCGTGACAACCTCCCGGTTGGGCTGTCCACGGGAGCCCGAAGTGCGGCGGTTTTAGGTCACCGAATTGAACTCTCGGTATAGCCTAGATCGACAGGTTTCAGCTGAGTTCTAGCAACGGGGAAGAACGAGGAGGGTTCCTAGTACCTTGCCGTAGCTCTGGAGGGGACGGGGAGGCTGTGATCGGAGCTCTACGATCGGTTCTGAGCGGCAGAAGAAAGTTTCCCGGCGCTGTGTTCTTGCGGGGGGAAAATGGCGAGAGCTTCGGCCGAGGAGGGGACGCCTTAAGAAGGGGTCCGGAACCGACCCTGGGCGCGCGCGTGGGCAAGCTGCTGGTGGCGCGGCGGCCTGCCTCGGTGGCGCTCTCGGGAAGAGCTCGGAGACCCGAGTACTGAAAGTCTCAGTCGGTTGGATCATCCCAGTGGCTGACATGTGGGTCCCATTTTCATTTTTAACCTCTGAGATTAACTCCTATTCACTGTTGTAAACAGTAGTTCCCACAAAGCCCCTGGTGATTTGAATTATCTACCCTTGAACCATTTGAATTTGTTAGAACTCAAATTGGGTTTGGTTTGAATGAATTTCAGCACATGTTCAGTTTGAAATTCAAATAAAGTTTGAATTTGCCCCACTTAGCTCATGTCAAGATCAACTCCAAATGGAGTGAAAATTGGTGTGTGAGCTCACAAAAATGTGCTGAGTAGGAATATGCCTCCCACTTTTGAATTTATGGGATACAAACAGTTTGAATTTGAATATGAGTTCAAACTACCCTCTTTCTAGCTATACCCAAAAGGACCTCAGAAAGGTTTTGAATTTGGGTGAAACTTGGTATGGGCATTCCTAGCAATGTGTAGGAGTTTTCATATGCCCAGCCCTTGTATATCACATGTGGGAAATACCACTTTTGCACTATGTGAGTTTGTTCTCTAATGAGCATGTTGATGGTAGTTACTTGCTCTTCAAATGTGTTCATCAACTTTCTTCAAATGAGGTGTGTGTGTGTGGTGATGAACACTTTAAATATGTGTCAAAACTGAGGCCCTTACATATCACTTCTGGATCAAAAGCTATGATTGCTCAAAATTGACAGAATATCTGGATAAAATTTGCCAGCATCTCCTTTGTATGTGGCTGACTTTATCACAGTTGTATACGCAGATACAATATGAATCTGAACAAACTTTGAACTACAACAATTTTGCATATCTTATAACCTTTCCAACGGTGGGTGTATCACAGGCTCCTTAGGGATTTTTCTACAGGAAGTTATGGCTTAAAAACAGAAAGGTCCAGAGAGGTTTTTTCTGCAGTCCTGGTTCTGTACAGTTTGTCTTCAACTGGACTTTTCACCAACTTAAGATGTGATTTTGCTTGGGAGGTCTGCAAGAAAGTTGTATAGCACTTGAAAAGCTTTCCAGAACTGTATCATACACCTTAATTGGTTCAATCTACTCAGAGTTATGCTCTGTTAAAGTCCATCAAGAATTCCTGTCAGAAACAGAGTACTCTGTTTTTGAAATCTTTGAAACCTAGACCTTCTCTCATTTGAATCTTAGCTCAAAATAAGAGTTCAGTAACTAATATTTGTTTCAAACTTCCATTTTTAGTTGAAAGTTAGCTCATGAATCATTTCTTCATAGGGAAGAGGTTATTAAGTGTAGTACAGTGTCGATGCACCGTAAGAACAATGTCGGTACTACGTAGCCTCACCAAAGAAAACCTAACCGGATTACCGGTATATATGTCTCAATTGTGGCACTAGAACGGTCACTCACACGCGTGTACTACACGGGATACGTACGTGGTTAGTACCTACATAAAAACACTCAATGATGATGCACACATAGGTTTTCTTATTTCAGGCAGTTCCATATCATACTAAAAACATACACCCCGTATCATTTCCATATGGGCCGTCCTTGAGTCAAGTCACGTCTCAAGGAGCTGAGAATTTTCATGTGAGTTCCTTGTCACAAGAAAGTCCTTTGCAAAATTTTGAGGATTTTTGGGTGAACCAAACTCACTCTAAAATTCTTTTGCTGAAAAGATTTAAAGAATTTTCCAGAATTAAATAATGAGTTTCATACAAATTGGGTTGCATATTTGGATAGAGTTTTCCAACCTGAATCCAACCCAATTTGAATCACTAAATTTGGAGCTTCCTAGCAAAAGTTATGAGGTTCTAAAGTTTGGGGAAATTCTGGATTTCAAATTAACCGGGAAAACTTTAAACCTCTGACAGCGGGTCCGGCCCACACGCGTTGTGACACCCTCATCTCGGGTGTCAGCATATATTCGTATCCTATGAAAAGGAAACATTTTAATAGAAGATAGGGACAGAAAGAGTTATCAAAAGAATAGCCAATAAAGCCCTTAGAGTGCATCGAAGGCAACTTCCGCGGCCAGCAGGCCACGTGGCGTGATCGGAGCTCATCCCTGCGAAGTGGGGAGAGCCGCCGCCAAGCTGGCTACGTGGCAGGCTCGGGACTCATCTCCGCAAAGGGGAGAGGTCCGATCCTGTGGGACACGTGTTGCCCACGGAGCTAGCCTCTGCGGAAGAAGCAAAGGCATTTTTCGTAGGACACATGTCATCCTCGGAGCTAGTCCTCGCGGAAATCAGAGGACCCATCGCCGGGATACGTGTCAATCTCGGAGCTCATCCCAGAGAAATCGGAAGGTCCGTCGCAGCTAAACACGTGTCGACCTCGGGGCATGTCCCTGAGGAAAGAAGAGGGGGAAGACCGGCGCCAACACGTGGCGTGCGCGGAGCTCGTCTCCGAAGAAGAGGGAGGTATCGATCGATTGACACACGGCATAACCGGAGCCCGTCTCTGTGGATGAGGAGATACCAGGCCCGGAGGACACGTGGAGCTTCCGGAACTCATCATCACGAAGGTAACGAGTCTGAAGCGATTTTTACGCGTAAAAATACCGGTACGCAACAGAAACCGATCTAAACTCCACGATGTTACCAAAGATAAGACGTCAGGATCCAACAAGATCTGAATAAGACTTTTATTCGGGATCCAATTAGATTAGGACTCTTCTATTCTCGATTATAAATAGAACCCGAAACCCCTGGCCGAAACCACGAACTTCTCTTTCAACTCCTGAGCCGACGACTTAGAGCCCTAGCCCTAACTCGCCGAGCAAAACATCGCCAAAAGCACAACAAGGGAGATCATCGGAGAAGAACCAAGCGGTCTGAGGAGGACCTCGAAGACAAGAAGAGCGTGAGGTAGGACTTCAATACCACCTTACGACATCATGGTGTTCATCTCTTGCATCTGTTCTTCAATTCCTTTCGAACAGAAGCTTTCTCGTGGGCAGATCACTCGATGATCAGTTTGATCTAAAGACAAGATCATCGCCACGACCACCTTTGATCCGAACACCTCTGTCCATGCAAGCCATGCAAGAGCACACCAATCTAATAAAAATCATAGGATAGCATGCATATGCATCATCGCATCTAGTTTAAGGTTTGCGCATGGTATTGATTGCTGTGAATCTTGTATGCACGTGAATCCTACATAGCAGGACAGGTTCAGGAAGCTGTCTACGACGAACTACAGCAACCAGGTTTTGAGAATCAAGAACAACCGGAACCGCAAGAACAAGGCAAGTGCTCCTTGACCATGTTGATCCTATGTTTTGGGTAAAACTATTTTGTTTTGCGAAAAGGTGTGTGTGCTGAGTCAAACATGATGGGAAACCTTTTTATAGGAGTTTACTAGTTTTGGTTAAACCACCCTTGTCGCCAGGGAAGTTTATGAGTCGGGTATGGTTTTTGCTTTATGCTTCGCTGAGTCCATGGGATTGGAAAGCGAGATAGATGTGTCTAGCTAACTGCACTCGTAGGGATAATGAGAAACTGATGTTAATAATGGACATGGATCGGAGGGAGATCTAGGCAAGCCTGGGTTTGTGAATGAGGTAGCATGAGATGGTGGTTTTGCTTGCCGTAGATCTAAGGACCGGTTTATGCATGCACATGCCAGGATAACAGTGCCACCACAAGGCCAAGTATGTGTGCGGCTTAGCTGAGTAATTAGGTAAGTTGCTAGAGTGTTATGGACTGTGGAATGCGCGGGGAATGGGAGTCGAGTGAGGACTGCCCTGGGAACTGCATGGCACAAGAGGGGGCCCGTGGGTGGGAGAATTGGAGATTCTAGCCTGCCGGTGAAACCTCAGTGAGTCCATACATCTAGTAACCCCTTTGTAAAGGCTATTTTGTGATCTCTTGACCATACACCGACGGATGTGTACTGGTATAATGGAGGTTCTGCAGTCGCCGACGGGTGACGAAATCACAAACTTGTGGGTAAAGAGGTACAAACTCTGCAGAGTTACTAAAACTATCATGATAGCCGAGCTTACGGTTACGAGCACCTGGCTAAACTGCCATGATTAGATGGGATGGTTAATGGGATGGTTATTGGAATGGTTATTGGGAAGGTTCTTGGTTATGGTTATTGGTTTGGTTATGGTTTGGTTTGGAACTGTGGAGTTCGGGAGATAAGATGGTTGCATGACTGATGGGTCATGACATGAGATTGGTCTCGGTGCGAGACAAGGTTGTTTTATGAGGTGAGATGATAGCGAATACGAGGAGGTATTCGTGAGTATGAAAAAAAGATTGGTTAATGTTCGGATGGAACACGGGAAGTGATGAAGGTATGTTGGTAATTTAATACATGCTGGGATTACATTCATCTAAAATTAAGTTGTTGTTTTGTCATGGTTTTATAAATCTGCTTTTCTGCAAATAAACCTTTTGTACCTACCTTGTTTTATGAGCTGCATATCATGTGTTATTCCCGCACTTGCTCAGTACATCATTGTGCTCAAACTTGCATTATTATTTCTTCATCAACAGCAAGAGAAGCCTACTATGAAGATCAAGTGGATCATTATGGCGTGTGATCTATTCTCAACCTTGCCTGTGGAGGGAGTAGAGATGGAGCCACTTCTGCTTAGTTTTGCTTCCGCATTAGTTTTTGCTTCCGCATTTAAATAAGGACTTCCGCTGCATAGAATTAAGATTTCTGCTGTGAGCATGAGTCCAAGACTCATGAGGTGTTGTAATAAACTCTGTTATTCGTGGTAATATATAATCTAAATTCAGTTTGTGGAACGTATGTGTATGTGTGATGAACATCCTGGGCACACATATGCATTAGTTCTCGGTTCCGTGGTTTTCCACAGAATTGAGGGCGTCACAGATTGGTATCAGAGCCACGGGTTGACAGCAGGTTACACGCCTAGATAGAAACCTTAGATTGATATTAGAGCCACGGGTTAACAGCAAGTTACACCCTAAATAAGGGTCACAGGTAGCTAAGCCACGCTGACCCAAGGAAGCATCCTAAGGTGAATAGCCTAGATTGACCTTTAAAACCACCTTGACATAGGAAACCATCCTTGAATAGGAGTTGAGTGGGCCCTTGTGATGATTATTTGTGAATATGTGCTTAGTGTGAGCTGTGGGACGTCTCAACAACGTTGCCATATCCACGCGTAAGAAGAAAGAGGAGTGAAATGCTTCGGCACTTGATCACATCCTCATAAGGACTAATATATATAGTCCAACTCACCTTGATGCATATAGTTGAAAGGACCTATCTAACCTTCTATTCTATTTTGTTCTCTCTCACAGATGGTGAGAGGAAACGCCAGCCGAAGGAACGTCCAGGAAGATGACCACGAGAAAGTTCCTGCCAACCCCGGAGCTGGCGAAAACAACCTAGAAAGGTTGATGGCCATGCAAAACCAGCTTATGCAAACCATGATCCAAACTTTGGGTCAGTTGCAGGCCAACCAACACCCCGTTCCGGCACCACCGCCACCACCACCGCCGGCTCATAACAGGCTGGGAGAGTTCATGAGGACTCGACCACCCACCTTTGCTCAAGCAAGCGATCCAATGGAGGCCGATGACTGGTTGAAATCCATGGAGAAGAAGCTTGCCATTGTACAGTGCAACGACCGAGAGAAGGTTCTCTTTGTGTCGCACCAACTGATGGGAGCAGCTGCTGACTGGTGGGATGCCTTGAGCAACGCCCATGCCAACCCGGAGACAATCACTTGGACTGAGTTCAAGGAAAGTTTCCGCTCCCACTACATCCCTGTTGGCGTAATGATGCTCAAGAGGCAGGAGTTTGAAGGTCTCCGCCAAGGACAGAAAAGTGTGAATGAATATCTCAACAAGTTCATACAACTGTCCCGGTATGCCCCCGAAGATGTCAACTCAGACCAGAGGAAGCAGTACCTGTTCATGAGAGGGTTGAACAATGAGATCCAAGTTCAGCTCCTCAACAATGACTACGTAAGCTTCCAGAAGCTAGTTGATAAGACTATTGTGGTTGAAAACAAGATCCGGGAGATCGAGCGAGAATGCAAAAGGAAGATGTCATACCAGCCCCAAGGGAGCAACGTACGACCTAGATACATGCCCCCTGCACCGCAGTATGGATTGACCACTCCTACGAACCGCCCTGGTCAGCCACCACAGCCACGGTTCGTTGCACCGACACCTCGTCTGCTCATGCCTCCTGCGCCCTGGCCTAACAATGGCGCCCCTGTTCAAAACCCCCGCCCCAACGTACCTGCTGCCGTAGGCAACAGGGCATGCTTTGCATGCGGGGAAGTAGGCCCCTTTGCTAACCAGTGCCCGAAGCGAGGCCCTGGACAGCAAGGTAACGTGCCCAAGCAGAACCAGCGACCAAACGAAGGGGACAACCAAGGAAACCGTGGACCGCAGAACTATGCTCGTGGCCACGTTAACCATGTCACTGCTGAGGAAGCACAACTGGCTGAGGACGTCGCAATTGGTATGTTCCTTGCCAACTCCAACCCAGCCACCATTTTATTTGATTCTGGAGCATCACATTCCTTCATATCGTCCGAATATGTTGCCAAACATCATCTATCCGTATCCCACCTAGAATGTGCTATGATAGTTAATTCTCCCGGAGGAGAAATGAGGACTAATATAGTATGTACCAAAGTAAGCCTTAAAATAAGGGGGTAGACTTCCTTGCCAACCTTATTGTCTTGGACTCCCACGGAATTGACATCATACTCAGAATGGACTGGTTAAGCAAGCACAATGGAGTAATCCAATGCGCTGAGAGAAGCGTGCAGTTGACAAACGAACACGGTATCCGTGTCGAGTTCGAGTCAGCCCAACAAGCAACCGAACGGGCGGATTTGAACCATGTTGAAGGAGTAGCATTGGACAACATTCCAGTGGTTCAGGAATTTTCAGATGTGTTCCCGGAAGCACTTCCAGGTATGCCACCTGACCGGGACATTGAGTTTGCCATAGATTTGGTACCTGGAACTGCACCCATAGCTAAGAGACGATATAGGATGCCCGTCAACGAGTTAGTTGAACTCAAGAAGCAAATTCAAGAACAGTTGGAGAAGGGTTTTATCCGTCCAAGTTCGTCACCATGGGGAGCCCCGGTACTCTTCGTGGACAAGAAGGACGGAACCCAAAGAATGTGCGTGGACTACAGGTCTCTCAACGAGGTAACAATCAAGAATAAATACCCTCTGCCCCGTATAGAGGACCTGTTCGATCAAATGAAAGGAGCCCAAGTGTTCTCCAAGATTGATCTTCGGTCGGGATATTTCCAGCTGAAGATTAAGCCCTCCGATATACCTAAGACAGCCTTTCAGACGTGGTATGGTTCATATGAATATACCGTTATGTCTTTTGGATTGACGAATGCACCCGCATACTTCATGTACCTTATGAATAAGGTTTTCATGGAGTACTTGGACAAGTTCATCGTGGTTTTCATCGACGACATTATGGTGTATTTAAAAAGTAAGGAGGAGCATGAAGAACATCTGAAATTGACGTTGCAGAAGTTGCGTGAGCATCAATTGTATGCCAAGCTCAACAAGTGTCAATTTTGGCTAAAGGAAATATCTTTCCTAGGCCACATCATCTCCAAGGAAGGGGTATCGGTTGATCCTGGAAAGGTGAGAGATGTTCTAAAGTGGGACCAACCGAGGAGCGTGAGGGATATTCGAAGTTTCCTTGGAATGGCAGGATACTATCGGCGCTTCATTAAAGACTTCTCCAAGATAGCAAAACCTATGACGGGGTTGTTAATGAAGGGAAAGGTCTTTCAATGGACACAAGCCTGCCAAGAAAGTTTTGAGGAGCTCAAGAAAAGGCTAACCACGGCACCAGTTCTGGTATTGCCAGACGTAAGCAAGAGCTTTGACATATATTGTGACGCATCCAGACAAGGGCTCGGGTGTGTACTCATGCAGGAAGGACAAGTGGTAGCCTATGCCTCACGACAATTAAAGAAGCATGAGCTTAATTACCCTACGCATGATTTGGAGTTAGCAGCAGTGGTGCATGCATTGAAGATTTGGAGACATTATATCCTTGGACATCGATGTGAGATCTATACGGATCATAAAAGCCTTAAGTACATATTTACACAAACAGACTTGAATTTGAGGCAACGTCGATGGTTAGAACTCATCAAGGATTATGATGTGGGAATCAACTACCACCTCGGGAAGGCCAATGTAGTCGCTGACGCACTGAGCAGAAAGGGAGCATGTCACCAACTCACGGTTCAGGAGCTACCACCCGAACTACGAAAGGAGTTTGAACGGTTACACCTCGGATTCTTGAATAACGTGGAGATAATAGAAATCCACTCCTCATTGGAACAAGAAATAAGAAAGGGCCAAGCAATGGACGAGGGGATCAAGGAGATCAAGGAAAGAATCCGACAAAGGGTAGAGAAGGATTTCAAGGAGGATGAAAAGGGTACGCTTTGGCTAGGAAAAAGGATTTGTGTGCCAAACCTAAGACACCTTCGCGACATGATATTAAGGGAGGCACATGATTCACCCTATTCCATACATCCAGGGAGCACCAAAATGTACAAGGACTTGAAAACTTGCTATTGGTGGGATGGTATGAAAAGGGATATAGCCGAATACGTTGCCCTATGCGACACATGCCAACGGGTAAAAGCCGAACATCAAAAACCCGCTGGGTTGTTGCAACCTTTGAAAATACCTGAATGGAAATGGGAGGACATCAGTATGGACTTTATTGTCGGATTGCCAAGAACTCAGTCAGGATACGACTCCATCTGGGTCATTGTGGACCGGTTGACGAAAACCGCCCATTTTCTTCCGGTAAAGACCAGTTACAACGTTACACAGTTGGCAGAGTTGTACATGGAGCAGATCGTGTGCCGTCATGGAGTTCCGAAGAGGATAGTCTCAGATCGAGGTTCTCAGTTTACCTCTAGATTCTGGAGGAAGCTGCAGAAAGCCATGGGTACACGACTAGATTTTAGCTCCGCCTATCACCCACAAACAGATGGGCAAACCGAGAGGACAAACCAAATTTTGGAGGACATGCTGAGAGCTTGCGCCTTGAAACGTGGGCATAGTTGGGATAGGAGTTTACCGTATGCCGAGTTCTCCTATAACAACAGCTATCAAGCTAGCTTGAAGATGTCGCCTTTCGAAGCCTTATATGGTAGACGGTGTAGAACGCCACTGTTCTGGAACGAGACTGGAGAGAACCAGGTGTTTGGACCCGAAGTACTACAAGAAGCTGAAAAGCAAGTCCAAATGATACGGGAAAACTTAAAGGCTGCTCAGTCACGACAGAAAGGATATGCGGACAATAGGCGTAGGAAGTTGACCTTTGAAGTAGGAGACTTCGTATACCTTAAGGTATCACCTATCCGAGGCCAACGACGTTTTAACGTCAAAGGAAAACTAGCGCCTCGCTACATCGGACCATTTAAGATTTTGGACAAGCGAGGAGAAGTAGCCTATCAATTAGAGTTCCCAAACCATCTCTCCGATGTACATGACGTGTTTCATGTATCCCAGCTCAAGAAGTGCTTGAGAATGCCAGAGGAACAAGTGTCGATAGGAGAACTTGAACTTCAAGAGGACCTGACTTACGCAGAACACCCTGTCCGAATCTTGGACGTAAAGGAAAGAGTCACCCGAAACAAGGTGAATCGATGGTGCAAGGTACAATGGAGCCATCACACTGAAGCTGAAGCCACATGGGAACGTGAAGAGGATATCAAGGCGGAATTCCCCCATCTATTTTCTACAAATGAATCTCGAGGGCGAGATTCAATTTAAGGGGGGTAGATTTGTGACACCCTCATCTCGGGTGTCAGCATATATTTGTATCCTATGAAAAGGAAACATTTTAATAGAAGATAGGGACAGAAAGAGTTATCAAAAGAATAGCCAATAAAGCCCTTAGAGTGCGTCGAAGGCAACTTCCGCGGCCAGCAGGCCACGTGGCGTGATCGAAGCTCATCCCTGCGAAGTGGGGAGAGGCCGCCGCCAAGCTGGCTACGTGGCAGGCTCGGGACTCATCTCCGCAAAGGGGAGAGGTCCGATCCTGTGGGACACGTGTTGCCCACGGAGCTAGCCTCTGCGGAAGAAGCAAAGGCATTTTTCGTAGGACACATGTCATCCTCGGAGCTAGTCCTCGCGGAAATCAGAGGACCCGTCACCGGGATACGTGTCAATCTCGGAGCTCATCTCAGAGAAGTCCGGATCTATCAAACACGTGTCGCCACCGGAGCTTATCACCGGAAGGTCCGTCGCAGCTAAACACGTGTCGATCTCGGGGCATGTCCCTGAGGAAAGAAGAGGGGGAAGACCGGCGCCAACACGTGGCATGCGCGGAGCTCGTCTCCGAAGAAGAGGGAGGTCTCGATCGATTGACACGCGGCATAACCGGAGCTCGTCTCTGCGGATGAGGAGATACCAGGCCCGGAGGACACATGGAGCTTCCAGAACTCATCATCACGAAGGTAACGAGTCTGAAGTGATTTTTACGCGTAAAAATACCGGTACGCAACAGAAACCGATCTAAACTCCACGATGTTACCAAAGATAAGACGTCAGGATCCAACAAGATCTGAATAAGACTTTTATTCGGGATCCAATTAGATTAGGACTCTTCTATTCTCGATTATAAATAGAACCCGAAACCCCTGGCCGAAACCACGAACTTCTCTTTCAACTCCTGAGCCGACGACTTAGAGCCCTAGCCCTAACTCGCAGCTCGGCGAAAGCACAACAAGGGAGATCATCGGAGAAGAACCAAGCGGTCTGAGGAGGACCTCGAAGACAAGAAGAGCGTGAAGTAGGACTTCAATACCACCTTACGACATCATGGTGTTCATCTCTTGCATCTGTTCTTCAATTCCTTTCGAACAGAAGCTTTCTCGTGGGCAGATCACTCGATGATCAGTTTGATCTAAAGACAAGATCATCACCACGACCACCTTTGATCCGAACACCTCTGTCCATGCAAGCCATGCAAGAGCACACCAATCTAATAAAAATCATAGGATAGCATGCATATGCATCATCGCATCTAGTTTAAGGTTTGCGCATGGTATTGATTGCTGTGAATCTTGTATGCACGTGAATCCTACATAGCAGGACAGGTTCAGGAAGCTGTCTACGACGAACTACAGCAACCAGGTTTTGAGAATCAAGAACAACCGGAACCGCAAGAACAAGGCAAGTGCTCCTTGACCATGTTGATCCTATGTTTTGGGTAAAACTATTTTGTTTTGCGAAAAGGTGTGTGTGCTGAGTCAAACATGATGGGAAACCTTTTTATAGGAGTTTACTAGTTTTGGTTAAACCACCCTTGTCGTCAGGGAAGTTTATGAGTCGGGTATGGTTTTTGCTTTATGCTTCGCTGAGTCCATGGGATTGGAAAGCGAGATAGATGTGTCTAGCTAACTGCACTCGTAATGATAATGAGAAACTGATATTAATAATGGACATGGATCGGAGTAAGATCTAGGCAAGCCTGGGTTTGTGAATGAGGTAGCATGAGATGGTGGTTTTGCTTGCCGTAGATCTAAGGACCGGTTCATGCATGCACATGCCAGGATAACAGTGCCACCACAAGGCCAAGTATGGGTGCGGCTTAGCTGAGTAATTAGGTAAGTTGCTAGAGTGTTATGGACTGTGGAAGGCACGGTGAATGGGAGTCGAGTGAGGACTGCCCTGGGAACTGCATGGCACAAGAGGGGGCCCGTGGGTGGGAGAATTGGAGATTCTAGCCTGCCGGTGAAACCTCAGTGAGTCCATACATCTAGTAACCCCTTTGTAAAGGCTATTTTGTGATCTCTTGACCATACACCGACGGATGTGTACTGGTATAATGGAGGTTCTGCAGTCACCGACGGGTGACGAAATCACAAACTTGTGGGTAAAGAGGTACAAACTCTGCAGAGTTACTAAAACTATCATGATAGCCGAGCTTACGGTTACGAGCACCTGGCTAAACTGCCATGATTAGATGGGATGGTTAATGGGATGGTTATTGGAATGGTTATTGGGAAGGTTCTTGGTTATGGTTATTGGTTTGGTTATGGTTTGGTTTGGAACTGTGGAGTCCGGGAGATAAGATGGTTGCATGACTGATGGGTCATGACATGAGATTGGTCTCGGTGCGAGACAAGGTTGTTTTATGAGGTGAGATGGTAGCGAATACGAGGAGGTATTCGTGAGTATGAAAAAAAGACTGGTTAATGTTCGGATGGAACACGGGAAGTGATGAAGGTATGTTGGTAATTTAATACATGCTGGGATTACATTCATCTAAAGTTAAGTTGCTGTTTTGTCATGGTTTTATAAATCTGCTTTTCTGCAAATAAACCTTTTGTACCTAGCTTGTTTTATGAGCTGCATATCATGTGTTATTCCCGCACTTGCTGAGTACATCATTGTGCTCAAACTTGCATTATTATTTCTTCATCAACAGCAAGAGAAGCCTACTATGAAGATCAAGTGGATCATTATGGCGTGTGATCTATTCTCAACCTTGCCTGTGGAGGGAGTAGAGATGGAGCCACTTCTGCTTAGTTTTGCTTCCGCATTAGTTTTTGCTTCCGCATTTAAATAAGGACTTCCGCTGCATAGAATTAAGATTTCTGCTGTGAGCATGAGTCCAAGACTCATGAGGTGTTGTAATAAACTCTGTTATTCGTGGTAATATATAATCTAAATTCAGTTTGTGGAACGTATGTGTATGTGTGATGAACATCCTGGGCACACATATGCATTAGTTCTCGGTTCCGTGGTTTTCCACAGAATTGAGGGCGTCACACGTGTCAACCCCTCGGATACACCACACGGGGCCACAGGGCTATTCCCGGCACTGTCACAACTGATCCCGTGCAACAGAAGATCCCATCCGATTTCTGTGAGTGACTGACACGCGGGCCCGGCCACCTCGTCTTCTACCTCGCGCTCCCGCGCCCGCGCGCCGCCGGGCTCGCCGGAGCTGCGCTGATCTTCGCCGTCCGGTCAGCTCCCGCGCTCTCCCTCGCTGCTAGGGCCTAGTTCCACACACTGAACACGATGGGACCATCTCCCCCGACCGGCGGTGGCTCTATCCTCGCTGGCGACGGTGCAGCGGCTCGGTAACCATTCGGCGATGTCGCCCGGCCAACCTAGCCCGCCAACACATCGTTGGAAGGACCCTACAGCACCAGTGGACGCTAAGGAAGATCATCCTGGTGGTGAAACATCCCGGAGATGGCTCTAACCTAGCTCTCGTCGTGAGCCCGAACCTCCCCGCCATAGCCACCGTTGGAAAAACGGAAAATAAGCTGGCTACAACCATGATCAAGCTAGGGTTGAGAAGTAAACTTGGGCGCCGTCAAGCCTAGCTCCTGTGAGTGCAGCTTGATGGGCTCTAAGCAAATAGAAGTCGAGAATTTGACTATTTCGTACCCGAGGGTGGTTTTGCACCGGCCGAGAGTAAACTGCGAAATACGCCGGTGACGATCAGTCACTTGGCCCAAGCTTTGAGGTCGAGCAGCGTGGAGTTTTGGCGCGTCCAAAACCACTCTTGCTCGGCCATGACAAGCTCTCTGCCGAGCTGTCCATGAGAGCACCTCCACTCGGTTCTTTTCGGCCGCCGTGAAAACTTGGTGGATGCCGGGGCTGTGAGGGCCAAAAGCTCTCAGTTGTGGCCCGACGAGGCTGTGGAGAAGACTGCCGAGTCGTTTTGCTACCGCCTGGGCGTTTGCACGCGAAGGGAAAACATCTCCCGAGCGATCAACGATGGCGGCGGCTCCTCTGTTCTCTGGCATGTGAGAGCGAGGGAAAAGGAGGTTTTCTCGGTCCTGTGGCGAGATGAGGCACGGCTGAGAGTAAAGACCCTCCACGAGGAGCTCGCCAGCGGGAAGGAACTCAGCAGGAGGTGGCTTCCGGTTTTCCCCGCGGTGTCACACGGCGAGCCTCTCTTGGTGGAGTGAAAACCAGAGCACAAGACTTAGGGGGTAAGTCAACTTAGCCCTATGACATGTGGGCCCCACTAGTCAGTACCCCCTTATCCCTAAAAAGATCTCCAAAACTTGGCAAGTGATCAATTCAAATGTTTGGAGTTGAATAATGAGCTGCATTTGGATGGTTGGACAAATTCCATCCAAATTCAAATGTATATTTGAATTCTTTGCACATTTAAATCATTTTTGGAAAAATAGGTAGCAAACCTTTTCAAAAATTAATGAAACTTTGCCCACCCACTAATTTGGACCTAAGGAATCTAAATATGCAATTTGATTCTTGTGTTAGCAGCTGCAAACAAGATTTTTAACACAACAGTTTGAATTACTATTGTGTCCTCCCTCATTCGAAATTTGAGTTGGGCATGTAGTTCAAACTCTGATTTTTAAACCTTTCCATTGCAACTGAGTTCTTCAATTCTGTGGTTTTACTCCACATGAGGTCCAAACATGCAGTAACCCTAAGTTAGTTTTTAGAAGAATCTCTCATGTGTTGTCATATGTGTAAAAAGTTGAAACTAGCCCCCTTTTCATACACATGACACCAACATTTGTGCAAACTCATGTTTCTTTGTATTCATACTTTTGGGACCTTTACACACACCAAGCTGGGAGACCTATCCCTGAACCACTTTCCTCGTCAGGGGAGCTAACCGAACTTGAACTGCTTTCGGTGGCGTTCCTTACCATTCTTACCTGAACGTAGGTGTGTCGTTACATAATCAAAGTTCAGAATTATAACAAGTATATAAGTCATGCCACTTAAGTAACTATACTACTATAGTCCTTATGTGGGCCTAATACCGTTTCCTCACCGTATCCTAAGTTTTTGTTGTAATATGATCCTTATTTCGTGCACTATTACCAATGCGGCTCTGATACCAACTAAAACAGCTCCGATACCACGCTGAGAGGAGCCCGATCCCGATCACGGGGACGGGGAACCTCGCCGGGAATCGCATTGGGTGGTGCCGTGTTATGCGGCACCCAACAGCACACATATAAGGAAAACTGTATTACATAAATCAAAGCGGAAGCTTACAAATGTTCTTTGTAAATAATTTACACAAATTAGCTACATCGGAAGTCTATAAACAGCTCACGTCGATTATCTAAGAAGCACTCGAGAAGAGGTCCAGCCCGCGGACTCCTCTCTCTAGCAACATAAAGACATGGCAGCGGCTAGGTCTTCCATGTGTTACCCGACTCGGACGTTTCTGAGTCTCACTGGACAACCTTCTTTATGAGCATCGTCTTAACCTGCAAAACCACTCATATAGCAAGAGTGAGCACAAAGGCTCAGCAAGACTTAACCGTCTCTCGTAAACATGCAACTCTACATGAAAGTAACTTAAGACTTAACATGTAATTTGCAAAAGGACTCGCCTACGAGTTCATCCTTAACTTTCAGATTTTAGCCATCATAGTGGTGACCTTACGCCCAGCAACATTGGAACTCCACAATCAAACAAGAAACGCTTCATTCCAATGTTACTTGTCTCAAGGTGAAGAAATAACTTTAGTTTGCTCTATCACTACTTCAAACAAGGTTCTCCTGCAATTTACGATAATCATAGCAGCAATTTAAAACTTTGCAAACTATTCCCACACGACTTGCTTACTACGTCACAACACAGTGAGCAAGCGGTACTCATAACCGCGAGGGACGGTGATTTGAATCAAACACTACCCAGATAACTCGACACATACGCCCGCCTCTGAAGACCCAAATCTGGCGTCCTTCATTACGTCATATGCGGCAACCTTTCGCAGGACACTAGACTGTAGAACTGGTCACGCCGTCTCGGGCTCATAGGTCTAACGAGACGATGTGGTATGCCTCTACAATCCAGTGAACCTGGTACATCGGTTTCCTGGTTCCCATATAGCAGTAAGCATCCGGTACACAACTCAATACTTGCTCAGCGGGGCTGCACACGCTTCGGTCCTTAACCGACACAGGCAGAGCTACTCGACCAAGACCTCGTCTTGTCGCTGCCTACCCTCCTACCCGGTCTCATCTTTAGAAATGTAAACTTTAGTTTGCCTCTTTTCCATCCACTTATGTAATCCTGAAACAAAGCTCACGAGTAGATTCCAACTACTCGTCTTCTACCAGATGTCCTAGCCTGTTTAGCACGGCCTTATTCTACAGCGATGACACCCTTCTACCCTTGACCTCAGGGTTCATTTTTGGTTATGCAAGTGGAGTATAAAACATCCTTGACCTAATGCACATACAAACTTTGACCCATAGTAGTGAACAAAGGAAAAACTTTATAAAACAACTTAAATGCAAACCGGAGCTTGCCTTGGTTTTGCAGGTGATTAAAGTCATAAAATTGTGAAGTTAGTTGCTGATGACTTGAAGCTCAATCACTGCCTTCTTGCTCCTTGATCCACACTTCACTTCTTCTCCACTATTCCACGTTTAATCACTACACGTTATGAACATGCATATAGGTTTAATTGTAAAACTTTTGCTAACAAGTTCTAAGGTCAAGTTCAACTGGAACTCTGTTTAGGAATTTAAAATAAAACTGGTGCTAGTGGTTTAGGTTTGGGTTGAAGTACTATAATCAAGTGATAAGGGGGTTCATCACTTGGGTGGTGATCACCTAATGAAGTTGAACAGAACCTTACTGCTCCAGGGCTCCAATGGAGCTGGAAATTTTCCTGTAAGTTCCTTGTCAGAAGTATGTTATCTGGACCAAAATTTAGAATTTTTCACAGAGTAGATCACACAGAACAATTCCCTAATCATTTGGGCAAAAAGGAATTAATTCTGAATAAATTTGCACTTTCCTGCAAATTCAAGTGAACCAAAATTTCAAACATAGCTCAGGGAGCATGCATGAATTTTCCTAAGAATTTTGGAGCTAAGAACTGCCCAGAACTGAATTTCCAAGTTTTGGAAATTCTCTGAAATTGTTTCTGTATTCATTTGAACACAGAAACTTGAAATCAGAATTCTCCTAACTAAATAAACTCCAAATGATCGGAAACTTTTACAGGAGTTCACTAATATCCTAAAGAATATTCTGGTAAAATTTTATGATTTTTGGATGCATCAAACTCCCTCTAAAATTCTTTTGCTGAAAAGATTTAAGGAATTTTCCAGAATTCAATAATGATTTTCATACAAATTGGGTTGCATATTTGGATATATTTTTTCAATCTGAATCCAACCCAATTTTAATCACTAAATTTGGAGATTCCTAGCACAAGTTATACCCTCCCAAAGTTTTAATCAAATTTGGTATTTGAAATAAACCGGAGAAAAGTTTAAACTCTGACCGTTGGTCCCGGGTACACGTGTCAACTGCTGGAACCAAGCCACACGGGGCCACAGAACCCTTCCCGCGCAGCCACAAGGGATCCCGGAGCCACAGCAGATCATAAATTTAAACCTTTGTCACTGACATGCGGGACCGCCGGGTCGTCTTCAACCTTCGGCTGCCCGCGCCCTCGCGCCACCGGGCTCGCCGGAGATCTCGCCGGGAGGAGGTTCCGGTGCTCGTAACTTGCTAACTTTTGCCGCCACTACATATTCTCGTGCGAGGAACACATTGCTGGCCTTACCTCGGATCGAAGATGGCCAAAACCCTAGGTGCGACGGCGACAGTGGCTGCGGCAACTCCGGCGACGTCGCTAGGGCGCTGTGCTGCATCAAACACATCACCGTTTCCTCGTACAGCACCACCGCACTGAGGAGGACACGGATCCAACCGCCGATCTCACTGAAACTCGCCGGAAGTATGACCGCACCGTCGGGCTATGTCAAAATTTCAGCGACAATCAAAAACTCGATGAACAGCAGCTTTGCTCGACTGTTCTCGGTGGTTTTTGATCCTATGAACTTGCACGGAGGTATAGAAGGTGTATTATACGTTGTGTGTGGAGTGGTTCAACGTGTGAGACGAATTTGCTGAGTTTCTCTGCTTGGTTATTATTGTATGTCGACGGCAAAAAGCAAAATTCCGGCGAGCACCATTCATGACATGCTGCCGGGGTTGCGGTGAAGCAAGAAGAGGTCTAGGTGCACATTTTTGCTTTTGCAGCACGGTGGGAGAAGCTCTGTGGCGGCGGGGCGACGAGTTCTTGTCGCGGCGGCCTCACCCTGCGCTGCGGAGGGAAACTGAGCTCGATGCCGAGGTTTCCGCGGGGCTAGCGTCTGGTTCTCGCTTCGGGCACGCTGAGGGAGGTCCGGCGGTGCTGTAGGGAGGCTCAGCTTCGCGTGCAACTCGTCGGGCTGGCTGGGCGCCGATGAACCGAGCGTTTTCTTCTTTGCGGCAGCAGCTCGGCGAGGAGGGCGCGTGAAATCTATGGCAGCCGTGGTGAGGCGGTTGGTGAAGCGGTGTGTGCCTGGTTGGAGCCGATAAGGGCAAAGGAGACGTGCCTCTGGCAGCTCGGGAGCTGGCAGCCACCGCTGCCTCGGTGGCGCTCTCGGCTGTTCAGCGGCCGAGTGAAACGGAGAGCAGGGCAACAAGACTTGGTGTGTAAGTCTCTGATGTGGACATCACTCCTGCAGATATACACAACACTCACATGGTAGACATGCAAGGTCCAATTACTAGAGCTCGAGCACGACAATTGAATTTAGAGGTGAGCTCGTTCCTGAACAGTTCTTTATATGTGAATTTTGAGAGTATGTTGCTACCTAATGGAGTAATTATGATTAGGAACATTGGAGAGGACATGGAGATACATGGATAGGGGTTTAGAGGCGTGGAGGACCAGAAAATACGCCAACAAGAAGTTAGAGACCGAGCCCAACTCAAACTCGAGTCCAACTCGGGCCCAGGAGCAGTCCACCTTAAAATGGATGCACAGGAGGCATACAGACTCTGTTTTTGACATTCTACATCTGCACGGAAAGCTGAGAGGATAAAATTTCCAATGGAACTGGCCCCATGTCAAAATACCCTCGGAGTCAACGGAAAACGTCGAAATAATATAAAGTTTAGAGTCTGTCAGGGTGTTGCATCACTTAGTTGGGCCATTGGGCCTTGTATCGAGTCCAAGTCTATTATGTACGTGTCTTAGGGTTAGGTCACGACCCGAGCACCCCCTGGTCGTCCTCCACCTCCTTTATACCCCCTAGCCGCCATCACAAACAGCTTGGTTTTGCTTAGTTACAATCTGTCATTGAACAGTGTCGCCGATCATCGGTTGTGAGACCCCAAATTCGTGATCAATTCAGTTTTGATTGCAACTTCTCTGTTCTTGCTTGTGTTCTTGATTGTGCTTGCAGGGATAAGCCTTCGTGGCGAGGTCATTCGTGTGACATGGGTGATAACCAATGGAGCAGTGGTGTAGTGATTGCGGGGTTTCGTTCGTTCGGAGCCTTGGATCATCAACGTTGAGATCTCCACCCAATCAAGTTTACCCTACCTCTCGGAAGATCGGGACTCATCCTCCTATCAATTGGTATCAGATTTCTAGGTTCACCATGAGATATACTTGTGTGCCCTTTAGATTTATTTTGTTTCAGTCCTATCGTCCACAAAAAGCCACAAAAACAAAATTTTAGTTTCCCTGACCTACAATCCCCGCTCAACCTTTTGCACAATTTAGTTTCGGAGTCTGTAGTCCTGAGTTTGTGTCCTAGGTTGAGTCTGGTTGCTGGTTTAGATTTGTTTTTGTTCAGTTTTGTTTCTTCCATCCGCTGCCATCTACAAAAAACCAATCTACAAAAAAATTCCATCCACCAATTCATTTCTGTTGCAGTTTCCACCACCACCAAAACCTGATTCAGTGTATCCTCCTTAAAACGGGCATAACTTTTCGCTCGTAACTCCGATTGAGGCGCATTTTTTTCCCAGAAAGGTCTCGAAAAAGTCCACATACAGCATTTTCAAAAAAATATTAAAAAAAATTAAGAAGGCCCTCGTTTCAAACTCCGAAGTTCCAGCACCAGTTTTTCCAATCGCTCCTGAATTTGTGCCGATCTCATCTTTCATCGGTTTGAGCTAATACTTGGTGTTGTTTATATTCTTGTGCCCCTGGTTGAGAAAAAAATATCAAAAAAAGAGAAAAAAAGATTTTGATTTCTACTAGTGCTTCAAGACAAAAACAGGAGGCTAAGGGTTGTTCTATTTCTGTGCGAGTGCTGGATACTTGCTGATATTATCCTTGTTGTTCATCATCATTCATCCTTGTCCTTGCTTGTTTCCACAACTGTTCTAATACATTCTTAGGCCAGCAACTAGGTGAAATTTTTTGGACACTTATTCAGCATTGCAATCTGTTACTAACTTGTGTGCCACATACATATACTGCATTTGAGCCTTCCAAGCTCCACCTTCTCTCGAGCAGAACAGGTAACTTTTGCAATCACACCCACTCTCTGCTTGCTTCACACCAGTCACCGTTGGCCACCTGCAGTGCTGGTAAGAAACTTGTAAGAGCGGGGTAAGATGCATCTTACTGATCAATTTTCCACCCACTTCGGAGAGCATAGTAATAGGGTTGTTCACGATCTTTTTGTCTTCGTTTCTGTTTTGTACTAACAATGACAGGAAAGAAGCCTATGGATAAGACCTCTGGTTCTACACCTTTGGATGATGATGAGTGTGTGTCCCATATGGAACTAAAGGACATGATGCGGGCAATGACCGAAGCTTTCAACAATTACCAGACCACTACAACAGCCACCTTTCAGAGGCTCCATACAAGTGTTGCTGGTCTGACCACACGGTTGGACGAGATGGAGACTCGTCTTCCCCAACAAGCTACACCCTCTATCATCCTTGATGGTGATGCACATGCTCACTACGACACAGAGGATGACTTCAATAATGATGAGGTTGATGCACAGCAGCGCCGTCGCCCTCGACGAAATCGTCATGGTATGGGAGGTAGACCTTGTCCTCATGCTCCTGAACAAGATAATGATCCTTATGCTAAGATTAAGTTTTCTATTCCAACATTTTATGGATCTTATGATGCTGAGACTTATTTGGATTGGGAGATGACGGTAGAACAAAAATTTAGCTCTCATCTTGTTCCTGAGCGACATAGAGTTAGACAAGCCAATAGTGAGTTTAAAGATTTTGCTATAATTTGGTGGAATGAACTTGTCAATACACGTAATGCACCACAGACATGGGCTGCGTTAAAAGAAGAGATGCGCGCTAGGTTTGTTCCTCCTTCATATAGACGTGATCTTCTTAAGAAATTGCAACGCTTTGATCAGGGTAACATGACTGTCCAAGAGTACTACCAAGAGTTGCAGAAAGGTATGCTTCGTTGTGGGGTAGTTGAGGATCAGGAAGACCAAATTGTTAGGTTTTATGGGGGCTTGCGGCGTGAGATCCAGGACATAGTTGACTACAAGGAATATCATTCTATTCAACATTTATTTCAACTTGCTATGTTAGCAGAAAAAGAAGTGCAGGGTCTTCAACAGCAGTGGCGGAACAACACCTTCACGCCACGACAATTTCCGGTGCCATCCAAAGCAGCGCCCTCCTCGAGCGTACGTGCTTCTACACCACCCTCCACGGGTGTTGTACGCAGCAGCATCGCACCTTCTACATCACGGGGACAAGATAACAGCAAGTCCCAGATGCCTCCAGGTGTTGCAGCAAAGGCGGCTGCACCCAACACTTCGACAAGTCGCAGCTCCGACATCAAGTGCCACCGCTGCCAGGGACTTGGCCACATGCAACGAGATTGCCCCAGCAAACGGGCGATCATTGCCACTGCTGAGGGCGGGTATTTTAGTGCTTCTGATATTGAAGATGAAAATATTATTGCAACTAACATTTCTGGTTCGGATGATGGTGCTGAGGAGGTTCTTGGTACATCTGCGACAAACAACTATAGGACTTTGATTGTGCAGCGAGCTTTGAGTGCCACGGTTCGAGAGGACGACAACCGCCAACGTCACAACCTTTTCAACATGTTTCTCGTCGTCAAGGACTGCCATGTACATACCATCATTGATGGTGGTAGCTGCAACAATTTGGTGAATGTTGAGGTGGTCAAGAAGCTTGGCTTGATCACACGGGAGCATCCCCACCCTTATCACATTCAATGGTTTAACAACAATGGTAAGATTAAGGTAACACAAACAGCAAGGATACATTTTTCCATTGGTTCTTATCATGATTTTGCTGATTTTGATGTGGTACCTATGGATGCTTATTATGTTTTATTGGGACGTCCTTGGGAGTTTGATACTGATGCTATTCACCATGGTCGATCTAATAAGTATACTCTCATGCATAAGGGCAAGAAAATTGTGTTGCTTCCTATGAGTCCCACTGAAATTGTACACTTTGAGCAGGAGAAAAAGAATAATGCTAAGCAAAAGGGTGTTTTCAATTCTGAAATTCAGCAACCTATTAAGTTGAAAAATCCTATTTTGCTTGCAACTAAATCTGATATTGATGATTTATATGCCTCTAATGGAACTTGCTATGCTTTAGTGTGCAAACATGCTTTATATTCCATCGAGGATACATCCATTGTCTTGCCACATGCTGTTGCTAACCTTTTGCAGGAATATATGGATGTTTTTTCCATTAGAGATACCCTCTGGATTACCACCTGTGCGAGGCATTGAGCACAAGATTGATTTGGTTCCAGGGCGAGCTTGCCAAACTGTGCTGCCTACAGGATCAACCCCGACGAGACTAAGGAAATTCAGCGACAAGTCCAAGATCTTCTGGACCGTGGGTACATTCATGAGAGTCTTACTCCTTGTTCTGTTCCTGTTCTTTTGGTTCCAAAAAAAGATGGCACTTGGTGCATGTCTGTTGATTGTAGAGCCATCAATAACATTACCATTCATTATCGCTATCCTATTCCTAGATTGGATGACATGCTTGATGAGTTGAGTGGTTCTGTTATTTTCTCCAAGATTGATTTGCGTAGTGGGTATCATCAGATTCGTATGGCTTTAGGTGATGAATGAAAAACTGCTTTTAAAACTAAATTTGGACTTTATGAATGGTTAGTCATGCCATTTGGTTTAACTAATGCGCCCAGCACTTTCATGAGGTTGATGAATGAGGTTTTACGTGCTTTCATTGGTAAATTTGTGGTGGTTTACTTTGATGATATCCTTATTTACAGCAAGTCATTTGACGAGCATCTTGAACATTTGCGTGCTGTTTTCAATGTCTTGCACGATGCACGTTTATATGGTAACCTTGAGATGTGCACCTTTTGCACCGATCGTGTGTCTTTTCTTGGGTATGTTGTTACTTCGCAGGGCATTGAGGTGGACGAGGCAAAGATTGTTGCCATCACGAGCTGGCCACTTCCGACCACGGTCACACAGGTTCGGAGTTTTCTTGGTCTCGCAGGTTTCTACCGGCGTTTCGTGCGGGATTTCAGCACCATTGCGGCACCTCTCCATGAGTTGACAAAGCATGGAGTGTTGTTTCGATGGGGACCAGCACAACAACAAGCTTTTGATGTTCTCAAGTCGAAGCTCACACAAGCACCATTGCTGCAACTTCCTGATTTTGAGAAGACCTTCGAGCTTGAATGTGACGCGAGCGGCATTGACATTGGAGGAGTGCTAATTCAAGGAGGTAAACCTGTTGACTTCTTTAGTGAAAAATTGCACGGGCCTTCGCTGAATTATTCTACATATGACAAAGAACATTATGCTTTAGTGCGTGTCTTGCAAACTTGGCAACATTACCTATGGTCTAAAGAATTTGTCATACATTCAGATCATGAGTCTTTGAAGTATCTTAAAGGACAAGCTAATCTGAACAAACATCATGCTAAATGGATTGAGTTCATAGAATCATTTCCTTACATCATTAAACATAAGAAAGGGAAAGACAATGTGATTGCCGATGCTTTATCTAGACGTTATACCATACTATCCCAACTTTCTCATAAAATCTTTGGTTTGGAAACCATAAAGAGGTTATATGCTACTGGTTTGGACTTCAAAGATGCCTTTGAAAATTGTAGAGAGGGAAGAACGTGGCAAAAATTCCTGCTGCGTGAAGGCCTTCTCTACCGTGCTAACAAGTTGTGTGTTCCAGCTAGCTCCGTTCGTCTTTTGTTGTTGCAGGAAGCGCATGGAGGTGTTTTGATGGGACATTTTGATGTTAAAAAGACAGAGGATGTGCTGGCCGCTCACTTCTTTTGGCCACGAATGAGGCGTGATGTGGAGCGCTACGTTTCACGTTGCACGACATGCAACAAAGCTAAGTCTCGACTTAACCCACATGGTCTTTATATGCCTCTTCCGGTTCCTAGTGCACCTTGGGAGGATAGTTCTATTGACTTTGTTTTAGGATTTCCTAGAACAAAGAGGGGGAAGGATAGTGTCTTTGTTATTGTTGATCGTTTCTCTAAAATGGCTCATTTTATACCCTGCCACAAGACCGATAATGCTTCACATGTTGCTGATTTGTTCTTTAATGAGGTTGTGCGTTTGCATGGTGTTCCCAATACTATTGTTTCTGATAGGGATGCTAAGTTTTTGAGTCACTTTTGGAGAACTTTATAGTATAAATTGGGAACAAAGTTGCTGTTTTCTACTACTTGTCATCCACAAACTGATGGGCAAACGGAGGTAGTTAATCGTACCTTATCTACTATGTTGCGGGCTGTTTTGAAAGACAAATTGAGGTTGTGGGAGGAGTTTTTGTCACATATTGAGTTTGCTTATAACAGGTCTATTCACTCCACAACCAAGTTAAGTCCGTTTATGGTAGTCTATGGTTTCAGTCCTCGTGCTCCAATTGATTTGCTACCTTTACCACATACTGAAATTGTGAACTTAGATGCTACACAACGTTCTGAATTTATTCTTAAGTTGCATGAAACTACTAAGTTACAAATTGAAAAAAATGAATGAAAAGTATCGCATTGCTGCTAGTAAAGGTAGGAAGGAGGTAAAATTGGAACCCGGTGATTTGGTGTGGGTTCATTTGAGAAAAGATAGGTTCCCGGATTTGAGAAAGTCCAAACTCATGCCACGTGCTGCTGGACCTTTTAAGGTTCTTGAGAAGATAAATGACAATGCATATAAACTTGAGTTGCCTCCCGAGTTTGGGGTTAGTCCCACATTTAACATTTCAGATTTGAAGCCATACTTGGGAGAAGAAGATGAGCTTGAGTCAAGGACGAATCCAATGCAAGAGGGGGAGGATGATGTGGACATCACTCCTGTAGATATACACAACACTCACATGGTAGACATGCAAGGTCCAATTACTAGAGCTCGAGCACGACAATTGAATTTAGAGGTGATCTCGTTCCTGAACAGTTCTTTATATGTGAATTTTGAGAGTATGTTGCTACCTAATGGATTAATTATGATTAGAAACCATGGAGAGGACATGGAGATACATGGAGAGGGGTTTGGAGGCGTGGAGGACCAGAAAATACGCCAACAAGAAGTTAGAGACCTAGCCCAACTCAAACTCGAGTCCAACTCGGGCCCAGGAGCAGTCCACCTTAAAATGGATGCACAGGAGGCATACGGACTCCGTTTTTTATGTTCTGCATATGCACGGAAAGCTGAGAGGATAAACTTTCCAATGGAACTGGCCCCGCGTCAAAATACCTTCGGAGTCAACGGGAAACGTCAAAATAATATAAAGTATAGAGTCTGTCGGGGTGTTGCATCACTTAGTTGGGCCATTAGGCCTTGTATCGAGTCCAAGTCCATTATGTACATGTCTTAGGGTTAGGTCACAACCCCAGCACCCCCCTGGTCGTCCTCCACCTCCTTTATACCCCCTAGCCGCCGTCACAAACAGCTGGGTTTTGCTTAGTTACAATCTGTCATTGAACAGTGTCGCCGATCATCGGTTGTGAGACCCCAAATTCGTGATCAATTCAGTTTTGATTGCAACTTCTTTGTTCTTGCTTGTGTTCTTGATTGTGCTTACAGGGATAAGCCTTCCTGGAGAGGTCATTCGTGTGACACGGGTGATAACCAACGGAGCAGTGGTGTAGTGATTGCGGGGTTTCGTTCGTTCGGAGTCTTGGATCATCAACGTTGAGATCTCCACCCAATCAGGTTTACCCTACCTCTCGGAAGATCGGGACTCATCCTCCTATCAGTCTCCCCCTCCAATGACAAGTGGGTCCCACAGCTCCTCTCTCTCAAAAGATCTCCAATTTTTGGCACATTGCAAACTCCAACTATGAGGAACTCAAATTCAAAATCCATTTGGCAAATTGACAAGTTTCGCCTCAGTTTCAAATTTGGAATTTAAATTTCAATGAAATTCACAAGCCTCTTTGATATACATATCAAAGCACCTCCAAATTTTCTCAAAATTTGTCCCCCTCATAATTTGGACCTGAAGAACTCAAAAATGGATTCAAACTTTTAATTTGGTGGCTGAAAAGGGAAGGTTTACAACCACAGTTTGTATTCTTCATTTAAAATGACCACCTTTGCATTAAAATGATCATTTGAATTAAAAGTGGACTTGAATTCATGTGCTTGCTCATGACCATCTTGACATGTTTAGAAAAGTTTTTGCAAGTCCCATTTCTTGGATTTAAACTCAACTTGATTCATCACTAAAGTTTTTCATTTACATGTTTTGGGACTTTTACACCCAGGGCATGTGTCAGCACCGGAGCTATCCTCAGCAGGGAGGTGGCTCAGAGCCAGGGGACACGTGGCAACCCTGGACCTCACCTCAGCGCGGAGGCTCGGACCGGAGCCCAGGGCACGTGTCAGCTCCGGTGCTGTCCTCAGCAGGGAGGTGGCTCGGAGACAGGAGACACGTGGCAGTCCCGGACCTCACCTCAGCGGAGAGGCTAAGACCGGAGCCCAGGGCACGCATCAGCTCCGGAGCTGTCACACCCGGTTTTTCCGAAGAACAACCAAGTGA
This sequence comes from Neostapfia colusana, assembly GCA_030760725.1. NCBI lineage: Eukaryota > Viridiplantae > Streptophyta > Magnoliopsida > Poales > Poaceae > Neostapfia > Neostapfia colusana. The sequence goes on along the minus strand of JASWHV010000013.1, from coordinate 38,241,222 downwards.
ATATCACATGTATGCCAGGATCATTTTCTCATACATGTGATGACAAATAGTGAAGCATCATTTATTACAAGCCAGGTGTCGAATATAAATAAGTCTTATATCGCAAATGTCTCAATAGACACTAATGCTTCATCACAAGTAAATAAACTAGCAGCGGAATATTATTCTTTAGGGCTCCATCACAGGCGTTGCCCGGGGGTCTCCATGAACCTAGAAACCTTCTTCGGGTCCAAAGTCTTGATCATTATACACCACCTCATTATATTGCCCTGAGCAGCAATATAAACCAACAAAAATGCAAGGTTGAGTACCAATGGTACTCAGCAAGTGTGGGAAAATCATATCATGCATGGCTAGAACAAGGAGAGGTTGAACTCATGGTTAAAGCACTACGCAATTAACACCTATCACCTTAGCTTATTAAGCACCTACATTACTACAGAGGTAAAATGGTCCAAATCTCCCAACCCATTATCATAATCCAATAACCATAACATCATTTCCAATGTTAAGCTCCCCGCTTAACTTCCAAAACCATCAATCCTCTAATCATGAATAAGTCCAGGCCGCTCTTAACCGTGAGCACGGCTGTCAAGACAGTTTTGACTCTGCAGAGTTTGTACCACTGTACCCACAAGTAGTGATTTCATCCCCCGTTGCCGGGTGGACTAAAAGAACCTCCATTATGCCAGTGGCTACGATCCACATTCACACTTCCCAGGTGTGCGGCCAGGAGATCACTACGAAGCCTTTACAAAGGGATTCCCGACGAGCGTGGGCCCACTGAGGTTTCACCCCTAACAGCATACAAGAGGCTCCAACCCCGCTGCAGTGGCCCCCTCTTGAGCCTTGCGGTTCATATGGTAGTCCAGCTGACACCTACTCCCCGCACCATCCAACACACCCATACTACGCCGGGGATACACCTAATTAATTGGCCAAGCTGCCCCATCTCAGCATGTGGTTGGCACTGTAAAGCCGGGTTACATGCTCCATGAACCGGTCCTTAGGATCCAGGCAAGTACTAAACACAAACCCAAGTCTCGTGCACCCAGCACACAACCAAAACATCCAACTTGCCTTGATCCCTACCTCTACATAACTCACAATAGCTCATTCAAGAGTATGGTATAATAAACTGATGATCTCATATCCCAAATATCCCATTCTAAGTATGGCTAAGCATATGCATGTAAATAAATGACATGACAAAATAAATCCCAACCCAAGCTACAAGGAAACAAGGTAATGCAATTCTAGGGAAACTTTCCTAGCATGGGTTTCATATTTCATTTGACAATGCAAATAATTCTATCTACACATCCTAGCATAGGATCAAAGTGGTCAAGGACACTTGCCTTCTTCTTGCTGCTCTTGAAATGGGTAGTCCTGATCTTGGAAAGGGATAACTTGCTCTTGAACAGGTTCTACTTCATACCATCACACATAGCAAAAGAAAAACAGCAATCATAAGACATAGTTCACACTTCTACTTCATACAAACCACACATTCACATTTATAAAATTCATTCACCATTATATGTGTTGTGGTTACTTTGTGTGTTGATCTGTGGCTTGCATACACTTTTATTTATATGTGTATGATTCCTACTTTGGTGTTCATATTTATACTTATATACTATATATATATATATATGTGTGTGTGTTTCAGTTTTAAATAAATTCCTTACATTAAACTACCAAGTATGTATGAAAAGTATTTTTCTTCTCCATATGTGCCTTCATAATTTCTATCAACCCTAAACTGAACTCTTTGGATTTAAAAAAAACTCCATTTATCATTTTTTATACTCCTATGCATAATTGTGTATTTTATTATGAAATTAGTAATACACATCATCTAAACAGTATAGGTTCTGGTCCTAAATAATTTTAATAACATATTTTAACCTTGGCCTCTGATGTAAACTATTTCATAATTATTTTCCCTATTTTCCTATAACTATTCTTTACTTAAAAATGTGTCCCTATACTAATAAATGTGAATAATAGATGAAACATATTCATTTCAGCCCAAAAATATATTTTTATCTCACTCCAAAGTTTTCTAAGTACTGAGAAAGTTTTTAATTAATTTTGACAATTATGTTTGTCCCACTTTTTAATTTTTAAACACTAGTTACATATTCAATTTTCTAAATTAATTACTAAACAGGGTTAAAATAATGAACTCACCCCATTACAGGGTCTATAATATTATTTTCATAATTTCCAGGGGTCTAGCTACACTTATCAGAGGTGTTTTTCCTAATTTTTATTAAGTCCAGGGGCTAAAACTGATTTTTAAATGAATTTACATGATTTTCTGGAGTTCCAGGGGCTAGATCAGAAGTTTCCGGGGCTAGCTCTTATTTCCAGAGAACCCCAGGGGGTAGCACGTAAGAATTCCAGTCTTTATAATGCGGGGCTGACGTGGACCGTCCGATTTTAAACCGACGGCTGAGATTATAACATCGAACCGGTACGCGGGGTTTTAAAGTCTACCGTGCGATTTAAAATAAACGGCGCACAAGCGGCCACGTCGCTTCGATCGAGCGCGGGCGGCGCTGCCGGCGGCGCACGGCGGCGGGAAGCGGCGATCTCGCCGGAAAGTTTCGGATCCTCGAGAATTCTGCCTAGAACTGTGATCTTATGGCCTAGATCGGTAGAGGGGAGGTCAGGGATCTCACCTCGGGGGTTTTCTCGAGCTCGGGGGTCCTGGAAAGTGCTCAGCGGCGAGGTCCGAGGCAAAACCACGGCGAAGCTCGTCGGTGCTGGATTTACACCGTAAGTCTTCGGGTTTTCTGCACCTGCAAAGTTCCCCGGAGGCGGTGGATCAAGACCAGCGAGTTAGATCAGAGTTTCCGAGCTTAGATCGGCCAGAATTCACCGGCGAAGTCTCGGTGCTCACCGGAGTGAAAATCGGCGATCGCGTGGGAAAAACCGATCGGGGCTGGGGTTTTTATAGCCGGGGGAGGGCGGTGGGTCAGTTGTGATCGAGTTGGATTCTTCTGGGACCGGAATTCGGCTAAGGAACGCGGTTTTTCGATCGGTTAAGATCGCGCGCGCTCGGGGGGAAAAGTCCGGGCCGCGGACGCTCGGGGTTAGGGATGACATGTGGGTCCCACCCGTCTCTGAGAGACAGCGCGGCGCGCGCGGGGGCGGGCTGGCGCGGGGAAACTGGGCCGGCTGGCGGGTTTCGGCCCACTGGCCGGTTTTTTTCCCGTTTCTCTTTTTCTTTTTCCATTTCTTTTCTGTTTTGAGTATAATTTGAATTCCAGTTTGAATTTGAATTTTTGCAAAACATGCAACACGTCCAAAAATTTCTAAATTCCCCTCTGAACATGGTTTAGGGTTTTGAATCAAAATTTGGGGTGTTACAGCTATACCCCCCTTAAAAGAAATCTCGTCCTCGAGATTGATGTTTCTAAGAAAACAATTCTGGAAATTGTGCCTTAAGCTCATCTTCCCGTTCCCAGGTGGCTTCCTCTTCTGAGTGATGCTTCCACTGCACCTTGCACATCCGGATTCTTTTATTTCTGGTGAGGCGTTCCATCGTCTCCAAAATCTTGTATGGTTGCTCGGCATAAGACAAATCTTCAGCTACATCCACTTCATTCATGGGTAACACCTCTTCAGGCGTCCTCAGGCATTTCTTGAGTTGTGACACATGGAATACATCGTGCACGTCCGATAGATGAACCGGTAACTCTAGTTGGTACGCCACTTAGCCTTTTCTTTCCAAAACTTGAAAGGGTCCGATGTATCGAGGTGACAACTTCCCTTTCACCTTGAACCGACGAAGTCCTCTGATAGGGGACACCTTGAGATAAACATAGTCTCCCACGTTGAAAACGAGCTCTCTTCTTCGTACATCAGCATAGCTCTTTTGGCGTGTTTGTGCTATCCTCAAATTGTTGCGAATCTCCCTCACCTTTGCCTCGGCTTCTTGTAGCACTTCTGGACCAAACACTTTACTTTCTCCTGTTTGGTTCCAAAATAGGGGAGTTCTGCACTTCCTTCCATACAAAGCTTCAAACGGTGACATCTTCATACTAGCTTGATAACTGTTGTTATAGGAAAACTCCGCATACGGTAAGTTCTTGTCCCAGCTCCTATTGTTTTTGAGTGCACATGCCCTTAACATATCTTCAAGGATCTGATTGGTTCTCTCCGTCTGCCCGTCAGTTTGGGGATGATAGGCAGAACTAAAGTTCAGATGGGTTCCCATGGTTTCATGCAACTTCTGCCAAAACCTCGAGGTGAACAGTGTCCCTCGGTCCGACACTATCTTCTTTGGCACTCCATGGTAACACACAATCCTTGACATGTACAATTCTGCCAATTTTGATCCGCTGTAGCTTTCTTTCACAGGGATGAAATGAGCTACCTTGGTTAGCCTATCAATAATGACCCATATTGAATCATACCCGGATTGGGTCCTAGGCAATCCCACGACAAAATCCATGCTGATTTCTTCCCATTTCCATTCAGGCACTTTGAGTGGTTGCAATAATCCCGCGGGTCGTTGATGTTCAGCTTTCACCAACTGACATGTGTCACATAGGGCAACATGTTCCGCGACATCTCGCTTCATGCCATACCACCAATACCTGCTTTTGAGATCCTGGTACATCTTCGTACTCCCAGGATGAATGGAATAGTCAGAATCGTGAGCCTCCTTCAAAATTAATTCACGGATCTCTTTTACTTCTGGCACACAGATCCTTTTCCCGTGCCACACCGTTCCCTGTTCATCCTCTCTAAAACCAGGAGCTTTATTTTCCTTAATGAGTTGTCTGATCTCTTGTATCTTCTCATCATTCTTTTGGCCCTCGCGTATGTCTTGCTCGAGTGTGGAGTCCACTTCCATGGCGATGGCTTCACCACTATTTACTAGACATAGATTGAGCCTTATAACCTCGTCCTTCAATTCTGCAGGCATGTCCTTCAAGCTCAACTTATTGACCTGCACTTTCCGACTCAAAGCATCGGCCACGACGTTTGCTTTCCCGGGATGATAGTTGATGCCCACATCAAAGTCATTGATTAGCTCTAACCATCTCCTTTGTCTGAGGTTGAGATCTGGTTGTGTGAATATGTACTTCAAACTCTTATGATCCGTATATATTTCTGTCCTCTTCCCCATCAAATAGTGCCGCCAAATTTTCAACGCGTGTACCACTGCGGCTAGTTCTAGGTCATGTGTAGGATAGTTCTTCTCGTGCTTCCGAAGCTGCCGGGATGCATAAGCCACGACATGTCCTTCTTGCATGAGAACACATCCCAACCCATTTCCAGAGGCATCGCAGTACACTGTGAAATTCTTCTGCATATCTGGCATAACCAGCACTGGGGCTGTTGTCAATCTCTTCTTTAACTCCTGAAAGCTCGTCTCGCACTGTGGCGTCCAGGTGAATGTGATTCCCTTCTCCAACAGTTTGGTGAGAGGTCTCGAGATCTTGGAGAATCCCTCAATAAACCGTCGATAGTATCCAGCCAATCCCAAAAAGCTTCGAACTTCCCCGACATTTTCAGGGGTTTTCCACTTCTGGATATCTTCGATTTTGGCGGGATCTACGGAGATTCCTCCCTCCGAGATTATATGTCCTAAAAAGGGAACTCTCTTCAGCCAAAACTCACACTTGCTCAACTTGGCATATAGTTGGTGTTCTCTCAGCCTCTGTAACACCAACCTTAGATGTTTCTCATGTTCTCCTTCATCTTTGGAGAAGATGAGAATATCATCTATGAAAACCACCACAAATTTGTCCAGATATTCCATGAATACCTTGTTCATGAGGTACATGAAATATGCCGGGGCATTGGTTAGCCCAAAAGGCATGACAGTGTATTCATACAGTACGTACCGAGATACGAAAGCTGTCTTGGGAATATCTGATTGCCTTATCTTGAGTTGGTGGTGCCCCGTCCTGAGATCAATTTTCGAGAACACACAAGCTCCCCTCAACTGATCAAACAAGTCTTCAATGCGGGGTAATGGGTACTTGTTTTTGATGGTTACCTCATTCAAGGCACGGTAATCCACGCATAACCTTTGGGTTCCGTCTTACTTAGGCACAAATATCACCGGAGCTCCCCATGGTGAGGAACTAGGGCGAATATACCCCTTCTCCGTCAATTCTCTCAAATGATCCTTGAGCTCTTCTAGCTGCTTGGAGTCCATCCGATAAGGTCTCTTGTATATCGGGGCTGTTCCCGGTACTAGCTCAATTGCGAATTCCACGTCACGGTCGGGAGGCATACCTGGCAATTCCTACGGAAAAACATCTGGATATTCCCTGATAGTCCTGATTTCCTCAACTTTCACCTCCACTTGATTTAATTTAATGTCCCTCCTAGGCTCGTGTATGGTTATGAACTTTACTCGGGTGCCACTAGGGTGAGTTAGTTCCACCGTTCTGGTCGAACAATGGATAATTCCTTTATGTTTGGTCAACCAATCCATACCCAAAATAATATCTATCCCTTGTGAATCTATCACTATGAGGTTAGCCGTGAATACTACCCCATTAATGTCTAGGCTCACTTTGGGACACACTTGTCTTGTCCTTATTTCTCCACCTGGAGAGTTTACCGCTAGCATATGGTTCATTTGTGTGGTTGCTAGGTCATGCTTCTTAACAAACCCTTGAGCAATGAACGAGTGGGTAGCACCAGAATCAAACAGCAGAGTTGCAAGGTGTAAATTGGCAGGAAACTTACCAACTACCACGTCGGGCGCCTCTTGTGCTTCCTCCATAGTGACGTGGTTCACCCGTCCTCTCACTACATTCTGCTGTTGTGGCGGCGCAGGCTTCTTCTTTGGGCATTTATGGGCGTAGTGCCCCACTTCACCACAGCTGAAACATTGCACCCCAATCTTAGATGCTTGGCCCTTGTTGTCTTGGGGTTGGTTTGGGGGTCCTTGCACTGCTGGTCGAGGTGGATATGCGGGGCGAGGCTGCTGCACAAACTGACGTGGCGGCTGTGCTGGTGCTGCGGGAGGCCTGTAGTTTGGGTTGTACCCTCTTGGTGCTGAATAGGATACCGCAGCACGGTTCGTCTGCCCCGTAGGTTGCTGCATCATACGTGGGCGGGTGTTGCTCCCTGAGGCTTGATGTGACCACCCGGCCTTCCTCTTATTCTCATTTTCTAGGGCCTTTAGCTTCCTTTCTACCACAAATGCTCGGTCCACCATCTTTTGGAAGCTTTCATACTCATTGGAGGACATTGCACACTGCATCTCTGCGGTAAGTCCTTCCACGAAACAATCTTGTTTCTGCTCATCAGTCTCTATGTCTCGTGGAGAATAACGGGATAGTTGAGTAAATTTAGTGAGGTATTCCCTCACCGTCATGTTTCCCTGCTGCAGTCCCAGAAACTCTTTCCTCTTGTTTTTGAGTTCACCTCTTGGGATGTAATGGTTGCGGAAGCTACGCTTGAACTCTTCCCAAGTGATGTTCTCAGGGTCATGATGGGCGGCCACGTAGGCGGTCCACCAATCAGCAGCAGGTCCATGCAATTGATGAGAGGCAAACAGCACCCTCTCATACCCTTGGCACTGTATGATCCTCATCTTACTTTAAATAGTCTTCAGCCAATCATCTGCCTCCAGAGGTTCAGCAGCACTTGCAAACTTTGGAGGTTGAGTTCCTAGAAACTCACTCAACCTTGGTTGGCGTGGTGCCGCTTGTGGAGGTGGAACTTGATGCAAGTTGGCCACCACTTGAGTCAAGTTCTGGATAAGCTGATTTTGATTCTCCAGCATTTGGTGGAGAGGATCAACTTCTTCACGGCGACCACCCCGGTCCTGGCCTCCAGAAAGATGAGGGTTGCATGCCTCATCGTTGTTGTTGGCGGGGTTGGCAGCACGTCCTTTTCCTCTTCCGGCCATCTGGCAGAATCAACATATGTTAATTTGATATCATTTAGTATCATCTTACTACTTTCATTTGTTGGTGCTTTGAGGTGTTGAGGCTTTGTTAAAATTTTACGAGGGTTTATATCTCACACCAAATAAATGCTCTATTATTTCCTATGGGTTCACACACCAAAGCAAAATAATCTGAAGACGAGGCTGTGGACAATTGCTCATGGCTTCCACAACTCACGTCACACACCAAGCATCATCACACCATTAACTACGTAACGACTCGACTACTCGACCTCTTGCTAGCTAGGGGAAAGACTCTACACTACTCGTCCTCTTGAGCTGGCTCCTCGGGATCTTCCTCCTCATTTCGGCTACCTTCTGACTCTGCTTTGGGTGGGGAGGCTGCTGGTGGAGAAGTGCGACGACGCCTGATCGCTCGGCGATCCGGGGAGTCAGGAGTCCATGGATCACTCACGGTGACACACAGTTCATTCCCATCTCCTCTTTCTCTCGCCTTTAAGCAAGCTCGCAGCAACGCCTCCGTTTCCTTCAGGGTGTCTCGGACATCCTGAAGCTCTTGTTGACACTCCTGCAGTCGAGTGCTGAGCATAGCAGCATCCTCCAAGCACAAGTCCATGTGCTCATGGGAAGTCCCTTGCTGCACCGGTGGGTACTTGTACTCCGTGGTACCACTCTCACGTTGGAGGACATACATGTACTCAGTTTTGTCCAAGTGGCGACGATAGATGTGACTCTGGCAGGTGATGGCCTCCCAGGTGACATCTTTCTCCGCGTCAACTTGTGTGGCTCGACAAGCTGGAGAGTGGTGAATCTTAAGCAGTTGATTCTCGTGTATAATCCTCATCTCCGAACTCCATTCTTCCCTCTTCTCACGGATGGTCCTGGTGGAGTTATAGTGGATGATTAGCTTGCCCGTATTGCCGGCGGCTTCGAGCATACGGCGAAGACGGCGCAACAAATCTCCTACTGCCAATCCGTAGGAAAGGTACGTCACTGGACGACTCTCCTCTCTTTCGGCAAGGGCAACTACGGGAACTCTCCCTCCTGTGGACTTACGAGCGGTGCGAATCATGCGAACCATCTAAAACAAAAAAAATTTAAAATTAGGTTAGATAAATTCTCAAACAAAAATCCTGTTTTGAATGAAAGTTGGGATAAGATGAAGAAAATGACTCCTTTAATAACACTTTTCCACCCACACCTTGGAAAATAGTTTTTAAGAAAAATAGGGCCCTTAAATACGTCCATTTCTACCTAGGTCCACGTTCCTACGGGCAACCTTGGCTCTGATACCACCTCTGTCACACCCGGTTTTTCCGAAGAACAACCAAGTGAATATCACATGTATGCCAGGATCATTTTCTCATACATGTGATGACAAATAGTGAAGCATCATTTATTACAAGCCAGGTGTCGAATATAAATAAGTCTTACATCGCAAATGTCTCAATAGACACTAATGCTTCATCACAAGTAAATAAACTAGCAGCGGAATATTATTCTTTAGGGCTCCATCACAGGCGTTTCCCGGGGGTCTCCATGAACCTAGAAACCTTCTTCGGGTCCAAAGTCTTGATCATTATACACCACCTCATTATCTTGCCCTGAGCAGCAATATAAACCAACAAAAATGCAAGGTTGAGTACCAATGGTACTCAGCAAGTGTGGGAAAATCATATCATGCATGGCTAGAACAAGGAGAGGTTGAACTCATGGTTAAAGCACTACGCAATTAACACCTATCACCTTAGCTTATTAAGCACCTACATTACTACAGAGGTAAAATGGTCCAAATCTCCCAACCCATTATCATAATCCAATAACCATAACATCATTTCCAATGTTAAGCTCCCCGCTTAACTTCCAAAACCATCAATCCTCTAGTCATGAATAAGTCCAGGCCGCTCTTAACCGTGAGCACGGCTGTCAAGACAGTTTTGACTCTGCAGAGTTTGTACCACTGTACCCACAAGTAGTGATTTCATCCCCCGTTGCCGGGTGGACTAAAAGAACCTCCATTATGCCAGTGGCTACGATCCACATTCACACTTCCCAGGTGTGCGGCCAGGAGATCACTACGAAGCCTTTACAAAGGGATTCCCGACGAGCGTGGGCCCACTGAGGTTTCACCCCTAACAACATACAAGAGGCTCCAACCCCGCTGCAGTGGCCCCCTCTTGAGCCTTGCGGTTCATATGGTAGTCCAGCTGACACCTACTCCCCGCACCATCCAACACACCCATACTACGCCGGGGATACACCTAATTAATTGGCCAAGCTGCCCCATCTCAGCATGTGGTTGGCACTGTAAAGCCGGGTTACATGCTCCATGAACCGGTCCTTAGGATCCAGGCAAATACTAAACACAAACCCAAGTCTCGTGCACCCAGCACACAACCAAAACATCCAACTTGCCTTGATCCCTACCTCTACATAACTCACAATAGCTCATTCAAGAGTATGGTATAATAAACTGATGATCTCATATCCCAAATATCCCATTCTAAGCATGGCTAAGCATATGCATGTAAATAAATGACATGACAAAATAAATCCCAACCCAAGCTACAAGGAAACAAGGTAATGCAATTCTAGGGAAACTTTCCTAGCATGGGTTTCATATTTCATTTGACAATGCAAATAATTCTATCTACACATCCTAGCATAGGATCAAAGTGGTCAAGGACACTTGCCTCCTTCTTGCTGCTCTTGAAATGGGTAGTCCTGATCTTGGAAAGGGATAACTTGCTCTTGAACAGGTTCTACTTCATACCATCACACATAGCAAAAGAAAAACAGCAATCATAAGACATAGTTCACACTTCTACTTCATACAAACCACACATTCACATTTATAAAATTCATTCACCATTATATGTGTTGTGGTTACTTTGTGTGTTGATCTGTGGCTTGCATACACTTTTATTTATATGTGTATGATTCCTACTTTGGTGTTCATATTTATACTTATATACTATATATATATATATATGTGTGTGTTTCAGTTTTAAATAAATTCCTTACATTAAACTACCAAGTATGTATGAAAAGTATTTTTCTTCTCCATATGTGCCTTCATAATTTCTATCAACCCTAAACTGAACTCTTTGGATTTAAAAAAAAACTCCATTTATCATTTTTTATACTCCTATGCATAATTGTGTATTTTATTATGAAATTAGTAATACACATCATCTAAACAGTATAGGTTCTGGTCCTAAATAATTTTAATAACATATTTTAACCTTGGCCTCTGATGTAAACTATTTCATAATTATTTTCCCTATTTTCCTATAACTATTCTTTACTTAAAAATGTGTCCCTATACTAATAAATGTGAATAATAGATGAAACAGATTCATTTCAGCCCAAAAATATATTTTTATCTCACTCCAAAGTTTTCTAAGTACTGAGAAAGTTTTTAATTAATTTTGACAATTATGTTTGTCCCACTTTTTAATTTTTAAACACTAGTTACATATTCAATTTTCTAAATTAATTACTAAACAGGGTTAAAATAATGAACTCACCCCATTACAGGGTCTATAATATTATTTTCATAATTTCCAGGGGTCTAGCTACACTTATCAGAGGTGTTTTTCCTAATTTTTATTAAGTCCAGGGGCTAAAACTGATTTTTAAATGAATTTACATGATTTTCTGGAGTTCCAGGGGCTAGATCAGAAGTTTCCGGGGCTAGCTCTTATTTCCAGAGAACCCCAGGGGGTAGCACGTAAGAATTCCAGTCTTTATAATGCGGTGCTGACGTGGACCGTCCGATTTTAAACCGACGGCTGATATTATAACATCGAACCGGTACGCGGGGTTTTAAAGTCTACCGTGCGATTTAAAATAAACGGCGCACAAGCGGCCACGTCGCTTCGATCGAGCGCGGGCGGCGCTGCCGGCGGCGCACGGCGGTGGGAAGCGGCGATCTCGCCGGAAAGTTTCGGATCCTCGAGAATTCTGCCTAGAACTGTGATCTTATAACCTAGATCGGTAGAGGGGAGGTCAGGGATCTCACCTCGGGGGTTTTCTCGAGCTCGGGGGTCCTGGAAAGTGCTCAGCGGCGAGGTCCGAGGCAAAACCACGGCGAAGCTCGTCGGCGCTGGATTTACACCGTAAGTCTTCGGGTTTTCTGCACCTGCAAAGTTCCCCGAAGGCGGTGGATCAAGACCAGCGGGTTAGATCAGAGTTTCCGAGCTTAGATCGGCCAGAATTCACCGGCGAAGTCTCGGTGCTCACCGGAGTGAAAATCGGCGATCGCGTGGGAAAAACCGATCGGGGCTGGGGTTTTTATAGCCGGGGGAGGGCGGTGGGTCAGTTGTGATCGAGTTGGATTCTTATGGGACCGGAATTCGGCTAAGGAACGCGGTTTTTCGATCGGTTAAGATCGCGCGCGCTCGGGGGGAAAAGTCCGGGCCGCGGACGCTCGGGGTTAGGGATGACATGTGGGTCCCACCCGTCTGTGAGAGACAGCGCGGCGCGCGCGGGGGCGGGCTGGCGCGGGGAAACTGGGCCGGCTGGCGGGTTTCGGCCCACTGGCCGGTTTTTTTCCCGTTTCTCTTTTTCTTTTTCCATTTCTTTTCTGTTTTGAGTATAATTTGAATTCCAGTTTGAATTTGAATTTTTGCAAAACATGCAACACGTCCAAAAATTTCTAAATTCCCCTCTGAACATGGTTTAGGGTTTTGAATCAAAATTTGGGGTGTTACAGGAGCTCAAGCGCACGTGGCAGCCCCAGGGCTGACCATGGGGGCAAGGGCACGTGGCATGCTGGGGCCCATCTCAACGGTGAGGCGGGGCCCAGGCTGTCTTTTTCCCACTACGCGGGGGTACCCGGTCTGCAGGGTACCGACACTACCCAATCACCATTTGAATTTGAATAATTCAAAGTGTATAGTGATTTGAATAAAATTGCAGCAAGTGTGCCATTTGAAATTCAAATTCAGTTTGAATTTGCTATAAGTAGCTCGAGTCAAGATCAATCCCAAATGGTATGAAAATTGGTGGGTGAGCTCATAAAAATGTGCTCAGTGTGAATATAAATCCCTCTTTTGAATTCATGTAATGGAAGTAGTTTGAATGTGAATTTGAGTTCAAACTAGCCCTTTCAATGATTGTATCCAAAAATACCTCAAAGAGGTTTGGATTTGCATGAAATTTGGCATAAGCATTCCTAAAAAAGTTTAGGAGGTATTTGTGAGCTCAGACTATAAATAGTTCATGTGGGAAATCCATTTTTCAGATTTTGTGAGTTCATATCCTAATCACTCTATTGACGGTGGTTACATGCTCTTCAAATGTGTTCATATGATTACCACAAACGAGCTGAGGTGTGTGGGGTGATGAACACTTTTAGCAAGTGAAAACTTGGGCCCTTACACATTTAATAGTTTTTATCAAGTTTTGTTTTGTCTTCACTTAGATTGATGTATGTATGTGCATTAGGTTTTGTAGGATCGAAGAGCACGTGAAAAGCTACCAGAGGGGGGTGAATGGTAGATTAAAACTTTTCGCAGCGGAAACAACAAAAACCCCTCAGCAAAAAATCAATCGGTTAAAGAAACCGTGTGTGCAAGTGTTTTCGAACGTGTTCAACCATGACAAATCAAGTAGAGAGGTAGAGAATCAAGTCACGGATCTAATGCAACAAGAATCACTTGAAAACACGAAGTAAAACTTGAGATACGATCAAAACATTAAACGAAGATCAATCTGTTCTACCCGATATAAAACAGATCTGCAACGCTGCAAAGAAACTCGTGTATCTCAAAAACTACAGATCTGAAGCTCGTGAAAATTTCACAGATGATAGATAATTGAGTTGAGAAGACACCCAAAAAGAATCATGTCAATCGGATTGGTAAAACTCGAGTTATGAACGAAACACCAAACCAACGTCGGTCTGTCCAGAAACTCGGCGAGAAAAACTTGACGAAAAACAAGTCGGACGAACAAGGCACAAAAACTCCTCGAAACTATGAACTTTATTCAATAGAAACACAAGAGGAACAGCCCAAAGTTCTCTACCCACGAGAGCTCTGGCCTCCCTTGCTTTTATAGCCAGCCCTCAGTCTATACAATCCAATCTAGGACTCCTACTCCTAATTGGACTCGTATCCTAACTTACCATAACTGCTCAGGACTCTCCTATTCGCAGATAGAAGCAATCGTGAGACTTCCAAACACCTTAGGAACGTCCTAAACATTCCTAAAACAACTCAACTTCGTGCCTAGCATGAAATCCTATCATAACCAACTCAAATCTTCCATATTTGAGCCATATCCGACTCAGCCTCAGCCTGAGTACGCAATCCAGCCGGTTGGACCTTTCCGACCAATTCTTTACGTCCACTTCTCTTCATCACGCCTTGGAACAATGTTGCCACGTCCATGCACTCCTTGCACACGTGCAAATACCTTCCAACGACATACACGCAACCTTCATATGCACTGCCCTTGATCCAAACATGCTGCACGACCTCCCGATCAACTCAACCACAGCTCCTCCCGAACTTGGTTGTTGGAACCTCATCTCCTCCCTGAGACTAGTACAAGGATCCCGTCACCAGCCATGTCTTGATCTCAAGCAACACCTGCACATGAATAAACAACCAATTCTTCTGAGCACAAGTCCTCGACTAGACTCACGTTAGTTCGAAAACCACAACACCTTACATGAGCACGTCACATAAGCATGTTGCAAACCATATCAAATGATAACAGCCATAACCACCAAAACACACCAAAAACTTAGCAAATTAATACTAAGCAAACCTTCCCATAAAGCAAGTTTGAAACATTGCGAGTTAAAAGCAAAAACAAGACGCTGCAGTTCTACGAGTTGAACTTCACGGGAGCTCCCTAAAAACAAGCTCCGGACATCACAGAAGCTCTTCGGACCTTGCAGGAGCTCTCCGGACCTTGCGTCGGACCTTGCCAACACTTGGCGGACCTAACAAAGAACTTGTCGGACCTTGCCACAGAAGAATGTTTTGGCAATATTCAAAACTTTGAATGTTAATGCTACCTTTTATCCTAATTGCCAATGTATTCAGCACACATAGGTCTCACAGGTTTAGGATGGTTGAAACCCTAATTGCATAACCAGATGATCCTAAAAGAGAGTGAGAACAGTGTCTAAGTCCTCGAGTAGAATATGCCTTGTTTAATGTCTCATAGGCTTCAATACAAGTTGAGTAGTTGAAATCTACTCGCAAGTATAGGATTCGCCACATACGGGATTGGTTCGAGATGTGAGGTACACCTAGTAAGAAAAATTGAGACTAGGCAGGGGTGTAGGACGCAGCAAGATGAAGTCTTGTGTGCGTAGCCCTGCCCATGTCGATTGAGGACTGATCCGTTTGCGGCCCCGCTGAACAAGTTTGAATGTACGAAGGCATATCGTATATATGGGGTCCAATAAACTGATGTAACCTATACCTTTGGGCGTCAAGACATAACGCACCGATTTATAGGTGTAGGTTGAGGGCAGCAAGGTGGAAATCTGCTAACGAGCATAGAGAGATGCTCCGTGTAGGGAACCTCCTGCTTGTTTGTGTGCAACTGGTTCGACGTTTGGGCTGTTTGGTGAAAGGTTGTCCCGTACGACATCAGTTGAGCGTGTCGTTGCAGCTCTGAGGATGGGCGAGCGTGACGTACTATTCGGGTATCCCTGCAGGTGTATATAAGTCGATTCGCCATTCCTCTCGGTCATGAGTACCGCTTGTTCACTGGGTCGTGACATAGTAAATGTGAGATGTGAATGTGATGACATAAGTGTTATTATGATATAATTGATTTGCAACATGTGTGTCACAAATATTGCTCACTAAATTTCAGATTATGAAACTTTAACTTGTGGATAAAATATGAACCAAGGATGAACTTGTAGGTGTGTCCATTGCCACAAATTTCTATCCTACCTTTGGTATGACATGCATGTAGAGTTTCTAGTGTAGAGGAGTCAGGTAAGTCTTGCTGATCCATCGTGTCTGTCAGTACTCTGCAGACCGGTACCCCCGCGTAGTGGGTAAAAGACAGTCTGGACCCCACCTCCCTGCTGAGGCAGGTCCCGATAAAGGCCACGTGCCCTGGGCCCCATGGTCAACCCTGGGGCTACCGCGTGCGCCTGAGCTCCGGAGCTGACACATGCCCTAGGCTCCGAACTGAGCCTCCCCGCTAGGGTGAGGTCCGGAGCTGACACGTGTCCCCGGCTCCAAGCCCCCTCCCCACGGAGGACAGCTCCGGTACTCACACGTGCCTCAGGCTCCGGTCCGAGCCTCCCCGCTGAGGACAGCTCCGGGGCTGACACATGCCCTGGGATCCGGTCAGGGTCTCCCTGCTGAGGTGAGGTCCTGAGCCGCCACGTGTCCGCCGACACCAAGCCCGTCGAAAGGGCTCCAGAGTCGCCACGTACCCCACGAGCCGTCGTGGACCATGGGACGATGAAGTCAAGAAGGAAGTGCGCTGTCAAGCTTCGCATTCAAGGCCCGCGCCTTCCCCAGAAGCATGGAGCGCAGCAACGCCTCCGTCCCTTGCCCGTTCACAATAACAGTTACAAGACAAGATGGTGAGGCGTGACAGCGGAACAATGCCGCCCAACAGCACGCAGCCGACCAGGCAGGGCGAGGAGACGAGGCGACTAGACGGCGTCTTCATCATCACCTGACACACGGTTAGGGGCGCTCAGCGCACCGGCCAGGGGGACTTAACTCCGCCGCCGGTGACTCTACTCAGAGGAGGAAGCCCTAGATCGTGTATAGGACACTCAAAGCTTTGGGGCCACCTGTCGGGCCCAAGGCCTCATTGTAACCACCTCGGCCCTGAACTATAAAAGGACTGGGGTGACCACCCTGCAAAGGGTTCTGACTCCCCACACTAAAGATCACACAACGCACAAGCGCTCGCGCTCAAGCAATAGAATAAGCACACCTGTGGATGTAGGGTATTACACTCCGATGGCCCAAACCATGTAAATCTTTGTGTTCATCTGCTCCCTCGAGCCCAGGTCGCGGAGGGAGCCAAGCCCCCTTTGAAAAAAAAAGAACCTCGCGGGTTGCTTCTGAGCAGGCCGGGAGGAGTGTCGCAGCTCACACTCCGACATTTAGCGCGCCAGGAAGGGGGGCTTTACGCTCTCTACTCGCGACCATGGTGAACATCACTTCCCATGGCAAGCCTTCTCGCGAGCGCGCCGTTGTCTCCAGGTGGGAGATGATGAGGCAACCCCCGCTCCAGAGCGGGCGGGTCTCGCGAAGCGGTCGGCACACTCTGTGCGATGTACGAGGGTTCTTCCGATTTCTCATTTAGGCGAGCTCTCAGGACCCTCCGTCGAGCAGTGGCAGCGGCCGCCCCGGTCCCCGGGCCAGTGCCACATCGCAAATGGATGGAGACGCCGATCAACTTCGATGACTCCGACTGCCCCAAGAACATGGCAGACGCCGGGCAGCTGCCTCTCCTCGTTGCCCCAACCATCTCCAATGTGTGACACCCTCATTTTTGGGTTCTGCATGTATTCATGTTTCAAGTATAAAAACACTTTTAAAATAAGTTAAACCGAGAAAGAATCAAAAAGTTATCCAAAAAGAGCAAATTCCAGTTTGCAGAGAGCACCAAAGACAACTCCCACGGCTCGCTAGCCACGTGGCGTGTTCGGAGCTCATCTCTGCAAAGGGGGAGAGGTCCGCCGCTAAACTGGCTACGTGGCAGGCTCGGGGCTCATCCCTGCAAAGGTGGAGAGGCCACTCCCGCAGGACACGTGTCAGCTGCGGAGCTATTCGCTGCGGAAAAGAGAGGACCAGCCGCGCGGGACACGTGTCGCTCTAGGAGCTCACCTCCGAGAGGTCCGGCCCCGCTAGACACATGTCACTCTCGGAGCTCACCTCCGAGAGGTACGGTCCTATTGGACACGTGTCACCTCCGGAGCTCGCCTCTGGGAGGTCCGACACTGATGGACACGTGTCGACCTTGGAGCTCATCTCTGAGGAGAAAGGAAGTCTGGCGCTGTTAGGACACGTGGCACATCTGGAGCTACCTCCGAAGAGAGGGGAGGTCTGGCACTGACACATGGCACCCCCGGATCCACCTCTGAAGAGAGGGGAGGTCCGAAACTAACATGTGGCGTTCGTGGAGCTCGCCTCTGTTGAGAGGGGAGGTCCCGACCCACCAGACACGTGGCGCACACAAAACTCGCCTCTAGAGAGAGGGAGGTCTCGCCCGTCAGGACACGTGGTGCACGCGGAGCTCACCTCTGAGAAAGGGGGAGGTCTCGCCTGCCTGACACGTGGCTCAACCGGAGCTCGCCTCTACGGAAAAGGGAAGCCCAGGTGCAGCAGGACACGTGGAGCTTCCGCAGCTCACCACCGCGAAGGTAACGCGATTCTGAAGCGGTTTTCTTCTGTACACGTGGGAATTCCCGGTACTGAGGAAACTGGCCCGAATTCCATATTTCTACTGCACCAAATCAACTAAAGATAAGTTGTTAAGATCTAAAAACAATTTGAAAAGGACTCTTATTCAAAATCTAAATCGATTAGGACTCTTCTCTTCCCGGTTATAAATAGAACCGAAAACCTTTGGCCACAACCACGTACTTCTTTTCCACCTCCTGGGTCGACAACTTAGAAGCCCTAGCCCCAAACTCGCCGAGTAAACCTCTTCACCGGAGTTCAGTCGCCAAAGATCGCCGGAGATCGGCGGAAGAGAGCTCCGACGATCTGTCTTGTTAGGAGAGGACCCCGAGACCAAGAAGAACGTAAGATAAGTCCCTGTCGAGGTTCTTTTTCGGAGGGGCTAGTCACTCACGGAGATCTTACGCGTTAGGGAAGATTGAAGGAGAAGCTTGACACAGGGATTTTTACGTGGTTCAGGCCGCCGGAGCGTAAAACCCTACGTCCACGGTGAGCAGAGATGCTCGTTGTATTGCTTGTTGCTCAGAACCGGGGTCCTGAGCTTGAGGATGAGTTGGGAGTGTGCCAAGAGTCGAACCTAAGGATGCCAATGGCTGGAGTGCAAACCCTTGCTAACGTTGCCTACCAGAGCCTTTTATAGTCAAGGCTCGGGCGGCTTACAAGGTGGGCTCGTGACCCGACAGGTGGTCCCGGGGAGATTGTCTGCCATCTACCATATCTGCAGTTACGTCGGTAGCTGTCTCTGGCAAGGGCTTTTGAGTCTTCATTCTGCCGCCCTGCCCATGCCGCCATCTAGTCGTAGTGGTTGATGATGGCAGGGGCGGCAGGGGATGTCTTGTCGCTGTGTTTATTGGCATACAGCCTCTACCGTGGCATGCCTGCCTTCACTGCGATGTGACTGGGCGCAACGGCACCTGACAGATGCGTGCTCCGCGTCTCCACGCCTTGGGAAGGCGCGGGTCTTGAATACCTTGTACGGGAAAGGTATGGTGCATCTTTACTCCTGCTGCCTACCGCGCGGAGGCAGGCAGCGCTGCTCTGCTGGCCACGTGGTGGGCCCGGAGCTCTCCTCTGAGGAGGGAGGTCCGGCCCCGTGGGACACGTGGAGCCTTCGGAGCTCTCCCTGTGGAGGGGGGAGGTCCGGCTCTGCTGGACACGTGGCGGGCCCGGAGCTCTCCTCTAAGGAGAGGGAGGTCCGGCCCCGCTCGACACGTGGAGCCTCCGGAGCTCTCCCCGTGGAGGGGGGAGGTCCTGCTCAGTTGGCCACGTGGCGGGCCCGGAGCTTACCTCTGAGGAGAGGGTTGTCCCGCCCCGCTGGACACGTGGAGCCTCCGGAGCTCTCCCCGCGGAGGGGGGAGGTCTGGCTTAGTTGGCCATGTGGCGGGCCTAGAGCTTACCTCTGAGGAGAGGGGTGTCCAGCCCCGCAGGACACATGGCGCCTTCGGAGCTCTCCCTGTGGAGAAGGGCGAGGTCCTTGGGCAGTTTCCCCTATGGCGCGGGGGTACCCCATATTGAGGGTACCGACAGTGGCCCCCGGAACCATCTCGGGGGAGATAGCGAGCCCGAGGTAGGGCCCCCGTCTCTTATACTCCGCGCACCTTCTCGAAGACCCGCATTGACTGTTGTCGGAGCACGAACAGTCGCGGGATCATGGGAGCGTGTGCCCCACTTGATGGTTGCTTTTACTGCAGCGGTTCCCAGGGCTGCCACTTCTGCACGTCGCAGCGCCTTTTCGGGAACCCCCAAAGCGTCTTGCCGGCTCGTCTCCTTGGGAGACTGACTTCTTGGCCCACCACTTCAGCTGGACGGCTTGGGTCCACTTGGTCTCGGGGCTGAAGCGGTTGTCCAAGCGGCGTATTCGAAGAGTTTTGAATCGCTTTGAACCGCGCCGGGGAAGTTTAAAAGGGGATCTTACCCGCATCGCGGCTTCCCTTTGCACTTCCC
This sequence comes from Neostapfia colusana, assembly GCA_030760725.1. Taxonomy (NCBI): domain Eukaryota; kingdom Viridiplantae; phylum Streptophyta; class Magnoliopsida; order Poales; family Poaceae; genus Neostapfia; species Neostapfia colusana. Next base: position 38,220,969 of record JASWHV010000013.1, on the reverse strand, counting down.
AGCGCTTGCATCTTCCTTGAGCTCTTGCGCCCTTGTCTTCCCTGTTCTTGAGCTTTCTTCTGCCATGGCTTCCAACTTGCCAACGGAGAAGAAACGCGCCCGGTCTCCTCTGGCGGCGGCGTTTGCGCCAAGTCAGGGATCCAGGGCGCCTGCGCGTCCCGCTTCTAGAGATGGCGCCGCGTCCGGTGGCGACTCCAAGAGGCCTCGGGCTCATCATCCCGATGGGACTCCTCTCGAGTGGCGACGGCCTGAAGGTCCCCGGGCGTCGCGTCCTCCTTCCTCAGGAGGTGGAGCTTCGAGGGGGAGTGCTGGTGCGATGATGCCCAAGGCCGAGTCAAGAACTCAGGCGCCCCAGGCCTCGGGAGCTGGATCGGCGCCTAGGGGAGCTTCAGGAACGTCCCCTGCTCCGCCAGTCTGGGCGACTGCAGGGCAGCCCTCGGCGGCGACAGCGGGCTCTAGTGGACCTACCCTGGCTCGGAAGCCGGGGTTCATAGCCCGTTGGAGCGCTCGTATCCCTCGGTAAGTGACGTCTACCGGGTTCCAGAGCCTGTATTGTCTTCTTCTTTTCTTAACTCGGGAGTCTCCCATGTTTGCAGGGACCCCTAGAGTGCCGGTAACGTTCCCGTTTCCCAACCATCCCTGACTGACGGGGGATCTGCGCCGCAGCGCCCAGAAGCCGAAACGGTTGCAGCGGCCCCCAAGCTGGCGCAGGTTCCTTCTGCGCCTGTCGGCCCGGCTCCTGCGGCAGTGGTGACACCTCCCGTTCATCCCCCTTCACCGGCTTGGGAGACGGCTGTCGCTGAAGGTTCGGCGGGAGCGGCTGGCGGTGTCCCGCCTCCTGTTGTCGAAGCGGGAGAAGATGCCACGGGCCCTACGGTGGGCAGCAAAACTGGGGTGCAGCGGGAGAGAGTCTGCCCCAGTGCCGGCTTCTTCTGATCAGCGCCTTATCCCGGTTTCTGGAGTGTCGACTCCTCCTGAAGACGACGTGATGGAGTTAGTCGGGGGCGCGGCTTCGGCCTCTGCCGCCCCGCTGCCTTTGGCAGACGCTCTCGAGCTCGCCCAGACGAGCGTCCGGCAGGTTCTGGCCGCGCTCGGTCGAGAGCGGCAGGGGCAGGCAGTAGAGAGGGATCGCCTCCTCACCTGGGGGCGCCTCCTGAAAGAGCGGACTGAGGAGGTCAGGGAGGAGCTTGACTCGAGGCGGGCGTCGCTCGATGTCATGGAGGCGCTCTTTGACCGTCAGAAGCGGGCCGTCCACCGCCTGGACTCCGAGACTCGGCGGCTCCACCAGGAGGCCCGCGAGTCTCACGCTCAGGCCAATGAATGTCTTTCCACTTTGGAGGGGCTGCGTCTGAAGCTGGAGCACCGTGAGCGCGCCATCGCGGACCAGGAGCACACTTTGGCGGCTGAGGCAGAGAAGGTCGCCGCGCAGCTGGCGGTTGGCAAGGGCAACCTGGGGGCCCGAGCTAAGGAGTTGGAGACCCGAAAGGCCGATCTGGTCGCGAGGGAGGAGCAAGTCTCCCGGGAGCGTCAGGCGGTCCTGGATAGGGAACTGGCTGCCGACCTCTGGGCTTCGGAGTTGGAGCGGCTTGCCCAGAGTCTTCAGCTCCGGGAACACTCTCTGGCGGCCAAGGAGAAGTAATTCTCTGAGGGGAGCCTCGATGCCTTTCTGGCAGCCCGCCTCGAGGTGGAGGAGCTCCTGGCCTCGCAGTCCTCCGAGGCCCGGGCGGTCTCGAGCTTCGTCGACTAGGCAGGGTCCGCCCTGGTCCCCCTTGGCTTCAGCCCGCTGAGGGCAGCGGCCCCGGCGCAGAAGGTGGCCGAGGTGATCCCCGCGCTCGAGTCTATCGGCGCCAAGCTGAACAGGCTTGAAGCGGTGGTCGCTGGTGAGCTTGAGGCAGAGGGACTGGCCCTGGTGATGGAGGTCGCCACGCACGTGCTGGCGTGCTTCCGGAGCCGGGATCCCTCCTTCTCACTGGAGCCAGAGAGGCAGGGCCCAGCAACGGAGCGGGAGGAAGCCGCTAGGGCTGAAGTTGGGGACATGGCCACCCTTGTAGCCTCTAGGTTTCGGCGCGAGCCAGGGGAATCCTAGGGCTTGTATCTTTTCTTTTTCTTTTGTCGAGTCTGTAGTCCAGCTCGTGGAGCTTTGAATGAATAGACTCTTGTTGTTTTATGTGTCTGTGTTCTTTTATCTTCTTCTTGGCTTGGCCTGGCCTAGTCATTAGCTCCGCAAGGTACTCAGAGGTCTTCACCAATCTTGAAGTCTTGCACAGACACCTTCTGTCGAAGTGTGTGGTCGACACTTCCCCCGGACCTGCTCTGGGCAGCCCGCGGAGGTTCTTTTTTGGAGGAGCTAGTCGCTTGCGGAGAGCTTAAGCGTAAGGGACGAGTGTGGGAGGAGCTTGACACGGCGAGTTTTACGTGGTTCGGGCCGCCGGAGCGTAAAACCCTACGTCCACGGTGAGCAGAGGTGCTCGCTGTATTGCTTGTTGCTCAGAACCGGAGTCCTAAGCCTGAGTATGAGTTATGCCTAGGGTGTGAGTTGCTGGAGTGCGAACCCTCGCTAACGTTGCCCACCCGAGCCTTTTATAGTCCAAGACTCGTGTGGCTTACAAGGGGGGCCCGGGACCCAACAGGTGGTCCCGGGGAGATTTCCTGCGGACTATCGTATTCGTAGTTATGTCGGTAGTTGTCTCTAGCAAAGGCTTCTGAGTCTTCGCCTTGCCGCCCTGCCCATGCCGCATGCTAGGCGTAGTGGTTGATGACGGCGGGGGCGGCAGGGGATGTCTTGTCGCTGTGTTTATTGGCTGGCAGGTTCTGACACTGCGCGCCAGTCTGTGATGCGACTGGGCGCAACGGCACCTGACAGAGGCGTGCTCCGCGTCTCCGCGTATTGGGAATGCGCGGGCCTTGAATACCTTACGGGCAAGGTATGGTGCGTCTTTACGCCCGCTGCCTACCGCTCGGGGGCAGGCAGCGCTGTTCTGCTGGACCCGGAGCTCTCCTCTGAGGAGAGGGAGGTCCGGTCCCGCAGGACACGTGGAGCCTTCGGACCTCTCCCCGCGGAGGGGAGAGGTCCGGCTTCTGTCGGCCATGTGGCGGGCCCAGAGCTCTCCTCTGAGGAGGCGGAGGTCCGGCCCCGCGGGACACGCGGCGCCTTCAGAGCCTTCGCCACGGAGGGGAGGTCTGGCTGCTGTTGGCCACGTGGCAGGCCCGGAGCTCTCCTCTGAGGAGAGGGAGGTCCGGCCCCGCTGGACACGTGGCGCCTTCAGAGCTCTACCTGCGGAGAAGGGCGAGATCCTTAGGCATTTTCCCCTGTGCACGGGGGTACCCCATATCGCGGGTACCGACAGTGGCCCCCGGGCCCATCTTGGGGGAGATAGCGAGCCCGAGGTGGGGCCTCCGTCTCTTCTGTTCCGTGCACTTTCTCTAAGTCCCGCATTGACCGCTGCCGGAGCACAAACAATCACGGGATCGTGGGAGCGTGCGCCCAGTTGATGGTTGCTTTTACTGCGGCGGTTCCCAAGGCTGCCACTTCTGCACGTTGCGGCGCTTTCTTCGGTAACCGCCAAAGTGCCTTGCCGTCTCGTCTTCTTGGGAGACTGACTCCTTTACCCACCGCTTCAGCTGGGCGGCTTGGGCCCACCTGTCATCGGCGCTCGGTCTTGGAGCCGATGCGGTGTATTCGAAGAGTTTTGAGTCGTTTGGAATCGCATCTGGAAAGTTTTAAAAGGGGATATTACCCGCATTGCGGCTTCCCTTCGCACTTCCCAGCGCTTTTCCTTTGACTCTTGTGCCTTTGTCTTCTTGTCTTTGAGCACTCCCTCGCCATGGCTTCCAACCCACCCCCAGAGAAGAAACGTGCTCGATCTCCTCCAGTGGCGGCATCTGTGCCAAGTCGGGGATCCAGGGTGCCTGCACCTCCTGCTTCTGGAGATGGCACTCCTTCTGGTGGCGACACGAAGAGGTCTCGGGCTGATCATTCCGACGGGACTCTTCTTAAGCGACAATAGGCCGGAGGTTCCCAGATGTCGCGCCCTCCTTCCTTAAGTGGTGGAGTCTCTGGGGAACCTGCTGATGCACCGAGGGAAGCTTCTAGAGCGTCCCCTGCTTCGTCAGTCCAGGCAACTGCGGAGCGGCCGTCCATGACGACGGCGGGCTCTGGGGATCCTACCCTGGCTTGGAAGTCGGGGTTCAGGGCCCGCTGGAGTGTTCGCGCTTCTCGGCCGTCCCCGGCTGGTGGGGAGTCTGCGCCGTTGCGCTCGGAAGCCGGGACAGCTGCCGCGGCCCCCAAGCCAGCGCGAGTTTCTCCTGTTCTGGTGTGCCCGGATTCCACGGCAGCGTCATCTCCTCTTGCCGAGACGGCTGCCGCGGCCCCCAAGCCAGCGCAGGTCAACCCTGTACCAGGCGGCCCGACTTCTATTTCAGCGTCGACTTCCCCCACTCGTCCCTCTCCACGGGCTGAGGAGCCAGAAGTTAGTGAGAGTTCGGCAGGTCCGGCTATCAAAGTCCCAGCGCCAGCTTCTCCTGACCGGCGTCTCATCCCGGTCCCTGGCGCATCGCCTTTTCTTGAGGATGATGTGATGGAGGAGGTCGGGGGTGCTGCTCTGGCCTCCGCTGCCCCACTGCCCCTGGCGGATGCCTTCGTGCTCGCCCAAGCGAGCGTCCGGCAGGTCTTGGCCGCGCTTGGTCGTGAGCGCGAGGAGCATACGGTTGAAAGGGATCGCCTCCTCATCTGGGGGAACCTTTTGTGGGAGCGGACCGTGGAGGTCAAGGGCGAGCTCGACTCCAGGCGGGAGTTGCTTGACTTCAGGGAAGCGCTCCTTGACCGGCAGAAGCGGGTTGTCGACCGTTTGGACGCCGAAATGCGGTGGCTCCACAGGGAGGCCCTTGAGGTACATGCCCAGGCCGAGTAGAGCCTCTCTGCCGTAGAGGAGATACGCCAGAGGCTGGAGCGCCGCAAGTTCGCCGTTGAGGACCAGGAGCGTTCTATGGCAGCTGAGGCGGAGAGGGTCGCCGCGCGGCTGGCGGCGGGCGAGGACGACCTACGAGCTCGGGCCAGGGAGCTAGAGGCCCGGAAGGCAGACCTGGCCACGAGGGAGGAACAGGTCTCCCGCGAACGCCAGGCGATCCTTGATCGGGAGTTGGCTGCCGACTTCCGGGCTTCTGAGTTGGAGCGGCTTGCCTAGTCTCTCCGCCTTCGGGAAAGCTCCCTGGCGACCAAGGAGAAGGAATCCTCCGAGGGAGGCTGCGACGCCCTGTGGGCAGCCCGCCGTGAGGTAGAGGAGCTCTTGGCTTCGCGGTCCTCCGAGGCCCGTGCAGTTTCGAGCTTCGTCGACCAGGCGGGGTCCACCTTGGTCCGTCTTGGCTTCAGCCCAGTGAAGGCGGTGGCTCCTGCGCTGAAGGTGGCTGAAGTGATCCCCGCACTGGAGTCACTTGGCGCCAAGCTGAGCAGGCTGGACTCGGTGGTCGCCAGCAAGCTTGAGGCAGAGGGACTGGGCCTGGCCTTGGAGGTTGCCACGCATGTGTTGGCCTGCTTCAAGAGCCAGGACCCTTCCTTCTCACTAGAGCCAGTGAAAGACCGTCCTGCCGCGGAGCGGGAGGAGATGGCCAGGGCCGAAGTCGGGGATGTGGCCGCCCTTGTAGCCTATAGGTTCCGGCGCGAGCTAGGAGGCCCCTAGGACTCACTTCTTTCTTTTTATCGAGTCTGTAGACCAGCTCATGGAGCCATGAATAAATATACTCTCTTGCGTGCTTGTGCCTGTGATGTTTTCTGTCTTTTTCTTGGTTTAGCCTGGCCGAGTCCGTAGCTCCGCAAGGTACTCAGAGGCCTTGACCAATCCCGAAGCTCTGCACAGGCACCTTCCCCGGGTCCTTACTGTATCAAGGGCCCCGTAGGTCTCCGGAGCTCGCCCCATGAGGATGTGGAGGTCCGGATCTGCCGGCCACGTGGCGGGCCCAGAGCTCCCCTCTAAGAAGGAGGAGGTCCGGCTCCTGCGGGCCATGCGGCGGGTCCGGAGCCCCCTCTGCGGAAGCGGGAGCTCCGGCCCCGCTGGACATGTGGGGCCTTCGGAGCTCCCCCCCCAGAGGAGGAGGTCCGGCTTCTGCCGGCCACGTGGCGGGTCCGGAACCCCCCTTGAGGCGGCGGGAGCTCCGGCCCCGCTGGACACGTGGGGCTATCGGGCCTCGCCCCTGTTGAAGGGGCGGAACTCAGACCTTCCGGTCCTGTGCTGGAGTAGACGATAGATCCTTGCCCCCCGCATCATGCAGCCCCGTTGCTGTAACCTGGAGGTCCTGCACAAAGATAGAGGAAACATAATTCTCCTCGGGGGTCCTCCCCTCCCTGTCTCTTAGTCTTATTCGGCTTACGGTCCTAGTCCGGTATACGGGGCTTGGGCAATTCTGTGCGCGAGGCACCGGCGCTCCGGCTCCCTCCAAGGCCTGGGTACGACCGTCCGATCCCTAGTACCGGACCGTGCGCCGGGGAAGCAGAGTGCACAGGCTTTGGGTTCGGAACCAGGCAAAGCGGTTGTACTCCCCTGGACCTCCGGAGGGCAGGGTGCGCACGCTTTTGGGTTCAGAGCCGGCTAAGCGGGATACGCAACCTAGACCCCCCATGCACGGCGCAGGCCTTTCCTGGAGGTGACCAACTGGCACCGCAACACCTGACTGGGGGAGGCCCGAGAGGCCCACCTGGCCATCGGCGGGTGCTTCAAGCGCAACCGCCTTCGGTAGGATAGCAAATGCTGACTATGGATGAGCGCGGGAGAGAGGGAGCTAAATGTACGGTGAGATACATAGAGAGTGCGATCATAAAAACTAATACGTAATTTTAAATGAGCACATGAGAGAGAGCGAAGTAGAACAGGTTTCTGTGTAAATGCTCATAGGGGGGGTCAGGCTGTACATGGAGGCAACGACCCGCCTCATTAAGAAGGGAAGCAAGACTCTACGCGCTTAGGGTTGGAACAAGGCCAAGCTGAACGTAGTCCTGAACCGTCCCCTGAGACTTAGCTGCCCCAAGCTCTGTTCCTAGACTCTATGGGATTTATTACAGAAGGGTATGGCCCTGTTCTACTAACGCTTAGGGGGTAGGACTTACAGTGCTGTTCCATGCTGTCACACCCGGTTTTTCCGAAGAACAACCGAGTGAATATCACATGTATGCCAGGATCATTTTCTCATACATGTGATGACAAATAGTGAAGCATCATTTATTACAAGCCAGGTGTCGAATATAAATAAGTCTTACATAGCAAATGTCTCGATAGACAATAATAAGTTCATCACAAGTAAATAAACTAGCAGCGGAATAATTATTCTCGTGGGCTCCGTCACAGGCGTTGCCCGAGGGACTCCATGAACCTAGAAACCTTCTTCGGGTCCAAAGTTCAGATGGGTTCCCATGGTTTCGTGCAACTTCGGCCAGAACCTCGAGGTGAACTGTATCCCTCGATCCGACACTATCTTCTTCGGCACTCCATGGTAACACACGATCCTTGACATGTACAACTCTGCCAATTTGGATCCGCTGTAGCTTTCCTTCACGGGGATGAAGTGAGCTACCTTGGTTAACCTGTCGATGATGACCCATATTGAATCATATCCGGATTGGGTCCTGGGCAGTCCCACTATGAAATCCATACCCATTTCTTCCCATTTCCATTCAGGAACTTTGAGTGGTTGCAATAATCCCGCGGGTCGTTGATGTTCTGCTTTTACCAACTGACATGTGTCACATAGGGCAACATGTTCCGCGACATCTCGCTTCATGCCATACCACCAATACCTGCTCTTGAGATCCTGGTACATCTTCGTACTCCCAGGATGAATGGAATAGTCGGAATCGTGAGCCTCCTTCAAAATCACTTCATGGATCTCCTTTACTTCAGGCACACAGATTCTTTCCCCATGCCACACCGTACCTTGTTCATCCTCTCTGAAACCAGGAGCTTTATTTTCCTTGATGAGCTGTCTGATCTCTTGTATCTTCTAGTCATTCTTTTGACCCTCGCGTATGTCTCGCTCTAGTGTGGAGTCCACTTCCACGGCGATGGCTTCACCACTATTCACAAGGCATAGATTGAGCCTTATAACCTCGTCCTTCAACCCTGCAGGCATGTCCTTCAAGCTCAACTTATTGACCTGCACTTTCCGACTTAAAGCATCTGCCACGACGTTTGCTTTCCCAGGATGATAGTTGATGCCCACATCAAAGTCATTGATTAGCTCTAACCATCTCCTTTGTCTGAGGTTGAGATCTGGCTGTGTGAAAATGTACTTCAAACTCTTATGATCCGTATATATCTCTGTCCTCTTCCCCATCAAGTAGTGCCGCCAAATTTTCAACGTGTGTACCACTGCGGCTAGTTCTAGGTCATGTGTAGGATAGTTCTTCTCGTGCTTCTGATACCACTTCTGTCACACCCGGTTTTTCCGAAGAACAACTGAGTGAATATCACATGTATGCCAGGATCATTTTCTCATACATGTGATGACAAATAGTGAAGCATCATTTATTACAAGCCAGGTGTCGAATATAAATAAGTCTTACATAGCAAATGTCTCGATGGACAATAATAAGTTCATCACAAGTAAATAAACTAGCAGCGGAATAATTATTCTCGTGGGCTCCGTCACAGGCGTTGCCCGGGGGACTCCATGAACCTAGAAACGTTCTTCGGGTCCAAAGTCTTGCTCATTATACACCACCTCATTATCTTGACCTGAGCAGCAATGTAAACCAACAAATATGCAAGGTTGAGTACCGATGGTACTCAGCAAGTGTGGGAAAGTTATGTCATGCATGGCCAGAACAAGGAGAGATTGAACTCAGGATTAAAGCACTACGCAATTAATACCTATCACCTTAGCTTATTAAGCACCTACATTACTACACAGGTGAAATGGTCCCAATCTCTCATCCCATCATCAAAATCAAATAACCATAACATCATTTTCAATGTTAAGCTCCCTGCTTAACACTCACACCCTCTAAAGCCATCATCCTCTAATCATGAATAAGTCCAAGCCGCTCTTGACCGTGAGCACGGCTGTCATGACAGTTTTGACTCTGCAGAGTTTGCACCACTGTACCCACATGTAGTGATTTCGTCCCCCGTTGCCGGGTGGACTAAAAGAACCTCCATTATGCCAGTGGCTACGAACCACATTCACACTTCCCAGGTGTGTAGCCAGGAGATCACTATGAAGCCTTTACAAAGGGATTCCCGACAAGCATGGGCCCACTGAGGTTTCACCCCTAACAGCATACAAGAGGCTCCAACCCCGCTGCAGTGGCCCCCTCTTGAGCCTTGCGGTTCATATGGTAGTCCAGCTGACACCTATTCCCCGCACCATCCAACACACCCATACTACGTCGGGGATACACCTAATTAATTGGCCAACCTGCCCCATCTCAGCATGTGGTTGGCACGGTAAAGCCAGGTTACATGCTCCATGAACCGGTCCTTAGGATCCATGCAAGTACTAAACACAAACCCGAGTCTCGTGCACCCAGCACCAACCAAAACATCCCACTTGCCTTGATCCCTACCTCTACATAACTCACAACATATCATTCAAGAGTATGGTAAAATAAACTGATGATCTCATATCCCAAATATCCCATTCTAAGCATGGCTAAGCATATGCATAATAATAAATGACATGATAAAATGAATCCCAACCCAAGCTACAAGGAAACAAGGTAATGCAATTCTAGGGAAACATCCTAGCATGGGTTTCATATTTTCAATTGACAATGCAAATAATTCTATCTACACATCCTAGTATAGGATCAAAGTGGTCAAGGACACTTGCCTTCTTCCTGCTGCTCTAGGAATGGGTAGTCCTGATCTTGGAAAGGAAGAACTTGCTCTGGAGCAGGTTCTACTCATACCATCACACATAGCAAAAGAAAACAACAATCCATAAGACATAGTTCACACTTCCACTTCATACAAACCACGCATTCACACTTATGAAAGCTATACACATTTCTATGTGTTATGGTTACTCTATGTGTGTTGAGTTTGGCTTACATGCACTTTTAAACATGTGTAATGATTTCTACTTTTGTATTCATATTTATGTTTGCCTACTATATATGAGTTTCCAAATTTAAATAAATTCCTTATATTCAATTGATACACCTTTTTGCTACCAAGTGTGCATGGAAGGCATTTTCCTACTCCAAATATGTCTTCAGACCTTCTACCAACCCTAACTAAATTCTTTGGATTTTGGAAACTTCATTTATCCATTTATAGTTATGCATACCTATTTTGTTATGTTTTCAGATTTATTTCCTATGCCTAAATGTGAACTTTATTATGAAAATAGTAAGACACCTCATCTAAACAGAATAGGTTTTGGGTCTAAAATATTAAATAATATATTTTTGAACTTCTCCTCTGATGTGAACTATTTTACATTTATTTTACTAATTTTATGAATTATTCTCTACTTAAAAATGTGTCCCTATAACAAATAAATGTGGATAATCAATTAGACAGATTCATTTCAGCCAAAATTCTATTTTTATCTCACTCCAAAGTTTTCCAAGTACTAGGAAAGTTTTTAATTTGAATTTACAATGTGTTTGTCCCATCTTTTAAATTTTAAATACTAATCACATATTCAAATTCCTAAATTTAATATCACATAGGGTTAAAAAGGTAAACTCACCCCACTACAGGGTCTATTATATTATTTTAAGAATTTCCAGGGGTCTAACTACACTTAACAGAGGGGTTTTTCCTAATTTTTATTAAGTCTAGGGGCTAAAACTGATTTTTAAATGAATTTACATGATTTTCTGAAGTTCCAGGGGCTATATCAGAAGTTTCCGGGGCTAGATCTTATTTTCCGAGAACCCCAGGGGGTTGCGCGTAAGAATTCCAGTCTTTATAACGCGGGGCTGACGTGGACCGTCCGATTTAAAACAGACGGATGAGATTATAACGTCGAACCGGTACGCGGGGATTTAAATTCTACCGTGCGATTTAAAATAGACAGCGCACAAGCGGCCACGTCGCTCTGATCGAGCGTGGGCGGCGCTGCCCGGCGGCGCACGGCGGCGGGAGGCGGCGATCTCGCCGGAGAGTTTCGGATCTTCGTCAATTCTTCCTAAAACTGTGATTTTATGGCATAGATCGGTGGAGGGGAGGTCGGGGATCTCACCTCGGGGGTTTTCTTGAGCTCGGAGGTCCTAGAAGGCGGTCGGCGACGAGGTCCATGGTGAATTCACGGCGAGGCTCGTCAGCGCTGTGTTTGAACCGCAAACCGCCGAGTTTTCTGCACCTGCGAGGTTCCCCGGAGGCGGTGGATCAAGACCAGCGAGTTAGATGAGAATTCCCGAGCGTAGATCGAGCAGAATTCGCCGGAGGAGCTCGGGTTATCACCGGAAGGAAAATCGGCGGATCGTGGGGAAAAAACGGGACGATGCCGGGAAAAAAACTACCCCCCTTAAAAGAAATCTCATCCCCGAGATTGGTGGTTCTAAGAAAACAATTCCGGAAATTGTGCCTCAAGCTCATCTTCTCTCTCCCAGGTGGCTTCCTCTTCTGAGTGATGCTTCCACTACACCTTGCACATTCGGATTCTTTTATTTCTTGTGAGGCGTTCCATTGTCTCCAAAATCTTGGATGGTTTCTCGGCATAAGACAAATCCTCAGCTACATCTATCTCATTCATGGGTAACACTTCTTCAAGCGTTCTCAGACATTTCTTGAGCTGTGACACATGGAATACATCGTGCACATCCGATAGGCGAGCCGGTAACTCTAGTTGATACGCCACTTCGCCTTTTCTCTCCAGAACTTGAAAGGGTCCGATGTATCGAGGTGACAGCTTCCCTTTCACCTTGAACCGACAAAGTCCTCGGATAGGGGACACCTTGAGATAGACATAGTCTCCCACGTTGAAAACGAGCTCTCTTCTTCGTACATCGGCATAGCTCTTTTGGCGTGTCTGTGCTATCCTCAAGTTGTTGTGAATTTCCCTCACCTTCGCCTCGGCTTCTTGTAGTACTTCGGGACCAAACACTTTACTTTCCCCTGTTTGGTTCCAAAATAGGGGAGTTCTGCACTTCCTCCCATACAAAGCTTCGAACGGTGACATCTTCATACTAGCCTGATAGCTGTTGTTATAGGAGAATTCCTCATACGGTAAGTTCTTGTCCTAACTCCGATTGTTTTTGAGTGCACATGCCCTCAGCATATCCTCAAGAATCTGATTGGTTCTTTCCGTCTGCCCGTCAGTTTGGGGATGATAGGCAGAACTAAAGTTCAGATGGGTTCCCATGGTTTCGTGCAACTTCGGCCAGAACCTCGAGGTGAACTGTATCCCTCGATCCGACACTATCTTCTTCGGCACTCCATGGTAACACACGATCCTTGACATGTACAACTCTGCCAATTTGGATCCGCTGTAGCTTTCCTTCACGGGGATGAAGTGAGCTACCTTGGTTAACCTGTCGATGATGACCCATATTGAATCATATACGGATTGGGTCCTGGGCAGTCCCACTATGAAATCCATACCGATTTCTTCCCATTTCCATTCAGGCACTTTGAGTGGTTGCAATAATCCCGCGGGTCGTTGATGTTCTGCTTTTACCAACTGACATGTGTCACATAGGGCAACATGTTCCGCGACATCTCGCTTCATGCCATACCACCAATACCTGCTCTTGAGATCCTGGTACATCTTCGTACTCCCAAGATGAATGGAATAGTCGGAATCGTGAGCCTCCTTCAAAATCACTTCATGGATCTCCTTTACTTCAGGCACACAGATTCTTTCCCCATGCCACACCGTACCTTGTTCATCCTCTCTGAAACCAGGAGCTTTATTTTCCTTGATGAGTTGTCTGATCTCTTGTATCTTCTAGTCATTCTTTTGACCCTCGCGTATGTCTCGCTCTAGTGTGGAGTCCACTTCCACGGCGATGGCTTCACCACTATTCACCAGGCATAGATTGAGCCTTATAACCTCGTCCTTCAACTCTGCAGGCATGTCCTTCAAGCTCAACTTATTGACCTGCACTTTCCGACTTAAAGCATCTGCCACGATGTTTGCTTTCCCAGGATGATAGTTGATGCCCACATCAAAGTCATTGATTAGCTCTAACCATCTCCTTTGTCTGAGGTTGAGATCTGGCTGTGTGAAAATGTACTTCAAACTCTTATGATCCGTATATATCTCTGTCCTCTTCCCCATCAAGTAATGCCGCCAAATTTTCAACGCGTGTACCACTGCGGCTAGTTCTAGGTCATGTGTAGGATAGTTCTTCTCGTGCTTCCGAAGCTGCCGAAACTGATTTTTAAATGAATTTACATGATTTTCTGAAGTTCCAGGGGCTAGATCAGAAGTTTCCGGGGCTAGCTCTTATTGTCCGAGAACCCAAGGGGGTTGCGCATAAGAATTCCAGTCTTTATAACGCGGGGCTGACGTGGACCGTCCGATTTAAAATAGACGGCTGAGATTATAACGTCGAACCGGTACGCGGGGATTTAAATTCTACCGTGCGATTTAAAATAGACAGCGCACAAGCGGCCACGTCGCTCTGATCGAGCGTGGGCGGCGCTGCCCGGCGGCGCACGGCGGCGGGAGGCGGCGATCTCGCCGGAGAGTTTCGGATCTTCGTCAATTCTTCCTAAAACTGTGATTTTATGGCATAGATCGGTGGAGGGGATGTCGGGGATCTCACCTCGGGGATTTTCTTGAGCTCGGAGGTCCTAGAAGGCGGTCGGCGACGAGGTCCAAGGTGAATTCACGGCGAGGCTCGTCAGCGCTGTGTTTGAACCGCAAACCGCCGAGTTTTCTGCACCTGCGAGGTTCCCCGGAGGCGGTGGATCAAGACCAGCGAGTTAGATCAGAATTCCCGAGCGTAGATCGAGCAGAATTCGCCGGAGGAGCTCGGGTTCTCACCGGAAGGAAAATCGGCGGATCGTGGGGAAAAAAACGGGACGATGCCGGGGTTTTTATAGACGGGGGAAGGCGGCGGGTTGGTTTAGATCGAGCTGGAGTCTTCAGGGTCCGGAAGTCGGCTGGGAACACGGGATTTTTTGGTCGCTTGCGATCGCGCGCGCGCGGGGAACAGTCCGGGTTTCGGACGATCGGGGGTTAGGGATGACAGGTGGGTCCCACCTGTCTGCGAGAGGGAGCGCGGGCGCGCGGCTGCGGGCTGGCGCGGGGCTGGGTGGGCCGGCTGGTGGGTTTCGGCCCACTGGCCGGAAAGATTTGTTTTTTCTTTTTCTTTTTCATTTATGTTTTGAGTTTAATTTAAATTCCAGTTTGAATTTGAATTTTTGCAACACATGCAACACGTCCAAAAATTTTTAAATTCCCTTCTTGACAGGATTTTGGGGTGTTACACATGCCAAGGGTTTGGGAACGGATCCCCTACTCGGTTGAAAGGCATGTGCACCTAGGACGGCAACTTTCGTGACTCGGAAGGGACCTTCCCGGCTGGGGGAGAGTTTATAGGTCCTTCACGGGAAAGTGCGTGCCGCGGCACCAGGTTGCCTTCCTGCAGGTCCCTGACGCGTTTGGTCCTTTGGCGGTAGTGCTAGAGCACCAGCCGAGACCGTGCATTGTGGGGTGTCACCTGCAGCCGAGCCTCGTCGATGAGGTCGTCATCTTCACGCTGGATCAGGTCCTGCGCGGCTTCTCCTGGGCGCCCCGGGGAGCTCTCCCCTTCTGGCTAAGGCCTTCAACGGGTAGGAGAACCCAGACTCTTCTTGGGAGTCCCAAGGCATCTTTTCCCTTATGGCTAAGGCCTTCAAGAGGTTGACAGACCCTGGGCGGCCCCCAGGAGGTACGGCCGAGGCACAGAGGCATGCTCTCGGGTGGAGCTGGGCCGGTTCTGCACCGTAGGGGCTGGTGCTTGGGCTGCTGCGACTACTTGGAGCTTCTCCAAGGTTGACGCTGCAGCAGTGCAGCCTCCACTGACTTTTCGGGGTAGCCACAGTCGGCTACCGCCCCGGCTCGTCATCATCGGAGCTGGAGTCCTCACCGTTGTGCACCGTCTTTATGACGCGCTGAGGCTCCTGGAACCCCACCTGGTGGCCGATGCTAACTGAGGCGTCGACCTTCTGCTTGCCCTCCCTCTGAGGGAGGGGCGGGGCATCAGCTCTCTGCTGCCTCCCTTTGCCGAAGCGCTCTGCGAGCCTCTGGATATCCCAGCACTCGGCAGCAGTATGATTACCGGTTCCATGCACGGGGCATAGCTCGCCTTGGTCACCATCTGGGGCTGGTGACTGCCGCTGCCTTTTGTCGGGGCGTGGACACCGAGCTCCACTGGGTGCCGCTTCTGCGGCAACGGGAGCCGCGGCCGATGACTTCATCTTGCCACTCCCACGGTTCTTGGCCTTCTTGCTGCCTCCATAAGAAGCGGCGCCAGATACGGGCTGTCCTCCCGACTCAGAGGCTGGCAGTGAGTGCCAGTTCCGCCCTTCGGCTGCTCTGGCGCACTTGTTCGCTAGGCTGAAGAGCTCGGAGACATCGCGGACCTCTCTGGTCGCGAGTTTCTCAAGCATCTTCACGTCCCGGACACCCTGCCGGAACGCCACCACCACAGAAGCACTTTGAATGTGCGGGATGGTGTTGCGTACCTGGGAGAACCGCTGGATGAAGGAGCGCAGTGATTCCCCAGGTTGTTGCTGGATGGTGTGGAGGTCGAGCTCCGTGCCAGGCCGGGTGTAGGAACTGCCGAAGTTGGCGGTGAACTGCCGGCAGAGCTCTCCCCAGGAAGTTATGGAACCCTGGGGGAGGTTCATGAGCCAAGACCGGGCTGGGCCGGTCAAGGCGACGGGGAAGTAGTTGGCCATGACGGCCTCATCCCCTCCTGCAGCAAGTACGGCGGTGGAGTAGATCTGGAGGAACTCCGCCGGGTTGACGCTGCCGTCGTACTTCTCGGGCAGGTGCAGCCGAAACTTGTGCGGCCACCTCGCGAAGCGAAGGTGGGGCGCCAGGGCCGCACATCCTGCTCCTGTTGCTGCAGGCGTTGGTGCCGCGAACGCTTGGTTCGCCGCTGGCACAGTGTACCCCGGTATGGGCAAGGCTGCGCCATAGACCGGGGACGCCGTTTGCACGGCATATGGTTGTGGCATATGCTGCGCGGCATATGCCTGGGGCAGAGATCGCGTGGCGAAGGTCTGCGCCTCAGGCTGGGTCGAGGCTGATGTCATACTGTGGCGAGCCTCTTGGTTGCGACGCCTTTCTCGACGTCGCTCGAGGTACACCCGGGCATCCTGGCCCAAGAGCCACCGTTCCAGCTCTGTCCTCAGGTCCGTCGACTGGAGCCTGGTGGAGCTGGAATCCGCCGTCTGCCTGTCAATCATTGGCATGCGCGTCAGCGACACAGCCGGTTGGCCGGAGCGTCGTCTCCACCGACGTCGATGGTTTGCGGCGGCGACGACGAGACGGTCTACCTCACGAATCCACTGCTGGGTCGCTTGCTGAGGCGCGTCCCCAGCAGGCGGATTGCGCAGTAGCACTCTTGCTGCAGCTAGCGCATCCCCGTGGGGAACGCTCAGCGCTGCAGAAGATCTCACGCTAGCTGGAGCCTGCATTGCCGGAGTCGGCGTTGCTGGAGTCGGCTGCTGGCTTCCAGCTTGCACCGACACACTCCGTCCTGAGTGCGTCGACACGTATTCCCCGCTGGTCATGGTTCGCCGTGAACGCGGGGGAGGAGAGCTTGCCGCTGAAGGTAGCTTCGTCATCTTCGTCGGCAGAAACTCGTCGCGCAAGGGAAAAGCCCCCTACCTGGCACGCCAAATGTCGAAGTGTGTGGTCGACACTTCCCCCGGACCTGCTCTGGGCAGCCCGCGGAGGTTCTTTTTTGGAGGGGCTAGTCGCTTGCGGAGAGCTTAAGCGTAAGGGACGAGTGTGGGAGGAGATTGACACGGCGAGTTTTACGTGGTTCGGGCCGCCGGAGCGTAAAATCCTACGTCCACGGTGAGCAGAGGTGCTCGCTGTATTGCTTGTTGCTCAGAACCAGAGTCCTGAGCCTGAGGATGAGTTATGCCTAGGGTGTGAGTTGCTGGAGTGCGAACCCTCGCTAACGTTGCCTACCCGAGCCTTTTATAGTCCAAGACTCGTGTGGCTTACAAGGGGGGCCCGGGACCCGACAGGTGGTCCCGAGGAGATTTCCTGCCGACTATCGTATCCGCAGTTATGTCGGTAGTTGTCTCTGGCGAAGGCTTCCGAGTCTTCGTCTTGCCGCCCTGCCCATGACGCATGCTAGGCGTAGTGGTTGATGACGGCGGGGGCGGCAGGGGATGTCTTGTCGCGGTGTTTATTGGCTGGCAGGTTCTGACACCGCGCGCCAGTCTGTGATGTGACTGGGTGCAATGGCACCTGACAGAGGCGTGCTCCGCGTCTCCATGTCTTGGGAAGGCGCGGGCCTTGAATACCTTGTACGGGCAAGGTATGGTGCGTCTTTACGCCCGCTGCCTACCGCTCAGGGGCAGGCAGCGCTGTTCTGCTGGACACGTGGCGGGCCCAGAGCTCTCCTCTGAGGAGAGAGAGGTCCGGTCCCGCAGGACACGTGGAACCTTCGGACCTCTCCCCGCGGAGGGGGGAGGTCCGGCTTCTGTCGGCCACGTGGCGGGCCCGGAGCTCTCCTCTGAGGAGGGGGAGGTCCGGCCCCGCGGGACACGCGGCGCCTTCAGAGCCTTCCCCACGGAGGGGGGGTCTGGCTGCTGTTGGCCACGTGGCGGGCCTGGAGCTCTCCTCTGAGGAGAGCGAGGTCCGGCCCCGCTGGACACGTGGCGCCTTCGGAGCTCTTCCTGCGGAGAAGGGCGAGATCCTTAGGTATTTTCCCCTGTGCGCGGGGGTACCCCATATCGCGGGTACCGACACCTTCCTTGGGTCCTTATTGAGTTAAGGGCCCCAGGGGTCTTCGGAGCTCGCCCCGTAAGAACGGGGAGGTCCAGATCTGCCGGCCTCGTGGTGGGCCCGGAGCTCTCCTCTGAGAAGATGGAGGTCCGTCCCTGCGGGACACTGGAGCCTTCGGAGCTCACCCCTGCGGAGGCGGCGAGGCTCGGCTCTGCCGGCCATGTGGCGGGCCTGGAGCTACCTTCTGAGGAGAGGGGAGCTCTGGCCCCGCTGGACATGTGGGGCCTTCGGGGCTCGCCCTTGCGGAAGGGGCGAGACCCGGATCCTCCGGTCTTGCGCTGGAGAAGTCGATAGCTCTGTCCCCCCCCTTCGTGCGGTCCCCGTAGCTAAAACCTGGAGATCCTACACACAGGTAGAGGAAGTGTAATTCTCCTCGGGGGTTCTCCCCTCCCCGTCCCTTAGTCTTATTTGGCTTACGGTCCTAGTCCTGTATACGGGGCTTGGGCAATTCTGTGCGTGAGGCACCGGGGGTCCGGCTCCCTCCGAGGTCAGGGTACGGCCGTCCGGCCCCTAGTACCGGACCGTACGCCGGGGAAGCAGAATGCACAGGCATTCGGTACGGAACCAGGCAAAGCGGCTGTGCTCCCCTGGACCTCCGAAGGACAGGGCACGCATGCTTTGGGTCGGACCGGCAAAGCTGGCTACGCACCCTGGACCCCCCATGCACAGCGCAGGCCTTTCCTGGAGGTGACCAACTGGCACCGCAACACCTGACTGGGGGAGGCCCGAAAGGCCCCCTGGCCATCGGCAGGTGCCTCAAGCGCAACCGCCTTCGGAAGGATAGCAAATGCTGACTATGGATGAGAGCGGAAAAGGGGAGCTAAATGTATGGTGAGCATACATGGAAAGTGTGGTCATGGAAATTAATGTGTAATTTAAATGAGCACATAAGTAAGAGCGTGGTAGAACAGGTTTCTGTGTAAATGCCCATAGGAGGAAGGAAGGCTGAACATTGAGGCAACGACCCGCCCCATTAAGAAGGGAAGGAAGACTCTACGCGCTTGGGGTCAGAACCAGGCCAAGCTGAACGTAGTCCTGGACCGTCCCCTGAGGCTCAGCTGCTCCGAGTGCTGTTCCTGGAGCCTATGGGATCTTTTACAGAAAGGAAAAGGCCTGTTCTACTAATGCTCAGAGGATAGAACTTACTGTGATGTTCCGTGCTCCAAGGGTTCGGGAACGGATCCCATCCTTGGTGGAGAGGCGTATGTACCTGGGGCGGCAACTTTCGTGACTCGGAAGGGACCTTCCCAGCTGGGGGAGAGTTTATAGGTCCTTCGCGGGAAAGTGTGTGCTGTGGCACCAGGTCGCCTTCTTGTAGCTCCCAGACGCGCTTGGTCCTTTGGAGGTAGCGCCGGAGCACCAGCCGGGACCGTGCGTTGTGGAGTGCTGCTTGTAATCGTGCCTCGTCGACGAGGTCGATATCTTCACGCCGGAGCTGGTCCAACGCGGCTTCTCCCGGGGGCCCCAGGGTACCTTCCTCTATTGGCTCAGGCCGACAAGAGGTAGGCGGGCCCGGACTCTTCTTGGGGGACCTAGGATGTCTTCTTCCATTGGCTCAGGCCGACAGGAGGTTGACGGATCCTGGGCGGCCCCCGGGAGGTGAGGCCGAGGCACGGAGACGTGCGCTCGGGTGGAACTGGCCCGGTTCTGCACCGCCGGGGGCTGGTGCTTGGGCTGCTGCAACTGCTTGGAGTTTTTCCAAGGCTGATACTGCAGCAGTGCAGTCTCCACGGATCTTTTAGGGCAGTCGTAGTGGGCTACCGCCCTGACTCGTCGTCACTGGAGCTAGAGTCCTCATAGTTGTGTACCGCCTTTACAGCATGCTGAGGCTCCTGGAACCCCACCTGGTGGTCGACGTTGTCTTGGGTGTCGACCTTCTGCTTGCCCTCCCTTTGACGGAAAGGAGAGGCGTCAGCACGCGGTTGCTTCCCCTTGCAGAAGCACTCCACGAGCTTCTGAATCTCCCGGCACTCAGCAGCAGTATGGCTGCTGGTGTCGTGCACGGGGCATGGCTCGCCTTGGTCACCATCTGGAGCTGGTGACTGTCGCTGCCTCTTGTCGGAGCGTGGCCCCCCGAGCTCCACTGGGTGCTGCTGCTGCAGCAACGGGAGCTGCGGTCGGTGGTTTCATCTCGCCACCGCCCCGGTTCTTGATCTTCTTGCCACTTCTATGAGAAGCAGCGCCAGATCCGGGCTGTCCTCCTGATTCAGAGGCTGGCAGTGAGTGCCAGTTCCGCCCTTCTGCAGCCCTGGCGCACTTGTCCACCAGGCTGAAGAGCTCTGAGACGTCGCGAACCTCTCTAGTCGCGAGCTTCTCAAGCATCTTCGTATCCCGTACACCCTGCCGGAACGCCACCACCACAGAAGCATTTTGGATATGTGGGATGGTGTTCCGTACCTGGGAGAACCGCTGGATGAAGGAGTGCAGCATCTCTCCAGGTTGCTGTTGGATGGCGTGGAGGTCGAGCTCCATGCCAGGCCGGGTGTAAGAGCTGCTGAAGTTAGCAGTGAACTGCCGGCAGAGCTCTCCCCAGGAGGTTATGGAACCCTGGGGGAGATTCATGAGCCAAGACCGGGCTGGGCCGGTCAAGGCGACGGGGAAGTAGTTGGCCATGACAGCCTCGTCCCCTCCTGCAGCAAGGATGGCGGTGGAGTAGATCTAGAGGAACTCCGCCGGATTGACGCTGCCGTCGTACTTCTCAGGCAGGTGCGGCCGAAACTTGCGCGGCCACTTTGCAAAGCGAAGGTATGGCGCCAGGGCCGCACATCCTGCTCCTGTTGCTGCAGGTGTTGGTGCCGCGAACGCTTGGTTCGCCGCCGGCACCGTATACCCCGGTATGGGCAAGGCTGCACCATAGACCGGGGGCACCATTTGCAGGGCATATGGCTGGGGCATATGCTGCGTGGCGTATGCCTGGGGCAGAGATCGCGTGGCGAATGTCTGCGGCTCAGGCTGGGTCGAGGCGGTTGACATGCTGTCGCCGGCCTCTTGGTTGCGACGCCTTACTCGCCGTCGCTCTATGAGCACTCGGGCATCTCTGCCCAAGTGGCATCGTTGCAGCTCCGAACTCAGGTCCGCCGATGGGAGCCTGGTGGAGCAGGAATCTGCCGTCTGCCCGTCAACCGTTGGTGTGCGCGTCAGTGACACAGCCGGTTGACTAGGACGTCGTCCCCGCCGAAGTCGAGGGTTGGCGGCGGCGATGACGAGACGGTCTACATCGCGAATCCACTGCTGGGTCGCTGACTGAGGCGCGTCACCAGCAGGTGGATTGCGCAGTAGCGCTCGTGCTGCAGCTAATGTGCCCCCGTGGGAGACACTCAGCGCTGCAGTGGATCTCACGCTCGCTGGAGCCTGCGCTGCCGGAGTCAGCGCTGCCGGAGTCGGCTGCTGGCTCCCAGCTTGCGCCGACACACTCCGTCCTGAGTGTGTCGAGACGTAGTCCCCGCTGGTAACCGTTCGTCGTGAACGTGGGTGGGGAGAGCTTGCCTTTGAAGGAAGCTTCGTCATCTTCGTCGGCAGAAGCTCGTCGCGCAAGGGAAAAGCCCCCTTCCTAGCGCGCCAAATGTCAAAGTGTGTAGCCGACACTTCCCCCGGGCCTGCTCTAGGCAGCCCGCAGAGGTTCTTTTCCAGAGGGGCTAGTCACTCACGAAGAGCTTACGCGTTAGGGACGATTGAAGGAGAAGATTGACACAGGGATTTTTACGTGGTTCAGGCCGCCGGAGCGTAAAACCCTACGTCCACGGTGAGCAGAGATGCTCGTTGTATTGCTTGTTGCTCAGAACCGGAGTCCTGAGCTTGAGGATGAGTTGGGAGTGTGCCAAGAGTCGAACCTAAGGATGCGAATGGCTGGAGTGTGAACCCTTGCTAACGTTGCCTACCCGAGCCTTTTATAGTCAAGGCTCGGGCGGCTTACAAGGTGGGCCCGAGACCCGACAGGTGGTCCCCGGGAGATTGCCTGCCATCTACCGTATCTGCAGTTACGCCAGTAGCTGTCTCTGGCGAGGGCTTCTTAGTCTTCGTTCTGCCGCCCTGCCCATGCAGCCAGCTAGTCGTAGTGGTTGATGATGGCAGGGGCGGCAAGGAATGTCTTGTCGCTGTGTTTATTGGCGTACAGCCTCTGCCGCGGCGCACCTGACTTCACTGCGATGTGACTAGGTGCAACGGCACCTGACAAAGGTGTGCTCCGCGTCTCCGCGCCTTGGGAAGGCGGGGGTCTTGAATACCTTGTATGGGCAAGGTATGGTGCGTCTTTACTCCTGCTGCCTACCGCGCGGGGGCAGGCAGCGCTGCTCTGCTGGCCACGTGGCGGGCCCGGAGCTCTCCCCTGAGGAGAGGGAGGTCCGGCCCCGCGGGACACATGGAGCCTTCGGAGCTCTCCCCGCGGAGGGGGGAGGTCCGGCTCTACTGGCCACGTGGCGGGCCCAGAGCTCTCCTCTGAGGAGAGGGAGGTCCGGCCCCGCTGGACACGTGGAGCCTCCGGAGCTCTCCCCGTAGAGGGGGGAGGTCCGTCTCAGTTGGCCACGTGGCAGGCCCGGAGCTTACCTCTGAGGAGAGGGTTGTCCGGCCCCGCTGGACACGTGGAGCCTCCGGAGCTCTCCCCGCGGAGGGGGGAGGTCTGGCTTAGTTGGCCATGTGGCGGGCCCGGAGCTTACCTCTGAGGAGAGGGGTGTCCGGCACCACAGGACACATAGCGCATTTGGAGCTCTCCCTGCGGAGAAGGGCAAGGTCTTTAGGCAGTTTCCCCTGTGCGCGGAGGTACCCCATATTGAGGGTACCGACAGTCCCCAATACCACCTTACGACATCATCGTGTTTTCTTTGCATTTGTTCTTCGATTCCTTTCGAACAGAAGCTTTTTCATGGACAGATCACGTGTTGATCGGTTTGATCTAAAGTAATGATCATCGCCACATCCACAATTGATCCGAACACCTCTGTTCATCGTAAAAACCATGCAAGCCATGCAAGAACACGTACAAACTGATCTAATAAAAACTGCATCATAGGAATTGCATGCATATGCATCATCGCATCTGGTTAAAGTTTGTGCTTAGTATTGATTGTTATGAATCTTGTATGTGCGTGATCGCGTATAGAAGGACAAGCTCAGGGAGCTGTCTACGACGAGCTGCAACAACAAGGTTTCGAGATCCAAGAGCAACCGGAACCGCAAGAACAAGGCAAGTGCCCCTTGACCATATTGATCCCATATTTCGGAGAACTGTTTTGTTTGCGAAAAGGTGTGAGTGCTTGAGTCAATATGATGGGAAACCCTTTTATAGGAAGTTTACTAGATTTGTCAAACCACCCTTGTCACCGGGAAAGTTATTGAGTCAGGTATGGTTTTTTGGCTTTTATGCTTCGCTGAGTCAACGAGATTTTGAGAAGCGAGATAGATGTGTCTAGCTAACTGCACTCGTAAGAATGATGAGGAACTGATGTTGTTAATGAACATGGATCGAAGGGAGATCTAGGCAAGCCTGGGTTTGTGAATGAGGTAGCATGAGATGGTGGTTACTTGCCGTAGATCTAAGGACCGGTTCATGCGAGCACATGTCAGGATAACAGTGCCACCACAAAGCCAAGTATGGGTGCGGCTTAGCTGAGTAATTAGGTAAGTTACTAGATTGTTATGGACCGTGGAAGGCGCGGGGAATGGGAGTCGAGTGAAGACTGCCCTGGGAATTGCATGGCACAAGAGGGGGCCCGTGGGTGTGAGAATTGGAGATTCTAGCCTGCAGGTGAAACCTTAGTGAGTCCATACATCTAGTAACCCCTTTGTCAAGGCTATTTTGTGATCTCTTGACCATACACTGACGGTTGTGTACTGGTATAATGGAGGTTCTGCAGTCACCGACAGGTGACGAAATCACAAACTTGTGGGTAAAGTGGTACAAACTCTGCAGAGTCTAAAACTATCATGATAGCCGAGCTTACGGTCACGAGCGCCTGGACAACTCACATGATTAGTTGGGATGGTTTTTGGTTATGGTTTTGGATGGTTTTGGTTATGGTTTGGTTTTGGTTTGGTTTTCGGGACTATTGAGTCTGGGTGATAAGATTTGGTTGCATGACTGTTGAGTCATGGCAACGAGATTGGTCTCGGTGTGAGACAGGATTGAATGGTAACGAATACAAGATGGTATTCGTGAGATGGTAGCGAATACGAGATGGTATTCATGAGATGGTAGCGAATACAAGAAGGTATTCGTGAGCAAAGATAAGGTTGATTAATGTCTGGTTGAGACATGGACAGTGATGAAACATAATGGAGGTATGTTGGTATTTTAATACATGTTGGGATTACATTCACTTAAAGTTAAGTTGTTGTTTTATCGTGGATTTTGAGAAATAACTTTGTTTCTACAATGAGCCTTTTTATACCTTCCTTGTTGTGAGCTACATATCATATTTTCCCGCACTTGCTGAGTACATCATTGTACTCAAACTTGCATTATTACTTCATCATCAGCAACAGGAGAAGAATACTATGAAGACCAAGTGGTGCATTAGGCGTGTAATCTGTCCTCAACCTTGCCTGTGGGGATGGAGTAGAGATGGAGCTGCTGCTGCTTAGATTGCTTCCGCATTAGTTACAAGACTTCCGCTGCTAGATTTAAACTTCCGCTGCTTAGATAAGACTTCCGCTGTTAGCATGAGTCCAAGACTCATGAGATTTTGTAATAAACCCTGTTATTCATGGTAATATATATTCTGAATTCAGTTTGTGGATGATATGTATATGTGTGATGAACATCCTGGGCACACATATGCATCAGTTCTCGGTTATGTGGTTTTTCACAGAATTGAGGGTGTCACAGATTGGTATCAGAGCCATGGTTGAGGGTAGATTACACACCTAGATACAAATCCAGATTGGTATCAACCAGCCACGGGTTGACGGTAGTTTTCACACTTAGATAGCAACCATAGATTGGTATCGACCTACCACGGTTGATCATTGATCACACAAGCCTAGATAGAAAACACAAGTTGGTATCAGACACAGATTGGTATAAACCTATCACGGGTTGATCGTAGAATCACACAGCCTAGATAGGTCACAGCTTGATGTTAGAGCCGCCATGCCTAGTCATAGATTGGTACAATCCACAGATTGGTACCAAGCTACCACGGTTGACTGTAGGTCACAAACCTAGAATGATCACAGATTGGTAGCTGCCACGTTGACTGTAGGACGCACCCCTAGTAACTGATTGGAAGCCACGTTGACCATAGGGCGCAAGCCTAGGATGCATAGATTGACATTTGAACCACCTTGACATAGGATGCAAGCCTAGGAGAAGCCATAGTTGGATCACAGATTGGTGTCGCCCCAAACCACCTTGACATAGGGTGAAGTCACATATTGATATCACCCTAAAACCCTATAGGACTCCCATCAAAAAATCCTTGAATAGGAGTTGTGTGAGCCTTTATGATGATTGCTTGTGCTTGTGTGCTTAGTGTGAGTTGTGGGACGTCTCAAGAAGTTGTCCATATCCACACATAAATAGAAAGAGGTGTGAGATGCTTTGGCACTTGTTCACATCCTCATGTGGGCTAATATATATATATATATATATATATATATATATATATATATATATATATATATATATATATATATATATATAGTCCAAACCACCTTGATGCATATAGATAGGGGGATATATCTAACCTTCTATTCTGTTCTCTCTCACAGATGGTGAGAGGAAACGCCAGCCGCCAAGGAAGGAACGTCCGTGGCAACCAAGAGGATGGCCACGATGAAGTTCTTGTTAACCCCGGAGCTGGTGAGAACAACCTGGAACGGTTGATGGCCATGCAGAATCAGCTTATGCAGACCATGATCCAAACTTTGGGTCAACTGCAGGCCAACAACAACAACCCTGTTCCGGCACCACCGCCACCACCACCGCCACCACCGCCGGCTCATAACAGGCTGGGAGAGTTCATGAGGACTCGACCACCTACCTTTGCTCAATCTAATGACCCCATGGAGGCCGACGATTGGTTGAAGTCCATGGAGAAGAAGCTTGCCATTGTTCGGTGCAACGACAGAGAGAAAGTTCTCTTTGCGTCGCACCAACTCATGGGAGCTGCCGCTGACTGGTGGGATGCCCTTTGTAATGCTCACGTTGACCCGGAGACCATTACTTGGACTGAGTTCAAGGATAGTTTCAACTCTCATTACATCTCTGCTGGTATAATGATGCTCAAGAGACAGAAGTTTGAAGGTCTCCGCCAAGGACAGAAAAGTGTGAACGAGTACCTCAACAAGTTCACCCAACTGTCCTGGTATGCCCCTGAAGATGTCAACTCGGACCAACGGAAGCAGTACCTATTCATGAGAGGGTTGAAAAATGAGATCCAGGTTCAGCTCCTCAACAATGACTATGCGAGCTTCCAGAAGCTGTTTGACAAGGCCATAGTGGTTGAAAGCAAGATCCGAGAGATCGAGCGAGAGGGCAAGAGGAAGATGACATACCAGCCACAAGGGAGCAACGTACGACCTCGGTACATGCCCCTTTCTGCACCGCAGTATGGATCAACCGTTCCTGCATACCGTCCTAATCAGCCACCACAGCAACGACCCGTTGCACAAGCACCTCATGTGCCTTTGCCTCCTGCGCCCCGATCCAACATGGGCGCCCCTGTTCAAAACCCCCGCCCCAATGTACCGGCTTCCGTAGGCAACAGGGCATGCTTTGCATGTGGGGAGACGGGACACTTCGTGAGCCAGTGCCTGAGGAGAGATCCTGGACAGCAAGGTAACGTCCCCAAGCAGAACCCACGACCGAACGGAGGAGTCAATCAAGGCAACCGTGGACAGCAGAACTATGCTCGCGGCAACGTGAACCATGTTTCGGCTGAGAAAGCGCAACAGGATGAGGACGTCGTGATTGGTATGTTCCTTGCCAACTCCAACCCAGCCACCATTCTATTTGATTCTGGAGCATCACATTCCTTCATATCATCCAAGTATGTTGCCAAGTATAATCTACCCATATCACACTTGAAATATACTATGTTGGTTAATTCTCCCGGTGGAGAGATGAGGACTAATATAGTATGTCCGAAAGTAAACCTCAAAATAAGGGGGTAGACTTCCTTGCCAACCTCATTGTCTTGGATTCCCAAGGGCTTGACATAATACTCGGAATGGATTGGCTAAGTAAGCACAACGGGGTAATCCAATGTGCTGAAAGGAGCGTGCAGTTGACCAACGAGCACGGTACCCATATCGAGTTTGAGTCAGCCCAACTGGCAACCGAGAAGGCAACATTGAACCACATCAAAGAAGCAACCCTGGACAGCATTCCGGTGGTTCAAAAGTTTTCGGACGTGTTCCCAGAAGAACTTCCTGGCATGCCACCTGACCGGGACATCGAGTTCTCCATTGACCTAGTACCCGGAACCGCACCTATAGCAAAGAGACCATATAGGATGCCCGTCAATGAACTAGTGGAGCTCAAGAAGCAAATTCAGGAGCAGCAAGAGAAGGGTTTCATACGTCCAAGCTCGTCACCATGGGGAGCCTCCATGCTCTTCGTGGACAAGAAGGATGGAACCTGTCGAAGTGTGCGATCGACACTTCCCCCGGGCCTGCACTGGGCAGCCCGCGGAGGTTCTTTTTTCGGAGGGGCTAGTTCCTAGTGGAGAGCTTGCGCGGATGGACGAGTTAGTGAGAGCTTGACACGGGAAGTTTTACATGGTTCAGGCCGCCGGAGCGTAAAACCCTACGTCCACGGCGAGCTATGGAGCTCGCTGTATTGCTTGCTGCTCAGGGCCGGGGGCCTGAGCTTGGGGGTGAGTTACAGCTTGAGAGTGTATGGCTAGCGTATGAGGTGCAGAATGCGAACCCCTGCTATTGATGCCTACCCGAGCCTTTTATAGTCCAAGGCTCGGGCGGCTTACAAGGGAAGCCGGGACCCAACAGGTGGTCCCGGGAAGATTGTCTATTATCTACCGTATCTGTAGTTACGCCGGTGGTTGCCTCTGGTCGAAGGCTTCTGAGTCTTCATTTTGCCGCCCTGCCCATGCCGCGCACTAGTCATAGTGGTTGATGACGGCGCAGGCGGCATGGGATGTCTTGTCGCGGCGTTTATTACCTGGCAGGTTCTGACACCGCGCGCCAGTCTGTGATGCGACTGGACGCAACGGCACCTGACAGGCGCGTGCTCCGCGTTTCCGCGTCTTGGGAAGACGCGGGCCTTGAATATCTTGTACGGGCAAGGTGAGGAGCGCTTTTACGCCCGTTGCCTACCGCTCGGGGGCAGGCAGCACCGTTCTTCTAGCCACGTGGCGGGTCCGGAGCTCTTCTCTGAGGAGAGGGAGGTCCGGCCCCGCTGGACGCGTGGCGCCTTCGGACCTCTCTCCCGCGGAGGGGGAGGTCCGGCTTCTGCACGCCACGTGGTGGGCCCGGAGCTCACCTCTGAGGAGAGGGAGGTCCGGCCCCGCTGGACGCGTGGCGTCTTCGGACCTCTCTCCCGCGGAGGGGGAGGTCCGGCTTCTGTATGCCACGTGGCGGGCCCGGAGCTCTCCTCTGAGGAGATGGAGGTCCGGCCCCGCCAGACGCGTGGCGCCTTCGGAGCTTTCCCTGTGGAGAAGGGCGAGCACCTTAGGCATTTTACCCTGTGCACGGAGGTACCCCATATCTCAGGTACCGACAGTGGCCCCCGGGCCCATCTCGGGGGAGATAGCGAGCCCGAGGTGGGACCTCCGTCTCTTCCGATCTGCGCACTTTCTCTAAGTCCCGACTTGACCGCTGCTGGAGCACGAACGGCCACGGGGTCGTGAGAGCGTGCGCCTACTTGATGATTGCTTTTACTGCGGTGGTTCCCAAGGCTGCCACTTCTGCATGTTGCGGCGCTTTCTTCGGGAACCGCCGAAGGGCCTTGCCGGCTCATCTTATCAGGAGACTGACTCCTTGACCCCACCGCTTTAGTTAAGCGGCTTGGGCCCAGCTTTCATTGGCGCCCAGTCTCGGAGCCGGCGAGGTCGCCGATGCGATGTTTCCGGAGGTTTTCGAATTACCTCAAACCATCCCTGGAAAGTTTTAAAAGGTGATCTCACCCGCATCGCGGCTTCCCTTCGCATTGCGCTCATACTTCCCTTGAACTCTTGCGCCCCGGCTCTCCTGCCCTTGCGCCTTCTTTCGCTATGGCTTCCAACTTGCTTCCAACGCGCCTCGTTCGCTCCTCCGAGCTCGGGCCAGTGCACAGGCTGCTGGGCTGGCGCTCGGAAGAGCAGAAGCATCGGCTCCGCAGAGGATCTCTCCCCCTGGTCCTGGGAAAGGGGGAGATGGTCTTCTTTACCGCTTATGCTCTGGCGGGGTTCGTTCCGCCGATTTCTTCCTTCTTCGTCACCCTGCTGGAGACATACGGTCTCCAACTCCACCATCTCTCCCCCAACTCCCTCGCAATGGCGGCAGTTTTTGTCCACTTCTGCGAGATGTTCGTGGGGGTGCACGCCTCCGTGACGCTCTTCCGCCACTTCTTTGTGCTGCGTACGACCGGACGCGGCTCAAAGACTCAGATGGGGGCGTATTACTTCCAGCATCGCTGCAAAGACCCCAAGGTCTCCGGATACCTCCTGCCCTTCAGCGCATCAAGGTGGGAGAACTGGAGGGAGAGCTGGGTGGTAGTGCAGACCGATGAGCACGATCGCCTACAACTCCCAACCGCCAGCCCAACCACCGATCGCCACTTCTGGGAGGAGATCCCTGAGCTGGAGCAGGAGTACACTCTGGTCTTGGAGCGGATCCGGTTCTTGGCCAACGAGGGGCTGACATCTCTAATGGTGCTGATGGACTTTGTGTCACGCCGCATTGCTCCCTTGCAGCAACCCAGCCGCCCAGCGTGGTACTACACCGGTGAGCAGGACTGTACCAGGCTGGAGAGAGGCCCCGACTCTGTCCCTTCCGACGAGGAGCTGGAGGAGATGGTGAGCAAGGTGAGCGGTGACTATATTCCCAGCGGCGTCCCCGTCCTTCCGCCTTCTGCCACTCCCCTCTTCTTGGAGCCTCAGAGGAGGTCAGAGCTCCTGCGGAAGATGCCGAACCTTGATGATATCGGGATTGCCGTTCACCAGGTCGGGGATGCCTTCCGGGGCATCACCATTCCAGGAACCGAGCACCCCGAATCAGGGCATGAGGCATCCACTGCTGCCAAACCTTCCCCCAGAGCCGACGGAACCCAAGCCGCCGATAAAGGGAAAGGAAAAGAGCCGGCCCCCGGGCATCTAGAGAAAAAACGCGCTCGGTCTCCTCCAAGGGTGCCGCCTGTGCCAATCCAGGGTGCCGGAGCTACCTTGCTTCCATCTCCCGGAGGTGCTGGTCCATCGGGTGGCGACCCGAAGAGGTCCCGAGTGTCCCTCCCCGGCGGGTCTCTCCCTAGACAGCAGCCGTCCGAATCAGCCCAAGTATCTCGCCATCCTCCCTCGAGCAGCGGGGCTCCCAGGACGGATGTTGGTGGGGCGAGGCCGGCGAGCGCGCCGGAGGTCCAGGCGTCCCATTCCACGACCGTTCCAGCCGCTGGTCCTGGTAGTTCAGCTACAGCCCAGAGGCCAGTGCAGCAAGCTCGCTGGAGCGCTCATGCCGCTCAGTAAGTGTTATTCTTTCTGACTTATAGGAGTAGGGCTCCTGCCTCTTCTCTTATTCTGAGGGCTTCTTCTTCTTTGCAGGGACCGACCGGCTGCCAGGGGCGGGCCTCTTATCCGGCCGCCTTCAACCAGCGGGGGCTCCGCGCCTCGGCACCTGGGGGCTGCGGCGGCCCCCATAGCTCCCAAATCGACGGGGGCAGTGGCCTTAGTGGCCGCATCTGCTCCTACCCGCCCTCCTTCACCAGCCCAGAAGCCAGGTCTTGAGACCGGGAGGGCCGCTGTAGGTGTGCCTGCTGGCCCCCTGGCCTGCTTAGGACAGCGCCCTCCGTAGCTGCCGAGGCGCCGGCGCTCCTGTCGGTCTTGGACTCGTCCGGGGGGTCCAGCGGCGCGACTCCTGCTCCCCCTGCTCCGGTACCCGTGTGGGACGCCATGGAGCGTGCCCAGACCAGCTCCCGGCAGCTCCAATCTGCCTTTGAGCAGGAGCGGAAGGCATTGGCCGGCGAGAGGGACCGCCTTCTCAGCTGGCAGCAGCGGGCCCGGGCGGACCTCGACTCAAGGCAGTCAAGGCTTGAGGCCATGAGTGCTCTGCTTGGCGCCCAGAAGAAGGCCATTAGCCGCTTGGAGCTAGAGGCCCAGCGGGTTCGTGCCACCTACCGCGAGGCTCTGGCCAAAGCTGAAGCCAAAGCCAAGGAGTGTTCCGCCACCACGGAGGAGTTGCAGCTGCAGGTAGCCTGTCGGGAGCATGCCGTCACTGATCGGGAACGCGCTGCTGCGGACGAGGAGGAGAAGACCACCGCTCGGCTGAGGGCCAAGGTGGAGGAGCTAAGGGCTCGGACTGAGGAGTTGGAGCTCCGTGAGTCGGCTGTCGCCGCGAGGGAGGAGCAGTCTTCCAAGGAGCTTCAGGCGGCGATGGATCGCGAGCTACCGGCCCGCCAAGAGGTAGACAGGCTCTAGTCCCTGCGGACTGCCGAGGCCCAGGCGGTCTGGCACTTCATTGCTAAGGCGGGATCCACCTTGGCTCCTCTTGGTTTTAGCCCTGTGCAGGTGGAGACCCCAGCACGGCCGGTGTCCGAAGCGGCCCCAGCCCTTGAGTCTCTCGGCGACGAGCTAGGTCGGCTTGAATCAGTGATCGCCGACGAGCTGGAAGCGGAAGGTCGGGGCCTTGCGAAGGAGGTTGCGATGCACGTTCTGTCGTGCTTCGTTAGCCGAGACCCTTCCTTTTCCCTGGGGCCGGTCCGTTTAGGACCCATCGCCGACCAGGAGGAAGCTGCCAGGGCCAAAGTCGAGGACTTAGCTGCCCTCGTGGCCTCTAGGTTTCATCGGGAGTCCGGGGACCCCTAGGCACCCGCCCTCGTGTCTACAAGGCCCTGTACTTCCTTTCTTTATTTTTGTTGAGTCTGTAGCCCAGCTCGTGGAGCCTTTGTATGGACAGACTCCTGTTTCTTTCTGTGTCTGCATGCCCTAGTCTTCTTCTTGGCCTTTCCCGACCGAGCCCTTAGCTCCGCAAGGGCTCGAAGGCCTTGACCAATCTCGAAGCTCTGCATGGACACCTTGTCCGGGTCCCCACTGTATACTAAGGGTTCCGGAGGTCTCCAGGACCCGCCTCACGAGATCGGAGGGGGGTCCGAGCCTGTTGGTCACGTGGCGGGCCCGGAGCTCCTGCCTGGGAGGAGGTCCGGGCCCGCAGGGCACGTGGAGGTCCCGGGCCTCTCCCTGCAGACCATGCGGCGATCCCGGAGCTCCCCTCGAAGAGGTGGGAGGCCCGGCCCTGCCGGACACGTGGGGCCTTCGGACCCCACCCCTGCGAGGGCTAGCCCTTTGATCTTACCTTAGGGTTTTTGGCCTACCGCGATCCCGTAGCGGCCCCCTGGTAGGTGTGTTCTATTGGGTGGATGCGCCTACCATACTCCTGCAGGGAGCTGAGGCTGAGAAATCCTGCACATAAGGAAAAAGTAATTCTCCTTGGGGGCTCCCCCCTCTATTCCTTAGTCATATCTGCAGCAAATTCCGACTAAAGATGAAAATGAGAAGAGGGAATTGAACGCATAGTGAGCACGCGTTAGTAGGGTAATCATAGAAATTTAATGAGTAAATTAAATGAGTACCAAAGAAGAGCAACGTAGGGTGGGCTTCTTTTCATATAAATTTCCATACGGGGGAAGGAGGGCCGCATATGTAGGCCACGACCCACCTCAAGGGAAGCAAGACTCTACGCGCTTGGGGTCGGAACCAGGCGAAGCTGAACGTAGTCCTGGACCGTCCCCTGAGGCTTAGTTGCTCCAAGCCCGGTTCACGGACTTTTATGGAAATTACTATGAAAAGAAGGGCCTGCCTGATTGTTGTTCTAGGGGTAGAACTTACAGCGGTGTTCCGTGTTCCGAAGGTTCGGGAGCGGGTCCCTGTCCTCGGTTCTGGGGAATGGTCCCAGGCCCGGGATGTCCAGCCCCAGTACGGCAAATGGCCATGCGGGCTGGATCATCCGTACTGTCCAAGCCGGTGTATGGATCTGCTTGGCATGGAACAGGCATGCCTAGCAGCTCTCGACCAGCTCGACGGCATCCTGGAGTGTTGCCGGCTAGTAGAAGCCATGCCGAAAGGCTTTACCGACAAGCGTGCGTGAGGAAGAATGACTCCCACATTCGCCTCCATGGATCTCAGCGAACAAGTCGCAGCCTTCCCCCTGGGTTATGCACCGCAATAGGATGTGGTTGGCGCCACGTCGGTAGAGATCCCCCTCTACCGCCATGTGTCTCTTAGCCATACGCGCAATCCGTTCAGCGGATACACGTTCATCAAGGAGGATATTGTCTTTCAAGTAGTCCCGGACCTCCGTGATCCATGCATCGGGTCTGACTTGAGCATCTGGATCTTGAGCGTTGGGTTGCACGGAGTCCCCAGTGACGCTTATGATCCTTGGCGGCGCTCATGGCCGCCGGGACCGCCAGCTTCGAGGTGCTGGTCTAGCCCCCTTCGCCCGGCTCGGCGGGCCGGGCGGTGGATCGCGGCAACGTCCTCTCGAGGCCCCCTTCAGGCACAGTGGCTCCGGTGGCAGTGGGGGCCCTCGTTGAAAGGTCGTCAGCTGCGGCCTTGCTAGCGCGCGGTACGTGGTGCAGGTCCAAGGCAAGGGGGTTTGTCTCCGCCGTCTTGGTTGATAACCAGACTGGGGATTGCCCTGAGCCAACGACTAGCGAGAAGGATGAGCACTCCATACTCTGCTATGGTGTTGGCTGCCTTGGAATTGAGACGCGCCACATACCCAGACTGCTCCCCCGATGGCATGAGGAACAGTACGCTAGCATCGGCCCCCTGCTTTCGCGGGGAGCCGTGGGCGAACATCATTTGATGAGTCCTGATGAAGGTCAGGGCTCAGGGTCCTGTTTCATCGTCTTCATGGCCCCCTGAGCGTGCGTCTACTTCAGCCACAAGTGAACTAATGCTCGGTTAATGTCTGTATGGCGGGAAAGGGAACCTAGATCAAACTTCAGTAGCTCCGCCGCCCATTCGGCGGCATTGCCCGTCGCATGGAGCTGTGAGGGATAGCTTTTAGCCTGGGGAGATCGCCGGGTGCCCGACACTCGGGGGTCCTCAGGCTGCTTTGGACCTCATGGGAAGCTCCGCTGTCGTCCTGGGGGCTCCGGGAGGTTGTGTCAGGGATCCGAGGTCTGGTCTTCTGGTGCTTGCTTCTTGGTAGCGGAACAGGTTACTGTGGTATGGGGTTAAAGCCATTGCGCGAAAACAAGAAATTCGCGGGACCCCTAGCTATGCCGAGTCGGCTTACGCCGGGATTAGTAGGTAGGGGGCGCCCTTCAACTACTTCAGACACAGGGGTCTGATGGGAGCCCTAGCAAGCATTTGGGAAGCGCAGCATATCACAGCCTGGTATCGAGTCTACTATTTGCTCTATCAGCCGAAGAGAAAATAGGTCTTTAGGACATGCCTTATTGAGACTAGTGTAGTGGATGCGCTTCCGGAGCTTCTCGCTAGCCCTCGGGATAATAACACGGTTTGCCAAGCGCCGGGAGCGGCGGACTCTCCGTCTCGTCGGACGGCTGGACGTCGGGAAAGACCTTTAAGTAATGCTCCATCACCTCCCTGGGGATCTCTGGCCTCGGTGATGGCTGTCATGCAGCACATCGACCTCATGTCGGAGGGGGGCAACGAGCGCGCCTTCCTATATGCTACCCGGGCCCCCGGCTACCCGGGTGGTCTGGGTGGCATCGGCGCTGATTCGGATGAGCCTTGTGGGGACGTCGTCCTCATCAAGGGGTTGCACGTGGGGTGCGGCGGTAGAGGCACGGTGGCGTGCACTTGGGTGGAGCTGGCTTGGTCCTGTACTGCCGAGGGCTGGCGCTCTAGTTGCTGTAAGCGCCCGAAGCCTTTCCAAGGCTAATACTGCGGCAACACGGTCTCCACAACCTTGGGGACGCCTGTTGGTGTAGGCATCTTCAAGACAAGGTAGCCGTAGTGGGCTATTGCCATGAATCGGTACAGGGCTGGCCTACCGATTGTGGCATTGAAGGGGAGGTCAGTCTCGGCCATGTCGACCAGAATGTACTCCGTCCGGTAGCTGTCCGGTGCCCCAAAGGTCACCGGGAGGCTGATGCGGCCGTAGGAAATGACCTGTCCCGGCCCTACCCTTGAGAACGGGCTTGATGGGGCGAGCTTGGCCATCGGGATCTGCAGCTTCTGGAAGGCTGCGTGACTGATGAGGTTCAGTCCAGCCCCACCATCCGCCAAAACGTGGTACATCTTCACGTTGGCGACGGTAAGGGCCACCACGAGCGGTAGTTGGCCGGCCCCAGCCATGTTCCTGGGGCAGTCGGTGTCATCAGAGCTGATGGGGGTTCCCATCCACCTGAGGTGCGGTACTGCACCTGGGAGGGGAGCCACCGACGCTACCGCTCGTCGCAAGGCCTTAGCCATGCTTCTGGTCAGGGGGGTCAGCAGACCCGCCGAAGATGTCACAGGGCATCTTCCAGTGCTCGTCGTCACTGGAGATGGAGCTTCCATGATTGCGCACTGCCTTTGCGGCGCGCCGGAGCTCCTGGAAATCCACCTGGCGGTCGTCACCGTCTCGGGCCTCGACCTTCTGGTTGCCCTCCCTTACTATAGGATGGGGCATCAGCTAGGGGCTGCTTCCCCTTCCGGAAGCGCCCCGCGAGCTTCTGGATTTCCCGGCCTCTGGAGGAATTCCGCCGGGTTGATGCTGCCGTCGTACTTCTCAGGCGAAAGTGACCGAAACTTGCGCGGCCATTTTGTGAAGCGAAGGCAGGGCGCGAGGGCCGCACACCCCGCTTCTGTCGCCGCAGGTTCTGATGCCACGAATGCTTGGTTCGCGCTGAGCATCGCATGCTCCGGCGGCCATACACAGGACATACGACTGTGGCATATTGAGTAGCAGCGCTCTTCGCTGCAGCTAGCGCACCTTCACTAGGTACACCCAGCGCTACTGAAAACCTGACGCTGGTCGGTGCCGGCATTGCCGGGGTCGGCGCTGCCAGAGCCGGTTGCTGGCTCCCAGTGCAGGTATCGGCGCCGCGAACGCCTGGTCCTCCGCTGGCACAGTATGCCCCGGTATGGGCAAGGCCGCTCTATAGACCGGGGATGCCGTTTGCAGGGCATATGGTTGTGGCATATACTGCGCGACGTATGCCTGGGGCAGAGCCCGCGTAGCGAAGATCTGTCCTTCAGGCTGGGTCGAGGCCGACGTCAAGACGGTCTACCTCGCGAATCCACTGCTGGGTCGCCGCCTGAGGCGCGTCCCCAGCAGGCGGATTGTGCAGTAGCGCCCTTGCTGAGGCTAGCGCACCCCCACCGGGTACGCCCGGCGCTACTGAAGGCCTGACGCTGGATGGAGCCTGCATTGCCGGGGTCGGCGCTGCCAGAGCCGGTTGCTGGCTCCCAGCTTGCCTTGTCGCACTCCGTCCTGAGTGTGTCATCATGTACTCTCCCCTGTGGTCACGGTTCGCCGTTACCGCGGAGAGGGAGATTTTGCCGCTGAAGGAAGCTTGGTCATCTTCGTCGGCGGAAACTCGCCGCGCTAGGGGAAAAGCCCCCTTCCTGGCGCGCCAAATGTCGAAGTGTGCGATCGACACTTCCCCCGGGCCTGCACTGGGCAGCCCGCGGAGGTTCTTTTTTCGGAGGGGCTAGTTCCTAGCGGAGAGCTTGCGCGGATGGACGAGTTAGTGAGAGCTTGACACGGGAAGTTTTACGTGGTTCAGGCCGCCGGAGCGTAAAACCCTACGTCCACGGCGAGCTATGGAGCTCGCTGTATTGCTTGCTGCTCAGGGCCGGGGGCCTGAGCTTGGGGGTGAGTTACAGCTTGAGAGTGTATGGCTAGCGTATGAGTTGCAGAATGCGAACCCCTGCTATCGACGCCTACCCGAGCCTTTTATAGTCCAAGGCTCGGGCGGCTTACAAGGGAATCCGGGACCTGACAGGTGGTCCCGGGAAGATTGTCTATTATCTACCGTATCTGTAGTTACGCCGGTGGTTGCCTCTGGTCGAAGGCTTCTGAGTCTTCATTTTGCCGTCCTGCCCATGCCGCGCACTAGTCATAGTGGTTGATGACGGCGCAGGCGGCATGGGATGTCTTGTCGCGGCGTTTATTACCTGGCAGGTTCTGACACCGCGCGCCAGTCTGTGATGCGACTGGACGCAACGGCACCTGACAGGCGCGTGCTCCGCGTTTCCGCGTCTTGGGAAGACGCGGGCCTTGAATACCTTGTACCGGCAAGGTGAGGAGCGCTTTTACGCCCGTTGCCTACCACTCGGGGGCAGGCAGCACCGTTCTTCTAGCCACGTGGCGGGTCCGGAGCTCTACTCTGAGGAGAGGGAGGTCCGGCCCCGCTGGACGCGTGGCGCCTTCGGACCTCTCTCCCGCGGAGGGGGAGGTCCGGCTTCTGCACGCCACGTGGCGGGCCCGGATCTCACCTCTGAGGAGAGGGAGGTCCGGCCCCGCTGGACGCGTGGCGTCTTCGGACCTCTCTCCCGCGGAGGGGGAGGTCCGGCTTCTGTATGCCACGTGGCGGGCCCGGAGCTCTCCTCTGAGGAGAGGGAGGTCCGGCCCCGCCAGACGCGTGGCGCCTTCGGAGCTCTCCCTGCGGAGAAGGGCGAGCACCTTAGGCATTTTACCCTGTGCGCGGAGGTACCCCATATCTCAGGTACCGACAGAACCCAAAGGATGTGTGTGGACTATAGGTCTCTCAATGAGGTGACAATCAAGAACAAGTACCCTCTGCCCCGTATAGAGGACCTGTTTGACCCAAATGAAGGGAGCCCGAGTGTTCTCCAAGATTGATCTTCGGTCGAGATACTTCTAGTTGAAGATTAAGCCCTCCGATATACCCAAGACTGCCTTTCGAACACGGTATGGTTCGTATGAATATACCGTGATGTCTTTTGGGTTAACGAACGCACCGGCATACTTCATGTACCTCATGAACAAGGTCTTCATGGAGTACATGGATAAGTTCGTCGTGATTTTCATTGATGACATCATGGTGTATTCGAAAAGTAAGGAGGAACATGAAGAACACTTGAGATTGACATTACAGAAGTTGTGAGAGCATCAGCTGTATGCCAAGTTCAGCAAATGTCAATTTTGGCTAAAGGAGATATCGTTCCTAGGACACATCATCTCCGAGGAAGGAGTATCGGTTGATCCCGGAAAAGTGGGAGATGCTCTGAAGTGGAACCAACCGCAAAACGTGAGGGATATTCAGAGTTTTCTTGGGATGGCTGGATACTACCGAAGGTTCATCAAGGACTTCTCTAAGATATCAAAGCCTATGACGGAGTTGCTAACGAAGGTAAAAGCCTTCCAATGGACACCAGCATGCCAAGAAAGCTTTGAGGAGCTCAAGAAGAGGCTAACCATAGCGGCTGTTTTGGTATTGCCGGATGTAAGCAAGAGTTTTGACATATATTGTGACGCATTCAGACAAGGGCTTGGATGTGTGCTCATGCAATAAGGACAAGTGGTGGCCTATGCCTCGAGACAACTCAAGAAACACGAGCTCAATTACCCTACACATGACTTGGAACTCGCAGCCGTGGTGAATGCATTGAAGATTTGGAGACATTATATCCTTGGTCATCGATGTGAAATCTATACGGATCATAAAAGCCTCAAGTATATATTCACTCAAACAGACGTGAATTTGAGGCAACATCAATGGTTTGAACTTATCAAGGATTATGATGTTGGAATCAACTATCACCCCGGAAAGGCCAATGTAGTAGCCGATGCATTGAGCCGGAAGGGAGCATGTCACCAACTTACGATTCGGGAGCTACCATCCGAGCTACGAAAGGAGTTTGAACGATTACATCTCGGATTCTTAAACGAGATGGAAGTGATGGAACTCCATTCTTCTTTGGAACAAGAGATAAGAGATGGCCAAGCTACGGATGAGGAGATCAAGGAGATCAAGGAAAGGATCCAGCAAGGAATAGAGAAGGACTTCAAGGAAGACGAAAAGGGTACACTTTGGCTAGGAAAAAGGATTGTGTGCCTAACGTGAAGCACATCCGCGACACGATATTAAAAGAGGCACACGACTCACTTTATTCCATACATCCCGGAAGTACCAAGATGTACAAGGACCTGAATACTTGTTATTGGTGGGATGGTATGAAGAGGGACATAGCCGAGTATGTTGCCCTATGCGACACATGCCAACGGGTGAAGGCCGAACATCAA
The DNA here is from genome assembly GCA_030760725.1 of Neostapfia colusana. Lineage (NCBI taxonomy): Eukaryota > Viridiplantae > Streptophyta > Magnoliopsida > Poales > Poaceae > Neostapfia > Neostapfia colusana. Next base: position 38,181,759 of record JASWHV010000013.1, on the reverse strand, counting down.
AGACCCGCTGGACTGTTGCAACCCTTGAAGGTACCCGAGTGGAAGTGGGAAGATATCAGTATGGATTTCATCGTTGGATTGTCACGTACTCAGTCGGGTTACGACTCAATCTGGGTTATCGTGGATCGATTGACGAAAACCGCCCATTTTCTTCCCATAAAGATCAAGTACAACATTTCACAATTAGCCGAGCTGTACATGGAGAATATCGTGTGGCGCCATGGAGTCCCGAAGAGGATAGTCTTAGATCGGGGTTCTCAGTTTACCTCTAGGTTCTGGAGGAAGCTGCAGAAAGCTATGGGTACACGACTGGATTTTAGCTCCGCCTACCACCCACAAACCAATGGGCAAACCGAAAGGACAAACCAAACTTTAGAGGACATGCTGAGAGTTTGTGCCTTGAAACATGGGCGTAGTTGGGATAGGAGTTTACCGTACACCGAATTCTCCTATAACAACAGCTATCAAGCTAGCTTGAAGATGTCGCCTTTCGAAGCATTGTACGGTAGACGGTGTAGAACGCCGCTGTTTTGGAACGAGACCGGAGAGAACCAAGTGTTTGGACCAGAAGTGCTACAAGAGGCTCAGAAGCAAGTCCAAACAATACGGGAGAACTTGAAGGCTGCTCAGTCACGACAGAAAGGCTATGCGGACAATAGGCGAAGGAAGTTGACTTTCAAAATAGGGAACTTTGTAAGGTATCGCCTATCCGTGGCCAACGACGTTTCAACGTCAAAGGAAAGCTAGCACCTCACTATATCTGTGACACCCTCATCTCGGGTGTCAACATATGTTCATATTTATGAAGAAAAAGAACATTTTTTAGAAAAGAGGGAACAGAAACAAGTATCAAAAAGATAGCCAATAATACTTTCCGAGAGCACCGAAGGCAATTTCCACGACCAGCAGACCACGTGGCGTGTTCGGAACTCATTCCCGAGAGATTGGGAGAAGTCCGCCGTTAAACTAGCTACGTGGCAGGCTCGGGGGTCACCTCCACAATTGGAAAGAGGTCCGACCCTGTGGGACACGTGCTGCCGCGGAGATAGCCTCTGCGGAAGAAGCAAAGGCATTTTTCATAGGACACGTGTCATCCACGGAGCTAGTCCTCGCGGAAATAAGAGGACCAGTTGCGGGGGATACGTGTCAATCTCGGAGCTCATCTCCGAGAAGTCCGGATCTATTGAACACGTGTCACCACCGGAGCTTATCTCCGGAGGTCCGTCGCTGCTGAACACGTGTCGACCTCGGGGCATGTCCCTGAGGGAAGGAAAGGCGGAAAGACCGGCACCCACACGTGGCGTGCGCGGAGCTCACCTCCGAAGAAGAGGGAGGTCTCGATCGATTGACACGCGGCACGACCGGAGCTCGTCTCTGCGGACGAAGAGATACCAGGCTCGGAAGGACACGTGGAGCTTCTGGAGCTCATCATCACGGAGGTAACGAGTCTGGAGCGGTTTTTACGCGTAAAGATACCGGTACGCAACGGAAACCGATCCAAACTCCACAATGTTGCCAAAGATAAGACGTCAGGATCCAACAAGATATGAATAAAACTTTTATTCAGGATCCAATCAGATTAGGACTCTTCTCTTCCCGATTATAAGTAGAACCCAAAAACTCTGGCCGAAATCACGAACTTCTCTTTCAACTCCTGAGCCGACGACTTAGAGCTCTAGCCCTAACTCGCCGAGCAAAACATCGCCGAAGTACAACAAGGGAGATCATCGGAGAAGAACCAAGCGGTCTGAGGAGGACCTCGAAGACAAGAAGAACGTGAGGTAGGACTTCAATACCACCTTACGACATCATGTTGTTCATCTCTTTGCATCTGTTCTTCGATTCCTTTCGAACAGAAGCCTTTTCGTGGACAGATCACTCGATGATCATTTTGATCTAAAAACAAGATCATCGCCACGACCACCTTTGATCCGAACACCCCTGACCATGCAAGCCATGCAAGAATATGTACAGATCAATCTAATGAAACTAATCATAGGATAGCATGCATGAGCATCATCGCATCTAGTTTAGGGTTTGTGCATGATATTGATTGCTGTGAATTTTGTATGCACGTGAATCCTACATAGCAGAACAAGCTCAGGAAGCTGTCTACGACGGGCTGCAGCAACAAGGATTTGAGAATCAAGAACAACCGGAACCGCAAGAACAAGGCAAGTGCTCCTTGACCATGTTGATCCTATGTTTTGGGTAAAACTATTTTGTTTCGCGAAAAGGTGTGTGTGCTGAGTCAAACATGATGGGAAAACCCTTTTTATAGGAGTTTACTAGTCTTGATTAAACCATCCTTGTTACCTGGGAAGTTTTATGAGTCGGGTATGGTTTTTTGTTTTATGCTTCGCTGAGTCCATGGGATTGGGAAGCGAGATAGATGTGTCTAGCTAACTGCACTCATAATAATAATGAGAAACCGATGTTAATAATGAACATGGATCGGAGGGAGATCTAGGCAAGCCTGGGTTTGTGTATGAGGTAGCATGAGATGGTGGTTTTACTTGCCGTAGATCTAAGGACCGGTTCATGCATGCACATGCCAGGATAACAGTGCCACCACAAGGCCAAGTATGGGTGCGTCTTAGCTGAGTAATTAGGTAAGTTGCTAGAGTGTTATGGACTGTGGAAGGCGCAGGGAATGGGAGTCGAGTGAGGACTGCCCTGGGAACTGCATGGCACAAGAGGGGGCCCGTGGGTGAGAGAATTGGAGATTCTAGCCTGCCGGTGAAACCTTAGTGAGTCCATACATCTAGTAACCCCTTTGTAAAGGCTATTTTGTGATCTCTTGGCCATACACCGACGGTTGTGTACTGGTATAATGGAAGTTCTGCAGTCACCAACGGGTGACGAAATCACAAACTTGAGGGTAAAGAGGTGCAAACTCTGCAGAGTTATTAAAACTATCATGATAGCCGAGCTTACGGTCACGAGCACCTGGATAAACTGCCATGATTAGATGGGATGATTATTGGGATAGTTACTGGAATGGTTATTGGGAAGGTTCTTGGTTATGGTTATGGGTTTGGTTATGGTTTGGTTTGGAATTGTTAAGTCTGGATGATGAAAGGGTTGCATGACTGGTGGGTCATGATATGAGATTGGTCTCGGTGCGAGACAAGGATGTTTTCATGAGATGAGATGGTAGCGAATACGAGAAGGTATTCGTGAGTATGAATAAAAGATTGGTTAATGTTCGGATGGAACACGGGAAGTGATGAAGGTATGTTGGTAATTTAATACATGTTGGGATTACATTCATCTAAAGTTAAGTTGCTGTTTTATCATGATTTTATAAATTTGCTTTTTTGCAAATAAGCCTTTTATACCTACCTTGTTTATGAGCTGCATATCATGTGTTATTCCCGCACTTGCTGAGTACATCATTGTGCTCAAACTTGCATTATTATTTCTTCATCAACAGCAAGAGAAGGCTACTATGAAGACCGAGTAGAGCATTATGGCGTGTGATCTGTTCTCAACCTTGCCTGTGGAGGGAATAGAGATGGAGTCACTTCTGCTTAGTTTTGCTTCCGCATTAGTTTTTGCTTCCGCATTTAAATAAGAATTCCGCTGCGTAGAAATAAGGACTTCCGCTGTAAGCATGAGTCCAAGACTCATGAGGTGATTGTAATAAACTCTGTTATTCGTGGTAATATATAATCTGAATTCAGTTTGTGGAACGTATGTGTATGTGTGATAAACATCCTGGGCACACATATGCATTAGTTCTCGGTTCCGTGGTTTTCCACAGAATTGAGGGTGTCACAATATCGGACCGTTTAAGATTTTGGACAAGCGAGGAGAGGTAGCCTATCAACTAGAGCTCCCAACGCACCTCTCCAACGTACATGACGTGTTTCATGTATCCCAACTCAAGAAGTGCTTGAGAGTGCCGGAAGAGCAAGTACCGATGGATGAACTTGAACTTCAAGAGGATCTGACCTATGCAGAGCACCCTGTCCAAATTTTGGACGTAAAGGAAATGGTCACGAGGAACAAAGTGATTCGTTGGTGCAAGGTACAATGGAGCTATCATACGGAAGCAGAAGCCACATGGGAACGTGAAGAAGACATCAAGATAGAGTTTCCTCATCTATTCTCTACTAATGAATCTCGAGGGCGAGATTCAATTTAAGGGGGGTAGATTTGTGACACCCTCATTTTTGGGTTCTGCACGTATTCATGTTTCAAGTAGAAAAACACTTTTAAAATAAGTTGAAACCGAGAAAGAATCAAAAAGTTAGCCAAAAAGAGCAAATTCCAGTTTACAGAGAGCGCCAAAGACAACTCCCGCGGCTCGCTGGCCACGTGGTGTGTTCAGAGCTCATCTCCGCAAAGGGAGAGAGGTCCGCCGCTAAACTGGCTAGGTGGCAGGCTCGGGGCTCATCCCCGCAAAGGGGGGGAGGCCAGTCCCGTAGGACACGTGTCGACTGCGGAGCTATTCACTGCAGAAAAGAGAGGACCAGCCGCGCGGGACACGTGTTGCTCTCGGAGCTCACCTCCGAGAGGTCCGGCCCCGCTAGACACATGTCGCTCTCGGAGGTCACCTCCGAGAGGTCCAGTCCTATTGGACACGTTTCACCTCCGGAGCTCGCCTCCGGGAGGTCCAACGCTGATGGACATGTGTCGACCTCGGAGCTCGTCTCTTAGGAGAAAGGAAGTCTGACGCTGTTAGGACACGTGGCACATTCGGAGCTACCTCCGAAGAGAGGGGAGGTCCGGCACTGACACGTGGCACCCTTGGATCCACCTCTGAAGAGAGGGGAGGTCTGGAACTGACACGTGGCGTTCGTGGAGCTCGCCCTCTGTTGAGAGGGGAGGTCCCGACCCACCAGACACGTGGCACACGCGGAGCTCACCTCTGGAGAGAGGGAGGTCTCGCCCGCCAAGACACGTGGCGCACGCGGAGCTCGCCTCTGAGAAAGGGGGAGGTCTCGCCCGCCTGACACACGGCTCAACCAGAGCTCGCCTCTACGGAAAAGGGAAGCCCAGGTCCCGTAGGACACGTGGAGCTTCCGGAGCTCACCGCTGTGAAGGTAACGCGATTTCGAAGTGGTTTTCTTCTGTACGTGTGGGAATTCTCGGTACTAAGGAAACCGACCCGAATTCCACATTGCTACCGCACCAAATCAACTAAAGATAAGTTGTTAAGATCTGAAATTTTTTTTAAAAGGACTCTTATTTGAAATCTAAACAGATTAGGACTCTTCTCTTCCCGATTATAAATAGAACCGAAAACCTTTGGACGCAACCACGTACTTTTTTCCACCTCCTGAGCCGACAACTTAGAAGCCCTAGCCTCAAACTCGCCGAGTAAACCTCTTTGCCGGAGTTCAGTCGCCAGAGATTGCCGGAGATCGCCGGACGAGAGCTCCGATGATCTGTCTTGATAGGAGAAGGACCCCGAGACCAAGAAGAACATAAGGTAGGTCCCCAATACCACCTTACGATATCATCGTGTTTTCTTTGCATCTTATCTTCGATTCCTTTTGAACAGAAGTTTTTTTCATGGACAGATCACATGTTGATAGGTTTGATCTAAAGTCAAGATCATCGCCACGTCCACAATTGATCCGAGCACCTCTGTTCATCATAAAAACCATACAAGCAATGCAAGAACACGTACAAACCGATCTAATAAAAACTGCATCATAGGAATTGCATGCATATGCATCATCGCATCTAGTTAAATTTTGTGCTTAGTATTGATTGTTATGAATCTTGTATGTGCGTGATCGTGTATAGAAGGACAAGCTCAGGGAGCTGTCTACGACGAGCTGCAACAACAAGGTTTCGAGATCCAAGAGCAACCGGAACCGTAAGAACAAGACAAGTGCCCCTTGACCATATCGATCCCATATTTCGGAGAACTGTTTTGTTTGCGAAAAGGTGTGAGTGCTTGAGTCAATATGATGGGAAACCCTTTTATAGGAAGTTTACTAGATTTGTCAAACCACCCTTGTCACCGGGAAAGTTATTGAGTCGGGTATGGTTTTTTGGCTTTTATGCTTCACTGAGTCCACGGGATTTTGGGAAGCGAGATAGATGTGTCTAGCTAACTGCACTCGTAAGAATGATGAGTAACTGATGATGTTAATGAACATGGATCGGAGGGAGATCTAGGCAAGCCTGGGTTTTTGAATGAGGTAGCATGAGATGGTGGTTACTTGCCGTAGATCTAAGGACCGGTTCATGCGAGCACATGCCAGGATAACAGTGCCACCACAAGGCCAAGTATGAATGCGGCTTAGCTGAGTAATTAGGTAAGTTACTAGATTGTTATCGACCGTGGAAGGCGCGGGGAATGGGAGTCGAGTGAGGACTGTCCTGGGAACTGCATGGCACAAGAGGGGGCCCGTGGGTGGGAGAATTGGAGATTCTAGCCTGCCGGTGAAACCTTAGTGAGTCCATACATCTAGTCACCCCTTTGTAAAGGCTATTTTGTGATCTCTTGACCATACACCGACGGTTGTGTACTGGTATAATGGAGGTTCTGCAGTCGCCGACGGGTGACAAAATCACAAACTTGTGGGTAAAGTTGTACAAACTCTGCAGAGTCTAAAACTATCATGATAGACAAGCTTACGGTCACGAGCGCCTGGAAAACTCACATGATTAGTTGGGATAGTTTTTGGTTATGGTTTTGGATGGTTTTGGTTATGGTTTGGTTTTCGGGACTGTTGAGTTCGGGTGATAAGATTTGGTTGCATCACTGTTGAGTCATGGCAACGAGATTGGTCTCGGTGTGAGACAAGATTGAATGGTAACGAATACGAGATGGTATTCGTGAGAGTGTAGCGAATACGAGATGGTATTCGTGAGATGGTAGCGAATACGAGAAGGTATTCGTGAGCAAAGATAAAGTTAATTAATGTCTGGTTGAGACATGGACAGTGATGAAACATAATGGAGGTATGTTAGTATTTTAATACATGTTGGGATTACATTCACTTAAAGTTAAGTTGCTGTTTTATTGTGGATTTTGAGAAATAACTTTGCTTTCTGCAATGAGCCTTTTTATACCTTCCTTGTTGTGAGCTACATATCATATTTCCCCGCACTTGCTGAGTACATCATTGTACTCAAACTTGCATTATTACTTCACCATCAGCAACAGGAGAAGAATACTATGAAGACCAAGTGGAGCATTAGGCATGTAATCTGTCCTCAACTTTGCCTGTGGGGATGGAGTAGAGATGGAGCTGCTGCTGCTGCTGCTGCTGCTGCTTAGATTGCTTCCGCATTAGTTAGAAGACTTCCGCTGCTAGATTTAAACATCCGCTGCTTAGATAAGACTTCTGCTGTTAGCATGAGTCCAAGACTCATGAGACTTTGTAATAAACCCTGTTATTCGTGGTAATATATATTCTGAATTCAGTTTGTGGATGATATGTATATGTGTGATGAACATCCTGGGCACACATATGCATCAGTTCTCGGTTCCGTGATTTTCCACAGAATTGAGGGTGTCACACAACGTGAAGCTCTACCACGTGTTAATGGATGGTGGGGTGGACATCAGCATCATCAGTCTTGCAGCTTTCAAGAAGCTGCAGATCCCTATGTCCCAGCTTGCCCCCTCGAGTCCATTCTCAGGGGTAGGTCGGGACCCCGTCTTCCAGTGCGGTAGTATCTCCCTCCCGGTGACATTTGGGACGCCTGAGAACTACCGAACGGAGATCGTTGTCTTCGACGTTGCGTAGGTCAGCCTCCCATTCAATGCCATGATCGGCATACCAGCTCTGTACCAATTCATGGCGGTAGCCCACAACGGCTATTTGGTCTTAAAGATGCCAACCGCGAGTGGCGTCCTTAAGATCCACGGTGACCGTACCGTGGCTGTCTCAGCGCTGGAAAAGCTCCAAGCACTGGCGGCAGCACAGAAGGCCGCCTCCAGTCACGCTGAAGCTAGCCCGCTGCCTTCAAACACGCGTCACCGAGGGACGACATCTGCACCCCGTGTGCAGCCCTCAGACGGCGAAGACGGTCAAGGTCGTCCAAGTCGATCCTGATGTCGCCCAGACCACTCGGATTGCCGGGGGCCTGGGGGACAAATAGGAAGACGCGCTCGTCACCTTCCTCCGAGCCAATGTTGACATGTTTGCCTAGCAACCGTCGGAAATGCCCGGGATCCTCAGGGAGGTGAGTGAGCATCAATTGAAGATCCACCCCGACGCCAGGCCAGTCCAACAGAAGCCTCGGAAGCAATCCATCGAGCGGCAAGACTTCATCCGTGAAGAAATCAAGAAGCTGCTCGATGCGAGCTTCATCCGAGAGGTCCACCATCCACAATGGTTGGCCAACCCTTTTATCGTCCCGAAGGCAGGCGGAAAGCTACGAATGTGCATCGACTACACCACCCTCAATAAGGCATGTCCAAAGGACCCGTTCCCACTCCCCCGTATAGACCAATTTGTCGACTCTACGTCTGGCTATGATCTACTATGTTTCCTATACGCATATTCAGGTTTCCACCAAATACCTATGTCTAGGGAAGATGAAGAGCACACTGCGTTCATCATAGTAGATGGTCTATACTGCTATGTGTCCATGCCATATGGTCTTAAGAATGTGTTCCCACTTTTCTTACGCGTGATGCACAAGACGTTTGGGAATCTCATTCGGGACCTGGTCGAGGTTTATGTCGATGACATCATAGTTAAGGTTAAGATGCGAGCATCTCTACTCGGCAACCTGGCCCTAGTCTTTGATAGACTGCGTTCCAAACGCACAAAGTTCAATCTGGACAAATGTGTCTTCGGGGTCTCTTCTGGGAAGCTGCTCGGTTTCTTGGTCTTACACCGAGGGATCGAAACTAACCTAGAGAATATTAAGGCAATAGAACTGATGCGACCTCCTGCCGGCATCAAGGACGTGCAGAAGCTTACCGGATGTTTGGCTGCTCTCAGTCGGTCTATCTTAGACTGGCTGAGCGGGCAATTTCGTTCTTCAAGCTTTTGCGCAAAACTGGCCCATTCGTATGGACCAAGAAGGCGGATGAGGCGTTTCAGGAGCTGAAGAAGTTCCTCACAACGCTGCCAGTCATGGTGGCCCCTGAACAAGGTGAGCCATTACTCCTCTATGTTGCTGCCACAACTGAGGTCATGAGCATGGTCTTAAACGCAGAGCAACCGGAGCTCCATCAATCTCATGTCCCAGGAAAGGTTCCTGACGTCGTCGGTCTTAAGCCCCCGAGCACAGACTTCATAGGAAGTCCTTGTGAAGGGGAAGTAATCAGGCCCCAAACAGGCGGACCTGATGATCAATGCATATCCGGGTCCAAGCTACCGGAATGCGGTCCCGGACCTGAGGGCCTAGGGGCCTTGGGTCCCAGATCTCCCCAAGGAGAACTAGCCTGGTCTCAGCCATCTAGACCCGACAACCGGCGTGCATCTAGGTCCGAGCTCCCGGAATGCAGTCTCAGACCAGGGGGCCAGGGGTTCTCGATTCCCGGACCACTACCAGCTACCTGGACCCAGCAACAGGCGTGCACCTGGGTCCGAGCTCCCAGAGTGCAGTCCCGGGCCTGGGGGCCGGAGGCCTCCGAGTCTTAGACCTTTATTAGATGATGCTTCTGACCCCTCCGGGAGGGTCTGCACCATCCAGCGTCCGGTCTACTTCATCAGCGAGGTCCTCCATGATGCCAAGACAAGATATCTGGAGGTGTTCAAACAGCTCTATGCAGTCCTCGTTGCGTCAAGGAAGCTGCGCCATTATTTTCAGGCTCACAAGGTTTCGGTGGTTACCTCGTACCCACTGAGAAACGTCCTCCACAACCCCAACGCCACTGGAAACATAGCTAAATGGGCTGCGGAGTTGGCGGAATTTGATTTGGACTTCTTACCGTGCCATGCGGTGAAAATCCAGGTGTTAGCTGACTTTGTGGCAGAGTGGACTCCACCACCATGCCAGCAAGGGGACCAAGACATCGGTGAACCAGAGCCCAGAGTGTGACACCCGGTTCCGAAAATATAACCAAGTGAATGCATATGTGTGCCTAGGATGTTCATCACACATACACATGTAATCCACAAACTGAATTCAGAATATAACCACGAGTAAATAGTGTTTAAGTACTTTATTACAATAACTCAATGTCGCACTCATGAATCTCTAACTTATTCTTGCAGCGGAAGTCTCTAAACGACAGCGGAAATTGACTAAACAGCAGGCTCCAATCTTCAACTCCACAGGCATGTTGATGGTAGTTCGCACGCCTAGTACTCCAAATGTTCCTCAAAATATTCTTCTGTAGCTGATGTATATGTGGGAATGCAAGGGTGAGTACATGTCGTACTCAGCAAGTGCGGGAAAAGTATGACATGTAGCTTACAACAAGGTAGGGAATAAATAGGCTCATTGCAGCAAGCAAATTTTATTTCACAAACATGGTAAAACATCAACTAAGTCTCGATGAATTAATTCCCAATATAACCAAGTAAATCAGCAACATTCTTTCATCATAATTCACCATTTATCAAGTCTCAACCGGCCATTAATCTTTCTCAAGTTCATATCATACTCATAAATATTCATAACCCTCTCATATTCATATAACTGAAGCCAAACTCATTTTCATGACTCAAAAAAGTTCCAAAACCAATCCCAATGACCATACCATAACCATACTGAATATCCATCCCAAGTTTTCCCTCTAATCATGTGAGTTGGCCTGGTGCTTGTGACCGGAAGCATGACTATCATGATAGTTTTACACTCTGCAGAGGTGGCACCAATTTACCCACAAGTTCGAGATTTCATCACCTGTCGGGCAACTGCAGAACTTCCATTATACCAGTACACAACTGTCGGTATATGGCCAAGAGATCACAAAATAGCCTTTACAAAGGGGCTACTAGATGTATGGACTCACTGAGGTTTCACCGACAGGCTCAAATCATCATTCTCCCACCCACGGGCCCTCTCTTGTTCCATGCAGTTCCCACAGCAGTCCCTCTCGACTCCCATTCCCCGCGCAATCCACGGTCCATAACAAGCTAGCAACACACCTAATTAATCAGCTAAGCCGCACCCATATTTGGCCTTGTGGTGGCACTGTTTTCCTGACATGTGCTGGCATGAACCGGTCTTTAGATCTACGGCAAGTAAACCACCATCTCATTCAGTAAAATCCATGAACCAAGCTTGCCTAGATCTCCCCGATTCCATGCTCATTAACATCATCAAGTTCTCATCATCATTATTCATATGAGTGCAGTAGCTAAACATATTCTAATTCAGCTTCCCGTATCCCGTAGATTAAGCGAAGCAAAAAGGAAAAACGACCATACCCAACTCATCAACTTTCGTGGCGACAAGGATGGTTAACAAAACTAGTAAACTCCTATAAAAGGGTGTCTCATCAAGTTGACTCAAGCGTACGAGTTTTCGCAAACAAAACAGTTTCAAAACATGGATCAATATGGTCAAGGGGCACTTGCCTTGCTCCCGTGGCTCTTGTTGCTCAAGTGTATCGAAGTCTTGGTGCTGTAGGTCCTTGTAGATGGCCTCTTGAGCTTGTCGTTCTACTCACGACCACGCAAATACAAAATTTACAGCAATCAATCATCATGCACAAACTTTACTCAAGATGCAATAGGGTAGATGAATGCAAATCCTATGGTGCTGTTTTATTAATCCAGTTTATATGTGTTCTTGCATGTTTTAATGGGCTTTCATGGGGTTTTATGATGAAAAAGGGTGTTGGGATTAAGTGTGGACGTGGTGATGATCTTGACTCAATACCTAGATCAATTCCACCGTCAAAAATCGATAAAAATGCGATCTGTCCACACATAAAAGTTTCTGCTCGAAGGGGCGAAGAAAACGGATGCGTAGAAACAGCGGTGAAGTCGTAAGATGGGTAATGAATACCTACCTCACTTCCTTTTGGTGGCAGGGCCTTCCTTCTAGCAATGGCAACAGTGGGGAGTTTTTCTATGGAAGATTAGGGCAGGACAGATCGTTGGGCTTCTTCTCCGGCGACGGCGGGGCTCGACGGAGCTCGACAACGGCCAAATTCCGGCAAGGGGGGAAACTTGGCGACTTGGAAGCAAGGAAGGGGGCTTGGCAGCAGGGGGGACGACCAAAAAGAGAGGATTTCAGCCAGGAGTGGGGGTTATATTTATAAGGGGGGAAAAAGTGGAGTCCTACTCCCATTAGAGCTCAAATAAGAGTCCTATTCAATTTTTTTGGGTCTTAACAAACTTATATCTTGTGGTGCGGTAGCCTTGGGGATTTTATCCCCAAAATGTGGGGAAAATTCCCCTTTTTGGGAATTGGGGAATTTATAAATTTTGGGGAAAATTTGGGGAAATTTGGGAATGGCTCATTTCAGCTATCTTTTTCCCATTCCTCAATATTTCTATGTCACTTGCTCCATTTCTACATTCTCCTCTCCATTTCTATGTCTCATTCTCTATTTCTACATTCCCCTCAATATTTCTATGTCCCATTCTCCATTTCTACATTTTCCTTCTCCATTTCTATGCCCCATTCTCCATTTCTATATTCTTTTCTCCATTTCTATGGTTCCTTCCTCCATTTCTATGGTTCTTTCTCCATTTATATGGTTCTTTTCTCCATTTCTATGGTTCTTTCTCTATTTCTACTTCTTTTATAATGTTTCTCTAATGTATGCAATGCATGGTAGTGAATTTGAGGGTGTTACATAGAGCTCCGGTCTTCACTGGGCCCTACTGGACTCTTTACTTTGACGGCTCCTCGCGAAAGTAGGGAGCCAGAACGGGGGTTCTGTTCATTACACCAACCGGAGAGTAGTTCAAGTACATGGTGCGACTTGACTTCAAGGCGACCAACAACATGGCAGAGTATGAGGCTCTCATCTCGCGTTGAAAACCATGCTATCCCTCTGCATCCAGCAGTTTTTGGTCAAGGGTGATTCTCAGCTGATCATCAAGCAAGTCAAGGGAGAGTGTAGTTGCAACGACCCACAGTTTGCAGCTTTTCTCCTCCAAGTACAGAAGTTGGAGAATGACTTCTTATCCTTGGACTTGTGCCATGTTCCCCGTGCCAATAACACAATAGCCGACAACGTGTCATTGAAGTCTTCCACTTGGGCTCCGGTGCCTGAGGGGGTCTTTGAAAGGAAGTTGTTGCAACCTACCGCCTGGTCGGCCGAACCAGGTGAAGGTGGCAGGACCAGCACCTCGAAGCTGGCGGTCCCAGCGGTCATGTTACCATGGCGCCCTCCAAGGATTGTAAGCGTCACCAGGGGCTCCGTGCGATCCGACGCTCCAGATCCAAGCGCTCAAGTAGGTCCCGATGCATGGATCACGGAGATCCGGGACTATTGAAAGACAATTTCCTTCCCGATGAACGTGTATCCGCGGAAGGATCGCTCGGTTGGCTAAGAGATATCCGCTAGTAGAAGGAGATCTCCACCGGCGTGGTGCTAATGGCATCCTATTGCGGTGCATAACCCGGGAGGAGGGCTGCGACCTGCTCACAGAGATCCATGGAGGCGAGTGTGGGAACCATGCAAGTTCCCGCACGCTGGTCAGTAAAGCCTTCCGGCATGGCTTTTACTGGCCGACAGCTCTCCAGGATGTCGTCGACCTGGTCAGGAGATGCAAAGCTTGTCAGTTCCATGCTAAGAAGATCCACACACCAGCACGGATGATGCAGATGATCCCGCCCTCATGGCCCTTCGCTGTGTGGGGGCTGGACATCCTAGGACCATTCCCTAGAACCGCCGGATGGTACCGGTACCTCTACGTCACCGTAGACAAGTTCACCAAGTGGCCGGAAGCTACCCCTGTAGTAACCATCAACAAGTAGGCAGCAGTCAAGTTCATTAAGTCAATTGTCTGCCGGGGTTCGGGGTCCCGCACAGAATCATCACCAACAACGGGACCCAGTTCACTAGTGCAGTGTTTCAACAGTGCTGTCATGACCTCGGCATCCAAGTTTGCTATACATCCATTTCTCAACCAGAGAGCAATGGTCAAGTCGAAAGGGCCAATGCCGAGATTCTCAGGGGACTCAAAACGCGCATCTACAACAACTTGAAAAAGTATGGTGCCAATTGGGTAGAAGAGCTTCCGTGCACACTATGGGCTAGCCGAACGTCCCTCAATCGCTCGACAGGGGAAACACCCTTCTTCTTGGTGTATGGGGTTGAGGCCATCCTCCCCCGGAAATCAGCATGGGCTCATCCCGTGTCCGAGCGTACGACGAGGCTACGCAGGACCAGCTCCAGCGTGAATATATCGACTTTGTCGATGAGCGAAGGTGGCAACCAGCTATTCGAAATGCCCGATACCATCAAGCGCTCCGGCGTTATCAGCAGCGGTTCGTGCAGAGTAGACAGCTCGAGGTGGGTGACCTGGTGCTACGGCAGATACTTAATCGAGAAGGGGGGAACAAACTCTCCCTCAGCTGGGAAGGCCCCTTCCGAGTAACACAAGTATACCGTCCCAGGTGTGTGCCTCTACCCAATCATTGGAACATAGAACACCTTCATAAGTTCTATGTTTAGCACAGTAGTAGGGTCCTGTTTTGTCCAAAAAGGGTGTCATAGTGTCCAGGGACAGCGCTTAGAACAGCTAAGTCCCAGAAGAGTCCTGTCACTCTCAACATATGGGGTGGGTCGCTGCCTTCTAAATACGGCCTGATTCCTCCTGTGAAGAAGAGCCTAAAGTGAGAAAATTTATCCTCACCCTGTGCATTCTCCCTTTAAAGTTTGTGCTTCCTCAAAACACAACAACTGTAAGCGGGCAAAGCCACGTACCCTTGGCCCTAAGGTCAGCCCTAGGGTTACCGCATGTACCCGAGCTTCAGAGCTGACACGTGTCCTAGGCTCCAACCTGAGCCTCTCCGCTGAGGAGATGTCCGGATCTGCCACGTGTTCCTTGGCTCCGAGCCACTCACCGAAAAGGATAACACTGGAGATGGAACGTGTCCCGTGCTCCGGCCTAAGCCTTTCCGCTGAGATGAGATCCGGGGATGACACGTGCCCTCCAGATCCGAGCTGCCTCCCCGCTGCGGACAGCTCCGGTGCCGACACGTGCCTTGGGTTCCGGTCAGAACCACCTCCCCGCACTAGAGCTCCGGAACCGACGCATACCCTAAGGCTCCGGTCCTAAGCCTCCCAACTGGGCAGAGTCTGGAACTATCATGTGTCCTCAAACTCTGAGGTGCCTTCCAACTGAGAACGGCCCCAGAGGTGGCACAAGTCCTGGGCTCCAGGTGGAGCCTTCCCTCAAGGGAAGAAGACTAGAACTGCCATATGTTTCCCTGGGAAGAGCTGGGGACAAGGGCCGAACCTCCTACAAATCCTGTCACCGCCAAGGATATGGAAGGGGTGGTAGCTACACTGTCGGAGCACCCTGGGCCTTTACGCTGCTAATAACCCAGAAGAACAAGCTCGAGGTACTGGCGAAGGAGGTACCCATGTTGGCTAAGTCATCTCGGACCCTTGCGCTGCTAAGGCTCCTAAGTTTACGCCCACGACATAGAACAATGAAAGACTTGAAACAAAGATGCTTTCACTGATAACAGAGTTTTGGCATACAAAAGGGGATACCAGACAACTAAGGAACTCAACAGCTACAAGTCGAGATAATCTCCTACTCTGTGGCCTGCCTGGTTGTCCCCCGAGCCAATCTCTGCGCAGTGAGACGATCACCTTCTACAAGACCAAGGACGGCAGCAATGCATGCTGGACTGAGGCGACAAAACATCTAGTGTCATGTGGGACAAAACGCCATCTATGGCAGATTTTTTTGTCCACAACAATACCTGGAGGAAGGCCTGATCACTCTGAACTTAGCCTTCCTCCGGTACTGGCAGGAAGTCGTTCTTCGGTGAGGCGCCTAGAGGACATATCCCACACGACAATGGTGTAGGGGCTCACTACGAGTCAAGGACTCTGTCCCTGACGACGTCCCCTGCCATCGCCGCATCGTCAGGATGGCATGTTCTTCTATCTGAGGCCGTCAAGGGGAGGGGTGTACTAGAGAGCCTTATCGAAGGCCGCACACACACGAACATCTCGCAAAATTGGATGAAGATGGCAACCTGTGTGAGAGAACCTGGTGGGTGAGAGTGCCGAGAAGCAGGGACTTCTAGCACGCAAAAGGGGAGCAAAGGCCGCATGGTGAGGTAGGGTGCCATCCAGCATCGAAACGCCTCCTTTTATACTCATCCATGACCTCTGGCAGGGCAATAGGCGGTGGCGATTGGGATTCACCTCTGCGCGCCACGGGTTATTCGCCTCCCCCAACGATGGGTAGGACCTAGGTCCACCCGTCAGGCATTGGGGGATGGGGGGTAACCTTTCAGGAATGTCCGGCGGTTCCCGAGGAAAGCGGTGCGACCAATTCATCGGTTGCCGCAGTAAGTGACCCGAGGCAGCCCCTCGGGCACAACGCCTCAATACTCACCTCCCCCTTTGATGGGTAGGACCTAGGTCCACCCGTCAGACACAGGGGGCCAGGTGAGTAACATCTTGGGGATGTCCAACGGTCCCAAAGAAAAGAGGCGTGGTGGAGCTGTAGCGACCAAACAAGTTGGTTGCCGCAGTAAGTGCTTCGGGGAAACCCCTCGAGCACGTCGCCTTAGCATTTGCCCCCAATGACAGGTAGGACCCAGGTCCACTGGTCAGGCACTGACGAGGCAGGTGGGTAAAAGACTCGGGAACGCACGGTGGTTCCTGAGGGAAGCGGCGCGGTATTCCTATGACCCATGGGATGTTTTAGTAATTACCTCGAGGCAACCCCTCGAGTGCATCGTTGTGACTTGTCAAATCTGGTGTAAACGAGACAAGGAGCTGCTTTGACTGAATGCGCCCACTATGCCAAGGTCGTGCAGCCTTTTCATCTCCCAAGTATAACCCCTCGTCCACTACGAGAATCTTGCCACCGTTTTGGTTTCGAAAGTGCAGGTTCAAAACCACCATGCGGGAGAGATGGGGGGCCCACCTGCGGGCTCAGTGCCTCCCCCGAGATGGGCCAGGGGGCCACTGTCGGTACTCTGCAGACCGGATACTCCCATGTAGTGGGTAAAAGACAGCCTGGGGCCCTCTCCCTACTGAGGCAGGCCCCGACAAAGGCCACGTGCCCTGGGCCCATGGTCAACCCTAGGGCTATCGCGTGCGCTTGAGCTCCAGAGCTGACACGTTCCCTGGGCTCCGACCTAAGCCTTCCCTCTGAGGTGAGGTCTGGAGATGACTCGTGTCCCCAGCTCTGAGCCACCTCCCCACTGAGGATAGCTTCAGTGCTGACACGTGCCCCAGGCTCTGGTCCGAGCCTCATCACTGAGGACAGCTCCGGGGCTGACACGTGCCCCAGGCTCTGGTCCGGGTCTTCCTGCATAGGTGAGGTCCGGAGCCGCCACGTGTCCGCCGACACCAAGCCCGTCGAAAGGGCTCCAGAGTCACCACGTACCCGACGAGCAGGTCTTGGACTGTGGGATGACAAAGTCAAGAAAGAAGTGCACTGTCAGGTTGCGCATTCAATGCTCGCGCCTTCCCCAGAAGCATGGCGTGCAGCACACGCCTCCGTCCCTTGCCCGTTTGCCATAACGGTTACAAGACAGGACGGCGAGGCGTGACAGTGGAACTCCGCCCAACGGCACGCAGCCGCCCAAGCAGCGCGAGGAGACGCGGCGACAAGATGACATCTTCATCATCACCTGACACACGGTCAGGGGCGCTCAGCGCACCGGATGGGGGGGACTTAACTCCTCCGCCGACGACTCTACTCATAGGAGGAAGCCCTAGATCGTGTATAGGACACTCAAAGCTTTGGGGCCACCTGTCGGGCCCCAAGCCTCATTGTAACCACCCCGGTCTTGAACTATAAAGGGACCGGAGTGACCACCCTGCAAAGGGTTCTGACTTCCCACACTCAAGATCACACAACGCACAAGCGCTCGCGCTCAAGCAATAGAACAAGCACACCTATGGACGTAGGGTATTACGTTGCGGCGGCCCGAACAACGTAAATCCTCGTGTTCATCCGCTCCCTCGAGCCTAGGTCACGATGGGAGCCAAGCCCCCTCCAGAAAAAAAGAACCTCGTGAGCTGCTTCTGAGCAGGCCGGGAGGAGTGTCGCAGCTCACACTCCGACAGTGCCCACGGTTGCTGCTATGAGTGTTTGTAGGTGAGGAGTACCCCACTGAGATGGAGTACGGGTTCACCGGGGAGTTTTACTCTCCTTCGGGAATGACGGCTGAGTGGGAGCCGTGCATGCTACCCTGAAGCTAGAGTGTGGCTAGTGTGGGTTGTCTGTAGGGCTAGACAACCGACTTTTGCTAGTTAGGTTTAGGCGTGAGTTGTATAGTTCATTTCCGCTGCTGTTAAACTCTGTAAATTAGATGTAAACTGAAGATTTATAGTACTTTTCTACAAATTCAGTAAGTGGGAATGTAGTACTATGTTTTCCTTATTGTGTGTGTTGTCGGGTGTCGCATCACGCGACACCACCCTCTGTGATTCTGGATGGTACAGATTTCAGTCCATCACAATAAGCCTGAGAATGGGTCCATGAGTCCATGTGATGCCACATGGCGGCTTCTGATTGGTTGAAAATTTGTTTTCAGGATTGGTCCAATTGTTAGTATTTTTTGGTATAATTAACCTGCATACAAATAGTCACTAACACTTGTGGAAATTGTTAGTATTTAAACCCTAACACTATGTTGTGTTCTCATTTTATCCATTTTGCGAGGTGAATTGACGGTCAAATATGACACTTAAGGACCGTCGACAACTACCGAGAATGATGTTTGGATATCATAAAAATTTTAGATCCTTTCTGCATCAAGCACATCTTTAGAGAAGCAATCTGGAGAGCAAACATCTTGGCACAACAAGCATCGGGCTATGAGATAAAGAGAGGGAAGTTTGCCAAAAAAGCAAGGCCGACATAGTCCAAGGACCTTCAAGCTAAGGTAAGGCAGAACAACTCGGCCAAATTTGACACATTGGCGATAGATGACTAGAGGCTAGTGTTGATAAAATGCATCAATAAACCTAGTGAGTGCAAGGACAGGAAGGTTCAGAGTTAAGCTTTGAAATAAACCTTGATCAATGATGAGTTATATCGTCGAACTATAGATGGTCTTCTGTTGAAGTGCTTAGATCAATAACAAGCTAAAGAAGCCATGGGTGAGGTGCATGAAGGACTCTGTGGTACACACCAGTCAGCTCACAAGATGAAGTGAATGATGAAGAGGGCAGGATTCTATTGGCCAACTATGCAAAGTGATTGCTTCAAGTATTGCAAGAGGTGTGAAGCTTGCCAAAGATTTGGTGACATCTAGTTGGCTCCGAATAGCATGTTGCATCCAATTGTAAAGTCGTGGCCATTCAGAGAATGGGGTTTGGATTTCATTGGTGAGATACATCCTTCATCATCCAAGAAGCATCGTTTGTGTTGGTTGCAACAGATTACTTCACCAAGTGGACAAAGGCTATCCCATTGAAGAACAATACCTACAAGGAGGTAATAGGCTTTGTCTTAAAACATATCATACATAGATTCGGTGTTCAACAAACCTTGACTACAGATCAAGGAGGATCTTTCTTGTCATATCAGTCTAGAGAATTTGTCGAGTCTTTTGGGATCAAGTTGTTGAATTCTTCACCATATTATGCTCAAAAAAATGGACAAGCTGAAGCTAGCAATAAGATCTTGATAAAATTGACTAAGAAGAAGATAAAGGAGAATCCAAGGAGGTAGCATGAGACTTTGAGTGAGGCACTGTGGGCACACAGGATTTCTAAGCATGGTGCTACTAAAGTAACTCCTTTTGAACTTGTATATGGGCAAGAAGTTGTGCTTCCTGTTGAGATGAAGTTGCAAGATGTAGAGTGGCTCAACAAAACAATCTATCAGCTATGGAGTACCAAGAACTTGTGATGGACATGATAGATTGAGTATCTGAGAGCCGATTTGAAGCTTTGAGAGATATAGAGAAAGAAAAGCTAAAACAAGGTGGCCAATATGTACAATAGAAAAGTTAGGGAGAAATTGTTTCAACTGGGAGACTTGGTGTGGAAAAAGATTTTACCCGTAGGAACAAGAGACGAGAAGTTTGGGAAGTGGTCACCGAGCTGGGAAGGGCCATTCAAGATTGTTGGTATTGTTCCAGGGAATGCGTACTTCATAGAAACCTTACAAGGAGAAAATTCAGGCAAAGCCATCAACTGGAGGTACTTGAAGAAGTATTATCCTAGCATATGGCAGGAAATATGATTTTATCTCCAAGACTGTGAGTTATCTAGAAGTTAGCAAGGTTAACAACCGATTCGTTTGATAAATCGTTACTAGAAAGATGTTTTTCGGCACACCTTGTTTGCCTAAAAACAGGGGGCGTGTGTTGGGTGCTCAATTTGGCAGTATGTTTTGCAGGTGAAAAATGCCGAGAAACTTGGTGCAGTAGGAGGTTTTATCATGGATATCCAAGGTGCAAGTGTGTGGGTGGAGGAGTCAGCCAAGAACCGAAGTTTACCTTGCGCGTGATAAAAGCCCCAAAACTACAAGATACCAAGGCTGAAGGAAGACTTAGGAAATTTTGGATTAAACTTGGCAATGTACCACTCGACATTTGTACGTGCCATTGTAAAATAGGTTCTAGAAGGTGTAGGCACGACATACTCGTGTGTATGTGTCTTAGAGATAAGTTAGCGATAAATTATCTTAGAATTTAAGTTAGAGATAAAGAATAGTCATAGTTAACTAGGATTTCCAAGATGTATCGGGTCTATTTAAAGGCAACATGCTGTCGAGATGAAACAACAAGCTCAATTTCAATCAAACCTTTCGTATCTTTTACTTTTCATAGTTCTTTCTTAGTTTTCTTAGCTAGTTCGTAATTCTTTGTTACTTTGCCGAGAATAGCATTCGGTCTTCTCCCTGAAAGTGAGGAGATTATCTTGTTCATCGATGAAACCACGAGTTACATCTAAGTTTCGGAGGCTACCATCGAGTTACACCAACAGAGGCGACCCCGACAAAATCCGAGAAACTTGACCCGTCCTAGGCGACGGCCCTACGACCAGACACCACGACTCTGCGCTAGTGGAGAGGAAGAAAGGGATTTTGACGGGAAAGGAACAAGTTGCATGCCTGTGGTCGTCGATGTTGGTCCCCGTCGCTCCGGTCGCCACCATTCCACCCGTGTCGCCGCTGCTTTGCTCCTGTCGCCCCGTCGTGTAGGATGCGTCCGAGAACAATGGAGTTGACCTCCTATTCGAGTTCAGACCGTTGGAATGGGTCTCCTGTCCCTCATCTCTATTTTTGGGGCACAACTCAACAAACCCTAAAATGGGTATCATCAATGGGTTTGGGCTGCTTCTCACAACCCAAATTGGGTTTGGGCTGCCATTTAGACTACCTGTTATCTCTAACAAGTAGACCTAAAAATAAAGCTCTATTTGTCTATTAGGGTCTTCATGTGATGTCTTTAATGTGACTCATATAAAATCTTTTTCAACAGCTAATCTATTTGGGTCTTTGTGTGGAGAGTCCCCATTTTTAGGGCACTAGGGAAATGCAAACTAAATAGGTTTCAGAAAGGGTCACCTATTGAAGAAGTTTGAGTTACTACTCAAATTTTAAATAAGTTTAGACTGCTATATTATGCTCTCTGGAGATAGCCTTATGTACCGACAATCCATTTGTCCCAAATGTGTCCATTTGGCTGAAGGGAACACGCCACGAATCCATCGGCCAAACGGCCACATAGCACCATCCAGCGCGGACCCAACGGATCAAGCCTGACCCGCTCCACGCGGCTTTGGTTTCCTTTGATCCTGACCCGCTCCGAGCGGCTGTCACTGTCCTTTCAAGACGACAATCCCATCAAGACAAACACGACGATGATACAGCCTGCCAGCTCTGCCAAACTGCCCCTTCCCTCGGCTTAATCGGTCCATATAACGCCCAGTCCGCCCTGCCCGCCGAGCCTGCCGCCGCAGCCGCGATGAGCTACTACGGTCAGCAGCAGCCGCCGGTCGGCGTGCCTCCCCCGCAAGGTCCAACTCTCTCCTCTTCTAGTTTCCTCTCTCTATTATTTTTTTTTGAAACGAAACCTCCTCTTCTCCTTTGTCCATGCGCGGTTGATTGGCCTCGTCTAACCCGCGCTTTAATTTGTTCTTGGATCCGTCATCCGCATGTTCACTACGGCAGGGTACCCCGGGAAGGACGCGTACCCGCCGCCGGGCTACCCGCCGGCGCAGCCAGCATACCCACCGCAGGGCTACCCTCCGGCGCAGGACTCATACCCACCGCCGGGTTACTCGCTGGCGCAGGAAACCTACCCGCCGCAGGGGTACCCTCCGCAGCAGGGCTACCCACCGCCGTACGCGCAGCCGCCGCGGCCACCACGGCCGCAGCAGAGCAGTGGGCCGTCATTCATGGAGGGATGGTACGTGCTCTGGCCTCACTCCTTGCCAGTTTCTCTGCCTCCATTCATCGGCGTCTCCGGTACTTGCATAGACACATCGCGGTAAGATCGTCCCAAGACGCTGCTCGGCGTAGTTGTAAAGTTGGCCGGCGATGCCTCCGCCAGCGGCGGCGTGTTGGACCTTAGTGGGTGACGTTTGTTTGGTTGTTATCGATTGTCAGCCAACTGGTGGGGGCGGCCTTCGCACCCGTGAGCTGGCCGTGACCTGGTCCTCGAAGGACTCGACTTCCACTCTCGGCGTTCTACATTGTTTTTTTTGTTTGTTCTGTGTTTGCCAGGGTGGCCTCATCTGAACGTTTCGTTGGATGAGATCGACTTAGTATCTGGCGCATCGTTTAGTTTCGGTGAAAAAGTATGGTTTCAGCTTGTTTGATCATTTTGTGCATATTAGGTGCACAAAGGAACCGTATACAATTCATAAATCATTTTTTTGCCAAATACTTCTACGTTTATGTGTAAGTTGTCAGTATAAAATTATATAACAGAAGCTATATGGAGGAACACAGTCCGTGCGACGGTTACATGCTGTTGATCTTTGTTATAATCAAGACGAGATTGTAGAAATAAATATATAAATGAGATCTCATACACTCACCTTAATACATAAAAAACAAATCTTATCATTTTATCTATAGGCAGATGCAACTGATCTATTTCTATTTGTTACACGATATATTTAGAATATCTAACACCCCCTCAATCTGATCTTACAAAATTTAGATCGTTTTTAAACATCTCGAATGGTCATACTACAAAAGCCTTGTTAAAGCCGTCAACCACTTGATACATGGTTGTCATATTCGATCTCAAAAAGTTTCTTTGCCACTCTTTCTGTTAAAACTGATAATCAACTTTAATGTGTTTGGTATGTGCATGAAATATTGGGTTAACAGACATATACTTAGCTTCAATATTATCACACCATATCTTTACAGATGGGGGTGATTGTAGTCTAAGTTCTATTAGTAGAGTCTGAATCCACATGATCTTAGCTGTTGTGTTTGTCAAGGTTTTGAATTCAGTTTGTATACTATAACGTGATACTATTGCTTGCTTGCTTACACTCCATAATACAAGATAGGAGCGAACACAACAAAGTCTCCTTTATATTGAGAGTCATGAAGGTCTCACAGATTCTTCAAAGCAAACTCCTTTCCAAGATCTTATAACAACGTTGCAGTTGCACTAGACATAGAACTAGCTACAATAATGTTGTCGGAGTGTGAGTTGCGACACTCCTCCCGGTCTGCTCAGAAGCAGCCCGCGAGGTTTTTTTTCGAAGGGAGCTTGGTGCCCTACGCGACCTGGGCTCGAGAGAGCGGATGAACACTGAGATTTACGTGTTTCGGGTTGTCGGAGCGTAGTACCCTATGTCCACGAGAGTGCTTGTTCTATTGCTTGAGCATGAGTGCTTGTGCGTTGCGAGATCTGGGATGCGAAATCGGGAACCCTCTGCAGGGTGGTCATCCCGGTCCTTTTATAGTTCAAGGCCGGGGTGGTTACAATGAGACCTGGGGCCCTACAGGTGGCCCTAGAGCTAAGTGAACCCTATACATGATCTAGGGTTTCGTCCTCGGAGTAGGGTGGCCGACGGGAGAGTTAAGTCCCACCGTCTAGCGCGCTGAGCGCTCCTAACCGCGTGTCAGGTGATGATGAAGACGTCGTCTTGTCGTCATGTCTTCTCGTCCTGCTTGGGCGGCTTCGTGCCGTTTGTGATGAACCAAAATCCGTACGCCCATGATCTCAGAGGGTGGTGCCGCACGTTACGACACTCGACAGCACACACCATAAGAAAATATTTGTATTACATAGAAAACAAACTGAATATGTATAAAAGTAGTACAAACCTTCAGTTTACATTTATCTACAGAGTCTACAACAGCGGAAGCTAAATTTATACAACTCAAGCCAACCTAACTAGCAAAAGTCGGTTGTCCAGCCCTATAGACAACCCACACTAGCTCCACTCCTCAGCGTGGCGTGTACAACTTCCACTCAGCCGTGGTCCCCGACGGAGGGTAACCCTCACCGGTGGACTCGTAACCCAAGTCCGTGGGGGTAGTCCTCACCTGCAAACACTCAATAGCAGCAACCGTGAGCACAATGGCTCAACAAGTCTTAACCGACGCTCCTACACATGAAACTCTACATGCAGGACATAACAAAATTAGGATGGCACATTGCAGCAAAGGACACGCCTACAAATTTATCCTTAATTCATATTTTAGCCACAAGTTAACAGTTCAAGAAACTGAAATTTAGTGAACAATATTTGGTGGCACACATGTAGGAATATAATTTATACATATCAGCAGAATTGGATCACAATATTCCATAATTTATCTACGTCACGACACAGTGAACAAGCGGTACTCATAACCGTGAGAGATGACGAGTCGACTCGATATACACCTGTAGGGATACCCGAAGAGCACGTCACGTACGCCCACCCGTGGAGCTACACAGCACGCTCACTCGATGTCGTACGGGACAACCTTTCACCAAACAGCCCAAACGTTGAATCGGTCGCACCCAAACAGATAGGAGGTTCCCTACACGGAGCATCTCTCTATGCCCGTTAGCGTATTTCCACCTTGCTGACTTGAACCTACACCTATAAATCGGTGCGTTATGCCTTGACGCACGAAGGTATAGTTTATATCAGTTTATCGGACCCCATATATCCGATATGCCTTCGGTACATTCAAACTTGCTCAGCGGGGCCACACATGGATCGGTCCTCAATCGACACAGACAGGGTTGCGCCCGCAAGACTTTCTCTTGTTGCGCCCTAGCCCCTTCCTAGTCTCATTTTCTTACTTAAATGATCTCACATCACTTGAACCCATCCCGTGTGTCCGAAAGCCTATACTCGCGAGTAGATTCTAACTACTCGACTTATACTGAAGTCTATACACATTAAGCAGAGCATAAACTACTTGAGGACTTAGACACCACCCTCACTCTTGTTGGAATGATCTGGTTATGCATTTGGGGTTTCATCCATCCTACACCTAATGCACATACATAACTCAAGCTAAATTTGTATATAAAGCAAAACTTTAAAATTTGTCCAATACAAACCAGGGTTTGCCTTGTTGCTACTGGTCAGGAGTTAGTGTCTCGTCCGGAAGTAGAAAGTCTAGCACTTTCGGGGTTTTCTCGCCTTCAGCGACTATACGTAATCACATTAACGATATGTCAAACTAAAATGCAATGTGTGAAACTTAGTATGTAAAGACCGTAACTCTAGCTAGCCCTCCCCTTTGGCTCTAAAATTTTTATGGTGGCTTGGTAGGATCCTAATCAGGGACTTGACCAAGTTTCATTTGAAACAAAGTTCATTTGAACTCTGTACAGATAAAAGTCTATTTGATAATTACTAGAGCTTTTAAGGATTTACAGGGATTTTCATGGCTCAAATCATTACTTTCTGGAAACTAGAGTTTGAGATGGTTCTAATGTAATTGGTTTCATATCATTTAAAGAATCCTAGAGGAAGTTATACCCTAATCAAGATTTAAGAAAATCTAAAAAATGTTTCTATACATTTTTCCATTTTCTCAGAGCAGTTCACTTAATCACACTATTAGAGGGACTAAATAAACTTTGATGGATCTGAAATTTTTCCTGTGACTGAAGGGTTTTCAAATGAACCTTCTGGCCAAATTTTAGAATTTTCCATAAAAGCAATCTCCAGATAAAATTCCCAATAATTTAAACTTTAGGATTTCATGAGCTGAAACTTGTTTCGTTGGAAAGTACTCTAAAAGCTGAATCCAACAAAATTTTGTTCACTTAATTTGGAGCTCCCTAGCAAAAGTTATGGCTAGTTGAATTTTGAACCAAATTCTGAAATTCAAAGAAATGTTTAAACCCTGCACGTGGGCCCCACCTGTGAAGGACCCCGACACCCGTGTCACAGGGTCGTGCCGCTCGCCCGGGAATCGTATTGGGTGGTGTCATGTTATGCGGCACCCAACAGCACAAATATAAGGAAACTGTATTACATAAATCAAAAGCGGAATCTTACAAATGTTCTTTGTAAATAATTTACATAAATTAGCTACAGCGGAAGAGTATAAACAGCTCAGGTCGAATAACTAATGAGCACTCGAGAAAAGGTCCAGCCCACGGACTCCTCTCGCTAGCAACATGAAGACATTGTAGCGGCTCGGTTCTCCATGTGTTATATGACTCGGAAGTCTCCGAGTCTCACCGGACAACCTTCTTCATAAGCGTCTATGTTAACTTGCAAAACCACTCATATAGCAAGAGTGAGCACAAAGACTCAACAAGACTTAACCGTATCTCCTAAAGCATGCAACTCTACATGAAGGTAACTTAAGACATAACCATATCAGTTGCATAAAGACTCGTCTACACGTTCATCCTTAACTTTCAGATTTTAGCCTTCATAGTCGGACTTTGCGCCGAGCAACATTAGAACTCCACAATCAAACAAGAAATGCTTCATTCCAATGTTACTTGTCCCAAGGTGGAAATTAAGTTTAATTTGCTCTATCACTACTTCATACAGGGTTTCATGCAATTCCAACTATCATAGCAGCACTTTAAACTTGCAAACTGTTCTCACACAACTTGATTATTACGTCACAAGGCAGTGAGCAAGCGGTACTCATAACTGCGAGGGACGGTGATTCGAATCAAACTCTGCCCAGATAGCTCGACACATACGCCCGTCTCTGAAGATCCAAATCTGGCGTCCTTCATTACGTCGTATGTGGCAACCTTTCGCAGGACACCTGACTGTAGAACCGATCGTGCTGTCTTGGGCTTTCTAATTAGACGATGTGGTATGCCTCTACAATCTAGTTAACCTGGTACATCGGTTTTCTGGGTCCCATATAGCAGTAAGCATCCGATACATAACTCAATACTTGCTCCCAGGACCGCACATGGCTTGGTCCTTAACCGACAAGACAGATCTACTCGACCAAGACCTCGTCTTGTTGCTGGCTAACCCTCCTGCCCGGTCTCATCTTTGGAAATATAAACATTAGTTTGCCTCTTTCCACTATACCGTGTGATCTTGTACTATAGCTCGTGAGTAGATTCCAACTACTCGACTTCTACCGGATGTCCTAATCTATTTAGCACGGTATTATTCTACAGCGGGTAAACTCTATTCTACCCTTAACTCCAGGGTCCATTTTGGTTATGCAAATGGAGTATAAAACATGTTTGACCTAATGCACATACAACTTTAACCCATAATTGTGAACAAAGTAAAAATTTTATAAAACAACTTAAATGCAAACCGGAGCTTGCCTTGGTTTTGCAGGTGACTAAGTATCGATTCAGTTAGTGAAGACCACTTGAGACTTGATCGCTTTACTCCCTCTTTGATCTCCACTTTGATTGCTTCACAATCTCCACATAGATGCTACACCTTATGAATATGTATATGTGTTTAATTATAGAGCTTTTGCTATCAAGTTCTAATGATAAGTTTAAAACTATAACTCTGTTTAAGAATTTAAAATGACACTGGTGCTAGTGGTTGGGTTTAGGTTAATCCACCTAATCAAGTGCTAAGTGTTCTTCCTAATTGTTGCATTTTCACCTAGGACTGTTGTAACAAAAAGTACGATCCAGAGCTCAAATGGAGCTGAAAGGTTTTCATGTGAGTTCCTTGTCACAAGAAGGACATCTAGACCAAAATTCAGAATTTTTCAATGAATAGATCACTCAGAATAATTCCCTAAGCATTTAGGCAAAATGGAATTAATTCTGAATAAATTTGCACTTACACGCAAATTCAAGTAAATCACAATTTCAAACATAGCTCAGGGAGCTTGCATAAATTTTCCTAGGATTTTTGGAGCTAAGAATTTCCCAGAACTGAATTTCCAAGTTTTGGAAATTCTCTGAAAATGTTTCTGTATTTATTTGAACACAGAAATTTGAAATCAGAATTATCCTAACTCAATCAACTCCAAATGAGCTGAAACTTTTACAGGAGTTCACTAACATCCTAAAGAATATTCTGGCAAAATTTTAAGATTTTTGGATGAACCAAACTCCCTCTAAAATTCTTTTTCTGAAAAGCTTTAAAGAATTTTCCAGAATTAAATACTAACTTTCATACAAATTGGGTGGCATACTTGGATAGAGTTTTTCAATCTGAATCCAGCCCAATTTGAATCACTAAATTTGGAGCTTCCTAACAAAAGTTATGAGGTTCTAAAGTTTGAAGTAAATTTGAGGAATTCAAATAAACCGGGAAATGTTTAGATCCTGGGTCCAGGGGACCACGTGTCACTCGCTGGAACAAGCCGCACGGGGCCACAGAACCACTCCCGTGCAGCCACAGCCCGATCCGAGGCCATAGAAAATCTTAGTTTTCAAATCCTTCTCACTAACGGTTGGGCCTGGGTACCCTTCTTCAACCTCCGACCTCCCGCGCTCGCGCGCCGCCGGGCTCGCCGGAGCTCGCCGGATTTCGGCCTTCCGGCCATCCCACGGCCTGATACTCGCCGCCCGGGGGTTTTCGGGGATGGGAAAGTCATCTATGGTGTCGGCACAACCTATCGAGTCTCGGAACTATGTCGGCGGCGGGTGGCGACTTCGGTGAAGCTTCGGCGCCGTGGTCCGATCACCCTAGCCCGCCAAAGGTTGAGAGAATTTGCCCTAAAGCATCATTAGACCTTGTAGAAGATTGACAATAAGAAAATTCCTTCGGAAAAGGCGGCTAGTAGGGTTTCATTGTGCACCCGAGCGTCCCCGCCATGGCCGTCGATCGGAAACCTCAAAATGGGGTGCCTCTACCCGGTTTTAAGCTAGGTCTGTGAAGGAAAAATGTTCCCTATCCACTCTAGCTTCTGTGTGCACAACATGAACAACTCTAACTGAGAATTGAGCGTCAATTTCCAAGAATTTTACCCGCGGTTAGGTTTTCCCCGTCTGAGAGGAAAACTCGAAATTCCCGAGCTACGCTGCACGGATTGAGCTGAAACTTGGGGAGGAGCAGCGTGGCGATCCGGCGCTCCTCTAGGTACCCTTGATTGAGCGTGAAAACTTTCGTGTGGGGGCTGTCCATGATAGACCGAACGGTGGTGAGGGTGGGTTGTCGCGAGAACGAGTTGTTCTCAGGTTGGGAAGGCCACCACGCGCTGGTTTTTGCACTAAGGAGGTATAAGACGACTTCGCGGTGCTGTTTTGCAGCTGGCTGAGGCTTCGCGCGCATGAACTCGCCGGCTCCCGAACCAACCGATGCTTGCGGGGTGCTCGGTTTCATTTCCGCGCGAGGAGACGACAAGTCACCGAGGCTTCGGGGTAGGAGGCAAGCTGATCACGCTGGGGGTGCAGAAGACCCACGAGTAGCTCTCTAGCGCTGCTCAAGCAGCTGGGAGGTGGCGGCAGTGACCTGCTCGGTGGCGCGAGCTGCGGTTCAGCGTCTTCGAGCGAAAAACGAGAACCGGTTTGCTTCAGTCGGTTGAGTGAGTTTGAACAGAGAAAACAGAGACTTTGGTTGCAAGTTTCCTCTTCTCAATGACAAATGGGTCCCACAATTCCCCCCCCCCCCCCAAATTATCCCCAATTTGGCACATTACCATTTCAGTCATGAAGAGCTCCAATTTGAAAGTCTTTTGGAAAATTTGACAAGGTGTACTTCAGTTTCAAATTTGAATTCAAATTTCAAAGAAATTCATAAGACTCTTTGATATTCCTATCAAAGTACCTCCAAATTTTCTCAAAATTTGTGTTCCTCATAATTTGGACCTGAAGAATTCAAATATGGATTCAAACTTTTAATTTGGTGGCTGCAAAGGGGAGGTTTACGACCACAGTTTGCATCCTTCATTTAAAAATGACCACCATTGCATTTAAATGATCATTTGAATTCAAAGTGGACTTGAATTGATGTGCTTGCTCATGACAACCTTCACATGTTTAGAAAAGTTTTTGCAAATCCCATTTCTTGAATTTAAACTCAACTTTATTCACCACTCAAGTTTCCATTTACAAGTTTTTGGGACTTTTACATTCCTCCCCCCTTAAAAAGAATCTCGTCCCCGAGATTCACAATTAAGAACAATGTGGGGAGGACAACTATCGGACATGCCTCCAATAACTCCGCTGATTGTTTTGTAAATACTCCTCGCTTTCCCATGTAGCTTCCTCGGACGTGTGATTTTCCCATAACACTTTCAAAAATCGAACGTTTGGTTTCTTGTTTCGCGAGTATTTTCATCGATCATCCGGGTTGGACGCTCAACATAAGTGAGGTCCGGTTTCAAATCTGCTATGTCTTCCGTGAGAATATCTGTTGGAACTTTCAAACACTTTCGCAACTGAGATATGTGGAAGACATTATAAACTCCGGCTAAGGCTGTTAGTAACTCCAAACGGTATGCCACGGTTCCACATCTTTCGGTGATGGCGAAGGGACCGATAAAACACGGAGCTAATTTTCCTTTCACTCCAAATCGGTGAATTCCCTTCATAGGAGATACGCGGAGATATACGTGGTCCCCAACATGGAAGTCAAGAGGACGACGTCTCCTATCTGCATAACTCTTTTGTCTGGACTGAGCGGCTTTAAGATTTGCTTGAATAAGCCTTACCCGCTCTTCAGCTTCATTTACGCGAGATCAATCACGTAAATCACTCTCTCGCCAAATTCACACCAGTTCAAGGGTGTGCGGCACTTCCGGCCGTAGAGAGCTTCATACGGTGCCATTTTGATGCTCGCTTGATATCCATTGTTATAAGAGAATTCCGCCAATAGTCAATGATTGTCCCATCCTTTACCGTGGTGAATGGCACATGCTCGAAGCATATCTTCGAGAACTTGGTTCACCCTCTCCGTTTGCCCATCGGTTTGAGGATGATATGCAGAGCTTCTAATCAATTTGGTCCCTAGTGAGGCATGTAGCTGCTCCCAAAAACGAGCAACAAACAACGCGCCTCGATCAGCGATGATCGCCCGGGGAACTCCATGTAGGCACAATATTATTGCAATATACAGCTCCGCATACTTCTTGGCATGGAATCCCGTATGTACTGGGATGAAATGCGCTGATTTGGTTAACCGATCAACGATTACCCAAACCGAGTCATGCTTATTAGCCGTGAGAGGTAGTCCAACAATGAAGTCCATACTAATATCCTCCCACTTCCATGCCGGAAAACTTAGCGGTTGCAAGGTTCCCGCTTTATTCATGTGGTCGGCTTTAACTCGCCGACACGTATCACATTCTGATACGTATTTAGCAATCTCTCGCTTCATCCGGGTCCACCAAAATTTAGTCTTCAATGCATGGTACATCTTGTTGCTGCCCAGATAAATAGAAAATTTCGATAAGTGAGCCTCATCCAAAATTTTCTTCCGCAACCTCATATCACGGGGTACGACAATCCGGTCATTGAACCATAGGGTACCTCCATCATCTAACCGGAAACATTTTACTTCCCCATTCTTCAACCTTCTCCTAATATGAGACATGCCCTTGTCTCGATCGCTTTTGAGCTTTCATAACCTCCTCTCTTAATGTGGGTATGAGAGCCAGATTATGTAGAGCTCCATATGGAACCAAGTAGAGACCCGGTTCTTCCTCTTCTGTCGGCGTAATGGTCAGATTATGAATATGAGACATCCGGCTGAGTGCATCAGCAACCACTTTGCCTTGCCCGGATGGTAATGAGTTTTAATCTCATAGTCTTTTATCAGCTCTAACCATCGCTGTTGTCGCATATTCAACTCTTTTTGAGTGAATATGTACTTCAAGCTTTTGTGATCGGTGTAGAGATGAACCAGATTTCCTAATAGGTAATGTCTCCACATCTTCAAAGCTAGCACCACTGCAGCAAGCTCGAGATCATGAGTTGGATAATGTTGTTCATGATTCCGTAATTGCCGTGATCCATATGCGACCACACGTCCTCCTTGCATGAGTACACAACCAAGTCCAATGCCGGACGCATCACAATAAACATCAAAGGGCTTGGTTGTATCCGGTTGAGCTAAAACCGGGGTTGTTGTGAGGTGTTTCACCAACGCTTGGAAAGCTTCCTCACATGGCTTGCTCCAATCATATTTGATGCCCTTTTTCAGTAGCTCCTTCATAGGTTTAGAGATTTTTGAGAAGCCCGGGATGAACCTCCGATAATATCCCGCCAAACCCAAGAAGTTACGAACTTCATGTACTGATGTTGGAGACTTACATTGCAGCACTTTTTCAATCTTGCTTGGATCAACAGTGATGCCTTCCGCTAAAATAATATGTCCAAGAAATGACACTTGGTTGATCCATAATTCACATTTACTAAACTTTGCATAGAGCTTGTGATCTCTCAGTTGTTGGAGGACAATATGCAAATGTTTAGCGTGTTCCTCCTCTGATTTGGAATAGACCAAGATATCGTTGATGAATACCACGACGAATTGATCCAACTCTGGCATGAACACCGAGTTCATAAGATACATAAAGTGAGCCGGAGCATCGGTCAATCCAAATGACATGACAAGATACTCATAAAGTCCATATCTTGTCGAGAATGTTGTTTTCGGGATATCCTCCGCTCGAATCTTGATTTGATGATATCCCGACCTTAATTCCATCTTGGAGAAGACTTTAGCACCCACTAGATGATCGAAGAGAATATCAATTCTTGGTAGTGGATACTTGTTCTTTATCGTCACAGCATTTAACGGACGATAATCAACGCATAGCCTCAACGTCTCGTCCTTCTTCTTCATAAATAAAGCCGAGCAACCCCATGATGATGAACTTGGACGAATGAACCCCTTGTCCATCAGATCTTTGGGTTGCTCCTTCAGTTCAGCTAATTCATTCGGAGCCATTTTGTATGGTCTCCGAGAGATCGGCATGGTTCCCGGTATCAACTCTATTTTGAATTCCACCTCACGCTCCGGTGGTAAGCCTGTAAGATCTTCGGGAAACACGTTCGTATATTCATGGACTACCGGAATGTCTTCTAACTTGCAGGCTTCGGCATTACATACTTCTGGGACTTTGGAAACTGCTTTGCCGAGATACAACGTATGACGCCCGTAAAGTAGAGAGTCCAAATGAAAACTCCTGTTCTCGATGTCCAGAACAACCCTATGGAAGTTAACCATGATATTCCTAATATGGCATCAATTCCTTGATCTTCGAGGATATTGAGGGTGGTAGGATAAAATCTTCCACCCAAACAAAGTTGTGCTTTAGGAACGACTTCATTAGTCGATATATCTCCCCCTGGCGAATGAATCAGGTAAGAACCCTTTGTAATCATTGTGGAAATCTTATTCCGGATTATCGTCGCCTTGCTAATGTAGTTATGTGTTGCCCCAGAGTCGAATACAATGACAACTGGCTTGTTATTTAATGTGAATCTGCCCGCGAGGACTGGTCCTCCCATGGGCAGATCGTCGA
Source organism: Neostapfia colusana (assembly GCA_030760725.1). NCBI lineage: Eukaryota > Viridiplantae > Streptophyta > Magnoliopsida > Poales > Poaceae > Neostapfia > Neostapfia colusana. The sequence goes on along the minus strand of JASWHV010000013.1, from coordinate 38,147,902 downwards.
CCGACACATAGTTAACAATCCCCACTTTGGACATGGCTTTTCTTTGCTGTCCAAGATCATTCTTTGGAACTGGACCCGCAGACATCATGTTGCTGGTCGGTTCAGTTGCTTCATTGACGATGTGTTCATTGTCAATTTGAAGTGGAATACCACTCGGTTCAGCTCAGAAATCACCGTGATCATCTTCAATATCTTGAGGGGAATAATATTCTAGTGCACACTGAGGTGCACAAGAAGTAAGTTATTGTTGTGGTGGAGGTAAATAAAACCTCTATGTAGTATAAGAGTCATCATACTCCAAGAATGATTGCACCTTTTGTGGAACCTCTCGACCAGAAAGTGAACGGATTACCCACCAATACTTCTGAGGCAGATGATTGCATTCATCCTGTGATGAGTCCCTCTCCCTCTTTTCTTTAAGGTAGAGATTGGAATAATATTCCTGAGTGATAGCACAGCTAACAAACTCAACAAAATTTTTTTGGCTAACTTGAGACAACTCACATCGCAGCCTAGCAGTTAGCGCTCGATAAAAATGATAACTCTTCATGGCTGGTGATTTCACATAATCTGGTACATATTGAGCTAAACGATTGAATTCCTTCGCATACTCAATAACGCTCATTTCTCCAATTTAAGATTCCATAATTCATCAAGACTTGTTTGCATTATGCCCGCAGGAGCGAAACGAGCACAAAATGCATCCTGGAACTCCGTCCACGTGACATGATGCCCTTCTGGTTGGATAGCAAGGTATTCTGCCCACCAAGCTCCAGCAAAGCTGTAAAGCTGCTGAGCGGCAAACAGAGTCTTCAAGAAGTCATCACATTGAATCAACCCAAACTTGGACTCAATGACACGTAACTAGTGATTTGCTTCACAATGGTCAGCCGCTTCGGAGAATACCAGCGGTTGTGTCATCAAGAAATCTAGATAAGTACTCAGGGTTGGCATATGATGTTGAGCTTCTCTATTTATTCCTTACTGAACTAGAGTTTGGAGAGTTTCATTCATCTTCGCTATAATCTCCACCAATCCGGTTGGCAATGACTTTTGTGATGAAGTCGAGTCATTCTCACCTCGACTTGAACTTCCAATCTCCATTTGAGAATGTGCGCGTACCATACTGCACGAAATAAATTTTGAGTCAATTAAAATTCTATCCCAGCAGTAAATAAAGAAGAGTAAAACATGAACATGTCATGAACTTTATGAATGCACAACCACATTCATGTTTAACAAATCTTATGTACGCTAAACTAATCATCATGACTACCCTAACCAGTTCACACAAACTCCAAAATTTGCTGAAGTTAGCTACAAATTCTTGACTTGAGCTTAATACCAAAGTTTTAGTAGACTTCAGTATCTTTCCAATGCTTATTCATATGCCTCTAGATCATTTTCGATCAAAAGTTATGATTTTCCAAATTTGACAGAATTTCTGTATAAAATTTGCCAGCATCTCCTTTGTATGTGGCTAACCTTATCGCAATTGTATATGCAAATACAATAAGAATCTGAACAAGCTTTGAACTACAAAAATGTTGCACATTTCATAACCTTTCCAACGGTGTAAGATAGGCTCCTTAAGGATTTTTTTACCGAAAGTTATGGCTTAAAAACAGAAAGTCCAGAGAGGTTTTGCCGCTATCCTGGTTCTAAACAGTTTGTCTTCAACTGGACTTTTCACCAAATTAACTTGTGATTTTGCTCTGGAGGTCTACAAAGAAGTTGTAGAGCACTTGAAAATCTTTCCTGAAGTGTATTATACACCTTAATTGGTTAAATTTAGTCAGAGTTATGCTCTATCAAAGTCCAGCAAGAATTCCTGCCAGAAACAGAGCACTCTGTTTTTAAAACCTTTGAAGCTTAGTCATTCTCTCATTTGAATCTTAGCTCAAAATAAGAGTTCAGTAACTAATATTTGTTTCAAACTTCCATTTTTAGTTAAAATTTAGTTTATGAATCATTTCTTCATAGGGAAGAGGTTATTAAGTGTAGTATGGTGTCGATGCACCGTAAGAAACATGTCGGTACTACGTATCCTCACCAAAGAAAATCCTAACCGGATTATACCGGCATATCCGTTTTATCAGTGGCACTAAGATGGTCACTCGCAAACGTGTGCTACTCGGAATAAAAACGTGGTTAGTAGCTGTAGAAGAACACTCAATAGTGATGCACTCAAGGGTTGTTGTCATTTCAGACAGGTCCATATTTGAAAGTAAATACATACGCCCATATCATTGCCATACGGCCGTCCTTGAGCTAAGCCACGTCTCAAGGTACGTGATCGTGTTTTCACAGCACACGACGGGGAACCCGAGTAGAACGCGAACGGGTCATCACGGTTGGTAATTTTATCTGCCCAACAGATACCACCTACTGCCCTGCAGGGCACGCCGATGGCAAGCGCTGCGTATGTTCCCCTAGGCTATTTCCAGAAGAATACACTATCATGTTACCGACCACACGATGGGTGTAACACCCTCAAATTAATTTCCTTGCATTGCATATATTTTTCATAGAGAAACATTTCTAAAAGAAGTAGAAATGGAGAAAGAATCATAAAAATGGTGGGGAATGGGAAAAAGATAGCTGAAATGAGCCAATTCTAATTCGTCGAAGTGCACTGTCGACACTTCCCTGAGGCGTGGGACACGTGGCGCCCTCGGAGCTCGCCCCTGTGGAGGGAGCGAGGCTCAGCTGTGCTGGCAGCGTGGCAGGCCTGGAGCTCGCCTCTGAGGATAGGGGAGACCCGGCCCCCGCTAGACACGTGGCACCTCCGGAGCTCACCACTGCGGAGATGCGAGGTCCTTAGGCAGATTTTTCTCCTGGGCGTGGGAGTACCCGGTACTGAGGGTACCGACACAATATCCCCAAGGCTGCCGCACCTAACTGAAAAGATAAGTTTGTTGAAATCCAAAATTGAGTTGGACTCTTATTTAACTCTAATTGGAGTAGGACTCCTCTATTTCCCCTTATAAATAAAACCCAAAAACCCCCTTGGCCGTAACCCCTTTCTTTTTCACCCTCCCGAGTCGACGACTTGGAGGTCCTAGCCCCCAACTCGCCGAGTTGGACACCCCCCCTCGCCAGAGTTCAGTCGCCGGTGAGCCCACCGACAAGCCCTGTCACGCCTCGCCGTCGCCGAAAAAGAGCCGACGATCATAAGGGAAGTAAGGTAGGTCTTCGTTACCCATCTTACAACATCGTCGCTATTTCTACGCATCCGTTTTCTTCGTCCCCCTTCGAGCAGAAACTTTTACGTGTGGACAGATCGTGTTTTCATCGGTTTTTGACGGTGGAATTGATCTAGATCTTGAGTCAAGATCGTCACCACATCCACACTTCATCCCTACACCCTTGTTCATCATAAAACCCCATGAAATCCCATTAAAAGATGCAAGAACACGTACAAACTGGTTTAACAAAACAGCATCATAGGATTTGCATTCGTCTACACCATTGCATCTTGAGTAGAGTTGTGCATGATGTTTTATTGCTGTAAATTTTGTATGTGTATGGTCGTGAGTAGAAGGACAAGCTCAGGAAGCCATCTACGAAGAACTACAGCGCCAACACTTCGAGACGCTTGAGCAACCAGAGCCACAGGAGCAAGGCAAGTGCCCCTTGACCATATTGATCCCATGTTTTGAAAATGTTTTGTTTGCGAAAACTCGTATGCTTGAGTCAACTTGATGGGACACCCTTTTATAGGAGTTTACTAGATTTGTTAACCATCCTTGTTGCCGGAAAAATTGATGAGTCGGGTATGGTCGTTTTCCTTTTTGCTTCGCTTAATCTACGGGATATGGGAAGCTGAATTAAAATATGGTTAGCTACTGCACTCATATGACTAATGATGATGAGAACTTGATGATGATAATGAGCATGGAATCGGGGTGATCTAGGCAAACTTGGTTCGTGGATGTTACTGAATGAGATGGTGGTTTACTTGCCGTAGATCTAAGGACCGGTTCATGCCAGCACATGCTAGAAAAACAGTGCCACCACAAGGCCAAATATGGGTGCGGCTTAGCTGACTAATTAGGTGTGTTACTAGTTTGTTATGGACCATGGATGATGTGGAGAATGGGAGTCGAGAGAGGATTTCCTTGGGAACTGCATGGCACAAGAGGGGCCCCGTGTGTGGGAGAATGGTCATCCGAGCCTGCCGGTGAAACCTTAGTGAGTCCATACATCTAGTAGCCCCTTTGTAAAGGCTATTTTGTGATCTCTTGGCCATACACCGACGGTTGTGTACTGGTATAATGGAGGTTCTGCAGTCGCCGACGGGTGACGAAATCACAAACTTGTGGGTAAAGTGGTGCCACCTCTCCAGAGTGTAAAACTATTATAATAGTCGTGCTCTCGGTCACAAGCACCTGGCCAACTCACATGATTAGAGGGGAAACATGGGATGGATGTTCGGTATGGTTATGGTATGGGATTGGTTCTGAGACCGTTTGAGTCATGAAAATGAGTTTGGTTTTGGTTATATGAATATGAGACGGATATGAATATTTATGAGCATGAGATAAACTTGAGAAAGATTAATGGTTTGTTGAAACTCGAAAAATGGTGAATCATGATGGAGGAATGTTGCTGTTTTACTTGGTTATATTGGGATAAATATCACTTGGAAATAGTTTATGTTTTTATCATGTTTGTGAAATAAAATTTGCTTGATGCAATGAGGCTTTTTATTCCATACCTTGTTGTAAGCTACATGTCATACTTTTCCCGCACTTGCTTAGTACGACATGTACTCACCCTTGCATTATCACATAAACATAAGCAACAAGAGAATAGTACTTTGAGGACCATGTGGAGTACTAGGCGTGCGAACTACCGTCAACATGCCTGTGGAGTTGAAGATGGAGTCTGCTGCTATTTAGTTATTTTCGCTGTCGTTTAGAGACTTCCGCTGCAAGAATAAGTTAGAGATTTATGAGTGAGGCAATGAGTCGATGTAATAAAGTACTTAAACACTATTTATTTGTGGTTGTATTCTGAATTCAGTTTGTGGATTACATGTGTATGTGTGATGAACATACTGGGCACACATATGAATTAACTTGGTTCTGTTTTCGGAGCCGGGTGCCACAGATTGGTATCAGATCCACGTTGACCGTAGGACGCAAGCCTAGATAGAATGGACACTCTAAAACACATAGGCACACCCCTCTAGAACTGCTATTTTTGAAAATTGCTTGCTGCTGCATTTTACTTGTCAATTCAGCCACCGCAAAATGCTATTTTCAACCCCTCTTTTTCTCTTCTTTTGGATAGCAACACATTTGCTTTCTTGCCCTATAACTTCTGAAGTTTTGGAGTAATTTCTTCCTTCTCTAAAGTTTCTCATATCTTATTATAAGATGTCGGTGACTAGGAGCACCAACGCCATCTAACCCTACAAGAACTGCTGACTCACCATGGCATGCGCCCATGTATGGACCACTTCGGTCACACGGTGAGAACAGCACCGGTTCACATGATTAAGTTTAGGATTCACATAGAATAAGATGTAATAGAACCATTTAAATCGTAGTAGCATGAATAGGAGTGGTGTGTTGAACTTTTGTGATGATTGCTTGTGTTTGTGTGCTGGTGTGAGTTGTGGGACGCTTTGGCGAATATCCACATCCACACATAATGGAGAGAGATGAGATGATTTGGCATGTGTTCACATCCTCCTATAGGCTGAAATTAATAAAAGAAGATATTTAGTTCATACCCCTTGATGCATATAGTTGGGGGGGATTAGTCCAAACTTCTATCTTCTATTCTACTCAACTCTCTCTTACAGATCGTGAGGGAAAACACCAGCCGTCAAAAGAGGAACGTACGTGGTAACCATGAACCACAAGAGCATGGCAACGTTGAAGTTCCTAAAAATGCCAACCCCGGGGCTGATGCAAACAACCTTGAACGGTTGATGGCGATGCAGAACCAGCTCATGCAAATTATGATACAAGCGTTAGGACAGCTGCAAGCCAACAACCTCAACAATCCTAACCCCATTCCTACACCCCCACCACCACCGCCACCACCGCCGGCTCACAACAGATTGGGAGAGTTCATGAGGACTCGACTGCCTACTTTTGCACAAGCTAATGATCCCATGGAGGCTGATGATTGGTTGAAATCCATGGAAAAGAAACTTGCTATTATTCAGTGCAATGATCAGGAGAAAGTTCTCTTCGCATCGCACCAACTTATGGGAGTAGCCGCTGACTGGTGGGACGCTCTTTGCAATGCTCATGTCAACCAGGAGACTATCACTTGGGCTGAATTCAAGGAGAGTTTCCGCTCTTATTATGTCCCTGCTGGAGTCATGATGCTTAAAAGGCAACAGTTTGAAGGTTTCCGCCAAGGAAGGAAGAGCGTGAATGAGTACATCAACAAGTTCACGCGGATGTCAAGGTATGCTCCCGAAGATGTCAACTCGGATCAAAGGAAGCAATACTCGTTCATAAGAGGATTGAACAATGATATCCAAGTACAACTGCTCAACAATAATTATGCAAACTTCCAGAAGCTCGTGGACAAAGCTATAGTGGTTGAGAGCAAGATCCGTGAGATCGAGCAAGAGGGCAAGAGGAAGATGCCATACCAGCCACAAGGGAGCAATGTACGTCCCCGTTTCATGCCCCCAGCTGCACCACAGTATGGCTCGTTCGTTTCTACTTTCCGCCCTTCAAATCCAGCTCGCCCTAATTAACCACCGCAGCAACGTCCTGTTATGCAAGCACCTCGTGTGCCTTTGCCTTCTGCGCCCCGTCCCAACATGGGCGCCTATGCTCAAAACCACCCTCGCCCCAACGTTCCTGCTGTTTTGGGCAACAAAGCATGCTTTTCATGCGGAGAGGTGGGACACTTTGCAAGTCAGTGCCCGAAGAAAGGCCTTGGACAACCGACCAGCGCACCAAAAAACAGAACCCACAGCCGAGTGGAAGAGCTACGCAAGGTAACCGTGGACAGCGGAACTACGCTCGTGGCAACGTGAATCATGTCTCCGCTGAGGAAGCGCAACAAGCTGAGGACGTCGTGACTGGTGTGTTCCTTGCCAACTCCAACCCAGCCACTGTTTTATTTGATTCTAGAGCATCGCATTCGTTCATATCATCCAAGTATGTTGCCAAGTATAATCTGCCCATATCACACATGAAACACACTATGCTGGTTAATTCTCCCGGTGGAGAGATGAGGACTAATATAGTATGTCCGAAAGTAAACCTTAAAATAGGGGGTAGACTTTCTTGCCAACCTTATTGTCTTGGATTCCCAAGGGATTGATATAATACTTGAAATGGATTGGTTAAGCAAGCACAACAGAGTAGTTCAATGTGCAGTTGACAAATGAGCACGGTACTCGTATTGAGTTCGAGTCAGCCCAACCGGCAACCGAGAAGGCAGCGTTGAACCACGTCGAAGAAGCAACATTGGAAAGCATTCCGGTGGTTCATAAGAACAAGTATCGACGGATGAGCTCGAGCTTCAAGAGGATCTGGCCTATGTGGAGCACCCCGTCAAAATTTTGGACGTGAAGGAAAGTGTCACGAGGAACAAAGTGATCCGTTGGTGAAAGGTACAGTGGAGCCATCACACAGAAGCGGAAATTACATGGGAGCGTGAGGAAGACCTCAAGGCAGAATTCTCTCACCTATTCTCTACTCTATCGAATCTCAAGGGCGAGATTCAGTATAAGGGGGGTAGGTTTGTAACACCCTCAAATTCATTTCCTTACATTGCATACATTTTTCATAGAGAAACATTTTTAAAAGAAGTAGAAATGGAGAAAGAATCATAAAAATGGTGGGAAATGGGATAAAGATAGCTGAAATGAGCCAATTCCAATTTGTCAAAGTGCGTTGTCGACACTTCCCCGAGGCGCGGGACACGTGGCAGGTCCGAAGCTCACCTCTGAGGAGAGGGGAGGCCCGGTCCCCGCTGGACAGGTGGCACCTACGGAGCTCACACTGCGGAGATGCGAGGTCCTTAGGCGGATTTTTCTCTTGTGCGCGGGAGTACCCGGTACTGAGGGTACCGACACAATATCCCCAAGGCTGTCGCACCTAACTAAAAAGATAAGTTTGTTGAAATCCAAAATTGAGTTGGACTCTTATTTGAGCTTCAATTGGAGTAGGACTCCTCTTTTTCCCCTTATAAATAGAACCCAAAAACCTCCTTGGCCGTAACCCCTTTCTTTTTCACCCTCCCGAGTCGACGACTTGGAGGTCCTTGCCCCCAACTCGCCGAGTTGGACACCCCTCCTCGTCGGAGTTCAGTCGCTGGTGAGCCCGCCGACAAGCCCCGTCACGCCTCGCCGTCGTCAGAAAAGAGCCGACGATCATAAGGGAAGTAAGGTAGGTCTCCGTTACCCATCTTACGACGTTGTCACTGTCTCGACACATCCGTTTTCTTTGTCCCCCTTCGAGCAGAAACTTTTACGTGTGGACAGATCGTGTTTTAATCGGTTTTTGACAGTGGAATTGATCTAGATCTTGAGTCAAGATCATCACCACGTCCACACTTGATCCCTACACCCTTGTTCATCATAAAACCCTATGAAAGCCCATTAAAACATACAAGAACACGTACAAACTGGTTTAACAAAACAACACCATAGGATTTGCATTCGTCTACACCATTGCATCTTGAGTAGAGTTGTGCATGATGTTTGATTGCTGTAAATTTTATATATGCATGGTCGTGAGTAGAAGGACAAGCTCAGGAAGCCATCTACGAAGAACTACAGCGCCAAGACTTCGAGGCGCTTGAGCAACCAGAGCCATGGGAGCAAGGCAAGTGCCCCTTAACCATATTGATCCCATGTTTTGAAACTGTTTTATTTGCGAAAACTCGTATGCTTGAGTCAACTTGATGGGACACCCTTTTATAGGAGTTTATAGATTTGTTAACCATCCTTGTCACCGGGAAAGTTGATGAGTCGGGTATGGTCGTTTTCCTTTTTGCTTCGCTTAATCTACGGGACACGGGAAGCTGAATTAAAACATGGTTAGCTACTGCACTCATATGAATAATGATGATGAGAACTTGATGATGATGATAATGAGCGTGGAATCGGGGTGATCTAGGAAAGCTTGGTTCGTGGATGTTACTGAATGAGATGGTGGTTTACTTGTCGTAAATCTAAGGACCGGTTCATGCAAGCAAACAGTGCCACCACAAGCCCAAATATGGGTGCAGCTTAGCTGACTAATTAGGTGTGTTACTAGTTTGTTATGGACCGTGGATGGCGCGGGGAATGAGAGTCGAGAGAGGACTGCCCTGGGAACTGCATGGCACAAGAGCGGGCCCGTGGGTGGGAGAATGGTGATTTGATCCTGCCGGTGAAATCTTAGTGAGTCCATACATCTAGTAGCCCCTTTGTAAAGGCTATTTTGTGATCTCTTGGCCATACACCGATGGTTGTGTACTGGTATAATGGAGGTTCTGCAGTCGCTGACGGGTGACGAAATCACAAACTTGTGGGTAAAGTGGTGCCACCTCTACAAAGTGTAAAACTATTATAATAGCCGTGCTTTCGGTCACAAGCACCTGGCCAACCCACATTATTAGAGGGAAAACATGGGATGGATGTTCGGTATGGTTATGGTATGGGATTGGTTTTGGGACTGTTTGAGTCATGAAAATGAGTTTGATTTTGGTTATATGAATATGAGACGGATATGAATATTTATGAGCATGAGATTAACTTGAGAAAGATTAATGGTTGGTTGAGACTCGATAAATGGTGAATCATGATGGAGGAATGTTGCTGTTTTACTTGGTTATATTAGGATAAATATCACTTAGAAAAAGTTGTTGTTTTTATGTTTGTGAAATAAAATTTGCTTGCTGCAATGAGCCTTTTTATTCCATACCTTGTTGTAAGCTACATGTTATACTTTTTCTGCACTTGCTGAGTACGATATGTACTCACCCTTGTATTATCACATAAACATCAGCAACAGGATAAGAGTACTTCGAGGACCATGTGGAGTACTAGGCGTGCGAACTACCGTCAACATGCCTGTGGAGTTGAAGATGGAGTCTGCTACTGTTTAGTTATTTCCACTGTCGTTTAGAGACTTCCGCTGCAAGAATAAGTTAGAGATTTATGAGTGAGGCAATGAGTCGATGTAATAAAGTACTTAAACACTATTTATTCGTGGTTATATTCTGAATTCAGTTTGTGGATTACATGTGTATGTGTGATGAACATCCTGTGCACACATATGCATTAACTTGGTTCTATTTTTGAGGCTGGGTGCCACAATGGGGTTTCCACTTTCTTGCCTAATGCACGCCAGGGACCAACGTTTCATATGAACTCAGGAACATGAATAGTCCAACAGTTTCATATTAACGTCCCACACCAAGCTGTGAGACCTATCTCTGAACCACATTCCTCATCAGGGGAGCTAACCGAAATTGAACCGCTTTCAGTGGCGTTCCTTACCATGCTTACCTGAATGTAGGTGCGTCATTACATAATCAAAATTCAGAATTATAACACCTATGTTAGTCATGCACTTTAAGTAACTATACTAATATAGTACTTATTTGGGCATACTAGCGAATCCTCACTGTATCCTAAGTTTTTGTCATAATACGATCCTTATTCCGTGCGCAATTACCAATGCGGCTCTGATACCACGCTGTGAGGGACCCCGGCACCCGTGTCACGGGGCCGTGTCGTTCACCCGGGAGTCGCATTGGGTGGTGCCGTGTTATGCGGCACCCAACAGCACACATATAAGGAAACTGTATTACATAAATCAAAAGCGGAAGCTTACAAATATTCTTTATAAATAATTTACATAAATTAGCTACGACGGAAGTCTATAAACAGCTCGTGTCGAATAACTAATGAGCACTCGAGAAGAGGTCCAGCCAGCGGACTCCTCTCGCTAGCAACACGAAGACATTGCAGCGGCTTGGTTCTCCATGTGTTACATGACTCGAAAGTCTCCGAGTCTCACCGAACAACCTTCTTCATAAGCGTCTATGATAACCTACAAAACCACTCATATAGGAAAAGTGAGCACAAAGGCTCAGCAAGACTTAACCGTCTCTCCTAAAGTATGCAACTCTACATGAAGGTAACTTAAGACATAACCATATCAGTTGCATAAAGACTCGCCTACACGTTCATCCTTAACTTTCAGATTTTAGCCTTCATAGTCGGACCTTGCGTCGAGCAATATTGGAACTCCACAATCAAACAAGAAAAGCTTCATTCTAATGTTACTTGTCCCAAGGTGGAAATTAACTTTAATTTGCTCTATCACTACTTCATAAAGGGATTTCATGCAATTCCAACTATCATAGCAACACTTTAAACTTGCAAACTGTTCTCACACAACTTGATTATTATATCACAGCGCAGTGAGCAAGCGGTACTCATAACCGTGAGGGACGGTGATTCGAATCAAACACTGCCCGGATAGCTCGACATATACGCTCGCCTCTGAAGACCCAAATCTGGTGTCCTTCATTACGTCGTATGTGGCAACCTTTCGCAGGACACCCGACTATAGAACTGATCGCGCCGTCTCGGGCTCATAGGTCTAACGGGATGATGTGGTATGCCTCTACAATCCAGTTAACCTGGTACATCGGTTTCCTGGGTCCATATAGCAGTAAGCATCCGGTACACAACTCAATACTTGCTCCCAGGGCCGCACACGACTCAGCCCTTAACCGACACAGGCAGAGCTACTCGACCAATACCTCGTCTTGTCGCTGCCTAACCCTCCTGCCCGATCTCATCTTTGGAAATATAAACTTTAGTTTGCCTCTTTCCACTATACCATGTGATCTTGTACTATAGGTCGCGAGTAGATTCCAACTACTCGACTTCTACCGGATGTCCTGATCTATTTAGCACGACATTATTCAACAGCGTGGAAACTCTATTCTACCCTTAACTCAAGGGTCCATTTTGGTTATGCAAGTGGAGTATAAAACATATTTGACCTAATGCACATACAACTTTAACCCAAAATTGTGAACAAAATAAAAACTTCACAAAATAACTTAAATGCAAACCGGAGTTTGCCTTGGTTTTGCAGGTGACTAAGTATCGATTTAGTTAGTGAAGACCACTTGAGACTTGATCACTCGCTTTACACCCTCTTTGATCTCCACTTCGATTGCTTCACAATCTCCACGTAGATGCTACATGTTATGAATATGCATATGTGTTTAATTATAAATCTTTTCCTATCAAGTTCTAATGACAAGTTTAAAACTTGAACTCTGTTTAAGAATTTAAAATGACACTGGTGCTAGTGGTTTGAGTTTAGGTTAATCCACCTAATCGATTGCTAAGTGTTCTTCCTAATTGTTATATTTTCACCTAGGACTGTTGTAACAAAAAGTACTGATCCAGAGCTCAAATGGAGCTGAAAATTATTCATGTGAGTTGCTTGTCACAAGAAGGCTATCTGGACCAAAATTTAGAATTTTTCAATGAATAGATCACTCAGAACAATTCCCTAAGCATTTAGGCAAAAAGGAATTAATTCTGAATAAATATGCACTTTCATGCAAATTCAAGTGAACCATAATTTCAAACATAGCATAGGGAGCATGCATGAATTTTCCTAAAATTTTTGGAGCTAAGAATTTCACAGAACTGAATTTCCATGTTTTGGAAATTCTCTTAAAATGTTTCTGTATTCATTTGAATATAGAAACATAAAATCAGAATTACTCTAATTACAACAACTCCAAATAAGCTAAAACTTTTACACGAGTTCACTAACATCTTAAAAAATATTCTGGCAAAATTTGAGGTTTTTTGGATGAACCAAACTCCCTCTAAAATTCTTTTGCTGAAAAGCTTTAAAGCATTTTCCAGAATTAAATAATGACTGTCATATAAATTGGGTGGCATATTTTGATAGAGTTTTTCAATCTGAATCCAACCCAATTTGAATCACTAAATTTGGAGCTTCCTAACAAAAGTTATGAGGTTCTAAAGTTTGAACTAAATTTGAGGAATTCAAATAAATCGAAAAATGTTTAATTCCTGCGTGTGGGTCCAGGGGACCACGTGTCACTCGTTGGAACAAGCCACACGGGGCCACAGAACCACTCCCGTGAAGCCACAGCCCGACCCGAGGCCACAGAAAATCTGAGTTTTGAAATCCTTCTCACCGACGGCTGGGCCCGGGTACCCTTCTTCAACCTCCGGCCTCCCGCGCCCGCGCGCCACCAGGCTCGCTGGAGCTCGCCGGATTTCGGCCTCCCAGCCATCCCACGGCCCAATACTCTTCGCCTTGGGGTTTTCGGGTACGGGAAAGTCATCTATGGGGTCGGCACAAGCTATCGAGGCTCGGAACTAAGTCGGCGGCGGCTTCGGTGAAGCTTCGGTGCCGTGGTCCGATCACCCTAGCCCGTCAAAGGTTCGGAGAATTTGCTCTAAAGCATAAGTAGAGCTTGAGGAAGATCGACAAGCAAGCAAATTCCCTCGGAAAAGGTGGCTAGTGGGGTTTCATCGTGCACCCGAGCGTCCCCGCCATGGCCGCCGATCGGAAACCTCAAAATGGGGTGCCTCTAACCGGTTTTAAGCTAGGTCTGTGAAGGAAAAATGTTCCCTATCCACTCTAGCTTCCGTGTGCACAACATGGACAACTCTAACTGAGAATTGAGCGTCAATTTCCAAGAATCTTACCCGCGGTTAGGTTTTCCCCGTCCGAGAGGAAAACTCGAAATTCCCGAGCTACGCTGCACGGATTGAGCTGAAACTTGGGGAGGAGCAGCGTGGCGATCCGGCGCTCCTCTGCGTACCCTTGATTGAGCATGAAGACCTTCGTGTGGGGCTGTCCATGGGAGCCCGAATGGTGGTGAGGGTGGGTTGCCGCGAGAACGAGCTGTTCTCGGGTTGGGAAGGCCACCATGCGCTGGTTTTTGTACTGAGGAGGTATAAGACGACTCCGCGGTGCTGATTTGAAGCTGGCTGAGGCCTCGTGTGCATGAACTCGCCGGCTCCCAAACCAACTGATGCTTGGGGGTGCTCGGATCCGTTTCTGTGCGAGGAGACGACAAGGCACCGAGGCTTCGGGGTAGAAGGCAAGCTGATCACGCTGGGGGTGAAGAAGACCCACGAGTAGCTCTCCAGCGCTGCTCAAGCAGCTTGGAGGTGGCGGCAGTGACCTGCTCGGTGGCGCGAGCTGCGGTTCAGCGTCTTCGAGCAAAAAATAGAGAACCGGTTTGCTTCAGTCAGTTGAGTGAGTCTGAACAGAGAAAACAGAGACTATGGTTGCAAGTTTCCTCTTCTCAGTGACAAATGGGTCCCACAATCCCCCCCCCCCAAAATTATCCCCAATTTGGCACATTACCATTTCAGTCATGAAGAGCTCCAATTTGAAAGTCCTTTGGAAAATTTGATAAGGTGTACTTCAGTTTCAAATTTGAATTCAAATTTCAAAGAAATTCATAAGCCTCTTTGATATTCCTATCAAAGTACCTCCAAATTTTCTCAAAATTTGTGTTCCTCACAATTTGGACCTGAAGAATTCAAATATGGATTCAAACTTTTAATTTGGTGGCTGCAAAGGGGAGGTTTACAATCACAATTTGCATCCTTCATTTAAAAATGACCACCATTGCATTTAAATGATCATTCGAATTCAAAGTGGACTTGAATTCATGTGCTTGCTCATGTCAACCTTCACATGTTTAGAAAAGATTTTGCAAATCCCATTTCTTGAATTTAAACTCAACTTTATTCACCACTCAAGTTTCTATTTACAAGTTTTTGGGACTTTTACACCACCCGTGCCTTTCTTCTTCCCCGCGCGCGCCCGAGCTCGACGGCGGCGATCTCTGACGAGGTCTGCCAGAATGGCTGTCCACGCCTCCTCTAGGGCCACAGCTCGCCACCTCTAACCTTTTAGGACACGAGGAACTCATCCCCGGGGTCGGCCGATGCTCTTGGTGGCTGGAAACCGGTCGGCGACGAGCCGCAGCTACGGATCAACTCCGACGACGTCGTCCGGCCCCTACATAGGCTCATTCTGAGCAACTCTTGGCCCTACATATCCGTGGTGACATTCTAAGCACGGACATGGCGCTGGATCCCCGTGAAAACGGCCAGAGATGGGAGCTCACCGTCGACCTAGGTCACATAGCGGCGGCGACTCGAAAAAGTTGAATAGCAGCACCAAGACTCGACGGTTTCTGATGATTTTTGATCCTATGTGGCCGTGGGGATGTGTAGAACACGTGTGTAGCTCGGCATATGCCGTGGGAGAGTAATCACTACGAATTTTTGAGTTTCGGCCGGCTCGTTCTTTGAACACCGAAAGGATAACCGGGGAAATTCTCCCTCGGCGAGGCATGAGAGGAGGAGCGGTCAACACGGGCGTGTTAAGCACCTTAAGGCGGTCGACTTTGCTGTAGGTCGTCGGCCACGGAAATGCTTGGAACAGCGGCGCACCGGGGAACCGAGAGGGCGGCCGGAGATGGTTTCTTCGCGCGCGGGAGCGGACAGGAGTGGCACGAGCTAGGAGCAAAAGTGAACTTCGGTTGTGCAGCGTATGTGGGTGATCGGAAGGAGCGCGAGCAGGTCAGAAGCAGCGCTGGCACGCGCGTGGTTGTGAGGGGGTGAGGCGGCAACGCTCTCGGCAGCAGACCAAAGAAAATAGAGGCGGTTCTCTCCTCTGTCAGTCATCGACCAGTGGGTCCCCCTCCCCTCTATCCTTTTCTCTTTTTCATTTTTTTTGCTTTCACTGAAAAGATATCAGCTACTCACAATTAAATGTGATACTTAGCCTCAAAGTCATGAGTTGAATTTGATTTCCTCCATTTGAAATTGGTTTGGCTAAATTTGCTTCACATTTGAATTTGAAATTCAAATTCAGTTTTGAATTAATGCAAATATAGCTCCCGACAAGATGAACTCCGATGAGGATGAAAATTGGCGGACTAACTCAGAAAAATGTGCTGAGTTTGAATCTGAAGTCAACTTTTGATGTCAAGTGATGAAAACTGGCTGAAATTTGAATTTGCATTCAAAAAGCCCTTTTTACAATTATCTCCAAAAGTGGCTCAAAAGGGTTTGGATTTGCATGAAACTTGGCATGAGCACTCCTAAAAGTATTTAGGACCAAATGGTGATCTCATCCTCTCATGTTTATGTGTGTGAGCTCCTACTTTTTAAAATGATGGGTTTTTCCTTTAATCACTCTCTTGATGGTGTTTACTTGCTCTTCACAAATACTCATTAGCTATCCACCACTTGAGTTGTGGTGTGGTGATGTGATGAACATTTTAGCAAGTCAATTCTTGGGCTTTTACACCGTTGGGTGGCACTATACTGTTGTCATGTCTTGCCGTCCTGTCTTGTCACCGTAATGGTGAACGGGTAAGGGACGGAGGCGTGTGCTGTGCACCATGCTTCTGGGGAAGGTGTGAGTCTTGAATGCGAAGTCTGACAGCGCACCTCCTTCTTGACTTCGTTGACCCACGACAGATCGTGGGGCACGTGGTGGCTCTGGAGCTCTTATCGACGGGCTTGGTGCCAGGGGGCACGTGGCAGCTCCCGACCCCACCATAGCGGGAGGCTCAGACCGGAGCCCAGGGCACGTGTCTGCACCAGAGTTGTCCTCAGCGGGGAGCTGGCTCGGAGCCAGGGGACACGTGGAAGCCCTGAACCTCACCTCAGCAGGGAGGCTCGAGCCGGAGCCCAGGGCATGTGTGTGTGCCGGAGTCATCCTCAGCGGAGACGGCTCGGAGCCAAAGGACACGTGGCAGCCCCGGACCTCACCTCAGCGAGGAGGCTCGGGCTGGAGCCCAGGGCACGTGTCTGCACCGGAGCTGTCCTCAACAGGGAGGCGGCTCGGAGCCAGGGGACATGTGTCTGCCCCAGACCTCACCTCAGCAGGGAGGCTAGGGCCGGAGCCGAGGGCACGTGTCAGCTCTGGAGCTCATGCACACGTGGCAGCCCCAGTGCTGACCATGGGGCCAAGGGCATGTGGCTTACGATGGGGTCTGCCTCAGCGGGGATACGGGGCCCAGGCTGTCTTTTACCCACCACGCAGGGGTACCCGGTCTGCAGGATACTGATAGTGGCCCCCGGGCCCGTCTCGGGGGAGGCATTGAGCCCGCAAGTGGGGTCCCATCTCTCCAACGTGGTGGTTTTGATCCGGTGCTTTGTAAACCAAAGAGGTGGCGAGATTTTCGCGTAGTGGGCGAGTGGTTGTACCTGGGAGACGAAAAGGCTACACGTCCTTGGCGTAGTGGGCGTATTCGCCAGTTGAAGCGGCAACACATCGTCGGCATAGTGGACATGTGCTCGCTCTTGACTGGTGGATCATGGTGGCGTGCTCTAGGGGTTTCCCCGAGTCATTTGATGTGCCATCCTTTGGGTCGACTGCTGCAGCTCCACCGTGTCGCTTTTCCCGGGAACCGCCGGACATTTCCAAGAAGTTACCCACCTGGCCCCCAGTGTCTGATAGGTGGACCTGGGTCCTACTCATCATTGGGGGTGGCAGGTAACCCGCGGCGTGGCACGATGGAAACCCAAACGTCACGTCTGTTGCCCTGCCAGAGGTTGCGGATGTATAAAAGGAATCCTTTCGAAGAAGGGCGGTTCCCTTCCGCCTTTTGCAATCTTTGCCTTCCACCCGCACGCTCGAAGCACCTGCTCCCCAGCGCTCACAACCTTTCCTCGTCACCATGTCTTTCGGCATCTGTTCATCCAGACTCAGGAGAGATGGCGACATCGCTGTCATGAGGCGCCTGCTCGGCTGGCAATCGGCCACGTTCGACGAGAAGATCTACCGCGGGATTTGTAGCTGCTAGGTTCCAGCGCGGATAGCTCCTAGGTCTCCCGCATATCTTGTATCCTTCTGTATATGTCAGAGCTCTGTTGTTATCGAAGACTTTTTATTTCAAGTCTCATGTTGTCTTGAGTTGTTGGTGTAGACTTCGGACCCTTGGTGACGCAAAGATCCGGAATGACTTAGACGACGTGGATAGCTCTTTTGTCTCGAGCTTGCTCCTCTGGGTCCTTAGCAGCGTAAGGACCCAGGGCGCTCTAGCAGTGTGGCTACCACTCCTTCCAGGTCCTCGGCGGTGTAAGGACTCGAGGGAAGTTTGGCCCTTGTCTTCAGCTTGTCGTAGCTGGTGCTCCGAGTCTTCTGCTCGCTGTTGCAGTGGTCCAACATCCTGGCCTCATGGTTCACTGTGATGGCCTCCTAGTAGTTGTGGCCCTTGTGTTGGGGCACACCTACCACTGGATGAGGCAGGACGTCGTCGCTGGCAAACGACGGCTGTGGGCGCTTCTCAGAGCGCAGGGCTCGGCCCCCACTGGCCGCAGCTAGGGCAGCAATGGGTGCCCCGGTCAGAGGCTGGTTTCTGCCTTCGACCTTGTTCTTCTTGCTGCTGCACAGAGCAGCAGCTTCTCCGTCACTCCCCGCCGCGGAGGCAGGTCGCGAGTGCCAACCTGGGCCTTCCGACGCCCTAGCACATTTGTCGGCCAGGCTGAAGAGCTCGGAGACGTCTTGCACATCGTGGGTGGCTAACTTCTCGAGCATCTTCTTGTTACGGATGCCTTGTCGGAAGGTGACGACGACGGGGGCGTTGGAGATGCGGGGGATGGTGTTCCTGACCTGGGAGAACCGCTGGATGAAGGACCACAATGACTCCCCATCACGCAGATGCACAACATGGAGGTCAAGCTCGGTGCCGGGGCGCGTGTAGGAACTCCCGAAGTTGGCCGTGAATCTCCAGCACAACTCTTCCCAGGACGTGATGGATCCTGGGGAAGGTTCATAAGCCATGACCGGGCTGTACTGGTCAGGGCCACGGGGAAGTAGTTGGCCATGACGGTCTCATCCCCGCCTGCAGCTAGGATGGAGGTGGAGTAGATCTGCAGGAACTCGGTGGGATTGACTGTCTCGTCGTATTTTCCTGGCAGGTGGGGCCGGAACTTGTGTGACCATACCACCATACGAAGGTGCGGGGCGAGCGCCATGCAGCCCCCCACTGCCCGCCGGTACGGCGCTCGATGGTGGTGCGACCATATTTGCTTGCGAGGCGGCGGTTCAGCTCGATCCTGAGGTCGGCTGCGACCGCCGTGCGCGGGGTTGACGTCTCACGGGCCACCGTTGGCGTACGCGACTGGGCCAGCGAGGGTTCAGCCCGCTGCCTCCTGTAGGCAGGAGAGTTCATGGTCACGACGACAAGATGGTCGACATCGTGTCACCACTGTTCTACCGCCTCAGGGGTAGCACCCTCGCCCAGAGGGTTGTGTAGCAGAGCGCGTGCTGCAGCCAGCACACTTACCGGGCTCGGTCGTGGTGGCGTTGTCGCCACTGCCGAGGTAAAGGGTGGCCGAGAGGAAGCGGCTGCTGCCTGTGTGAGCGCTGACGGGGCACCGTCTATGCGGTTGCCGGCCCGTCTCGACCTGGGCGCCACGGGCGCCTCAGAGGCACCAGCGTTATGGTTGCCAGTTTGGCCGGATTTGGGCACTAGTGGCACGCTGGTTGTCTGACCGCCAGCCTGGCCAGACCTGCCTACCTTGGAGTGGGAGGTAGCCTCGTCGTCTCCCGTCTGGAGACGACGGCGAGCTGGGCGAGGAGGCTCGCCATGAGAAGTAATGTTCACCATGGTCGCGTGGAGAGCGCGAAAAGCCCACGTACCTAGCGCGCCAAATATCAGAGTGTGAGCTGCGACACTCCTCTCAGTCTGCTCGGAAGCAGCCCGCGAGGTTCTTTAATAAAGAAACTAAATGTGTCATCGTACTCTGTCATACGGTTGTTTTAAGTCTTTTACCATCAAGCGTGCCTTATACATGTCTAGTCTATCATCAATTTTTCTTTTGATCTTATAAATCCATTTACAGTCAATGCAATTTCTACCTTTCTGAGGTGGAACCAAATGTCAAGTATTATTTTTCATCAGTGTCATATATTCCACATCTATTGCATGTTTCTAATTTTTATCATCTAGTGTTTCATCTTCATTTTAAGGTTCACCGGTTGTAATAAAACAACCATATTTAAATGTGTTATATATGTGCCTTTTTTCTCGTATTCCGCTTCTTAGCCGAATGTAAAGTTTAATCGGCACAGGTGATGAGTTGTCGCCTAGTTGCGGATGTACGCCCGTTTTGTAGTGCCTGCGAGATGGCTCAACACAGAAGCTGAATTATTTTATTCCATATTCTCCTGATCATATACATGATTATTACCTGAATGATTTGCTTCTATATTCTCCTGATCACATGTATAATTATGACCTGCAATTTATCCAAGGGAATTGTTAGCAACATTAGGAAAAAGGAAAATTTTGGAAGCACCAGCATTGGAATGCATTTGAGTAAAAGGAAACACATTTTCATGATGTCTCAGAGAAATATATACTCAAGTAGTGGACGGGTTAAGACGCTTAGAACCTTTATGTGTGGTATTGTAATGTAAAAAACACATTGCTTGAATCAAAACTGAAGTTTACTTGTATTATAGGGACAAAGATTTAACCAACATGCACACTCAAAGACTATGAGAGGTATAGTTTAGTTGCTGATTTTCAATCGTTCAAAATGTGTTTCAAAATTGATACCTTTCCTATGAATGCGGTTGATGATATATGTGCCTGCAAGAAATGTTTCATCCCAAAAATTTTATAGCATAGAAGCATGTGCAAGTAAGGATAGACCCACTTCCACTATGTGATAATGTTTTTTCTCTGCTAACCCATTTTTTTCATGAGCATAAGGGTAGGAGACATGATGTGATATGCCAATTTCAAAAAAAGAGGCGGGGTCTTTCATAATGCCCTCCGTAGTAAGTTTGAATGGCTATGATTTTACAATCAACGGGTATGTCTAAAATTCATGTAACTTGTCAAACACCTCAAACTTATGCTTAAATAGATAAATGCAAGTAAATTTACTATAATAATCAATAAAGCAAACATAATATTTTCACTAATAGAATAGGGAGCATTACCCTAAACACAGAAAAATAAGTTCTAAGGGTTGGTGAGACACACTTAATGATCTAGGATATGATAGTTGGTGACGTTTAGCCTTCTATCATGCTTCACAAACAGAGTCTTTATTGGACTTAGAGACACATAGCAAATTATTAGTCCGAAGTACTCTTGAGGTAGTTGAAGTGGAAGCATGACCCAAGCGATCGTGCCACCTTGAAAACGATGGCATGATAAAAAAAGGCTTGTATTAGAATGGAACCGCATCCACTATTCATTGATAATGTCAACGGGTTACATATATAGGGTACATGCTAGGGTTTAGGAGTCCTCCTAGCTAATGACCAAACTACCCTTGACACACACACAATATACACAGTCTAACATCCCCCAGTCGAAACTCTAGCTGCAACAGATGTTGAGACTGAACAACAACACATTTTCTACATGAGTAAACACAAACACACTCTAATAAGACCCCCTCACAGTCACAACATCTAGCCGTGGCAGATGTTGAGACTGGACCAAAAGACCCAACAAAAATGAGTAAACACACACTCTAACAGCTTCCCGCGGAGAACACCGTAGAAGAGTCCACTCACGCTCCCGAGCGGCGGCGAGAACGTAGTGGACTGCAAACACCTCGCCACGAGGGGCACGACCATTAGAGATGGCCCAAGTGCGCATGGAGGAGGCCGGCGACGCATGGAAGGAGAGTCATAACACGCACAACGGAGGGCAGCGACACGGGGTAGGAAGGCAGGCACATGCGCGAAAGGCCGGCAGCGCAGGGTAGGAGAATGTGGGACGCGCGCAGAAGGCCGACAACGCGGGATAGGAGGAGGGACGCGCACGGAAGGCCGACATCGCGTTGTAGGAGGGCAGGGACACGCGCGGAAGGCTGGCAGCGCGGGGTAGGAGGAAGAGGAACGCACGCGGAAGGTTGGCAGCGTGGGATAGAAGGGACGCGCATGGTGGAGGCCGACGGCGTGGGATAGGAGGGCAAGGACGCGCGCGGAAGGCCGGCAGCACGGAGTAGGAGGAACGCGCATGTCGAAGGCCAGCGACGCGGGGTAGGAGAGCATGAACGCGCGCGGAAAGCCGACAGCGCGGGGTAGGAGGGCAGGGACGCGCGCGGAAGGCCGGCAGCGCGGGGTAGGAGGAAGAGGGACGCGCGCGAAAGGCCGGCAGCGCGGGATAGAAGGGACGCACACGGCAGAGGCCGACGGCGCGGGGCAGGAGGGCAAGGATGCGCGCGGAAGGCCGACAGCGCGGGGTAGGAGGGCGGGGACGCGCGCGGAAGGCCGGCAGTGTGGGGTAGGAGGGCAAGGACGCGCGCGGAAGGCAGGTAGCGGCGCGGCAGCTGGGGAAGGCGCGGCAGCCAGAGGATGCGTTGCAGCCATGGGAGGCGCATTGGCGGCCGTGGGAGGCGCGGCGGCGGCAGCGGCCATCAGAGGCGCGGCGGCGGCGGCCATTAGAGGTGCAACGGCGGTGGCCAGGGGAAGAGGGACGCGGTGGCCATGGGGAGCGCGGCGGCAGCGGTGGGAGGCGCAACGGCTATGGAAAGGCGGTGGACATTGTGGTTTGGGCAGAGCGGACTTGGAGGGAGCGGATTAGGCGGCGCCTTGTCCGGAGAAGCCGACGACAAGGAGGGCGGCAGCGGATCCAGCCGCGTCGTGGCCAAGGAAGCCGACGGCGGCGCTCGAGAGCCCTACCGCGGCGCCTAGCGGGACGGCTGCAGTGTTCGGGAGGCTGGCGGCGGCGTCTGGGGAGGCCGGCCTAGGAGGGGCAGAAGAAAGCGGCGTAGGGCGTGCAGCGTAGCAACTCGCACGGGTCTCAGGGCGGCCGAGCAAGCGCACGCGGAAGCAGAGGTGGAGGAAGTGGAGTGTGTGCGAGGACAGCCGGTGCGCGGCTAGGTGCGGGTAGGGCGGCGGCGGATCAGAAGTGGGCCGTCGGCGGCTCACCGGCCGGTGGCCGCACGCTGGCAGTGGCGGCGCGCCTGCTACATCGAGGATGGGGTGGCTGTGGCTAGTGGTGGGGAGGCGGCGACTGTGGGGGAGAGAGAGGAGGGAGGAGAGGAGGCGCAAGAAACACTAATTTGATACCATATTAGAATCGAACTGCATCCACTATTCATTGATAATGCCAAGGGGTTACATATGCTAGGATTTATGAGTCCTCCTATCTAATGACCAAACTACCCTTGACACACACACAATACACACAGTCTAACAGCTTGATTCACCGTTGAGGACAGGATGACGTAGAGTCCACGTTGATGCCTATCCATAAAAATCATGTTCCTCATGGCTACATCCTTATCAAAAATATTTGGAATGAACTTCAAGAAATACAGAATTGTCCATAAGAATACAATGAGCAGATATGAGGTTTTCTTAACTTGTGGTACATGAAGTATACTTTTAAGATGTAAATTTCGGTTAGGGGTAGAAATAATAGAATGACCAAATGCTTAATTTCCATATCGGTCCTATTTGCCGCATGTATATTATCGTTTCCCTTTTACTTTTCACGAGAGGACAAATTGTCCAATTCATTAGTTAGATGGTATAATGCGGTTGTATCAAGATACCCATTGGTATTTTCTTCATAGGCATGGGTTGTAGCAGCGACATGACTTTCATCAAGCAAATAGGTGTTGTCAAAATGATGCCAGCACAAAGGCCATATGACCTCTCTTGAAGTAGACATGGTAGATAGGTCGGTTGTCGAACTACTGTTGATTGTTGCTTCTGCCGCCCCTACCGCATCTACCATTGCCACATCCAAGGCGTAGGCACACCGTGACCATTTCCATTACAACCTTTGTTTGTATAGGGAAATAGGCGATACGCTACTCTAGCAATTCGACCGTATCACCCAGGAAACATGCGAGTAAGAAGATCATGGATCGTTACCACTAGACGCGCAGCGCAGCGGATCGTAGATGCGCGTCGTAGCTGATCAGCGCAGCAGTAACAGCAGCGCCTCCACGGAGTCCACACGTACAGGGAGGAACGCCGTGCGTCGGTGTGCTAGCACCGCGCGCGCGACAGGGGTTTTGGCGGCTGGCCTGTGAGGGGCGGCGGGTAGGGCTGTTATGTGGTGGAGTAATCTGCCCCTAACCCTACCCCTCATATTTATAGGCGCGCTAATGGGCTTTTAGGTCACAGACCCATTAGTACCCTAATTTCTTATGGATCAAATATCCATCAGGCATTTATCCGAATTGTTATGATTGCCTCTTGGACATATCACCAACAGTTTGGTGATCCACTGGGTCTACGGTTCACGGAGTTCACCGAGGAAACCTTGTTACGAAGTGTTTGCCTGTTCTCAAAACTTAACAACAACGAGTATAATTCTATCAATGTGATAGGTTCTACCCTTGCCACCAACACAGAGATAACATGTTCAAACTCGTTATCTAGGCCATTTAGAATGAAAGGTACCAAATCTTCTTCATCTAAAGCTTTCCTAGATGTCGTGATCTTATCTTCAAGGGATTTTTATCTCACAAAAGTACTCATGGATGATCATGTTAATTTTGCGCATTATTGTGAAGGAGAGGCAAGGGTTGAGGGGGTCTGTTCATGTTCGAGACGTGATCATACCTTCGATGGTGCATCGCCGCATCAGGTTTCACGTGTCGTCTTGGATGTGGCGACTTGCGAGATACTTCTCGCGTTAGCGATGAGAAGAAGAAATTGGGGGTCTGTTGGTCCATGA
Organism: Neostapfia colusana; assembly: GCA_030760725.1. Classification (NCBI taxonomy): domain Eukaryota; kingdom Viridiplantae; phylum Streptophyta; class Magnoliopsida; order Poales; family Poaceae; genus Neostapfia; species Neostapfia colusana. The sequence goes on along the minus strand of JASWHV010000013.1, from coordinate 38,123,209 downwards.
CAAACCACTCCTCCTATGTCGGATCGGGAATCTTCATTATCTTGTTGCCTTCTTTCTACTCGGTCTCTGCCGAGAGTGTCACGATCGTGCCGTTGATGTACTCGTCCAATCTTATGTCACGTATGGCAGCCAACACCTGTGCACTTTATGACGCATGGTTTCGTTTGCCTATATTTTCATAGATCTAAAAGCCGAGAAAGTGATTGGAGAAAACAGTCGCAGAATAACTGGTCATATTGACGATTCATCTAGATTTAAGCTGGAAGTGGAATTGATACCATGTATAAAACCGGAGAGCAGAAGCTACTGAGATTACATAGGTGAATATATAAATAAGGTGGCATTCGCTGGACAATCTAATACATAAAAAATAAATCTTATTATTTTATCTATAGTTAGGTGTAGCTGAATTTTTTCTTTATGCATTTCGTTGTATTTACCACTTGACCCTGATATAACAACTCTGGAAAGAACTAGGGGACACATAATTATTCCATGGACTGTTTCATTTAAATCGTCCTTCTTAGCATCTGTAATCCAATGGCCCCACTTGTACAAATTAAATTCAAACTTCCATAATACGACATGACCTGTGTACATGCAAAATTGAGGGTGACGTTTTATGGAAAGTGCTGGGTGATTTGATTTGCAAGATTTTATTTCATAAAAAGTCTGCAAGTCTCTGAGGTAAGTCATGCATTCCTGAGCCAAGGGCAACCATGACTTACGCTGCTTCTCATCTGTAGCTACAGTTCAACTAGTTCTAGTGCCTTAAGCAAGTCTATTACAATCTAAAAATTGTGAAAGGTAAAATATCTGTTTCAAGCAGCCAAATACCTTTTATGAATGAGAATTTGACCGTTACTGACAAAATTATTTGTTCTCTATTTTGACAGCTTGGCTGCCCTTTGCTGCTGCTGCCTGTTGGAAGCCTGTTTCTAAGTTTCAAGCTATGCAACATAGGCTTTGTTTGTGTACACTTAAATATTCTCCATTTAGAGTGGATTGAGCGGGGTTGGAGTAAAAATTAGTTCATTTTCCACTCCATTCCACTCCAATCCACCTCATTTATTATTATCCAAACAAGCCTTAGTGGGGGACTCTCTGCGCGCAATTGATATACTTAAGATTGAGGATTGGCTTGCTAATTGCCTCCTAGTGGTGATTACAAAAGTTCTAATGCAAATCACATCTCTCCACCTCTATCGTTCTATTTCTTAGTTGAGATGATTGGTGTATCTGCAGTCACATGGAGTTTGTGTGTTGCAAAATGGATCCGTTGCTGTAGTTAACATTGTGATACCTATTCGCATCTCTTTTATTTCTCTTTTCATTTTGATCTGCGGCACTCTTCCTGCGTGTGCATGTATCTACAATATTCTTCCATTCAGTAGTTTCAAGAAAGAGCTATTCTGGACATTAATAAATTTAGTTCATTTTTCATTCCAATCCACTTCTATTTAATACCAAACAAGCCCTAAGGGCAATCCGAACACTCGTTCTAAGCGTTGCTTACCCCAAATTAGTTCAAGGCAACATGGATGGTAAAGCATGTGTGAATGTTTTCCCTTGTAACACAAAGGCCTAAAACAAACTATACAGTAGACAACATATAGCCCGGCTATGTGAAAGCTTAAAAGTTGGATAAGTTAAAGAAAGTTGTGTTAAAGGACAAGATTTAAAAATATTTTCAGCCAGACACCACATTAATATTACATCCCAATTTGTTGTTTGTATAGACAAAAGTTAAGATGGGTTTTCTAACATTCATCCTTATTGTAATTCACACCTAAAATATGGTTCCTACTGAAACCGTGGGAAATTAGGAACTCCTTTGTTTTTTTTTCAGCATTCTATAAAGGACCTCAATGGAAGTTCAAGTCGTTGCAGACTTCGAAGTTTGAACTAAGACTATTCACACTCGTGAACCTCTATATCGGATCTCTAAACGAAAATTCTTGCCATTTTATAGTCAACACTAAAAGATCCCTACCTTTACAGTTCAATTCGTTGCACTCGTTCACCTCTAAATCAGACCTCTATATCAACTATCACATATTTTATATTAAATAATACAACTATCTCATATTTTAAAATATTTCGTATAATTATTTTTGTGATAATAATATTATAATTACAACTTACAAAAAATCACCAATTTTTTTGCTTCCTTTTCCCTCTCTTCTTTTTTCCCTTTTTCCTTTCTTTTCTACCTTTTCCCTCTTTTTGTCTTTCTTCCCTTTTTTCCTTCTCTTTTTTCCCTTTCTTCTTCCTCCTCTCTTTCTCTCCCTTCTTCCAGGGGCTACAGTACGTCTCCGGCTTTAGAGGGTCCCTGTAGAGACTGGAGATTTCCCGGTCACGCTATAGCTCCCGCTGCGGGGAGCCGCTGAATTTGACGGCTGGGGCGGTATATAGGCCCCCGGTGCGCACAGCCTAATAACGTCCCTTCGGTTACTCTAAAGCTCACGCACGATTGGTAGTTAGTCGTTGTGGAGATTACATGACTGATCGGTATCAAAAGATCATATGAAAATGACAAAGCAAGTGCCTAGCAAGTTTATAAAATATCAACCGTTTTCAGACGTTTACAAACGACTCGAGATGCAGTTTCCCGCTATTACTCAAGTCTAGCCAGGCTACATATACATACACTGAATCAACCTGCATACATTTAGTGGTTGGCATATGGAGCACAGTGGATTTGATGTCAGCCGATGAGACACTATGAGTCATGTAGAAAGCTGGACTTCGTGAAAACTGTTGTAAACTTGTTCTCTAGAGTTCGTTATGGTGCTTATGTGGACATTTAATTTGTAAGAAATTTTTTGTTTCTCATTTGCGGGTGCTTTCTCATAGTTTTAATTACGGGAAAGATGTACTCCTTCCATTTTGAAATGGTTTATTCAATTCTTCACTTAAGAGCCAATGGCAGAAGAGAAAGAATCACATCCAAGTGCTTCAAACATACAGGTTTTGCAGTAAGGCATGCTGACAAAGAAAAAGAGATCGAGCAACACTTCCAGAAGCAGCTCGGTTCAAACAACACACGAGACGTAAACATAAACTGGGACGAGCAACAATACAATCAGTTTGACCTGCAGGACAGGAAATACGGCATACGAGAAGAGGAGGTCAAACAAGAAGTCATAGGAGTGCCGAAGGAAAGGGCACAAGACCCGGATGGGTTGATTGACTTGTTCTTCACAACATGTTGGGATACCATAAAAGGAGACCTAGTGAGTGTATTCTGCATATTATAAAGGGGACATGTGTTCAACCTATTGAACACGGCAAATATATTCCTGTTGCCAAAAAAGGACAGGTCAATGAAACTATGAAAGTGGGAGACTATATACCTCTAAGCGTCATTCACAGTGTGGCAAAACTCTTCTCCAAAATCCCTGCGAATTGCCTAGCACCGAAGCTACAAGAGATGGTGTATGTAAACCGAAGTGCATTCGTGAAGAAACGGTGCATCTATGACAATATCATCTATGTTCATGGCTTAGTCGAGGAATTAATATGGCAAAGAAAAGGCCATGCCTGTTTGCAAAACTGAACATAACAAAGGCTCGGTTATGTGGGCTTACCTCTTTGAGTTGATGCAAAGGCTCAGATTTGGCCACGTTGGAGAGAGTTTATAAGCATTATCCTAGCCACATCCTCATCAAGGATTCTGCTGAACGGTGGTTGCCCAGGCAAGCCGATTGTCCACAGAAGGGACCCTCCTATCTCCAACGTTATTCATCCTCACAATTGACCCTCCACAAAAACTGCTAGAGCTTGCAACACAAAGAAGGATATTAAAGCCAGTGATGGCAAGAACGACAAGAGCGATGATTTCCCTATATGTTGATGATGCAGCGGGCTTTTTGCAAATCCGAAGCCACAAGAACTGCAGGTATTGAGATGGTTACTGGACTGCTTTGGACCATCGGTGGAGCCATAGGGTATTGCCCAGACAGACAGACAGACAGACAGATTGACTGAAGGAGTCACCCAACCATCGAGTAAAATGAGCAACGAGCCAAGCCAAAGTGCGAAACAAATCCAGCGAGCAATGACCGAAGACAAACATGAACAAACCGAGCGAATGAGCAACGAACCGAGGAGAGGAAACTGCCGACACCGAGCCTTCTCTGCATCTACAGCGACCGAGAGTCCGAGACGAAGACGGCCGAGTGTATAAACAAATCGGGAAGTGCGATGTGTAGGTGGCGTTGCCGTTTCTTCCTTACGTCTCGTGGTCGCCGACGCCGGCCGCAGTGGCCGAAGCCCGCGCACATGAGACTACTCTAGTGGCCAGCGCCGCTAGGAAAGAGTCCGCGAGACCACGACGCAACTCGGACGCTGCCACGACGCCACTAGGGTTCTCCACCAAATATGCGTCTCCTCCCGTGCTAATGCCTGGAACGGCTTTGCCCTCGCCGGATCCAGCCACTTCTCTCCTCCGCATGCCGTTTCCCCCCTCCCATCGACGGCTGGCGAAGCTGGTTTATTGAGACGCCGCCTACATCATCGCCTGAGCAGAGAGAGAGGAAGAGGAACGGAGAGAAAGAACCATTTTTTTCTTTTTCAGTGGCTTGGTGGGTAAATTCCACCAAGTTAGTGATGAGTAGCGCGGGTGGTCTCTGCAGCTGCGAAATTAGGCGTGTGTTTTGTTCTAGGGACAAGATAGGATGGGGCGAGTCTATAGTGTTTGTACTGGAGATTGGTGGAATGAGTTCATCCTCCTCTCAGATCCAGGACAGAACTATCTCTCTAAAGTTGGACAGACGAATTCGTACTATCTCTCACATTTACAGTTTTATGACAGATTATAAGATGTTTATTTGCAGTTTTTAAACAGATTATATGCTTCTTATTTGCAGTTTGATAGGAATAAATTAATATGAGCAATTTATTTACAGTTTAATTACAATGTTTTCATGTTTGTTTCCTCATATTGATAGGAATAGATAAATATGAGCTGTTTATTTTAAACTAAAGATTGTCAAACGATTAGTGCGTTAAATTTTATTGCTGAAACTTGTGTTACCAAATAATAGATTGCATTTTATATTGTTGTTGCTTAATGAAAATAAGCACACCCATATGTCTCCATCTCTTCATTCAAAACAAGAGACATGACCATTTCATCCCACATTATCCCCCAAACTAAACAGAAAACATAAACCGTCCCATCCCACAAGATAAACAAAAAATGGACCATCCCATTCCTGAAAACCGGGATAGATCCAACCCATCCCATCTTGTCTCAGAACCAAACACACCCCAAGGGATAGAGTATAGCAGCTTATAAAAAACAGATTATAGCAGCTTATAGCATAACTTATTTGGTTTTAACCTTTTTGACAGGGTATAGAGTATAAGTGAGAGTCTAAGCTGCTCCTAAATCTAAATAATATTTTTGCAATTTTACTATCTTCAATGTCGGACTTTGTCAGAATACTACTTCCAATGTTGAATTCGCTAGAATATTAATATAATAAAAATTGATTCGCTTGTTTACTATATGAAGGGCAGGACTGGCGCAGTGGTAGAGTCTCTCCACTTGTGTCCTAGAGGTCCTGGGTTCGAATCAGCCTCCTTGCAAAATAAGCAAGGGGAAGGCTGCCTAGAAATTCCCTTCCCTAGACCCCACAACGTGTGGGAGCTTTCAGCACTGGGTATGCCCTTTGTTTACTATATGTACGTTGTAACTTAACTGATGACCTTTTTTACAGCAAAGGACACAAAAAATACTAAAATACTCTTAAATCTCTCATTTGCACTTCTCATTTGAAAACAGCCATCTAGAATTCTTCTGAAATTAAAATAAAAACATTGTATGTCGAGCTTGCTGAATAAAAAAAACTACATGCCACACATAAGATAAATTTAACACTTACACACATGAGATAAATATAACCAAACTCAAAGTTAAACACATCCTTAAATATTAAAGTTCACATATCAATTTGAACATCCATTCATAGAAGTCTTTCTAAAATACAACAAATAATGATAAAAAATAACCCAAGCTTTCTTATACCTCTTTGGTGTAATTTTCTTTTCAATGTTCCTTGCTTGGTTGAAGTTGAAGTGCACACAATGACCGGTTATTAAGTAGAGATGACGGGGCGGTTGTAAAGATGTGGACATAGTGACCAGTTGTGAAGTGGAGATGGTGGCATTTGCTTCAACAGTACACCAAGCTTTGGCGCTATTTTTCTCGGTTTTCTCTAACTGCAAGATGAAAACAACAAAACTAAATAAATAAATGATTGTAAATGAGAATGGAGAAATCAGTTACACTTTCCTTTTCTTTGTTCCATTGTGAGGACATTTGGGGTTGTTTTTTCTATATCCCAATTCTCCACAATTAAGACATTTGAACTTGCCTCTAATCAATTTCTTTTCCTTCTCAACCTCCTTTCCACTTGGTTTCTTACCACTACCACCTTCAAGACAGCCTTTGATCCTCAATTTCCTTTGACGGCCTACAACCCTCTTTCCAAGTTGTGCATGTACTCACTTGATATGTCAACTTTTGGCCATTGTGACTTGTCAGGAAGTGACTCCACTATTCTCTTATATGCATTTCTGAACTTCTTAATGGAATAATATTCACTAAAAACTACTGCATCCTCACATCTCTAATTTGTTGGGCTGTTATTAGAGCCAGAGCATGCCGACAGGGTTTACTAGTGTGTTGCCATTCTTCACATGAATACTCATGCAAGTTTTCCTTAACAACATGTCTAGTATAACAATTATTGTTGTCTCGCACCTCTGCAGCATAGTAGTCACCTTTCACAAATTTCAAGTGATCTAACCCTCGAGTTTTTTCCTTCAACACATGTATGACAACCGGTAATATCCTCCCATTGACAAGACAACCTGTAATATCCTCCCATTGAACTTGTCTCCAATCCTTCTTCGCTTGTGTAACAATATCATGATCACCTCCTTGAGCTTGTCAACAAACTACACACAGGGAGGTCTTTGATGTCTCTTATCCAGTTGTTGAACACCCCAGTAATATTATTGGTGATGTAACCATACTTAATAATCAGGTTAAACCCACTTCTATACCATTTGAGGAAATGGAATGTAACTATCCAGTAGGATATCTCATGATCAGACAAAATATTAGCCATTTGATAGTCATATACTTATTTTTTGTAAGCCCTTGCTGCAGGAAACATATGTTTTGAACCATGATAACTTTTGATGAAGTTTTGCATAATATGTCTCAAGCACTCTCTTTTCAATATTAGCGAAAATATATTTCACTATATTTCTAGACCTTTGCAAGCAATGGTACAAATAGAAAATATGGGAAAATCTCCTATAGTCTTATGCAGTTGTGTCATGAACCAAGTCTAGTTTCTTCCATTTCAGAGTCAACAAACCAAAAGCAAGTTGAAACATCCACTTGTGACCATCCACGCTACAAACTGAAGCTAAATGTCCATTCCATCTTCTACTTAATGCAGTTGAGTCTACACTAAGATATGGTCTACATCCCTCCAAAAAACCATCAGTGCAAGGACCAAGTGAATAAAAGAACCTATGGAAGTAAAGCTTACCACCTTTCACTCGTAGGTCAATCTCAACAACACTATTTGGTGACTTCTTCAAGATCTGTACCTTCCAATTGAACAAAAGTTGGAACCTCTCCTCTCAACTGCCATACAACTGTTTCAAGAACTTTTCTTTCCCCTTCCAAACCATGTCATAAGCAATGGTGCAATTATGGTCATCTTGCAATTTTGTTTGCAGCTCTTTAGCACCCATATCAAGAGTCTTTTGAAGGATAGGGAGGGCTTTTGAAGTAACCCACACACTAGTTGGTGTAGTAGTATTCCTCCTACTACTCGATGTACATGTGTGTTCGTTAGTCAACACACCATCTGCAACATAATGATGCAATTATATTAAAACACACACACATTGTAATGTGAAGTAAAAAAGATAGATAACAAGACCATACCACAATGGTGGGAGAGCCTTTCCGCTATAGACATGCCGCAATTCTCCAAGGACAATCCCCACCCTTACAATAGCCTTGGTATTTAGTAGTATCGATTGCCTTAATGCCTAACTCAATTCCTTGTTTATGGCATATTATCTCATAGCCAACCTAAACTCTTGCCTTGATGGTTATAAGCTGCCAAGCTCCATTACAGGATTATTCTTGTCATACACAATTGTCCTCCCATCTGATATATAATCATCGACGGGAATGACAACACCTCAAACATCATTTGCAGCTCTAGAACTTGTATATGCGACATCCTCCCTCGCCTTTTCTGCCCTCTCACCCTCAAGCCTAAAAGAACGTACAACTAATGGTCACTAGCAATTTCTAGTCTACCTTCATCATCATGTCGGTCCGCGAATTGTATTGCATGATATCCCAATCAACCAATTATTGTGATAGTTCAGTCGGTGGTAAAGCTAGCCTATATGATCATTTAAAAATAAACTAATAAACCTCTTATTCATATTCGGTTCATAAATAAACAAATAACCAACAATACGACAAACAACATACACTGCATCACCACTGTTTGAGTCCTTTTCCATGGTACTGAATCCTTCTTCATGCTCCATACGAACAACATCTTTGTGCTTCATGTTCATCGAGGCGGGCGAAGGTTGCTTACAAGCAAATACAAGAGGCATTTCAGATTTTAGTATCAACTAATTTCAAACCTAGATGTTGTGTGAAAGAATCCATGAATTAGCGCATACCACTGGCGAAATCGTAGGGAGGCGGGGCAGAGGGGCGGCAACACAAGGTGGGGGGTTGCAGGGGGGCGATGCGGGGGCAACAGTGCAAGGGGTGGATCAGGTGGTGGCGTCAGGCGTGGCCACGCGAGCGTAGGATGGTGGCGCAAGGGGTAGCGGCGGTGTCGGGTGCTGTCGGCGGCCTCAGGTGTTGGCGGCTACCGCAAGCGACGGGAAAGAAGAAAGGAAGAAGAAGGAAGGTATGGATGGAGGGAAATTTGACTTTTTCATACATGGTTTAGGCATGACAATAATTAGTAAGTCATTAGAAACATCCCGATGGTAAACAAGTGAATTGAATTCCATAAAAATAGTATTCTGACAAGTTCAACATTGGAAGTAGTATTTTGATGAAGCCTAATGTTGGGATAGTAAAACTGCAAAAAAACTCGGCCTCAACAGACCCTTAGCCTAATCCAAAGGAAAAAAGGTAGACAACCTCTTTCTAATGGAAACACATGTACAACTATCTGCCTCCACCATAGCAGGCCAGGGCCAGGGCAAGACCCTTCTCTTTGCGGCTCCCTCCCTCCTAATGACTAACAAAGGTGAGATGCTACCACCTATCAAACGCCTTCTTTGACCGCCATGGTGGCGGTGTGCTCGAACTGTGTGACAGAGAAGGGGATGGTGATGTCACCGGAGTGCTGGAACCCCAGCTCCTCCCCCTCGTTTAGCAGCTCCTCGAACATGGAGTGGTAAGTCTATCTTGTGCCTGTATTTTAAGTTATCGGTCGAAACGAATCATGTTACATTTGAACTATTTATATTATAATTTATTAAATTTAACACTTACCATGTTATTTTATATCAGATTATGTTATAATTTTCACTGAATTGATAAGAATTTTATCAATTTGCATATAATGTTTTTGTGTGGCAATGCCCTTTAATAAAATCCTGGGGTCGTCATGAGCAGGCAACAGGGTTAAAAGGTTAATTTGGAGAAAAACTGAGATGTACCCAATCAAGTGCATAGAGATGGATATGGACGGTCTGCTAGATGTTTTTCCAGCAAAGTTGAAGAAGTTTCCATGTGCATACTTAGGCTTACCATTGCATACGAGGAGACTCAGGAAAGTGATTGCAGCTCCTAATCGACAAAGTCAGAGGAAAGCTGCCTACATGGAAAGGAAAATAAATGGCAAAGACTGGGAAGTTTAATAATAACAAAATCTGTCCTCTTATCATTTGTGACGCACCAGACCTTGGTTATAATACTGCCTAAATGGGTAATAAAGAAGATTGACGAGATATTGAGGAATTTCATTTGGACAGGTGAGGACACAGCGAAATATGGAGGGCGTTGCCCAGTAAATTGAGGAATGGTGTGCAGGCCAAAAGAACTGGGCGGTCTTGGTGTCATTAACCTGGAGAAGTTTGAAAAAGTTTCAGAGATGGCTATGTCTGTCGTGGGCCCAAGAGGACAAACCTTGGAAAGGACTGCCGATTTCATGTAACCAAACAGATCGATCACTATTTGTGGCCTCTACCAAGGTACTCTTCTGGCATGACAAATGGATAGGAAGCATCACCCTCAAAGACAAAGCACCATCCCTGTACGCCTTGGAAAAAATCATGAATAGAACGGTGGCTAAAGAAATGAAAGACAGTAACTGGATCAGAGCCGTGAAAAGAATTTCAACCAGCCAACAGCTGCAGGAATAGGTGGAACTATGGAATGTGTTGAATAATATTGAACTGCAAGAGGACACAAGGGATCTTGTCGCATGGACACAAACGAATCAGCATACAAATCCCAATTTGCGGGAAAAAGCTGGTCTTTTGACCCATCATACCTAGGGCTGATAGCAGGGTAAAAAATAAATTAGTAATAAAGAGGGCGTTAGAATCGGGCTAAATTAATATTTATTTTTAGCTAAAATTTAATAATAACTGAAATAAACTATGAAGGGGCCGTGAGCCAAGGTCTATTACCATGCCTAATCATACCTATAGAAGACAAGGGCAGAACCGAAAGTAACTACGTTTGCTTGAATTTCTATTCACAAAAAAGATTTTAAGAGAAAAGAGGGCGGAATGACAGCATCAGATATCCACTACGTCTGGAGGAAGCGGAAACTGCGTTTCATCTTCTAATAGACTGCACATTTGCACGTTCTGTAACCCACCATATGCTATAAAAAGCTATTAGCCCGCAAAACAAACACAACGCACCAAACCAGAGGAGACCATCGACTCGAGAAACACAACATACATTTATTAATGGCTGATTATTCACTTGCATAAATACATAATCTACAGTGTACAACGGTTGCCGCCAAGGTCATTAAAATAAACCTCACGTGGCATTCATTTCAGAGCAAAATCGTTGACAGCCACGTGTCCAATCTCTGCTGGCTGTAGCCGCTTCATGTAATATTTCGACCCACGTGAGAGGTCAATCCGTTTTCTCCGCACGACAGGGAGGGATTCGATTGAGCACTCCTTGAAGCCGCGCCGGACAAACCTGAAATTCCGAGGGAAAAAGGAAAGAAAATTACGCACACTATTGTTATAAAAAGATTAGACTAAAATAACCCTCTATATGTTTCTAAAATTATTCATCATTGCTATTTTTGAAAAAAAACTAAAATACCCAGATATAAGTATGTAAGTTACCCACTATTGTTATTACAAAAGGAAATAGACTAAATTCCCCTTTATATATTTTTTTAAATTACTCATCATTGCCATTACAAAAGAAAATAACCCAATAACTGTTGTAAACTCGCCGGAGCGAAAGCTACAGGAGAACTCAAGCGAATGGGAATTGACAGGAGGATTTGTGCTGCGTAACCTGGCAGTTTTCTAGGTCTTTTTCTCCACTATTTAAAGGAAACAAACACTAATGGACCGGTCGTTTCGGCTGTCATGCGTGCCATGCGCGTGACGCGCTCCACCCACGATGCATTAGTGGAGCTCTACAGAAACACTTGGCCACAGAACGTGTGCACGAGCATTAACTAATCTAGGCGATTAATTGTTAAAAGAAACGTAAAACGACTTAATGTGGTGACCAGTGGGATGGAGTAACAACATTTCTCTCCCTAATCCTGACCACGGTCACCCACAGCCTTGACGCCTATCTTGCCGCGCAACTCCTGGAAGTGAACTCGTCCCGAAGCTTTGATCAGTATATCCGCCGGTTGCTCTTCTGTTGTTGTGTAGTTGACGATGATCCTACCCTCGGAGGTAGTGATAGCGCACGTCGATGTGCTTGCTCCGCTCGTGCAAGACGGGATTCCTGCTCAGCGCGATGGCCGATTGATTGTCTACCAACAACTCCGGCGCTCCAGACTCCGTCCCGATCATGTCAGTTAGAAGCCGAGCTAGCCAGACGCCCTAACACGCCGTTGCCGCTGCAACGACGTATTCTGCTTCGCACGATGACAGGGCAACAACCCCCTGTTTGGCCGCCTGCCAAGTAATTGGGTTGCTACCCAGGAGGAAGATGATCCCGCTCGTGCTCTTCCAGTCGTCGATGTCACCACCCATATTAGCATCGCTGTAGCCAACCAGCTTGGGCGGCCCAGCGTGGCGCTTGGTGTAGTGGAGCCCATGACTCTATGTTCCCGCCAGGTACTGGAGCACCCGCTTGACGATGATGAAATGATCCTCGCGGGGCGCTTCCATGAAGAGGCTAAGATAGCCGATCGGAAATGCCATGTTCGACCGAGTGTGCAGGAGGTACCGGAGAGCTCCGATCACACTCTTGTACCCAGTGGCGTTCACCGTCTCTGCGGTACTCATATTGCTCAGCTTCAGGCGACTCTCCATGGGGGACGCGCTGGGGTTGCAGGAACACAGTCCGCATCGCTCCAGCAGCTTCCCGGCATATGCCGACTGGCAGAGGGAGATTCCATCGGCGCCCTGTTTCACTTCAATGCCAAGATAGTATGAGAGAAGACCGAGATCACTCATCTAAAACCGGTCCTTCATCTCAAGCTTGAACGCGTCGATGATTTCCTTGCTGGTACCGGTGATGATTAAGTCGTCGACGTATACGCCGACAATCAGCCGACCGCCTCATCTGCTTCGAGTGTACACGCCGTGCTCGAAGCTGCTCCTCTAGAAACCAAGTGATCCCATGGTGGAGTCAAACTTGGCATTCCAGGCCCTGGGTGCCTGATGTAGACCGTACAACGCCTTATGCAGGTACAACACTTTGTTTTCGCTGCTGGTGGTGGAGAAGCCGAGAGGCTGCTGAATGTAGACTTCCTCCTTGATCACGCTGTTGAGGAATGCACTCTTGACGTCCATGTGATAGACCTCCCAGCCCTCGTGTGCTGCCAATGCCACCATCACCCGCACCGACTCCAAGCGCCACCGGCGCAAAGACCTCGTTGAAGTCGATGTCGGCGCGCTGCACGTAGCCCTTCGCCACCGGTCGCGCCTCGTGTCGCACGATGTCACCGACTTCATTGAGCTTCACCTTGTACACCCACTTCAGGCCTATCACACGATGGCCGGAGGGGAGTGAGGTGAGCTCCTAGGTGTCGTTGTCCTTGATCGCCTTCATTTCCTCGCGCATTGCCGCGCGCCAGGCAGCGTCCTGCTCGGCTTTCTTGAACGACGCCGGTTCTTCTACGGAGGTGAAGTTGCGCTCCGCGTTCAAAATGCGGCGCGCGAGCCCGGGCAGTTCTGTGTCCCCGATCAAGTTGTCGATGACGCGGAGCCGGAGCGAAGCATCGTCGTGATCCGCGTCTAGGTTCTCATTGTCGACCTCTTGCTCATGCTCCCCCGGCTCTGTGTGCTCCCCCGCAAGTGGTGATGCTGGAGGTGGAGTCAGTGAAGGTGACGCTGGCTCGACGTCGCGGACGGTCTTGGTGCTGTACTCCACGATGAACGGTTCAGAGTCGTCGGCCTGCTTATTGTCGGAATTACATTAGGGAGAAAGTAATCTCAATTAACAGCCTGTCAATGGGTTACATATATAGGGGGACACAACTTAAGGGTTAAGCAACCCTAATACCAAAAGACTAAAATGCCCCTACCCCCTATACATACAGTCTAACACCCCCCCGCAGTCCCAACATCTAGCCACGGCAGATGTTGAGACTGGATCGAAACTCGGTGAACACCGTCGAAGGAAGTCCCTTGGTGAAGATGTCGGCGAACTGCGACGACGTCGGTACGTGCAGGACTCGCACCTCCCCGAGAGCCACCCGCTCACAAACAAAGTGAAGATCGATCTCTACGTGCTTCGTGCGCTGATGCTGCACCGGGTTGGTGGAGAGGTAGACGGCGCTGACGTTGTCGCAGTAGACCAACGTACTCCGGGCGAGGGGAGAGTGGAGCTCCTGAAGCAGCTGCTGAAGCCAGGAGGACTCGGCCACGCCGATGGCCACGGCGCGGTATTCCGCCTCGGCACTCGAGCGGGACACCACGTGCTGCCGCTTCGAGGATCAGGAGACGAGGTTGCCGCCCAGGAAGACGGCGTAGCCGGAGGTGGACCGACGGGTGTCCGGGCAGCCCGCCTAGTCAGCGTCGGTGTAGACGACCAACTCGGAGGCAGAGTCGCGCCGCAGAAGAAGACCGTAGTCGTGAGTGCCACGCAGGTACCGAAGGATCCGCTTCACCGCCGTGAGATGGGGCTCCCGCGGATCATGCATGTGGAGACACACCTGCTGAACCGTGTAGGAGATGTCCGGCCTGGTGAAGGTGAGATACTGCAGTGCACCAGCAAGACTCCTGTAAGTGGTGGGGTCGGGGTCGGCTACCGGGGCGCCGTCGACCGAAGACACCTTTGCCTGGGTGTCCACGGGAGTGGAGCATGGCTTGGAATCAGCCATGCCCGCTCGCTCGAGGATATCCAGGCAGTACTGCCGCTGGTGGAGGAACAGAGCACTCGGGCGGTGCTCGACCGCAACGCCCAGGAAGTGGTGGAGCTGGCCGAGATCCTTCATCGCAAACTCGCGCTGCAGGGCGGAGATCGTGCGCTGAAGAAGAGCCGAGCTGGACGCCGTGAGGACAATATCGTCCACGTACAGGAGGAGGTAGTGTCACCCTCACGCCTGTAGATGAAGAGCGAAGTGTCCGACTTGGCCTCGACGAAGCCGAGCGAGACCAGGAAGGAGGCGAAACGGCTGTACCAGGCCCGAGGCGCCTGCTTCAGCCCATACAGGGACTTGTTCAGCCGGCAGACCATGTCTGGACGAGCTGAATCAACAAACCCTGTCGGCTGACTACAGTACACCATCTCCATCAACGTCCCGTGGAGAAAGGCATTCTTGACGTCCAGCTGGTGGACAGGCCAAGAACGCAACAGAGCCAGCGACAGAACGGTACTAACTGTCGCCGGCTTCACCACCAGGCTGAAGGTCTCATCGTAGTCGACGCCGGGACGCTGCGTGAAACCGCGAAGCACCCATCGTGCCTTGTACCTCTCTAGAGACCCATCCGCCCTCCGCTTATGCGTGAACACCCACTTGCCCGTGACAACATTGCCACGACCAGGACGGGGAACCAGGTCCAGGTCCGGTTGGCAAGTAGGGCCGCATACTCTTCTTCCATAGCCCGACGCCAATGAGGATCGACGAGGGCGCTACAGACAGAAGAGGGGATAGGCGAGATGGGTGACGAGGCAGGCTCCGGAGGGGTCGAGGACGAGAGAACGACCCCGGAGAAGCGCTCCACAGGTCGAAGGACGCCGGCAGCCCGTCGAGTCACCATCGGGTGAACGTGATGAGGGTCCCGGTGAAGCAGCGGAGGGTGGTACACCAGATCCGTAGGGCGCGAAGAGGACGGTCCACCAATCCGCGCTCGTCGATGATAGACGAGAATGGGATCGGCGTACCGCGGTCCGGGGGCCGCAGGTGGTGCGGCTGACGACGGCGAAGACACCGTCGTGGGCGTCGGAGACACGTGAGGCGTGACGGAGGACGCCGGAGACGCTGGGGCCGCGCGTGGCGCAGCAGACGTCGTCGGAGACGCAGGGGCCGCGCGTGGCGCAGCGGACGTCGTCGGAGACGCTGGGGTCGCGCGTGGCGCAGCGGACGTCGTCGGAGACGCTGGAGCCGCGCGTGGCACAGCGGACGTCGTCGGAGACGCTGGAGCCGCGCGTGGCGCAGCGGACGTCGTCGGAGACGCTGGAGCCGCGCGTGGCGCAGCGAACGTCGTCGGAGACGCTGGAGCCGCGCGTGGCGCAGCAGACGACGTCGGGACCGTCGGAGGGACGGCCAGTGGCGGCAAGGACGCCGGAGCCGCGGGAGGCACGACAGGTGGCGTCTGAGACACCGTGGTTGTGTCTGGCGCAGCTAGAGGAAGACCTGCAGAGGGTAAAAAACACGGTCGCTGGACAGGAGCGGCCATAGGATCAGTGGAAAAGAGAGAATCCAACTCGGAGACCGAATCAGGATAAGACCCAGCGAAAGGGAAGGAGGACTCGTCGAATACGACGTGTCGGGAGACCAAGATACGACGAGTAGTGAGGTCTAGACACCGGTACCCCTTATGATCGGGGGAGTACCCAAGAAAAACACATCGAGTCGAACGAGGCGAGAGTTTATGAGGGGCGGTAGCAGAAAGATTAGGATAGCACGCACACCCGAAGACTCGAAGGTGCTCATAAAGAGGGGTGGTACCAAAAAGGGCGAAGTGCGGGGTGGGAGCACTAATCGCCTTTGTAGGAAGGCGATTAATGAGGAAGGTAGCAGTGTGGAGGGCCTCTGCCCAATAACAAGCAGGAATAGAAGCCTGGAACATCGGGGAGCGCATAACATCGTTGGTGGTACGAAACATACGCTCGGCCTTGCCATTCTGGGGAGAAGTGTAAGGGCAAGATATGCGCAACTGGACCCCGCAGGAAAGCAAGAAGTGACGAAACGCGGAGTTATCAAACTCACGGCCGTTGTCGCACTGGACAGCCCTGATGATATACCCAAACTGTGTGGAAACCCAAGCGAAGAAGTGAGAGAGAGTAGCAAACGTATCGGACTTCTGTCGCAATGGAAAGGTCCACAAATAATGGGAAAAATCATCAACAATCACTAGATAATATTTGTAGCCAGAAACACTGAGAACAAGTGAGGTCCATAGATCACAGTGAATCACGTCAAAAAGGTGCTCCACATGGGTTACAGAATGTGGAAAAGGAAGCCGAACATGGCGACCCAATTGACAAGCATGGCATAAAGACTCATGAGAATCCCTAGTACACGAGATCACTGAACTACGAAACAACTTCGACATAACTTCAGCACCGGGGTGGCCAAGTCGACGATGCCAAGTAGTCGACGGAGCTGTCGTAGTCAGGCAAAAAGGCGAGGGCGAAGCGGAAGCAGGAAGTCTCATCGTGTACAGGGGCCCTGAGCTCTCACATCGGAGAAGAAGACGCCGGGTAGTAAGATCCTTCACAGACAAACCAAAAGGATCAAACTCGATAGAAACATGGTTGTCAGTGGTAAATCGACGAACAGAAAGAAGGTGCTGGATGATGTCCGGAGCAACAAGAACATCACGAAGACGGAAAGACCCCGACGAACCCGAGTCACCTACTGAGGTGACCGGAAGGACAGACCCATTCCCAACAACGATAGAAGAAGGAAAAGAAGGGTGGGAAGGGTGGGTAGAAGAGAGTATACCAGCGTCAGGGGTGGTGTGGTACGAAGCTCCGGAGTCCACAACCCACTCGGGGCTAGGTGGTGTGAGACTCATCGTACTGAAAGAAGACGCAAGTGACTGGCGATCCCATGGCGATCCCAGCCCTGAGCAGGGTCAGAGTGTGGTGTGGTACGAAGCTCCGGAGTCCACAACCCACTCGGGGCTAGGTGGTGTGAGACTCATCGTACTCAAAGAAGACGCAAGTGACTGGCGATCCCAGCCCTGAGCAGGGTCAGAGTGTGGTGCCGACGACTCGGGCCGACCAACTAGGTTTCTCGAAGCCCAGTTGGCTAGAGAGGAGGGCCCAGCAGCAGAGTAGCCTGGTCCACCAGGGGGCAGGGTCCACTGTCCACCAGCAGCGTAGAGCGGCCCGCCGTAAGTCGGAGTAGTCACGTAAGCCGGTTGAGGACGTGGTGGGCGAAGTGCCGGGAGACCCGGGGACGGCCCAGGCCACATCGAGATCTGGCCTGTCCACGGGTTGTAGGGTGTGGGCCAGGTCACACCACCCTGACCCCGACCACCGCTACTGCCACCAGGGGTACCGCCAGCACTGGTCGTACCACCTCCACCAGTCCCTCCACCACAGCCACCACGTCGGCCACGACGACGGTTCCCACCACCACCGGAGGTAGCAGGGGCTCCTGGTGTGGTAGGTGGACGAGGAAGCTGGCCCCCAGAACCAGCAGGTGGAGGAGGGCGTGAAGACGACCCTGAGCCGTAGAAGGCCGCGGCAGGGGAAGAAGCAGTAGAGCTGCCCTAGGTGATCTCCTCGAGCTCGAGATCCGACCAGACCTTCTCGAAGGTCGGGAAGGGCTTCTCGCGGAGAATCCACGAGCGAACGTGGGTGTAGCGCTCATTCAGGCCCTTAAGAACCTGAAGAACGAGAGTATTGTCCGGGATGGGATCTCCAAGGTCATGAAGGGCGTCCGCCATACCCTTCATCTGTCGACAATATGCAGTAATGGAGAGATCACCCTGGATAGTGGAACCAAAGCGGGCCCGAATATGGAGAGCACGGGTCACTTGGTTCCCCTGGAAGCGAAGCTCGAGGACCTGCCAGGCCTGACGAGCTGTACCGCCACCCTTCTGGGCGACGATATCCTGAAGCTCCTCAGAAAGTGTGCCGAGGATCCATGCAAGGACAAGACTGTCCATGCAGATCCACGAGTCATCCAGTGGGCAGTCATCTCGCAGCACATGGTCTTCCAGCCGAAAGCGTCGCAGCGTCAGGAGAAGCAAGCTGCGCCAACGAGCGAAGGATGTAGAGTCTGAGCTGAGAACAACCAGGACAAGAGTCCGGATGTTCTGTATGCCAGCCGCCTGGGCATGTAGAGCAGCGACGAGAGACGCCGAGTAGGAAGTATAAGCAGCACATCTCCTGGAGTATCCTGTGTGTCGCTCCACTGTGCGGGCGGAGACTCCTCGAGCTGACGTGTGAGGGAGGCCGCAGCAGCACGTTCCTGCTCCAAGGCGAGGACGAGCGCTCGTTCCCGCTCACGGGAGATGGCCAGGGCAGTCGCGACGTCAGAGACGTGCGAAGAGGATTGTCCCCCGGATCCAGCAGGAACAGCATGCCCAGCGGCGCTCACAGCAGGACCAGCGGCGAAAACCGGCGGCCAGGCGGCGCTGGGGAGGCCGAGGGACCTGCCTGCGGCTGGGCCGGCCACACCAGAGCCAGGCGCGAGGAGTCCAGCGGCTGTGTGCCCGAGGGAGAAGACACGAAGACCAGCCACAGGGCTGGGAGCCCCGGATCTGGCGGCGGCGCCCCCAGGAGAGGTGGCGGGACGGCCGGCGGCGCCAGGCCCGGTGGCTGCGGGCGCAGGGAAGAGGGCGGTCGGGTCGGCGGGTTCAGGGGCGCTGAGCCCAGCAGTGGCCGCGACCGGGCAGAGAGGAGGGGCCGGCGGAGCCGGCGTACCCGCGGCGGCCGCGCCCGAGGTCGCGGCGGCGGCGCCCGTGGCTGCGACGCCCGTGGCCGCGGCGGCGGAGGCACTCGTAGATGCCATCGGGAAGGAGGGCGCGCGCGGCGGCGCGAGGGGGGGGGCGCGCAGCGACGCGAGGGGGGCGTGCGGCGGCCGCGAGGTGGGGCGCGCGGCGGCGCGAGGGCGGGCGCTCGCGCGGCGGCCGGGTGAGGAGAGAGAAGAACAATCTGATACCAAATTAGATTAGAGAAAAAGTAATCTCAATTAACAGCCTGTCAATGGGTTACATATATAGGGGGACACAGCTTAAGGGTGAACCAACCCTAATACCAAAAGACTAAAATGCCCCTACCCCCTGTACATACAGTCTAACAGTCGGCTTTCTCCCAGCGCCACTATCCAGCTTCATCGAAGACGACGTCGCGGAAGATGATGACGCGCTGGTCGACCGGGTCGTAGCACCGATATGCCTTGGACCCGCCCTCATACCCGACGAAGATCGCCTTCCGACTCCAGTCATGGAGTTTCTTCAGATTCGTCCCCGTGATCTTGGTGTGGGCGACACAGCCAAACATGCGGAAGTAGTGGATGGCAGGAACCTCACTATGCCAGGCCTCGTAAGGCGTCTTGCCGTCGAGCGCACGCGTCGGGGAGCGGTTGAAGATGTGGACCGCGGTTGACACAGCCTCACCCCAGAAGTAGTCGGGCATGCCCTTTGCCTTGAGCATGCATCACGCCATGGCGACCACACTTTAATTCTGCCGCTCCACCACCCCATTCTGCTACGCGGAGTAAGGGGCGGTGAGTTGGCGCTCAACGCCGTGCTCGACGCAGTAGCGTCCGAACTCCACGGAGGTGAACTCGCCTCCCCGATCAGTACGGAGCACCTTCAGCTTCTTCCCGGTCTCCACTTCAACGGCGGCATGGAAATTCATGATCTGCTATGGCGCTTGATCCTTGCTAGAGAGGAGTCGGAGCCACATGTACCGACTCATGTCATCAACAAGAAGCAGAAAGTACTTGTTACCACTGGGCGTCACCGGAGTGATGGGGCCGCACAGATCGTCGTGAACCAACTCAAGAGCCGACTCTGCTCGCCTCCTTGCCTGAGCCGAACATTGCCCGACGCTGCTTGCCGACTAGGCAACTATCGCACACCTTCTCCACCTGGGTGAGCTCCGGCAACTCTCGCACCATCTTTTGGGCCGCAACTTCCGCAACGAGCCGAAGTTGAGGTGCCCGTAGCAGGCGTGCCACTGCCATGCCGCCTCAGAGAAGTGCACCGCCAGGCATACCGGATGCCCGACTACCAGATCTAGGTAGTAGAGTCGCGACTTGTCCCGGGCGACTTGGCGAGGAGGATGTTGTGCTGGTCGAAGATGCGTAGGATGTCGCCGTTGATGTCGATGCGGCAGCCCGTCTCATCTAGCTGGCCGATGCTGAGGATGCTCGCCTTCAGTCGGGGAATATAGTACACCCCGGTGAGTGTGTGGTGCTCCACATTCTTGCAGGTGAGGATAATGGTTCCCCGGCCCTCGATGTTGGTGATGGAACCGTTGTCGAACTTGACGGTGTCGTAGATCTAAGTGTGGAGCTCGACAAAGATCTCCTTGGAACCCGTCATGTGGTTCGTGGCTCCGGTGTCGAGCACCCATCGCCCGCAATCCTGCTGCTCCCCCGAACCGAGGTCGACGGAAACCTTCTGCTCGTGGATGTGGTTGACGTGGTGTGGCAGCGGAGTGAGCCATTACCAGGTTGTGCTCCTCCTCTTATCCTTGGGCCAGGTGGGCCTGGGCCGCCTTGTCGCGCTTCTTCTTGCGACATTCCTTGGCCCAGTGGCCTTTCTTAACGCAATAGTTACATGTGTCATCGCGGCCCGCAGAGCTCTTCCGGCCTTCGACTTATCCCCTTTGCTCTTGTCGGCACCCTTGCCACCGCCGGAGTTGGAACCGGAGCCCTCCCGCGACATCATCTGGGCCATCCACTCCTCCGTGAAAAGCAGACGACCCCTACCCTCCTTCGCAGGGGACGATTTCTTCTTCCTCGTCTCGACGACACGAAGCATCCCGACTGGCTCCTCAATTGACATGGAGCCAAGGTCGAGGAGGGTCTCCATGGAGATCGCCACCTGCTCAAGCTTGTCGGATCACCTCCTTGTCGGAGATGTCATGTCCGAGCACGCGGAGCTAACTTGTCACTGCGTTGAGTCACAACGAGAAGTCAACGACCGACTCACCAGATTTGAACTCGATGTCGGCAAAGTACCGCCGCAGGTGCTTGGCGTTGGCCTCCTTAACGTGGTCAGCGTCGACGCGCACCTGGCGGATCGCCTCCCACGCGTCCGACGCCATAGGCTTCACTGCCAACCCGGCCTACATCTCCGGCGGCACGACGTGGAGGATGGCGGAGAGCACGGTACGGTCGTCGCGGTAGTCGCCGGCGTCGGACCCAATGACGTCCCAGGGTTCACCATCATCACGAGCGACCACTCGGTGTAGTTGGTCCTCGTGAGTGTTGGGTACACGATGTTGGTCGACATCTTCTCGACGACGCGCTCAACGATGGCGCCACGAGCTCCGCCGAGGTGGCGCGGGCGGCATGGTGGCGGAGACGGGGACTGTTGTCGACACCGTTGATGCGCGCAGAGCTGTCCGATATGGCCTGAATCGATCAACCTGACTCTGATGCCAATTGTTGTAAACTCGCGAGAGAACTCGTCGAAGCAAAAGCAACAAGAGAACTCAAGCGAATGGGAATTGACAGGAGATTTGTGTTGCGTAACCTGACAGCTTTTCTAGGTCTTTTTCTCCACTATTAAAGGAAACAAACACTAAATGGACCGGCCATTTCGGCTGCCATGCTCGTGATGCGCTCCACCACGACGCATTAGTGAAGCTCTACAGAAACGCTTGGCCATAGAAGGTGTGCACTAGCATTAACTAATCTAGGCGATTAATTGCCAAAAAAAACGTAAAACGACTTAATGTAATGGCCGTGAGATGGAATAACAACAATAACTAAAAGTAAGTTTGTAAATTATCCATGATTATCATTAGAAATACAATCAAACAAAAATAGTAGTGACAGAAAAAATAATTATGTAGGACAAGCATAAATTAAGATGTCTAATATAATATACAAAGTTAGATTGTTGACAATATATTCGAGTTGTTATTTCTAGCCGCACAAATCTGCAGGCCACCAACTAGGTCAGTCTTACCTCACGTGCAAGCACATTTGGGTCGTAAAAAGTGAAATAAAGGAAGGATACAATTTATTTTAGGGTCTGTTTGGTTCAGCTGTAGCGACCAGATTCTCTACCAAAAATCAGAAATCCGAACCAAAAGGATCACATGAGAATCAGATTTTCTAGAATCTACAGATTTTCTAGTGTAGAACCCCAAAAAAATTTCAGATTTCTGTTTCAACTTTTCACAGAAATTACCTACCATGCCACTGTTACACAACCAAATGTTATTTTATTATAACACACATTTATTATATAATCCACGGTTGATAGTTGTTTTCAACCAAACAGATTTCAGCTTAACTGCAGCTCTCAACTCACAGCTCACAGGTAGAATCAGATTTTCAAGAATCCACAGCTGAACCGAACACACCCTTAATATGCATCAACAAACTCGTCCAAAAGTCAGGCTTTTGATAAGAAAAGGTGAATAATTAACTTATAATTCAACAACTCAGTTTCAGGATAAAAATAACTTTAATTAACATCTGTTGCCAAAATAACAAAATGCCAAGTAATAGATATAAATTGCACTCATCATGTATGAAGTAAGGTAAATACCAATCCGCTGTCCGAGTGGTAAGCAAGAATATTTTCTCTAGTCCAAGGGATAAAGCCTTCTTCTCAATGTAATCTGAAAAAGAATACCATAGTGGTTCATGAATTGTAATTGACTGCATTACAAGTTAATTAGTGCTAGATTTTCGCATCACAATTTAAAGCTTTTGATCTACGACCACATAACAGAAAAAAGTAACTAAATTTGTTAACTTGCAAATACATGCACATGGAAAACTAGTACTTCCAAGTTTGCATTGAAATGAAAAGAAAACTGTGTAAAAATACAATGCCAACTTCTGGAAGTAGCGTATATAAGATGTCTCTAGCATCGGACAGATGCAATCATATCTTAAGTTGCACTATGGATCCCCTGGTTTTCGCTTTTTATCTATTAACAACAACAAGAGCGAATTCCTTATGTGCCATCCAAACTTATACCCAACCCTTATGAACCATCCAAAGTGATAACTTCCCTCCCATGTCATCGTTTTAAATTTTCCGTCCCCTACATGCCACTGATACCCATCCCTTATGAACCATCCAAAATTGTAACTTCCCTTCCAAAGTTTGAATCGCCTGACTTTCAATTCTTTTAAATAAGAATAGTAGGGAAGAACCCCTAATTTCATGATTTTCCCAGCTGTTTTTATTTTTCCATGATTCTTCCTTGTGATGTTGAAAAGTACACGTTTGCAATATCAAATAAAGAATGTGAAACAGATAACAGAATGAACAAAAGATATATGTCAGCCTAGTAACTGACTGGGCAGACCAGCCTAGAATTGGTCCCAGAAAAAATGGTTATCGAGAGCGCCTGAACCCCTGGGCACAAAAATCCACATAACAATAAAAATGTTGTTATACCAAGTAATTTGTCTCCTTGACCTTGTCCTCGACATTCTTCAGATACAGCAATTGCAGCTACTTCCCCAGATTTATCCTCTGGATATGGGAAGAGAGCAGCACAAGCGATGATTGAACCTTCTCTTTCCACGACAATAAATGCATTCAGTGTATTGAGAAGCTGATGCAAAAAGGGAATTCTCTATTTAGTTGCATAAATGACTTGACAGCATGAGTTATAAAGATTTTATTTGTTTAAAGTTACAACAACAACCAAACCTTTATCCCAAACATGTTGGGGTCGCCTGGACATGAAACCCAATAATTATATATATATATATATATATTTCAATGAAGTAAAAGAAAGAAAGAGATATAAGAGTAACAAGAAAAAAAAGACTAAGATTCTGACACATGAAGTGCTACTTTCGTGCTACTTTCCATGTGGTCCTATCATAAGCTAAGTCTCTGGATACATTCCAATCTCTCAAATTTCGTTTTACCGCCTCCTCCCAGGTCAACATTGGTCGTCCTCTATCCCTCCTAATATCTTCTCTATCTCTTAAAATCCCACTATTAACCGGAGCTTCTAGAGGTCTCCATTAGATATGTCCAAACCACCTTAGTCGATATTGAACTAACTTCTCTTCAATCAGCACCACCCCTACCCTATCACGAATCGACTCATTCCTTATTTGGTCTCTTCTCGTGTGCCCGCACATCCACCGTAGCATACACATCTCCGCGACACTCATTTGTTAGACATGTTGTCGTTTAGTTGGTCAACATTCCACCCCATATAACATCGTGGGTCTGATCACCATCATATAGAACTTCCATTTTAGCTTTTGTGGGACCTTCCTATCACATAAGATTCCAGAGGCTTGTCGTCATCTTATCCACCCTACCTTGATCCTATGGCAAACATCCTCATCAATATTGTTATTGCTTTGTAACATTGATCCTAAGTATCAGAAAGAGCCCCTTCTATGTATTATTTATCCTTGTAGACTAACATTTCACTCTTCATGGGCAACACCACTAAAGTCACACCTCATATACTTGGTCTTGGTCCTACTGATTTCTTATCAACACCATCCATAGTTTGATCTACCAGCACTACATCATCCGCAAATAGCATGCACCAAGGGATATCCCCTTGTATATCCTTCGACACCTCACCCATCACCAAGGAAAAGATGTATAGGCTCAAAGTTGATCCTTGATGTAGTCCTATCGTGATAGGTAATGCATCAGTCTCACTATCACTTACGCGCATACTTGTCCTGTACTTTATTGGCACTTTACGTTTCTCTAGTGCCCACCACATGATTGACCTTGGTATCTTGTCGTACGCCTTCTCCAAGTCGATGAATACCATATGTAGGTCCTTCTTCTACTCCCTATATCTCTTCATAAGCCCACGAAGCAAAAAAATTGCCTCCATAGTAGACCTCCCAGGCATAAAACCAAACTGGTTTTTAGTGACATTGGTCACTTTTCTCAGGCGGTGTGCAATCACTCTCTCCCAAAACTTCATAGTATAACTAATAAGCTTAATCCCTCGATAATTAGTACAACTTTGAATATCTCCTTTATTTTTGAAGATAGGTACTAATATATTTTTTCTTCATTCTTCTTCAAACATCTTGTTTGACTGAAAAATATGATTTAATAGCTATGTGAGCCATACTATTGACACGTCCCCAAGACATCTCCACACCTCAATAGGGACATCATCAGGGCCGAGGGTCTTTCCTCCTTTCATCCTTTCTAAGGCCTCCTTAACCTCAAACTCTTGTATCCTCCGCACGAACCGCTTGTTGGAGTCATCAAAGGAGTCATCCAACTCAACCATAGTGCTCCCATTTCCATTATTGAATATCTCATTAAAGTAATCTCGCCATCTATTCTTAATCTCCATCCTTCACTAGAATGCGATCAGTCTCATCTTTGATGCATTTAACTTGATTGAAATCACTCATCTTCCTCTCGCGAATTTTTGCTATTTTGTATATGTCCTTTTCACCCTCTTTTGTCTCTAGTCTCTCATAGAACTCATCATAGGCATGTCCTCTTGCTTTACTCACAACCCTCCTTGCATCTTTCTTGACTTCTTTGTACTTAAGCATGTTGCTTACGCTTCTATCATGATGCCAACTCTTGTAATACTCCTTCTCCTTGCATTTTTATTGGCCTCTTTGTACTTAAGCATGTTGTTTGCGCTTCTATCATGATGCCAACTCTTCTAACACTCCATCTCCTTAATGACCTTTTGTACATCCTCATTCCACCATCAAGTGTCTCTATCTATAAGTTTTTGTCGGTACCCTCGGTATGGGGTACCCCGCGCACAGGGGAAAATGCCTAAGGATCTCGCCCTTCTCCGCAGGGAGAGCTCCGAAGGCGCCACGCGTCCAGCGGGGCCGGACCTCCCTCTCCTCAGAGGAGAGCTCCGGGCCCACCACGTGGCATACAGAAGCCGGACCTCCCCCTCCGCGGGAGAGAGGTTCGAAGGTGCCGCGTGTCCGGAGAGGCCGGACCTCCCTCTCCTCAGAGAGGAGCTCCGGGCTCGCCGCGTGGCCAACAGAAGCCGAACCTCCCCCTCCGCGGGGAGAGGTCCGAAGGCTCCACGTGTCCTGCGGGGCCGGACCCCCCTCTCTTCTGAGGAGGGCTCCGGGCCCGCCACGTGGCCAGCAGAACGGCGTTGCCTGCCCCCGAGCGATAGGCAGCGGCCGTAAAGACGCCCCATACCTTGCCCGTACAAGGTATTCAAGGCCCGCGCCTTCCCAAGACGCGGAGCACGCCTCTGTCAGGTGCCGTTGCGCCCAGTCGCATCACAGACTGGCGCGCAGTGTCAGAGGCTGCCAGCCAATAAACGCAGCGACAAGACATCCCATGCCGCCCCCGCCGTCATCATCCACTACGACTAGCATGCGGCATGGACAGAGCTACAAGACGAAGACTCAGAAGCCTTCGGCAGAGACAACTACCGGCATAACTGCAGATACGGTAGATATCAGTCAATCTCCCCGGGACCACCTGTCGGGTCCCGGCCCCCCTTGTAAGCCACCCGAGTCTTGGACTATAAAAGGCTCGGGTAGGCGACGTTAGCAAGGGTTCGCACTCTAGCCATCAGCACCCTGGGTTCGCACTTTGCAACTCATACGCTAGCCGTACACTCTCAAGCTGTAACTCACCCCCAAGCTCAGGCCTCCGGTCCTGAGCAGCAAGCAATACAGCGAGCTCCATAGCTCGCCGTGGACGTAGGGTTTTACGCTCCGGCGGCCTGAACCACGTAAAACTCGCCGTGTCAAGCTCTTACTAACTCGTCCATCTGCGCAAGCTCTCCGCTAGGGACTAGCCCCACCGAAAAAAGAACCTCCGCGGGCTGCCCAGTGTAGGCCCGGGGGAAGTGTCGACCGAACACTTCGACATTTGGCGCGCCAGGTAGGGGGCTTTTCTCCTAGCGCGATGAGTTTCTGCCGACGAAGATGACCAAGCTTCCTTCAGCGGCAAACTCTCCCCCCCTGCGTCCGCGGTAAACCGTGACCAGGGGAGAGTACATGATGACACACTCAGGACGGAGTGTGTCAGGGCAAGCTGGGAGCCAGCAACCGGCTCTGGCAGCGCCGACCCCGGCAATGCAGGCTCCAACCAGCGTCAGGCCTTCAGTAGCGCCGGGCGTACCCGGTGGGGGTGCGCTAGCAGCAGCAAGGGCGCTATTGCACAATCCGCCTGCTGGGGACGCACCTCAGGCAGCGACCCAGCAGTGGATTCGCGAGGTAGACTGTCTTGTCGTCGCCGCCGCAAACCATTGACTTCGGCGGGGACGACGCTCCGGCCAACCGGCTGTGTCGCTGACGCGCACGCCAACGGTTGACGGGCAGACGGCGGGTTCCAGCTCCACCAAACTTCCGTCGACGGACCTGAGGACAGAGCTAGAACGGTGCCACTTGGGCCAAGATGCCCGAGTGTTCCTCGAGCGACGTCGAGAAAGGCGTCGCGCTCAAGAGGCTGGCGACAACATGACGTCGGCCTCGACCCAGCCTCGAGGGCAGACTTTCGTTACGTGAGCTCTGCCCCAGGCGTACGCCGCACAGCATAAGCCACAACCATGTGCTCTACAAGCGGCGTCCCCGGCCTATGGCGCAACCTTGCCCATACCGGGGTACACTGTGCCAGGCGCAACCAAGCGTTCGCGGCACCAGTACCTGCACTGGGAGCCAGCAACCGGCTCTGGCAGCGCCGACCCCGGCAATGCAGGCTCCAACCAGCGTCAGGTCTTCAGTAGCGCTGGGCGTACCCGGCGGGGGTGCGCTAGCAGCAACAAGAGCGCTACTGCACAATCCGCCTGCTGGGGACGCGCCTCAGGCAACGACCCAGCAGTGGATTCGCGAGGTAGACCGTCTTGTCATCGCCGCCGCAAACCCTTGACTTCGGCGGGGACGGCGCTCCGGCCAACCGGCTGTGTCGCTGACGCGCACGCCAACGGTTGACGGACAGACGGCGGATTCCAGCTCCACCAGGCTTCCGTCGACGGACCTGAGGACTGAGCTGGAACGATGCCACCTGGGCCAAGACGCCCGAATGTTCCTCGAGCGACGATGAGAAAGGCGTCGCAGCCAAGAGGCCGGCGTCAGCATGACGATTGCCTCAACCCTGCCTGAGGCGCAGACTTTCGCCACGCGAACTCTGCCCCAGACATACGCCACGCAGCATATGCCACAGCCATATGTCCTGCAAACGGCGCCCCCGGTCTATGGCGCAGCCTTGCCCATACCGGGGTACACTGTGCCAGCGGCGAACCAAGCGTTCGCGGCACCAACACCTGCAGCAACAGGGGCAGGATGTGCGGCCCTGGAGCCCCACCTCCGCTTCACGAGGTGGCCGCGCAAGTTTCGGTCGCACCTGCCCGAGAAGTACGACGGCAGCGTCAACCCGACGGGGTTCCTCCAGATCTACTCCACCGCCGTACTTGCCGTAGGAGGGGATGAGGTCGTCATGGCCAAGCTACTTCCCCGTCGCCTTGACCGGCCCAGCCCGGTCTTGGCTAATGAACCTCCCTCAGGGTTCCAACTTCCTGGGGAGAGCTCTGCCGGCAGTTCATCGCCAACTTCGGCAGCTCCTACACCCGTCCCGGCACAGAGCTTGACCTCCAAGCCATCAAGCAACAATCTGGGGAGTCGCTGCGCTCCTTCATCCAGCGGTTCTCCCAGGTACGCAACACCATTCCGCATATTCAAAGTGCTTCTGTGGTGGCGGCACTTCGACAGTGTCCAGGACAAGAAGATGCTTGGGAGGCTTGCAACCAGAGAGGTCTGCGATGCCTCCGAGCCCTTCAGCCTGGCGGACAAGTGCGCCAGAGCAGCCGGAGGGCGGAGCTGGCACTCACTGCCAGCTTCCAAAGCCGGATGACAGCCCGAAGACGGCGGAGTTCAAGCTGAGCTCCCGACCACGCCAGACAGCCAAGAGCCAAGCACTGGCTGACTTCGTCGCTGAGTGGACGCCAACGAAGGCTAACCCAGGGGGCCGCGAAGACGGTGAACCAAAGTACCGAGCTCTGGTCTTCACCGGGATTCACTGGACGCTCTTCTTCGACGGCTCCTCGCGAAAGCAGGGGGCCGGTGCCAGCGTACTGCTTCTCATGCCATCGGGGGAGCAGTCTGGGTACATGGTGCGTCTCAATTCCAAAGCAACCAACAACTTGGCAGAGTATGAAGCACTCATCTTTGGCCTAAAAGACAGTCCTGTCTCTAGGCGCTCGCCAGTTGTTGGCGCAGGGCGACTCCCAGCTAGTTATCAAGCAAGTTAAGGGTGAATGCCCCTGCAATGACCCACAGCTAGCTGCTTATCTGCTTCACGTGCGGATGTTGGAGAAAGAATTCCTCGCCTTGGACCTGTGCCATGTACCGCACGCTTGCACGGCCGCAGCTGACGACCTCTCAACGAAAGCCTCCATCGGAGCCCCTGCGCACGAAGGAGTCTTCGAGAGGACGTTACTGCGGTCCACAGCCCGGCCCGCCGAGCCGGACGAAGGGGGCTGGACCAGTGCCTCGAAGCTAGGCAGTCCCGGCAGCCCTGGATGCCGCCAAAGGATCGTAAGAGTCACTGGGGACTCCGTGCAACCCAACGCTCAAGATCCAGAAGCTCAAGTAGTCCCGATGCATGGACCACGGAGGTCCGGGACTCCTTGAAGGACATCCTTCCTGATGAACGTGCATCCGCTGAACGGGTGGTGCGGATGGCTAAGTGCTACGCGCTGGTATCTTTACTGGCGTGGCGCCACGACATCCTATTGCGGTGCATAACCCAGGAGGAAGGTTGTGATTAGCTCGCAGTAGTCCAAGGAGGCGAGTGCTGGGAACGCTCATCGTCCCGCACGTTGGTCGGTTAAGCCACCCGGCATGGCTCCTACTGACCGAGAGCCACCTGGACGCCGTCAAACCGGTTAGGGATGCAATGCGTGCCAGGTCCACGCCAAGCAGACCCACACAACCGGTGCAGACGCGCACCCAGAGCCGTCGGGGGATACCGGCTCCTCCATGTCGAGGGCCAGCCGGACTTCCCAGGGCCGGGTCACGGGAACTACCCTTCCACATGGTATGCGGGGCCGAAGCCATGCTTCCCCCTGATATAGCCATGGGGGTCCCCCCGTGTCCGGCGTACGACGAAGCCACGCATGACCCCGCTCTGCGTGAAGACAGGCGCTTCGACGCTACCCAGTAAGTTCACCATGCTTACTTAGGTGTTTATTTAAATTACGCATTAATTTATATGAACACCTCCCCACGCTCTAGACAGTGTGCGTCCATTGTACACTCGGCTCCTCTTTCCGGCTCTCATGCATAGTCGATATTTGCCGTCCTGCCGAAGGCGGTAGTGCTTGGGGTACCTGCCAGAGGCCCGGTGGCCTTTTGGATCTCCCCCTATAAGGGTACTGCACCGCCAGTTGGTCTCCTCCGAGAAAAGACCTACGCTAGAACGGGGGGGTCAGGAGCCTTGCTTTGCCCGGTCTTGCACCCAAAGCATGCGCACTCTGCCTCCCGGCGCTACGGTCTGAGTACCAGGGGGCCGGGCGGTTACACCCTGACTGGGGCTGGGGCCAGACCTCCGGGACCAAGTGCACTGGATTACCCAAGCCCCGTATTCCGGCCTGGGACAGTAAGCCAAATGAGACTAAGGGATAGGAAAGGGGGGACCACTGAGCAGTTCCGGACCTCCGCCCCCACAGCTGGGCCGAGCTCCGAGGCCAGCCCTCGCCCTCCTTTCAGAGGCGAGCGCTGATGCCGGACCTCACGCCCTTCGCTGGCCTGAGCTCCGATGACTTCCGGACTCCGCCTCCACAGCCAGGCCGAACTCCGAGGCCAGCCCTCGCCCTCCTTTCAGAGGCGAGCGCTGATGCTGGACCTCACGCCCTTCGCTGGCCTGAGCTCCGATGACTTCCGGACTCCGCCTCCACAGCCAGGCCGAGCTCCGAGGCCAGCCCTCGCCCTCATTTCAGAGGCGAGCGCTGATGCCGGACCTCACGCCCTTCGCTGGCCTGAGCTCTGATGACTTCCGGACTCCACCCCCATAGCTGGGCCGAGCTCCGAGGCCAGCCCTCGCCCTCCTTTCAGAGGCGAGCGCTGATGCCGGACCTCACGCCCTTCGCTGGCCTGAGCTCCGATGACCTCCAGACCTCACGCCCTTCGCAGGCCTGAGCCCCGATGACTTCCGGACTCCGCCCCCATAGCTGGGCCGAGCTCCGAGGCCAGCCCACGCCATCCTTTCAGAGGCAAGCGCTGACGCCGGACCTCACGCCCTTCGCTGGCCTGAGCTCCGATGACTTCCGGACTCCGCCTCCACAGTC
This sequence comes from Neostapfia colusana, assembly GCA_030760725.1. Classification (NCBI taxonomy): domain Eukaryota; kingdom Viridiplantae; phylum Streptophyta; class Magnoliopsida; order Poales; family Poaceae; genus Neostapfia; species Neostapfia colusana. The sequence continues at coordinate 38,091,405 of JASWHV010000013.1, read as the reverse complement.
GGGCCGAGCTCCGATGCCAGGCTTCACCCTCTCCTAAGAGGATGAACACCGAAGCCGTCAAGACCCTGCCAGCACAGGGAGTACTCAAGACAAGAAAGTGCGCGGATCAGAAGAGACGAAGGTCCCACCTCGGGCTCGCTATCTCCCCCGAGATGGGCCCGGGGGCCACTGTCGGTACCCTCGATATGGGGTACCCCCGCGCACAGGGGAAAATGCCTAAGGATCTCGCCCTTCTCCGCAGGGAGAGCTCCGAAGGCGCCACGCGTCCAGCGGGGCCGGACCTCCCTCTCCTCAGAGAAGAGCTCCGGGCCCACCACGTGGCATACAGAAGTCGGACCTCCCCCTCCGCGGGAGAGAGGTCCGAAGGTGCCGCGTGTCCGGAGAGGCCGGACCTCCCTCTCCTCAGAGAGGAGCTCCGGGCTCGCCGCGTGGCCAACAGAAGCCGAACCTCCCCCTCCGCGGGGAGAGGTCCGAAGGCTCCATGTGTCCTACGGGGCCGGACCCCCCTCTCTTCTGAGGAGGGCTCCGGGCCCGCCACGTGGCCAGCAGAACGGCGCTGCCTGCCCCCGAGCGATAGGCAGCGGCCGTAAAGACGCCCCATACCTTGCCCGTACAAGGTATTCAAGGCCCGCGCCTTCCCAAGACGCGGAGCACGCCTCTGTCAGGTGCCGTTGCGCCCAGTCGCATCACAGACTGGCGCGCAGTGTCAGAGGCTGCCAGCCAATAAACGCAGCGACAAGACATCCCATGCCGCCCCCGCCGTCATCATCCACTACGACTAGCATGCGGCATGGACAGAGCTACAAGACGAAGACTCAGAAGCCTTCGGTAGAGACAACTACCGGCATAACTGCAGATACGGTAGACATCAGACAATCTTCCCGGGACCACCTGTCGGGTCCCGGCTCCCCTTGTAAGCTGCCCGAGTCTTGGACTATAAAAGGCTCGGGTAGGCGTCGATAGCAAGGGTTCGCACTTTGCAACTCATACGCTAGCCATACACTCTCAAGCTGTAACTCACCCCCAAGCTCAGGCCTCCGGTCCTGAGCAGCAAGCAATACAGCGAGCTCCATAGCTCGCCGTGGACGTAGGGTTTTACGCTCCGGCGGCCTGAACCACGTAAAACTCGCCGTGTCAAGCTCTTACTAACTCGTCCATCTGCGCAAGCTCTCCGCTAGGGACTAGCCCCACCGAAAAAAGAACCTCCGCGAGCTGCCCAGTGCAGGCCCGGGGGAAGTGTCGACCGAACACTTTGACAGTTTTCTTTCCTTTTGTCACACCAAACACCTCACTAGCTACCTTCCTAATGCAAGTTGCCATCTTCACTCACATACTATCCGCATCTCCATTTTCTGCCCAGGGTCCTTCTGTGATCACTCTATTTTTAAAGGATTCTTGTGATTCTCCTTTCAACTTTCACCACTTTGTTCTTGTGATTTTGACACCTTTGTCCCGCAAAGAACAAACTCCGCCTATGTTGTAATGACATAGCCGGTCCCAAGCCCGGGTAAAGGAGGAGGGGGTTGTGATAGGCTTGGCGAGCCAACAACTACACTTAGCCACTCTCATGGAAATGAAACCCAATAGAAATTCGTTGGGGCGTAACCCTCTTAGCGACGCGCCATATCGGAACCCGGGTATGGTGTTAAGTGGGCAAGGGCCGGGTCGCCACCGCCTTAGTGGCGCGCCATATCGGAACCCGGATATGGTGTTAAATGAGCAAGGGCCGGATCGCCATCACCTTAGTGGCGCGCTACATCATCGCCCGGATGTAGTGATAAGTGAGCAAGGGTCTTTGCATCTTACTCGACGGGTGCAAAGCGTAAGGAAGCTAGCCGAGGAACATAGATTTCGGGTGGGTAGTTGGAATGTAGGATCCTTGACGGGGAAGCTACGTGAGTTAGTAGATGTTGCCATTAGGAGACGAGTAAATATCCTTTGTGTACAAGAGACTAGATGGGCGGGTCAAAAGGCGAGAGAAGTCGAGAATACCGGTTTCAAGCTTTGGTATTCTGGTTCGGCTGGGACTAGGAATGGCGTAGGTGTTCTAATAGATAAGAGTATTAAGGATGGAGTAGTGGATGTTCGAAGACGAGGGGATAGGATCATCTTAATCAAGATAGTAATTGGGGACATTGTCTTGAACGTCATTAGTGCTTATGCCCCACAAGTTGGGCTCAACATGAGTGCTAAGAGGCAATTTTGGGAGGACTTGGAGGATATGGTTAGTAGTGTACCGATAACCGAGAAACTCCTCATAGGGGGAGATCTCAATGGTCATGTGGGTGCAACTAACCTAGGATTTGAAGGAGTACATGGAGGTTTTGGATGCGGCGATAGAAATCAAGAGGGTAAGGGCATCCTAGACTTTGCCGTAGCCTATGATCTGTTGATAGCTAACACCCTCTTTAGAAAGAGGCAATCTCACCTAGTGACCTTTAGTAGTGCCCAACACTCTAGCCAGATTGACTTTGTCCTCACTAGGAGAAAGGATAGACGGGAGTGTCTAGATTGTAAGGTGATCCCGGGGGAGTGTGTTGTGACACAACATAAGCTTGTGGTAGCTGAATTTCGCTTCCATACATGTTCTTTGCGGGACAAAGGTGTCAAAATCACAAGAACAAAGTGGTGGAAGTTGAAGGGAGAATCACAAGAATCCTTTAAAAATAGGGTGATCACAGAAGGACCCTGGGCAGAAAATGGAGATGCAGATAGTATGTGGATGAAGATGGCAACTTGCATTAGGAAGGTAGCTAGTGAGGTGTTCGGTGTGACAAAGGGAAAGAAACTTATAGATAAAGACACTTGGTGGTGGAATGAGGATGTACAAAAGGCCATTAAGGAGAAGAAGGAGTGTTATAAGAGTTTGCATAATGATAGAAACGCAAGCAACATGCTTAAGTACAAAGAGGCTAAGAAGAATGCAAGGCGGGTTGTAAGTAAGGCAAGAGGACAAACCTATGATAAGTTATATGAGAGACTAGGGACAAAAGAAGGTGAAAAAGACATATACAAGGTAGCAAAAATCCGCGAGAGAAAGATGAGGGATCTCAATCAAGTTAAATGCATCAAAGATGAGACTGATCGCATTCTAGTGAAGGATGAAGAGATTAAGAATAGATGGCGTGATTACTTTAATGGGCTATTCAATGATGGGAATGAGAGCACTATGGTTGAGTTGGATGACTCCTTTGATGACTCCAACAGGCGGTTCGTGCGGAGGATACAAGAGTTTGAGGTTAAGGAGGCCTTAAAAAGGATGAAAGGAGGAAAGGCCCTCGGCCCTGACGATGTCCCTATTGAGGTGTGGAGATGTCTTGGGGACGTCGCAATAGTATGGCTCACAAAGCTATTCAACCACATTTTTCGGTCAAACAAGATGCCTGAAGAATGGAGGAAAAGTATATTAGTACCTATCTTCAAAAATAAAGGAGATATTCAAAGTTGTACTAATTATCGAGGTATTAAGCTTATGAGTCATACTATGAAGCTTTGGGAGAGAGTGATTGAACACCGCTTGAGGAAAGTGACCAATGTCACTAAAAACCAGTTTGGTTTTATGCCTGGGAGGTCTACAATGGAGGCGATTTTCTTGCTTCGTCAGCTTATGGAGAGATATAGGGAGCAGAAGAAGGACTTGCATATGGTGTTCATCGACTTGGAGAAGGCGTACGACAAGACACCAAGGTCAGTCATGTGGTGGGCACTAGAGAAACATAAAGTGCCAACAAAGTACATTACCCTTATCAAGGATATGTACAATAATGTTAGGACAAGTGTGCGCGTAAGTGATAGTGAGACTGATGCATTTCCTATCACGGTAGGATTACATCAAGGATCAGCTTTGAGCCCATACATCTTTTCCTTGGTCATGGATGAGGTGTCGAAGGATATACAAGGGGATATCCCTTGGTGCATGCTCTTTGCTGATGATGTAGTGCTGGTAGATGAAACTAGAGATGGTGTTGATAAGAAATTAGAGTTATGGAGACAAACCTTAGAGTCCAAGGGGTTTAGACTTAGTAGGACCAAAACCGAGTATATGAGGTGCAACTTTAGTGGTGTTGGTCGTGAAGAGGGAAATGTTAGTCTACAAGGACAAATAGTACCTAGAAGGGACTCTTTCCGATACTTAGGATCAATGTTACAAAGCAATGGCGATATTGATGAGGATGTTTGCCACAGGATCAAGGTAGGGTGGATGAAATGGCGACAAGTCTCTGGAATCCTATGTGATAGGAAAGTCCCACAAAAGCTAAAAGGGAAGTTCTATAGGACGGTGATCAGACCCGCGATGCTCTATGGGGCGGAATGTTGGCCAACTAAACGGCAACATGTCCAACAAATGAGTGTCGCAGAGATGCGCATGCTACGGTGGATGTGTGGGCACACGAGAAGAGACCGAATAAGGAATGAGGCGATTCGTGATAAGGTAGGGGTGGCGCCGATTGAAGAGAAGTTAGTCCAACATCGGCTTAGGTGGTTTGGACATATCCAACGGAGACCTCCAGAAGCACCAGTTAACAGTGGGATTTTAAGAGGTAGAGAAAATATTAGGAGGGGTAGAGGACGACCAAGGTTGACCTGGGAGGAGGCGGTAAAACGAGATTTGAGAGATTGGAATGTATCCAGAGACTTAGCTCATGATAGGACCGCATGGAAAGTAGCAATTCATGTGCCAGAATCGTAGTCTTGTTTTTTTCTTTTTTTCTTTTCTCTTTTTCTTTTCCTTTTTTCTTATTTCTTTTCTCTTTTCTCTTTTTCCTTTTCTTTTTTCCTTTTTTTTCTTTTTTTCCTTTTTTCCCCTTGTTCTCATATCTCTTCCTCTGTTTTACTTCATTGATATTGGGTTTCATGTCTAGCCGACCCCAACAGGCTTGGGATAAAGGCTTGGTTGTTGTTGTTGTTGTTGTTGTCCCGCAAAGAACATGTATGAAAACGAAAGTCAACTACCACAAGCTTATGTTGTTTCACAACACACTCCCGGGGATCACCTTACAATCTAGACACTCCCGTCTATCCCTTCTCCTAGTGAGGACAAAGTCAATCTGACTACAGTGTTGGACGCTACTAAATATCACTAGGTGAAATTGCCTCTTCCTAAAGAGGGCGTTAGCTACCAACAGATCATAGGCTACGGCAAAATCGATGTGCGTACCCTCTTGATTTCTATGATTTCTATCGCCGCATCCAAAGTCTCCATGTACTCACTCAAATCCTACGTTAGTTGCATCCACATGACCATCGAGATCTCCTATGAGGAGTTTTTCGGATGTCGGTGCACTACTAACCATATCGATGTTGAGGCCAATTTGTGGGGCATAAGCATAGAATATGAATTACTGACCTCTTTATCTGTTCGCCGCACTAGGACACCTGATTCTTCTAAGGGGTGAAGGATTTTTCTAATACCAGAAAGATCTTCCTCTCTGGCCATTCTCGTTCCTTCATACATGTCCCTGCAAAACAAGTGGCAAAACATCAATACCAGTGATTTTCCAGAAAAACACTGTTCTCTGAATATATCATTTGACCCAGAACTGAGGCATTCCATCGAAAGATAGAACTAAATGAACGTTAGAGTGTAAGGGAAATCATATCAGAATGCATATTATTTGACATGAGTCACATGCTGTTCTTTCAACAGATAGGAAGGTAACAGAATCTAAGGGAAAAACATAAATATCACTTGCTGAAGAGGCATCTAGGTACATCACAAGTATGAAACCAAGTATCGGCTTACACTCAAAAGCTCTACTATAGTTCAATGTAAGCTAACACAGGGAAAAATGTCCTATTGTACCTAGCTATCATCGTCCCGACACCATCTCTTGTGAAAAGTTCTAACAGCAATGATCCACCAACAGTACCATCTATGATATGCACTCTTTGGACACCACCCTGATACGAAAAAAAAAAGGAGCTGCAATTAGGACGAAAGAAAATGAGCCACACAACTAATACAAGAATGTATGTATGGCATGTATTGTTGCGTTATGAAACTGGTTTACCCAAGATTATAGTAAAAAGTAGAGATCATATCTATTCCAGTATAAACTATATCCATGTACTATTTGGATGAGAAAAAAAGTTATACATGCAAAAATACTGCTACAAACTCTACAAAAGATGAGATGGCACCCATCATCAAATTCCGATTTGGCTTAATTTCTCCCCACTAAATCTGGCAGTTGAGTGTTTCACTTGTAACGTTTCATATGAAATGTTTCCCTGCTCATACTACAGCTGTTTTAGATAGTTGTACAGAACAATGATCAGTCACCAATGAAAGGGCTCCATCCACAGGGTAATGGTTTTCTACTCTAATATTTCTGACATAACAGCACGTGCAGATGAATACAGGGGTTACTGGACATTTGCTTGAGCCCTACAAAGTAGAAACAATAAAAATGTAGCAGGAAAGCGATTTGAGAACATCACAAGTTCTGTGGTGCAATCATGAAATAGGAATCAGGAATCAACTAGTCATGCAAAAACCATTCAAACAATAAATCCATGAGAGAGCATTGAAGCTTACATTGCATACATATGCTGCTGCTGCCAACTCCGAAAGGTAACCATTTGACCTGCTTAACCGCTCCTCACCACCAATAGCAAACCCTTGTTCACCAGAAAGACCATTTCCATTATTGAAACCCACACCATTCCGGAAAGATGCAGTATACCCATTAACATGGTCCCTTCCATTCAAACCTAGTTCTATATCCTGTTTCGCAGGAAGATTGCGAACATGATTAAAATCTTCTTGTCCAACAACCTTCACATAATTTGCAGCAATCTCACTCCGCTTAGCACGTGTTCTGATTAACATATCTGCTTCCTCAATAGACATGAAACGATTTATTCGTCCATGTTCATCAAATATTTGACCATCAACGATGCAGATAAGTTTATCCGCCTCTATGGCTAAAGCACATGCCGTAGCAACTTCATAGGTACTAAAAAGAACAATAGAAAAGGTTATGTTAGTGCCCGTACAGATAGATAGAAATGGTGCAACTGAAAACACTGTTTTTCTTCAGAAATTTACCGTGATTAAACTTTTATGGTGAATGTTGTATCAACCAATATATTTTAAGAAAACTCTTAAATCAACAAAAAAGTACAAAGGTGAATGTAAGAAGCATACTTGCAATTTAAGACCTCTCCTGCACTGGAGTATCCCATATTGCTCACAACAACTATGCTATCTCTATCAAGCCTTTCTCTTATCCGTGAAACATCTATTTTCTTAACTTCACCAGTAAATCCATAATCAATGCCACCAACAACCCCTCGCCTCTGATAAAAGAAGAAAGAGATAAATTAATTTAACATTTGAGGACAAGATTCAACATATTTTAGGCAAATATTGATTTGGAGTTCATTTTCAGTTGCTTTTCTTTTCTTTTTTTTTTGAGAGAGAAGTATCATTTATAATGTCAGGTAACACAATGGAGATACAATTATTTCATACACATTATGCATTCTTCAAGATACAGCAGATTCAACATTGACCCATATAGCATCTACAGTTATTTTTCCCTCATCCACCTTCCCCAAAAAATGCTAACCTTGGCGCCAAGAAAGTTTCCACTTGCAACATTATCAGAGATTTCATGCCAGCGTCCATTAACTCCATGTCGACGGAGGTTTAACATTGGGGGCCCAGGAGATAGCTTTGCTTCTATAGTTAAACGTATTCGGCCAGCTGCCTCCATTGCAGCCTCTAATGAATCTGAATCAGTAATACGATAACGACCAGCATACTTAGCCTTCATTCCTGAAAATTTCATAAGATAATCTCAGTTAGAACCACAAAAGACATCAGCATAAAGAAATAAGGAAATTAAAGAAAAGAACATTTGGTGGCAAGTTAACACAGCAAAAACAAAGCATGAACAGTAACATCAGTAAAAACTGCAGTACAGGCGAAGTCTTCTTACTGAGCATGGATGTAACTTTCCAATTCCAAAGGTGATGTAGAGAATGACACAGAGGCCATCACAGTCCTCCGTCCCTAGCAAAGATGACACCGCCAGCAGTGTCGCATGATATTGCACCATCGAGGAGTGTACCACATGTCGTGGTGGATTCTCCCATTCATATGCAGATGGAGTCCCCGACAGCCTTGCTTCGACGATCTACCAATATCTTCAACGGTGATCCGGCTGATTCTGGCATGGGGCTGCATCTTCCCCTGTCCAAGTTAACTCTACCGGCTGTGGTGCAGCACCACCACGACGCCCTAAACCAGCCTTCCATAACCCCTGAAAAGGCAGGCGGTGATGAAATGTCATCAACGGCAGGTTCAGTCACAAGGGTTTACACTAGGAGGACGAGGACTACTCAAACACCGTCATCACCCAAGACTCTCTTCCTTTCCAAGATATCAAAGCCAGTCGAGGGGATTATGCAGGCTCCCACAATACCGAAAAGGCGAAAGAAGGTGATACCTTCAGACTTACAGCTACGACGGAGCCGTTGAATGGCCAAGTTACCTCCTGAGATTGACACCAGTGTTGCGACCATAGTCCGTCGCCAATTAGGTTTTCAGGACCAAGTTGACAATCACGGGCCTTCTGCCACGGAAAAATATTCTCAGGTGTTTAATCAACCACTTTGTCGTGCGCATATTATGGCGCTTGCTGCTCTCTTTGGGTGGGAGGTTCCTGCAGAGGAAGAGGTCAGGTCGACAGATTTTGTATCCGTCACTTAAAATGGCTGTTTGTTGGTCGTTCCGCCAGATGTTTCCAATGACTAGACACAATATCTTGATCTGAAACGCGTGTGGTCTAAATAGTAGAGCGCGGCGTGATATGGTTCGTAAGGTGGTGGATGCTAGTCAACCTGCTATAATTTGTATCCAAGAAACCAAGCTAGCTCACATTTCAGAAAGGGGCATTCTTTCTATTTTGGGACAAGATTTCAACTCTTTTGTATACCTCCCAGCCCTATTGACCAGGAGAGGCATCTTGGTGGTCTGGCGCAATAGTTTCTTTTCAGCTCTCTCTCATCGTGTGCATCGACAGGCCATCTCGGTTAATTTGCATATTGAAGGTGAGTCACCTTGGTGGTTTACGGGTGTCTATGGTCCACATATAGACGCTGAGAAGTCATCCTTTCTTGCTGAGTTAAGAGAGGTTAGAAGCTATTGTTTTGGTCCGTGGTTATTGGCAAGGGATTTTAACATGATATATAACTCAGACGATAAAAACAATGATAATATCAAACGAACATTGATGGGATGTTTTCGTCGCTTTGTCAATGATCTTGAACTGAAAGAGGTCCCGCTTCTGGGCAGAAAGTATACCTGGTCGAATGAGAGAGAAGAACCTACACTTGTTAAGCTTGATCGAGTCCTGTGTACGTGACTGGGAGGGATTATATCCAAACTGCATCCTACAAAGCTATGCCTCAGAGATGTTAGACCATTGTCCTCTGATCTTGGGACTCAAAGATGGAGTCGGTGGGACAAAGCGCTTCCATTTTAAAAGCTCTTGGACTAGACTTCCAGATTTCCAAGATATAGTAACAAGTTCGTGGAACAAGCCTATGTCATGTCCTTGTCCTATGGAGTGCATTTCCATCAAGTTGAAAAGACTAACAAGAGAGCTTCAATCTTGGAGTGCTAAGCAAGTAGGACACGTGAAATCTCAACTTGTCGTGGCACGTGAAGTGTTGCGCTGTCTAGAGATGGCGCACGACCAGCGGCCATTGATCACAATGGAAGACTGGCTCAGGAGAATGCTTAAGCGACATTGTCTCATTCTTACCTCCCTAGAGAGAACAATGGCATGACTCAGATTCCGAATCCGTTATCTAAAGGAAGGTGATGCAAACACCTCTTTCTTTCATAGGCAGGCTGGTTTTCGTAAAAGGAAAAACTTTATCCCAAAATTGATGGATGATGATCGTATTGCTATGTCACAGGAAGAGAAGCAACAGATCATGTTCCAATTTTATGAGAATCTCATCGGCACTGCAACTCAACGACCGGTAACCTTTGATCTGGCATATTTCCATAGGGCGGGCTTGGACCTAGCTGATTTGGATGTTCCAATCATCGAGGAAGAAGTATGGCAAACTATTAAGGGGCTGCCAGTAGACAGGGCACCAGGACCAGACGGTTACACCGGTCGTTTTTATAAAGCTTGCTGGACCATAATAAAATCAGATTACATGGCTGCTATTGTTTGACTCTCGTTCCAAATAAGGCAGAAGCAATACTAGCCAAAGATCCCCCCAATCAGCTTAATACACAGTTTTGCAAAACTAGTTACCAAAATTTTAGCAAACCGATTGGCACCCCGGCTCAACTCGATGATTTTTGCAAACCAAAGTGCTTTTATCCGTGGAAGATGTATTCACGATAATTTCATATTGGTTCAACAGGCAGTCAAGCGGCTACACCGTCGGAACGTGTCTAGTCTCTTCCTAAAATTGGATATATCCAAGGCATTTGATTCCGTCTCATGGCCTTTCCTGCTGGAAGTTCTTACCCACCTTGGCTTTGATACTTCATGGTGCAACATCATCTCTAATTTTACTTTCCTCAGCAACTACGTGTATCCTAGTAAATGGTGAACCAGGGGAAACTATTCAACACATGCGAGGGCTGCGCCAGGGGATCCTCTATCCCCTATGTTGTTCATTATGGTCATGGATGTGTTAAATAGTCTATTTGACGAAGCTGCTGTCGGTACCCTGCGAACCGGGTAGCCCCACGTAGTGCTTTAAAAGCACATGGGCCCCGCCTTCCCAGCTTAGGTGGGCCCCAACGTAACCCACGCGCTCTCGGCCCCATGGGTTGTCCCAGGGTTGCAACGTATTTTCAGGCCTTGAGCCTGACTACCGGCCGAGGGTGGCTCGCGAGCCGACACGTGTCTAGTAGTATCGGTCCCCATCCTCCACCAAGGAGGGCTCCGACACCTCCACGTGCCCGGAACCTCCGAGCCACACCCCCTAGCCAGAGAGGGCTGCGGAGGTGCCACGTGTTCTGCAGCTCCGGATCCGACCTCCAGCATGGAGGCCTCCGGTACTGCCACGTGGGCAACAACTCCGAGTGTACCTTCCTCCTAGGGAAGGCTCCGGATGTGCAACGTGTCTTGCAGCTCCGGATCCGACCTCCAACATGGAGGCCTCGGGTGCTGCCACGTGGGCAGCGACTCCGGGTGTACCTTCCCCCTGGGGAAGGCTCCGGATGTGCCATGTGTCCTGCAGCTCTGGATCCGAGCTCCAGCATGGGAGGGCTCCGGTGCTGCCACGTGCCCAACAACTCCGGACCACCCACTACTCAACAAGACGACTCCGATGGAGACGCGTGTCTCGGGGGCCATCCGCCCGAACGTCACTCCGACGAGCAACGGGTAAGATGGCCAAGGAGTAAAGAGGAAGAAGCGCAGCCAGGCCGAGCATTGAAGGCTCGCGCCTTTCCCAGAAGCATGGCACACGGCGCACGCCTCCGCCCTCTGTCCGATCGCCATTACGGTGAAAGACAGGGCGGCGAGGCGAGATGGCGCAACAGTGCCTCCCAACGGCGCTGAGCCGCCCTGCAGAGCAAGGAGACGCGGCGACAAAACAGGTGCTTCATCATCATCTGCTACCCGGACAGAGGCGCCCGACAGGACAGACGACGCACCGTAACTCCACCGACAGCGACGATAAGTGTAGTTGTAAGTGCCTAGATCATGTATAGGCACAGATAGCCGCGGGGCCACTTGTCGGGCCCCGGGCCGCATTGTAACTGCCACGGCCTTGAGCTATAAAAGGATCGGGGCAGCCTCCGGGCAAAGGGTTTGTAACCCAGCCAACTCATTCTCACACGCGAGCAAATAATACACCAAGCACTCCCGTAGACGTAGGGTTTTACGCTCCGGCGGCCCGAACCACGTAAATCCTTGTGTCTCTCTCGCCATTGTGCTCGGACCTTCGAGATTCTCTAGCCCTACCGAAAAAAGAACCTCCGCGGGCTGCTTTCGAGTAGACCGGGGGAAGTGTCGTAGCGAACACTTCGACATTTAGCGGGCCAGGAAGGGGGGCTTTTGGTTCTTGAAGCCGTTCGTGAATCCCACGATGGCGAACATCCAATCTGACGGAGGGCATTCCCGCCCCTCGCGCCGTGAGCGGCGGGGAGAGCAGGAAATGCCCTCTGCTCCTTGCGCGGGACCGTCTGCGCTGACGCCAGTCCCAGCGGCGACAGCGCCAATTCTCTCCTGGCAGCCTGGCAGCCTTGGGTTGCGACGGTGTCACGAGCGCCGACCGAGGCCAGCCCGGAGAATGCGCTGCTAGCAGCCCGCACACTCCTCCACAACCCCCCGCACGCGGGAGCTTCCCCATTCGCTGCTAAGCAGTGGCGCAACGACGTCGACCACCTGGTTGTCGCCGCGCTCAACTCATTAGCAGCAGCGGGGGGGGGGGGGGGGGGGGGGGGGGCCGCGCACCGCCAAACATCCACAGCAGCAACTCGACAGCGACGGTAGCGATCGGCATTGCTCGGTCCACAACTTCAAACGGCACAGTGTCGGGGAGTGACGGGAGATACAGAAGCTAGCGGGGCACTTCCGAGAACTTCGACAGCGGCGCCAAAATGGCGCACTCTTTCGCCAGCGAGAGGGCAAGCAAAGAGGTGACCCAGAGGTCAGCAATGGTTAGGAGACGGAGTACCAAGACGCCCGGCGAGCGCCAAAGGTAGTCTATGATCAGAGAAAAGACAGCCACACCGGGGATGAGCGTCGAAAGACGCTTCATGCGATGTAAGGGGGTCGTGGAACATCACGTCCCGACGAGACGTCAAGACCCTCCGGTGAGAGATCATGGCAGTATCGTCTGTCCCCAAGCCGGCTCCCTACCGCAAGTGGATGGAGACGAAGATTAGCTTCACCACCTCCGACTGCCCAAAGAACATGGCGGGGGTCGGGCAGCTACCGCTCATCGTCTCCCCGACCATAGCTAACGTGAAGCTCTACCACGTGCTGGTTGACGGAGGAGCGAGCCTCAACCTCATCAGCCTAGCAGCCTTCTAGAAGCTGCAGATCCCCATGGGAAAGCTGGCCCCGTCGCGCCCATTCTCTGGAGTAGGCCCGGGGTCCATTCTCCCATGCGGGAGCATCACCCTCCCGGTAACGTTCGGGACGCCCGAGAACTACCTCATCGAGAGCGTTGTCTTCGACGTAGCGGAGGTCAACCTCCCCTTCAATGCCATCCTCGGTAGGCCAGTGTTGTACCAGTTCATGGTCATAGCCCATTATGGCTACCTGGCGCTGAAGATGCCGACCCCAAGTGGTGTCCTCAGAGTTCGAGTAGATCGGACCGCCGGAGTTACAGCGTTGGAGAAGCTTCAGGCGTTGGCAGCTTCAAAAGAGGAAGCCCCCAGGGGTGTCGGGACAAGCAAGGAGCCGCCCAACACACGGCAGCGTGGCTCATCCTCCGCGCCCCGCATACAGCCCTCAGGTGCGGAGGAGATTCCGGTCAGGGTTATCCAGATAGGCGAGAGTGCTGCCCAGACCACCCGCATTGCGGGAAACCTGGGTAGCAAATTAGAACTCGCGCTCATCACCTTCCTTCAGGCTAATGTCGATGTGTTTGCTTGGCAACCATCGCAAATGCATGGGATCTCCAGGGAGGTGATCGAGCACCATCTGAAGATCCACCCCGACGCTAAACCGGTGATGCAGAAGCCTCAGAAGCAGTCCATCGAGCGGCAGAACTTCATTAGTGAAGAGATCAAGAAGCTGCTCGACGTCGGCTTCATCCGAGAAGTCCACCACCCGAGATGGTTGGCCAACCCCGTCGTGGTACCCAAGGCTGGCGGGAAGCTACGGATGTGCATCGACTACACCAGTCTGAACAAGGCACGTCCTAAAGACACTTTTCCCCTCCCACGAATAGATCAAATTGTAGATTCTACTTCTGGCTGTGATCTGTTGTGCTTCCTGGATGCTTTTCCCGGTTTTCATCAAATACCTATGTCTAAGGAAGATGAAAAGCACACTGCCTTCATAACACTAGACGGCCTTTATTGTTATGTCTTTATGCCATATTGCCTTAAAAACGCCCTGCCTACCTTTGTCCGTGCCATGCATAAGACATTCGGGGATCTGATAAGGGAACTAGTGGAGGTGTACGTTGATGACATCGTGGTGAAGGTCAAGTCGCATACATCTCTGTTGGACAACTTAGCCTTAGTCTTCGATAAGTTGCGCGCTACTCGGACGAAATTAAACCCGGATAAGTGCGTATTTGGAGTTCCTGCTGGGAAGCTCCTCGGTTTCCTAGTCTCGCACCGAGGAATCGAAGCTAACCCCGACAAGATCAAGGCTATAGAGATGATGCGACCCCCCACCCGAGTCAAGGACGTTCAGAAGCTCACCGGGTGCCTGGCCGCACTCAGTCGTTTCATCTCCCGACTAGCTGAGCCTGCCCTTCCGTTCTTTAAGATTTTGCGAAAGTCTGTACCTTTTGTCTGGACCGAAGAGGCTAACAAGGCGTTCCAAGAGCTAAAGCAGTACCTCACCTCGCTACCAATCATGGTCGCCCCAGAGTCAGGTGAGCATCTGCTGCTCTATACTTCTGCAAAGGAAGAAGTTGTCAGCATGGTCCTGGTCGTTGAACGGCCAGAACCTGAGCGGCCCCAAGCACCAAGCAAACAACCTAAGACTGATCGTGAATCTCAGAACTCGGGCCCAACAGGGGAGCCTGGCGTAATCCCGGCCCAGGATGCTCCCGGGGGCCGGACACCCAGAGCAAGAAGAAGTTGTAGACCTCTTGCCAATGGAGGAAAGTGTTGCGGACCCCCCCGGGAGGGTCCAGACCACCCAGCGACCGGTCTACTACATCATCGAGGTCCTCCACGACGCCAAGACGCCGTATTCGGAGGTCCATAAGTTGCTCTATGGAGTGCTGATAGCGTCAAGGAAGCTCCGCCACTACCAAGCTCACAGGGTGTCGGTAGCAACGACCTACCCACTGAAGGCAGTACTCCACAGCCCCAACGCAACGAGGAACATAGCAAAGTGGGCAGCTGAGCTGGCGGAGTTTGACCTCAACTTCTTACCGCGCCACGTCGTCAAGAGCCAGGCGCTGGCGGACTTCGTGGCGGAATGGACCCCGCCTCCATGCCGTCTAGGGGGTCAAGACGACGGAGACGTGGAGCCCAGACCTCCGGTACTCACCGGACCCCACTGGACACTCTACTTCGACGGTTCCTCGCAAAAGCAGGGAGCCGAAGCGGGGGTCCTGCTCATCTCACCAGTGGGGGAGCAGTTCAAATACATGGTGCACCTCAACTTCAAGGCTACAAACAACATGGCAGAATATGAGGCCCTCATATTTGGAATGAGTATCGCCCTGTCTCTGGGCGTACGGCAGATGCTAGTCAAAGGAGACTCTCAGCTTGTCATCAAACAAGTCAGGCGTGAGTGCTCCTGTAATGACCCTCAACTAGCTGCCTATCTTATCCATGTGCAGAAGATGAAGGAGTTCCATGCCTTGGAATTGTGCCATGTCCCCCGCGCTGACAACGAGGTAGCAGACGACCTTTCCCGAAAGCCTCTACATGGGCCACAGTCCCCGAAGGCGTGTTTGAAAGGAAGCTACAGCGTCCAACAGCCTGGCCTGCCAACCAGGCGAAGGGGGCGAGTCCAGCACCTCGAAGCTGGCAGTCCCGGCGGCCCTGCAACCATGGCGCCCGCCAAGGATCGTATGCGTCACTAGGGACTCCGTGCAACCCGGCGCCCAAGATCCAAATGCTCAAGCAAGACTCAATGCATGGATCACGGAGATCCGGGCCTACTTGAAAGAAAATATCCTTCCTGATGAACATGTATCAGCTGAACGGATCGTTCGTATGGCTAAAAGATACACACTGGTGGATGGGGATCTCTACCGGTGTGGTGCCAACAGCGTTCTATTGCGGTGCATAACCCGGGAGGAGGGCTATGAGCTACTCGCAGAGATCCATGGAGGCGAGTGCGGCAACCACGTTTTGTCCCGCACGCTGGTCGGTAAAGCCTTTCGTCATGGCTTCTACTGGCCGACAGCTCTCCTGGATGCCGTCGAGCTGGTCAAGAGATGCAAGGTGTGTCAGTTCCATGCTAAGCAGATCCACACACCGGCGCAGATGCTGCAAATGATCCCGACCTCATGGCCATTTGCAGTATGGGGGCTGGATATCCTGGGGCCATTCCCCAGGGCCGTCGGAGGGTACCTGTACCTCTACGTCGCCGTAGACAAGTTCACCAAGTGGCCGGAAGCAACCCCTATAGTCACCATCAACAAGCAGTCCGTAGTAAAGTTTATCAAGTCAATAATCTGCAGGTTTGGGGTCCCGAGCAGGATCATTACTGACAACGAGACCCAGCTCACCAGTGCAGTATTTCAAGGATACTGCGAAGACCTTGGTATCCAGGTCTGTTATGCGTCTGTTGCCCACCCAGAGAGCAACAGCCACGTCGAGAGAGCGGGGCCTCAGGACACGTACCTACGCTGACCTAGAAAAGCATGGTGCCAACTAGATTGAGGAGCTTCCGTGCGCACTATGGGCTAGCCGGACATCACCCAGCCGAGCCACAGGGAGACTCCCTTCTTCCTGGTCTACGAAGCTGAGGCCGTCCTCCCTTCGGAGATCACCTTGGGCTCCCCTCGTGTCAAGGCATACGACGAAACCATGCAAGACCAGGCCCGGCATGAAGATCTCAAGCTCGTCGACGTGAAGATCTCAAGCTCATCGACGAGCACAGATGGCAGGTGGCAATCCAGAACGCGCGGTACCGCCAGGCGCTCCGACGCTACCACCAGCGGTCCGTGAGGAGCAGAGTGCTGCAGGTCGGTGACCTCGTGCTCCGAGAATACTTACGCGGGAGGGGTCTAACAAGTTTTCCCCCCATTGGGAAGGACCCTTCCAGGTGACACAAGTATGCCGACCAGGATGTGTCCGCCTGGCGACGGACGATGGCAACCTGATTCCAAATCCTTGGAACATTGATCACCTCCGCAAGTTTTACCCGTAGCTTAGGGTAAGGCGTTTTTCCTTGAAAAAGGGCCACAGAGACTAGGACCGGTGCCCCGATGGCCAAACTCCGGGGAGAGGGGGGGCGGCTGCCCTTGCTACTCCGGGATAGGTCATTTAGACCTTTGTACAGCCTTACTCCTCCTATGTACCGCTATTAAAAAGGGAATGGTAGCCTCCCTTTCGAGCTCGTGTGTATTTTTTCCACACATCTGAACGTGTACATATTTGTATTTCTCTGCCTTGCCCTTGCACAAAGTTGTGCGACGAGGAGGCAACGTCAGAAGCACCTGTAATTGTCTCCGGACCCCCCTTGGTTTACCTTCCTGGTTGGATCCGGTGGTGCCAATACGACGACCCCCCACCCCCCCTCCGGAGCCCGCGTAACTTGCCCTGTGCCCTGAGCGCGCATGCCCTGCCCTGTCGCTCTGGACAGGTCTCCGACCCGTGAGGCTACAACCTCAGCCTTCCGAGGGGGCCACTCACGGACCCCCGAGGCCGAAGTCTCCCGAGGGGTCCAAAGATGATGTCTTGTACCTTTTTGGTAGGTGTCCCCAATTACTTGGGCGCACCTGCCAGTGGGCCATCACAACTGGTCAAGCCAAGCAAGATGAAAGGCCAGTAAAAAGTCTTTCATTCATCACAGGGATACAAGACAAAACGCAAAAGATAAAGGAAAAGATACAAGAGTCGAGGCCCGTCTAGGACTCGCCCGTGTTACGCCCAAACCGCCCGGCGACGAGAGCTCCTAAGTCCTCGACTGCAGACCGGGCTGCCCGCCTCCCTCGCAGCGATGGGGCCTTGGATGACTGGCTCCAGGGAGAAACTGGGGTCCCAGCTCCGGAAGCAGGTCAACACATGTGTCACCACCTCCTTAGCTAGGGCTTTTCCCTCCATCTCTAGCAGGTCGACGACAACGTCTTCCAATGCTGACATCTTCGAGCCTGCAGGGTCGAGCGCAGGGAGCACTTGGCTCATCTCCTGCGAAGGCTCGCCGACGCGCACCAGGCTGAAGCCGAAGGGCACCAGAGCTGACTCAGCACGGCCCAAGAAGTCACTGTTAAGCTACTATGCACCAACCGGTTGACCCCCAAAAGCTTAAGCTGATGAGGAAGGGTGGGCAATTCACTTATATTTCAACACTCCTCCTCACATGCAGTCTCTCTTGGGCCGCAAACGTAGTCGTGCGCGAGGCCCGGAGCTCCTGAAGTTCGCGCCAAGCCGCTGCCAGGGCTGTTGCGTCGCGCTCAGAGAGTCTTCTCTCCTCGACAGCCAACAACGCCGCGCGAAGGTCTTGGCGCTCCTTCGCCTGCCTCTCCCGCTCCTTGTTTAGAGAGGTCTGCTGGTGGTCCAAGTTGTCGGTCCGGGACTTCAGCTCGGCCTGCTCCCGCTGCAAGCGCGACGAAACCTCCTCCTTCGTCGCCAGCTCACGCTCGCCTATAGCAGCCCCACGACGAGTCAGCACTAGCCGCGACTCCTCCAGGGAGGCAAGGCGATTGTTGGCTGTCCGGTGGGCCTCCCGGGCTTTTGCCCGGAACTTCTAGGACTGCTCGTCCACTCGATCGACCAAGTCCCGCTGCCGGTTGGTCAGCTCTTGCTCCTCTCGCAGACGAGCCTCCTTCGCCTCCAACCTCCTCTATGTCTCCCAGGTACAGAGCTTGAGTAGCCTTTCCCAGCCGATCAGGCGCTCCTCCTCCTGGATGGCTCCTTGCTCCTGGTCCAGCGACAACTGAACCCGACGAAGACTTGCATGAGCCAACGCCACGGCCTCAGACAAAGGGACCCGCTCGACACGTACCGGGGCCCCCTGGGCATCATCCATCGGAGTAGGCTAGGGGACGCAGGGCCCCAGGGAAGTTTCGGCTTGTCCCTCGGAAGAGGGCAAGCGAGCTCCGGGCTGGGGAACGCTATCCTACGGAGTAGGAGCTGCGACATCTGGCACGCCTTCATCAGCAGCAGGAGCGGGCTCGACGCCGTGAACTGGTGGAACCTCATTAGCTACGGTCGGCTCAGAACCGGGCTCCGGGGCCTGGGCTGATGGAAGGTCTTGGTTGGAGTCCCCTGCGCCACGGGCCGTCGGGGGGCATCCGTAGAAGAGGTAGGAGGCGTGGACGTTGTTGGCACGGGAGGGTCCGCACCCTAACTTGGAGCAGTCCCGAAAGCTGCCGGCGGACCGCTGGGCACCACAGGCACCGGAGCGCCCCCAGGAGCACCTGCGGACGGAGCCCTGCGTAGAAGACAGAGGTCAGCAGTCAACCTCAAGGCAGAGAAAAACAGGACAAGCAGTAAAGGACGGCCTCGGATAACCTACCTAGGGCCGGCGAAATCCCATGAAGCGGCCCGGAGACGCTTGCTCGGGCCTCCAGCGTGCTGGAATAAGTCTTGTAGTCCTTTGGTCTTTGGTCCCCTAGTCCCTTGTACCCTAGTCCTTTAGTTTGTTGCACTTTAGCCCTTAGTCCTTGGTCCTTGTTGTACTCTAGTCCTTTGGTCTTTGTGGCCCCAATTAGGACATCATCTAAGGACACTAGGACAGCATATTAAGGACACTAGGACAGCATCTTAGTGTCAGCCAAGGACAACATATTAGGACAGCATCTAAGCATCTTAGACTAGCATCTTTGTGGCATATGCTTGGCTGCCATGGCAGCTACAAATATGTAGCCTCAACCCCTTGGGTTGGTATGGCATTGTGTGAGAAATAGACAAGAAAATTGCCCCAACTCCTAGTGTCATCCTCTCTTCCAATGAGAGTAATAATTCAACTACTAACATTTGGTATCAGAGCCGTTCTATCCTGCAGCTTAAACATCTCCTGCTCATCCCCTTCCCGCACCTCTCTCTGTCCGCAACCGGCAGCAGGAACACCGGTTGTTCCAGCTCATTCCTCTCCTGCACAGACGAGAAGCAGCTTGTCTTCCACACACAACAGCCTTTCCCCACTAGTGCGCCATGTCCGACGGACAGTCTCAGCGCTCGGTCGCCTCGAGCGCGCGGCAGACGGAGGTCGCCGCGGCAGAGAAGTGCGAGCGAGCGGCGGCAGAGACTGCGGCGACGGCGGCAATGGCGGCAAGGGTGGGGGCGGCGGAACTGGCAGCAGCAAGGGCGGAAGTGGAAGCAGCGGCGGCGGCGGCGGCTGTAGCGCGTGCGGCAGCAGCGGAGCTGGAGGCTCTGCGCGGCGGTAGCTCCAGCAGCTCTGTCGACGGTGGCGTCGACGATGAGCTCAGGCCGGTGAGGGAGGCGGCGCGAGCACGAGAGGTGCAACGAGCAGCCACGCGCCCCCATGGGCGTGACAGCCGCAGCCCAGACGAGCGCGGACGCGCCGGTGGCGCTCCCGGCGGCGGCGGCTGGGTCGACGGAGAACGCGGCCATTACAGGCGGCGCGGTTCTCCCTCCCCGGACAGGTACCATGGACACCACGGGGTCCAGGCCATTTTCAGGGATGTCGGTCCCGGCAGTGGGTGGCCTACCCTCACCAAGACCAACTACGTCGAGTGGGCCGCGGTGATGAGGGTACGGCTCCAGGTGCGACACATGTGGGAAGCAGTTCAGTACGGCGACGTCGACTACTACGAGGATCGACAGGCGTTGGATGCCCTCGTTGCTGCAGTCCCGCCCGAGATGCAGTTCTCGCTCTCCAAGAAGCGGACTGCTAAGGAGACATGGGATGTCATCGCTGCAGCACGCATCGGCAGCGACCGCGCCCGCAAGTCCACAGCAGGCGCTTCGCAAGGAGTGGGAGAACCTGGCCTTTAAGCCAGGTGAGGACGTTGATGACTTTGCTCTCCGTCTCAACACTTTGTTGCAGAAGTTGGTGCAGTTCGACGACGACACCTACAACGAAGAGAGAGCTGTCGAGAAGCTCCTTCGGTGCATCCCCGAGAAGTACAAGCGGATCGCTCGCTCGATCGAGTCTCTGCTGGACCTCTCCACGATGTCGATCGAAGAGGCGATAGGTCGCCTCAAGGACGTCGACAGCGACGAACCACAACTTCTCTCGGGGCCTATCACCATTGGCGGGAAGCTTCATCTCACTCGCGAGCAGTGGGAGGCTGGCCAGGGTGACCAGAAGAAGGGGGAGTCCTCTTCCTCGACAGGCGGCCGCAAGCGCGGCAAGTCGCGCAAGGGGCGCGGAGGTACCCAGGCCGGGGCACGCGGACGTACCGAGGGTGGCGCCCGCGGAGGTGCCCAGGGTGGCACCGTCGGCAATCACAAGCCGACACGAGACGACACCTGCCACAACTGTGGCAAGCTTGGTCATTGGGCCAGGGAGTGTCGACATCCACGACGTGGCCAGGCCCACGTGGCACAGGTAGAGGAGGAGCCATCTTTGCTTCTGGCACACGGAAGCATCAAGCCACCTCTAGTGGCATCGACCGCAGTGGCTCTCCTTCATCTTGATGAGCCAAAAGCACATGCTTTCCTCGGCGACGGCTCTAGCAACGACAAGACTGACGGGTAGTGCCTCGACACCGGCGCCACCCATCACATGACCGGTCGACGGGAGTTCTTCGTTGAGCTTGACTCCAATGTCCGAGGCTATGTCAAGTTTGGTGACGCCTCCGGCGTGGAGATCAAGGGTGTCGGCTCCATTATCCTCACCGCCGAGTCTGGTGAGCATAGGCTGCTCGTCGGAGTCTACTACATCCCGCGTTGAGAAACTCCATCATCAGCCTGGGACATCTGGATGAGAACGGTGCGCGCGTGGAGATTAAGGACGGAGTCATGAGGATTTGGGATCGCCATCGTCGCCTTCTTGCCAAGGTAACTAGAGGCACCAATCGACTCTATGTCCTTCACGTGCAGGTAGCACAGCCTGTCTGCCTTGCCACTCGTCGGGACGACGAGGCATGGCAGTGGCATGAGCGCTTTGGGCATCTTCACTTTGAGGCCCTAAAGCAGCTCAGTGCCAAGGAGATGTTGCGAGGCATGCCATGCCTTGACCACGTGGAGTAGCTTTGTGACGTCTGCGTATTGACGAAGCAGAGGCGGCTTCCTTTTCCCGAGCAGTCGAGCTTTCGAGCTAAGGAACGGCTCGAGCTCGTTCACGAGGACTTGTGTGGCCCGGTGACACCAGCTACACCAGGAGGACGACGCTACTTCCTGCTGCTCGTCGACGACCTCTCCCGCTACATGTGGGTCGTGGTCCTTGGCAGCAAGGGAGAGGCTGCGAACGCCATCAGGCGCGCGCAGGCCATTGCGGAGGCGGAGTGCGGCCGCAAGATGCGTGTGCTGCGCACCGACAACGGCGACGAATTCACGGCGACTGAATTTGCGTCGTACTGCGCGGATGAGGGTGTTCAGCGCCACTACTCCACGCCCTACAGCCCGCAGTAGAACGGCGTCGTTGAGCGGCGCAACCAGACGGTTGTGGGGATGGCTCGGGCCCTCCTCAAGCAGAGGGGAATGCTGGCTATCTTCTGGGGAGAGGCGGTGGTGATGGTTGTCTACATCCTCAACCGCTTGCCCACCAAGGCTCTCAACGGCAGGACGCCGTACGAGGCTTGGTATGGGCGCAAGCCGGCGGTCTCTCATCTACGGGTCTTCGGCTGCCTCGCGTTCGCCAAGAAGCTTGGCCACATCAGCAAGCTCGACGACAGGAGCACTCCGGGGGTGTTCATCGGCTACGCGGAGGGCTGAAGGCCTACCGCATTCTCGACCCAGAGACACAGCGTGTGCGCACGACGCGCGACGTTGTGTTCAACGAAGGGCGAGGATGGGCATGGGACAAGGCAGTGGACGACGGTTCGACCTCGACGCACGACGACTTCATCGTCGACTATGTACACTTCAAGGGAGTTGGGGGAGTAGGCAACTCTTCTCCACCGAGCGTGTCTACCCCAGCCCCCGACCGTCCACCTCCACCTCAGCCGGCGACCCCATGCACTCCAGCACCGACGGCCACTCCTCCGGGCACGCCCACTCCGTCCCCAGCTCGTGTCGAGCACGGCCCAGTGGAGTTTGTTACTCCGCTCTCCCACGACGAGGAGCGCCTCGACGGGTGCTACGACGGCAAGCAGTTGCGGTATCGCAAGATGGAGAACATTCTCGGCAACCAGCCGGTGCCGGGATTGGCCCCTCACGATCTGGATGATCAAGATCTGGAGGCTTCAGTTGCACCTTGCGTGCGATGACGGCGAGCCTCGGTCTTTTGCGGAGGCCGAGAAACACGCAGCATGGCGTGCTGCGATGCAGTCGGAGATGGACGCGGTTGAGATGAACCGCACTTGGGAGCTTGCTGGTCTCCCTCGCGGTCACCGTGCGATCACCCTTAAGTGGGTGTTCAAGTTGAAGAGGGATGAAGTCGACGCCATCATCAAGCACAAGGCTCACTTGGTGGCACGCGGCTTCGTGCAGCAGGAGGGGATCGACTTCGACGATGCTTTTGCCCCCGTGGCACGGATGGAATCCGTGCGACTCCTTCTTGCACTCGCTGCCCAAGAAGGCTGGCGTGTCCAGCACATGGACGTCAAGTTGGCGTTCCTCAACGGCGACTTGAAGGAGGAGGTCTACGTACACCAGCCGTCGGGGTTTGTGGTCCCTGGCAAGAAGGGCAAGGTGTTGCGCCTGCGCAAGGCCCTCTATGGCTTGCGTCAGGCATCAAGGGCGTGGAATGCCAAGTTGGATTCCACGCTCAAGAGGATGGGCTTCGGGCAATGCCCGCACGCGGCGGCCATCTACCGGCGGGGCAATGGAGGAAACACCCTACTGGTGGGTGTCTACGTCGACGACTTGGTGATCACCGGCACCAAGGATGCGAAGGTGGCAACGTTCAAGGAAGGGATGAAAGCCACCTTCCAGATGAGTGACCTGGGATCCCTCTCCTTCTACCTTGGGCTTGAGGTGCACCAGGCCGACTCCGGGATCACACTTCAACAGACCGTCTACGCCAAGCACATTGTTGAGCTAGCTGGGCTCACAAACTGCAACCCAGCTCTCACTCCGATGGAGGAGAGGCTGAAGCTGAGCCGCGACAGCACGGCGGAGGAGGTGGACGCTACGCAGTACCGGCGTCTTGTGGGGAGCCTTCGCTACCTCACCCACACACGGCCGGACTTGGCATTCTCCGTCGGCTACGTTAGTCGGTTCCTGCAACGACCGACGACGGATCACCAGCAGGCTGTGAAGAGGATCATCCGCTATGTTGCGGGAACTCTCGATCACGGCCTCCACTACCCGAGGTGTCCTGGGGAGGCACACCTTGTCGGGTACAGCAATAGCGACCACGCCGGCAACATCGACACCAGCAAGAGCACGAGCGGGATCCTCTTCTTCTTCGGCAAGTGCCTCGTTAGCTGGCAGTCGGTCAAGCAGCAGGTGGTGGCCCTGTCCAGCTGCGAGGCCGAGTACATAGCGGCCTCCAACTTCGACTCAGGCGCTCTGGCTTAGTCGACTGCTCGGTGATCTCCTCAGCAGAGACACTGGAGCGGTCGAACTCAGGGTGGACAACGTGTCCGCTCTGGCCCTAGCAAAGAATCCCGTTTTCCATGAACGGAGCAAGCACATCCGGGTGAGGTACCACTTCATCCGAAAATGCTTGGAGGAAGGGAGCATCAAGGCGAACTACATCAACACCAATGACCAGCTTGCGGACCTGCTCACGAAGCCCCTTGGGAGGCTCAAGTTCATTGAACTTCGCACCAAGATCGGGATGGTCCAACCCTCTCAGAAGACGACGTACAAGACTTAGGGGGAGAATGCTGGAATAAGTCTTGTAGTCCTTTGGTCTTTGGTCCCCTAGTCCCTTGTACCCTAGTCCTTTAGTTTGTTGCACTTTAGTCCTTGGTCCTTGTTGTACTCTAGTCCTTTGGTCTTTGTGGCCCTAATTAGGACATCATCTAAGGACACTAGGACAGCATATTAAGGACACTAGGACAGCATCTTAGTGTCAGCCAAGGACAGCATATTAGGACAGCATCTAAGCATCTTAGACTAGCATCTTTGTGGCATATGCATGGCTGCCATGGCAGTTATAAATATGTAGCCTCAACCCCTTGGGTTGGTATGGCATTGTGTGAAAAATAGACAAGAAAATTGCCCCAACTCCTAGTGTCATCCTCTCTTCCAATGAGAGTTAAGAATTCAACTACTAACACAGCGCCACCGGAACCTCCAGCTGCAACCGGCCTCTTCGCGGGCGGAGGAGGCGCTGGAGTTGCAGAAGTACCTCCTATGGGCGTGGATGCGGGGCCGGCCGCGCCGCCCCTGGTCGTGCCCCCCAGTACAACCTCGGGTGTGCTCAGGGCCGCCGCGGGCATCACAGGGCTAGGAGCAGAGGCAGAGCACCCGTCCGTGTGGGTCAGCCTTCGCTTCTTCCTAGGAGAGCTAGGCTGGGGGGCCACGGGCGCCTTCCCCTTCCCTTTGTCCAAGATCGGGGTGGAGGAAGTCGGAGCAGCGGAACCCGGCGTAGCAATATTTGGAGCAGCCCAGGTTGGATCAGACACCTCTGTCACTTGCTCCAGTCGCCCCAGGGATCATTATCCCACGGGAAGCATCGCCGACCTGCCGAGGAGCGACGTCGATGTCGTCCAGTGTCAGCATCGTCTTTAGGAGTTGCGATCTCAGCCCCTGGTTCATGAAGATGGGCAGACACGACGCCGGAGGGATAATGAGGTATTCGGAGATTGGGCCAGCCCCAACGTCGGCACATATTGTCCCCAACAAGACGTCCAGGAGCTCCGTCTTCAGGTTGGTCCCGGGACCACGCTCCAGGCGAGTGGAGTCATTATCGTCGGTGTACATCCAGGCCGCGCGACAACGGCTCTGGAGGGGAGGGATGCGCCGGCCCAAGAAGTCAGCCAACACCATCAGCGAGGACAGGCCCTGGTCTGCTAGGAACTTAATCCTCGCCGGCACCGGGGAATAGATGCTCTCAAGGTGCGGTGCCTCCTCCCAGTCGGTTCGCGTGGTCGAATGAGGAGAAGTCGGCAGATACAGCCGATCATAGAAGTCAGTCTTCACGATGATCCAGTCTTCCCTCTAGTGCTCCCACTTGCTAGAAGAGAAGGGAGAGATGTACGCTGTCACAGGCTTGGTGCGGTGTTGGAAGTAGTAGGCACCTAGGAAGCTCGAGCTCCTCCCCGACAACCAAAGGACGAAGAACGCCCGGAACAGCCGTACCCCCACAAACATCTCGCAAAGATGGATGGAAATCGATACCAGCACGAGGGAGTGTGGCGTCGAGTGCTGAAGCTGGAGCCCGTAGGACTCCAGCAGAGTCAGAAAGAAGGAAGAAGCAGGGAAGGCGAGCCCCGCCAGAATGTACCCGAGGAAGACAACGATCTCGCCGGGCTCAAGGTCTACGAGTGCGAGGGATCCGCAACGAACCCTCCCATCGTACTGAGGCGCCTACCAGCCAACCAAGCGCCTCACGTTGCTAGCGCTCTCGAGACGAGACTCTCGGAGGTTCGACACCATTGGAGCAGGAGGAGAAAGAGAGAAGATGAAGCGCAAGAAGAAAATGGAGGAGAGGACTCCTGCTAGCAGCAGAGGGTCTCTTTATTTACCCCAGATCCCTCGAGAACCGCAATCGAGACGTGCCCGAAATAATTGCACCCGCGTCGACCTAACCGTCGAGAGCGGAGGTACGGGGCCCACTCGACAGTCAGTATGAGCAAAGGGCGGCGCGGTTAAGGTGGGGAAAGGTGGTTCTTCGATAAAGCCTAACAAGAGAGAGAACAGGGGTCGTGCAGGGAACCGATGCGAACGGTGCAGCGGTTGCACGAAACGTGCACCCCCCACGACCCTCCAGCAATGAAGAGACGCTTGTTCATGATGACAGGGAAGTCTCTTTGACCGAGGAGAAGCAATCTCTACGTCTCCCGGGAACGGCCGCTCGCCCACTACGCGGGAGTCACGCCATCGCCTCGATTCCCATAAAAAAATGCAAGTTCAAAAACCACCACGCGGAAGAGATAGGGGCCCCACCTGCGGGCTCAATACCTCCCCCGAGATGGGCCCGGGGGCCACTGTCGGTACCCTGCGAAAACTGAGTACCTCCGCGTAGTGCGTAAAAAGCACTTGGGGCCCGCCTTCCCAGCTTAGGTGAGCCACAGCATAAGCCACGCGCTCTGGGCCCCATGGGTTGTCCCACGATTGCAACGTGTCTTCAGGCCCTGAGCCTGACTACCGGCCGAGGGTGGCTCGGGAGCCGACACGTGTCCAGTAGTGTCGGTCCCCATCCTCCACCAAAGAGGGCTCCAGCACCTCCACGTGCCCGGAACCTCCGAGCCACACCCCCTAGCCAGAGAGGGCTCTAGAAGTGCCACGCGTCCTGCAGCTCTGGATCCGACCTCCAGCATGGAAGCCTCCGGTGCTGCCATGTGGGCAGCGACTTCGGGTGTACCTTCCTTCGGGGGAAGGCTCCAGATGTGCCACGTGCTGCAGCTCTGGATCCGACCTCCAGCATGGAGGCCTCCGGTGTTGCCACGTGGGCAGCGACTCCGGGTGTACCTTCCCTCTGGGGAAGGCTCCGGATGTGCCACGTGTCCTGCAGCTCCGGATGTGGAGATGCGTGGCCATCCGCCCGAACATCACGCTGACGAGCAACGGGTAAGATGGCCAAGGAGTAAAGAGGAAGGAGCGCTGTTAGGCCGAGCATTGAAGGCTCGCGCCTTCCCAGAAGCATGGCACACGACGCACGCCTCCGCCCTCTGTCTGATCGCCATTATAGTGAAAGATAGGGCGGCGAGGCGTGATGGCGCAACAGTGCCTCCCAACGGCGTTGAGCCGCCTTGCAGAGCAAGGAGACGCGGCGACAAGACAGGTACTTCATCATCACATGCAACCCAGACAGAGGCGCCCGGCGGGACAGGCGGCGCACGGTAACTCCACCGACAACGACGATACGTGTAGTTGTAAATGCCTAGATCATGTATAGGCACAGATAGCCGCGGGGCCACTTGTCGGGCCCCGGGCCGCATTGTAATTGCCCCGACCTTGAGCTATAAAAGGACTGGGGCAGCCTCCGAGCAAAGGGTTCGCAACCCAGCCAACTCATTCTCACACGCGAGCAAGTAATCCACCAAGCACTCTCGTGGACGTAGGGTTTTACGCTCCGGTGGCCCGAACCACGTAAATCCTCGTGTCTCTCTCGCCATTGTGCTCAGACCTTTGAGATTATTTAGCCCTACCGAAAAAAAAACCTCCGCGGGCTGCTTCCGAGCGGACCGAGGGAAGTGTCGTAGCGAACACTTTGCCAGCTTCTAATATGGAACTGTTGCATCCCCTAGAACGTCGTGCGGGACAGCGGATGTCTCTTTATGCTGATGACATTGCTTTATTTATTCGTCCAGGGCAAGGGGAGATGCAGGTTACTAAAGATTTACTCGATATCTTTGGAGAAGTTTCTAGACTGCAGACCAACTTGCAAAAAAGTAGCATCATTCCAATAAGATGTGGTGAAGAAATACTACCGACAGTAACTGATGCTTTGCATTGTGTAGCATCTCAGTTCCCATGCAACTATCTGGGTCTCCCGCTTTCACACAAGAAACTGAGAAAGAGAGATTTGAAGACATGGGTTGAGAAGGTGGCGGACAAATTGCCGCGATGGAAGGCATCTTTAATGAATAGAGTTGGTCGAGCCACTCTAGTCCGCTTTGTCATCTCGGCTATGTCGATACACTTGCTAATTGCATCACGAGTTCCAAAATGGTTTATCAAGGCGATCGACAAACTCCGTAGATGATTCTTGTGGCAAGGAAAAGAACAAGCCAATGGTGGATGTTGTTTAGTTCAGTGGGCCAAGGTAACCAGACCCATTGATCTTGGGGGGTTAGGTATACCTAATCTGGAAATCATGGCACGGGCTTTGCAATTGCGATGGCACTGGTTCAACGAGTCAGAGTCGATCGGCCTTAGACTGAGCTTGAACTCCCATCACATCCAAACACACTTGCGCTGCTTGAAGTTGTCATGACCACTCAAGTCAGAAATGGAACAAACACTATTCTGGACAGATCGTTGGCTGCATGGAGCGACTATAGCTGAGTGTCACCGCTTGTGTTTCAAAACGTGCCAGCCAGAATACGGCAACGCAGAACAGTGGCTGAAGCTTTACATGAGAATGTTTGGGTGAGTGATATCTCGAGGGGTTTAAGTTTGGATGGTTTAACAGAATATTTTAAGTTGTGGTCAAGTGTCCAAAATGTGACATTATCAGCAGCAGAAGATCAACACATATGGCGCTTTGAGGCCTCTGGACACTATTTTTTAAAATCTGCTTATCGAGCTTATTTGGCTGGTGCCATCCTTTTTGAACCATGGAGGCGTTTATGGAAATCTTGGGCTCCTGAAAAATGTAAGTTCTTTTTGTGGTTGGTGCTTCATAACAAATGTTGGACAGTTGATCGCCTCTCTAGACGCGGACTGTCGCATCCTGAGAAATGTCTCTTATGTGACCAAGAGGAGGAGACCATCCAACATATTCTTTTGACGTGTGTGCTTGCAAGGCAGATTTGGTTCAGAGTGCTACTGTTGATTCACATGTCAAATGTTGTACCAACAACAACTGAGGGGTCTTTTAGAGACTGGCGGGGTCGCACTATTAGTAAAGTTCCAAAGGAGCACAAGAAGGGAGAAAATTCTCTAATCATCTTGGGCACCTGGCTCATCTGAAAGCAGCGAAACGCTTGCGTCTTCGACGGTGTGTCTCCCTCTATTAGTGAGGTCATAAGGACCCTCTCGGATGAATACAAATTATGGTGCTTTGCTGGAGCCAAAAAACTCCAAGCCCTCAATTTGCAGGAGACATTAGGAACCTAATCCACGTTTAGGTCGGATAGTTCATTTTAACATCATTTACCTTGTATTGAGCCTCTCATACCTGGACCCCATATGAGATGGCTTTGCTGTAACGGGGTCCGCTTCTTTCTTCTCTTAATACAAAGATGTGCATCTCTCTTGCGCATTCGAGAAAAAAAAGGTATTACTACAGCGTATTCTGAATAATTCTTACTGAGCATGGATGTAACTTTTTCAGCCAACATATACAGCAGCTGGGAGACCATAAGACTTAACAAACTAAATGCAACTACCATTCTCTGGATTTTCTCTGAATTTTATGTGAATTTTCTGTAACTGAAAAATGTCATTTTTAAAATTGAAAAATAAGTTAAATAGTTGAGTTCCAAAATTCATCTTTCCATGAAAATATGGTTGAAGATATTCAAATTTGCATCTGTGTTTGTTTCTCAAATTCTGTTCATTACTCATCCTCATGATAAGCTTCACATGTGTACCATTTTCTTATTACCTACACTTTCAACAGAATTGTGCTATTCGCGTGTGGATCGTACTATACACACATAAATATTCAAACTCAAGATCAGCTGTATGATAACTTCTGCACTGGGGATATTAGACCAGGATTTCAAATTTCAATTTATAGAGAATGTCAACATAGTTCATGGCATATCCTGAAGGGTATCTTTTGGAGTTTTAGGATGTCCCATGAAACTTCATTTGAATTTGTTCACATGTGAGGAGTTCGGTTTATTGAAGGGGGGCCCTGGCGCAGCGATAAAGCTGTTGCCTTGTGACCATGAGGTCATGGGTTCGAGTCATAGAAATAACCTCTTGCAGAAATGCAGGGAAAACTGTGTACAAAAGACCCAAGTGGGTCAGACCCTACGCAAGCGGGAGCTACATGCACTGGGCTGCCTTTTTCTTTCTTTTGAGGAGATCAGTTTAGTAACATATGTGTCCACAGCTCGTAGTTACCGTTCTTTTAAAAGAATTCATGAAATTAATCCATTCTATTACTGCAAAATATGTGTTCACCACCCTTGATATAGTATTCTAGTACATGATTTAAAACCTAAAGTATAGTTATTAAGGAGGTAAGGCGACATAAGGCGACCTGCCCCCTTTTTACCTTTTAAGCGATAAGGCGTAAGGCGAGGCGATGCCTTAGTAATATATAAATTTAGGAAAATATTACCAACAATATTATTTTATATTAATAAATGTATCGTTATTAAAGAAAAACAGAAGGACTTCCACCACCAGCTAGGCCCACTGATCCCAGCTCAACTTCAGCCCACTAGTACCGGCCCAACTCCACACCCTAAACCACCCACCTGACTCCCCCACCCGATCCCCCCCCCCCCGACCCCACCCAATCCCCCCTGCCGCCGCCCCGCCCCCCCCCAAATCGGACCTCCTCCAATCCTCCCGCGCCCCCTACACTGCACCTTCACCACCGCCGCTTCCTCCGCCGACGGCGCTCGCTCTTCTTCCCCAGGCACATGTAAGTGCGCCCCCCTCCCCCCCCCCCCCCCCCCCGCCGCCGATTGGCTTCCTCCGCCGGCGGCGCCACCCCCGCCCCTTCTTTCCCGGCGTATCTCCCCCCGCGTGGTCGCCTTACGGCGGATCTAAGGCGACAGGGACACCTTACGGTCCCTGGTTGCCTTAGCGCTTAAGCGTCGCTTAAGCGACGCCTTAAAATGAGAAGTATTCATCCTACACAATATCAGCATACTTGCTTTTGCTTATAGTTAGGCTTGGGCATATCATAAACTGTGTATGAAGTATAAAAAACAAGGAAACGGGTCACATACTTGCAAGCAGGTAAAAATACTTTAACAATTATCTTTTATTCAAGCAGTAAGAGAAAAAGACAATATGAAAGCGAGCATCTAAGCTGAGAACACACAATATAAAAGCGAACATCAAAGGATAAGAGAGTAAGGACATAAAGGTATAGCAAACCTCTTTCAGCCAATAGCTTATCAATCTGGACATGTGTTCCAGGAACTAGAACAAATTTGATCCCAAGACCATGAAGAAGGGATATATCCTGCATGTAAAATAACTATAATGAAGCAGACGACAAGGAAGGCATGCACTACAACAATGCCTATTTTATTTTACAACAAAATTGTATGAAGATATAGAAAAGGAAATTTCTAGGCAGCCCTCCCCTTGCTTAATTTTAAGAAGCTATGCCATATAATTTTAGCAATATTACTTTTCAGACAACTGTAACATCCTAGGGTCCAAACATGCCTAGGATACTCACACGTTAGGTGGACCTCTTGCTCCCACCAACCAATTTATGCTTTCGTCCTTGCTTTGCGTAAAAGGGTTAACTCAAGATTGGTGGTGTTGGACACACTAGACCTATATATTGGTCTTCTTCCCACTAAATTAGAAAGGTTGGACCAAATTCCCACCACATCCCCCTGCCAGAATTCACTTTTAGTCCAGCCCACCTGTGAGGCAGACCTATGTATGCATAGCACCCCGCTTACATTTTCATCCTCGCCCCGTACAAAAGGGTTAACTGGGAGGTGCTATGTTTGGAGCGCAACGGTCTATAAACAGACTCGAACCTATACAAACAACCAGTGTGAGACTAATCCTGAACACTTGGGCTGCATGGGCCGAAACTTGAAACACTAATGAGCCAGGATATTACAACTCAATACATGTCCATAATGACCTTAATACACCATATGGCTCAATGATAGAACCCAACTAGCACAGGACAATAAGAAATCAGAGGGAAAACAGGATGACAGCAATATAATTTGACAATGAGGGAGAGGGTACAGGCTGAAAAGTATTATCATGCTAGGGAATAACTAGGTGTATCCTAGTTGATAACGTCCTTTGCGTCTGACTCCAATGGCCATTAGCAACGCTAAAATAAGCTAGTTACAAAAAAGCTTGAGCTAATAGCATCACTCACCAGCCTAAGCATACACAATACCTAATATTCATGGAAAGCTGGATCAAACAAGACAAATAAACAACAACAACAACAACAACAACAACAACCAAGCCTTTATCCCAAGCCTGTTGGGGAACATGCCTGAATATATCCAACAGATTAAGAAACACCAGGGCGATTGTTTTCAGCTGAGCCATATAGCTACGCTTTTGAAAAAGGGATTAAATATCTAAGCAAACTCAAGTATGTTTCATAAGAAAACTGATGAAATACCACCGTGTCGGTACCCGTGATATGGGGTACCCCGCGCACAGGGAAAAATGCCTAAGGATCTCGCCCTTCTCCGCAGGGAGAGCTCCAAAGGCGCCACGTGTCCAGCGGGGCCGGACCTCCCTCTCCTCAGAGGAGAGCTCCGGGCCCGCCACGTGGCCAGCGGCAGCCGGACCTCCCCCCTCCGTGGGGAGAGCTCCGAAGGCGCCACGTGTCCCGCGGGACCGAACCTCCCCCTCCACAGAGGAGAGCTCCGGGCCCGCCACGTGGCCGACAGAAGCCAGACCTCCCCCTCCGCGGGGAGGGGTCCGAAGGCTCCACGTGTCCCGCGGGGCCGGCCCTCCCTCTCCTCAGAGGAGAGCTCCGGGCCCGCCACGTGTCCAGCAGGACAGCGCTGCCTGCCCCCGCGCGGTAGGCAGCAGGCGTAAAGACGCACCATACCTTGCCCGTACAAGGTATTCAAGGCTCGCGCCTTCCCAAGACGCGGAGACACGGAGCACGCCTCTGTCAGGTGCCGTTGCGCCCAGTCGCATCGCAGACTGGCGCGCAGTGTCAGAACCTGCCAGCCAATAAACACAGCGACAAGACATCCCCTGCCGCCCCCGCCGTCATCAACCACTACGACTAGCATGCGACATGGGCAGGGCGGCAGAACGAAAACTCAGAAGCCTTCGTTAGAGACAACTACCGACATAACTGCAGATACGATAGTCGGCAGACAATCTCTCCGGGACCACCTGTCGGGTCCCGGACCCCCCTTGTAAGCTGCTCGAGCCCTGGACTATAAAAGGCTCGGGTAGGCAACGTTAGCAAGGGTTCGCACTCGAGCAACTCACACCCTAGGCATAACTCACCCCCAAGCTTAGGACTCCGGTTCTGAGCAACAAGCAATACAACGAGCACCTCTGCTCACCGTGGACGTAGGATTTTACGATCCGGCGGCCCGAACCACGTAAAACTCGCCGTGTCAAGCTTCTCCCTCACTCGTCCCTTACGCTTAAGCTCTCCGCAAGCGACTAGCCCCTCCAAAAAAGAACCTCCGCGGGCTGCCCAGAGCAGGTCCGGGGAAAGTGTCGACCACACACTTCGACATTTGGCGCGCCAGTTAGGGGGCTTTTCCCTTGCGCGACGAGTTTCTGCCGACGAAGATGACGAAGCTTCCTTCAGCGGCAAGCTCTCCTCCGCTGCGTTCACGACGGACCGTGACTAGCGGGGAATACGTGTCGACACACTCAGGACGGAGTGTGTCGGCGCAAGCTGGAAGCCAGCAGCCGACTCCGGCAACGCCGACTCCGGCAACGCAGGCTCCAGCGAGCGTCAGATCTTCTGCGGCGCAGAGCGTCCCCCACGGGGGCGCGCTAGCTGCAGCAAGAGCGCTACTGCGCAATCCACCTGCTGGGGACGCGCCCCATTCAGCGACCTAGCAGTGGATTCGCGAGGTAGACCGTCTCGTCGTCGCCGCCGCAAACCCTCGACTTCGGCGGGGACGACACTCCGGCCAACCGGCTGTGTCGCTGACGCGCACGCCGACGGTTGACGGACAGACGGCGGACTCCAGCTCCACCAGGCTCCCATCGACGGACCTGAGAATTGAGCTGGAGCGATGCCATTTGGGTCAAGATGCCCGGGTGTTCCTCGAGCGACGTCGAGAGAGGCGTCGCAACCAAGAGGCAGGCGACAGCATGACGTAAGCCTCGACCCTGCCTGAGGCGCAGACCTTCGCCATGCGATCTCTGCCCCCAGGCATACGCCACGCAGCATATGCCACAGCCATATGCCCTGCAAATGGCGCCTCCCGTCTATGGCGCAGCCTTGCCCATACCGGGGTACACAGTGCCTGCAGCGAACCAAGCGTTCGTGGCACCAACGCCTGCAGCAACAGGAGCAGGATGTGCGGCCCTGGCGCCCCACCTTCGCTTCGCGAGGTGGCCGCGCAAGTTTCGGCCGCACCTGCCCGAGAAGTACGACGGCAGCGTCAACCCGGCGGAGTTCCTCCAGATCTACTCTACCGCCGTCCTTGCTGTAGGAGGGGACGAGGCCGTCATGGCCAACTACTTCCTCGTCGCCTTGACAGGCCCAGCCCGGTCTTGGCTCATGAACCTCCCCCAGGGTTCGATAACTTCCTGGGAAGAGCTTTGCCGGTAGTTCATCGCCAACTTCGGCAGTTCCTACACACGTCCTGGCACGGAGCTTGACCTCCACGCCATCAAGCAACAACCTGGGGAGTCACTGCGCTCCTTTATCCAGCGGTTCTCCCAGGTACGCAACACTCACATTCAAAGTGCTTCTGTGGTGGTGGCATTCCGGCAGGGTGTTCGGGACGAGAAGATGCTTGAGAAGCTCGCGACCAGAGAGGTCCGCGACGTCTCCGAGCTCTTCAGCCTGGCGGACAAGTGCGCCAGAGCAGTCGAAGGGCGGAACTGGCACTCACTGCCAGCCTCCGAGTCGGGAGGACAGCCCGGATCTGGCGCTGCTTCCTATGGAGGCGGCAAGAAGGCCAAGAACCGGGGCAGTGGCAAGATGAAGTCACCGGTCGCGGCTCCCGTTGCCGCAGCAGCGGCACCCAGTGGAGCTCGGGGGCCGCGCCCCGACAAAAGGCAGCGACAGTCACCAGCCCCAGAAGGTGACCAAGACAAGCTATGCCCCGTGCACGGCAGCTATCGCCATATTACTGTCGAGTGCCGGGAGATTCGGAAGCTCGCGGAGCGCTTCCGCAAAGGGAAGCAACAGCGGACTGATGCCCCACCCTTCCGCCAAAGGGAGGGCAAGCAGAAGGTCGACGCCCCAGACAGCGTCGACCACCAAGTGGGGTTCCAGGAGCCTCAGCGCACCGTGAAGGCGGTGCACAACCATGAGGACTCCAGCTCCAGCGATGATGAGCGTCGAAAGAAGCTCTACGTTATATACGGCGGGTCCGCCGACCCCTCGTCCCGTAGCGCAGTTAAGACTCTGCGCCGAGCGGTAGCGTCGGTGGCTCCACTCCCAGGTGCCGCACCGCACCTCAAGTGGATGGGAACCCCCATCAGCTTTGATGCCACCGACTGCCCCAGGAACATGGCTGGGGCCGGCCAACTACCGCTCTTGGTAGCGCCCACCATCGCCAACGTGAGGATGTACCACGTTTTGGTAGATGGTGGAGCTGGGCTGAACCTCATCAGCCGTGCAGCTTTCCAGAAGCTGCAGATCCCGATGGCCAAGCTCACCCCGTCGAGCCCGTTCTCAGGGGTAGGGCCGGGACAAGTCGTCCCCTACGGTAACATCAGCCTTCCGGTGACCTTTGGGGCACCGGACAGCTATCGGACAGAGTACATTCTGTTCGACGTAGCGGAGATCGACCTCCCCTTCAACGCCATAATCGGCAGGCCAGCCCTGTACCGGTTCATGGCAGCAGCCCACTACGGCTACCTCGTCCTAAAGATGCCTACACCAACAGGCATCCTCAGGATTCGTGGGGACCGCACTGCTGCGGTGTCGGCCTTGGAAAAGCTCCAGGCACTTGCGACAACACGAGCACCAGCCCCTGGCAGTGCGGATCCAAACCGGCTCCGCCCGAGTGCACGCCACCGTGCCTCTACCGCTGCACCCCGTGTGCACCCCTCGACGAGGGCGACGTCCTCCTGAAGGTCGTCCAAGTCGGCGCCGACGCTGCCCAGACCACCCGGGTAGCCGGGGGCCTGGATAGTAAATAGGAAGGCGCGCTCATCACCTTCCTCCGGCACAACGTCGACGTGTTTGCATGCCAGCCGTCGCAGATGCCGGGGATCCCTAGGGAGGTGATTGAGCACCACTTGAAGATCTTCCCCGAAGCCCGGCCAGTCCAACAGAAGCCTCGCAAGCAGTCCATCAAGCGGCAGAACTTCATCCGAGAAGAGATCAAGAAGCCGCTAGATGCTGGCTTCATACGGGAAATCCACCACCCCCGGTGGTTGGCGAACCCCGTCGTTGTCCCGAAGGCCGGTGGGAAGCTCCGGATGTGCATCGACTACACCAGTCTCAATAAGGCATGTCCCAAAGATCCATTCCCTCTCCCCAGAATAGATCAAATAGTAGACTCGACATCAGGCTGCGATATGCTGTGCTTCCTAGACGCCTACTCGGGTTTCCATCAGATCCCCATGTCTAGAGAAGATGAAGAGCACACCTCCTTCATCACAGTAGATGGCCTGTATTGTATGTCTC
This sequence comes from Neostapfia colusana, assembly GCA_030760725.1. NCBI lineage: Eukaryota > Viridiplantae > Streptophyta > Magnoliopsida > Poales > Poaceae > Neostapfia > Neostapfia colusana. The sequence goes on along the minus strand of JASWHV010000013.1, from coordinate 38,054,275 downwards.
TATGCCTTATGGCCTAAAGAATGCTCTCCCCACCTTTGTACGTGCAATGCACAAAACCTTTGGAGAGTTAATAAGAGACTTAGTTGAGGTGTATGTCGATGACATCGTTGTCAAGGTCAGGCAGAGTGCATCCTTGTTAGATAACCTAGCCTTAGTCTTTGACAAATTGCGCTCCACGCGCACCAAGCTGAACCCCGACAAATGTGTGTTCGGTGTATCCTCTGGGAAACTTTAGGATTCCTGGTCTCGCACCGGGGAATTGAGGCCAACCCAAAGAAGATCAAGGCCATCGACTTGATGCGGCCTCCTGCCCGCATCAAAGAAGTCCAGAAACTCACGGGATGCCTAGCCGCGCTGAGTCGGTTTATACCGAGACTAGCAGAGCGGGCGCTCCCCTTCTTTAAGCTCCTGCGCAGATCCGGTCCATTTGACTGGACTGACGAAGCAGAAGAAGCTTTCCAGGAGTTGAAGCGACTCCTGACGACCCTACCTATCATGGTAGCCCCCGAGCCCGGAGAGCATCTGTTGCTCTACATCGCGGCGACAACTGAAGTGGTGAGTATGGTCCTCGTCGCAGAGCGACCGGACCTCTCGTCATCACAGCCTGCTCCGGTAGCAGGAGACAGACGCTAGGAAACCCCGGAGGTCCAAGACGGCCTCCCGGACCTCCGAGACAACCTCCCGGAGGTCCAGGGCGGCCTCCCGGACCTCAAAGACGACCTCCCGGGGGTCCAACGGGACCCCCCGGGGGCCCAGCGGGACCTCCTGGAGCTCCCGGAAAACCAGCGGGACCTCCCGGAGGACCAAGGTGGCTTAGGAGCCTTCGAGTTCTCCAACTCCCAGAAGCCCCCCTGGACCCACTCACCTCCGGCAGGCCAGAGCCGGTGGATGAAGACCTCTCTGACCTAAGAGAGAGGGTCCGAACCATCCAGAGGCCTGTCTACTACATCAGCGAAGTCCTCCACGACGCCAAGACAAGGTACCTGGAGGTCCATAAGCTGTTGTATGCAGTGCTCGTGGCGTCCAGGAAGCTCCGCCACTACTTTCAGGCCCACCGGGTCTCGGTAGTCACCTCCTATCCGCTGAAGACGATCCTTCACAGTCCCCATGCGACTGGCAACATCGCTAAATGGGCAACGGAGCTGGCGAAGTTCAAGATGGACTTCCTTCCTCGCCATGCAGTCAAAAGCCAAGTGTTGGCTGACTTCGTGGCAGAGTGGACACCAACGAAGGCTGACCCAGGGGGGCCACGAAGACGGTGAACCAAAGCACCGAGCTCCGATCTTCACCGAGCCCCATTGGACGCTCTTCTTCGACGGCTCCTCGCGAAAGCAGGGGGCCGGTGCCGGCGTACTGCTTCTCATGCCATCGGGGGAGCAGTTTGGGTACATGGTACGTCTCAATTTCAAGGCAACCAACAACATGGCAGAGTATGAAGCACTCATCTTTGGCCTACAGACAGCCCTGTCTCTGGGCGCTCGCCAGTTGTTGGCACAGGGCGACTCCTAGCTGGTTATCAAACAAGTTAAGGGCGAATGCTCCTGCAATGACCCGCGGCTAGCTGCTTATCTGCTCCACGTGCAGATGTTGGAGAAAGACTTCCTCGCCTTGGACCTGTGCCACGTACCACACGCTGGCAATGCCGCAGCTGACGACCTTTCAACGAAGGCCTCCACCGGAGCCCCTGTGCCCGAAGGAGTCTTCGAGAGGACGTTGCTGCGGCCCACAGCCCGGCCCGCCGAGCCGGGCGAAGGGGGTTGGACCAGCACCTCGAAGCTAGCGGTCCCGGCGGCCCTGCAGCCATGGACGCCGCCAAGAATCGTAAGCGTCACTGGGGACTCCGTGCAACCCAGTGCTCAAGATCTAGAAGCTCAAGTCAGACCCGATGCATGGATCACGGAGATCCGGGACTACTTAAAAGACAACATCCTCCCTGATGAACGTGTATCCGCTGAACGGATCGTGCGCATGGCTAAGAGATACGCGCTAGTAGAAGGGGATCTCTACCGGCGTGGCGCCAACCACGTCCTATTGCGGTGCATAACCCAGGGGGAAGGTTGCGACTTGCTCGCTGAGAACCATGGAGGCGAATGTGGGAGTCACTCTTCCTCACGCACGCTTGTCGGTAAAGCCTTCCGGCATGGCTTCTACTGGCCGACAGCACTCCAGGATGCCGTCAAGCTGGTCGAGAGCTGCAAGGCGTGCCAGTTCCACGCCAAGCAGATCCATACACCGGCTCAGGCGGTACAGATGATCCCGCCCTCATGGCCGTTTGCCGTATGGGGGTTAGACATCCTGGGACCATTCCCCAGAGCCGTCGGGGGATTCCGGTACCTCTATGTCGTCGTTGACAAGTTCACCAAGTGGCCGGAAGTCACACCAGTCGTCACCATCAACAAGCAATCCGCAGTAAAGTTCATCAAGTCGATTGTCTGCCAGTTCGGGGTCCCGAACAGAATCATCACCGACAACGGGACCCAGTTCACCAGCGGAGCCTTCCAAGACTGCTGCGAAGACCTTGGCATCCAGGTGTGCTATGCCTCTGTTGCTCACCCAAAGAGCAATGGGCAGGTCGAGAGAGCCAACGCCGAGATTCTTCGGGGTCTCAAGACCCGCACCTATGCCAGCCTGAAGAAACATGGTGCCAATTGGGTGGATGAGCTTCCGAGCACACTATGGGCTAACCGGACATCCCAGAGCCGGGCCACCGGAGAGACACCCTTCTTCATGGTGTATGGGGCCGAAGCTGTGCTTCCCCAGAGATCACCATGAAGTCTCACCGTGTTCGAGCTTACGACGAAGCCGCGCAGGACAACCTCCGGCGTGGAGACATCGACCTCGTCGACGAGGTCCGATTGCATGCAGCACTCCGTAACGCACGATAGACGAGCGCTCCGCCGCTACCACCAGAGGTCTGTGCGTGACCGGGAGCTGCAGGAAGGCGACCTGGTGCTGCGGCGCATACTTTCTCGTGAAGGGACCCACAAACTCTCCCCAAGTTGGGAAGGTCCCTTCCGAGTCACGAAAGTGTGCCGCCCCGGGTGCGTACGCCTTTCCACCGAGGATGGGGATCCGCTCCCGAACCCCTGGAACATCGAACACCTCCGTAAGTTCTACCCTTAGAACAATAGTAGGACAGTTTCTTCTTTCTAATAGATCCCATAGAGTCCAGGAACAGTGCTCGGAGCAGCTAAGTCTCAGGGGACGGTCCAGGACTACGTTCAGCTTTGCCTGGTTCCGACCCCAAGCGCGTAGAGTCTTGCTTCCCTTTTTAATGGGACGGGTCGTGGCCTCCATGTTTAGCCTGTTTTCCTCCTATGGAAATTTATAGGGAAAGAACCTGTCCTACTTTGCTCTTCCCTTATGCTCATTCAAATTATGTATTAATTTTTATGACCGCACTTCCTGGGTATGTTCACCATACACCCAGTCCCCTTTTTCCCATTCTCACCTCTAGTCGGCATTTGCTATCCTGCCTGGGGCAGTCGCGCTTGAGATACATGCCGATGGCCAGGGGGCCCCGAGCCCCCGGCAAGTCGCGCACCAAAATTCCCAAGCACCGTGCACCTGATCAGGATCGTAAGCCAAATAAGACTATGAGATCGGAAAGGGGGGAGCCCCAAGGAGAATTACGTTTCCCTTGTTTGTGTGCAGGACCCTCCGGCCTTGGCTTCCCGCAGCAGTATGGTAGGAGCACCCAAACAGTTGGCCACGCCTACCAGGGGGCCGCTACGGACCGCGCAAAACCGAGAGATCCGGACCCCGCCTCCTCCGCAGGGGCGGGCCCCGGAGGCCCCACGTACCTGGCAGGGTCGGAGCCCCCCCCCTGCTCAGAGGGTAGCTCCGGACCTGCCACGTGGCCGGCAGAGCAGGATCTCGACCCATCCTCAGAGGGGAGCTCCGGGCCCGCCACGTGGCCAGCAGATCCGGACCTCCCCATCCTCATGAGGCGAGCTCCGGAGACCTCCGGGGCCCTTAATACAGTAAGGACCCGAGGAAGGTGCCTGTGCAGAGCTTCGAGATTGGTGAAGGCCTCTGAGTACCTTGCGGAGCTAAGGGCTCGGCCAGGCAAAACCAAGAAGAAGACAGAAAACATCACAGGCACAAACATTCAAGAGAGTCTATTTATTCATGGCTCCATGAGCTGGACTACAGACTTGATAAAAAGAAAGAAGCAAGTCCTAGGGTCCTCCTGGCTCGCGCCGGAACCTAGAGGCTACAAGGGCGGCCACATCCCCGACTTCGGCCCTGGCCGTCTCCTCCCGCTACGCGGCAGGGCCCTCTCTCGCTGGCTCCAGTGAGAAAGAAGGGTCCCGGCTCCTGAAGCATGCCAACACATGCGTGGCAACCTCCAAGGCCAGGCCTCGTGGCCCCCGTCCCTCTGCCTCAAGCTCCCTGGCAACCACCGAGTCCAGCCTGCTCAGCTTGGCGCCGAGTGACTCCAGTACGGGGATCACTTCAGCCACCTTCAGCGCAGGAGCCACCGCCTTCACCGGGCTGAAGCCAAGAGGGACCAAGGCGGACCCCGCCTGGTCGACGAAGCTCGAGACTGCACGGGCCTCGGAGGACCGCGAGGCCAAGAGCTCCTCTACCTCGCGGCGGGCTGCTCGCAGGGCGTCGCGGCTTCCCTCGGAGGACTCCTTCTCCTTGGCCGCCAGGGAGCTTTCCCGAAGGTGGAGAGACTGGGCAAGCCTCTCCAGCTCTGAAGCCCGGAAGTCAACAGCCAGCTCCCGATCCAGGATCGTCTGGCGTTCCCGGTAGACCTGCTCCTCCCTCATGGCAAGGTCAGCCCTCTGGGCCTCTAGCTCCCTGGCCCGAGCTCGCAGGTCGTCCTCGCCTGCCGCCAGCCGCGCGGCGACCCTCTTCGCCTCAGCTGTTGTGGAACGCTCCTAGTCCTCAACGGCGCGCTTACGGCGCTCCAACCTCTGCCGTATCTCCTCCACGGCAGAGAGACTCTCCTCGGCCTGGGCATGCGCCTCGAGGGCCTCCCTGTGGAGCCGCCGCGTCTCGGAGTCCAGGCGGTCAACAGCCCGCTTCTGCCGGTCGAGGAGCGCTTCCATGATGTCAAGCGACTCCCGCCTGGAATCGAGCTCACCCTTGACCTCCGCGGTCCGCTCCCGCAAAAGGTTCCCCCAGGTGAGGAGGCGATCCCTTTTAACCGTCTGCTCCTCTCGCTCACGACCAAGCGCGGCCAAGACCTGCCGGACGCTCGCTTGGGCGAGCACGAAGGCATCCGCCAGGGGCAGTGGGGGTAGCAGAGGCCGGAGCGGCACCCCCGACCTCCTCCATCACATCATCCTCAAGAAAAGACGATGCACCAGGGACCGGGATGAGACGCCGGTCAGGAGAAGCCGGCACCGGGACTTCGACAGCCGGACCCGCCGAACTCTCACTAACAGCTGGCTCCTCAGCCCGCGGAGAGGGACGAGTGGGGGAAGTCGACGCTGAAATAGAAGCCAGGCCGCCTGGTACAGGGCCGACTGCGCTGGCTTGGGGCCGCGGCAGCCGTCTCGGCAGGAGGAGATGACGCTGCCATGGAATCCGGGCATACCGGAACAGGAGAAACTCGCGCTGGCTTGGGGCCCGTGGCAGCTGTCCCGGTTTCCGAGCGCAACGGCGCAGACTCCCCATCAGTCAGGGACGGCCGAGAAGCGCGAACACTCCAGCGGGCCCTGAACCCCGACTTCCGAGCCGGGGTAGGATCCCCAGAGCCAGCCGTCGTCACTGACGGCCGCTCCGCAGTCGCCTGGACTGACGGAGCAGGGGACGCTCCAGAAGCTCCCCTCGACGCATCAGCAGGTTCCCCGGAGACTCCACCACTTGAGGAAGGAGGACGCGACGTCCGGGAACCTTCGGCCTGTTGTCGCTTAAGAGGAGTCCCGTCGGAATGATCAGCCCGGGACCTCTTTGTGTCGCCACCAGATGGAGTGCCATCTCCAGAAGCAGGAGGTGCAGGCACCCTGGATCCCCGACTTGGCACAGATGCCGCCACCGGGGGAGATCGAGCGCGTTTCTTCTCTGGGGGCGGGTTGGAAGCCATGGCAAGGGAGGGCTCAAAGACAGGAAGACAAAGGCACAAGAGTCCAAGGAAAAGCGTTGGGAAGTGCGAAGGGAAGCCGCAATACGGGTAAGATCCCCTCTTAAAACTTCCCAGGTGCGATTCCAAGCGATTCGAAACTCTTCGAATACACCCCATGGGCAACCGCTTCGGCTCCAAGACCGAGCGCCGATGACAGGTGGGCTCAAGCCGCCCAGCTGAAGCGGTGGGTCAAGGAGTCAGTCTCCCAATAAGACGAGCCGGCAAGACGCTTCGGCGATTCCCGAAGAAAGCGCCGCAACGTGCAGAAGTGGCAGCCTTGCGAACCGCCGCAGTAAAAGCAACCATCAAGTGGGCGCACGCTCCCACGATCCCGCGACTGTTCGTGCTCCGGCAGTGGTCAATGCGGGACTTGGAGGCAGTGCGCGGAACAGAAGAGACGGAGGCCCCACCTCGGGCTCGCTATCTCCCCCGAGATGGGCCCAGGGGCCACTGTCGGTACCCGCGATATGGGGTACCCCGCGCACAGAGGAAAATGCCTAAGGATCTCGTCCTTCTCCGCAGGGAGAACTCCGAAGGCGCCACGTGTCCAGCGGGGTCGGACCTCCCTCTCCTCAGAGGAGAGCTCCGGGCCCGCCACGTGGCCAGCGGCAGCCGGACCTCCCCCATCTGTGGGGAGAGCTCCGAAGGCGCCACGTGTCCCGCGGGACCGGACCTCCCCCTCCACAGAGGAGAGCTCCGGGCCCGCCACGTGGCCGACAGAAGCCGGACCTCCCCCCTCCGCGGGGAGAGGTCCGAAGGCTCCACGTGTCCCGCGGGGCCGGACCTCCCTCTCCTCGGAGGAGAGCTCCGGGCCCGCCACATGTCCAGCAGGACAGCGCTGCCTGCCCCCGCGCGGTAGGCAGCAGGCGTAAAGACGCACCATACCTTGCCCGTACAAGGTATTCAAGGCCCGCGCCTTCCCAAGACGCAGAGACGCGGAGCACGCCTCTGTCAGGTGTCGTTGCGCCCAGTCGCATCGTAGACTGGCGCGCAGTGTCAGAACCTGCCAGCCAATAAACACAGCGACAAGACATCCCATGTCGCCCCCGCCGTCATCAACCACTACGACTAGCATGCGGCATGGGCAGGGCGGCAGAACGAAGACTCGGAAGCTTTCGTCAGAGACAACTACCGACATAACTGTAGATACGATAGTAGGCAGGCAATCTCCCCGGGACCACCTGTCGGGTCTCGGGCCCCCCTTGTAAGCCGCTCGAGCCCTGGACTATAAAAGGCTCGGGTAGGCAACGTTAGCAAGGGTTCGCACTCCAGCAACTCACACCCTAGGCATAACTCACCCTCAAGCTCAGGACTCCGGTTCTGAGTAACAAGCAATACAGCGAGCACCTCTGCTCACCGTGAACGTAGGGTTTTACGCTCCGGCGGCCCGAACCACGTAAAACTCGCCGTGTCAAGCTTCTCCCTCACTTGTCCCTTACGCTTAAGCTCTCCGCAAGCGACTAGCCCCTCTGAAAAAGAACCTCCGCGAGCTGCCCAGAGCAGGTCCGGGGGAAGTGTCGACCACACACTTCGACACACCAGGATACAAAACTCTTGTCCTTGTTCTTTGTTCTTACATAGTTCCTTTTCTTGGCCAGTGAAGCAAGAGGTGCTAGTCAAATCATCAGCAGAGGGTCGAGTGAGAAGGACAAAAATAGGTAGTGAGATTAACAAGGAACAAACGTGCATCTGAGAGCTGAAATATTCTCTTCTATAACGTTCACCCAAAAGAATATTCTGTCCTTTACAGTTACTTTGAAAAATTCCTCCCTCTACGTTGTCCTCTATATCCTACTCAATACTATTAAAACATGAACAAACCAGTCAACCACACATATGCTGGGATAAACAGTGTTGCTCTAACGTTAAAGGAACACTGTCCATTCATCTATTTTAGAGTAACTTTTAATGTAACCGCTGCAGGTTCCTTTACTCTACATATAGAGTTCCGTAACCTTTAGAGTAGCCCTCTGCGGACAGTCTCAGAACAGGTCTCAACAAGCACATCCTCACCTCACCTAATGATCAACTTTCACAACTTTTATTCTGTTGTTGCCCCTGGGCATACAAATTGATGTGCAACTCAAATAACTGGTTAACAAAAATAAACCCCGGGACCATGAAAATGGTTGAAATACCGTGTACCAGCAGCACACTAGAACTCCGTGACACTTGTGAGACTATGTAATGGATTGGTTTCCGAATTCACTAAAAAAGGTAATCGAAGGCTGGAACGGCCATTCTTGATACTTTGACAGGCACAGAATTCACCATTTCACTACTTCTGAACAGCAACAATTGTTCGATCTCCATATACTGCCTCCTCTCCAAATTGCAGACAAATCAGCAAAAGCTCCCTTATTCCCGTGGCACAAACAGAGGAGAATCGCCCCGATTCACATAAGTAAAACCTAGTCATCTGTTTGTTTCATGTCTGCAGAGCAGATCAAAGGCAAGCAGAACAGAGCACAGCACCAAGTGAGAGAGCGGCACCTGTAGAATGTCGTCGAGATGTGGCCCGGCGACGACCTCCCCGGAGATGACGACAACGAAGGTGCTTCCCCGGTGTCCCCGGATGTAGGGCCACGCCTCCCTGAACCACCCCACGAACCTGCCCCCTTCCTCCATCTCCTCCTCCTCCCCCAGAACCTCACCCTTCAGACTGCCCCCTTCGCACCGCACCCCTGCGGGCCACCGCCGGCGCCGCCCTATGCTGGGGAGCCGCATCGCAACCCTACCGAGCGCAGGACGCCCCGATCCAGCCGCGGCCGGCGACGCCTCGGCGGCGACGAAGCGCGCGGCGGTGGCGAGGGAAGCCGCCGCCATCGTCTCCAGCCAGGAGGTTGGTGGCGGCTTCAGCAGGTTGGCGTGTACGCGGGGAGGAAGGAGATGTAGGCAGCCCGCGCTAGCGACTTGGCACAAAGCAGCGGGACGACGGAGTTCGGAGGTGAAGTGGCGAATGGGGTGAGGTGCCGGGGTGAAGGTTTATATAAGCGCGCCGCGGTGTGCCTCCGCCGTTCCGGTCGTCTCGCCCACCTCCGGTTCTAAAGAATGAGGTGCTGCGAGGTGAGGGTGAGGTTGGTGGTGAGGCGAGCGCGACGGCGGTTGGTGGGTCAATGCGCTACTGGTGCCTGCCGTCCGCTAGCACGTGAAAGGGCGAGAAGCTACAGAGATGGTGTGTGTCAGTGTCTCAGCGGCAGAGCTCTGACGCGTGACACCGCACGTGGCACCATCCACGTCGTCGTGAAAGGGTCGCTGTACAACATAGAAATTCTTAGCCTTTTTTAATCTAATAATTTAATATTGATCTGATAAAAAATAGATTTTCACCATCATGCCCCTTTTATCGACATAATTCTTGGCGTGATGAATAAATATTGTAAAAAAAATTGAGTCATCGCGTGTGAAGTGTGATGTGAGGGTGTGAGACTACATAAAAAAACTGAGTGACCATAGTCGAATTTCTATATCGTATTGATTGGTTTAACACAATCAAATTGTCACACCATATTGTTTAGCATGACTGGTGGGGCTACTTGGCTCCATGTGTACCTCCTCCTCTCTTCTTCTTCTTCTTCGAATGGGTCTCCTTTTTGCCCCCTCCTTACCCCTTCAAATATGGCATGTGGAGGGCTTGATTTGGTGTCTATCATTACGCATGACCACCCCCTATCGCGATTATTTCGAGACAAGTAGAATTTATAAACAGGTTTGGGGGCCTCATCGAATTACATGTATGAAGGAGATTCTAGTAGTAACAAGGAGATAAAGATTAGTCGAATTTTGCCCTTGTGGTGAGATAATATCCTACTTCTGATTGGATGATTTCTTCTTGATGTGAAAATTACAACAAAAGTTGCATATGTGGATCTAGACGATTATGTCTAATACTATGTGAGATGTTCAATATCATTGAGTTTTTCTCGACTTGGCATCCCTCCTTCGCCTTTTATAGGGATGAAAAGTCTCCATACATGACCCGAGTTGGTTCCATTCTTCATTATTTGGTGAGAGTCCAGATAATAGTCTTATACTCGACTATGCTTATCATGCGAGGTAGGGTTTAGGTTGTATGCCTTTTGAAGTTACCATGTTGGCTACCCTACGTTACGTGGGTCTTCATAGGTTTCATTTTGATCATCTTGTTGGGCTTGGCCTATCAGGTGGTCATACCCACAGCATCCCCTCCCTCATGTATTTCGTGCACCCTCTTTGCTTGGATTTGTTGTTTAAGTTTGCTGGGGTTTTGAAATTTAGGGACAAAGTTGGTAGGGGAAGGATACCCATCTTCTACCTCCCGACTCATTTGTATTCCTGTCTCCCAGCATGAACTTTTGCTTCGCACTGAATCCCTTACTCCCAAAGCAATCTAGTGCCCAAGTAATCCATCAATAACCACCAACAAGCCAAGGCACTGATCATGAGGTCCTAGAAAAGCATCAAGCATGCATCCGACTCGTTGCTAGCTGTTGTGATTGAGAATTTCCCATCTAAGAGGAAATTTAAATGGGAGAAATCCACCATAATGGAGAGGCTCATCTAACGCCTCTAGGGCGAGGGTGTCCTCTTGAGGAGAGAAGGATGCTACTATCTTCCCACGTCGCGGACTAGGCCGAAGCCCTGTAAGGATGAGAGGGTGATGCATGTCTCCTTTCTCGAGCAAGGGTTATCTCTTTTGATTACAAAATTTGTTCGTGGACTACTCTTCTTCTATAGAGTACAGATGCATAATCTCATTCCCAACTACGTGTTCCATATTGCGTGTTTCATCACACTTTATTAATTCTTCTGGAGTGTTCACCTACATTAAGGGCTATGGAATCATTATTTTTCAATCAAGTGATAGACAATCGGACAAAGTGACCCAGCTTATGCCTGCGAGGGTCGTGGGATCCAAGTGAGGCCAGGGGTCGAGTATTTCAACCCCAAACCGCTAGACTCGGAGAGCAGGTGGAAGCGCTAGTGGTTCTAAGCCCGTGATGAGTCATTCAACAATCAGCAGTTCATGCTCCCCCCATTCTAAGATGAAGGCCCCAAGAGGTGCGTCAGCTGGAACACTAGACTCGACAGGATTGAGGGGCCAAGCTAAGGGATTGTCACATTGATGGAAGCTGGCCTCACCAGAGCCGATCTCACGCTGACTTGGACCCAAAGACGAGATGAACCTCTCATGTCCAGGATCTTTCTTATGTGGTAGTATTTGGGACCAGCGAACCTAGAGTTATACATCGACGATGAGCTAACGTCAACTAAGATTAAAGCCCGGGGTTCAGGCGCTCTGCAAGTAGCATGAAGACAATGCGTGCTCGCTCGATCCTCTAATGGAGACGTACACGAATGGCCGGCCCCTTCCCAATGTTATGTTATTAGGATTTCTCTTATTTCCCATTTTTTGATTACTTGTTCTAACGGATATCTTTTCAGGATCATTGTGATATCTGGAGTATTCCCCTCTAGCAAAAGGTCCATTGGTCGGAGGATATTCAAATGATAATGATGAAGATTTACTCGACTCGGTGAGTGTGGCCAGCGTGCTCGAGTCTATCGAGTTGGAGGAAGTGAGTTCCTCTTCCCGTGAGACGATGCGAGGGACTAAGACCGAATCACAGGTCTCTCCTTTAGCTCCAAAATGTTGTCTTGTGGAGTTTGAAAGATCCATGATAGAGTTATTTGACTAGCATCGTAGCATGGGGTTCGACTCTCCCGCAACGCCTAAGAACTTCTTGAGGACATTTCTCGAGGTCTCCTTGGTTCCTTCCAAACAAGAAGTGTCTTTAATCTTTAGTTTTATTCTTTTTCCTCAATCGGTTTTGTGAAAGGCCAAACTCAAGTCCAAACTTTGTAATCCATCACCACTACGACCATTGTAGAAGGGAGTTGGGTACTTAGCCAAGTGGAGGCATTAGAAAGGCACCAGACAGAGCTAGGAGTTGGCGTTGGCCAGTGCCAAATCATCTGTTGACTCGACTGGAGACTTGAGTAGATTCAAAAACTTTGATAGTCGGTAGCCTTCGAGTCACCAAATGGTTTGTATAGTTAGTCGGTGACGGGGTAACCGATTTTGACCTCTTGGTAGAAACGGGAGGCCTCCACTCGAGGGGCAACGAAGGAGCAGGCCCGAGCCCGAGCTCGGGAGAAGACGGAGCAGATAGGACAGAGAGCCTGGACCCGACCGCTGGGGCGAGCCACGAGCCTCGCCTTCAGGGCACGAACGAAAGGGAAATCCCAAAGAGAAGGCCCAAGCTCGGCCTCGGGCAGGCGAGAGGTAGGTGGCCTTCAATGCGGGAGGGGGGCACTCGAGTGTCTTCCGTGGCTTCGACATTGAATACTCGCCACCTCTGAAAGAATCGAAGAGGAGTGATACGCGGGGCGCGCATGCGCCCCAGTATGGTCTACCCCGACGACAAGATGGGAGCAGGCGTACCAGTAGACTACAAATATGGCGTCACCATCGAGTGCCCTATCAAGCGTACGATGGGATAAGTTGTCCCTATTCCCACGACTTTCTCCCCACTTGGAATACGAGAGATGGTGAAGGAGAGAGATAAATAGAGAGATCTGTCGACCCCAAGAGGGCAGGCTCTCGCACTTGTAATAACCACCCCATTCTTGAGAAAGAACAGCGAGACACCCTAGGCTGGACGTAGGGCACCTTGCCTGAGCTAGGATAATCCTTTTGTGTTCTTAGCTAGGCCAACTCGAGGTAGAAAGCGCGGTACATTAGTTACTAGTCGGAAATCCGAACGCCCACAGTTGGCGCGCCAGGTACGGGGACTACCGCACGTTCTGTTCCCACGTCCTCGATGGCTTTTCCACGATCAATTCTCGCACCCGGTGCGACAATATCCTTTGGCTACTTTGAGTTCATCGCCACCACAGGCAATGAAAAAAGGTCTAGCTCCACGCTCACCCTCCAGACCCTTTGCTTTGGAAGCTTGGATTTCTTCAGCAACAACTCCAACACCCTCTAGATCTTCAATGACACGTACACCATGTACGACACCCCGACGTCAATCTTCGCAGGAATGATCGAGCGTGCTCCGACATCCCTCCACCACATCCTGGAGTATAGCCCCAGCTCTGATGATGATGTCGAAGTGGCGAACACCACGCTCGTGACTGCCAAGTCGCCGAAACAGGCAACACCGCCCAGCTCGCTACACCGACCAGCGCGAGCCAGCGAGGCGACCCCGAGCTGTCGGAGGCACGACACCGCGAGCTGGTCGACCCGCTCACGGCACGACGCGCCGCCTCAAGGGTCGACCGAGCACGCCCGAGCCCCATCTCATGATCAAACGCGGCATGCCTCCACGCCCGGAAGGTCCATGCCAACATCGTCAATGACGACCGAATCTCGCGCCTCCAAAAGGCCAGCCAGAACGTGGCAACTACCGTCGCCATACTACGCGGCATGCCAGAACCCACCGACTCTAAAGCTCGGCGGGTCCACCAATACCTTTAGGCGCTCTTGTATTTGGCCGTCGCCCAACAGGCCGAAAGTTCCTTTGCCCGGGCTCGGGGTTCGTCAACCCCCAGGGAGAGACGAAGGCCCGGTAGTAGCGGAACGAGCCAAGCCGGAACCCACACGCCGAGCCGGGCAACTCGACAAGAAAGGGTTGGATCATCGACCCCCTCGCGCAACTCTCTGCATGAGCGCGTGGGGCCTTGCGACCTCCGCCAGACTCTCGAAGCTAGGTGGCAAACTCAGAAAGGCCCCACGAATTCACCCCCCCCCGACCTTCGGTCTCTACAGCCTCGCTGGGTTAACTACCCTGGCCACGAAAGAGGACGGAACCTGAGCCTTGGCCCCCGGGCCTCACGGCGCATGGAAAGAAGATACGCAGCGCCCCCTTTTGGCAAAAGTTTCGGGCCCTGACCAACATCGGGAAGTACGACGGGGACACCAACCCCGGCGTATGGCTGGAGGACTATCGCCTGGCCTGCCGAGCTGGCAGAGTGGAAGATGATGACTTCATCATCCAACACCTCCCCATCTACCTAGTCGAGCCAGCATACGCATGTGTAAGTGCATCTAGGTATCCCTATGGGTTTTGGATGATTGATGACGACAAATTAAGAGACTAATGAGCTGAGATGATCATAAGCACAGGACATTAACAAGGCGGACACCTAAACTCTCAAAAAGGAAACAGATGAAGAACGGCGTTGAAGACTCGAAGAGTAGAAATTAGGGTTTCAATTGAGTCTTTAGTAGGCTAGCCGTGTAAAAGTGAGAGTGTGTGTGTCAAGTGCATTGAGATCATAGAAGAGATCTCAAAGCGTTAGAAGTGTCAAATCCTTAGTGGAGAGTGGTAGAGAGGTAAAGTTGGGCCAGGCGGACTTGTCCGGGCCAGAGGCCGCACTAGTCCGGAAGCCTCACGACTTAGTCCGTTTTGGGGCGGACTAAGAGTTCCTGACTGAGTTCGAACTTGTCTGTTTTGGGACGGATTAGTCTGTTTCTCTGTTGAAAAGAGTGTTTTAGGACTAAGTCCTGATAGACCGGACTTGTCCGCCTCAGTGGCCGGACTAGTCCGGGCTAGCCAGCTAGTCCGTTTTCACCCGGACAAAAAGTCCCTATGTGATTCGGTCCGTTCTGAGTCCGACTAGTCCGAATGGTTGTGAGATGAGAGCTCCCATGGCTAAGTGTTGGTGGACCAAACTTGTCCGCCTGAATGGCCGGACTAGTCTGGGTCCTCCAGACTTGTCCGTTCTTACCCGGACAAAGAGTTCTTGTGTGAGATCGTACTAGTCGGGTTTGAGGCAGACTAGTCCGGACTTTTGGTAGGTGGCAACAGTTGGCTTCGAGACTTCTATAAAAGTAGATGCCCCAACTTCATTTAAAACCCCCTGGAACCCTAGCGCCGCCACAGCCTTCCTAGAGCCTCTCCAAACCTTCTCCATTGCCTACTCACCCTCTTGAATCAAATCTTGAGTGAATTTGGGGGTGTGTGAAGAGGAGAAGGAAGAATTTCGCGCTTAGACTCTTGAAGTGATCTCGTGCACTTGGTGTGATCTGTGGCTTGTGAGATTTGTGAAGTTTGTGGAAGTGATCAAGTGGGAGCCTCGGATCGTGAGCAGCCCAAAAACTTTGTAAGTTCACCCCTGAGATAGTGAAGAATCGGGTTGGCCTTAGTGGCGACTTGGTGAGGAAAGGGTTGTTAGACCCGGTCCTTTATAGACTCCTCAATGGAGACGTAGATTCCTGAGTGGAATTGAACCTCAGGAAAAATCTCTTGGCATCTCTCTTGCATTTATATTTCTTTGAACGTCAAGATTGCTTAGGGTTTACTTTGATTATTTCGCTATTAGAATATACATCATTACAATCTTGCAATCTATCTCAATATTCTATCACACTTGTCGTATAGGATTGCTAGTTGATTTATCCACACTTAGTTAAACTAAAATCTAAAGAAAAACCCATAAAAAATCATGTTTTAGGTCTTTCCAATAGTTTGACCAGACTAGTCCGCCCCTGAGCCAGACTAGTCCGGCAGGTTTTTCAACAAGCTGACCGGACTAGTCCGCCCCTGAGCCAGACTAGTCCGGCCCTTGTGGTCTAATCTTGTTTATTTAAGTCATTTCAGGTATTTTAGCCTATTCACCCCCTCTAGGAAATTTCAATTGGTATCAGAGCAGACCTCTCCATCAAGAGTCTAACCACTCGGGGAGAAGATGGCCAGAGCTGAGGGATACGAGATTCCGTCGACGTCGCAAGGTGAAAACACATATGACAAGAAAAAGGACGTTGATGTGCTAAAAGACCACTCAAGTGACGATGAAGAAGTTTGCCAGCTCAAGGCATGACTTCGCGAGAAGCTAGGTCACTCAAGTGAAGAGAAGATGAATCCGAAGGATCAAGAAAGGAGTGGTCAACCGGACTACTCCCATCCTTTCAACTATGAACGAATAACTTCTAACAATCATTACTTATCTGTTCCTCTTGGCAAACCTCCTCAATTCGATGGAAATGATTACTCAATGTGGAAGCATAATATGAAGATGCATCTAATATACTTAAACCCTAGCTTGTGGCAAATTGTCTTAACAGGTGTCCATCTTCCAAGAAATGAAGAAGACGTTACCCCGGAGCAAGCCATCCCACTTCATCGCAATGCTCAAGCAGTAGGGGTCATCACCTCATCCTTGACTCGAGAAGAGTTCAACCGAGTCGATGGATTGGAGGTGGCCAAAGACATATGGGACACACTCAAGACGACGCATGAAGGCAACCGAGTCATTAGGGAAGCCAAGATCGAGATGATTGAAGGAGAGCTTACGAGGTTCACCATAATGGATGGTGAGTCCCCTCAAGACATGTACAACTATCTCAAGGTCCTCATCAACAAGATCTGATCTTATGGATGCACTCGGTGGACGGATCATGAGGTGGTGAAGAGGATGCTTCGGGCATTCATGCCTCGAAACATTGCTCTTTGCTCCTTGATCCGTGAGAGCCCGGGATATGCTCAAATGACCCCGGAGGAAGTGCTTGGAAGAATCATCAACAACGAGATGATGGAGAAGGAAGCCATGTTCTATAGCGACCTCCAAAGGCTCGCTTTCTCAAAGAAGAAAGATGTTGCTTTCAAAGCAACATCCTCATCACAAGACTTCGAAGCAAGTGATGATGAGGGTCTCGACGCCGATGAAGAAGAGGCACTCTTCATCAACAACTTCAAGAGGATGATGAGAAGAAGGAAGGGGAGCAACCATTATGAGAACAAGAAACAAGGAAAGATCCAAGCCCAAGACGAAAAGAGCATGCTACAACTGTGGTGAATATGGACACTTCATTGTGGATTGCCCATATGAAGAGAGTAAGAAGAAGAGAGATGGCAAGTCCCAAGAGAAGAAATTCTTCAAGAAGAAGAAACCATCAGAACATGCTCACCTTGGGAAGGAATGGGACTCAAACAAAGACTCATCCTCCAAGGATGAAGAGAAAGTGGCAACACTTGCCATTGGAAGGAGCAAGCTCTTCCCAAACCTTGAAGACATCAAGTCTACATGTCTCATGGCTAAGGAGGGAAGAAGAAATGTTAAATCTAAACCATCGTCTTCTACTTCTTCACTTGATAGCTTTGATAGTAGTAGTGAAAATGAATCCATGCTTAAGGATCTAAGTAGGAGCACCTTGAAAAAGATGAGATTGTTGTTGGAAGAAATCTTTGAGAAGGATGAACTCATAAACTGTCAAGAAGACATACTCATCCTTGAAAAGGAGAGATGTCATGAGCTTGAAGAGCTCCTTGAGATTGAAAGGGAAAGAAGCAAGGCACTTAAGCATGAACTCGCTTTGAGCAAGGAAACTTGCTCAAATCTTGAGGACACAACTATTGTGCTCACGAATGAAATTGTTAACTTGACAAAAGTCAACAAGATCCTTGAAACACAAGTTGAGTCTCTCAAGATGAATGCACCTTCTTTCTCTATGATTCCACCCTCCTCAAAGAAATCTCCCGAAGCAACTCAAACTTGCAATTGCTCAAACTTAATCCTAAAACTCAAAGATGAACTCAAGTTGGCACAAAACAAGCAATCACCGAAAGGTGGGATCTTTGACAAGGAAAAATTGGCATATGCACGAAGTGCATATACAAATATAAGACCTCCACATGTCAAAGATGGTCTTGGCTACTCTCGGGAGTGGAAGCAACATGCTAAAACTCCCAAGAATGGGAAATACTTGATTATATTTGTCAAGGAGGGTTCATCCAACAAAGAAAATATAAAGAGCGTTGCAAACTCATCTAACATGCCTAAAAATGAACCTCATCCTTTGTTCCATGGCTTTTATGATTCATATGTTTTATTGAGAAACAAATTTGGAAAGATCTATGCTAGGTATGTTGGGTCACTCCGCAAGAGTCCAAAACCTTGTGTGTGGATGCCCAAGTGCCTCTTGACTAACATGAAAGGACCCAACTCCGTTTGGGTACCAAAAGGTAAGGCATAACTCTATTTGTAGGCTTACTCCTCCGGTGGATCAAAATGGGTACTCGACAGTGGATGCACAAACCATATGACCGGAGAGAGAAGGATGTTTGTGTAATATGAAAAAACGAAGATCCAAGTGAAGGAATATACTTTGGGGACTGTCGAAGTGTGCGGTCGACACTTCCCCCGGGCCTGCACTGGGCAGCCCGCGGAGGTTCTTTTTTCGGAGGGGCTAGTTCCTAGCGGAGAGCTTGCGCGGATGGAACGAGTTAGTAAGAGCTTGACACGGCGAGTTTTACGTGGTTCAGGCCGCCGGAGCGTAAAACCCTACGTCCACGGCGAGCTATGGAGCTCGCTGTATTGCTTGCTGCTCAGGGCCGGAGGCCTGAGCTTAGGGGTGAGTTACAGCTTGAGAGTGTATGGCTAGGGTATGAGTTGCAAAATGCGAACCCTTGCTATCGACGCCTACCCGAGCCTTTTATAGTCCAAGACTCGGGCGGCTTACAAGGGGAGCCGGGGCCCGACAGGTGGCCCCGGGAAGATTGTCTATTATCTACTGTATCTGCAGTTATGCCGGTAATTGTCTCTGGTCGAAGGATTCTGAGTCTTCATCTTGCCGCCCTGTCCATGCCGCATGCCAGTCGTAGCGGTTGATGACGGCGCAGGCGGCATGGGTTGTCTTGTCACTGTGTTTATTGGCTGACAGGTTCTGACACCGCGCGTCAGTCTGTGATGCGACTGGGCGCAACGGCACCTGACAGACGCGTGCTCCGCGTTTCCGCGTCTTGGGAAGACGCGGGCCTTGAATACCTTGTACGGGCAAGGTATGGGGCGCATTTACGCCCGCTGCCTATCACTCGGGGCAGGCAGCGTCGCTCTGCTGCCACGTGGCGGGCCCGGAGCCCTTCTCAGAGAAGAGAAGGGTCAGTCCCGCGAGGCACGTGGAGCCTCCGGACCTCTCTCCGTGGAGGGAGAGGCTCGGCTTCTGCTGGCCACGTGGCGGGCCCGGAGCTCTCCTCTAAGGAGAGGGAGGTCCGGCCCTGCTGGACACGCGGCGCCTTCGGACCTCTCTCCCGCGGAGGGGGAGGTCCGGCTTCTGTATGCCACGCGGCGGGCCCAGAGCTCTCCTCTGAGGAGAGGGAGGTCCGGCCCCGCCGGACGCGTGGCGCCTTCGGAGCTCTCCCTGCGGAGAAGGGCGAGTTCCTTAGGCATTTTACCCTGTGCGCGGGGGTACCCCATATCTCAGGTACCGATAGTGGCCCCCGGACCCATCTCGGGGGAGATAGCGAGCCCGAGGTGGGACCTCTGTCTCTTCCGGTCCGCGCACTTTCTCTAAGTCCCGAATTGATCGCTGCCGGAGCACGAACAGCCACGGGATCATGGGAGCGTGCGCTCACTTGATGGTTGCTTTTACTGCGGCGGTTCCCAAGACTGCCACTTCTGCACGTTGCGGCGCTTCCTTCGGGAACCGCCGAAGTGCCTTGCCGGCTCATCTTCTTAGGAGTCTGACTCCTTGCCCCCACCGCTTCAGTTAGGCGGCTTGGGCCCACCCGTCATCGGCATTCGGTCTAGGAACCGAAGCGGTTGCCGGTGCGGGATATTCGAAGAGTTCCGAATCGCTTGGAATTGCACCGGGAAGCTGCTAAATGGAACCTCCATGTGGGTACATTCTTCTTATAAGGCTTCCTGCCCCTGCACTTCCCTCAGGTCCTGCAGTCTTGTCTTCCTCCATGGCTCTCAACCCGCCTTACTGGGGGAAGAATTGCTCTCAGCTCCCTCCAGCGGTTGCGTCTGCACCAAGCCTGGGACTCAGGGAGCCTGCCTGCCCTGCCCCTGAGGGTGGCGGAGTCTTCAAAGGAACCGCTGAAGCATCGAAGAGAATCCCAGGCGGCAGGGTCTCCAAAAACACCGCTGACTGCCGCGGAGAGGGCCTCAGGATCACCCTTGACGACTCCAGCTTTTGCGCAGGTGATGAGGGTTGGGGGCTCCAGGGGCACCCTTGACGACACCGGCTTTTGCGCAGGTGATGAGGGAACTTCAGGAGAAGGAAACCGCCGATGCACCGTGGAGAATCCCGGGTGGTAGAGTCTCCAAGAAGACCACTGAATACTGCGGAGGGGGCCTCAGGAGCTCCCGTGGTGTCACTGGTTTTTGCGCCGGTGATGAGGGAGGCGATTCCTGCGCTCTGTTCATAGAGCGAGAGTGTTCCGCCAGGGCTGAAGCCTGGCGACGTGTCACACCCGGTTTTTCCGAAGAAACAACCAAGTGAATATCACATGTATGCCAGGATCATTTTCTCATACATGTGATGACAAATAGTGAAGCATCATTTATTACAAGCCAGGTGTCGAATATAAGTAAGTCTTACATAGTAAATGTCTCGATGGACAATAATAAGTTCATCACAAGTAAATAAACTAGCAGCGGAATATTATTCTTTAGGGCTCCATCACAGGCGTTGCCCGGGGGTCTTCATGAACCTAAAAGCCTTCCTCGGGTCCAAAATCTTGGTCATTATACACCACCTCATTATCTTGACCTGAGCAGCAATATAAACCAACAAATATGCAAGGTTGAGTACCAATGGTACTCAGCAAGTGTGGGAAAATTATATCATGCATGGCTAGAACAAGGAGAGGTTGAACTCATGGTTAAAGCACTACGCAATTAATACCTATCACCTTAGCTTATTAAGCACCTACATTACTACACAGGTGAAATGGTCCCAATCTCCCATCCCATCATCATAATCCAATAACCATAACATCATTTTCAATGTTAAGCTCCCCGCTTAACATCCAAAACCTCCAAAAACCTTCACTCCTCTAATCATGAATAAGTCCAGGCCGCTCTTGACCGTGAGCACGGCTATCAAGACAGTTTTGACTCTGCAGAGTTTGTACCACTGTACCCACAAGTAGTGATTTCATCCCCCGTTGTCGGGTGGACTAAAAGAACCTCCATTATGCCAGTGGCTACGATCCACATTCACACTTCCCAGGTGTGCGGCCAAGAGATCACTACGAAGCCTTTACAAAGGGATTCCCGACGAGCGTGGGCCCACTAAGGTTTCACCCCTAACAGCATACAAGAGGCTCCAACCCCGCTGCAGTGGCCCCCTCTTGAGCCTTGCGGTTCATATGGTAGTCCAGCTGACACCTACTCCCCGCACCATCCAACACACCCATACTACGCCGGGGATACACCTAATTAATTGGCCAAGCTGCCCCATCTCAGCATGTGGTTGGCACTGTAAAGCCGGGTTACATGCTCCATGAACCGGTCCTTAGGATCCAGGCAAGTACTAAACACAAACCCAAGTCTCGTGCACCCAGCACACAACCAAAACATCCAACTTGCCTTGATCCCTACCTCTACATAACTCACAATGTCTCATTCAAGAGTATGGTAATATAAACTGATGATCTCATATCCCAAATATCCCATTCTAAGCATGGCTAAGCATATGCATGTGTATAAATAACATGACAAAATAAATCCCAACCCAAGCTTCAAGGAAACAAGGTAATGCAATTCTAGGGAAACTTCCTAGCATGGGTTTCATATTTAACTTGACAATGCAAATAATTCTATCTACACATCCTAGCATAGGATCAAAGTGGTCAAGGACACTTGCCTCCTTCTTGCTGCTCTTGAAATGGGTATTCCTGGTCTTGGAAATGAATAACTTGTTCTTGAACAGGTTCTACTTCATACCATCACACATAGCAAAAGAAAAACAACAATCCATAAGACATAATTCACACTTCTACTTTATACAAACCACACATTCACATTTATGAAATTCATTCACCATTATATGTGTTGTGGTTACTTTATGTGTGTTAAGTTGTGGCTTGCATGCACTTTTAACCATGTATATATGATTCCTACTTTTGTGTCCACATTTATACTTGCATACAATGTGCCTTCACAATTTCTATCAACCCTAAACTGAATTCTTTGTATTTTAGAAATTCCATTTATCATTTACTAGTTGCTATATTTTCAGATTTATATTCCTATGCATAATTGTGTATTTTATTATTAAATTAGTAATACACATCACCTAAACAGATTAGTTTCTGGTCCTAAATAATTTTAAAATCATATTTTGACCATGGCTTATGATGTATACTATTTCATAATTATTTTCCCTATTTTTCTTTAACTATTCTTTACTTAAAAATGTGTCCCTATACTATTAAATGTGAATAATAGATAAAACAGATTTATTTCAGCCCAAAAATATATTTTTATCTCACTCCAAAGTTTTCTAAGTACTGAGAAAGTTTTTAATAAATTTTGACAATTATGTTTGTCCCCCTTTTTAATTTTTAAACACTAGTTACATATTCAATTTTGTAAATTAAATACTAAACAGGGTTAAAAAGTAAACTCACCCATTACAGGGTCTATAATATTATTTTCATAATTTCCAGGGGTCTAGCTACACTTAACAGAGTTGTTTTTTCTAATTTCTATTAAGTCCAGGGGTTAAAACTGATTTTTAAATGGATTTACATGATTTTCTGGAGTTCCAGGGGCTAGATCTGAAGTTTCCGGGGCTAGCTCTCAATTCCAGAGAACCCCAGGGGGTAGCACGTAAGAATTCCAGTCTTTATAACGCGGGGTCGACGTGGACCGTCCGATTTTAAACCGACGGCTGAGATTATAACATCGAACCGGTACGCGGGGTTTTAAACCCTACCGTGCGATTTAAAATAAACGGCGCACAAGCGGCCACGTCGCTCTGACCGAGAGAGGGCAGCGCTGCCGGCGGCGCACGGCGGCGGGAAGCGGCGATCTCGCCGGAAAGTTTCGGATCCGCGAGAATTCTACCTAGAACTGTGATCTTATGGCATAGATCGGTAGAGGGGAGATCAGGGATCTCACCTCGGGGGTTTTCTCGAGCTCGGGGGTCCTGGAATGTGATCGGCGGCGAGGTCCGAGGCAAAACCACGGCGAAGCTCGTCGGCGCTGTGTTTGCACCGTAACTCTCCGAGTTTTCTGCACCTGCAAAGTTCCCCGGAGGCGGTGGATCAAGACCAGCGAGTTAGATCAGAGTTTCCGAGCTTAGATCGGCCAAAATTCACTGGCGAAGTCTCGGTGCTCAACGGAGTGAAAATCGGCGATCGCGTGGGAAAAACTGATCGGATCGGGGGTTTTTATAGCTGGGGGAGGGCGGTGGGTCAGTTGTGATCGAGTTGGATTCTTCTGGGACCGGAATTCGGTTGCGGGACGCGGTTTCCAGATCGGTTGCGATCGCGCGCGCGGGAGAGAGTCCGGGGTCGCGGGGTTAGGGATGACATGTGGGTCCCACCCGTCGGTTAGAGGCAGCGCGGCGCGCGCGGGGGCGGGCTGGCGCGGGGGTAGCTGGGCCGGCTGGCGGTTTTGGCCCACTGGCCAGTTTTTTCCCGATTTCCTTTTTCTTTTTCCATTTCTTTTCTATTTTGGGTATAATTTGAATTCCAGTTTGAATTTGAATTTTTGCAAAACATGCAACACGTCCAAAAATTTTTAAATTCCCCTCTGAACAAGGTTTTGGGTTTTGAATCAAAATTTGGGGTGTTACAGCTCTACCCCCCTTAAAAGAAATCTCGTCCTCGAGATTGGTGTTTCTAAGAAAACAATTCCGGAAATTGTGCCTTGAGCTCATCTTCCCGTTCCCAGGTAGCTTCCTCTTCTGAGTGATGCTTCCACTGCGCCTTGCACATCCGGATTCTCTTGTTTCTGGTGAGGCGTTCCATTGTCTCCAAAATCTTGTACGGTTGCTCGGCATAAGACAAATCTTCAGCTACATCCACTTCATTCATGGGTAACACCTCTTCATGCGTCCTCAGACATTTCTTGAGTTGTGACACATGGAATACATCGTGTACATCTGATAGATGAACCGGTAACTCTAGTTGGTATGCCACTTCGCCTTTCCTTTCCAAAACTTGAAAGGGTCCGATGTATCGAGGTGACAACTTCCCTTTCACCTTGAACCGACGAAGTCCTCTGATAGGGGACACCTTGAGATAAACATAGTCTCCCACGTTGAAAACGAGTTCTCTTCTTCGTACATCAGCATAACTCTTCTGGCGTGTTTGTGCTATCCTCAAGTTGTTGCGAATCTCCCTCACCTTCGCCTCGGCTTCTTGTAGCACTTCTGGACCAAAAACTTTGCTTTCTCCTGTCTGGTTCCAAAATAGGGGAGTTCTGCACTTCCTTCCATACAAAGATTCAAACGGTGACATCTTCATACTAGCTTGATAACTGTTGTTATAAGAAAACTCCGCATACGGTAAGTTCTTGTCCCAACTCCTATTGTTTTTGAGTGCACATGCCCTTAACATATCTTCAAGGATCTGATTGGTTCTCTCCGTCTGCCCGTCAGTTTGGGGATGATAGGCAGAACTGAAGTTCAGATGGGTTCCCATGGTTTCATGCAACTTCTGCCAAAACCTCGGGGTGAACTGTGTCCCTCGGTCCGACACTATCTTCTTTGGCACTCCATGGTAACACACAATCCTTGACATATACAATTCTGCCAATTTGGATCCGCTGTAGCTTTCTTTCACATGGATGAAATGAGCTACCTTGGTTAGCCTATCAATAATGACCCATATTGAATCATACCCGGATTGGGTCCTAGGCAATCCCACGACAAAATCCATGCTGATTTCTTCCCACTTCCATTCAGGTACTTTGAGTGGTTGCAATAATCCCGCGGGTCGTTGATGTTCTGCTTTCACCAACTGACATGTGTCACATAGGGCAACATGTTCCGCGACATCTCGCTTCATGCCATACCACCAATACCTGCTCTTGAGGTCCTGGTACATCTTCGTACTCCCAGGATGAATGGAATAGTCAGAATCGTGAGCCTCCTTCAAAATTAATTCACGGATCTCCTTTACTTCAGGCACACAGATCCTTTTCCCGTGCCACACCGTTCCCTGTTCATCCTCTCTAAATCCAGTAGCTTTATTTTCCTTGATGAGCTGTCTGATCTCTTGTATCTTCTCATCATTCTTTTGGCCTTCGCGTATGTCTTGCTCGAGTGTGGAGTCCACTTCCATGGCGATGGCTTCACCACTATTTACTAGACATAGATTGAGCCTTATAACCTCGTCCTTTAATTCTGCAGGCATGTCCTTCAAGCTCAACTTATTGACCTGCACTTTCCGACTCAAAGCATCGGCCATGACGTTTGCTTTCCCGGGATGATAGTTGATGCCCACATCAAAGTCATTGATTAGCTCTAACCATCTCCTTTGTCTAAGGTTGAGATCTGGCTGTGTGAATATGTACTTCAAACTCTTATGATCCGTATATATCTCTGTCCTCTTCCCCATCAAATAGTGCCGCCAAATTTTCAACGCGTGTACCACTGCAGCTAGTTCTAGGTCATGTGTAGGATAGTTCTTCTCGTGCTTCCGAAGCTGTCGGGATGCATATGCCACGACATGTCCTTCTTGCATGAGAACACATCCCAACCCATTTCCAGAGGCATCGCAGTACACTGTGAAATTCTTCTGCATATCTGGCATAACCAACACTGGGGCTGTTGTCAATCTCTTCTTTAGCTCCTGAAATCTCGTATCGCACTGTGGCGTCCAGGTGAATGTGATTCCCTTTTCCAACAGTTTGGTGAGAGGTCTCGAGATCTTGGAGAATCCCTCAATAAACCGTCGATAGTATCCAGCCAATCCCAAAAAGCTTCGAACTTCCCCGACGTTTTCAGGGGTTTTCCACTTCTGGATATCTTCGATTTTGGCGGGATCTACGGAGATTCCTCCCTCCGAGATTATATGTCCTAAAAAGGGAACTCTCTTCAGCCAAAACTCACACTTGCTCAACTTGGCATATAGTTGGTGTTCTCTCAGCCTCTGTAACACCAACCTTAGATGTTTCTCATGTTCTTCTTCATCTTTGGAGAAGACGAGAATATCATCTATGAAAACCACCACAAATTTGTCCAAATATTCCATGAATACCTTGTTCATGAGGTACATGAAATATGCCGGGGCATTGGTTAGCCCGAAAGGCATGACAGTGTATTCATACAGTCCGTACCGAGATACGAAAGCTGTCTTGGGAATATCAGATTGCCTTATCTTGAGTTGGTGGTACCCCGACCTAAGATCAATTTTCGAGAACACACAAGCTCCCCTCAACTGATCAAACAAGTCTTCAATGCGGGGTAATGGGTACTTGTTCTTGATGGTTACTTCATTCAAGGCACGGTAATCCACGCATAACCTTTGGGTTCCATCTTTCTTAGGCACAAATATCACCTGAGCTCCCCATGGTGAGGAACTAGGGCGAACATACCCCTTCTCCGTCAATTCTCTCAAATGATCCTTGAGCTCTTCTAGCTGCTTGGAGTCCATTCGATAAGGTCTCTTGTATATCGGGGCTGTTCCCGATACTAGCTCAATTGCGAATTCCACGTCACGTTCGGGAGGCATACCTGGCAACTCCTCCGGAAAAACATCTGGATATTCCCTGATAGTCCTAATTTCCTCAACTTTCACCTCCACTTGATTTAATTTGATGTCCCTCCTATGCTCGTGTATTGTTATGAACTTTACTCTGGTGCCACTGGGGTGAGTTAATTCCACCGTTCTGGTATGGATGATTCCTTTATGTTTGGTCAACCAATCCATACCCAAAATAATATCTATCCCTTGTGAATCTATCACTATGAGGTTAGCCGTAAATACTACCCCATTAATGTCTAGGTTCACTTTGGGACACACTTGTCTTGTCCTTATTTCTCCTACTGGAGAGTTTACCGCTAGCATATGGTTCATTTGTGTGGTTGCTAGGTCATGTTTCTTAACAAACCCTTGAGCAATGAACGGGTGGGTAGCACCAGAATCAAACAGCAGAGTTGCAAGGTGTAAATTGGCAGGAAACTTACCAACTACCACGTCGGGTGCCTCTTGTGCTTCCTCCATAGTGACATGGTTCACCCGTCCTCTCATTACATTCTGCTGCTGTGGCTGCGCAGGCTTCTTCTTTGGGCATTTATGGGCGTAGTGCCCCACTTCACCACAGCTGAAACATTGCACCCCAATCTTAGATGCTTGGCCCTTGTTGTCTTGGGGTGGGTTTGGGGGTCCTTGCACTGCTGGTCGAGGTGGATATGCGGGGCGAGGCTGTTGCACAAACTGACGTTGCGGCTGTGCTGGTGCTGCGGGAGGCCTGTAGTTTGGGTTGTACCCTCTTGGTGCTGAATAGGGTACCGCAGCACGGCTCGTCTGCCCCGTAGGTTGCTGCATCATACGTGGGCGGGTGTTGCTCCCTGAGGCCTGATGTGACCACCCAGCCTTCCTCTTATTCTCATTTTCCAGGGCCTTTAGCTTTCTTTCCACCACAAATGCTCTGCCCACCATCTTTTGAAAGCTTTCATACTCATTTGAGGACATTGCACACTGCATTTCAGCGGTAAGTCCTTCCACGAAACAATCTTGTTTCTGCTCATCGGTCTCTATGTCTCGTGGAGCATAACGGGATAGTTGAGTAAATTTAGTGAGGTATTCTCTCACCGTCATGTTTCCCTGCTGCAGTCCCAAAAACTCCTTTCTCTTGTTTTTGAGTTCACCTCTTGGGATGTAGTGGTTGCGGAAGCTACGCTTGAACTCTTCCCAAGTGATGTTCTCAGGGTCATGACGGGCAGCCACGTAGGCGGTCCACCAATCAGCAGCAGGTCCATTCAATTGATGAGAGGCAAACAGCACCCTCTCATACCCTTGGCATTGTATTATCCTCATCTTACTTTCAATGGTCTTCAGCCAATCATCTGCCTCCAGAGATTCAGCAGCACTTGCAAACTTGGGAGGTTGAGTTCCTAGAAACTCACTCAACCTTGGTTGGCATGGTGCAGCTTGTGGAGGTTGAACTTGATGCAAGTTGGCCACCACTTGAGTCAAGTTCTGGATAAGCTGATTTTGATTCTCCAGCATTTGGTGGAGAGGATCAACTTCTTCACGGCGACCACCCCTGTCCTGGCCTTCAGAAAGATGAGGGTTGCATGCCTCATCGTTGTTGTTGGCGGGGTTGGCAGCACGTCCTTTTCCTCTTCCGGCCATCTGGCAGAATCAACAAATGTTAATTTGATACCATTTAGTATCATCTTACTACTTTCATTTGTTGGTACTTTGAGGTGTTGAGGCTTTGTTAAAATTTTAAGAGGGTTTATATCTCACACCAAATAAATGCAATATTATTTCCTGTGGGTTCACACACCAAAGCAAAACAATCTGAAGACGAGGCTGTGGACAATTGCTCATGGCTTCCACAACTCACGTCACACACCAAGCATCATCACACCATTAACTACGTAACGACTCGGCTACTCGACCTCTTGCTAGCTAGGGGAAAGACTCTACACTACTCGTCCTCTTGAGCTGGCTCCTCGGGATCTTCCTCCTCATTTCGGCTACCTTCTGACTCTGCTTTGGGTGGGGAGGCTGCTGGTGGAGAAGTGCGACGACGCCTGATCGCTCGGCGATCCGGAGAGTCAGGAGTCCATGTATCATTCACGGTGACACACAGTTCATTCCCATCTCCTCTTTCTCTCGCCTTTAAGCAAGCTCGCAGCAACGCCTCCGTTTCCTTCAGGGTGTCTCGGACATCCTGAAGCTCTTGTTGACACTCCTGCAGTCGAGTGCTGAGCATAGCAGCATCCTCCAAGCACAAGTCCATGTGCTCATGGGAAGTCCCTTGCTGCACCGGTGGGTACTTGTACTCCGTGGTACCACTCTCACGTTGGAGGACATACATGTACTCAGTTTTGTCCAAGTGGCGACGATAGATGTGACTCTGGCAGGTAATGGCCTCCCAGGTGACATCTCTCTCTGCGTCAACTTGTGTTGATCGGCAAGCTGGGGAGTGGTGAATCTTAAGCAGTTGATTCTCGTGTATAATCCTCATCTCCGAGCTCCATTCTTCCCTCTTCTCACGGATGGTCCTGGTGGAGTTATAGTGGATGATTAGCTTGCCCGTATTGCCGGCGGCTTCGAGCATACGCCGAAGACGGCGCAACAAATCTCCTACTGCCAATCCGTAGGAAAGGTACGTCACTGGACGGCTCTCCTCTCTTTCTGGAAGGGCAACTACGGGAACTCTCCCTCCTGTGGACTTACGAGCGGTGCGAATCATGCGAACCATCTAAAACAAAAAAAATTTAAAATTAGGTTAGATAAAATCTCAGACAAAAATCCTATTTTGAATGAAAGTTGGGGTAAGATGAAGAAAATGACTCCTTTAATAACACTTTTCCACCCACACCTTGGAAAATAGTTTTCAAGAAAATAGGGCCCTTAAATACGTCCATTTCTATCTAGGTCCACGTTCCTACGGGCAACCTTGGCTCTGATACCACCTCTGTCACACCCGGTTTTTCCGAAGAAACAACCAAGTGAATATCACATGTATGCCAGGATCATTTTCTCATACATGTGATGACAAATAGTGAAGCATCATTTATTACAAGCCAGGTGTCGAATATAAGTAAGTCTTACATAGTAAATGTCTCGATGGACAATAATAAGTTCATCACAAGTAAATAAACTAGCAGCGGAATATTATTCTTTAGGGCTCCATCACAGGCGTTGCCCGGGGGTCTTCATGAACCTAAAAGCCTTCCTCGGGTCCAAAATCTTGGTCATTATACACCACCTCATTATCTTGACCTGAGCAGCAATATAAACCAACAAATATGCAAGGTTGAGTACCAATGGTACTCAGCAAGTGTGGGAAAATTATATCATGCATGGCTAGAACAAGGAGAGGTTGAACTCATGGTTAAAGCACTACGCAATTAATACCTATCACCTTAGCTTATTAAGCACCTACATTACTACACAGGTGAAATGGTCCCAATCTCCCATCCCATCATCATAATCCAATAACCATAACATCATTTTCAATGTTAAGCTCCCCGCTTAACATCCAAAACCTCCAAAAACCTTCACTCCTCTAATCATGAATAAGTCCAGGCCGCTCTTGACCGTGAGCACGGCTGTCAAGACAGTTTTGACTCTGCAGAGTTTGTACCACTGTACCCACAAGTAGTGATTTCATCCCCCGTTGCCGGGTGGACTAAAAGAACCTCCATTATGCCAGTGGCTACGATCCACATTCACACTTCCCAGGTGTGCGGCCAAGAGATCACTACGAAGCCTTTACAAAGGGATTCCCGACGAGCGTGGGCCCACTAAGGTTTCACCCCTAACAGCATACAAGAGGCTCCAACCCCGCTGCAGTGGCCCCCTCTTGAGCCTTGCGGTTCATATGGTAGTCCAGCTGACACCTACTCCCCGCACCATCCAACACACCCATACTACGCCGGGGATACACCTAATTAATTGGCCAAGCTGCCCCATCTCAGCATGTGGTTGGCACTGTAAAGCCGGGTTACATGCTCCATGAACCGGTCCTTAGGATCCAGGCAAGTACTAAACACAAACCCAAGTCTCGTGCACCCAGCACACAACCAAAACATCCAACTTGCCTTGATCCCTACCTCTACATAACTCACAATGTCTCATTCAAGAGTATGGTAATATAAACTGATGATCTCATATCCCAAATATCCCATTCTAAGCATGGCTAAGCATATGCATGTGTATAAATAACATGACAAAATAAATCCCAACCCAAGCTTCAAGGAAACAAGGTAATGCAATTCTAGGGAAACTTCCTAGCATGGGTTTCATATTTAACTTGACAATGCAAATAATTCTATCTACACATCCTAGCATAGGATCAAAGTGGTCAAGGACACTTGCCTCCTTCTTGCTGCTCTTGAAATGGGTATTCCTGGTCTTGGAAATGAATAACTTGTTCTTGAACAGGTTCTACTTCATACCATCACACATAGCAAAAGAAAAACAACAATCCATAAGACATAATTCACACTTCTACTTTATACAAACCACACATTCACATTTATGAAATTCATTCACCATTATATGTGTTGTGGTTACTTTATGTGTGTTAAGTTGTGGCTTGCATGCACTTTTAACCATGTATATATGATTCCTACTTTTGTGTCCACATTTATACTTGCATACAATGTGCCTTCACAATTTCTATCAACCCTAAACTGAATTCTTTGTATTTTAGAAATTCCATTTATCATTTACTAGTTGCTATATTTTCAGATTTATATTCCTATGCATAATTGTGTATTTTATTATTAAATTAGTAATACACATCACCTAAACAGATTAGGTTCTGGTCCTAAATAATTTTAAAATCATATTTTGACCATGGCTTATGATGTATACTATTTCATAATTATTTTCCCTATTTTTCTTTAACTATTCTTTACTTAAAAATGTGTCCCTATACTATTAAATGTGAATAATAGATAAAACAGATTTATTTCAGCCCAAAAATATATTTTTATCTCACTCCAAAGTTTTCTAAGTACTGAGAAAGTTTTTAATAAATTTTGACAATTATGTTTGTCCCCCTTTTTAATTTTTAAACACTAGTTACATATTCAATTTTGTAAATTAAATACTAAACAGGGTTAAAAAGTAAACTCACCCATTACAGGGTCTATAATATTATTTTCATAATTTCCAGGGGTCTAGCTACACTTAACAGAGTTGTTTTTTCTAATTTCTATTAAGTCCAGGGGTTAAAACTGATTTTTAAATGGATTTACATGATTTTCTGGAGTTCTAGGGGCTAGATCTGAAGTTTCCGGGGCTAGCTCTCAATTCCAGAGAACCCCAGGGGGTAGCACGTAAGAATTCCAGTCTTTATAACGCGGGGTCGACGTGGACCGTCCGATTTTAAACCGACGGCTGAGATTATAACATCGAACCGGTACGCGGGGTTTTAAACCCTACCGTGCGATTTAAAATAAACGGCGCACAAGCGGCCACGTCGCTCTGACCGAGCGCGGGCGGCGCTGCCGGCGGCGCACGGCGGCGGGAAGCGGCGATCTCGCCGGAAAGTTTCGGATCCGCGAGAATTCTACCTAGAACTGTGATCTTATGGCATAGATCGGTAGAGGGGAGGTCAGGGATCTCACCTCGGGGGTTTTCTCGAGCTCGGGGGTCCTGGAATGTGATCGGCGGCGAGGTCCGAGGCAAAACCACGGCGAAGCTCGTCGGTGCTGTGTTTGCACCGTAACTCTCCGAGTTTTCTGCACCTGCAAAGTTCCCCGGAGGCGGTGGATCAAGACCAGCGAGTTAGATCAGAGTTTCCGAGCTTAGATCGGCCAGAATTCACCGGCGAAGTCTCGGTGCTCACCGGAGTGAAAATCGGCGATCGCGTGGGAAAAACTGATCGGATCGGGGGTTTTTATAGCCGGGGGAGGGCGGTGGGTCAGTTGTGATCGAGTTGGATTCTTCTGGGACCGGAATTCGGCTGCGGGACGCGGTTTCCAGATCGGTTGCGATCGCGCGCGCGGGAGAGAGTCCGGGGTCGCGGGGTTAGGGATGACATGTGGGTCCCACCCGTCGGTGAGAGGCAGCGCGGCGCGCGCGGGGGCGGGCTGGCGCGGGGGTAGCTGGGCCGGCTGGCGGTTTTGGCCCACTGGCCAGTTTTTTCCTGATTTCCTTTTTATTTTTCCATTTCTTTTCTGTTTTGGGTATAATTTGAATTCCAGTTTGAATTTGAATTTTTGCAAAACATGCAACACGTCCAAAAATTTTTAAATTCCCCTCTGAACAAGGTTTTGGGTTTTGAATCAAAATTTGGGGTGTTACACGACGCGGCCGTTGTTGCAACTTCTGGATTCTGGTCGTGTCGGGAGACCCTTGAGGCTTGTCTCTTTCTTCTTATCGAGTCTGTAGTTCAGCTCATGGAGCCTTGCTTAATTTGACTCTCTTGGATATTTGTGTATGTGATGTTTTTCCTCTCCTTCTTGGCTTTGCCTGACTGAGTCCTTAGCTCCGCAAGGTACTCAGAGGCCATTTCCAATCTCGGAGCCTTGCACAGACACCCTCCCCGGGTCCTAACCGTGTTAGGGGCCCCCGGAGGTCTCCGGATCTCGCCCTATGGGGAGCTCCAAATCTGCCTGCCACGTGGCGGGTCCGGAGCTCCTTTCTAAGAGGCGGGAGCTCCGGCCATGTTGGACACGTAGGGCTTTCGGAGCCCTCCCACCGAGGGGGAGGTCCGGCTTCCGCCCACCACGTGGCGAGCCCGGAGCCCTCCTCAAGGGAGGAGAGAGTTTCGGGCCCGCTGGACACGTGGGGCCCCCGGGTCCCGCCCCTGCTGGAGGGGCAGGTCCCGGTCCTTCCAGTCCCAGGCCGGAGTAGCTGGTAGCTCCTTTCCCCCCGCTTCATGTAGTCCCTATTGCCGTAACCTGGAGGTCCTGCACACAGACAGAGGAAACGTAATTCTCCTTGGGGGCTCCCCCTCCCTTATCTCATAGTCTTATTTGACTTACAACCCCTAACCATGTGTTTGGTGTTTGGGGACTTGTAGAGAGAGGGAGCTGAGCACATGGCAACCATGCACTGCAAGGGTGATTAAAAAACTCAATTCACAATTTAAATGAGTACAAGGAAAGAGCAAAGTAGAGCAGATTTCTTTTCGTACAACTTTCCATAGGAGGAAGGCAGGCTAAACATGGAGGCCACGACCCACCCCATTAAGAGGGGAAGCAAGACTCTACGCGCTTGGAGTCGGAACCAGGCAAAGCTGAACGTAGTCCTGGACCGCCCCCTGGGGTTTAGCTGCTCCTGGACACTATGGAGTTTATTACGAAAAGAAAGTACTGTCCTATTTTTGCTCTAGGGGTAGAACTTACGGAGGTGCTCTATGTTCCAAGGGTTCGGGAGCAGGTCCCCATCCTCGGTGGAAAGGCGCACACACCCGGGGCGGCATACTTTTGCTACTCGGAAGGGGCCTTCCCAACTAGGGGAGAGTTTGTGGGTCCCTTCGCGAGAAAGTATGCGCCGCAACACCAGGTCACCTTCCTGTAGCTCCCGGGCGCGCACAGACCTTTGGTGGTAGCGCCGAAAGCGCTTGTCTGTACCGCGCATTACGGAGTGCCGCATGTAATCGGACCTCGTCGACGAGGTTGATTTCTCCACGCCGGAGGTTGTCCTGCGTGGCTTCGTCGTAAGCCCGGACACGGTGAGACTTCATGGTGATTTCTGGGGGAAGTACAGCTTTGGCCCCGTACACCATGAAGAAGGGTGTCTCCCCGGTGGCCCGGCTCTGGGATGTCCGGTTAGCCCATAGTGTGCTCGGAAGCTCATCTACCCAGTTGGCACCATGTTTCTTCAGGCTGGCGAAGGTGCGAGTCTTAAGGCCCCGGAGAATCTCCGCGTTGGCCCTCTCAACTTGCCCATTGCTCCTCGGGTGGGCGACAGAGGCATAGCATACCTGAATACCAAGGTCCTCGCAGTAGTCTTGGAACGCTGCACTGGTGAACTGGGTCCCGTTGTCGGTGATGATCCTGTTTGGGACCCCGAACCGGCAGACAATGGACTTGATGAATTTTACTGCGGATTGTTTGTTGATGGTGACAACTGGTGTAGCTTCCGGCCACTTGGTGAACTTGTTGATAGCGACATAGAGGTACCGGAATCCCCCGACGGTTCTGGGGAATGGCCCCAGGATGTCCAGCCCCCATACGGCAAACGGCCACGAGGGCGGGATCATCTGTACCGCCTGAGCCGGTGTATGGATCTACTTGGCGTGGAACTGGCACGCCTTATAGCTCTCGACCAGCTTGACGACATCCTGGAGTGCTGTCGGCCAGTAGAAGCCATGCCGGAAGGCTTTACCGACAAGCGTGCGTGAGGAAGAATGACTTCCACATTCGCCTCCATGGATCTCAGCGAGCAATTCGCAGCCTTCCCCCTGGGTTATGCACCGCAATAGGATGTGGTTGGCGCCACGCCGGTAGAGATCCCCCTCTACCAACGCGTACCTCTTAGCCATACGCACAATCCGTTCAGCGCTTGCATGTTCATCAGGGAGGATATTGTCCTTCAAGTAGTCCCGGATCTCCGTGATCCATGCATCGGGTCTGACTTGAGCTTCTGGATCTTGAGCGCTGGGTTGCACGGAGTCCCCAGTGACACTTACGATCCTTGGCGGCATCCATGGTTGTAGGGCCGCCGGGACCGCCAGCTTCGAGGTGCTGGTCAAGCCCCCTTCGCCCGGCTCGGCGGGCCGGGCTGTGGGCCGTAGCAACGTCCTCTTGAAAACTCCCTCAGGCGCGGGGGCTCCGGTGGAAGCTTTCGTTGAAAGGTTGTCGGCTGCGGCATTACCAGCGCGCGGTACATGGTGCAGGTCCAAGGCGAGGAATTCTTTCTCCAACATCTTCACGTGAAGCAGATACGCAGCTAGCTGTTGGTCGTTGTAGGAGCATTCACCCTTGACTTGCTTGATGACCAGCTGGGAGTCGCCCTGTGCCAACAACTAGCGAGCGCCTAAAGACAAGGCTGTCTGCAGGCCAAAGATGAGTGCCTCATACTCCGCCATGTTGTTGGTTGCCTTGAAATTGAGACGCACCATATACCCAAACTGTTCCCCCGATGGCATGAGGAGCAGTACGCCGACACCGGCCCCCTACTTTAGCGAGGAGCCGTCGAAGAAGAGTGTCCAGTGGGGTTCGGTGAAGACCGGGGCTTTAGGCTCTAGCTCTCGGCCTTCATGGCCCCCTGGGTCAGCCTTCGTTGGTGTCCACTCCGCCACAAAGTCAGCCAGTGCTTGGCTCTTAACTGCATGACGTGGAAGGAAGTCCAGCTCAAACTCCGCCAGCTCCGCCGCCCATTTAGCAACGTTGCCAGTCGCATGGGGGCTGTGAAGAATTGTCTTCAGCGGATACGAGGTGACTACTGAGACCCGGTGGGCCTGGAAGTAGTGGCGGAGCTTCCTGGAGGCCACGAGCACCGCATACAACAGCTTGTGGACTTCTAGGTACCTTGTCTTGGCCTCATGAAGTACTTCACTGATGTAATAGACAGGACTCTGTATGGTTCGGACCCTCTCCCTTAGGCTTGGGAGCTCCTCGTCCATTGGCCTCGGCCCGCTGGAGGTGGGTGGACCCACGGGGGCCTCCGGGAATTGGGACCCGGAGGCCCTCAAGCTTTCTTGATCATCCGGGAGCTCCGGGGGGTCTCAAGGGACTTCCAGGAGATCCAAATTGGACCCTGGAGATTTATCTCGGGGGTCCGGGAGGCCGTCCTGGGCCTCCGGGAGGTCGTCTTGGACCTTCAGGGGGTCCGGGAGACCGTCTTGGCCCTGCGGGCCCCCCTGGTGTCTGTCTTCTGCTACCGGAGCAGGTTGCGAATGTGAGAGGTCTGGCCGCTCTGCGACGAGGACCATACTCACCACTTCAGTTGTCGCCGCGATGTAGAGCAGCAGGTGCTCTCCGGGCTCAGGAGCTACCATGATAGGCAGGGTTGTCAGGAGTCGCTTCAACTCCTGGAAAGCCTCTTCTGCTTCGTCAGTCCAGGCAAAGGGGCCTGACTTGCGCAGGAGCTTAAAGAAAGGGAGTGCCCGCTCTGCTAGCCTCGGTATAAACCGACTCAGCGCGGCTAGACATCCCGTGAGTTTCTAGACATCCTTGACGCGGGCAGGGGGCCGCATCAAGTCGATAGCCTTGATCTTCTCTGGGTTGGCCTCAATCCCTCGGTGCGAGACCAGGAACCCTAAGAGCTTCCCAGAGGACACGCCGAACACACATTTATCTGGGTTCAGCTTGGTGCGCGTAGAGCGCAACTTGTCAAAGACTAAAGCTAGGTTATCTAGTAGGGATGAACCCTGCTTGACCTTGACAATATGTCATCGACATACGCCTCAACCAGGTCTCTTATTAACTCCCCGAAGGTTTTGTGCATTGCCCGCACAAAGGTGGGGAGTGCATTCTTTCGGCCGTAAGGCATAGACACATAGCAATAAAGGCCGTTTACTGTGATGAAGGAGGTGTGCTCCTCGTCCTCCTTAGACATGGGGATCTGATGGAAACCCGAGTAGGCGTCTAGGAAGCACAGCATATCACAGCCTGACGTTGAGTCTACTATTTGATCTATTCTGGGGAGAGGGAATGGATCTTTAGGACATGCCTTATTGAGACTGGTGTAGTCGATGCACATCCGGAGCTTCCCGCCGGCCTTCGGGACAACGACGGGGTTCGCCAACCATCGAGGGTGGTGGACCTCCCGTATGAAGCCAGCGTCCAGCAGCTTCTTGACTTCTTCACGGATGAAGTTCTGCCGCTCGATCGACTGCTTGCGGGGCTTCTGTTGAACCGGCCGGGTGTCGGGGAAGACTTTCAAGTGGTGCTCGATCACCTCCCTGGGGATCCCCGGCATCTGTGATGGCTGCCATGCAAACACGTCAACGTTGTGCCGGAGGAAGGTGACGAGCGCGCCTTCCTATTTGCTATCCAGGCCCCTGGCTACCCGGGTGGTCTGGGTAGCTTCGGCGCCGACTTGGACGACCTTTAAGGGGACGCCGCCCTCGTCGAGAGGTTGCACTCGAGGTGCTGTGGTGGAAGCACGGTGACGTGCGCTCGGGCGGAGCTGGTCCGTCTCCGTATTGCCGGGGGCTGATGCCCCAGCTGTTGCGAGTGCTTGGAGATTCTCCAGGGCCGACACTGCAGCAGTGCGGTCCCCACGAATCCTGAGAACGCCCGTCGGAGTTGGCATCTTCAGGACGAGGTAGCCGTAGTGGGCTACAGCCATGAACCGATACAGGGCTGGCCTGCCGATTATGGCGTTGAAGGGGAGGTCTATCTCCGCTACGTCGAACAGAATATACTCTGTTCGATAGCTGTCCGGAGCCCCGAAGGTCACCGGGAGACTAATGTTGCTGTAGGGGATAACCTGTCCTGGCCCTACCCCTGAGAACGGGCTCGACGGGGTGAGCTTGGCCATCGGGACCTGCAGCTTTTGGAAAGCTGCACGGCTGATGAGGTTCAGCCCAGCCCCTCCATCTACCAAAACGTGGTACATTCTCACGTTGGCGATGGTAGGGGCCACCAGGAGCGGTAGTTGGCCGGCCCCAACCATGTTCCTGGGGCAGTCGGTGGCGTCAAAGCTGATGGGGGTCCCCATCCACTTAAGGTGCGGTGCAGAACTCGGGAGTGGCGCCACCGACGCTACCGCTCGGCGCAGAGTCTTGACTGCGCTTCGGGACGAGGGGTCGGCGGACCCGCCGTATATGACGTAGAGCTTCTTCCGACGCTCGTCGTCGCTGGAGCCGGATCTCCTGGATCTCCTCTGGCTGGTCGATGTTGTCTGGAACATCCACCCCCTGCCCATCTTCCTTTGGGCGGAAAGGCAGGGCATCATCCCGCTGCCGCTTCCCCTTGTGGAAGCGCTCTGCGAGCCTCCGGATCTCCCGGCACTCGGCAGTAGTGTGGCGACAGCTGCCGTGCACGGGGCACATGTTGTCCTGGCTATCTTCCGGGGTCGGTGACTTTCGCTGCCTCTTGTCAGGGCGTGGCCCCCGGGCCCCACTGAGCGTCGCCGCAGTGACAGCTTGGGTCACGGCCGGCGGTCTTATCTTGCTTCTGCCCCGGCTCTTGGTCTTCCTGCTGCCTCCATAGGGAGTAGGACCAGATCCGGGCAGCCCTCCTAACTCGGAGGATGGCTGTGAGTGCCAGTTCCGTCCCTCGGCTGCCCTGGCGCACTTGTCCGCCAGGCTGAAGAGCTCAGAGGCATCGCGGACCTCCCTGGTGGCGAGTTTCTCAAGCATCTTCTTGTCTCGGACACCTTGTCGGAACGCCACCACCACAGAAGCATTTTGAATGTGTGGGATGGTGTTCCGCACCTGGGAGAACCGCTGGATGAAAGAGCGCAGCGACTCCCCAGGTTGTTGTTGGATGGCGTGGAGGTCAAGCTCCGTGCGAGGCCGGGTGTAGGAACTGCCGAAGTTGGCTATGAACTGTCGGCAAAGCTCTCCCCAGGAAGTTACGGAACCCTGGGGGAGGTTCATGAGCCAAGACCGAGCTGGGCCAGTCAAGGCGACAGGGAAGTAATTGGCCATGACGGCTTCATTCCCTCCTGTGGCAAGCACGGCGGTGGAATAGATCTGGAGGAATTCCGCCGGGTTGACACTGCCGTCGTACTTCTCGGGCAGGAGCGGCCGAAACTTGCGCGGCCATTTCGCGAAGCGAAGGTGGGGCGCGAGGGCCGCACACCCTGCTTCTGTCGCTGCAGGTTCTGATGCCGCGAACACTTGGCTCGCACTGTGCACCGCATGCCCCGGCATGGGCAAGGCTGCACCATAGGCCGGGGGCGCCATATGCAGGACGTACGACTGTGGCATATTCTGCACGGCACAGGCCTGGGGCAGAGATCGCGTGGCGACAGTCTGCTCTTCAGGCTGGGTCGAGGCCGACGTCATGCTGTCGTCAGCCTCCTGGTGGCGACGCCTTTCTCGGCGCCGCTCGAGGTATACCCGGGCATCTTGACCCAGGTGACACCATTCCAGCTCTGTCCTCAGATCTGTTGACTGGGGGCTGGTAGAGCTGGAGTCTGCTGTCTGATCGCCATCCAACGGTGCGCGCATCAGCGACACGACCGATTGGCCAGAGCGTCATCCCCGCCGAGGTTGAGGGCTTGCGGCGGCGACTACGAGACGGTCTACCTCTCGGATCCACTGCCGGGTCGCTGCCCGAGGCGCGTCCCCAGCGGGCGGATTGTACAGTAGCGCTCTCGCCGCAGCTAACGCGCCCCCACTGGGCACGCCGAGCGCTACTGGAGACTTGAAGCTGGTTGGAGCCTGCATTGCCGGGGTCGGCGCTGCCAGAGCCGGTTGCTGGCTCCCAGCTCGTACCGACACACTCCGTCCCGAGTGTGTCGACATGTACTCCCCCCTGGTCGCGGTCTGCCGCAGAGGCGAGGGGGGAGAGTTTGCCGCTGAACGAAGCTTGGTCATCTTCGTCGGTGGAAACTCGTCGCGCTAGGGGAAAAGCCCCCTACCTAGCGCGCCAAATGTCAAAGTGTGCGGTCGACACTTCCCCCGGGCCTGCACTGGGCAGCCCGCGGAGGTTCTTTTTTCGGAGGGGCTAGTTCCTAGCGGAGAGCTTGCGCGGATGGAACGAGTTAGTAAGAGCTTGACACGACGAGTTTTACGTGTATCAGGCCGCCGGAGCGTAAAACCCTACGTCCAGGGCGAGCTATGGAGCTCGCTGTATTGCTTGCTGCTCAGGGCCGGAGGCCTGAGCTTGGGGGTGAGTTACAGCTTGAGAGTGTATGGCTAGCATATGAGTTGCAAAATGCGAACCCTTGCTATCGACGCCTACCCGAGCCTTTTATAGTCCAAGACTCGGGCGGCTTACAAGGGGAGCCGGGGCCCGACAGGTGGCCCCGGGAAGATTGTCTATTATCTACCGTATCTGCAGTTATGCCGATAGTTGTCTCTGGTCGAAGGCTTCTGAGTCTTCATCTTGCCGCCCTGCCCATGCCGCATGCCAGTCGTAGCGGTTGATGACGGCGCAGGCGGCATGGGTTGTCTTGTCGCGGTGTTTATTGGCTGACAGGTTCTGACACCGCACGTCAGTCTGTGATGCGACTGGGCGCAACGGCACCTGACAGACGCGTGCTCTGCGTTTCCGCGTCTTGGGAAGACGCGTGCCTTGAATACCTTGTACGGGCAAGGTATGGGGCGCATTTACGCCCGCTGCCTATCACTCGGGGCAGGCAGCGTCGCTCTGCTGCCACGTGGCGGGCCCGGAGCCCTTCTCAGAGAAGAGAAGGGTCAGTCCCGCAGGGCACGTGGAGCCTCCGGACCTCTCTCCGTGGAGGGAGAGGCTCGGCTTCTGCTGGCCACGTGGCGGGCCCGGAGCTCTCCTCTAAGGAGAGGGAGGTCTGGCCCTGCTGGACACGCGGCGCCTTCGGACCTCTCTCCCGCGGAGGGGGAGGTCCGGCTTTTGTATGCCACGCGGCGGGCCCGGAGCTCTCCTCTGAGGAGAGGGAGGTCCGGCCCCGCCGGACGCGTGGCGCCTTCGGAGCTCTCCCTGCGGAGAAGGGCGAGTTCCTTAGGCATTTTACCCTGTGCGCGGGGGTACCCCATATCTCAGGTACCGACAGGGACAATAGCCAAGGGAAAATCATTGGCACCGGTAAAATTGCTATCTCTCCGCATCATACTCTTTCAAATGTTTTGCCTGTTGACTCCCTTGATTATAACCTTCTATCCATATCCCAACTATGTGATAAAGGTTATAATTGTATTTTCACTAACGAGGGTGTGACTGTCTTGAGAAGAAGCAATGACTCAATCGCCTTTAGGGGCGTGCTCAAGGGAAAGCTTTATCTTGTAGATTTCACCACGGACAAAGCTCAGCTTGACACATGCTTAATGGCGAAGACCAACATGGGATGGCTTTGGCGCAGACGGCTAGCCCATGTTGGGATGAGGAACATGCAAAAACTTCTCAAGAGAGAACACATTCGAGGCTTGAAAAATGTTATTTTTGATAAGGAAAGGCCATGTAGTGCTTGTCAAGCCGAAAAGCAAGTTGGAGCTCAACATCTATCTGAAAATGTCATGACGACTACAAGACCTTTGGAGCTACTTCACATGGACCTCTTCGGTCCAATCGCCTACATAAGCATCAGAGGTAACAATATGGTCTTGTTGTTGTAGATGATTATTCTCGTTTCACTTGGGTGTTCTTTTTGCATGACAAAGGCGAAACTCAAAGTGTGCTAAAAAAATTCTTGAGAAGAGCTCAAAACGAGTTCTCCTTAAGAATCAAGAACATAAGGAGCGATAACGGCACCGAGTTCAAGAACACTCAAGTTGAAGAATACCTGGATGAAGAAGGCATCAAGCATGAGTTTTCAGCCCCCTACTCCCCTCAACAAAACGGGGTGGCTGAAAGGAAGAATAGAACTCTTATTGAGATGGTAAGAACCATGCTTGATGAGTATAAGGTATCGGACCGGTTTTGGGCGGAAGCGGTTAACACCGCTTGCCATGCCATAAACCGGTTGTATCTTCATCGACTTTTGAAGAAGACGTCTTACGAACTTCTAACCGGTAACAAACCCAACATCTCTTATTTTAGTGTCTTTGGGAGCAAGTGTTATATTCTTAACAAGAAGCCTAGGACTTCGAAGTTTGCTTCAAAGTCCGATGAAGGTTTCTTGCTTGGTTATGACTCAAACACCTATGCGTATCGCGTCTTCAAAAAATCCTCCGGAATTGTTGAAATAGCGAGAGACGTAGTGTTTGATGAGACTAATGGCTCCCAAGTGGAGCAAGTTGATCAAAGTGTGCTATATAGAGAAGAGGCTCCACAAGAAGCCCTTAATAGGATGGCACTTGGAGATATTTTTCCTCAAGAACATCCTCAAGACTCAAATGATCATCCAACAAACGGAGACACGTCTCCCTTCCATGATCAAGCTCAAGATGAGCAAGGCCAACCTCAACAAGGTCAAAACGATCAAAGTCAAGAAGGAGGATTGGATCAAGGGGGAGACGAAGAAAAAGAGTGACAATGAAGACGAAGATCAAAGAGTCCAACCACCTCATCCAAGAGTACACCAAAGTGTTCAACGGGATCATCCCGTCGACAATATACTAGGAGATATCTCCAAAGGGGTGACCACTCGCTCTCGAATGGCTAACTTTTGTGAACATTACTCTTTTGTTTCCTCTTTGGAGCCCCGCAATGTATAAGAAGCACTACAAGATCCGGATTGGGTGGTAGCCATGCAAGAGGAACTCAATAATTTTGAAAGAAATCAAGTGTGGGAACTCGTGAAGCGACCCAACGCAAATGTTGTGGGAACCAAGTGGGTATTCCGCAACAAGCAAGACGAGTATGGGGTTGTAACAAGAAATAAGACAAGACTTGTTGTAAATGGATATACACAAGTAGAAGGTTTGGATTATGATGAAACTTTTGCACCCATAGCTAGGCTTGAATCAATTCGTATCTTGCTTGCTTTTGCTACTTACCATGATTTCAAGCTATACCAAATGGATGTGAAAAGCACTTTCCTTAACGATCCAATCAAGGAGGAAGTGTACGTGGAGCAACCACCCGGATTTGAGGATGATAAGTATCCTAACCATGTCTTTAAACTTCGGAAAGCCCTCTATGGCCTAAACAAGCTCCTAGAGCTTGGTATGAGTGTCTTAGAGATTTTCTTTTTAA
This sequence comes from Neostapfia colusana, assembly GCA_030760725.1. Taxonomy (NCBI): domain Eukaryota; kingdom Viridiplantae; phylum Streptophyta; class Magnoliopsida; order Poales; family Poaceae; genus Neostapfia; species Neostapfia colusana. Next base: position 38,011,154 of record JASWHV010000013.1, on the reverse strand, counting down.
AAATGGTTTTAGGATAGGAAAAGCCGACTATACACTCTTCACTAAGCATTTTAACGATGATTTATTCGTGTGCCAAATATATATTGATGACATTATATTTGGTTCTACTAACAAAGCTTTTTGTAATGAGTTTTCAAAAATAATGACCGAAAGGTTCAAGATGTCAATGATGGGAGAATTGAAGTTCTTCCTAGGATTCCAAGTCAAACAACTCAAGGAAGGAACGTTCATAAGTCAAACCAAGTATACTCAAGACATACTTAAGAGGTTCGACATGGACAAAGCCAAACCCATTAAGACTCCCATGGGAACCAACGGACATCTTGACCTTAATGAAGATGGTCCAAGTGTGGAACAAAAGGTATTTAATTCCATGATAGGCTCTTTGCTTTACCTTTGTGCATCTAGGCCCGACATAATGCTTAGTGTATGTATGTGTACAAGGTTCCAAGCTGCTGCTAAGGAGTGTCACTTGACGGCCGTTAAGCGGATTCTTAGATATTTGGTTCACACTCCTAACCTAGGACTTTGGTATCCCAAAGGATCCAAGTTCAATCTCATTGGATACTCCGATGCCGATTATGCCGGTTGTAAGGTAGATAGGAAGAGCACGTCAGGGACTTGTCAATTCCTTGGTAGGTCCTTGGTCTCGTGGTCTTCAAAGAAACAAAACTCCATTTCCTTATCCACAGTCGAAGTGGAGTACGTCGCAACCGGGAGTTGTTGTGCACAACTCCTATGGATGCGACAAACTCTTAGGGACTATGGTTACACTTTGAGCCATATTCCACACCTATGTGACAATGAGAGTGCCATCAAGATTGCTCACAATCCCATGGAGCATTCTAGAACCAAACACATTGATATCCGTCACCATTTCCTGTGAGATCACTCTATCAAAGGAGATATCGTTATCTCTCATGTTAGGAGTGAGAAACAATTGGCAGACATCTTCACAAAACCCCTTGATGAGAAACGCTTTTGTGACCTAAGGAGTGAACTGAATATCCTAGATTCTCGAAACGTTGCTTGAGACGTGCACATCTGTTTGTTGCTTGGTTATAAACTTTAAAAATCCGCATGTTTTCAACATACTATCCTAATTCCCTTTACTCCATGAAAACTATGTTCAAAAGGATTCTTTGTCAAATATGGTCATTGTTTGTTTGATGTATGCTTACTGACCATGTTTGCCAAATATATTTGCAAAAACTTGTCCAAAAAGGGATCATATTCTTGAGCTAAAATTCAAATTATATGAATTTCAACATATAGACGGACTAGTCCGCCCATGGGACGGACAAGTCCGGGCTGTCAATGTCGGACTTCTCAGCAGACAAGTCCAAACTGGACTAGTCCGCCTGGGAGGCCGGACAAGTCCAGCCCCAGAGAAGTCCGGCTCTGGTCCGCCAACCGGACTTGTCCGGGCACCAGGCCGGGCTAGTCTGGCCCAAGGGTGGCCAGACCCCTCTCTCACCCTTCACACTCTCACTTTCAACTCTCTCAAGCCGAAAACGCCCCCAATTGGCAATTTTTGCTTTCCTCCACCAAAAATCTCATCAAATCCACGGATTGGAGCACTAAGAAGTGCGGAAATCCTTCCCCGTGCTTCTTTGCTCAAGCTTCGACTTTGATTTAATCACATTTGAAGTTTTGAAGAGGTATTCTTGACCTAACCAAAAATCCTTTCTTTTCTTCATTCTTAGGTCTTTTGCTAGAAACCTCTTCACAAATGTCGTTCCTAGTGTCAATGCGATCGTAGCCTAGAAGCATTGCAACATAATTCAAAGTTTTTGCGAAAAATTGTTAGGGTTAGGGTTCTTCCTGTATAACCCGGACTAGTCCGGGTTTGGGTGGACAAGTCCGTTCTCGGGCGGACTAGTCCGACCCTTTAACGGACAAGTCCGGTTTACATAGGACAAACTCCAACTTTAGCCATTTTTTCGCAATATTCCACTTCCTTTGTGACACCCTCATCTCGGGTGTCAGCATATGTTCATGAAGAAGAAAAACATTTTAAGAAAAGAAGGAACAGAGACAAGTATCAAAAGGATAGCCAATAAAGCTCTCCGAGAACACCGAAGGCAACTTCCACGGCCAGCAGACCACGTGGCGCGTTCGGAGCTCATCCCCGAGAAATTTGGGAGAGGTCCGCCGTTAAACTAGCTACGTGGCAGGCTCGGGGGTCACCTCCGCAATTGAAAAGAGGTCCGACCCTGTGGACACGTGCTGCCCGCGGAGATAGCCTCTGCGGAAGAAGCAAAGGCATTTTTCATAGGACACGTGTCATCCCCGGAGCTAGTCCTCGCGGAAATAAGAGGGCCAGTCGCGGGGGATACGTGTCAATCTCGGAGCTCATCTCAGAGAAGTCCGGATCTATCGAACACGTGTCGCCACTAGAGCTTATCACCGGAAGGTCCGTCGCAGCTAAACACGGGTCGACCTCGGGGCACGTCCCTGAGGAAAGGAGAGCGGAAAGGCTGGCATGCACACGTGGCGTGCGCGGAGCTCGTCTCCGAAGAAGAGGGAGGTCTCGATCGATTGACACACGGCACAACTGGAGCTCGTCTCTGCGGAAGAGGAGATACCAGGCCCGGAGGACACGTGGAGCTTCCGGAGCTCATCATCACGAAGGTAACGAGTTTGGAGCGGTTTTTACGCGTAAAGATACCGGTACGCAACAGAAACCGATCTAAACTCCACGATGTTACCAAAGATAAGACGTCAGGATCCAACAAGATCTGAATAAGACTTTTATTCGAGATATAATTAGATTAGGACTCTTCTCTTCCCGATTATAAATAGAACCCGAAACCTCTGGCCGAAACCACGAACTTCTCTTTCAACTCCTGAGCCGACGACTTAGAGCCCTAGCCCTAACTCGCCGAGCAAAACATCGCCGAAGCGTAACAAGGGAGATCATCGAAGAAGAACCAAGCGGTCTGAGGAGGACCCCGAAGACAAGAAGAGCGTGAGGTAGGACTTCAATACCACCTTACGACATCATGTTGTTCATCTCTTTGCATCTGTTCTTCGATTCCTTTCGAACAGAAGCCTTTTCGTGGGCAGAACACTCGATGATCAGTTTGATCTAAAGAAAAGATCATCGCCACGTTCATCTTTGATCCGAACACCTCTGTCCATGCAAGCCATGCAAGAGCACAACAATCTAATAACTAATCATAGGATAGCATGCATGTGCATCATCGCATCTAGTTTAGGATTTGTGCATGATATTGATTGCCGTGAATTTTGTATGCACGTGAATCCTACATAGCAGGACAAGCTCCGGAAGCTGTCTACGACGAGCTGCAGCAACAAGAATTTGAGAATCAAGAACAACCGGAACCGCAAGAACAAGGCAAGTGCTCCTTGACCATGTTGATCCTATGTTTTGGGTAAAACTGTTTTGTTTTGCGAAAAGGTGTGTGTGCTGAGTCAAACATGATGGGAAACCCTTATTATAGGAGTTTACTAGTTTTGGTTAAACCACCCTTGTCGCCTGGGAAGTTTTATGAGTCGGGTATGGTTTTTGCTTTATGCTTCGCTGAGTCTATGGGATTGGGAAGCGAGATAGAAGTGTCTAGCTAACTGCACTCATATTGATTATGATAAACTGATGTTAATAATGGATATGGATCGGAGGGAGATCTAGGCAAGACTGGGTTTGTGAATGAGGTAGCATGAGATGGTGGTTTACTTGCCGTAGATCTAAGGACCGGTTCATGCATGCACATGCCAGGATAACAGTGCCACCACAAGGACAAGTATGTGTGCGGCTTAGCTGAGTAATTAGGTAAGTTGCTAGAGTGTTATGGACTGTGGAAGGCGCGGGGAATGGGAGTCGAGTGAGGACTGCCCTGGGAACTGCATAGCACAAGAGGGGGCCCGTGGGTGGGAGAATTGGAGATTCTAGCCTGCCGGTGAAACCTTAGTGAGTCCATACATCTAGTAACCCCTTTGTAAAGGCTATTTTGTGATCTCTTGACCATACACTGACGGTTGTGTACTGGTGAAATGGAGGTTCTGCAGTCGCCGGCGGGTGACGAAATCACAAACTTGTGGGTAAAGAGGTGCACACTCTGTAGAGGTATTAAAACTATCATGATAGACGAGATTACAGTCACGAGCACCTGGCTAAACTGCCATGATTAGATGGGATGGTTATTGGGATGGTTATTGGGATTATTATTGGGAAGGTTCTTGATTTTGGTTATGGTTTGGTTTGGAACTGTTAAGTCTGGATGATGTAAGGGTTGCATGACTGGTGGGTCATGACATGAGATTGGTCTCGGTGCGAGACAAGGTTGTTTTATGAGGTGAGATGGTAGCGAATACGAGGTGGTATTCGTGAGTATGAGTAAAGGATTGGTTAATGTTCGGATGGAAAACGGGAAGTGATGGAGGTATGTTGGTAATTTAATACATGCTGGGACTACATTCATCTAAAAGTTAAGTTGCTGTTTTATCATGGTTTTATAAATCTGCTTTTCTGCAAATAAGCCTTTTATACCTACCTTGTTTATGAGCTGCATATCATGTGTTATTCCTGCACTTGCTGAGTACATCATTATGCTCAAACTTGCATTATTATCTCTTCATCAACAGCGAGAGAAGACTACTATGAAGATCAAGTAGGGCGTTATGGCGTGTGATCTGTTCTCAACCTTGCCTATGGAGGGAGTAGAGATGGAGCCACTTCTGCTTAGTTTTGCTTCCGCATTAGTTTTTGCTTCCACATTTAAATAAAGATTTCCGCTGCATAGAATTAAGATTTCCGCTGTGAGCATGAGTCCAAGACTCATGAGGTGTTGTAAATAAACTCTGTTATTCGTGCTAATATATAATCTGAATTCAGTTTGTGGAACGTATGTGTATGTGTGATGAACATCCTGGGCACACATATGCATTAGTTCTCGGTTCCGTGGCTTTCCACAGAATTGAGGGCGTCACAGATTGGTATCAGAGCCACGGGTTGACAGCAGGTTACACAGCTAGATAGAAACCTTAGATTAATATTAGAGCCACGGGTTAACAGCAAGTTATACCCCTAAATAGAAGTCACAGGTAGCTAAGCCACGCTGACCAAAGGAAGCGCCCTAGGGTGAATAGCCTAGATTGGCCTTTAAAACCACCTTGACATAGGAAACCATCCTTGAATAGGAGTTGAGTGGGCCCTTGTGATGATTATTTGTGAATATGTGCTTAGTGTGAGTTGTGGGACGTCTCAAAAACGTTGTCCATATCCACACGTAAGAAGAAGGAGGTGTGAGATGTTTTGGCACTTGCTCACATCCTCATAAGGGCTAATATATATAGTCCAACTCACCTTGATGCATATAGTTGAAAGGACCTACCTAACCTTCTAACCTTCTATCCTATTTCGTTCTCTCTCACAGATGGTGAGAGGAAACGCCAGCCGAAGGAACGTCCAGGAAGATGACCACGAGGAAGTTCCTGCTAACCCCGGAACTGGCGAAAACAACCTAGAAAGGTTAATGGCCATGCAAAACCAGCTTATGCAAACCATGATCCAAACTTTGGGTCAATTGCAGGCCAACCAACATCCCGTTCCGGCACCACCGCCACCACCACCGCCGGCTCATAACAGGTTGGGAGAGTTCATGAGGACTCGACCACCCACCTTTGCTCAAGCAAGCGATCCAATGGAGGCCGATGACTGGTTGAAATCCATGGAGAAGAAGCTTGCCATTGTACAGTGCAATGACCAAGAGAAGGTTCTCTTTGCGTCGCACCAACTGATGGGAGCAACTGCTGACTGGTGGGATGCCTTGAGCAACGCCCATGCCAACCCGGAGACAATCACTTGGACTGAGTTCAAGGAAAGTTTCCGCTCCCACTACATCCCTGTTGGCGTAATGATGCTCAAGAGGCAGGAATTTGAAGGTCTCCGCCAAGGGCAGAAAAGTGTGAACGAATATCTTAACAAGTTCATACAACTGTCCCGGTATGCCGCCGAAGATGTCAACTCAGATCAGAGGAAGCAGTACCTGTTCATGAGAGGGTTGAACAATGAGATCCAAGTTCAGCTCCTCAACAATGACTACATAAGCTTCCAGAAGCTGGTTGATAAGGCTATTGTGGTTGAAAACAAGATCCGGGAGATTGAGCGAGAATGCAAGAGGAAGATCCCATACCAGCCCCAAGAGAGCAACGTACGACCTAGATACATGCCCCCTGCACCGCAGTATGGATCGACCACTCCTACGTACCGCCCTGGTCAGCCACCACAGCAACGGTTCGTTGCACCAGCACCTCGAGTGCCCATGCCTCCTGCGCCCCGGCCTAACAATGGCGCTCCTGTTCAAAACCCCCGCCCCAACGTACCTGTTGCCGTAGGCAACAGGGCATGCTTTGCATGCGGGGAAGTAGGCCACTTTGCTAACCAGTGCCTGAAGAGAGGTCCTAGACAGCAAGGTAACGTGCCCAAGCAGAACCAGCGACCAAACGGAGGGGACAACCAAGGGAACCGTGGACCGTAGAACTATGCTCGTGGCCACATTAACCATATCACTGCTGAAGACGCACAACAGGCTGAGGACGTCGCAATTGGTATGTTCCTTGCCAACTCCAACCCAGCCACCATTTTATTTGATTCCGGAGCATCACATTCCTTCATATCGTCCAAATATGTTGCCAAACATCATCTACCCGTATCCCACTTAGAATGTGCTATGTTAGTTACTTCACCCGGAGGAGAAATGAGGACTAGTATAATATGTCCTAAGGTAAGCCTTAAAATAAGGGGGGTAGACTTCCTTGCCAACCTTATTGTCTTGGACTCCCACGGAATTGACATCATACTCGGAATGGACTGGTTAAGCAAGCACAATGGAGTAATCCAATGTGCTGAGAGAAGCGTACAGTTGACAAACGAACACGGTATCCGTGTCGAGTTTGAGTCAGCCCAGCAAGCAACCGAACGGGCGGATTTGAACCATGTTGAAGGAGTAGCATTGGACAACATTTCAGTAGTTCAGGAATTTTCGGATGTGTTCCCGGAAGAACTTCCAGGTATGCCACCTGACCGGGACATCGAGTTTGCCATAGATTTGGTACCTGGAACCGCACCCATAGCTAAGAGACCATATAGGATGCCCGTCAACGAGTTAGTTGAACTCAAGAAGCAAATTCAAGAACAGTTGGAGAAGGGTTTTATCCGTCCAAGTTCGTCACCGTGGGGAGCCCCGATACTCTTCGTGGACAAGAAGGACGGAACCCAAAGAATGTGCGTGGACTACAGGTCTCTCAACGAGGTGACAATCAAGAATAAATACCCTCTGCCCCGTATAGAGGACCTGTTCGATCAAATGAAAGGAGCCCAAGTGTTCTCCAAGATTGATCTTCGGTCTGGATATTTCCAGCTGAAGATTAAGCCCTCCGATATACCTAAGACAGCCTTTCGGACGCGGTATGGTTCATATGAATATACCGTTATGTCTTTTGGATTGACGAATGCACCTGCATACTTCATGTACCTTATGAATAAGGTTTTCATGGAGTACTTGGACAAGTTCGTCGTGGTTTTCATCGACGACATTATGGTGTATTCCAAAAGTGAGGAGGAGCATGAAGAACATCTGAGATTGACCCTGCGGAAGTTGCGAGAGCATCAGTTGTATGCCAAGCTCAACAAGTGTCAATTTTGGCTAAAGGAAATATCTTTCCTAGGCCACATTATCTCCAAGGAAGGGGTATCGGTTGATCCGGGAAAGGTGAAATATGTTCTGAAGTGGGATCAACCGAAGAGCGTGAGGGATATTCGGAGTTTCCTTGGGATGGTAGGATACTATCGACGCTTCATTAAAAACTTCTCTAAGATAGCAAAACCTATGACGGAGTTATTAATGAAGGGAAAAGTCTTTCAATGGACACAAGCCTGCCAAGAAAGTTTTGAGGAGCTCAAGAAAAGGCTAACCACAACACCAGTTCTGGTATTGCCAGACGTAAGCAAGAGTTTTGACATATATTGTGACGCATCCAGACAAGGGCTCGGATTGTACTCATGCAGGAAGGACAAGTGGTAGCATATGCCTCACGACAATTAAAGAAGCATGAGCTTAACTATCCTACTCATGATTTGGAATTAGCAGCAATGGTGCATGCATTGAAGATTTGGAGACATTATATCCTTGGTCATCGATGTGAGATCTATACGGATCATAAAAGCCTCAAGTACATATTTACACAAACGGACTTGAATTTGAGGCAACGTCGATGGTTAGAACTCATCAAGGATTATGATGTAGGAATCAACTACCACCCCGGGAAGGCCAATGTAGTAGCTGACACATTGAGCAGAAAGGGGGCATGCCACCAACTCACGGTTCGGGAGCTACCACCCGAACTACGTAAGGAGTTCGAACGGTTACACCTCAGATTCTTGAATAACATGGGAATAATGGAGATCCACTCCTCATTGGAGCAAGAAATAAGAAAGGGACAAGCAACGGACGAGGGGATCAAGGAGATCAAGGGAAGAATCCGACAAGGGATAGAGAAGGATTTCAAGGAGGATGAAAAGGGTACGCTTTGGCTAGGAAAAAGGATTTGTGTGCCAAACATAAGACACCTTCGCGACATGATATTGAAGGAGGCACATGATTCACCCTATTCCATACATCCAGGGAGCACCAAAATGTACAAGGACTTGAAAACTTGCTATTGGTGAGATGGTATGAAGAGGGATATAGCCGAATACGTTGCCCTATGCGACACATGCCAACGGGTAAAAGCCGAACATCAAAAACCCGCTGGGTTGTTGCAACCTTTGAAAATACCTGAATGGAAATGGGAGGACATCAGTATGGACTTTATTGTCGGATTGCCAAGAACTCAGTCAGGATACGACTCCATCTGGGTCATTGTGGACCGGTTGACGAAAACCGCCCATTTTCTTCCGATAAAGACCAGTTATAACGTTATACAGTTGGCAGAGTTGTACATGGAGCAGATCGTGTGCCGTCATGGAGTTCCGAAGAGGATAGTCTCAGATCGAGGTTCTCAGTTTACCTCTAGATTCTGGAGGAAGCTGCAGAAAGCCATGGGTACACGACTGGATTTTAGCTCCGCCTATCACCCACAAACAGATGGGCAAACCGAGAGGACGAACCAAATTTTGGAGGACATGCTGAGAGCTTGCGCCTTGAAACATGGGCGTAGTTGGGATAGGAGTTTACCGTATGCCGAGTTCTCCTATAACAACAGCTATCAAGCTAGCTTGAAGATGTCGCCTTTCGAAGCCTTATATGGTAGACGGTGTAGAACGCCACTGTTCTGGAACGAGACTGGAGAGAACCAGGTGTTTGGACCCGAAGTACTACAAGAGGCTGAAAAGCAAGTCCAAACGATACGGGAAAACTTAAAGGCTGCTCAGTCACGACAGAAAGGCTATGTGGACAATAGGCGTAGGAAGTTGACCTTTGAAGTAGGAGACTTCGTATACCTTAAGGTATCACCTATCCAAGGCCAACGACGTTTTAACGTCAAAGGCAAACTAGCGCCTCGCTACATCGGACCATTTAAGATTTTGGACAAGCGAGGAGAAGTAGCCTACCAACTAGAGCTCCCAAACCACCTCTCCGATGTACATGACGTGTTTCATGTATCCCAGCTCAAGAAGTGCTTGAGAGTACCAGAGGAACAAGTGTCGATGGGAGAACTTGAACTTCAAGAGGACCTGACTTACGCAGAACACCCTGTCCGAATCTTGGACGTAAAGGAAAGGGTCACCCGAAACAAGGTGATTCGATGGTGCAAGGTACAATGGAGCCATCACACTGAAGCTGAAGCCACATGGGAGCGAGAAGAGGATATCAAGGCAGAATTTCCCCATCTATTTTCTACTAACGAATCTCGAGGGCGAGATTCAATTTAAGGGGGGTAGATTTGTGACATCCTCATCTCGGGTGTCAGCATATGTTCATGAAGAAGAAAAACATTTTAAGAAAAGAAGGAACAGAGACAAGTATCAAAAGGATAGCCAATAAAGCTCTCCGAGAACACCGAAGGCAACTTCCACGGCCAGCAGACCACGTGGCGCGTTCGGAGCTCATCCCCGAGAAATTTGGGAGAGGTCCGCCGTTAAACTAGCTACGTGGCAGGCTCGGGGGTCACCTCCGCAATTGAAAAGAGGTCCGACCCTGTGGACACGTGCTGCCCGCGGAGATAGCCTCTACGGAAGAAGCAAAGGCATTTTTCATAGGACACGTGTCATCCCCGGAGCTAGTCCTCGCGGAAATAAGAGGGCCAGTTGTGGGGGATACGTGTCAATCTCAGAGCTCATCTCAGAGAAGTCCGGATCTATCGAACACGTGTCGCCACCGGAGCTTATCACCGGAAGGTCCGTCGCAGCTAAACACGTGTCGACCTTGGGGCACGTCCCTGAGGAAAGGAGAGCGGAAAGACTGGCACCCACACGTGGCGTGCGCGGAGCTCGTCTCCGAAGAAGAGGGAGGTATCGATCGATTGACACGTGGCGCAACCGGAGCTCATCTCTGCGGAAGAGGAGATACCAGGCCCGGAGGACACGTGGAGCTTCCGGAGCTCATCATCACGAAGGTAACGAGTCTGAAGCGGTTTTTACGCGTAAAGATACCGGTACGCAACAGAAACCGATCTAAACTCCACGATGTTACCAAAGATAAGACGTCAGGATCCAACAAGATCTGAATAAGACTTTTATTCGAGATCCAATTAGATTAGGACTCTTCTCTTCCCGATTATAAATAGAACCCGAAACCTCTGGCCGAAACCACGAACTTCTCTTTCAACTCCTGAGCCGACGACTTAGAGCCCTAGCCCTAACTCGCCGAGCAAAGCATTGCCGAAGCGTAACAAGGGAGATCATTGGAGAAGAACCAAGCGGTCTGAGGAGGACCCCGAAGACAAGAAGAGCGTGAGGTAGGACTTCAATACCACCTTACGACATCATGTTGTTCATCTCTTTGCATCTGTTCTTCGATTCCTTTCGAACAGAAGCCTTTTCATGGGCAGAACACTCGATGATCAGTTTGATCTAAAGAAAAGATCATCGCCACGTTCATCTTTGATCCAAACACCTCTGTCCATGCAAGCCATGCAAGAGCACAGCAATCTAATAACTAATCATAGGATAGCATGCATGTGCATCATCGCATCTAGTTTAGGATTTGTGCATGATATTGATTGCCGTGAATTTTGTATGCACGTGAATCCTACATAGTAGGACAAGCTCAGGAAGCTGTCTAAGACGAGCTGCAGCAACAAGAATTTGAGAATCAAGAACAACCGGAACCGCAAGAACAAGGCAAGTGCTCCTTGACCATGTTGATCCTATGTTTTGGGTAAAACTGTTTTGTTTTGCGAAAAGGTGTGTGTGCTGAGTCAAACATGATGGGAAACCCTTATTATAGGAGTTTACTAGTTTTGGTTAAACCACCCTTTGTCGCCTGGGAAGTTTTATGAGTCAGGTATGGTTTTTGCTTTATGCTTCGCTGAGTCTATGGGATTGGGAAGCGAGATAGAAGTGTCTAGCTAACTGCACTCATATTGATTATGATAAACTGATGTTAATAATGGATATGGATCGGAGGGAGATCTAGGCAAGACTGGGTTCGTGAATGAGGTAGCATGAGATGGTGGTTTACTTGCCGTAGATCTAAGGACCAGTTCATGCATGCACATGCCAGGATAATAGTGCCACCACAAGGCCAAGTATAGGTGCGGCTTAGCTGAGTAATTAGGTAAGTTGCTAGAGTGTTATGGACTGTGGAAGGCGCGGGGAATGGGAGTCGAGTGAGGACTGCCCTGGGAACTGCATGGCACAAGAGGGGGCCCGTGGGTGGGAGAATTGGAGATTCTAGCCTGTCGGTGAAACCTTAGTGAGTCCATACATCTAGTAACCCCTTTGTAAAGTCTATTTTGTGATCTCTTGGCCATACACCGACGGTTGTGTACTGGTGAAATGGAGGTTCTGCAGTCGCCAACGGGTGACAAAATCACAAACTTGTGGGTAAAGAGGTGCACACTCTGCAGAGGTATTAAAACTATCATGATAGCCGAGCTTACGGTCACGAGCACCAGGCTAAACTGCCATGATTAGATGGGATGGTTATTGGGATGGTTATTGGGATGATTATTGGGAAGGTTCTTGATTTTGGTTATGGTTTGGTTTGGAACTGTTAAGTCTGGATGATGTAAGGGTTGCATGACTGGTGGGTCATGACATGAGATTGGTCTCGGTGCGAGACAAGGTTGTTTTATGAGGTGAGATGGTAGCGAATACGAGGAGATATTCGTGAGTATGAGTAAAGGATTGGTTAATGTTCGGATGGAAAACGGGAAGTGATGGAGGTATGTTGGTAATTTAATACATGCTGAGACTACATTCATCTAAAAGTTAAGTTGCTGTTTTATCATGGTTTTATAAATCTGCTTTTCTGCAAATAAGCCTTTTATACCTACCTTGTTTATGAGCTGCATATCATGTGTTATTCCCGCACTTGCTGAGTACATCATTGTGCTCAAACTTGCATTATTATCTCTTCATCAACAGCGAGAGAAGACTACTATGAAGATCAAGTAGGGCGTTATGGCGTGTGATCTGTTCTCAACCTTGCCTGTGGAGGGAGTAGAGATGGAGCCACTTCTGCTCAGTTTTGCTTCCGCATTAGTTTTTGCTTCCGCATTTAAATAAAGATTTCCGCTGCATAGAATTAAAATTTCCGCCGTGAGCATGAGTCCAAGACTCATGAGGTGTTGTAAATAAACTCTGTTATTCGTGGTAATATATAATCTGAATTCAGTTTGTGGAACGTATGTGTATGTGTGATGAACATCCTGGGCACACATATGCATTAGTTCTCGGTTCCGTGGCTTTCCACAGAATTGAGGGTGTCACATCCTTGACCTCTTATCTCTTGTTTCTCAGGCAATATGTCGGACTCCGAACAAAGCTCTCCTCTTCCAAGTCCCACGACCGAGGAGGCTCGACAAGCTCTTCATCAGCGTATTGCCGAAGAGAGGGTGGCAAAGGAGGCCCAAGCGGCTAAAGAAGCCGTCCGTCGAGAGGCAAGAACAAAGAAGAAACATGGTCTCGACGAGGAGGCACAAATTGCCCAAGCCGTTGAAGAATCCTTGAAGGATCAACGGAGAAAGAAAAGGGCCGAACGTGAAGCCTAAAGCTCCCAAGCTGCTAGTGCCTTAGAGCCCAAGAGGAAGAGGCCGGTCACTTTGGAAGATAAAGAGTGGGAAAAGGAGAAGGAATTCGAGGGTAGGGTTCCTCGTGATCCGAAGAAGGACAAGGCTCCACTTTCTGAGGAGCCCAAGAACAAAAAGGCAACTGCCAAAGCACCGACAAACAGGGCAGGAGGGATAGTAATCAGGGAGAAAGGGCAACCGGAGCCCATCGTCCCCTTGAAGATGGCTGCCCTGCTAGAGATCCAAACCGGCAGCCCAATAATCCGGCATTTGTATTCAAAGGAAAGGGGGCTAAGAAGGCAAGAAGGCTGAGGATGGACAACATCTATGACTATGAGAAGCACACAACTGACCCTAGGTTTTGCTGTGACTTCCACTGCGATTACTACTGCTTAGTGTACCTAAAGATGAAGACCCTAGTCGCCCAGGCTCAATGGGTAGATTGGGACTACGTGGCCAAAAGGGAGCACAAAGCCTTTGATGCAATGACTGAAGCGGTAGAGCGCCATGGAATTAAGAAAATCATGGGCTTCAAATATGACTGGAACATTGAGGTGATCGTACAGTTTTACACCACTGTGTACTTCTCCACCTACGGTGATCGAAAAATCACCTGGATGACTCATGGAGAGCAGTACTCAGTCACCTATGAGAGGTTTGCCCAGATACTTGGCCTTGAGGAGCACTTGGACCATGAGATTATTATTTCCAACCTCAAGGCAGTGGACAGGGATCAGCTTGACTATATGTATCATAGTCATGTTCCCTTTGAGGCCGGGCTTGCTAGGAACATCAAGCAATTCTATAGCATCCTCAACCAGATTTTGAGGAGAACTATAGCCCCTAAGGATGGAGATGCAGGGGTGATTCAAGGAAACTTAAGGCATCTCCTCCTCTTGATAGATGGTGAAGAGAAGTTCAATCTTGTTGAGCACATTTATGATGATATATTCAACATCTCTCACACTCCCAACCGCTCATGTGGGTATGCACCGTATATCATGTGCTTAATTGAGAAGGTGTAGGGGATAGTCTTTGTCAAGGATGTCACTCATCGACCTCTTCGTCCTCAGCTACCCCACATTGTGCCAGAACCCTCAAGGAGGAAAAATGCTCAACCTCCTTCCAGCTCAGCGACCCCTTCTAGCTCAGCGGCTCCCCCATCATCTCCTCCTCCGCAGTCCATGAGCGGATTCTTCAAGTGCTTCAACGCACTTTTCACCTCTTGTCGGCGTGTGGAGATCCATACTCGACGCATGGAGAGGCGTCAGGAGAAGTACCTTAAGGCAGTGTGTGACATGTTTGAGGTACCCATGTCTCCTCCCGAGGATAGTGATGGGGAACTCACTCCATATCCAGAGTTCACCGCTGATGAGCTCGCCCAGTTCAGGGAAGATGGAAGCTCCTCCAAGGCCGTGCCTCCATCCACCACCACCGACGACGAGGATACGGAGGCTACGAAGAGCGATGAAAATGGCGATTAAGAAGAAGACGAAGAAGATGACAAGTAGACTTAGGTGTATCTTCTTCCCTCTTTTCCTTTTTGGTGCCTTGATGCCAAAGGGGGAAAGATGGGAAAAGGATGTCCTTTTTTTATCATCTTCCAGTCTTGTAATAGATCTTTTGGACATCTACGTTTTGGACATGACTATCTTGTAATAGATCTTTGAACATGGCTATCTATGTTTTATGCATGACTATCTTTTGTGTAACACTGCGTATTAGATTTTATGGCTGTTTTATACTTATTGTCTTATCACATTTTTTAGCACAACACGTAGGCACCCCACCATAACATGTGAATGTATGCCGACTCCCCTCTTTTACTCTTGCATAAATTAAGGGGGAGTTTTGCATACGTACACTTGTTATAAAAATCAATTTTTTTCCTCTTATGTTGTAACTTAATGTGTTGTCATCAATCACTAAAAAGGGGGAGATTGTAAATGCATCTAGGTATCCCTGTGGGTTTTGGATGATTGATGACGACAAATTAAGAGACTAATGAGCTGAGATGATCATAAGCACAGGACATTTCCAAGGCGGATACCTAAACTCTCAAAAAGGAAAAAGATGAAGAACAACGTCAAAGACTCGAAGAGTAGAAATTAGGGTTTCACTTGAGTCTTTAGTAGGCTAGCCATGTAAAAGTGTGTGTGTGTGTGTGTCAAGTCCATTGAGATTATAGAAGAGAGCTCAAAGCGTTAGAAGTGTCAAATCCTTAGTGGAGAGTGGTAGAGAGGTAAAGTTGGGCAGGCCGAACTTGTCCGGGCCAGAGGCCGGACTAGTCTGGAAGCCTCACGGCTTAGTTCGTTTTAGGGCGGACTAAGTGATGTGTACAGGGGTCCCGATCTTCCAAAAGGTTCTGATAACTCTCGATTTGGTGGAGACTTGACACAAATCGATCCGGCTTCCGAACAACACGTTTTGAACCCTGCAATCGCAACACCAGGTCTCCTCAGGTTATCAACCGATATTGCGTGGTTGACCTCACCAAGAAGGCTAATCCTTGCCTGCAAATCGGAGAACACAAGCAAGAACAAGAAAGAATGCAACCACATTGCTGAAAGATATGAAGCACTCAAGTTGGGGTCTCACAAACCGATGAACGGCGAAACTGTTCTTGTCAGAATAATTCTAAGCAAAACCCAGCTGTTTGTGACGGTGGCTAGGGGGTATAAAGGAGGTGGAGGATGACCAGGGGGGTGCTGGGGTCGTGACCTAACCCTAAGACACGTACATAATGGACTTGGACTCGAGACAAGGCCCAATGGCCCAACTAGGTGATGCAACACCCTGACAGACTCTAAACTTTATATTGTTTCAAAGTTTCCCATCGACTCCGAGGGAATCTTGATGTGGGGACAGTTTCATTGGAAAGTTTATCCTCTCAGCTTTCCGTGCATAAGTAGAACACCAAAAACGGAGTCCGTATGCCTCCTGTGCATCCATTTTAAGGTAGACTGCTCCTGGGCCCGAGTTGGACTCGAATTTGAGTTGGGCTCGGTCTCTAACTTCCTGTTGGCGTATTTTCTGGTCCTCCACGCCTCCAAACCCCTCTCCATGTATCTCCATATCCTCTCCATGGTTCCTAATCATAATTAATCCATGAGGTAGCAACATACTCTTAAAATTCACATATAAAGAATTATTCAGGAACGAGCTCACCTCTAAATTCAATTGTCGTGCTCGAGCTCTAGTAATTGGACCTTGCATGTCTACCATGTGAGTGTTGTGTATATCTGCAGGAGTGATGTCCACATCATCCTCCCCCTCTTGCATTGGAGTCGTCCTCGACTCAAACTCATCTTCTTCTCCCAAATATGGCCTCAAATCTGAAATGTTAAAGGTGGGACTAACCCCAAACTCGGAAGGCAACTCAAGTTTATATGCATTATCATTAATCTTCTCAAGTATTTTAAAAGGACCATCAGCTCTAGGCATCAATTTAGACTTTCTCAGTTCTAGAAATCTATCCTTTCTCAAGTGTAACCATGCTAAATCACCCGGTTCAAGTCTAACTTCCTGCCTACCTTTACTACCAGCAATTATATATTTTTCATTCATCATTTCAATATTGTGTTTAGTGGTCTCATGAATTTTTAAAATAAAATCAGCACGTTCCTTTGCATCATTATGAGTTCTCTCACTAGTAGGTAAAGGCAAGATATAAATAGGAGCACGAGGATTGAATCCATACACTACCCGAAAAGGACTTACCTTGGTGGTAGAATGTGTTGCCCGATTATATGCAAACTCCACATGTGGCAAACATTATTCCCACATCTTTAAATTTTTCTTCAAAACAGCTCTCAACATGGTGCTCAAAGTGCGGTTCACTACTTCTGTTTGCCCATCAGTTTGTGGGTGACATGTTGTAGAGAACAACAGTTTTGTACCCAACTTGTTCCATAGGGTGCGCCAAAAGTGACTCAAAAATTTAGCATCACGATCTAAAACAATAGTAGAAGGCATATTATGCAAGCGAACAATCTCTTTAAAAAAAGGTCGGCAATATGTACAGTATCATCACTTTTCTGACACGGTATAAAATGTGCCATCTTAGAAAAACGATCCACCACAACAAAAATGTTGTCCCTCCCCCTCTTAGTCCTAGACAATCCCAAAACAAAGTCCATAGAGATATCCGCCCAAGGAATGGAAGGAGTGGGAAGAGGCATATATAAACCATGTGGATTCAAACAGGACTTAGCCTTCTGACATGTGGTGCAGCGAGCCACAAACTGCTCTACATCTCTCCTCATCTTTGGCCAAAAGAAATGTGTGGCCAGAACATCCTCCGTCTTCTTTGCGCCAAAATGGCCCATCAAACCTCCACCATGTGCCTCCTGTAATAACAAAAGACGAATGGAACCAACTGGAATGCATAGGCGGTTAGCTCTAAACAAGAATCCATCATCCAGTACAAATTTATTCCAGGTATGACGTTTTATACAATGCAGCAACACATCTTTAAAATCAGCATCAAGAGCATATTGTTCTTTAATTGATTCAAGTCTAATAATTCGACAATCAAGTTGGGACAACATATTATATCATCTAGTCAATGCATCAGCGATCAAATTATCCTTCCCTTTCTTATGTTTAATGACATAAGAAAAGACTCAATAAATTCAATCCATTTTGCATGTCTACGATTCAGATTATTTTGAGAACGAATATGCTTTAGCGATTCATGATCAGAATGAATAACAAATTCTTTAGGCCATAAATAATGACGCCATGTCTCCAAGCATCGTACGAGAGCATAAAATTCTTTATCATATGTGGAGTAATTCAGGACAGGACCATTAAGTTTTTCACTAAAGTATGCAACCGGTTTACCACCTTGCAGTAAGACACCACCAATGCCAACTCCACTAGCATCACATTCAAGTTCAAAAGTCTTACTAAAATCAGGAAGTTGCAGCAATGGTGCGTGTGTAAGCTTGTCCTTCAAGGTGTCAAAGGACTCCTCTTGTGCTTTCCCCCAATGGAACACCACACCTTTCTTAGTCAACTCATGCAATGGGGCAGCAATAGTGCTAAAATCCTTGACAAAACGTCGGTAGAAACCTGCAAGACCAAGAAAACTCCTTACCTGTGTGATGGCTTGAGGTATTGGCCAGCTCTTGATCGCTTGAATTTTCATCTCATCCACCTCAATTTACTGTGGAGTCACAACATAGCCAAGAAAGGAAACTCGATTCGTACAAAAGATGCACTTCTCAAGGTTACCAAATAGACGTGCATCTCTCAAAGCATTAAAAACGGCACGTAAATGATCCATATGTTCATCCAATGACTTGCTATAAATCAAGATATCATCAAAGTAAACCACCACAAATTTTCCAATAAAAGCTCTCAAAACCTCATTCATCAAACACATGAATGTACTTGGTGCATTAGTTAAACCAAAAGGCATTACTAACCATTCATACAACCCAAATTTGGTTTTGAAAGCTGTTTTCCATTCATCTCCCAATTTCATTCTTATTTGGTGGTAACCACTACGCAAGTCAATCTTAGTGAAAATTATAGAACCACACAACTCATCAAGCATGTCATCTAGCCTAGGAATAGGATGACGATACCTTATAGTAATATTGTTAATGGCTCTACAATCAACACACATACGCCAAGTACCATCTTTCTTAGGAACCAAAAGTACAGGAACAACACAAGGACTAAGGCTTTCACGTACATACCCACGGTCCAAAAGGTCTTGGACTTGCCGCTGAATTTCCTTAGTCTCTTCGGGGTTGGTCCTATATGCAGCACGGTTTGGCAAAATTGCACCTGGAATCAAATCAATTTGATGTTCAATCCCTCTCAAAGGTGGAAGTCCCTGGGGTATCTCAGCTGGAGAAATATCCTCATACTCTTGCAACAAGTTAGTAACTGCTGGAGGCAAAGACCTAGCAATATCATCAATGGAGAACAAAACTTGTTTGCACACCAATGCACAGCAAATATCGTGATCAGAAATTTCAGCAAGGTCTGATTTTGTAGCAAGCATTACACGACCCTTCAATTTAATTCCCTCAGTCTTAGAACTAGGTGTAGATCTCTCATTATTTGGTGGTAACACAGAATTAATGACTTGTTGATTTTCTGATTTAGAACTACTAGAAATTCCAGCTATCTCCCTATCAGCTTACAATTTCAGCAGGAGTCAAAGGTATCAAAGTAATTTTCTTTCCTTTATGCATAAAAGTATATTTATTAATTCTACCATGGTGCAAAGCATCCTTATCATGTTCCCAAGGTCGACCCAATAAAAGTGAACACGTTTGCATGGGTACCACATCACAATCAACGGAATCAACATATGTACCAATGGAAAACAGAATTCTGCAATTTTGTGTTACCTTAGCTCTTCCAGAATCATTCAACCATTGAATATAGTACGGATGTGGGTGTGGTCGTGTATTCAAGCTAAGCTTCTTGACCAATTCAGAACTCACCAAGTTGTTGCAGCTTCCTCCATCAATGATGACACGTGCTCGCCGGTTCTTGATGACAAAGAAAATCTGAAACAAATTATGGCGTTGTAATCTATCAAGTTGTTGTACCTGTGTGTTCAGCACCCGCTGTACAATGATGTTCATGTAGGCTGATGTGTCTTCACTCCCAAAAACATGTCCCTCATCATTGTCCGTGGCAGCTTCATCATCATTGTTGTCTTCGACATCGGAGGTGCTGATGTATCCTCCCTCTTCTGTAGCCACGTATGCTCGCTGACTAGGACAATTTTTTGCACATGACTAAGACCATGGCAGCGGTGGCACTGAATGCCGGAAGTGTGTCCTGTTGAAGCAACGGATGAAGCACTTTTGATGGGCACCTGCATGGAATTTTTACCTGAATCCACAGGTCGTGCAGGTGGTGGTTTCGGTGCTGCTGAAACGTTGTTGCTGCCAGAAGGAAGCTTGGCTGCTGGTTTTGGTGAAAGGGCATCATAACGGAATGACTTGGACGCCCCCGAAGATGTTGTCGTGCGTGGAGTGTAGGAGGCACCGCTGCTGCTCTTGTTCTTTTGTTGACGACCGTGTAACTCCTTTTCCGCAAGCATAGCAAGATGGAACAACTGGTTGACAGTATTAAGTTCTTTATAATCAACAATATCCTGTATCTCACGTCTCAACCCCCTATAGAAACGACAAATTTTATCTTCAGTTTCCTCTACTACCCCACATCGTATCATATCCTTTTGAAGCTCCGCATAATAATCTTGGACAGAATTTTTCCCTGCTCTAAGCGCTGCAATTTCTTTCGTAAATCACGTTGGTAGGATGGAGGAACAAAACGATTACGCATAGCTTCTTTTAAACGTTCCCATGTATCAGATTGTAAGCGTGTGGTACCTAGTTCATTCCACCATATTATAGCAAAATCCTTAAACTCACTAGTGACTTGTCGAACTCTATGTTGTTCAGGAACAAGGTGGGAATTAATTTCTGCTCAACCGTCATTTCCCAATCAAGATATGCCTCAGCATCATAAGCACCAGAAAATGAAGGTATGGAAAATTTAACTTTAGCAAAAGGGTCATCAAGAGGGCGGTTATTGTTACCAAGCACGTTGTTTCCTACCATACCATGAGTGTTTTGACGAAGGCGTTGACGTAGATGTACATTCTACGCAGCACGTGTATCCACCTCTCCATTTACATCACACAACACGTCTTCTTCTTCTTCAAAGTTGTTGTGGTGGGTAGCATCATGGCTGAATGGTAGGTGGGTCTCCATATCATCAATCCTTCCAACTAGCGAGCTTAAGCGTTTGTACAACCTCTCAAGGGTGTGGGGGTATTCTCTGTTTAACAAGATAATCTTTTACCCCTTGTGCGATTGCTTCCTTGACAAACTTCATCATTTGTTCTATGTAACCCTTCATCTCACTTTTCAAAACACACTCCGTAGGATCAACATGATTTGACATTGTTAGCAAGAATAATATGGAAAATAACAAGATTATCCCTATTAACTACTACGCAATGATGGTGGAACTCACAAAGCAATGGGTCGAGTCTTACCAAGCTCTTACAAGTTTCTTACCACAACAAGGCAAAGGATACCTGGACGACGTGATTAAGCGATTGCAAGGGTCAAAAACTTGTGCTGTTCGAAAGGATGAATGTGGAGTTTGGATGGCCAAATATATGTGAGTAGCACACAATTCAATAACAGATAGTAATGCTGAATAGATGTCCAAACACTCGTCCTAGTTGCTGGCCTACTCGTGTCTTATCCCGGATGTTATGAACAAGACAGCAAGAAGTATGAATGATAAGGACAATAATTGAGCAGGAACAATTGCACCACAAGGCAAAATAACACACCCAAGTTTTGATATTTGTGCTCCTCTTCACAAATTTTCTTTTCTATATTTTTTCTTTGATTTTTTTTATATCTGCGGTGAAATCAGGAGCGCTAATATACACGTCGCACAAATTTTCAGCTCACTTGAAAAAAGAAGATGTGGACAACAGAAATTCAATATGTTTCTTTATGATTATTGTTGAACCTTTAGATGCCAAATAATCAATCTTCCAAAGTGAATCTGGGCAATGTAATTTAACCCAATGCCAAGGTTATGGTTGTTTTAAGACAGCACCACAAGATTATGTTTCTGGTGGAGCTGAATTGGAAACGGTGGTAAGAAAAAAATTGGATATGATGGTGACAACGTGTGGGATGGTGTGCGTATATCAAGGAGGATAAACTCACGTAATATGTGATGAAAACTGAAGAACAAGGATAACCCTAGCACAATGAATAGTTATGGTGATCGATTTGATAACGATTGTGGCAGCTAGGGTTTCGATGGAATGCAGCGGATGGAATAACAAAGTAGGAACAAAACACAATTAAACCAGCAACAAAAAACAAACTAGGACACAAATTCAACACTACGGACTCCAAAACAGAATTGTGCAAAAGGCTAAACCTGGTCTGGGATGGGGAAACCTATGACTATAATTTTTTTTGGCTTTTTCGTGGACGATAGGACGAGTTCAAGATAAACAAAACTAGGGGAAGGCGAACCTGACGGTGCACCTAAAGCTCTGATACCACTTGATGTGTACAGGGGTCCCGATCTTCCAAAAGGTTCTGATAACTCTCGATTTGGTGGAGACTTGACACAAATCGATTCGGCTTCTGAACAACACGTTCTGAACCCTGCAATCGCAGCACCACGTCTCCTCAGGTTATCAACCGATATTGCGCGGTTGAACTCGCCAAGAAGGCTAATCCTTGCCTGCGAATCGAAGAACACAAGCAAGAACAAGAAAGAATGCAACCAAATTGCTGAAAGATATGAAGCACTCAAGTTGGGGTCTCACAAACCGATGAACGGCGAAACTGTTCTTGACAGAATAATTCTAAGCAAAACCCAGCTGTTTGTGACGGCGGCTAGGGGGTATAAATAAGGTGGAGGACGACCAGGCGGGTGCTGGGATCGTGACCTAACCCTAAGACACATACATAATGGACTTGGACTCGATACAAGGCCCAATGGCCCAACTAGGTGATGCAACACCCTGACAGACTCTAAACTTTATATTGTTTCGAAGTTTTCCGTCGACTCCAAAGGAATTTCGACGTGAGGCCAGTTCCATTGGAAAGTTTATCCTCTCAGCTTTCCATGCATATGTAGAACGTCAAAAACGGAGTCCGTATGCCTCCTGTGCATCCATTTTAAGGTGGACTGCTCCTGGGCCCGAGTTGGACTCGAGTTTGAGTTGGCCTCGGTCTCTAACTTCTTGTTGGCGTATTTTATGTTCCTCCACGCCTCCAAACCCCTCTCCATGTATCTCCATGTCCTCTCCATAGTTCCTAACCGTAATTAATCCATTAGGTAGCAACATACTCTCAAAATTCACATATAAAGAATTGTTCAGGAACGAGCTCACCTCTAAATTCAATTGTCGTGCTCGAGCTCTAGTCATGATTCACCACTTCTCATGTCTCAACCAGACATTTATCTTGCTCAACTTTTCACATGCTAATGAATACCATCTTGTATTCACTACTATCTCATCTCATATTCAATTCCGTCTGTACCAAGACCAATGCTCGTTGCCATGACTCAACAGTCATGCAACCAATCTCATTACCCGGACTCAACAGTCCCGAATACCAAATCCAAAGACAAAACCAATTACCATGCCAATAACCATACCATCTAATCATGGAAGTTGGCCAGGCGCTTGTGACCGTAAGCTCGGATATCATGATAGTTTTACACTCTGCAGAGGTGGCACCACTTTACCCACAATTTTGTGAATTTGTCACCCGTCGGCGACTGCAGAACCTCCGTTATACCAGTACACAACCGTCGGTGTATGGCCAAGAGATCACAAAATAGACTTTACAAAGGGGCTACTAGATGTATGGACTCACTAAGGTTTCACCAGCAGGCTAGAATATCCAATTCTCCCACCCACGGGCCCCCTCTTGTGCCATGCAGTTCCCAGAGCAGTCCTCACTCGACTCCCATAACCCGCGCCTTCCACGGTCCAAAACAATCTAGTAACTTACCTAATTACTCAGCTAAGCCGCACCCATACTTAGCCTTGTGGTGGCACTGTTATCCTGGCATATTCTTGCATGAACTGGTCCTTAGATATACGGCAAGTAACCACCATCTCATTCTACCTCATTCACAAACCAAGCTTGCCTAGATCTCCCTCCGATTCATGTTCATTAACAATATTCGTTTCTCATTATTCATACGAGTTCAGTTAGCTAGACACATCTATCTCGCTTCCCGTATCCCATGGACTCAGCGAAGCATAAAAGCAAAAACCATACCGACTCATTAACTTTCCCGGTGACAAGGGTGGTTAACAAACTAGTAAACTCCTATGAAAGGGTTTCCCATCATGTTGACTCAAGCACACACACCTTTTCGCAAACAGAAAAGTCTCTCAAAAACATGGGATCAATATGGTCAAGGGGCACTTGCCTTGTTCTTGCGGCTCTTGTTGCTCTTGTGTCTCGATGTTCTGGTGTTGTAGTCCTTCGTAGATAGCTCCCTGAGCTTGTCCTTCTATTTATGATCACGCACATACAAGATTCATAGCAATCAATTATCATGCACAAACTTTACTCAAGATGCAATGATGCATATGCATGTTAATCCTATGATGCAGTTTAGTTTGTACATGTTCTTGCATGGCTTGCATGAGTTTTCACGATGAACAGATGTGTAGAGATCAAATGTGGACGTGGCGAAGATCTCATCAGAATATCTAGATCAAACCAATCAACACGTGATCTGTCCATGAAAAAGCTTCTGTTCGAAAGGATCGAAGAGAACAGATGCAAAGAAAACGCGATGACATCGTAAGGTGGTAATGGAGACCTACCTTACTTCCTTTGGGTCCTTTCTCTAGAAAAACAGATCGTCGGCTCTCCTCCGGCGATGGCGATTGTGGTCCGGGCTCGTCGGCGGTCTTCTCCGGTGGTCAAACTCCGGCGAAGGGGTTAAGCTCGGCGAGTTTGGGCTAGGGCTTCTAAGTTGTCGGCTTAGAAAAGATGTTATGACCAAGGGGCTGTTTTGGGTTCTATTTATAAGAGGGAAACGAAGAGTCCTACTCTGATCGAAATTCGAATAAGAGTCCTATTCAAATTGTTTTTGAATCTTAACAACTTATCTTCAATTGATTTGGTGTGGTAGCAACGTGGAATTCATGTCGGTTTCCTTCGTGTCGGTATTCCCGTGCGTACAGAAGCAAAAACCGCTTCAGATCTCGTCACCTCCGCGGTGATGAGCTCCGGAGGCTCCACGTGTCTAGCGGGGGCCTGGGCTTCCCTTTTCCTTAGAGGCGAGCTCTGGTTGTGCCGCGTGTCAGGCGGGCAAGACCTCCCTTTTCCTCAGAGGCGAGCTCTGCGTGTGCCACGCGTCCTGGTGGGCAGGACCTCCCTCTCTCCAGAGACGAGCTCCACACACGCCACGTGTCATTGCCGGACCTCCCCTCTCTTCGGAGGTGGGTTCCGAGAATGCTACGTGTCCAGTAGCGCCAGACTTCCTTTCTCCTCAGAGACGAGCTCTGAGGTTGACACGTGTCCAACAGTGACGGACCTCCTGGAGATGAGCTCCGGAAGTGACACGTGTCCGGTAGTGTCGGACCTCCCGGAGGCGAGCTCTGGAGGTGACACGTGTCCAATAGGACCGGAGCTCTCGAAAGTGAGTTCCGAGAGCGACATGTGTCCCGTGCGGCTGGTTCTCTCTTTTCCACAGTGACTAGCTCCGGTGGCGACACGTGTCCTGCGGGGCTGGACTTTGCTCCTTTGCAGAGGCTAGCTCCGGGGGCAACACGTGTCCCACGGGGTCGGACCTCGCCCCTTTCGCAGAGACGAGCCCCGAGCCTGCCACGTAGCCAGTTAGCGGAAGACCTCTCCCACTTTTGCGTGGATGAGCTCCGAAGGCGCCACGTGGCCAGCGGTCCGCGGGAGTTGTCTTTGGCGCTCTTAATGAACTGGAATTTACTCTTTTTGGCTATCTTTTTTATTCTTTCTCTGTTTCTACTTATTTGAAAATGTTTTCTCCATATAAAATATGATGCATGCAGAAATCAAAATTGAGGGTGTCACAAATCTACCCCCCTTAAATTGAATCTCGCCCTCGAGATTGGCTAGTGGAGAATAGATGAAGGAATTCTGCCTTGATGTCTTCTTCACGCTCCCATGTGGCTTCAGCTTCGGTGTGATGGCTCCATTGTACCTTGCATGAACGGATCACTTTGTTCCTCGTGACCCTTTCCTTCACGTCCAAAATTCGGACAGGGTGCTCTACATAGGTCAGATCTTCTTGAAGTTCAAGTTCATCCATTGGTACTTGCTCTTTAGGTACCCTCAAGCACTTCTTGAGCTAGGATACATGAAACACGTCATGCACATCGGAGAAGTGTATCGGGAGCTCTAGTTGAAAGTCAACTTCCTTCGCCTATTGTCCGCATAGCCTTTCTGTCGTGACTGAGCAGCCTTCAAGTTCTCCCGTATTGTTTGGACTTGCTTCTCAGCCTCTTGTAGCACTTCGGGTCCAAACACTTGGTTCTCTCCGGTCTCGTTCCAAAACAACGGCGTTCTTCACCGTCTACCATACAACGCTTCAAAATGTGACATCTTCAAGCTAGCTTGATAGCTGTTGTTATAGTAGAATTTGACATATGGCAAGCTCCTATCCCAACTTCATCCATGCTTCAAGGCACAGGCTCTCAACATGTCTTCCCAAATTTGGTTTGTCCTTTCTGTTTGTCCATCGGTCTGCGGGTGATAAACGGAGCTAAAATCTAGTCGTGTACCCATAGCTTTCTGCAGCTTCCTCTAAAATCTAGAGGTAAACTGAGAACCCCGATCTGAGACTATCCTCTTCGGGACTCCATGGCGGCACACGATTTGCTCCATGTACAGCTCGACTCGTTGTGCAACGTTGTACCTGATCTTTACAGGAAGAAAATGGGCGGTTTTCATCAATCGGTCCATGATAACCCATATGGAGTTGTAACCCGACTGAGTATGTGGCAATTCGACGATGAAATCCATACTGATGTCTTCCCACTTCCACTCGGGTACCTTTAAGGGTTGCAACAGTTCAGCGGGTCTTTGATGTTCGACCTTCACCCGTTGGCATGAGTCGCATAGGGCAACATACTCGGCTATGTCCCTCTTCATACCATCCCACCAATAACAAGTCTTCAAGTCCTTGTACATCTTGGTACTTCCGGGATGTATGGAATAAGGTGAGTCATGTGCCTCATTTAATATCGTGTCACGGATGTGCTTCACATTAGGCACACAAATCCTTTTTCCTAGCCAAAGCGTACCCTTCTCGTCTTCCTTGAAGTCCTTCTCTATTCCTTGTGAGATCCTTTCCTTGATCTCCTTGATCTCCTCATCCGCTGCTTGTCCATCTCTTATATCTTGTTCTAATGAATAGTGGAGTTCCATCACTTCTATCTCGTTCAAGAATCCGAGATGTAACCGTTCGAACTCCTTGCGTAGCTCGGGCGGTAGCTCCCAAACCGTGAGTTGGTGACATGCTCCCTTCTGGCTCAATACATCGGCTACTACATTGGCCTTTCCGGTGTGATAGTTGATTCCAACATCATAATCCTTGATGAGCTCCAACCATCGACGTTGCCTCAAATTCAAATCCGTTTGAGTGAATATGTACTTGAGGCTTTTATGATCCGTATAGATCTCACATCGGTGGCCAAGGATATAATGTCTCTAAATCTTCAATGCATGCACCACGGCTGCGAGTTCCAAGTTATGTGTGGGGTAATTGAGCTCGTGTTTCTTGAGTTGTCTCAACGCATAGGCTA
The DNA here is from genome assembly GCA_030760725.1 of Neostapfia colusana. Classification (NCBI taxonomy): domain Eukaryota; kingdom Viridiplantae; phylum Streptophyta; class Magnoliopsida; order Poales; family Poaceae; genus Neostapfia; species Neostapfia colusana. The sequence continues at coordinate 37,983,616 of JASWHV010000013.1, read as the reverse complement.
CCACTTGTCCCCCTTGCATGAGAACACATCCAAGCCCTTGTTTGGATGTGTCACAATATATGTCAAAGCTCTTGCTCACGTCTGGCAATACCAAAACCGGCGCTGTGGTTTGCCTTTTCTTGAGTTCCTCAATGCTTTCTTGGCACGCTGGTGTCCATTGGAAGGCTTTTCCCTTCGTTAGTAACCCCGTCATAGGCTTTGCTATCTTAGAGAAGTCCTTGATGAACCAGCGGTCATATCTAGCCATCCCAAGAAAACTCCGAATACCCCTCACGTTTTTCGGTTGGTTCCACTTCAGAACATCTCCCACTTTTCCGGGATCAACCGATACTCCTTCCTCGGAGATAATGTGGCCTAGGAACGATATCTCCTTTAGCCAAAATTGACATTTGCTGAGCTTGGCATACAACTGATGCTCTCGTAGCTTTTGTAATGTCAATCTCAAGTGTTCTTCATGTTCTTCCTCTCTTTTCGAATACACGATGATGTCGTCGATGAAAACCACAACGAACTTATCCAAGTACTCCATGAAAACCTTGTTCATGAGGTACATGAAGTATGCAGGTGCGTTCGTTAACCCAAAAGACATAACGGTATATTCATACGAACCATACCGTGTCCGAAAGGCAGTCTTGGGTATATCGGGGGGGGGGGGGGGGGGCTTAATCTTTAGCTGGAAATATCCCGACCGAAGATCAACCTTGGAGAAGACTCGGGCTCCCTTCATTTGGTCGAACAGGTCCTCTATACGGGGCAGAGGGTACTTGTTCTTGATCGTCACCTCATTGAGAGACCTATAGTCCACGCACATCCTTTGGGTCCCATCCTTCTTGTCTACGAAGAGCACGGGGGCTCCCCATGGTGGCGGGCTTGGACTTATAAAACCCTTCTCCAGCTGCTCCTGAATTAGCTTTATTGAGTTCCACTAGTTCATTAACGGGCATCCTATATGGTCTCTTTGCTATAGGTGCAGTTCCGGGTACCAAGTCAATGGAAAACTCAATGTCCCGGTCAGGTGGCATACCTGGAAGTTCTTCAGGGAACACATCCGAGAACTATTGAACCACCGGGACGCTTTCCAATGTTGTTCCTTCGACGTGGTTCAACGTTGCCTTCTCGGTTGTTGGCTGGGCTGACTCGAACTCGATACGGGTTCCGTGCTTGTTTGTCAACTGCACGCTCCTCTTGGCACATTGGATTACTCCGTTGTGCTTGCTTAACCAATCCTTTCCGAGTATTATGTCAAGCCCATGGGAATCCAAGACAATGATGTTGGCAAGGAAGTCTACCCCCTTATTTTAAGGTTTACTTTCGGACATACTATATTAGTCCTCATCTCTCCACCAGGAGAATCAACCAACATAGTATATTTCAAGTGTGATATGGGTAGATTATACTTGGCAACATACTTGGATGATATGAATGAATGTGATGCTCTAGAATCAAATAAAATGGTGGCTGGGTTGGAGTTGGCAAGGAACACACCAATCACGACGTCCTCAGCCTGTTGCGCTTCCTCAGCAGAAACATGGTTCACGTTGCCGCGAGCATAGTTCTGCTATCCACGGTTTCCTTGATTGGCTCCTCTGTTCGGCCGTGGGTTTTGCTTGGGCACGTTGATTGGTTGTCCAGGACCTCATTTCAGGCACTGGCTCGCAAAGTGTCCCGTCTCTCCACATGCAAAGCATGCCTTGTTGCCCATGACAGCAGGTACGTTGGGGCGGGGGTTTTGAGCATAAGCGTCCGTGTTTGGATGGGGCGCAGGAGGCAAAGGCACACGAGGTGCTTGCATGGCAGGACGTTGCTGTGGTGGTTGATTTGGGTGAAAAGTAGGAGCGGACGATCCATACCGCGGTGCATCTGGGGGCATGTATCGGGGACGTACATTGATCCCTTGTGGCTGGTATGGCATCTTTCTCTTGCCCTCTTGCTCGATGTCTCGGATCTTGCTCTCAACCACTATAGCCTTGTAAAGTAGCTTCTGGAAGCTCGCATAGTCATTGTTGAGGAGCTGAACCTGGATCTCATTGTTCAACCCTCTCATGAACAAGTACTGCTTCCTTTGGTCGGAGTTGACATCTTCGGGGGCATACCTTGAAAGCTGTGTGAACTTGTTGAGGTAATCATTCACGCTCTTCTTTCCTTGGCGGAGACCCTCAAACTCTTGCCTTTTGAGCATCATTACTCCAGCAGGGATATAATGAGAGCGGGAACTCTCCGTGAACTCAGTCCAAGTAATAGCCTCCGGGTTGTCATGAGCATTGCAAAGGGCATCCCACCAGTCAGCGACTGCTCCGATGAGTTGGTGCGACGTGAAGAGAACCTTCTCTCGATCATTGCACTGAACTATGGCAAGCTTCTTCTCCATGGACTTCAACCAATCATCGTCCTCCATGGGGTCATTAGCTTGAGAAAAAGTGGGTGGTCAAGTCCTAATGAACTCTCCCAGTCTGTTGTGAGCCGGTGGGTTGGTGGTGGTGCAGGAACGGGGTTGTTGTTGGCTTGCAACTGAACCAAAGTTTGGATCATTGTTTGCATAAGCTGATTTTGCAAGGCCATCAACTGTTCCAAGTTGTTTGCACCAGCTCCGGGGTTGTCGTTCTCAGGAACTTTGACGTGGTCCCCTTCTTGGTTGCCACGAATGTTCCTCCCTTGGTGCTCGGCGTTTCCTCTCACCATCTTGAGAGAGTGTTGAATAGAATAGAGGTTAGAAAGTTAGATGGATCCCCCTAACTATATGCATCAAGGTGGATGGACTATATATCTTCCTATATGAGGATATGAACAAGTGCCGAAGCATCTCACACCTCTCTACTATGTGTGGATATGGACAACGCTGAAACGTCCCACAACTCACACTAAGCACACAAGCACAACAATCATCACAAAAAGTTTCATACAACTCCTATTCAAGCTTATTTTAATGGAGTCCTATGTGGTTTGGAGTGATACCAATATGTGATTTCACCCTATGTCAAGGTGGTTTGGGGTGATACCTATGGTACCAATCTGTGATGCAACTATGGCTTCTACCTAGGCTTGCATCTTATGGTCAGCGTGGCTTCTAATACCAATCTGGGACCTATCTAGGCTTGTGACCTATGATCAACTGTGGCAGGTTGATACCAATTTGTGTTTTCTATCTAGGCGTGTGACCTACAATCAACCGTGCTCTGATACCAATCTGCGACGCCCCTGTTCTGAGAGAGAACCTCTCAGAACTGAGACTAATGCGTATGTGTGCCCAGGATGTTCATCACACATACACATATAATCCACAAACTGAATTCAGAATATATATAACCACGAATAACAGGATTTATTACAAAGTCTCATGAGTCTCAGACTCATTGTAGCAGCGGAAGTCTTTAATCTAGCAACGGAAGTCTTATTCTAGCAGCGGAAGTCTTTATTCTATTGCGGAAGCAACAAAGCAGCAGCAGCGGCTCCATCTCTACTCCACAGGCAAGGTTGAGGATATATTATACGCCTAATACTCCACTTGGTCTTCATAGTACTCCTCTCCTGTTGCTGATGATGAAGTAATAAATGCAAGTTTGAGTATATGATGTACTCAGCAAGCGCGGAAAAATATGATATGTAGCTCACATCAAGGTAGCTGTAAAAAGGCTCATTGCAGAAAGCAAAGTTTATTTCACAAAGCTGGATAAAAACAGCAAATAGCTTTAAGTGAATGTAATCCCGACATGTATTTAAACATCAACATACCTCCATCATGATTCACCACTTCTCATGTCTCAACCAGACATTTATCTTGCTCAGCTTTTCACATGCTCATGAATACCATCTTGTATTCACTACCATCTCATCTCATATTCAATTCCGTCTCGTACCGAGACCAATGCTCGTTGCCATGACTCAACAGTCATGCAACCAATCCCATTACCCGGACTCAACAGTCCCGAATACCAAATCCAAAGACCAAACCAAAACCAAATCAATTACCAACCAATTACCATCCCAATAACCATACCATCTAATCATGGAAGTTGGCCAGGCGCTTGTGACCATAAGCTCGGTTATCATGATAGTTTTACACTCTGCAGAGGTGGCACCACTTTACCCACAAGTTTGTGATTTCGTCACCCGTCGGCGACTGCAGAACCTCCATTATACTAGTAACCGTCGGTGTATGGCCAAGAGATCACAAAATAGCCTTTACAAAGTGGCTACTAGATGTGTGGACTCACTAAGGTTTCACAAGCAGGCTAGAATATCCAATTCTCCCACCCACGGGCCCCCTCTTGTGCCATGTAGTTCCCAGGGCAGTCCTCACTCAGACTCCCATTCCCCGCGCCTTCCACGGTCCATAACAATCTAATAAGTTACCTAATTACTCAGCTAAGCCGCACCCATACTTGGCCTTGTGGTGGCACTGTTATCCTGGCATGTGCTCGCATGAACCGGTCCTTAGATCTACGGCAAGTAACCACCATCTCATTCTACCTCATTCACATACCAAGCTTGCCTAGATCTCCCTCCAATTCATGTTCATTAACAATATCCATTTCTCATTATTCATACGAGTGCAGTTAGCTAGACACATCTATCTCACTTCCTGTACCCCATGGATTCAACGAAGCATAAAAGCAAAAACCATACCCGACTCATTAACTTTCCCGGTGACAAGGATGGTTAACAAAACTAGTAAACTCCTATGAAAGGGATTCCCATCATGTTGACTCAAGCACACACACCTTTTCGCAAACAAAACAGTCTTTCAAAAACATGGGATCAATATGGTCAAGAGGAACTTGCCTTGTTCTTGCGACTCTTGTTGCTCTTGTGTCTCGATGTTCTGGTGTTGTAGTCCTACGTAGATAGCTCCCTGAGCTTGTCCTTCTATTTATGATCACACACATACAAGATTCATAGCATTCATTTATCATGCACAAACTTTACTCAAGATGCAATGATGCATATGCATGCTAATCCTATGATGCAATTTAGTTTGTACGTGTTCTTGCATGGCTTGCACGGGTTTTCACGATGAACAGAGGTGTAGAGATCAAATGTGGACGTGGTGATGATCTCGTCACAAGATCTAGATCAAACCGATCAACACGTGATCTGACCACGAAAAAGCTTCTGTTCGAAAGGATCGAAGAGAACAGATGCAAAGAAAACGCGATGACATCATAAGGATGTAATGGAGACCTACCTTACTTCCTTCGGGTCCTTCCTCCAGAAAAACAGATCGTCGACTCTCCTCCAGCGATTGCGATCGTGGTCCGGGCTCGTCGGCGGTCTTCTCCGGTGGTCAAACTCCGGCGAAGGGGTTAAACTTGGCGAGTTTAGGCTAGGGCTTCTAAGTTATTGGCTTAGAAAAGATGTTACGACCAAGGGGCTGTTTCAGGTTCTATCTATAAGAGGGAAACGAAGAGTCCTACTCTGATTGGAATTCGAATAAGAGTCCTATTCAAATTGTTTTTGAATCTTAACAACTTATCTTCAATTGATTTGGTGCGGTAGCAACGTTGAATTCGTGTCGGTTTCCTTCCGTGTCGGTATTCCCGTGCGTACAAAAGCAAAAACCGCTTCAGATCTCGTCACCTCCGAGGTGATGAGCTCCGGAGGCTCCACGTGTCCAACGGGGGCCTGGGATTCCCTTTTCCTCAGGGGCGAGCTCTAGTTATGCCGCGTGTCAAGCGGGCAAGACCTCCCTTTTCCTCAGAGGCGAGCTCCGCGTGCGCCACGTGTCCTTGCGGGCAGGACCTCCCTCTCTCCAGAGACGAGCTCCGTGTACGCCACGTGTCATTGCTGGACCTCCCCTCTCTTCGGAGGTGGGTTCCAAGAATGCCACGTGTCCAGTAGCGCCAGACTTCCTTTCTCCTCAGAGACGAGCTCCGAGGTTGACACGTGTCCAATAGTGACGGACCTCCCAGAGATGAGCTCCGAAAGTAACACGTGCCCGGTAGTGTCGGACCTCCCGGAGGCGAGCTCCGGAGGTGACATGTGTCCAATAGGACCGGACCTCTTAGAAGTGAGTTTCGAGAGCGACACGTGTCCCGCTCGGATGGTTTTTTCTTTTCCGCAGTGACTAGCTCCGGTGGCGACACGTGTCCTGCGGGGCTAGACTTTGCTCCTTTGCAGAGGCTAGCTCCGGGCGCAACACGTGTCCCACGGGGTCGGACCTCGCCCCTTTTGCAGAGACGAGCCCTGAGCCTGCCACGTAGCCAGTTAGCGGGGGACCTCTCCCCCTTTTGCGGGGATGAGCTCCGAAGGCGCCACGTGGCCAGCGGTCCGCGAGAGTTGTCTTTGGCGCTCTTAATGAACTGGAATTTGCTCTTTTTGGCTATCTTTTTGATTCTTTCTCTGTTTCTACTTATTTTAAAATATTTTCTCCATATAAAATATGAATGCATGCAGAAATCAAAATTGAGGGTGCCACACTAAGAGTTCCTGACCGAGTTCGGACTTGTCCGTTTTGGGACAGATTAGTCCGTTTCTCTGTTGAAAAGTGTGTTTTGGGACTATGTCCTGGTAGACAGGACTTGCGCCTCAGTGGCCGGACTAGTCCGGGCTAGCCAGACTAGTCCGTTTTCACCTGGACAAAGAGTCCCGGTGTGAGTTCGGTCTAGTCTGTTCTGAGGCAGACTAGTCCGAATGGTTGTGAGATGAGAGCTCCCACGGCTAAGTGTTGGTGGACTGGACTTGTCCGCCTGAGTGGCCGGACTAGTCCGGGTCCTCCAGACTTGTCCGTTCTCACCTAGACAAAGAGTTCCTGTGTGAGATTGGACTAGTCCTGTTTGAGGCGGACTAGTCCGGACTTTTGGTAGGTGGCAATGGTTGGCTTCAGGACTTCTATAAAAGGAGATGCCCCGACTTCATTTAAAACCCCCTAGAACCCTAGTGCCGCCACAACCTTCCTAGAGCCTCTCCAGGCTTTCTCTATTGCCTACTCACCCTCTTGAATCAAATCTTGAGTGAATTTGGGTGTGTGAGAAGAGAAGGAAGAACTTTGCGCTTAGACTCTTGGAGTGATCTGGTGCACTTGGTGTGATCTGTGGCTTGTGAGATTTGTGAACTTTGTGGAAGTGATCAAGTGGGAGACTCGGATTGTGAGCAGCCTCAAAACTTTGAAAGTTCACCCCTGAGATAGTGAAGAACCGGGTTGGCCTTAGTGGCGACTTGGTGAGGAAAGGGTAGTTAGACCCGGTACTTTGTGGGCTCCTCAACGGGGACGTAGATTTCTGAGTGGAATCAAACCTCGGTAAAAATCTCTTGGCATCTCTCTTGCATTTACATTTCTTTGAACGTCAAGATTGCTTAGGGTTTACTTTGATTATTTCGCTATTAGAGTATACATCATTACAATCTTGCAATCTATCTCAGTATTCTATCACACTTGTTGTATAGGATTGCTAGTTGGTTTATCCACACTTAGTTAAACTAAAATCTGAAGAAAAAACCCATAAAAAAAATCAAGTTTTAGGTTTTCCAACGATTTGACCAGACTAGTCCGGCCCCTTTTAGGTTTTTCAACAAGCTAACCGGACTAGTCCGCCCCTTAGCGACTAGTCCGACCCTTGTGGTCTAATCTTGTTTAATTAAATCATTTCAGATATTTTAGCCTATTCACTCCCCCTAGGCAATTTCAGCATGGCTGAACTACCTTCCATCCGACAGCATCCAAGACTGGGCCGAGCTCAGGGAAACATACGTAGGCAACCTCTAGGGGACCTACGCGCATCCTGGCAACTCCTGGGACCTCAAGGGTTGCCGACAGAAGCCTGACGAGACCCTACCACAATACATCCGGTGCTTCTAGAAGAAGTGCAACGAGCTCCTCGATGTCATCGACGTCGTTGAGACGTTCTCAGGGATGACCTGTGAGTCCCTCATGCACAAGCTCGGCTGCGTCAAGCCAAGAAGCACGAGGGACCTCCTCGACATTGCCACAAACCATGACTCCGGCGAGGAGGCGGTCGGGGCCATCTTCGACAAACGAAAGCCGAAGAACCCTGACGCAGGGAGCAAAGAGGCACCCTGCAAAGGCAACAAGAGGGGGCAAGCAAGCGACGACATGCGACAATACCTAGTGAAAAGCGGCTCAGATCTCATCGCGACCGTCGAACGCCGTGAAGGCAAGTGACTGGCCACGGGGCAGACGGACTACTTTGAGAAGCTCCTCGAAAAGCCGTGCACAAACCACGCTTATGCTGTAAGGCACGTCCTCAAAAACTGCGCCCTGCTGAAGCGGTTCGTCAGCACAGAACTCGACACAACGGATGACAAAGGCAAGAGGCCCGTCGAGACGAGTCCCGAGCCTGACGACTCAATCTTTCCCATGCCGGAGGGCTGCCTCATGATCTTTGGAGGGATCCAGGCCTACGAAAGCCGTCGTTAGTAAAAGCTGACAACCTGCGAGGCCCTGTTGTGCGAGCAACACGGTCGCGGCGGCATCGCCCAGCTTAGCTTGACAAGTTACGACAAGAATCGCTCAAGACCAATCCTCAACCGGCCCCCAGAAGGACACGAGGATGGTCAATGTACAACTCAGGGGATCGGCAAAGGCGGCAGGACGTCACCCACCACAAAGCATAGTCTAGGCGCCACTAATTATACCTGTAAGCCCTGAGTCGGGCAGACATAATATGTAGAGGCCAAGGCTCATCCCTCTTTCATGTTTTGGGCTCTTTGCAGTCGGACATCCTCCTCCCTACGCTGAGACCGGTCCCGACCTTCGACACCATACAATTCCCTAAAAAAGAAACAACTATAGGAAAGCACCGCATGATGGAAGGAATGAATCAACCCTTGCATGGTGCTGGGGGGCTACCCATTCACCTAGAAATCCAAAACACAATCAAGATATCAAAGATATTTTTCATTTCATAAAGGAAAGAAGAAGCCACAAGTTCCAACAAACTACAAGGATGAAACGGAAAACCAAGAAGAAGCCCTAACTATGAAGGGGGACCACTCGACCTCTGACTCCTGTTCACCTCCTCCTCAATCGCCCTTCTCGGGACGAGTTCAGCTAACAAAAATGCAGCTGAAGCAACCGTGTCCCCAAGCTCTTGGGAGTCCTCCGGCCCGTATTCATGAAGAGGATGAAGGAGTTGAAGGTCAAGGGCAGGGTAGTGAGATAGGATGACACCGAGCGTGACCCGAGCCCCGCCGAACACCCCGGCTTCCCCAACGGTCAGCCTGTTAGCTCCTCCACAGCCTGAGTCGCACCTCCTCGCATGGCCTCAGCGACAACACGGAGGCAGGCAAGCTCGGTAGATGACGACGTCGCCCCCTCGACCGTGACCGCCGCCGCTCGAGCCGCTTCCACCACGGCGGCCTGGGCCCTCTTGAGCTCCACCCTCACCTCAGCCAGCTCGGCCACTGCACGACGTCGATGACCTTCATTCTCATGAAGAAGCTGTGAGTCTTCAGCATCTCAACGAACCAGCTCCAACTGACAAGAAGGAAACTTATCATCAAAATACAAGAGCCTATGACGAAAAGTAGGGGAGAAAAGTCTCACCAGCCCACTTGAAAGTACCCCTCGCAATCACCCCAAGCACGGCGTCCAGGCGACTACACTCCATCGAAAGACTCATCCGAACGCCAACAAGATGGGAACAAATGGAGCCTAGGTCTCCTTCTTCCCACCTCCGTTTATCCGACCCAGAGACACCGTCAGCCTTGGCATCGGTGACCTCCACACCCAGGGTCGACAAGCGCTCCAGCATCAGGAGTCGAGGAGGGAAGGGAGAGCCTGACCCCCAAGGAGGGAGAAAGACCGACGCGACAAACATCCCCAACCACCACTTCATATCCACCAAAAAAGGGACCCGGAACAGTCGATGGACCGGGGGCCGGGACAGGCCCCCCTCCACCGGCCCGGTTATCGGTGAAGCGGACCCCTCCCTCAGCCGAAACCATGACACTCAGAGGAATCTCGAGCGATGGGACATATCTCCTACACGAAAGCATGGATCAAAAAACCGAATCGAAAAGAAGACTAAGCAACAGGAGAGAGAAGAAAGTTACCTCCCCCACCGCTGAAGAATGGCGCATGATTCACAGGGTGAAGTCACGCCATCTGAGGAACGAGAAACCACAGGCGACGGAATGAAAACCGGAGCCACCACCACGATGGCAGCGGGAGCTGGACAAACCAGACATCCGAGCTTCAAGCACCCGAGGATGCGGAGACCCGCTCAAAGAGAGTTGTTGGTCCAAGCTCGACGCCCGACTGACCTCCCTCCAACGCTCGACCGCCCATTCACTGTAATCCCCCACCGAAGGGCAAGGACTCCACAACAACCCGAGCGTCCAACGCCAGACCCCTCGAAAGTCCGGCATTGTGCCCCTCGCAGGGGCGCTCGGTGGGGTCGGCGCTTGTCTTCCCCTTTGACCCCCGATCACAATCGTGCTCGGATGCCCGCTTTGCCACCGCCCGCGCAGCGGAGGCCGAAATTCTAGCAGGGCCTCCGCCACTCTCCTCCGAGCCGTTTTCATCCTCTGACGATGACTCCGGGGTAGTTTCACCGTCCGCCCGTGCCTCACACCTACATTTCTCGCATCGGATCCGGCAAATTTTGGACTTGTACTTCTTCCGCTTTCTGGCGGCCTCTAAAGTGGCCCGCGACGCCCGCCTCTCCTGGTCTTCAAGGATCTTGGGAAGGCTGACGACGCCCCACACCCCACGGAGATTTAGAGAAGCTGCATTGCGAGGGGGCGGTCCGGGGGAGCAGGGCTCACCTGTGTCTGGCCCCAGGATCATCCGGATGCGATAGGACAACACTTCCCGGGAGAGCTCTTTGCCTGACTCCCAGGATGGATCACCCGCCCCCCTATAGAAATTCAGAATATGGGGCCGATCTCGGATTGGAAACACTCTCTGCCAAAGAAAGGTCTGGAGAAGATTGGTGCTTGAAAGGCTGCCGTTCTTCAGATCCCGAACATGCCAAAGGATTGGATCGAGCTTCCCCATCTCCCTCCTCAGGGTCCCTCACTTATAGAAATCTTGCTCCCAGGGAGGCCTGCCCGAGAAAGGTAAAAGGGCGGGAGCGTCTTTCTTGATATCGAAGCACTGGCACTCCCACCTGATTGGGGGAGGGGGTGGGCGCATGCCGATGAACTCCATTCACCCTCGGCTCAGCTCGATGACGGTGCCTCCCACCGACGGGAGCGGATCCTAATCAGTTGATAGTCGCATGTGGAAGAAGTGCCTCCACTGCCTGAAATGAGGAGGAATCCCCAGATATGCTTCATACAATATGATGAATAGCGCCACTTGAAGCACGTCATACGGAGTCAGGTGGTGAAGCTCCAATCCATACTTGTGCAGCAAGCCGTGAAAGAAGTGGTGCACCGGCAGGCCAAACCTGCGCAGATGCAATGCGCTCAACGACACGACCTTGTTGGCCTAGGGAGCGGGAGATGTCTTATCTGCAGGAAAGCGGATGGCACATGCATCATCCTCTGACAGCAGCCCCATATCCTGGAGGATGGCGACGCGACTCTTGTGGAATTCCAACTTTGACCACGAAGACATTTTGCTGAAAGGGCAGAGGTCGCATCTCACAAGGGAATGTAGTTTTTTCTTTTGTCTCTGGCGGAGGCGCCGGGAATAAGCCGCAATAGCTGGAAGAAGGCGAAAAGAGAAGAAGAAGACGGGAGCGCAGCACAGGAGGAAATATAAAGTGGGCAAAGCATCACAGGAACCGGAAACCGTCAGATGGCAGTCGACTGTTCGTGACCGCATCAGAGAAACTGTAACTATAATTTCACCCAACTATCCCCAGATTAAAACTGTTTGGGCTACGAGGGAGTCGAGTCGAGCGGTGCCTCCTCAATCCCCTTGTGGCGATATTACCCCAAAGGGCATGAATGCCCCACTAGATGGTGACTGTTCGGCCCCACGACGCAAAACCATGACCGCACCACGAGAATTGAGTCATGCGGCGCCTTCTCAACCCTGCTCGACATGGAGGATACAGAGGACGACAAGGCAAATGGAGAAAGGTAAGTCTCCAGCCACATCATGGGCTCCAAAGTCCCGGGTTCGTAGGCTGGCCGGCGAAAGGCTCCGAGGCCGCCCTAGATGACCTTGAGTGATGGGCAAGCGATGCGAGGCGGTCCATGATAAAGACAACTTCGTGCAGGACAAATTCGCCCGGTGCCTCTATGCTTGTAGCCAAGTCCCAGCACCGCGAGCGCCAAGGTGACCCCCCGGAGGGTTGCCAGCAAGCCTCCCGAGCCAGCGACAAGCTCGGGAATCATGCGCACGCCTCGAGCAGGGATCTAATGCAACACAGACACTGAGCCCCAACCAGGAAGCCCGTTGGTGCGAAGCAGGGCCAATGTTTCCAACCGTCCAAAATGAACAGGGTGAATGGGTTTCACTTGGCTCTACCCGGTAGGAAACTCGTTGAGCTCGGAGTCTTGACCATCGAGGAAAGCCCTCGATGACCCGACCCCTCCGAGCCATGGATGGTTCACGGATGGGGGGCGAGGTGAACTCACCATGATGACAACTCGATCCCTTGAAAAGATGGCCCGGGGTTTGGCGCAGGGTCATACGTCGCAGCTACGTAAGTTGAATCAAATACTAACAATCTCTCCTCTGTTTTTAGTTGTGCAGTATCGAAGCCGATGAGCGTGCACCCCCTGACCAATTCTGACCCTTTGGGAGAAGCGGGAGGCCTCCCCTCGAGGGGCAACGAAGGATCAAGCCCGAGCCCGAGCTCCAGAGAAGACGAAGCATATAGGACAGAGAGCTCGGACCCGACCCTTGGGGCGAGCCACGAGCGTCACCTTTAGGGCGCTAACGAAAGGGAAATCCTGAAGAGAAATCCCGAGCCCGGCCTCGGGCAGGCGAGAGGTAGGTGGCCTTCAATGCGAAACAGGCGCCGCTCTGGCCAAGTGGGAGGGCACTCAAGTGTCTTCCATGGCCTTGACATTGAATACCAGAACGGAAGAGGAGTGGCACGCGGGGTGCGCGTGCGCCCCGGTATGGTCTACCCTGACGACAAGATGGGAGCAGACTGTGGCAGCTCTCTAGGATCATAGACTAGCCCCACATACCAACACTAGTCTTTTCTGCGCACTTTGTCCTCACTTGTGCGAACTCGGGAAAACTTCCTGGTCAGTCACCCATCCCCAAATTTCTCCGGGCCAAGCACGCTTAACCTCGGAGTCCTTTGCAGGTGGACTTCCGGAAAATAAGGTATACCTTGATGATATGAGTACTCTATCAATCATATTAAGTTGGGATGCAGGATGTCACACAGGCGTACGAATACAGAGACACCATCGAGTGCCCTGTCAAGCGTATGACGGGACAAGCTGTCCCTGTTCCCACAACTTTGTCCCCACATGTAATATGAGAGATGGCGAAGGAGAGAGGATAAATAGAGAGAACTGTCGACCCCAAGGGGCCAGGCTCTCGCACTTGTAAGAACCATCCCCATTCTTGGGAAAGAACAACGAGACATCCCAGGCTGGACGTAGGGCATCTTGCCCGAACCAGGATAATTCCTTTGCGTTCTTAGCTAGGCCACCTCGAGGTAGAACACATGGTACATTAGTTACTAGTCGGAAATCCAAACGGCGGAGACTCAAAAGCATAGACAAACTTTGAGAGCGAGTAACCCCCAAGTCTTCAATCGACTTGTAGGGTTAGTTGGAGACTCATAAGTCTAGTAACATTTTGAGAGCCGGTAGCCACCGATTCTTTTATAGAGTCGGCTAGAGACTCATATTCTAGGAAAAATTTCAAGAGCCGGTGGTCTCCAAGTCTACGATCGACTCGTATAATCTGGTGGTGACTCTTAAGTTTATAAAAAATTCAAGAGCCAGTAGAACTGGAGTCTTCAATTAACTCATAGAGTCGATTACCAATCTTTTCTCTTGGCAGGATCTATTTGGACTAAGCGAGCATCTTTGAAGTTTTGAGCCTGAAAATGCTAAGCTCGGAATGCTACTCGGCTCGAAGATTCAGAAAGGATCCAACTGAAGCGTGAGTGTTAGCACCTAAAGGGTTAGACCATTTCCGTCTGTCTTGTCATTTCTTTTATCTTGCATTCTGCTGACTGCTTGTCATGCCCGGTTTTATATAAAGTAAAATCGGCCGCAATCTTCATGTATGCCAAGATCAGTTTAATCATACATGTAGAACAATTAGTGATAAATAGTTCTATATCGAATATAAATGTCATTTATACCTTAAATGAGTTTCGAATGTCAGCGGAAGAGGAAAAACTTGTAGGGCCGTCCACAGGGCAAATCGACTGGCAGCAACGTGACGTTCACACCGTCTTCATCTGATCCTCTTTTCACTGAGCAACATTTATAATAAAGGAAAAAGGAAAGCGCATGAGTACATAAAGTACTCAGCAAGTGTGGGAAATCGATGATATGCAGGCATTTAACAAGGAAAGGTTGAAATCATGGTTAATGCACTACGCAATTAAATTCTATCACCTTAGCTTATTAAGCACCTCTTTTTACTACATGAGTGAAGTAATCCCAATCCCATAAATTCATCCCCATTGTTAAGATCCCCGCTTAACATCCTCAACCTCTCACTTCATCATCTTCTAATCATGAATAAGTCCAAGCCGCTCTTGAACGTGAGCACGGCTGTCATGATAGTTTTGACTCTGCAGAGTTTGCACCACTTTACCCACATGTAGTGATTTCATCCCCCGTTGTCGGGTGACTAAGAACCTCCATTATGCCTATGGCCATGAACCATGTTCACACTTCCCAGGTGTGTAGCCAGGAGATCACTATGAGGCCTTTACAAAGGGATTCTCGACGAGCGTGAGCCCACTGAGGTTTCACCCCTACCAGCATCCAGGAGGCTCCAACCCTTGCTGCAGTGGCCCCCTCTTGAGCCTTGCGGTTCCTATGGTAGTCTAGCTGACACCTATTCCCCGCATCATCTAAACACCCACACTACGTCGGAAATACACCTAATTAATTAGCCAAGCTGCCCCATATCAACATGTAGTTGACACAGTAAAGCCAGGTTACATGCTCCACGAACCGGTCCTTAGAACCCAGGCAAGAACTAAACACGAACCCGAGTCTCGTGCACACAGCACCAACCAATACATCTCAGTTTGCCTAGATTCCTATCTCTAGCATAATTCATAATATTCCATTCAAGGGTAGATAATAAAGGTGATGATCTTGTATCCCAATTATCCCACTCTAAGCATGGCTAAGCATGGGTAGTATAAATTAAATAGCATAATGAGTAACTCCCAACCCAGGCTACAAGGAAACAAGATAATGAAAATATAGGGAAACTTCCTAGCATGGGTTTCATAGTTCAATTGACAATGCAAATAATTCTAGCTACACATCCTAGCTTAGGTGCAAAGTGGTCAAGGACTCTTGCCTTTTTCTTATAGTGTTGCTCAGTCCACTGGTTGAACTCTTGATCTTCAAAGTCTTCGCATTGTTTCTTGATCGTCACTTGTACATGCATACCCTAGAGGGTTTGTGCGGCACGGGAAGAGAGGAAGACGGCTCGCGACATATAGAAGTGGCGACGTTCTTCGGGCATCGTCAGGATCACCGTTGGGATGTCCTTCCCGCGCGTTTCTTCGGGTCCGAGACGTGTTGTGGTGCATGGCAAAGACGTTAGCGTCGTCAGGGGCTAGGAGAGACGAATGAAACGAGGGGACGTCGACAAGGGCAAAGAAACTCACCGGCGATCGGCGAAGACGGGGTTGGGGTGCCGACCCGCGTCAGAGAAAACCGAGGAAGAGTAGCCGGCGTGAATCGCTCCGGATACAGCATCGCTTTTGGTTAAGTACCTCCTTCGGAAACGCGCGGGGAAGAGCTGGACAAGGTCGTCGGTGGACATATCTAGCAGCGTGTCGAGGTCCCCGCCGTGGTGGCCGTACTTGCAAAATGTCCTCTTCTATGGCTGCGCTCTGGCTCCGGCAGTGATGACATTGTACATAATATGATGCTCAATATCAAATTGTTCTTCATGTGTTTTGACAAGCAGTAGAGGTTTTTTGTCTGGCAAACCATGAAAAACTAGGATTTAAGGGTGGGTAGAAGTAGGCATAGGCTTTCTGACCAGGGATAGATGTAGGGAACTCAACAAATTCCGGTGTGCTGAAGAAAGGTTTATATTGTACGACATCTGGTGAGGAGGACCAGACTATTTAGATATCCATTACTGCTGTTTTGCTTTCATTTAAAGTCACCTTCGCAATAGACAGTGGAATACTTGCAGAAACACCTTCGATATAGAGATAATCATCTGCATCAACCTCATTAGATAAATCAGAGAAAGGGATGTCAAGCAATGAAACAGAGCCTGAATCACAATCAAGCACACCAAGATATGACCTTCCCCGCTGCCTGTAACTGAGAATGATGTAATTGCTTCCTCCAAGAAGATCGTAAGAGCTGATGCCAAAAACCCGCAATGGTTTTGTTAATTTGGCATCTAGTGCATAAACTAGAACAATCTCGTTTGTTTCTTCAATCTATTTGTGAATGTTCCAAAATCCACTCCCTCGATCAGTTACAAAGAAAAGTTCACCTTTTGGAGACCATTTAGGCTCGGATGGTGATTCCACTAGCATTGGGTTGCCACCAGCAACACAAACCTGTTTGGTCAAATCTCTGCTTCCTGAGAAGTAGCCAACCCAAAGTTCAGATTTGTCCCAGAGCATGTTTGGATGTCCCCACTCAATCCATGCAATCCGCTTTTGATTTTGATCAATGCTAGGAGAAGAATAGAAGTATCCTTGCCGTCCAAGGTTATAGGAACAATTGTTGTACTGGGATTCAAGCTACTCTTTCAGCGATCTTCCATCACGGTAACATAACGGCTAAAGTGAGGATCGCATACACCATCAGCATAACTTACGTCAGGAGCACCATATTAGGTGTAGGAGGGACAGGCTAACTATCAGCCCCAATTGCTTGCCTGTATAGACGTTGATCCTTGTAATTCAAGAACACAAAAACATTCTTGTTAACGGCAAATGTGCCACCTCCATATTCTTGTGCCAGGGTGCGTGCTGCAAATTCTTGAGGTATGACATCCACAGGCTTATCATCCTCCTTTACAATAATCATCAGAGCGGGGAGGGGGAGGATTTTGAGTGGATCCGCGCTCACCGAGGGGGAAATGGAGCGACTTCGGGGGAGCATGAGGTGGGCGCAATCCGGCCGGAGGAGGACGGCGTTTGGGAGCAGGGAGAGGAGGCGGGGTGCAATACTGCGGGCGCGGGCACAGAAGACGAGTGCCTCCGCACGGACGGCCGGAGAGGCGGCAGCGGCCGCTGGAGAGTCAGAGGCAAGCATGATGGCCTGCTCAAGGTCGTTCATGGCGAAGCGGAGGAATCTGGGGGCGGGGGTTGCGGAGGATGGCGGCGGGATGAGGTGGTGGTGGAGCGCGGCAAATTCGGGGGCTTGGACGGCGCGCTGCCAGGGTGCGAGACGTGGCGGACGGGAGGAGCTCGGGGGCGGGCGAGGAGGGCGGCGCCATGGAGGGCGGGAGCGGACGGTGGAGGAGGGCGCAGGAGGGCGGCGCACAGCGGTTCGGGGAGGAGGCGAGGTGGCATCGTGGGGGAGGTGGAGCGCGGCACGCGCTCGGGCGGTGCTGAGGGAGGCAGCGGGGGTGGGCGGTTGGCGCGAGGAAAGGGGTAGTGGGGAGGTGCGGCGCTTGGAGGAAGAGGGCGAGGCGGCGGGGGAGCTAGGGTGGGTTAGGTTTTTCTTTTCTGCAAATCAAGATGTTACACCGCTCTTGTATGGATGCAACACTGCTTGAGCAAAATTGACCGCTGAGGACAGGAGCGCGATGAAGCTTCATGGAGACTGTCTGTGCTTGAAGGCAAGGTCGCTCAATGAAACCAGTTAGGCTTCAACGAAGAATTACTCATTTCGAAGATCTGGCTGACCAACCAGCAAGGGATGTAAGTAGTTTTTTAGCTTATTTTCTTGTTTTCACTTTGTTATTACTTGACTAATTTATTTGTTCGCAGTTATCTGTTTGGCTAGAGGTGATGAAGCTGAGAGAGTCGATCGTCGGGTCGTGGATGCGACGGAAGTCAATACTTTTTTTCTGGCCCACGAAATAAGTCCTCTTATTTTTGTGGGTTATTCCGTGGCCCATGAAAATAAGGGAACTTATTTTCATGGGTTTTCCTTAGCCCACGAAAATAAGGCCCCTTATTTTCATGGGTTTTCCCCCTGGCGCATGAAAATAAGAGGACTTATTTTCATGGGTTTTCCCTGGCCCACGAAAATAAGACCCCTTATTTTCGTGGGCTTTTTCTTGGCCCACGAAAATGTTTATTTTCGTGAGCCAGTGCTGGCCGACGAAAATGCACATATTTTCGTGGGTTGCACATGAAAATAAATGTATTTCGTTGATTTATTTTCGTGGGCAGGAAACCCACAAAAATAAAGACTAAATTCACGAAAATAATTATTTTCGTCGGTGTTTTACATATTTTCGTAGGTTCTTGGACCATGAAAATAAGTCGTATTCTTGTAGTGAATTTTGGAACGACATCCCCAAGGCCACTACTCTGGCTATGCTGCAGGACTGAGTGATGGAGCCGGTAGACGTAGTGGATGTAAAAGCCCAAGAAAAGGGACTTGCAAAAACTTTTCTTCACCTCACAACACCACAGTTTTTATTGTGGACACCATAGGAAATGTTGTGAAGAGCAAGTAACCTCCATCAAAAGAATGATTAGAGGGGAAAGCCTTCACTTTCACAATGTAGGGTTTCTACACATGAGCATGAGAGGTTGAGCTCACCCCTAGGATTTAAAAAGTCTTGGGAAGGTTCAGTCCAAAGCTCATGCAAATTCAACAATTTTTGAGGCACTTTTGGGTTATTTCAAAAAGAGGCCAATTTGAATGTAAATTCAAATTGCAGCAACTTTCATCACCCAAATTTAAAAGTTAGCTCCATATCTATACTCAGCACATTTTTCTGAGTAAACCCACCAATTTTCATCTCCATTGGAGCTCATGTTGTCAAGAGCTAAATTTGCAAGAATTCAAAACTGAATTTGAATTTCAGTTTAAATATGAACCACATTTAACAAAACAAAGTTTGAATTTGAGAATTCAAATTCAAACAAAGACTTGGGAGCTAAGTCTCACATTAAATTGTGAGTAGCTGGTGGGATAATTAGCAAAAACAGAAAAGAAATATTAGGGAAAAAGAAGAAAGGGGGAGGCCCACAGGTCAGTGGCACACAGGAGGGGCAGTCGGTTGCTGCAGCCGACCCCGACTTCGTGCGCAAGCCAGGGAACGGCGGCGAGCCACCGAGGCAGCGATCGGCCACCTCACGATGCCAAACCGCGGCTTAAAGGCCAGCGCACAGCCCACGCCGCCTTCCTCCTGCTTTCCAAACGAGAACTCCCCCTACCGAGCTCCTTCCTCGTTTCCGCGCGAGCACAGAAACGCCGCCCTCTCTGATCGCCGGCGTCCGGCCAGCACAGGCACGCTCGTGCCCGACGAGCCACACAAGAAAGGACCGCCTTAAGGTGCTGATTCTTCTAGTCCCTACCGTTCGTCATTTCATGGGCTGTCGAGGGAGTATTTCGCCGGGAAAGCTTCGGGTGTCTTGAGACCGAGCTCCCACCAAATCCCAAAATTCGTGGGGGTTAGCTCATCACCGGGCAAACCGAGTCATGCACACGCTCTATACACGGCCACGACCACCTAGGATCAAAAACCAGTAAAAACCGTGGGCTAGGTTGACGGTTCTTTGAAGTTTTCTGAAGCACAGCCGATATCCGGCCTAGGTCGCCGGTGAGGTCATAGTTACCGCCGTTTTCACGGGGATCGGTGTCCATGTCCGTGACCAGCAGGTGTCAGCGGAGCTCCCCGAGCAAACCGCATCGAAAAAGGTGCGTGGGATGCCAAGTTCGACATCGCCGGTGAGCTCCCGGCCGCTGTTGCCGTCGGGAGCCCTGTTCCGGCCATTGTCAAGCTCCGGGAAGGGCACCACCGTGTTCCCCAGGCCGGGATAGGCACAGGCGGCGAGAATCAGCAAGCTCCGAAGGCCGGAACCCCTCTCCGGCGAGAGCTCCGGCGAGCTCGGCGGCGGGGTCGCGCGGGTGGCCGGAGGAGGACGAAGGGGTAGGCCCCACGCGTCAGTGGCTGGAGATAAAGGGGTGGGATTCTATGTGGTCCGGGATCCAGTGCGGCCGCGCGGGAAGGAGTCTGTGGCCCCGTGTGGCTCGGATCCAGCGGTCGACACGTGTACATGGACCCACCCTCAGGATTTAAACATTTCTGGAATTTCCAGTTTTAGTGCAAACTTTAGAACCCCATAACTTTTGCTAGGAAGCTCCAAATTTAGTGATTCAAATTGGGTTGGATTCATCTTGTCTAGCTATGTCCAGATATACAACCCAATTTGTATGAAACCCAGTAGTTAATTCTGGAAAATTTCTTTAATGCTTCTCAGCAAAAGAATTTAGAGGGAGTTTGGTTCATTCAAAAATCCCCAAATTTTGCCAGAATGTTCTTTAGGACATTAGTAAACCCTTGTAAAAGTCTCAGACCATTTGGAGTTGATTTGATCAGAGCAATTCAAATAGGAAGGTGCTGTGTTCATTTGAATACAGAAACATTTTCAGAGAATTTCCAAAACTTGGAAATTCAGTTCTGGGCAATTCTTAACCCCAAAAATGTTAGGAAAATTCAGGCAAACTCTATGAGCTATAATTGAAATTGTAGTTCATTAAGTTGAGCATGAACAGGGGTATTACCTCAGAATAAAATTCTTCCTTGCTGATTTGCCAAGAGAATTACTCTGAGCAAACCACTCCATGAAAAGTGCTAATGTTTGGTCCAGAGAGTTTTCTTGTGACAAGGAACTCACACAAAAATTCTCAGCTCCATTGGAGCTCTAGATCACCCCTGCCCTGTTTAACCAATTAAGGGATTAATATGGAAAAGGGGGAAAACCACTTAGCATTTGACCATGTGAATAAGTCCAAGCCAAACCACCAACACCAGTTCATATTTAAATTCTTAAACAAAGTTCCAGGTGTTAGAGGCTGGTTATTAGCACTAATAGTAGAAGTCTTACTCTAAAACTCACATTTGCATCTAAATTAACATGTAGTATTTCATTAACGTGTAGCCGTTGAAGAAGAGACTCCGGAAGTGCTGGACTTCCTTCTTCCGGACGAGGAACTAACTACTGACCAGCAGCAACAAGGCAAGCCCCGGTTTGCATTAACCCTTTTTAAAAAGTTTTACTTTGTTTACATGTGTCATATGAAATATGTATGTGCATTAGGTATAGGATGAATGAAACCCCACTTGCATAACTAAAGCTTCCTAAAAGAGTGAGGGTAGTGTCAAGGACCTCGAGTAGACAGGCTATGCTTAATGATTCATAGGACTTCGGTACAAGTCGAGTAGATGGAATCTACTCGCGAGATAGGCATTGGGACACACGGGTTCGGTTGAGTGATGTGAGATCACTTTAGTAATAAAAATGAGACTAGGCAGGGGCTAGGGCGCAGCAAGAGTGAATCTTGTGTGCGCAGCCCTGTCCGTGTCGATTGAGGACCGATCCGTGTGCGGCCCTGCTGAACAAGTATTGAACGTACTGAAGGCATATCGGATATATGGGCCCCGATAAACTGATGTAGCCTAAACCTCCGGGCGTCGAGGCATAGCACACCGATTTATAGGTGTAGGTTGAGGGCAGCAAGGTGGAAATCTGCCAACGGGCATAGAGAGATGCTCCGTGTGGGGAACCTCCTGCTCGTTTCGGTGCGACCGGTTCGACGTTTGGGCTGTTGGGTGAAAGGTTGTCCCGTACGACATCGAGTGAGCGTGCTGTGCAGCTCCACGGGTGGGCGTACGTGACGTGCTCTTTGGGTTTTCCCTGCAGGTGTATATCGAGTCGATTCGCCGTCCCTCGCGGTGACGAGTACTGCTTGTTCACTGCACCGTAACGTAGACTAATGGATGAAATATGTTGATTCAATGATGCTGATTGACATAATTGTATTGCTACATGTGTGCTACCAAATACTGCTTACTAAATTTCAGATTTCATGAACTGTTAACTTGTTGCTAAAAGATGAATTAAGGATGAACTTGTAGGCGTGTCATTTTGCTGAAATGTTACTAACCTATGTATTGGTATACCTCATGTAGAGTTTCATGCTTAGGTGAGTCGGTTAAGCCTTGCTGAGCCTTCGTGCTCATGGTTGCTGCTTAAGTGTTTTTCAGGTGAGGAGCCACCCACGGACTCGGAGTACGAGTCCACCGGCGAGGGTTATCCTCCATCGGGGACCACGGCTGAGTGGGAGCCGTACACGCCGCGCTGAGCTGAGGAGTGCAGCTAGTGTGGGTTGCCCTAGGGCTGGGCAACCAACTTTTGCTAGATAGGCGGGCGTGAGTTGTGTAGTGCAGACTTCCGCTGTGTAACATAAATAATAGTTGTAACTGAAGTTTGTACCTGTTTGTATAGTTTCAGTTGGTTCCCATGTAATATATGATGTTCTTATGATGTCTGCTGTCGGGTGTCGCATCGCGCGGCACCACCCTCTGCGATCCTGGATGAGCGGATTCCGGTCCGCCACAGCCTGGTATCAGAGCTGCAGTGGGGATAGCACAGTACTAAAGGACTCTGCATGATGGGAAAAACTTAGGTATACGGTGAGGATTCGGTAGTTGCCCAAGTAAGGACTATATTAGCATAGTTACTTAAAGTGGCAAAGACTAACTTATGTGTTATAATTCTGAATTTCAATTATGTAACGACGCACCTACGCTCTGGTAAGTATGGTAAGGAACGCCACCGAAAGCGGTTCAATTTCGGTTAGCTCCCCCTGACGAGGAACGTGGCTCAGGGATAGAGTCTCACAGCTTGGTGTGAGATGTCAATATGAATCTCTTGGACTCTTCATGTCCCTGAGTTCATATGAAACGCTGATCCCTAGCGTGCATTAGGCAAGTAAGCGGAGACCCCATCGCGTGGTCAGTAACGCGAGAGTGTGTTCGTCTGGAAATAGCCCAGGAGGACATACACAGCGCTTGCCATCGGCGTGCCCTGCAGGGCAGTAGGTGGTATCTGTTGGGTTGATAACATTCCCAACCGTGACGACCCGTTCATGACATACTCGGGTTCCCCATCGTGTGGTGTTGAAACACGATCACGTGCCTTGAGACGTGACTTAGCTCAAGGACGGCCGTATGGAAATGATACGGGCGTTTGTATTTACTTTCAAATATGGTACTGCCTGAAATGGAAACAAAACCTTGAGTGCACCATTATTGTGTGGTCTTCTGCAGGTACTAACCACGTATGTATCCGTGTAGAGAACGTGTGCGAGAGACCGTTTAGTGCCACACTTGAGACGTATATGCCGGTATGATCCGGTTAGGATTTTCTTTGGTAAGGAACGTAGTACCGAGGTATTGTAGGCATATGCATGAAAATATTGAGAACAAGGAATTAAAATCTATAGGTTCCACATTTAGGACCCTGGTTGGGGATAAGAATGGGATAGTGGACCAGGATAGCTAAAGGGATGAAAAACAGAGTGCTCTGTTTTGGACAGCAAGTTTGCTGATCTTCAACAGGGCATAACTCACAGGTCTTTTAGCCCAGGGAGGTGTGCTATATAGTTCTGGAAAGGTATTCAAGTACTCTACAACTTTGTTGTAGACTTCCAGAGCTGAAACTCGCCTTAAGATGGCTAAAACCCCAGAGGAATGTAAACTGTTCAGAATCAGGGCAGAGTAAAACATCCTCTGAACTGATCTGTTTTTCAAATATAACTCCCAGTAGAAAAATCTAAAATTGTCATATAATACATCCTTAGAAAGAGTAGAAGATTTGTGACATCTTTGCTATTCAAAGTTTCTGAAGTTTCATCACAGAATTTAGAGGAAATCAGGGTTGGAAACAGCCACTTCCAAGGGAGGTGCTGTTAAAATTCTTCCAGAAATTCTGCTAACTTTGAATTAACATAACTTTTTAATCAAAGCTGATCTGGGGGCAAATGTGTACTCGTTGGAAAGATACTGAAGTTAACTTGAACTTTGGTATTCAACTTGAGTCATGAAGATGCACAGAACCAGATCAAAACTTGGAATAGGTAGAAACTGGTCATTCTGACAGAAGAATGACAGTTGAACTCATTGAAAAGGGTGTTGTACCCTAAGGGTGTTATACGTGATGACAACGCAATAATAATGTCTCGTAGAGACCAAACCCAGTTATGGTGAGCTTCCAAAGAGGGGGTTCATCAAGTTGGATTAAACTAACTTGTGTTTGGTCTGGTAATGGTGTAGCTTGTGCAAAGTTATTACCTTATCTACTTACGAGATATTTCGCATGTTTGGTTGTCATAATGTTTTTACGCCCAGTTCTATTGGACTGCATGCAAAATGTTGCAGGACTGATGTTTAATGTCGTATGGTTGCAGATGGTTCGTACTAGGACCACGCACGAGGTTGGTGGCTCTAGCCAAGGGGGAGGCGATGACTCCCAGCCACCGGCCTACGACAGCACCCCACAGCAGCAGCCACCACCGCCGCCTCCGCTTACTCTAGCGGATGTGATAGCGCCTTGGTGGGGGGTCGTGAGGAGCAGACCGACCTGCTCCGCACGATCGTGCAGAATACGTCCCAGGCGGGAGGACGTCAAGAGCGAGGGCCTCGTGAGCCCCGCGAAGTGTCGTACTCGGATTTCATGAGTACGCACCCTCCAGTGTTCACCGAAGCTGAAGAACCACTGGAGGCGGACAACTGGCTGCGGACTATCGAGTCCAAGTTCGGGCTGCTCCAGTGTACGGAGCGGCAGAAGACACTGTTCGCAGCACAACAGCTCCACGGTGCCGCTGGTGCGTGGTGGGCGAATTATGTCGCCTCACGTCCGGCTGGCCATGCCGTGGAATGGCAAGAGTTCAGGGAGGCGTTCCGCGCCTATCACATCCCTCCCGGAATAATGAAGAGGAAGTTCCAAGAATTTTTGGAACTGAAGCAGGACGGGAGGAGTGCCCACGACTACTCCCGTGCCTTCAACCATCTGGCGCAGTATGCGTCAGACTACATCTCCACGGAGGAGAAGAAGAGGGAGCACTTCTATCGGGGGTTACACCCCGAAATGAAGACCCACCTCGTACAGTGGAACCGCGGCACATTCAACGGCTTAGTCAATGCCGCGATCATGCAAGAGGATGCTCAGTGGGAGTTGGCAGCTGAGCAGCGGAAGCGCAGCGCTCCACCCAGCGGTGGGAGTGGCGCTCCCCAGAAGTACCGTATGGTGTATCGGACACCATCCGGGCAGCAGTGGCGTCCACCGGCGCGACCTCAACAGTTCGGGGGACGTTCGTTCTAAGCACCCCCGTTCCGTCCGCCGATGCCACCACCAAGACAGCAGCAGCAGAAGACGGTACCCCGGGCATTTCCACCGCCGCAACGCGCCCCGGGTTTCCGTCCACCGATTAGCGGGGGACCACCCCGTTCACCTGCTTCACGTGTGTCCAGGCGGGCCACTTTGCGAAGGATTGTCCCCAGGGGCAGCAGAGCAGCGGGCAAGCCCAGCTCCAGGGCGGTGCTCGAGGCCGACCTCCGGTGAAGAAGGTTGGTCAGCGGACTGGAGGCGTCCGCAACCTCGACAATGAGGATGCCCCAGAGGGAGACAACGTGCTGGCGGGTACGTTTACTCTCAACAATCAAGCCATCATCATATTATTTGATTCTGGTGCAACCCACAGCTTTATAAGCGCATCCTATGTGGCTAAACATCAATTGCAAGTCTTCCCAACTGACTGCACTTATATAATCTGCTCACCGGGAGGGAAGATTTCAGCTAATATGATGATTCCAAACTCACCTTTGTGCTTAGGTGGGAAACTATATCCCACCACCTTGATAATCCTTATGGGACAAAAGATTGATGCAATCTTAGGGATGTCATGGCTACAATTCTATGGCGCTGTTCTAGAGACTCGGACACGGACGGTTCACTTAAATTCTCCATTCCACCGTCCACATTCCATGGTATTAGACACGCCAGTCCGGGAAGTTTTAGCAATTAATAATGCTGAAGTTCTCAAGTTAGAAGACATCCCCGTAGTCCGGGAGTATCCTGATGTGTTCCCGGATGATCTTCCGGGCATGCCACCTGAGCGGGATGTCGAGTTCAAGATCGAGCTCGCACCCGGGACTACGCCCATATCACGGAGACCATACAAGATGGCTCCAAATGAGCTGGCGGAACTGAAAGAACAGCTCAATGATCTGTTGAGCAAGGGTTTCATTAGGCCGAGTTCCTCGCCTTGGGGATGCTCGGCGTTGTTCGTGAAGAAGAAGGATGAAACCCTGAGGCTGTGTGTGGATTACCGGCCGCTGAACGCCGTCACCATCAAGAATAAGTACCCACTGCCCCGTATTGACATCTTGTTTGACCAACTTGTGGGGGCAAGCGTATTCTCAAAGATGGACCTTCGCTCTGGATATCACCAGATCAAGATCCGGGCGGAGGATATCCCGAAGACGGCGTTCTCGACGAGATACGGCTTATACGAATATCTCATCATGTCCTTTGGTCTCACAAATGCTCCAGCCCATTTCATGTATCTCATGAACTCGGTGTTCATCCCGGAGCTGGACAAGTTCGTGGTAGTGTTCATCGACGATATCTTGGTCTACTCCAAGACAGAAGCCGAGCATGCCGAACACTTACGGATCGTTCTTCAACGATTGCGAGACCACAAGCTCTACGCCAAGTTCAGCAAATGCGAATTTTGGATCAGCCAAGTGCCATTCTTGGGACATATCATCTCAGCTGAAGGCATTGCGGTTGACCCAAGTAAAATCGAGCAAGTGTTGAAATGGAAAGCTCCCACTTCAGTTCATGAAGTCAGAAGCTTCCTCGGGTTAGCGGGATACTACCGGAGATTCATTCCAAGCTTCTCCAAGCTCGCTAAGCCGATGACAGAGTTGCTGAAGAAAGGGACAAAATATGTTTGGAACACGGCGTGTGAAGGAGCGTTCCGAACACTGGTGAAGCATCTCACAACAGCCCCGGTATTAGCTCAGCCGGATACAACAAAGCCCTTCGACGTGTATTGTGACGCGTCCGGTATTGGGCTCGGCTGCGTGTTGATGTAGGAAGGACGTGTGGTCGCTTATGGCTCACGCCAACTTCGGAACCATGAGCAGCACTACCCGACTCACAATCTTGAGCTTGCTGCCGTGGTGTTGGCGCTGAAAATGTGGAGGCACTATCTCCTGGGGAACTTGGTGCATCTCTACACCGACCACAAGAGCTTGAAATACATTTTCACCCAGAAGGAGCTGAACATGAGGCAGAGGAGGTGGTTAGAACTGATCAAAGATTATGAGATTGAGATCCATTACCACCCCGGCAAGGCGAATGTGGTTGCCGACGCGCTGAGTCGGAAATCGCATGTCCATCACCTCACCATTACACCGGTGGAGGAGGAAGAGCCAAGTTTATACTTGGTTCCTTATGGATCGCTGTACAACCTTGCCCTCATCCCTACTATTAGGGAGGACATCATTGCAGCTCAGAAAACGGATAAAGGCATGGCACATCTCCGGAGACGGATAGACAATGGAGAAATTAAATGTTTCCGGAAAGATGATGAGGGGACGCTGTGGTTCAATGACCGCATAGTCGTACCCCGAGATATGGAGTTGAGGAAAAAGATCCTCGATGAAGCTCACTTGTCTAAATACTCCATTCATCCGGGCAGCAACAAAATGTACCAAGATTTGAAAAAGAAATTTTGGTGGACACGGATGAAGCGGGAGGTAGCTAAGTACGTATCCGAGTGCGATACGTGTAGACGAGTGAAAGCTGATCACATGAAGAAATCAGGGCTGCTGCAACCCCTGAAGATCCCGGCATGGAAATGGGAAGATGTGAGCATGGATTTCATTGTGGGATTACCCCTAACAGCCAACAAGCATGATTCCATATGGGTAATCGTTGATCGGTTAACCAAGACGGCTCACTTCATTCCGGTGAATACACGTTACAATGCCGGCAAATATGCGGAGCTATACATAGCGAGGATTCTATGCCTATACGGGGTACCCAAGACCATTGTCTCAGATCGAGGTGCATTATTTGTATCTCGCTTTTGGGAGCAGCTACACGCTGCATTGGGTACTAAGTTGATCAGGAGCTCCGCTTATCACCCTCAGACAGATGGCCAGACAGAAAGGGTGAATCAAGTCCTGGAAGACATGTTGAGAGCATGTGCCATCCACCATGGTAGGAATTGGGATGATCACCTACCATTGGCAGAATTCTCGTACATTAACGGTTATCAGGCGAGTATCAAGATGGCACCCTATGAAGCTCTCTACGGTCGTAAATGCCGCACCCCATTAAATTGGTGCGAGTCCGGTGAAAGGGTCACATTCGGGGTTGATGTGGTGAACGACGCCGAGGAGCGCGTTCGGACAATTCAAGCCAATTTGAAGGCCGCTCAATCCCGACAGAAGAGCTACGCTGATAAGAGGCGTAGGCCGTTGCACTTTGACGTTGGGGAACACGTGTACCTCCGCGTGTCTCCGATGAAGGGCGTGCACCGGTTCGGTGTGAAGGGGAAGCTCGCTCCCCGTTTCATTGGACCCTACGCTATCACCGAGAAGTGTGGACCAGCAGCGTATCGATTGGAGCTACCGGCATCTCTGACTGGTGTCCATGATATTTTCCATGTTTCGCAACTGCGAAAATGCTTGAAGCATACAGCTGCTGTTCCTACCGAAGACATCGGCGAGCTGAAACCGGATTTAACATATGATGAATATCCGGTGGGAATTCTTGATGAGAAAGCCAGGACCACACGCAGCAGAACGTTGTGGTTCTACAAAATACTCTGGAGCAACCACACTGCCGAAGAAGCGACGTGGGAGAGCGAGGAGTTCCTTCGCTCAAATTACCCGGAGTTTATGGCTTCTCAACACGGGTAAGTCCCTATTACATCGCTATCTCTTCTTTTATAATCTCGGGACGAGATTCTTTTAAGGGGGGAGGGATGTAAAAGCCCAAGAAAAGGGACTTGCAAAAACTTTTCTTCACCTCACAACACCACAGTTTTTATTGTGGACACCATAGGAAATGTTGTGAAGAGCAAGTAACCTCCATCAAAAGAATGATTAGAGGGGAAAGCCTTCACTTTCACAATGTAGGGTTTCTACACATGAGCATGAGAGGTTTAGCTCACCCCTAGGATTTAAAAAGTCTTGGGAAGGTTCAGTCCAAAGCTCATGCAAATTCAACAATTTTTGAGGCACTTTTGGGTTATTTCAAAAAGAGGCCAATTTGAATGTAAATTCAAATTGCAGCAACTTTCATCACCCAAATTTAAAAGTTAGCTCCATATCTATACTCAGCACATTTTTCTGAGTAAACCCACCAATTTTCATCTCCATTGGAGCTCATGTTGTCAAGAGCTAAATTTGCAAGAATTCAAAACTGAATTTGAATTTCAGTTTAAATATGAACCACATTTAACCAAACAAAGTTTGAATTTGAAAATTCAAATTCAAACAAAGACTTGGGAGCTAAGTCTCACATTAAATTGTGAGTAGCTGGTGGGATAATTAGCAAAAACAGAAAAGAAATATTAGGGAAAAAGAAGAAAGGGGGAGGCCCACAGGTCAGTGGCACACAGGAGGGGCAGTCGGTTGCTGCAGCCGACCCCGACTTCGCGCGCAAGCCAGGGAACGGCGGCGAGCCACCGAGGCAGCGATCGGCCACCTCACGGTGCCAAACCGCGGCTTAAAGGCCAGCGCACAGCCCACGCCGCCTTCCTCCTGCTTTCCAAACGAGAACCCCCCCTACCGAGCTCCTTCCTCGTTTCCGCGCGAGCACAGAAACGCCGCCCTCTCTGATCGCCGGCATCCGGCCAGCACAGGCACGCTCGTGCCCGACGAGCCACACAAGAAAGGACCGCCTTAAGGTGCTGATTCTTCTAGTCCCTACCGTTCGTCATTTCATGGGCTGTCGAGGGAGTATTTCACCGGGAAAGCTTCGGGTGTCTTGAGACCGAGCTCCCACCAAATCCCAAAATTCGTGGGGGTTAGCTCATCACCGGGCAAACCGAGTCATGCACACGCTCTATACACGGCCACGACCACCTAGGATCGAAAACCAGTAAAAACCGTGGGCTAGGTTGACGGTTCTTTGAAGTTTTCTGAAGCACAGCCGATATCCGGCCTAGGTCGCCGGTGAGGTCATAGTTACCGCCGTTTTCACGGGGATCGGTGTCCATGTCCATGACCAGCAGTTGTCAGCGGAGCTCCCCGAGCAAACCGCATCGAAAAAGGTGCGTGGGATGCCGAGTTCGACGTCGCCGGTGAGCTCCCGGCCGCTGTTGCCGTCGGGAGCCCTGTTCCGGCCATTGTCAAGCTCCGGGAAGGGCACCACCGTGTTCCCCAGGCCGGGATAGGCACAGGCGGCGAGAATCAGCAAGCTCCGAAGGCCGGAACCCCTCTCCGGCGAGAGCTCCGGCGAGCTCGGCGGCGGGGTCGCGCGGGTGGCCGGAGGAGGACGAAGGGGTAGGCCCCACGCGTCAGCGGCTGGAGATAAAGGGGTGGGATTCTCTGTGGTCCGGGATCCAGTGCGGCCGCGCGGGAAGGAGTCTGTGGCCCCGTGTGGCTCGGATCCAGCGGTCGACACGTGTACGTGGACCCACCCGCAGGATTTAAACATTTCTGGAATTTCCAGTTTTAGTGCAAACTTTAGAACCCCATAACTTTTGCTAGGCAGCTCCAAATTTAGTGATTCAAATTGGGTTGGATTCATCTTGCCTAGCTCTGTCCAGATATACAACCCAATTTGTATGAAACCCATTAGTTAATTCTGGAAAATTCTTTAAAGCTTTTCAGCAAAAGAATTTTAGAGGGAGTTTGGTTCATCCAAAAATCCCCAAATTTTGCCAGAATGTTCTTTAGGACATTAGTAAACCCCTGTAAAAGTCTCAGACCATTTGGAGTTGATTTGGTCAGAGCAATTCAAATAGGAAGGTGCTGTGTTCATTTGAATACAGAAACATTTTCAGAGAATTTCCAAAACTTGGAAATTCAGTTCTGGGCAATTCTTAACCCCAAAAATGTTAGGAAAATTCAGGCAAACTCTATGAGCTATAATTGAAATTGTAGTTCATTAAGTTGAGCATGAACAGGGGTATTACCTCAGAATAAAATTCTTCCTTGCTGATTTGCCAAGAGAATTACTCTGAGCAAACCACTCCATGAAAAGTGCTAATGTTTGGTCCAGAGAGTTTTCTTGTGACAAGGAACTCACACAAAAATTCTCAGCCCCATTGGAGCTCTAGATCACCCCTGCCCTGTTTAACCAATTAAGGGATTAATATGGAAAAGGGGGAAAAACCACTTAGCATTTGACCATGTGAATAAGTCCAAGCCAAACCACCAACACCAGTTCATATTTAAATTCTTAAACAAAGTTCCAGGTGTTAGAGGCTGGTTATTAGCACTAATAGTAGAAGTCTTACTCTAAAACTCACATTTGCATCTAAATTAACATGTAGTATTTCATTAACGTGTAGCCGTTGAAGAAGAGACTCCGGAAGTGCTGGACTTCCTTCTTCCGGACGAGGAACTAACTACTGACCAGCAGCAACAAGGCAAGCCCCGGTTTGCATTAACCCTTTTTAAAAAGTTTTACTTTGTTTACATGTGTCATATGAAATATGTATGTGCATTAGGTATAGGATGAATGAAACCCCACTTGCATAACTAAAGCTTCCTAAAAGAGTGAGGGTAGTGTCAAGGACCTCGAGTAGACAGGCTATGCTTAATGATTCATAGGACTTCGGTACAAGTCGAGTAGATGGAATCTACTCGTGAGATAGGCATTGGGACACATGGGTTCGGTTGAGTGATGTGAGATCACTTTAGTAATAAAAATGAGACTAGGCAGGGGCTAGGGCGCA
Source organism: Neostapfia colusana (assembly GCA_030760725.1). Classification (NCBI taxonomy): domain Eukaryota; kingdom Viridiplantae; phylum Streptophyta; class Magnoliopsida; order Poales; family Poaceae; genus Neostapfia; species Neostapfia colusana. The sequence continues at coordinate 37,951,669 of JASWHV010000013.1, read as the reverse complement.
GCAAGAGTGAATCTTGTGTGCGCAGCCCTGTCCGTGTCGATTGAGGACCGATCCGTGTGCGGCCCTGCTGAACAAGTATTGAACGTACCGAAGGCATATCGGATATATGGGCCCCGATAAACTGATGTAGCCTAAACCTCCGGGCGTCGAGGCATAGCACACCGATTTATAGGTGTAGGTTGAGGGCAGCAAGGTGGAAATCTGCCAACGGGCATAGAGAGATGCTCCGTGTGGGGAACCTCCTGCTCGTTTCGTTGCGACCGGTTCGACGTTTGGGCTGTTGGGTGAAAGGTTGTCCCGTACGACATCGAGTGAGCGTGCTGTGCAGCTCCACGGGTGGGCGTACGTGACGTGCTCTTTGGGTTTTCCCTGCAGGTGTATATCGAGTCGATTCGCCGTCCCTCGCGGTGACGAGTACTGCTTGTTCACTGCGCCGTAACGTAGACTAATGGATGAAATATGTTGATTCAATGATGCTGATTGACATAATTGTATTGCTACATGTGTGCCACCAAATACTGCTTACTAAATTTCAGATTTCATGAACTGTTAACTTGTTGCTAAAAGATGAATTAAGGATGAACTTGTAGGCGTGTCGTTTTGCTGAAATGTTACTAACCTATGTATTGGTATACCTCATGTAGAGTTTCATGCTTAGGTGAGTCGGTTAAGCCTTGCCGAGCCTTCGTGCTCATGGTTGCTGCTTAAGTGTTTTTCAGGTGAGGAGCCACCCACGGACTCGGAGTACGAGTCCACCGGCGAGGGTTATCCTCCGTCGGGGACCACGGCTGAGTGGGAGCCGTACACGCCGCGCTGAGCTGAGGAGTGCAGCTAGTGTGGGTTGCCCTAGGGCTGGGCAACCAACTTTTGCTAGATAGGCGGGCGTGAGTTGTGTAGTGCAGACTTCCGCTGTGTAACATAAACAATAGTTGTAACTGAAGTTTGTACCTGTTTGTACAGTTTCAGTTGGTTCCCATGTAATATATGATGTTCTTATGATGTGTGCTGTCGGGTGTCGCATCGCGCGGCACCACCCTCTGCGATCCTGGATGAGCGGATTCCGGTCCGCCACAGTGGAACACTTATCAGTCCATTCTGTCATGCGGCCGCTCAATACTCCAATCAACATCTTCTCACTCATGGATTTCTTTGAGTGGAAACATCATCGAGTGCCTCGCTGGGTTCACAACTAGCTATTGGCGCGGAAGCTACCCTCGCTCTTGCACGGACACACTTTCCTCGTATCCATCTCGAGCAAATTTGTTAAGGGGATTCGGTCCTCCTCGACACGTGCATGCCAATGGCCATGCTTGACCACTATGCTATCGTGAAAGGACCGTCTAAGAAAATTGGGGATTTTCTTCTCAAGGAGTGTGAGGCGACCCTACAAAGGTGGTTGGAGTGACAACAAAGACAACAGGCATCATCCTAGGAGCAGAATCCGCCGGAGGAAGTGTAGTCACAGCAGGATAAACCGAAAGGATCTCAGGATCTTTCCGTATCTGTAGAATGTTACAGTACATAGAATAGCCAAGTCAATCTAGGTAGTAGTAGGAACTTGTAATATTTTGTTTATATCATTTGCCATACAGCTCTACATTTAGTTTGACTTGTCCTTTTTCTCGTGTTTCTTGCCTTCTATTACTACTCCAGCCAACCAATCTGTCGTGTGGTGACAGGTCAGAGTCATAAATGCAGTGATAAACAGTGACACGATCTAAAGAAGTATTGCCGAGTTATGTATAGCTAAGTGTTAGTATTCATCCTAGGAGTGGATGCCAGCAATGCTTGTGATAACTAGGCTAATCTAGTGTCAAAGCAAGATGAGTTCTAAAAGCGCACGGAAAATACCGTTGTAGCATTTCACCCAAGAGTATTCTTTAGGGTATCGTATTATCTAAAAGAAAGGTGAAGTGTGGAAAGATTATGGATATAATAGGATGTTATAGTGTGAAGCCTAATAGGATGGATAAAAGGATATCAGGCATAATGTGACACACACTTAAGCAATCTACTCCTAAAGCTAACATAGTCATAGTGAGAGTTAAGCCGAGGAAAGGGCGATTCCTAATGTTCTTCTAATATACATATGCATAGCCTAATACTGTATATATAAGTATGATAGTAGTGAATACTAGGGCTTAGTGGTCCAATATATCGGGCACGGGCTTACCCCTGGTAATACTAGAGAGACTCCCGTTAAGAACCTGTGGTATAGCCGAACGTGGGGGAGTACAAAGGACACAAGGCTATCACCACGCTTGCATGCTATGTAAATATGTTAGAAGCTGAAGTACAATAATTACCATCCTAAGATAATGACTAATCTAAACATCGTTGAACAAATGCTAGTACCAAACACTATATTATTCGTACTAACATATACATATAATACTGACACGACCCCACGTCTTGTCGAGCCAGGATCACGCTGAGGGGTGCTGCGTTGCACAACACCGGATAACACACATCAAAGGTACGAAGCGGAAGCAAAACTTTTATTACATAAAGTGGTTTATGAACATTTTTACATCAAAATAGGTCCAGTCTACACTCACGGGCGTAGACTACGCATCAAGTTCACGTTTAGCCCGTGAACGTGTCCTTGCTAGCACACAAACACACTAACACGGCGGCGTGCACGACTCCCACTCAACGGGGTTCCCCTCCTGGGGTTCCGTCTCCTCGTCGGAGTCCCTTCCTCATAGAACCCTGCAAAAGCTTCAAACACAAGCAGTGAGCACGAAGGCTCAGCAAGACTGACCCGTCTCTCCTAAACATGGAACTTCTACATGAGGGGTGATGGGTACATGAGATAAAATAATTTGCAAAGGACTCGCCTAATTATTGGAACCTTACTTTCAAGTTTTAGCAGCAGTTTGTGGAGAACCTTACGCTAAGGCACATGAGAAAGCTGCAATCAAACAAGAAACACATTTCTCCCATGTACTTTGCCCAAAGGTGAAAAGAACTTTAGTTAGCTCTAAACTATAACAAATCATTAACAATCAAAGTCCATCCTTCAATCAGCAACATTTTAACATGTAACTAACTGACCGCGTGGGACGACAATTATAATCGATTTACACCTGCAGGGTTACCTGAACAACACGTCACGTACGCCCGTACTAGATGTTGCCTACAACAACCATCACGGACGTCATACGCAACCACCTTTCACCCGTCAGCCAAATGTTGAACCGGTCCAATCGTCCCGAGCAAGAGGTCTCTGCATGCGCATCTCAGTGCCGCCAGCCGATTTACACCTCAAGCTCTCAACCTACCCTCTGAACGACCAGCTATGCCTCAACACCCAGCTACCCGAGTTACATCGGTTTCCCGGTTCCCATATAGTCGGTAGGTCTTCGGTACTGTTCTAGCTTGTTCAACAGGCCCACACACGGCTCGGTCCTCAATCGACACAAGCGGAGCTACAGCACACAGGCCCCAAAGTCCTGCTGCCCTTACTCTCCGCTCGGTCTCATCTTTCTTGCCATGTGTATCATGTGCTATCTCTACTCGATTCGAGTGCCTCTAGCCTATGCTCGCGAGTAGTTCCAACTACTCGACTTGTACCGAATCCTACCCTAACTTAGCTTTGCAGTAGCTAACGGGGTTTGCAATCCTAAACCCAACCCATGGTTTTCTTGGCTATGCAATTGAGTTTCCAAACACGACTCTAATGCAAGGAAATAAGTGATACTCAAAGAAAGTGCTCAAAACAATAAAAATTTGTAAATAGGTTAATGCAAACCGGAGCTTGCCTTGCTGCTCTTGGTCGTAGGCTAGCTGCTCCTCCAGAGTAACGAAGTCTAGGACTTCGGGTTCCTCCTCGACCTTAGCGACTATATGATATACAAGTATATGTATTAATTTAAATGCATTTGATTGAATTTAAACTTGTGAAGTCTATAACTCATACTAGATAGACCCAATGACTGTGAAACTTTTACTGTGGCTTGGTTACAACCTAAACAGAGACTTGGTCAAGTTTTAGTTGCAGAAAAGCTCATTTGAGCCCTCCACAATTAATTATGTACTTGAGCTTAATTGAAGTCTTTTAGGGTGTTCTAAGGATTTTCATGAAACAAACTATGACTTTATAAAAACTAGATTTTCAGAGGGTTCTAATGGAGTTGGTCTCACTTAATTTGAAGGTTCCTAGCTAAAGATATGAGCTAAACAATTTCAGGGAAAATTCTGAAAATGTTTCTGAACATTTTCTATTTTCTCTGGAATAGTTTCACTAATCACACCATTAGGTGGATCAAATGAGCTCAAATGGACTTGAAATTTTTATGGTAGTTCAGGGCTACTTTGGTGAACATCCCAGCAAAATTTCAGAATTTTCCTCCAAGGGATTCTCCAGTTAAAATTCCACAACAGTTTAAACTTTGAGGAATTAATTCTGGAGAAATAAGGATTTTCATGAAGTGAAACTTGATTTGCTGGAAAGTACTCAGAGAGCTGAATCCAACAAAATTTGGTTCACTCGATTTGGAGCTTCCTAGCCAAAGTTATGAGGATTTGAAGTCTGAACTAAAACTGAAATTCGGGGCAAAGTTTAAATTCCTGCCAGTGGGCCCTGCATACAGTGCGTCGTCTCCCTCCTCGCGCCAACTGCTCGGCGGCGGCGGTCTCCGGCGACCTTCGCCGGAATTGAGTTCCTGGCCACCCCCCGGCCCGAAACTCGCCGCCTGCCCCTTTTCTGACCCCCTGGACTCGATGGTGGGCTCGCCGGCCGCTGGCGATGACCGGAAACCCGTGCGCACCGGTGACATCACCTGCTAGGGTTCCGGTGAGGTCGGTTTCGCTCTCCCATGCACCAAATCAATTGGGAATCGGGCGGAGAGCATCAGTGGAGCACGGGGAACATGAACCAGGGCTGGGTGGAAGCTAGAAATGCCGGCAACTATGCTCTCGATGGTGACCCGAGGTGTTCAGCCACGGCGGCGGGGAAAACGGCCATATCATGGCCGATTCTTGATGGTTTTCTCTGATTCCAGTTTGAGCATGGGCGCTAACATGCGTAGAAGATACTAGGTAACGGGCTTGCCCAACCCTCGCGTGTAGAGCACGAATTTCACTCGATGGTGAGCTCGGTTCCTATGAACTGGCCGAGAGTAAATTTGGAAATTCTCGGCCGAGGGTTGATCAATCGCCAAACGGCTTTCGGCTACTCCATCTGCATACAATAACGCACCTTTCTTGTGTAGAGAAGTGGACGTGACAACGGCTGTGTTGTGCTGTCCACGAGAGCCCGATCGGGGGCGATGCTTGGTCCGCCGGAGAAGAGGTCCGGTATAGCTCGAGGACGCCTGCTCACTGGCCAACACGGGGTCTAGGAGGTTGCTCATGATCTCCCGGTGCCGTTTTGCTGCGGAGGAGGCTGTGCTCGCGAGTGATCGGACCGATCAAGCGATAGATTGGGAGGCGGCGGTCTGCAGTGGAGCTCGGGTGGAAAACAGGCCGAGCGCGTCGGGAACTCAGGAGATAAGCGACGGGAGCACGCCGGGGAGGGGATAAGAAGCTCGGCGACTGGTCTCCGGCTCGGGGCACGCAGCAGGAGCTGGCGCCGGCTGCCCCTCGGTGGCGCGCACACACTGCACCCGGGAATCGAGTGTGCTGAGTTTCAGTCGGTTTGCTTTGAACCAGTGGCTGACATGTGGGTCCCACTTTCAATTTTAACCTTTGAACTTAACTCCAATTCACTGTGGTAAATAGTAGTTTCCACAAAGCCCATGGTGATTTGAATTATCTACCCTTGAGCCATTTGAATTGGTTAAAATTCAAATTGGGTTTGGTTTGGATAAATTTCAGCACATGTTCAGTTTGAAATTCAAATAAAGTTTGAATTTGCCCCACTTAGCTCATGTCAAGATCAACTCCAAATGGAGTGAAAATTGGTGTGTGAGCTCACAAAAATGTGCTGAGTAAGAATATGCCTCCCACTTTTGAATTCATGGAATTAAAACAGTTTGACTTTGAATTTGAGTTCAAACTGCCCTCTTTCTAGCTATACCCAAAATGACCTCAAAAAGGTTTTGAATTTGGGTGAAACTTGGCATGGACATTCCTAGCACTGAGTAGGAGTTTTCATATGCCCAGCCCCTGTATATCACATGTGGGAAATACCACTTTGGCAATATGTGAGTTTGTTCCCTAATGAGCACGTTTAAGGTGGTTACTTGCTCTTCAAATGTGTTTATCAACTTGCTTCAAATGAGGTGTGTGTGTGGTGATGACACTTCAAACATGTGTCAAAAACTGAGGCCCTTACAGTTTAAGTACTTTATTACAATGATCATTGTCTCACTCATGAATGTCTATCTTATTTTTGCAGCGGAAGACTCTAAGCGACAGCGGAAAAATGGCTAAGACAGCAGTCTCCAACTTCAACTCCACAGGCATGTTGACGCTAGTTCGCATGCCTAGTACTCCACATCGTCCTCGAAATACTCTTCTCCTGTAGCTGATGTATATGTGGTAATGCAAGGGTGAGTACATGTCGTACTCAGCAAGTGCAGGAAAAGTATGACATGTAGCTTACAACAAGGTAGGGAATAAAAAGGCTCATTGCAGCAAGCAAATTTTATTTCACAAACATGATAAAAAACAACAACTATTTCTACGTGAAATTTATCCCATCAGAATTAAGTAATTCAGCAACATTTTCTCATCATAATTCACCATTTATCAAGTCTCATCCAGCCATTAATCTTTCTCAAGTTCATATCATACTCATAATTATTCATAACCATCTCATTTTCATAGAACCGAAACCAAACTCATTGTCATGACCCAAAACAGTCCCAAAAACCAATCCCAATGCCCATACCCAATATCCATCCCATGTTTTGCCTCTAATCATGGAAGTTGGCCAGGTGCTTGTGATCGGAAGCACGTCTATCATGATAGTTTTACACTCTGCAGAGGTGGCACCACTTTACCCACAAGTTTGTGATTTCGTCACCCGTCGGCGACTAGAAAGAACCTCTATTATACCACTACACAACCGTCAGTGTATGACCAAGAGATCACAAAATAGCCTTTACAAAGGGGCTACTAGGATGTACAGACCCATTGAGGTTTCACCGGCAGGCTCGAATCTCCATTCTCCCACCCAAGGGCCCCCTCTTTTGCCATGCAGTTCCCAGGGCAGTCCCTCTCGACTCCATTTCCCGCGCCATCCAACGGCCCATAACAAGCTAGCAACACACCTAATTAGTTAGCTAAGTCGCACCCATATTTGGCCTTGTGGTGGCACTGTTTTCCTGGCATGTGCTCGCATGAATCGGTCCTTAGATCTACGGCAAGTAAACCACCATCTCATTCAGCAACGTCCACGAACCAAGCTTGCCTAGATCTCCCTCGATTCCATGCTCATTAACATCATCAAGTTCTCATCATGTTAAATCTTATGAGTGCAGTAGCTAACCATGTTTTATTTCAGCTTCCCCTATCCCGTAAGTTAAGCGAAGCAAAAAGGAAAAATGACCATACCCGACTTACCAACTATCCCGGCGACAAGGATGGTTAACAAAACTAGTAAACTCCTATAAAAAGGATGTCCCATCAAGTTGACTAAAGCATATGAGTTTTCGCAAACAAAACAGTTTCAAAACATAGGATCAATATGGTCAAGGGGCACTTGCCTTGCTCCCGTGGTTCGTGTTGCTCAAGCGCCTCGAAGTCTTGGTGCTGTAGTTCCTCGTAGACGGCCTCTTGAGCTTGTCCTTCTACTCATGACCACGCACATAAAAAATTTACAGCAATCAATCATCATGCACAAACTTTACTCAAGATGCAATGGGGTAGATGAATGCAAATCCTATAGTGCAGTTTATAAAACCAGTTTGTACGTGTTCTTGCATGTTTTAACGGGCTTTCATGGAGTTTTATGATGAACAAGGGTGTAGGGATCATGTGTGGACGTTGTGATGATCTTGAAACAAGATCTAGATCAATTCCACCGTAAAAACCGATCAAAACATGATCTGTCCACACGCAAAAGTTTCTGTTCAAAGGGGGCGAAGAAAACGGATGCGTAGAAACAGAGGCGATGTCGTAAGACGGGTAATGAAGACCTACCTCACTTCCTCCTTGTGGCAGGGCCTTCCTCCTAGCAATGGCAGCAGCGGGGGATTTTTCTGCGGGGAATTATGGTAGGGCAGATCGTCGGGCTTCTTCTCCGGCGACGGCGAGGCGTGACAGGGCTCGACGGTGGGTCTCGACGACGGGGCTCGACGGTGGGGCTCGACGGTGAGGCTCAACGGCGGGGCTCGACGGTGGGGCTCGTCGGTGGGGATCATCGGTGCGCCTCATCGACAGGGCTCGATGGCGGGGCTCGACGGTGACCGAACTCTGGCAAGGGGGGGGGCTCAACTCGGCAACTTGGGGGGGGGCAGGGGGAAACTCGGCGAGTTGGAGGGTGGGGCGGGGCTGCGGCCAAAGGTGTAGGGGGGCTGGGGGTTGTATTTAGAAGGAGGGAAAAAGGAGAGTCCTAGTCCAATTGGGACTCAACCAAAGAGTCCTAGGGGTTCTCCCCCCCCTCTAGGTGTAACACCCTCAAATTCATTTCCATGCATTGCATACATTTTTCATGAAGAGAAACATTATAAAAGAAGTAGAAATGGAGAAAGAACTATAGAAATGGAGAAAGAACCATGGAAATGGAGAAAAGAACCATAGAAATGGAGGAAGGACCATAGAAATGGAGGAAGGAACCATAGAAATGGAGAAAGAACCATAGAAATGGAGGAAGGAACCATAGAAATGGACAAGGGCATATAGAAATGGAGAATGGGGCATAGAAATGAAGAAGGTCCATGTAGAAATTGAGAGTGGGACATAGAAATGGAGAGGGGAATGTAGAAATGGAGTAAGTGACATAGAAATGGTGAGGAATGGGAAAAAGATAGCTGAAATGAGCTATTTCCAATTTCCCCAAATTTTCCCCCAAAATCTCCAAATTCCCCAATTCCTCCAAAAAAGGGGAATTTTTCCCACATTTGGGAATTTCCCCGCATTGCTGTCGCACTAAATTAAATGGGGAAACGTTTGTTAGGATTTAGTTCCAATTGGAGTAGGATTCTCCCCTCCCCCTTATAATAGAACCCAACCCAATCCTTTTGGCCGCATCCCCCCTCCTCTCTCCCCCTCCCAAGTCGGCGACTTGGAGGCACTAGCCCCCAACTCGCCGAGTTGCCCCCCCTCGCCGGAGTTCGGTCGCCGGCGAGCCCCGCCAATGAGCCCCGCCGTCGAGTCCCGTCGTCGAGCCCCGTCATTGAGCCCCGCTGTCGAGCCCCGCCGGCAAGCCCCATCATCGAGACCCGCCGACGAGCCCCGTCACGCCTCGCCGTCGCCAGAAAAAAACTGACGATCTGTCCTGCCCTAATCATCCATAAAAAACTTTTCCGGTGCTGCCATTGCTAGAAGGAAGGCCATGCCATAAAGGAGGAAGTGAGGTAGGTACCTATTACCCATCTTACGATGTCACCGCTGTTTCTACGCATCCATTTTCTTCGCCCCCTTCGAAAAGAAACTTTTTCGTGTGGACAGATCACGTTTTGATCGATTTTTGACGGTGGAATTGATCTAGATCTTGAGTCAAGATCATCACCACGTCGACACTTGATCCCAGCACCCTTGTTCATCATAAAACCCCATGAAAGCCCGTTAAAACATGCAAGAACACATACAAACTGATTTAATAAAACAACATCATAGGATTTGCATTCATCTACCCTATTGCATCTTGAGTAAAGTTTGTGCATGATGATTGATTGCTGTAAAATTTGTATATGCATGATCGTGAGTAGAAGAGCAAGCTCAAGAGACCATCTACGAGGAACTACAGCACCAAGACTTCGAGACGCTCGGACAACAAGAACTACGGGAGCAAGGCAAGTGCCCCTTGACCATATTGATCCCATGTTTCAAAACTGTTTTGTTTGCGAAAACTCGTATGCTTGAGTCAACTTGATGTGACACCATTTTATAGGAGTTTACTAGCTTTGTTAACCATCCTCGTCACCGGGAAAGTTGATGAGTTGGGTATGGTCGTTTTTCCTTTTTGCTTCACTTAATCTACGGGATACGGGAAGCTGAATTAAAATGTGATTAGCTACTGCACTCATATGAATAATGATGATGAGAAATTGATGATGATAATGAGCATGGAATCCGGGGAGATCTAGGCAAGCTTGGTTCGTGAATGTTGCTGGATGAGAGGGTGGAACTTGCCGTAGATCTAAGGACCGGTTTATGCGAGAATATGCCAGAAAAACAGTGCCACCACAAGGCCAAGTATGGGTGCGGATTAGCTGATTAATTAGGTGTGCTGCTAGCTTGTTATGGACCGTGGATGGCACGGGGAATGTGAGTTGAGAGAGGACTTCCCTAGGAACTGCATGGCACAAGAGGGGGCCCGTGGGTGGGAGAATGGTGATTCGAGCCTGCCGGTGAAACCTCAGTGAGTCCATACATCTGGTAGCCCCTTTGTAAAGGCTATTTTGTGATCTCTTGACCATACACCGACAGTTGTGTACTGGTATAATGGAGGTTCTGCAGTCGCCGGCAGGTGACGAAATCACGAACTTGTGGGTAAAGTGGTGCCACCTCTGCAGAGTGTAAAACTATCATGATAGCCGTGCTTCCGGTCACAAGCACCTGGCCAACTTCCATGATTAGAGGGAAAACTTGGGATGGTTATTCGGTATGGTTGTGTATGGTCATTGGGATTGGTTTTGGGACTGTTTTGGGTCATAACAATGAAATTGGTTTCGGTTATATGAATATGAGATGGTTATGAATATTTATGAGAATGAGATGAACTTGAGAAAGATTATTGGCTGGTTGAGACTTGATAAATGGTGAATTATGATGAAAGAATGTTGCTTATTTACTTGGATATATTGGGCTTTAACTCACCTAGAAATAGTTGCTGTTTTACCATGTTTGTGAAATAAAATTTGCTTGCTGCAATGAGCATTTTTATTGCCTACCTTGTTGTAAGCTACATGTCATACTTTTCCCGCACTTGCTGAGTACGACATGTACTCACCCTTGCATTACCACATAAACATCAGCTACAGAAGAAGAGTACTTCGAGGACCATGTGGAGTACTAGGCGTACGAACTACCGTCAACATGCCTGTGGAGTTGAAGATGGAGCCTGTTGCCTTTATTGATATTGCGATGTCGTTTAGAGACTTCCGCTGTAAGAATAAGTTAGAGATTCATGAGTGAGACAATGAGTCGATGTAATAAAGTACTTAAACACTATTTAATTCGTGGTTATATTCTGAATTCAGTTTGTGGATTACATGTGTATGTGTGATGAACATCCTGGGCACACATATGCATTAACTTGGTTCTGTTTTTGGAACCAGGTGTCACATATTGGTATCAGAGCCACGTCTACCGTAGGACACAAGCCTAGGTAGAATGGACACTCTAAAACACATAGGCACACCCCTCTAAACCGCTATTTTCAAAAATTGCTTGCTGCTGCACTTTTCTTGTCAATTCAGCCACCACAAAGTGCTATTTTCAGCCCCTTTTTTTTCTCTTCTTTTGGACAGCAACGCCTTCGCTTTCTTGCTCCATAGCTTCTGAAGTTTTGGGAGTTATTTCTTCCTTCTCTAAAGTTTCTCATGTTTTATTTATAGATGCCGGTGACCAGGAGCACAGCACGCATAAGAGCTCGTCCACCACCACGTGGGAGTGCTCTTAACCCCATTGAGGTGTCCGATGGACCATATTGGGAGGAGGTGAAGACGGAACCTCATGATGAAGATGAAGTCAATAGCTCTATGCACGAGGAAGAGGACCCAGAAGAGGTGGAACCATTCGAAGACGATATGGAGGATGATCCACAAGAACGGCACTGGCACGCACCTCAGGAGGAGTTTCACGCGGGCTTACACCCCGTGGAACCTCATCAAGCTATGACGGGAGGAGATGAACCCGAGGAGGATCCACCCCTTGCTGAGACCAATAATGAAGGTGATGAATGGGCCAACCATTCAGTTCAAGAATTTCGGTCCGACGGAATGGAAGGAGGATACATCTCTAGGGAGCTCAAAGAATTCCTGGATTGCTGCAGCCTATACCCGGAATATCTTCTCAAGAAAGTCCCTCGTCTCAGGCATAAAGAGTGGAAGGCTAACGTAACCATCCTATCTAACGGTAGGGTTGTCACCCGGCACTTCACACCCACATGGAGAGCTACAAGGGCAGAAGCTATTGATGATGCTGCATGGGATGCACTCACCGGACTGTGCTACGCCTTCCGTGGGCAGCTTGAGGACACAACTTTTGAGCTGCATCCATATCGGAAGAGTGGTACAAGGGAGATCATTGGACCCCATGTAACAGCTCTTTCCAACCCACAAGCTGCTGACAAGTCTCAGAGGTTGCTCGTGGAGTTAGGAAACCGCTACGCAAGCGCACAAGAAGAGATCCGTTACCTCCACAAGAAGATGTATTTGCTGGAGAAACAAGAGGAGACTCATGCCAACGCGGGAGCAAATGGAGCACCAGCATCATCTAACCCTACATGGACTGCCGACTCACCATGGTGTGCGCCCATGTATGGACCACCCCCGGCACACGGCGAGAACAGCAACGGTTCACATGGTTAAGTTTAGGATTCCCATTGAATAAGCTGTAATAGGAACGTTTAAATCGTAGTAGCTTGAATAAGAGTGGTGTGTTGAACTTTTGTGATGATTGCTTGGTTTGTGTGCTGATGTGAGTTGTGGGACGCTTTGGCGAATGTCCACATCCACACATAGTGGAGAGATGTGAGATGCTTCGGCACGTGTTCACATCCTCGTATAGGCTGAAATTAATAAAAGAAGATATTTAGTTCATACACCTTGATGCATATAGTTGGGGGATCAATCTAAACTTCTATTCTCTATTCTACTCTACTCTCTCCCACAGATGGTGAGGAAAAACGCCAGCCATCAAAGGAGGAACGCTCGTGGCAACAATGAACCACAAGAGGATGGCAACGTTGAAGTTCCTGAAAGTGCTAACCCCGGGGCTGATGCAAACAACCTTGAACGGTTGATGGCTATGCAGAACCAGCTCATGCAAACTATGATACAAACGTTGGGACAGCTGCAAGCCAACAACAACAATAATCCTAACCCCGTTCCTGCACCCCCACCACCACCACCGCCGGCTCACAACAGATTGGGAGAGTTCATGAGGACTAGGCCGCCTACTTTTGCACAAGCTAATGATCCCATGGAGGCAGATGATTGGTTGAAGTCCATGGAAAAGAAGCTTGCTATTGTTCAGTGCAATGATCGGGAGAAAGTTCTCTTCACATCGCACCAACTTATGGAAGCAGCTAGAAAAGGGTTTTATATGCCCAAGCTCGTCACCGTGGGGAGCCCCCGTACTCTTCATAGACAAGAAGGATGGGACCCAAAGGATGTGTGTGGATTATAGGTCTCTCAACGAAGTGACGATCAAGAATAAATACCTGCTGCCCCGTATAGAGGACCTGTTCGACCAAATGAAAGGTGCTCGAATTTTCTCCAAGATTGATCTTCGGTTGGGATACTTCCAGCTGAAGATTAAGCCCTCCGACATACCCAAGACTGCATTTCAAACACGGTATGGTTCATATGAATATACCGTTATGTCTTTTGTGTTAACGACTTGTAACACCCCAAATTTTGATTCAAAACTCTAAACCATGTTCAGAGGGGAATTTAAAAATTTTTGGACGTGTTGCATGTTTTGCAAAAATTCAAATTCAAACTGGAATTCAAATTATACTCAAAACAGAAAAGAAATGGAAAAAGAAAAAGAGAAACGGGAAAAAAACCGGCCAGTGGGCCGAAACCCGCCAGCCGGCCCAGCTTTCCCCGCGCCAGCCCGCCCCCGCGCGCGCTGCGCTGCCTCTCACCGACGGGTGGGACCCACATGTCATCCCTAACCCTGAGCCCCCGCGACCCCGGACTTTTCCCCCGAGCGCGCGAAATCGCAACCGACCGGAAACCGCGTCCCGTCGCCCGAATTCTGGTCCCAGAGGACTCCAACTCGATCACAACAGACCCACCGCCCTCCCCCGGCTATAAAAACCCCAGCCCCGATCAGTTTTTCTCACGCGATCGCCGATTTTCACTCCGGTGAGCACCGAGACTTCGCCGGTGAATTCTGGCCGATCTAAGCTCGGAAACTCTGATCTAACTCGCTGGTCTTGATCCACCGCCTCCGGGGAACTTTGCAGGTGCAGAAAACTCAGAGAGTTACGGTGTAAACCCAGCGCCGACGAGCTTCGCCGTGGTTTTGCCTCGGACCTCGCCGCCGAGCACTTTCCAGGACCCCCGAGCTCGAGAAAACCCCCGAGGTGAGATCCCTGACCTCCCCTCTACCGATCTAGGCCATAAGATCCCAGTTCTAGGCAGAATTCTCGAGGATCCGAAACTTTCCGGCGAGATCGCCGCTTCCCGCCGCCGTGCGCCGCCGGCAGCGCCACCCGCGCTCGATCGAAGCGACGTGGCCGCTTGTGCGTCGTTTATTTTAAATCGCACGGTAGACTTTAAAACCCCGCGTACCGGTTCGATGTTATAATCTCAGCCGTCGGTTTAAAATCGGACGGTCCACGTCAGCCCCGCGTTATAAAGACTGGAGTTCTTACGTGCTACCCCCTGGGGTTCTCTGGAATTGAGAGCTAGCCCCGGAAACTTCAGATCTAGCCCCTGGAACTCCAGAAAATCATGTAAATTCATTTAAAAATCAGTTTTAGCCCCTGGACTTAATAAAAATTAGGAAAAACACCTCTGATAAGTGTAGCTAGACCCCTGGAAATTATGAAAATAATATTATAGACCCTGTAATGGGGTGAATTCATTATTTTAGCCCTGTTTAGTATTTAATTTAGAAAATTGAATATGTAACTAGTGTTTAAAAATTAAAAAGGGGGACAAACATAATTGTCAAAATTAATTAAAAACTTTCTCAGTACTTAGAAAAATTTGGAGTGAGATAAAAATATATTTTTGGGCTGAAATAAATCTGTTTCATCTATTATTCACATTTATTAGTATAGGAACACATTTTTAAAGTAAAGAATAGTTATAGAAAAATAGGGAAAATAATTATGAAATGGTCTACATCAGAAGCCAAGGTCAAAATATGATTTTAAATTATTTAGGACCAGAACCTATACTGTTTAGGTGATGTGTATTACTAATTTCATAATAAAATACACAATTATGCATAGGAATATAAATCTGAAAATATAGCAACTAGTAAATGATAAATGGAGTTTCTAAAATACAAAGAATTCAGTTTAGGGTTGATAGAAATTATGAAGGCACATATGGAGAAGAAAAATACTTTTCTTACATACTTGGTAGTAAAAGGTGTAGTAGTTGAATATAAGAAATTTATTGGAAACCCATATAAATAGTATGTAAGTATAAATGTGGACACAAAAGTAGGAATCATATATACATGGTTAAAAGTGCATGCAAGCCACAACTTAACACACATAAAGTAACCACAACACATATAATGGTAACGAACTTTTATAAATATGAATGTGTGGTTTGTATGAAGTAAGAAGTGTGAGCTATGTCTTATGATTGTTGTTTTTCTTTTGCTCTGTGTGATGGTATGAAGTAGAACCTGTTCAAGAGCAAGTTATTCCTTTCCAAGATCAGGACTACCTATTTCAAGAGCAGCAAGAAGGAGGCAAGTGTCCTTGACCACTTTGATCCTATGCTAGGATGTGTAGATAGAATTATTTGCATTGTCAAATGAAATATGAAACCCATGCTAGGAAAGTTTCCCTAGAATTGCATTACCTTGTTTCCTTGTAGCTTGGGTTGGGATTTATTTTGTCATGTCATTTATTTACATGCATATGCTTAGCCATGCTTAGAATGAGATATTTGGGATATGAGATCATCAATTTATTTTACCATACTCTTGAATGAGTTATTGTGAGTTATGTAGAGGTAGGGATCAAGGCAAGTTGGATGTTTTGGTTGTGTGCTGGGTGCACGAGACTTGGGTTTGTGTTTAGTACTTGCCTGGATCCTAAGGACCGGTTCATGGAGCATGTAACCCGGCTTTACAGTGCCAACCACATGCTGAGATGGGGCAGCTTGACCAATTAATTAGGTGTATCCCCGGCGTAGTATGGGTGTGTTGGATGGTGCGGGGAGTAGGTGTCAGCTGGACTACCATATGAACCGCAAGGCTCAAGAGGGGGCCACTGCAGCGGGGTTGGAGCCTCTTGTATGCTGTTAGGGGTGAAACCTCAGTGGGCCCACGCTCGTCGGGAATCCCTTTGTAAAGGCTTCGTAGTGATCTCCTGGCCGCACACCTGGGAAGTGTGAATGTGGAACGTAGCCACTGGCATAATGGAGGTTCTTTTAGTCCACCCGGCAACGGGGGATGAAATCACTACTTGTGGGTACAGTGGTACAAACTCTGCAGAGTCAAAACTGTCTTGACAGCCGTGCTCACGGTTAAGAGCGGCCTGGACTTATTCATGATTAGAGGATTGATGGTTGTGGATGTTAAGCGGGGAGCTTAACATTGGAAATTATGTTATGGTTATTGGATTATGATGATGGGATGGGAGATTGGGACCATTTCACCTGTGTAGTAATGTAGGTGCTTAATAAGCTAAGGTGGTAGGCATTAATTGCGTAGTGCTTTAACCATGAGTTCAACCTCTCCTTGTTCTAGCCATGCATGATATAATTTTCCCACACTTGCTGAGTACCATTGGTACTCAACCTTGCGTATTTGTTGGTTTATATTGCTGCTCAGGTCAAGATAATGAGGTGGTGTATAATGACCAAGATTTTGGACCCGAGGAAGGATTTTAGGTTCATGAAGACCCCCGGGCAACGCCTGTGATGGAGCCCTAAAGAATAAATTTTCCGCTGCTAGTTTATTTACTTGTGATGAAGCATTAGTGTCTATTGAGACATTTGCAATGTAAGACTTATTTCTATTCGACACCTGGCTTGTAATAAATGATGCTTCACTATTTGTCATCACATGTATGAGAAAATGATCCTGGCATACATGTGATATTCACTTGGTTGTTTCTTCGGAAAAACCGGGTGTGACAGAAGGTGGTATCAGAGCCAAGGTTGCCCGTAGGAACGTGGACGTAGGTAGAAATGGACGTATTTAAGGGGCCTATTTTCTTAAAAACTATTTTCCACGGTGTGGGTGGAAAAGTGTTATTAAAGGAGTCATTTTCTTCATCTTACCCCAACTTTCATTCAAAATAGGATTTTTGTTTGAGAATTTATCTAACCTAATTTTAAATTCTTTTGTTTTTAGATGGTTCGCATGATTCGCACCGCTCGTAAGTCCACAGGAGGGAGAGTTCCCGTAGTTGCCCTTGCCGAAAGAGAGGAGAGTCGTCCAGTGACGTACCTTTCCTACGGATTGGCAGTAGGAGATTTGTTGCGCCGTCTTCGACGTATGCTCGAAGCCGCCGGCAATACGGGCAAGCTGATCATCCACTATAACTCCACCAGGACCATCCGTGAGAAGAGGGAAGAATGGAGTTCGGAGATGAGGATTATACACGAGAATCAGCTGCTTAAGATTCACCACTCTCCAGCTTGTCGAGCAACACAAGTTGACGCGGAGAGAGATGTCACCTGGGAGGCCATCACCTGCCAAAGTCACATCTATCGTCGCCACTTGGACAAAACTGAGTACATGTATGTCCTCCAACGTGAGAGTGGTACCACGGAGTACAAGTACCCCCCGGTGCAGCAAGGGACTTCCCATGAGCACATGGACTTGTGCTTGGAGGATGCTGCTATGCTCAGCACTCGACTGCAGGAGTGTCAACAAGAGCTTCAGGATGTCCGAGACACCCTGAAGGAAACGGAGGCGTTGCTGCGAGCTTGCTTAAAGGCGAGAGAAAGAGGAGATGGGAATGAACTGTGTGTCACTGTGAGTGATCCATGGACTCCTGACTCCCCGGATCGCCGAGCAATCAGGCGTCATCGCACTTCTCCACCAGCAGCCTCCCCACCCAAAGCAGAGTCAGAAGGTAGCCGAAATGAGGAGGAAGATCCCGAGGAGCCAGCTCAAGAGGATGAGTAGTGTAGAGTCTTTCCCCTAGCTAGCAAGAGGTCGAGTAGTCGAGTCGTTACGTAGTTAATGGTGTGATGATGCTTGGTGTGTGACGTGAGTTGTGGAAGCCATGAGCAATTGTCCACAGCCTCGTCTTCAGATTGTTTTGCTTTGGTGTGTGAACCCACAGGAAATAATAGTGCATTTATTTGGTGTGAGATATAAACCCTCGTAAAATTTTAACAAAGCCTCAACACTTCAAAGTACAAACAAATGAAAGTAGTAAGATGATGCTAAATGATTTCAAATTGACATTGGTTGATTCTGCCAGATGGCCGGAAGAGGAAAAGGACGTGCTGCCAACCCCGCCAACAACAACGATGAGGCATGCAACCCTCATCTTTCTGGAGGCCAGGACAGGGGTTGTCGCCGTGAAGAAGTTGATCCTCTCCACCAAATGCTGGAGAATCAAAATCAGCTTATCCAGAACTTGACTCAAGTGGTGGCCAACTTGCATCAAGTTTCACCTCCACAAGCTGCACCACGCCAACCAAGGTTGAGTGAGTTTCTAGGAACTCAACCTCCAAAGTTTGCAAGTGCTGCTGAACCTCTGGAGGCAGATGATTGGCTGAAGACCATTGAAAGTAAGATGAGGATAATACAATGCCAAGGGTATGAGAGGGTGCTGTTTGCCTCTCATCAATTGCAGGGACCTGCTGCTGATTGGTGGACCGCCTACGTGGCCGCCCATCATGACCCTGAGAACATCACTTGGGAAGAGTTCAAGCGTAGCTTCCGCAACCATTACATCCCAAGAGGAGAACTCAAAAACAAGAGGAAGGAGTTTTTGGGACTGCAACAGGGAAACATGACGGTGAGGGAATACCTCACTAAATTTACTCAACTATCCCGTTATGCTCCACGAGACATAGAGACTGATGAGCAGAAACAAGATTGTTTCGTGGAAGGACTTACCGCAGAGATGCAGTGTGCAATGTCCTCCAATGAGTATGAAAGCTTTCAAAAGATGGTGGACAGAGCATTTGTGGTGGAAAGGAAGCTAAAAGCCCTGGAAAATGAAAATAAGAGGAAGGCTGGGTGGTCACATCAGGCCTCAGGGAGCAACACCCGCCCCCGTATGATGCAGCAACCTACGGGGCAGACGAGCCGTGCTGCGGTACCCTATTCAGCACCAAGAGGGTACAACCCAAACTACAGGCCTCCCGCAGCACCAGCACAGCCGCAACGTCAGTTTGTGCAGCAGCCTCGCCCCGCATATCCACCTCGACCAGCAGTGCAAGGACCCCCAAACCAACCCCAAGACAACAAGGGCCAATCATCTAAGATTGGGGTGCAATGTTTCAGCTGTGGTGAAGTGGGGCACTACGCCCATAAATGCCCAAAGAAGAAGCCTGCGCCGCCACAACAGCAGAATGTAGTGAGAGGACGGGTGAACCACGTCACTATGGAGGAAGCACAAGAGGCACCCGACGTGGTAGTTGGTAAGTTTCCTACCAATTTACACCTTGCAACTCTGCTGTTTGATTCTGGCGCTACCCACTCGTTCATTGCTCAAGAGTTTGTTAAGAAGCATGACTTAGCAACCACACAAATGAACCATATGCTAGCGGTAAACTCTCCAGGTGGAGAAATAAGGACAAGACAAGTGTGTCCCAAAGTGAGCCTAGACATTAATGGGGTAGTATTTACGGCTAACCTCATAGTGATAGATTCACAAGGGATAGATATTATTTTGGGTATGGATTGGTTGACCAAACATAAAGGAATCATCCATTGTTCGACCAGAACGGTGGAACTAACTCACCCCAGTGGCACCAAAGTAAAGTTCATAACGATACACGAGCCTAGGAGGGACATTAAATTAAATCAAGTGGAGGTGAAAGTTGAGGAAATCAGGACTATCAGGGAATATCCAGATGTTTTTCCGGAGGAATTACCAGGAATGCCTCCCGACCGTGACGTGGAGTTCGCAATTGAGCTAGTACCGGGAACATCCCCGATATACAAGAGACCTTATCGAATGGACTCCAAGCAGCTAGAAGAGCTCAAGGATCATTTGAGAGAATTGACGGAGAAGGGGTATATTCGCCCTAGTTCCTCACCATGGGGAGCTCCGGTGATATTTGTGCCCAAGAAAGACGGAAACCAAAGGTTATGTGTGGATTACCGTGCCTTGAATGAGGTAACCATCAAGAACAAGTACCCATTGCCTCGCATTGAAGACTTGTTTGATCAGTTGAGGGGAGCTTGTGTGTTCTCGAAAATTGATCTCAGGTCGGTATACCACCAACTCAAGATAAGGCAATCTGATATTCCCAAGACAGCTTTCGTATCTCGGTACGGACTGTATGAATACACTGTCATGCCTTTCGGGCTAACCAATGCCCCGGCATATTTCATGTATCTCATGAACAAGGTATTCATGGAATATTTGGACAAATTTGTGGTGGTTTTCATAGATGATATTCTCGTCTTCTCCAAAGATGAAGAAGAACATGAGAAACATCTAAGGTTGGTGTTACAGAGGCTGAGAGAACACCAACTATATGCCAAGTTGAGCAAGTGTGAGTTTTGGCTGAAGAGAGTTCCCTTTTTAGGACATATAATCTCGGAGGGAGGAATCTCCGTAGATCCTGCCAAAATAGAAGATATCCAGAAGTGGAAAACCCCTGAAAATGTCGGGGAAGTTCGAAGCTTTTTGGGATTGGCTGGATACTATCGACGGTTTATTGAGGGATTCTCCAAGATCTCGAGACCTCTCACCAAACTGTTGGAGAAGGGAATCACATTCACCTGGACGCCACAGTGCGAGACGAGCTTTCAAGAGCTAAAGAAGAGATTGACAACAGCCCCAGTGTTGGTTATGCTAGATATGCAGAAGAATTTCACAGTGTACTGCGATGCCTCTGGAAATGGGTTGGGATGTGTTCTCATGCAAGAAGGTCATGTCGTGGCATATGCATCCCGGCAGCTTCGGAAGCACGAGAAGAACTATCCTACACATGATCTAGAACTAGCTGCAGTGGTACACGCGTTGAAAATTTGGCGGCACTATTTGATGGGGAAGAGGACAGAGATATATACGGATCATAAGAGTTTGAAGTACATATTCACACAGCCAGATCTTAACCTCCGACAAAGGAGATGGTTAGAGCTAATCAATGACTTTGATGTGGGCATCAACTATCATCCCGGGAAAGCAAACGTCGTGGCCGATGCTTTGAGTCGGAAAGTGCAGGTCAATAAGTTGAGTTTGAAGGACATGCCTGCAGAATTGAAGGACGAGGTTATAAGACTCAATCTATGTCTAGTAAATAGTGGTGAAGCCATCGCCATGGAAGTGGACTCCACACTCGAGCGAGACATACGAGAGGGCCAAAAGAATGATCAGAAGATACAAGAGATCAGACAGCTCATTAAGGAAAATAAAGCTCCTGGTTTTAGAGAGGATGAACAGGGAACGGTGTGGCACGGGAAAAGGATCTGTGTGCCAGAAGTAAAAGAGATCCGTGAATTAATTTTGAAGGAGGCTCACGATTCCGACTATTCCATTCATCCTAGGAGTACGAAGATGTACCAGGATCTCAAGAGCAGGTATTGGTGGTACGGCATGAAGCGAGATGTCGCGGAACATGTTGCCCTATGTGACACATGTCAGTTGGTGAAAGCAGAACATCAACGACCCGCGGGATTATTGCAACCATTCAAAGTGCCTGAATGGAAATGGGAAGAAATCAGCATGGATTTTGTTGTGGGATTGCCTAGGACCCAATCCGGGTATGATTCAATATGGGTCATTATTGATAGGCTAACCAAGGTAGCTCATTTCATCCCTGTGAAAGAAAGCTACAGTGGATCTAAATTGGCAGAATTGTACATGTCAAGGATTGTGTGTTACCATGGAGTGCCAAAGAAGATAGTGTCGGACCGAGGGACACAGTTCACCTCGAGGTTTCGGCAAAAGTTGCATGAAACCATGGGAACCCATCTGAACTTCAGTTCTGCCTATCATCCCCAAACTGACGGGCAGACGGAGAGAACCAATCAGATCCTTGAAGATATGTTAAGGGCATGTGCACTCAAAAACAATAGGAGTTGGGACAAGAACTTACCGTATGCGGAGTTTTCCTATAACAACAGCTATCAAGCTAGTATGAAGATGTCACCATTTGAAGCTTTGTATGGAAGGAAGTGCAGAACTCCCCTATTTTGGAACCAAACGGGAGAAAGTAAAGTGTTTGGTCCAGAAGTGCTACAAGAAGCCGAGGCGAAGGTGAGGGAGATTCGCAACAACTTGAGGATAGCACAAACACGCCAGAAGAGTTATGCTGATGTACGAAGAAGAGAGCTCGTTTTCAACGTGGGAGACTATGTTTATCTCAAGGTGTCCCCTATCAGAGGACTTCGTCGGTTCAAGGTGAAAGGGAAGTTGTCACCTCGATACATCGGACCCTTTCAAGTTTTGGAAAGAAAAGGCGAAGTGGCGTACCAACTAGAGTTACCGGTTCATCTATCGGACGTGCACGATGTATTCCATGTGTCACAACTCAAGAAATGCCTGAGGACGCCTGAGGAGGTGTTACCCATGAATGAAGTGGATGTAGCTGAAGATTTGTCTTATGCCGAGCAACCATACAAGATTTTGGAGACAATGGAACGCCTCACCAGAAATAAAAGAATCCGGATGTGCAAGGTGCAGTGGAAGCATCACTCAGAAGAGGAAGCCACCTGGGAACGGGAAGATGAGCTCAAGGCACAATTTCCGGAATTGTTTTCTTAGAAACACCAATCTCGAGGACGAGATTTCTTTTAAGGGGGGTAGAGCTGTAACACCCCAAATTTTGATTCAAAACTCTAAACCATGTTCAGAGGGGAATTTAAAATTTTTTGGACGTGTTGCATGTTTTGAAAAAATTCAAATTCAAACTGGAATTCAAATTATACTCAAAACAGAAAAGAAATGGAAAAAGAAAAAGAGAAACGGGAAAAAAACCGGCCAGTGGGCCGAAACCCGCCAGCCGGCCCAGCTTTCCCCGCGCCAGCCCGCCCCCGCGCGCGCCGCGCTGCCTCTCACCGACGGGTGGGACCCACATGTCATCCCTAACCCTGAGCCCCCGCGACCCCGGACTTTTCCCCCGAGCGCGCGAAATCGCAACCGACCGGAAACCGCGTCCCGTCGCCCGAATTCTGGTCCCAGAGGACTCCAACTCGATCACAACAGACCCACCGCCCTCCCCCGGCTATAAAAACCCCAGCCCCGATCAGTTTTTCTCACGCGATCGCCGATTTTCACTCCGGTGAGCACCGAGACTTCGCCGGTGAATTTTGGCCGATCTAAGCTCGGAAACTCTGATCTAACTCGCTGGTCTTGATCCACCGCCTCCGGGGAACTTTGCAGGTGCAGAAAACTCGGAGAGTTACGGTGTAAACCCAGCGCCGACGAGCTTCGCCGTGGTTTTGCCTCGGACCTCGCCGCCGAGCACTTTCCAGGACCCCCGAGCTCGAGAAAACCCCCGAGGTGAGATCCCTGACCTCCCCTCTACCGATCTAGGCCATAAGATCCCAGTTCTAGGCAGAATTCTCGAGGATCCGAAACTTTCCGGCGAGATCGCCGCTTCCCGCCGCCGTGCGCCGCCGGCAGCGCCGCCCGCGCTCGATCGAAGCGACGTGGCCGCTTGTGCGCCGTTTATTTTAAATCGCACGGTAGACTTTAAAACCCCGCGTACCGGTTCGATGTTATAATCTCAGCCGTCGGTTTAAAATCGGACGGTCCACGTCAGCCCCGCGTTATAAAGACTGGAGTTCTTACGTGCTACCCCCTGGGGTTCTCTGGAATTGAGAGCTAGCCCCGGAAACTTCAGATCTAGCCCCTGGAACCCCAGAAAATCATGTAAATTCATTTAAAAATCAGTTTTAGCCCCTGGACTTAATAAAAATTAGGAAAAACACCTCTGATAAGTGTAGCTAGACCCCTGGAAATTATGAAAATAATATTATAGACCCTGTAATGGGGTGAATTCATTATTTTAGCCTTGTTTAGTATTTAATTTAGAAAATTGAATATGTAACTAGTGTTTAAAAATTAAAAAGGGGGACAAACATAATTGTCAAAATTAATTAAAAACTTTCTCAGTACTTAGAAAACTTTGGAGTGAGATAAAAATATATTTTTGGGCTGAAATAAATCTGTTTCATCTATTATTCACATTTATTAGTATAGGAACACATTTTTAAAGTAAATAATAGTTATAGAAAAATAGGGAAAATAATTATGAAATGGTCTACATCAGAAGCCAAGGTCAAAATATGATTTTAAATTATTTAGGACCAGAACCTATACTGTTTAGGTGATGTGTATTACTAATTTCATAATAAAATACACAATTATGCATAGGAATATAAATCTGAAAATATAGCAACTAGTAAATGATAAATGGAGTTTCTAAAATACAAAGAATTCAGTTTAGGGTTGATAGAAATTATGAAGGCACATATGGAGAAGAAAAATACTTTTCTTACATACTTGGTAGTAAAAGGTGTAGTAGTTGAATATAAGAAATTTATTGGAAACCCATATAAATAGTACGTAAGTATAAATGTGGACACAAAAGTAGGAATCATATATACATGGTTAAAAGTGCATGCAAGCCACAACTTAACACACATAAAGTAACCACAACACATATAATGGTAACGAACTTTTATAAATATGAATGTGTGGTTTGTATGAAGTAAGAAGTGTGATCTATGTCTTATGATTGTTGTTTTTCTTTTGCTATGTGTGATGGTATGAAGTAGAACCTGTTCAAGAGCAAGTTATTCCTTTCCAAGATCAGGACTACCTATTTCAAGAGCAGCAAGAAGGAGGCAAGTGTCCTTGACCACTTTGATCCTATGCTAGGATGTGTAGATAGAATTATTTGCATTGTCAAATGAAATATGAAACCCATGCTAGGAAAGTTTCCCTAGAATTGCATTACCTTGTTTCCTTGTAGCTTGGGTTGGGATTTATTTTGTCATGTCATTTATTTACATGCATATGCTTAGCCATGCTTAGAATGAGATATTTGGGATATGAGATCATCAATTTATTTTACCATACTCTTGAATGAGTTATTGTGAGTTATGTAGAGGTAGGGATCAAGGCAAGTTGGATGTTTTGGTTGTGTGCTGGGTGCACGAGACTTGGGTTTGTGTTTAGTACTTGCCTGGATCCTAAGGACCGGTTCATGGAGCATGTAACCCGGCTTTACAGTGCCAACCACATGCTGAGATGGGGCAGCTTGGCCAATTAATTAGGTGTATCCCCGGCGTAGTATGGGTGTGTTGGATGGTGCGGGGAGTAGGTGTCAGCTGGACTACCATATGAACCGCAAGGCTCAAGAGGGGGCCACTGCAGCGGGGTTGGAGCCTCTTGTATGCTGTTAGGGGTGAAACCTCAGTGGGCCCACGCTCGTCGGGAATCCCTTTGTAAAGGCTTCGTAGTGATCTCCTGGCCGCACACCTGGGAAGTGTGAATGTGGAACATAGCCACTGGCATAATGGAGGTTCTTTTAGTCCACCCGGCAACGGGGGATGAAATCACTACTTGTGGGTACAGTGGTACAAACTCTGCAGAGTCAAAACTGTCTTGACAGCCGTGCTCACGGTTAAGAGCGGCCTGGACTTATTCATGATTAGAGGATTGATGGTTGTGGATGTTAAGCGGGGAGCTTAACATTGGAAATGATGTTATGGTTATTGGATTATGATGATGGGATGGGAGATTGGGACCATTTCACCTGTGTAGTAATGTAGGTGCTTAATAAGCTAAGGTGATAGGCATTAATTGCGTAGTGCTTTAACCATGAGTTCAACCTCTCCTTGTTCTAGCCATGCATGATATAATTTTCCCACACTTGCTGAGTACCATTGGTACTCAACCTTGCGTATTTGTTGGTTTATATTGCTGCTCAGGTCAAGATAATGAGGTGGTGTATAATGACCAAGATTTTGGACCCGAGGAAGGATTTTAGGTTCATGAAGACCCCCGGGCAACGCCTGTGATGGAGCCCTAAAGAATAAATTTTCCGCTGCTAGTTTATTTACTTGTGATGAAGCATTAGTGTCTATTGAGACATTTGCGATGTAAGACTTATTTGTATTCGACACCTGGCTTGTAATAAATGATGCTTCACTATTTGTCATCACATGTATGAGAAAATGATCCTGGCATACATGTGATATTCACTTGGTTGTTTCTTCGGAAAAACCGGGTGTGACACAACTGCACCCGCATATTTTATGTACCTCATGAATAAGGTCTTTTGGGTTAAAACCAGTGTGCCAAGAAAGCTTTGAGGAGATCAAGAAAAGACTAACCACAACGCCGGTTTTGGTATTGCCGGACGTGAGCAAGAGCTTTGACATATATTGTGACGCATCAAGACAAGGGCTTGGATGTGTGCTCATGCAAGAAGGACAAGTGGTAGCCTATGCGTCGAGGCAACTAAAGAAACACGAGCTGAATTACCCCACACATGACTTGGAACTAGCAGCCGTGGTACATGCCTTGAAGATTTGGAGGCATTATATCCTTGGCCACCGATGTCATATCTACACGGATCACAAAAGCCTCAAGTATACATTCACGCAAACGGTTCTGAATTTGAGGCAACATCGATGGTTGGAACTCATCAAGGATTATGATGTTGGAATCAATTATCACCCCGTAAAAGCCAATTTAGTAGCTGATGCGTTGAGACGAAAGGGAGCATGTCACCAACTCACGGTTCGGGAGCTGCCGCCCGAGCTGCGCAAGGAGTTCGAACGGTTACATCTCGGGTTCTTGAACGAGATGGAAGTGATAGAACTCAACTCTTCGCTGGAACAAGAGATACGAGATGGCCAAGCAACGGATGAGGAAATTAAGGAAAGAATCCGACAAGGCATAGAAAAGGATTTCAAGAAAGACGAGAAAGGCACACTTTGGTTAGGGAAAAGGATTTGTGTGCCTAACATGAAGCACATACTCGACACGGTATTAAAGGAGGCACATGACTCACCTTATTCCATACACCCCTGCTGTACAAAGATGTACAAGGACCTGAAAACTTGCTATTAGTGGGATGGTATGAAAAGGGACATAGCTGAATATGTTGCCTTATGCGATACGTGCCAACGGGTGAAGGCCGAACATCCAAGACCCACTGGACTGTTGCAGCGATTGAAAGTACCCGAGTGGAAGTGGGAAGACATCAGCATGGATTTCATCGTTGGATTGCCATGTACTCAATCGGGTTACAACTCTATTTGGGTTATCGTGGACCGATTGACAAAACAGCCCATTTCCTTCCTGCTAAAACCAAGTACAGCGTTGCACAACTAGCCGAGCTGTATATGGAGCAAATCGTGTGTCGCCATGGAGTTCCGAAGAGGATAGTTTCAGGTCGGGGTTCTCAATTTACCTCTAGGTTCTGGAAGAAGCTGCATGAAGCTATGAATACATGACTGAATTTCAGCTCCGCTTATCACCCGCAAACCGACGGGCAAACGGAGAGGACAAATCAAATTTTGGAAGACATGTTGAGAGCTTGCGCCTTGAAACATGGGCGTAGTTGGGATATGAGATTGCCGTATATACAACAACAGCTACCAAGCCAGCTTGAAGATGTGGCGGACCGGAATCCGCTCATCCAGGATCGCAGAGGGTGGTGCCACGCGATGCGACACCCGACAGCACACGTCATAAGGATACATTCCATTACATAGAAAATAAACTGAAACTGTACAAAGTAGTACACTGTTCAGTTACAAACTAAGGTATACATTACACAGCGGAAGTTTTAATTTGTACAACTCAAGCCCGTCTATCTAGCAAAAGTCGGTTGCCCAGCCCTAGGGCAACCCACACTAGCTGCACTCCTCAGCTCAGCGCGGCGTGTACGGCTCCCACTCAGCCGTGGTCCCCGACGGAGGGTAACCCTCGCTGGTGGACTCGTAACCCGAGTCCGTGGGTGGCTCCTCACCTGAAAAAACACTTAAGCAGCAACCATGAGCACGATGGCTCAACAAGACTTAACCGACTCGCCTAGGCATGAAACTCTACATGTAGGGTACAATGAACATGGGATGGTAAAATTTCAGCAAACGGACACGCCTATAGCTTATCCTTGGTTCATCTTTTAGCCACAAGTTAACAGTTCATGAATCTGAAATTTAGGAAGCAGTATTTGGTGGCACACATGTAACAATACAATTACATCATACAGCAGAATTGAATCATAACATTCCATAAATTATCTACGTTACGACACAGTGAACAAGCGGTACTCGTCACCGCGTGGGACGGCGAATCGGCTCGATATACACCTGCAGGGATACCCAAAGAGCACATCACGTACGCCCACCCGTGGAGCTGCACAGCACGCTCACTCGATGTCGTACGGGACAACCTTTCACCCAACAGCCCAAACATCGAACCGGTCGCACCGAAACGAGCAGGAGGTTCCCTACATGGAGCATCTCTCTATGCCCATTAGCAGATTTCCACCTTGCTGCCCTCAGCCTACACCTATAAATCGGTGCGTTATGCCTCAACGCCCGGAGGTATAGGTTACATCGGTTTATCGGGGCCCATATATCCGATATGCCTTCGGTACGTTCAATACTTGTTCAGCAGGGCCGCAAACGGATCGGTCCTCAATCGACACGGACAGGGCTGCACACACAAGACTTCCTCTTGCTGCGCCCTAGCCCCTTCCCAGTCTCATTTTCATTTCTAAAGTGAACTCACATCACTCGAACCAATCCCGTGTGTCCCAAGCCTACTCGCGAGTAGATTCCAACTACTCGACTTGTACCGTAAGTCCTATGAATCATTAAGCAGAGCCTGTCTACTCGGGGCCTTAGACACTACCCTCACTCTTATAGGAAAATTCTGGTTATGCACTGGGGTTTCATCCATCCTACACCTAATGCACATCCATACCTCACACTAAACATGTACACAAAGCAAAACTTTATAAAAAGGGTTAATTCAAACCGGGCCTTGCCTTGTTGCTGCTGGTCAGTGGTTAAAGATTCGTCCGGAAGAAGGAAGTCGAGCACTTCCGGAGTCTCCTCGCCTTCAGCGACTACACGTTAATGAGATACTACATGTCAATTCAAATGCAATGTGTAAACTTGAATAAGTAATTACTATAACTCTAGCTAGCCCTCCCCTTTGGCTCTGAAATTTTTATGGTGGCTTGGTAAGGTCCTAACTCGAGTCTTGACCAAGTTTCATTTGAAACAAAGTTCATTAAGCTTTGTACAAATAAAAGCCTATTTGGTCAATATTAGAGTCTCTAAGTAACTCCAGGGGTTTTCATGGCCCCAACCATTACTTTATGGAAACTAGAATTTGAGATGGTCCTATTGGAATTGGTTTCATGTCATTTGAAGAATCCTAGAGGAAGTTATGCCGTAAACAAGATTTGAGAAAATCTGTAAAATGTTTCTGTACATTTTTCTATTTTCTCAGGGCAGTTCACTTAATCACCCCATTAGGGGGGCTAAATGAACTTGTATGGGTCTGAAACTTTTACTGTGACTCCAGGATTTTCCAGTGAACCTCTCAGCCAAATTTCAGAATTTTTCATAAAGTAATTCTCCAGATAAAATTCCTAACAGTTTAAACTTTAGGGAATTAATTCTGGAAAACTATTTAGTTTCATGAGATGAAATTGGTATTGCTGGAAAGTACTCACAATTCTGAGTTCAGCAAGATTTGGTTCACTGAATTTGGAGCTTCCTAGCCAAAGTTATGAATTTCTAAAGTTTGGGCTGATCCCTGAATTATTTTCCTACAGAAAATCCTTTCCCGCGCTTAATCCGAAGCTGACAGCGGGGCCCGTCCAGTTTAATTTAAACTAACCACGCTCACGCACGCTTAACTCAGTGGCTGACACGTGGGGCCCGCGCCTTCGTCTACCTCCCGACGCCGCCGCCCGAGCCGCCGGAGCTCTGGCGAGGTCGACGTTCCCAGCGATCTAGCTCGCCGGCGACGGTGAGACTCGCCGCCCCCACATAATTTTGGACGCTGAACATGCTGGACACCATGACGCCTCCGGCTAACCGCCGTAGCTCACCGGCAACGAGCTCTATGCCTCTGTGCTACCTCGGCAACGCATTCCCGCCCTCCTGACCACCTCTTTCGCGCGCTAATCGCGTCACCACGCTCAGGGATACCTCGGGAAGCTTGGCATGACCTCGGTTGGGCCCTAAACGGCTGGCAACCTAGACCTCACCGGCGACCCTCCCTTCCACTGGACTGTTACCGATGAAACTAGGGTTTGGAACGGTTGCTCCAGCGGTTTTCTGCTCGGAGAGACGCGCACGGGTGTCTAGAACGTGTGTGAGCTGCAGCTTGACCGGCGGTTGCTCCGGTGCAACGAATTTCGCCGGCGACCAATTGCTAACCCTAAGGTGCACCGTGGGGGAAAACTCAGAATTCTCTCTCTACCCTGCATGAAACGGTGAACGGTTTCCTCCCACAGATTTCTCACATGCGGGCACACATTTTCGTCTCTGGTGGTGGCGCGTGATACCGCCGGGATCGGCCGGTCGTCGGTGATCAGAGAACGGCGGAGAAGACACTCGCGAGCGGAGGCAACTGCAGGGTGGGAGAGCGTCGGTTCAGCCGGGGCACCGTGCTAAGGACCGAGTGGGTGTCGTGCTGGCACGGTGACTCACGGTTTTCACCCGTGCCGTGGCTTCTTCCACTCGGGCACGGGAGCAGGACGTGTCACGCGCTGACCGCCGGCTGCCGAGTGACTCGCCCGAGTTGCCTTCGGTCCTAAGTCCTCTGACCAGTGGGCCCTCTTCTCCCCTCTAATTTTTCCTCCCCCTGCTGCTGCAAATATCCCAGCTACTCTCCATTGAATGAGTGACTTAACCACCAAGCCACAGTTTAAATTTGGTTTCCCAAGTTTGAAATTTGTTTGGCTAAATTTGCTTCACATTTGAACTGAAATTCAAATTCAGTTTTTGAATAAGTGCAAATTTAGCTCCCAACAAGATGAACTCCAATGGGGATGAAAATTGGTAGACTAACTCAGAAAAATGTGCTGAGTTTGAATATGAAGCCAACTTTTGAATACAAGTGATGAAAGTTGCTGCAATTTGAATTTGCATTCAAATTGGCTTCTTTTTCAAATGCCTCCAAAAGTGCCTCAAAAAGTGTTGGATTTGCATGAAATTTGGCCTGAACCTTCCCAAGTCTATTTAAGTTCTAAGGGTGAGCTCAACCTCTCATGTTCATGTTTAGAAATCCTACTTTGTGAAAGTTAGGGCTTTCCTCCCTAATCACCCTTTTGATGGAGGTTACTTGCTCTTCACAAGTCTTCACAAAATATCCACACCAAAAGCTGTGGTGTTGTGAGGTGATGAATTTTTTTTTTCAAGTCCCTTTTCTTGGGCTTTTACATCCCTCCCCCCTTAAAAGAATCGTGTCCCGAGATTACAAAAGAAGAGACAGCGATGTAATAGGAACTCACCCGTGCTGAGACGCCATGAACTCCGGGTAATTTGAGCGAAGGAATTCCTCGCTCTCCCACATCGCTTCTTCGGCGGTGTGGTTACTCCAGAGTATCTTGTAGAACCATAATGTTCGGCTACGCGTGGTCTGGCCTTTCTCATCAATAATTGCCACCGGATATTTTTCATATGTCTAATCCGGTTGCAGCTCGCCGATGTCTTCAGTGGGGACAGCAGCCGTATGTTTCAGACATTTTCGCAGTTGTGAAACATGGAAAACGTCGTGAACACCAGCAAGAGATGCCGGGAGCTCCAGTCTATATGCCGCTGGTCCACACTTCTTAGTGATAACATAGGGTCCAATGAAACGGGGAGCGAGTTTCCCCTTCACGCCGAACCGGTGCACGCCCTTCATCGGAGATACATGGAGGTACACGTGCTCTCCTACGTCAAAGTGCAGTGGTCTACGCCTCTTATCAGCGTAGCTTTTCTGCCAGGATTGAGCGGCCTTCAAGTTGGCTTGAATCATCCGAACACGGTCTTCGGAGTCGTTCACCACATCAACCCCGAATGTGACTCTTTTACCGGACTCGCACCAGTTTAATGGGGTGCGGCACTTGTGACCGTAGAGAGCTTCATAGGGTGCCATCTTGATACTCGCCTGATAGCCG
Source organism: Neostapfia colusana (assembly GCA_030760725.1). Classification (NCBI taxonomy): domain Eukaryota; kingdom Viridiplantae; phylum Streptophyta; class Magnoliopsida; order Poales; family Poaceae; genus Neostapfia; species Neostapfia colusana. The sequence goes on along the minus strand of JASWHV010000013.1, from coordinate 37,919,393 downwards.
TTATTGTATGAGAATTCCGCCAACGGTAGGTAATCATCTCAGTTCCTACCGTGGTGGATGGCACATGCTCTCAACATGTCTTCCAGTACTTGATTCACTCTCTCTGTTTGGCCATCTGTTAGAGGGTGATAAGCGGAGCTTCTAATCAACTTAGTACCCAAAGCAGCGTGCAACTGCTCCCAAAAGCGACATACAAATAATGCACCTCGGTCTGAGACTATGGTCTTGGGTACTCCATATAAACATAGAATCTTCGCTATGTACCGCTCCGCATATTTGCCGGCATTGTAACGTGTATGCATTGGGATGAAGTGAGCCGGTTTGGTTAACCAATCAACGATTACCCAAATGGAATCATGCTTGTTGGAAGTCAAGGGTAATCCCACAATGAAATCCATGCTCACATCTTCCCATTTCCATGCCCGGATTTTCAGGGGTTGCAGCAGCCCTGATTTCCTCATATGATCAGCTTTCACTTGTCTACACGTATCACACTTGGATACGTACTTAGCCACTTCCCGCTTCATCCGTGTTCACCAAAATTTCTTTTTCAAATCTTGGTACATTTTGTTGCTGCCCGGAAGAATGGAGTATTTAGACAAGTGAGCTTTGTCAAGGATCTTTTTCCTCAGCTCCATATCTCGGGGTACGACTATGCGGTCATTGAACCACAACGTCCCCTCATCATCCTTCCGGAAACATTTGATTTCCCCGTTGTCTATCCATCTCCGGAGATGTGCCATACCCTTATCAGTATTCTGAGCTGTAATGATGTCCTCCCTAATGGTAGGGTGAGGGCCAGGTTGTAGAGCGATCCATAAGGAACCAAGTATAAACTCGACTCTTCCTCCTCCACCGGTGTAAGGTGAGGTTATGGACATGTGATTTCTGACTCAACGCGTCGGCAACCACATTTGCCTTGCCGGGGTGGTAATGAATCTCAATCTCATAGTCTTTGATTAGCTCTAACCACCTCCTTTGCCTCATGTTCAGCTCCTTCTGGGTGAAAATATACTTTAAGCTCTTGTGGTCGGTGTAGAGATGCACCAGATTCCCCAAGAGATAGTGCCTCCACATTTTCAGCGCCAACACCACAGCAGCAAGCTCAAGATCATGAGTCGGATAGTGCTGCTCATGGTTCCGAAGTTGGCGTGAGCCATATGCGACCACACGTCTGTGACACCCTCATCTCTGGTGTCAGCATATGTTCATGTTTTATGAAGAGAAAACATTTTAAGAAAAGTAGGAACAAAGAAAAATATCAAAAGGATAGCCAATAAGAGCCGAATCCAGCTCTCAGAGAGCGCCAAAGACAACTTCCGTGGCCCGCTGGCCACGTGGCGTGTTCGGAGCTCATCCCTGCGAAGTGGGGAGAGGTCCGCCGCTAAAGTAGGCTACGTGGCAGGCTCGGGGCTCATCTCCACAAAAGGGGGAGAGGTCCGACCCTGTGGGACACGTGTCGCCACCGGAGCTTATCTCTGGGAGGTCCGTCGCTGTTGGACACGTGTTGACCTCGGAGCTCGTCTCTGAGGAAAGAAGAGAGGAAAGGTCCGACACTGACATGTGGCGTGTGCGGAGCCACCTCCGAATAAGAGAGGAGGTCCCGACCGCTAGGATACGTGGCGCACGCGGAGCTCACCTCCGAAGAAGAGGGAAGTCTTGCTCACTTAACACGCGGCACCACCGGAGCTCGTCTCTGCGGAAACGGAGAGACCAGGCCCAATGGACACGTGGAGCCTCCGGAGCTCATCACCGAGAAGGTAACGAGTTCTAGCAACGGTTTTTGGATTCTGTACGCGTAGAAATACCAGAACAGAAACCGACCTGAATTCCACGATGATACCGCACCAAATCAACTAAAGATAAGTTGTATGATTCAAACAGGACTCTTATTCGGGATACAATCAGATTAGGACTCTTCTCTTCCCGATTATAAATAGAACCCAGAACCTCTGGCCGAAATCATAAACTTCTTTTCCAACTCCTGAGCCGACGACTTAGATCCCTAGCCCCAACTCGCCGAGAAAGCCATCACCGGAGCACGGCAAGGAAGATCGCCGGAGGAAAGCCCAGCGGTCTGAGGAGGACCTCGAAGACCGAAAGGAACGTAAGGTAGGCCTCCAATACCACCTTATGACATCGTTGTGTTCTTTTTGCATCTGTTCTTTTTCGAACAGAAGCCTTCTCGTGGACATATCACTTGATGATCAGGTTGATCTAAAAGACAAGATCATCGCTACGTCCACCTTTGATCCGAACACCTCTGTCCATGCAAGCCATGCAAGAACACGTACAAGCCAATCTAATAAAACTAATCATAGGATAACATGCATATGCATCCTCGCATCTAGTTTAAGGTTTGTGCTTGATAGTGATTGCTGTGAATCTTGTATGCACGTGATCCTACATAGCAGGACAAGCTCAGGGAGCTGTCTACGATGAACTGCAGCAACAAGGTTTTGAGATCCAAGAACAACAGGAACCGCAAGAACAAGGCAAGTGCTCCTTGACCATATTGATCCTATGTTTTGGGTAAAACTGTTTTGTTTTGCGAAAAGGTGTGTGTGCTGAGTCAAACATGACGGGAAACCCTTTTTATAGGAGTTGACTAGTTTTGGTTAAACCACCCTTGTCGCCTGGGAAGTTTATGAGTCGGGTATGGTTTTTGCTTTATGCTTCGCTGAGTCCATGGGATTGGGAAGCGAGATAGATGTGTCTAGCCAACTGCACTTGTGATAATAATGAGAAACTGATGTTAATAATGGACATGGATCGGAGGGTGATCTAGGCAAGCCTGGGTTTGTGAATGAGGTAGCATGAGATGGTGGTTTACTTGCCGTAGATCTAAGGACCGGTTCATGCATGCACATGCCAGGATAACAGTGCCACCACAAGGCCAAGTATGGGTGCGGCTTAGCTGAGTAATTAGGTAAGTTGCTAGAGTGTTATGGATTGTGGAAGGCACGGGGAATGGGAGTCGAGTGAGGACTGCCCTGGGAACTGCATGGCACAAGAGGGGGCCCGTGGGTGGGAGAATTGGAGATTCTAGCCTGCCGGTGAAACCGTAGTGAGTCCATACATCTAGTAACCCCTTTGTAAAGGCTATTTTGTGATCTCTTGACCATACACCGACGGTTGCGTACTGGTATAATGGAGGTTCTGCAGTCGCCGACGGGTGACGAAATCACAAACTTGTGGCTAAAGAGGTGCAAACTCTGCAGAGTCTAAAACTATCTTGATAGCCGAGCTTTTGGTCACGAGCGCCTGGCTAAACTGCCATGATTAGTTGGGATGATTAGTTGGGATAGTTATTGGGATGGTTATTGGGAAGGTACTTGGTTATGGTTATTGTTTTTGGTTAAGGTTTGGTTTTGGGACTGTTGAGTCCGGGTGATAAGATGGTTGCATGACTGTTGAGTCATGGCAATGAGATTGGTCTCGGTATGAGACGAAAGTTGTTTATGAGATGAGATGGTAGCGAATACGGAAGGTATTCATGAGATGGAAGTGAATACGAGGAGGTATTCGTGAGTAAGAATGAAGTTGATTAATGTTCGGGTGGAACACGGAAAGTGATGGAGGTATGTTGGTAATTTAATACATGCTGGGATTACATTCATCTAAAGTTAAGTTGCTGTTTTATCATGGTTTTATAAATCTGCTTTTCTGCAAATGAGCCTTTTTATACCTACCTTGTTATGAGCTACATATCATGTGTTTTCCGCACTTGCTGAGTACATCATTGTACTCAAACTTGCATTATTATTTCATCATCAGCAGCAGGAGAATCTTACTATGAAGACCAAGTGGAGCATTAGGGCGTGTGATCTGTTCTCAACCTTGCCTGTGTAGGGTGTAGAGATGGAGCCACTTCTGCTTAGATTTGCTTCCGCATTAGTTAAATCGCTTCTGCATTAAAATAAAGACTTCCGCTGCACAGAAATAAGACTTCCGCTGTGAACATGAGTCCAAGACTCATGAGACATTGTAATAAACTCTTTTATTCGTGGTTATATATATTCTGAATTCAGTTTGTGGAATATATGTGTATGTGTGATGAACATCCTGGGCACACATATGCATTAGTTCTCGGTTCCATGATTTTCCACAGAATTGAGGGCGTCACAGATTGGTATCAGAGCCACGGGTTGACAGTAGGTTACACGCCTAGATAGAAACCTTAGATTGACATTAAAGCCACGAGTTAACAGTAGGTTACACACTTAAATAGGAGTCACAGATTGGTAGCTAAGCCACGCTGACCAAAGGAAGCACCCTAGAACACTTAGATTGGCTTTAAAACCACCTTGACATAGGGAACCATCCTTGAATAGGAGTTGTGTGAGCCCCTGTGATAATTGTTTGTGATTGTGTGCTTAGTGTGAGTTGTGGAAGTCTCCAAAACATTGTCCATATCCACACGTATGCAGAAAGAGGTGTGAGATACCTCGACACTTGTTCACATCCTCATATGGGCTAATATATATATAGTCCAACTCACCTTGATGCATATAGTTGAAGGGACCTACCTAACCTTCTAACATTCTATTCTATTTTGACCTCTCTCACAGATGGTGAGAGGAAACGCCGGCCGAAGGAACGTCCGTGACAACCAAGAGGATGATCACGAGGAAGTTCCTGTTAACCCTGGAGCTGGCGAGAACAACCTAGAAAGGTTGATGGCCATGCAAAACCAGCTTATGCAAACCATGATCCAAACTTTGGGTCAGTTGCAGGTCAACAACAACCCTGTTCCGGCACCACCGCTGGCTCACAACAGACTGGGAGAGTTCATGAGGACTCGACCACCCACCTTTGCTCAAGCTAGTGATCCCATGGAGGCCGATGATTGTTTGATTGGCCTTCCCGGGGTGGTAGTTGATTCCCACATCATAATCCTTGATGAGTTCCAACCATCGACGTTGCCTCAAATTCAAGTCCGTTTGTGTAAATATGTACTTGAGGCTTTTATGATCCGTATAGATCTCACATCAATGACCAAGGATATAATGTCTCCAAATCTTCAACGCATGCACTACTTCTGCTAGCTCCAAGTCATGTGTAGGATAATTAAGCTCGTGCTTCTTTAATTGTCGTAAGGCATAGGCTACCACTTGTCCTTCTTGCATGAGCACACATCCGAGCCCCTGCTTGGATGCGTCACAATATATGTCAAAGCTCTTGCTCACGTCTGGCAATACCAGAACCGGTGCTGTGGTTAGCCTTTTCTTGAGTTCCTCAAAACTTCCTTGGCAGGCTGGTGTCCATTGGAATACCTTCCCCTTCATTAGCAACTCCGTCATAGGCTTTGCTATTTTAGAGAAGTCTTTAATGAAGCGTCGATAGTATCCAGCCATCCCAAGAAAACTCCGAATATCCCTCACGCTCTGTGGTTGGTCCCACTTTAGGACATCTCTTACTTTTCCGGGATCAACCGATACCCCTTCCTTGGAGATAATGTGGCCTAGGAAAGATATTTCCTTTAGACAAAATTGACACTTGTTAAGCTTGGCATACAATTGATGCTCTCGCAATTTCTGCAAGGTCAATTTCAAATGTTCTTCATGCTCCTCCTCACTTTTTGAATACACCATAATGTCGTCGATGAAAACCACGACGAACTTGTCCAAGTACTCCATGAAAACCTTGTTCATAAGGTACATGAAGTATGCGGGTGCATTTGTCAACCCAAAAGACATGACGGTATATTCATACGAACCATACCGTGTTCGGAAGGCAATCTTGGGTATATCGGAGGGCTTAATCTTCAGCTGGAAATATCCCGACCGAAGATCAATTTTGGAGAACACTCGGGCTCCTTTCATTTGGTCGAACAGGTCCTCTATACGGGGCATAGGGTATTTGTTCTTGATTGTCACCTCGTTGAGATACCTATAGTCCACGCACATCCTTTGGGTTCCATCCTTCTTGTCTACGAAGAGCACAGGAGCTCCCCATGGTGACGAGCTTGGACGTATGAAACCCTTCTCCAACTGCTCTTGAATTTGTTTCTTGAGTTCTACCAGTTCATTGACGGGCATCCTATAGGGTCTCTTGGCTATGGGTGCAGTTCCGGGTATCAAATCATTGGCAAACTCAATGTCCCGATCAGGGGGCATACCTGGAAGTTCTTCCGGGAACACGTCCGAAAATTCCTGAACCACCGGAATGCTGTCCAATGTTGCTCCTTCAACGTGGTTCAAAATTGCCCTTTCAGTGGTTTGTTGGGCTGACTCAAACTCGACACGGATGCCATGCTCATTTGTCAACTGCACGCTTCTTTCAGCATATTGGATTACCCCGTTGTGCTTGCTTAACCAATCCATCCCGAGTATTATGTCAATCCCTTGGGAGTCCAAGACAATAAGGTTGGCAAGGAAGTCTACCCCCCTTATTTTAAGGCTTACTTTCGGACATACTATATTAGTCCTCATCTCTCCACCGGGAGAATTAACTAACATATCACATTTTAAGTGGGATATGTGTATGTGATGTTTGGCAACATATTTGGAGGATATGAAGGAATGTGATGCTCCAGAATCAAACAAGATGGTGGCTGGGTTGGAGTTGGCAAGGAACATACCAATTACGACGTACTCAGCCTGTTGTGCTTCCTCAGCAGAGACATGGTTCACGTTGTCGCGAGCATAGTTCTGTTGTCCCTGATTTTCTTGATTGTCCCCTCCGTTCGGTCGCGGGTTCTGCTTGGGCACGTTGCCTTGCTGTCCAGGGCCTCTCCTCGGGCACTGGTTCACAAAGTGTCCTATCTCCCCGCATGCAAAGCATGCCCTGCTGCCTGCGGCGGCAGGTACGTTGGGGCGGGGGTTTTGAACAGGAGCGCCATTGTTAGGTCGGGGCGCAGGAGGCATGGGCACGCGAGGTGCTGGTGCAACGAATTGTTGCTGTGGTGGCTGACCAGCGCGGTATGCAGGAGTAGTTGGCCCATACTGCGATGCAGCTGGGGGCATGTACCGAGGTCATACATTGCTCCCTTGAGGATGGTATGGCATCTTCCTCTTGCACTCTCGTTCGATCTCTCGGATCTTGTTTTCAACCACTATGGCCTTGTCAACCAGCTTCTGGAAGCTTACGTAGTCATTGTTGAGGAGCTGAACCTGGATCTCATTGTTCAACCCTCTCATGAACAGGTACTGCTTCCTCTGGTCTGAGTTGACATCTTCAGGGGCATACCGGGACAGTTGTGTGAACTTGTTGAGGTACTCATTCACACTTTTCTGTCCTTGGCGGAGACCCTCGAACTCCTGCCTCTTGAGCATTATTACACCAGCAGGGATGTAATGAGAGCGGAAACTCTCCTTGAACTCAGTCCAAGTGATTGTCTCTGGGTTGACATGGGCGTTGCATAGGGCATCCCACCAGTCAGCGGCAGCTCCCATAAGTTAGTGCGACGCAAAGAGAACCTTCTCTCGGTCATTGCACTGAACAATGGCAAGCTTCTTCTCCATTCCGATGAACCCTAGGTTGGAGCCACTCCCGAGCCCATGTGCGGCCATACCGAGCTTTGCCAACCTCCACTGGTGCTGTAGAACCTTTCCAGGGAGCTTTTGGCGGGCTAAAGCGTCGGGGCAACGTCGCCGGACTCCCTCAGGGCCGCTGCACCGGTGCGGGGTGGTTTAGGAACTTCGCCGGTCTGTGGAAGCCACACCATCGTATTCCTCGGGTTAAAGTAGGGCCTGCCGGCGAGTAACAGCTCAGGAGTTGGTCGGAGCGACGAAAACCGGCGATTTCCGACGAGACCGGTGGCGCAGAAGCGCGGGGCGGGAGGTAGACGAAGGTGCTACCGGCCCCACGCGTCAGTCGCACGGCAACAGTGGGCCGGATACTCTGTGGCGCGGGATCGGCTGTGACAGCGCGGGAAACAATTCTGTAGCCCGTGTGGCGCGCTCCTGGCAGCAGACACGTGTCCCGTGGTCCCACCGTCAGGTTTAAACTTTTTCCCGGATTTATTCAAATTCCAGATTTTCACCAAACTTTAGAGGAGCATAACTTTTGCTAGGAACCTCCAAAATTAGTGATTCAAATTGGGTTAGATTCAGATTGACAAACTCTATCCAAATAAGTAACCCAATTTGTATGAAAGTCTTCATTTAATTCTGGAAAATTCTTTAAAAATTTTCAGCAAAAGAATTTTATAGGGAGTTTGGTTTATTCAAAAATCCTCAATTTTTCCAGAATATTCTTTAGGGTGTTATTAGACTCCTGTAAAAGTTTCAGCTCATTTGGAGTTGAATTGATCAGGGTAATTCAGATTGTAAGTTGCTGTGTTCAATTGAATACAGAAACATTTTCGGAGAATTTTCCAAAACTTGTAAATTCAGTTCTAGGCAATTCTTAGCTCCAAAAATCCTAGGAAAATTCATGTAGACTCTATGAACTATAATTGAAATTATGGTTTGACACGACCCCACGGTCTTGTCGAGCCAGGATCATGCTGAGGGGTGCTGCGTTGCACAACACCGTATAACACACGTCAAAGGTACAAAGCGGAAGCGAAATTTTTATTACATAAACATGTTTACATCAAAATAAATTCAGTCTACACTCACGGGTGTAGACTACGCATCAAGTGCACGTTCAGCCCTTGAACGTGTCTGTCGAAGTGTGCGATCGACACTTCCCCCGGGCCTGCACTGGGCAGCCCGCGGAGGTTCTTTTTTCGGAGGGTCTAGTTCCTAGCGGAGAGCTTGCGCGGATGGACGAGTTAGCGAGAGCTTGGCACGGGAAGTTTTACATGGTTCAGGCCGCCGGAGCGTAAAACCCTACGTCCACGGCGAGCTATGGAGCTCGCTGTATTGCTTGCTGCTCAGGGCCGGAGGCCTGAGCTTGGGAGTGAGTTACAGCTTGAGTGTGTATGGCTAGCGTATGAGTTGCAGAATGCGAACCCTTGCTATCGACGCCTACCCGAGCCTTTTATAGTCCAAGGCTCGGGCGGCTTACAAGGGAAGCCGGGACCCGACAGGTGGTCCCGGGACGATTGTCTATTATCTACCGTATCTGTAGTTATGCCTGTGGTTGCCTCCGGTCGAAGGCTTCTGAGTCTTCCTTTTGCCGCCCTGCCCATGCCGTGCGCCAGTCGTAGTGGTTGATGACGGCGCAGGCGGCATGGGATGTCTTGTCGTGGCGTTTATTACCTGTCAGGTTCTGACACCGCGCGCCAGTCTGTGATGCGACTGGACGCAACGGCACCTGACAGGCGCGTGCTCCGCGTTTCCGCGTCTTGGGAAGACGCGGGCCTTGAATTCCTTGTACGGGCAAGGTGAGGGGCGCCTTTACGCCCGCTGCCTGCCGCCCGGGGGCAGGCAGCACCGTTCTTCCAGCCACGTGGCGGGTCCGGAGCTCTTCTCTGAGGAGAGGGAGGTCCGGCCCCGCTGGACGCGTGGCGCCTTCGGACCTCTCTCCCGCGGAGGGGGAGGTCCGGCTTCTGCATGCCACGTGGCGGGCCCGGAGCTCACCTCTGAGGAGAGGGAGGTCCGGCCTCGCTGGACGCGTGGCGTCTTCGGACCTCTCTCCCGCGGAGGGGGAGGTCCGGCTTCTGTATGCCACGTGGCGGGCCCGGAGCTCTCCTCTAAGGAGAGGGAGGTCCGGCCCCGCCAGACGCGTGGCGCCTTCGGAGCTCTCCCTGCGGACAAGGGCGAGCACCTTAGGCATTTTACCCTATGCGCGGGGGTACCCCATATCTCAGGTACCGACAGTGGCCCCCGGGCCCATCTCGGGGGAGATAGCGAGCCCGAGGTGGGACCTCCGTCTCTTCCGATCCGCGCACTTTCTCTAAGTCCCGACTTGACCGCTGCTGGAGCACGAACGGCCGCGGGGTCGTGAGAGCGTGCGCCCACTTGATGATTGCTTTTACTGCGGTGGTTCCCAAGGCTGCCACTTCTGCACGTTGCGGCGCTTTCTTCGGGAACCGCCGAAGGGCCTTGCTGGCTCATCTTCTTAGGAGATTGACTCCTTGCCCCCACCGCTCCAGTTAAGCGGCTTGGGCCCACCCGTCATCGGCACTCGGTCTAGGAACCGAAGCGGTTGCGGGTGCGGGGTATTCGAAGAGTTCCGAATCGCTTGGAACTGCACCGGGAAGCTTTTTAGAGGGGGTCTCACCCACGTTGTAGCTTCCCTTCGCACTTCTCTGTGTTTCTTCTTGGACTCTTGCGCTTTTGCTTTCTTGCCTTTGAGCTCTCCCTTGCCATGGCTTCCAACCCGCTGCCAGAGAAGAAACGCGCCCGATCTCCTCCAGCAACGGCGCCGGTCCCAAGTCGGGATTCTGGGGTGCCTGACACGGTGGCGACTCGAAGAGGCCCCGGGCTGATGTGCTAGGGGAAGCCTCTGTGGCATCCCCTGTTCCGCCAGTCCAAACGACTGCGGAGCAGTCGTCGGAGACGGTAGCGTGCTCTGGAAATCCTCCCCCAGCTCGGAAGTCGGGGTTCAGAGCCCGCTGGAGTGTCCGCGCTTCCCGGCCTTCCCCGTCTTGCGGAGAATCTGTGCCGATGCGCTCGGAGCCAGGGGCGACTGCTGCGGCCCCCAGGCCAGCGCGGACTTCTCCTGTTCTGGTGTGCCCGGACTCCGCGGCGGCGCCGTCTCTTCCTGCCGAGACGGTTACCGCGGCCCCCGAGCCAGCACAGGTTGATCCTGCATTAGGTGGCCTGGCTTCTTCTCCAGCTCCATCTTCCCCGGCTCGTCCCCCTCCTCAGGTCAAGGAGCCTGAAGATAAAGAAAGCCCGGCTGGCCCGGCTGCCAGGGCCGCTGGGCCAGTTTCTCCTGATCGGCGTCTCGTCTCGGCGGCTGGCGCGCCGGCTCTTCCCGAGGACGAGGTAATGGAGGAGGTCGGAGGGACTGCCCCAGCTTCTGTTGCTCCATTGCCTCTGGCGGACGCCTTCGCGCTCGCCGAGTCGAGCGTCCGGCAGGTCTTGGCTGCGCTAGGGCGCGAGCAGGAGGAGTATACGATTGAACGGGACCGCCTCCTCACCAGGGGGAACCTTTTGCGGGAGAGGACCGCGAAGGTTAAGAGCGAGCTCGACTCCAGGCGGGAGTTGCTCGACTTCCGAGAAACGCTCGTCGACCAGATGAAGCGGGCTGTTGACCGCATGGACACCCAGTCGCGGCGGATCAACAGGGAGGCCCTGGAGGCTCACGCCCGGGCCGAAGAGAGCCTCTCTGCTGCTGTGGAAATACGGCAGCGGTTGGAGTGCCGCGAACTCACCGTTGAGGAGCGGGAGCGTTCCGTGGCAGCTGAGGCAGAGAGGGTCGCCACGCAGCTGGCTGCGGGCGAGGATGACCTCCGAGCTCGGATGGACGAGCTGGAGATTCTGAAGGCAGACCTTGACTTGAGGGATGAACAGGTCTCCATGATCGCCGGGCGGTCTTGGACCGCGAGTTGACTGCCGGCTTCAGGGTCGCTGAGTTGGAGCGGCTAGCCGAGACCCTCCGCCTTCGGGAGAGTTCCCTGGCGGCCCAGGAGAAGGAATTCTCCGAGAGGAGCCTGGAGGCTCTGCGGGCGGCCCGCCGCGAGGTGGAGGAACTCTCAGCCCTACGGTCCTCCGAGGCCCTTGCGGTCTCAAGCTTCGTGGATCGGGAGGGGTCCGCCCTGATCCCTCTTGGTTTCAGTCCGGTGAGGGCCGCAACTCCCGCATTGCAGGTGGCAGAGGTGATCCCTGCATTGGAGTCGATCGGCGCCAAGCTGGACAGACTCGACTCGGTGGTCGCCAGCGAGCTTGAAGCCGAGGGCCGCGGCTTAGCTTTAGAGGTCGCCTCGCATGTGCTGGCATGCTTCAAGAGCCGCGACCCCTCTTTCTCACTGGAGCCAGCAAGAGAGGGCCCAGCCGCGGAGCGGGAGGAAGCTGCCAGGGCTGAAGTCGAGGATGTGGCCGCCCTTGTAGCAGCAAGGTTCCGGCGAGAGCCGGGTGGTCCTTAGGACTTGCTTTTCCCTTTTTTATCGAGTCTGTAGTCCAGCTCAAGGAGCCTTGCTTAATTTGACTCTTTTGGATACTTGTGTCTATGATGCTTTTCCCTCCTTCTTGGCTTTGCCTGGCTGAGTCCTTAGCTCCGCAAGGTACTCAGAGGTCATTTCCAATCTCGGAGCTTCGCTCAGACACCCCCCCGGGTCCTAACCGTGTTAGGGGCCCCCGGAGGTCTCCGAACCTCGCCCTATGGGGGGCTCCAAATCTGCCGGCCACGTGGTGGGTCCGGAGCTCCTCCTCAAGAGACGGTAGCTCCGGTCATGTTGGACACGTAGGGCTTTCGGAGCCCTCCCGCTGAGGGGGGAGGTCCGGTTCCTGCCTGCCACGTGGCGAGCCCGGAGCCCTCAAGGAAGGAGTTCGGGGCCTGCTGGACACGCGGGGCCCCCGGGCCCTGCCCCTCTGGGGGGGGCAGGTCCCGGTCCTTCCAGTCCCAGGCCGGTGTAGCTGGTAGCTCCTTTCCCCACGCTTCATGCAGTCCCGTTTGCCGTAACCTGAAGGTCCTGCACACAGGTAGAGGAAACGTAATTCTCCTCGGGGGGTCCTCCCCTCCTGTCTCCTAGTCTTATCCGTCTTATGGTCCTGACCCACTATACGGGGCTTGGGCAATTCTGTGCACGAGGCGCCGGAGCTCCGGCTCCCTCCGAGGTCCGGGTACGGCCGTCCGATCCCTAGTACCGGGCCATGCGCTGGGGAAGCAGAGTGCACGCGCTTTGGGTTCATGACCAGGCAAAGCGGACGTACTCCCCTGGACCTCCGGGGAGCAGGATGCACATGCTTTGGGCTCTGGGCCGGCTAAGCTGGATACGCACCCTGGACCCCCCATGCACAACGCTGGCCTTTCCTGGAGGTGACCAACTGACACCGCAACACCTGACTGGGGGAGGCCCGAGAGACTCACTCGGCCATCGGCAGGTGCCTCAAGCGCAGCCGCCTTCGGGAGGATAGCAAATGCCGACTATGGGTGAGCGCAGGAGAGGGGGAGCTAGACGTATGATGAACATACAGAGATAGTGCGATCATAAAAATTAAAGCATAATTTAAATGAGCGCATGAGAAGGAGCTAAGTAGAACAGGTCTCTGTATTCGCGCCCATAGGTGGAATTCTGGCTGTTCGTGGGGGCAATGTTCCGCCTCGTCTACAAGGGAAGCAAGACTCTACGCGCTTAGGGTCGGAACCAGGCTAAACTGGACGTAGTCCTGTACCGTCCCTTGAGACTTAGCTACCCCAAGCTCTGTTCCTAAGTTCTATGGGGTCTATTACAGAAGTGAATAACCCTGTTCTACCGATGCTCAGTAAGTAGGACTTACAGTGTTGCTCCATGGCAAGGATTTTTGGGAATGGATCCCACTCTCGGTTGAAAGGCATGTGTACCTGGGGCGGCAACTTTCATGATTCAGACGGGACCTTCCCTGCTGGGGGAGAGCTTATGGGTCCTTCTTGGAATATAGCGTGCCGCTTCACCAGGCTGCCTTCTTGCGGGCCCCCGTCGCGTCTGGTTCTTTGGCGGTAGTGCTTAGAGCATTAGCCGAGACCGTGCGTTGTGGGGTGTTCCCTGCAAGCCGAGTCTTGTCGAAGTTGTTGTCTTCACGCTGGATCAGGTCCTGCGTGGCTTCTCTCCGGGGCCCCCGGGGAGTTCTCCCCTTCTGGCTAAGGCCTTCAAGGGGTAGGTGGACCCGGGCTCGCCTTGGATGACCTAAGGCATCTCCCCCTTCTGGCAAGGCCTTCAAGGGGTTGACGGACCCTAGGCGGCCCCCGAGAGGTATGTTCGAGGCACGGAGGCGTGCCGCAGCTGGCTAACACCTTGGCCCGTCACCGTCAGAACTGGAGTCCTCACCGTCATGCACTGTCTTTATGACACGCTGAGGCTTCTGGAACCCCATTTGGTGGGCAGCGGTGACTGGGGCATCGGCCTTCTGTTTGCCATCCCTCTGAGGGTAGGGCGGTACTTCAGCCCTCTGCTGTCTTCCATTACGGAAGCGCTCTGCGAGCCTCTGGATCTCCCAGCACTCGTCAGCTGTATGGTTGTAGGTGCCATGCACGGGGCATAGCCCACCCTGGCCACTGTCTGGGGCCGGTGATTGCCGCCGCCTCTTGTCGGGGCGCGGCCCCCGAGCTCCGCTGGTTGTCGCAGCTGCGGCGACGGGGGCCGTGAATGGTGGCTTCATCTTTCCACTCCCCCGGTTCTTGGTCTTCTTGCCACCCCCATAGGCAGCAGCACCGGACCCGGGCTGCCCTCCTGACTCGGAGGTCGGTAGTGCGTGCCAGTTCCGCCCTTCGGCTGCCCTGGCGCACTTATCCGCCAGGCTAAAGAGCTCCGAGACGTCGCGGACCTCTCTGGTCGCGAGCTTCTCGAGCATTTTCTCGTCCCGGACACCCTGTCGGAACGCCACCACCACAGAGGCGCTTTGGATATGTGGGATGGTGTTGCGCACCTGAGAGAACCGCTGGATGAAAGAGCGCAGCGACTCCCCAGGTTGTTGCTTGACGGCGTGGAGATCGAGCTCCGTGCCGGGACGGGTGTAGGAGCTGCCGAAGTTGGCGACGAACTGCCGGCAGAGCTCACCCAGGAGGTTATGGACCCCTGGGATAGATTCATGAGCCAGGACCGGGCTGGGCCGGTCAAGGCGACGGGAAAGTAGTTGGCCATGACAGCCTCATCGCCTCCTGCAGCAAGTACGGCGGTGGAGTAGATCTGGAGGAACTCCGCCGGGTCGCTTCCGTTGTACTTCTCGGGCAAGTGCGGGCGAAACTTGCGCGGCCACCTTGCGAAGCGAAGGTGGGGCGCAAGGGCCGCACATCCTGCACCTGCTGCTGCAGGTACTGGTGCTGCGAGCAGGTGGTTCACACCTGGCACCACGTATCCCGGCATGGGCAAGGCTGCACCATAGGCCGGGGCCGCTACTTGCGGCGCATATGGTGGTGGCATATGTTGCGCAGCATATGCCTGAGGCGGGGCTCGCATGGCGAAGGCCTGCCCTTCCGGTTGTGTCGAGGCTGATGACATGCTGTCGCCTGCCTCATGGTTGCGACGCCTTTCTCGACGTCGCTCGAGGTACACTCGGGCGTCCTGCCCCAAGTGGCACTGCTCCAGTTCCCTTCGCAGGTCCGTCGACAGTAGCCTGGAGGAGCTGGAATCTGCCGTTAGCCCGTCAATCGTGGGTGTGCGCGTCAGCGACGCAGCTGGTTGCCCTGGGCGCCGCCCTCGCCGAAACCGAGGGTTCGCGGCGACGACGACGAGGCGGTCCACCTCACGGACCCATTGCTGGGTTGCTGAATGGGGCGCATCCCCTGCAGGTGGGTTGCGCAGCAGCGCCCTTGCTGCAGCTAGCGCACCTCCATGGTGTACGCTCAGCGCTGCAGAAGACCTCACGCTGGTCGGGGCCTGCATAGCCGGAGTCGGCGTTGCCGGAGTCGGCTGCTGGCTACCCGCTTGTGCCGACACACTCCGTCCTGAGTGCGTCGACATGTACTCTCCGCTGGTCACGGTTCGCCGTGAATGCGGAGGGGGAGAGCTTGCCGCTGAAGGGAGCTTGGTCATCTTCGTTGGCGGAAACTCGTCGCGCTAGGGGAAAAGCCCCCTACCTGGCGCGCCAAATGTCGAAGTGTGCGATCGACACTTCCCCCGGGCCTGCACTGGGCAGCCCGCAGAGGTTCTTTTTTCGGAGGGGCTAGTTCCTAGCGGAGAGCTTGCGCGGATGGACGAGTTAGCGAGAGCTTGGCACGGGAAGTTTTACGTGGTTCAGGCTGCCGGAGCGTAACCACGTAAAACTTCCCGTGCCAAGCTCTCGCTAACTCGTCCATCCACGCAAGCTCTCCGCTAGGAACTAGCCCCTCCGAAAAAAGAACCTCCGTGGGCTGCCCAGTGCAGGCCCGGGGGAAGTGTCGATCGCAAACTTCGACTGTGTCCTTGCTAGCACACACGCACACTAACTCTGCGGCGTGCATGACTTCCACTCGACGGGGTTCCCCTCCTGGGGTTCCGTCTCCTCTTCGGGAGTCCCTTCCTCATAGAACCCTGCAAAAGCTTCAAACACAAGCAGTGAGCATGAAGGCTCAGCAAGTCTGACCCGTCTCACCTAAACATGGAACTTCTACATGAGGGATGATGGGTTACATGAGGTAAAAATCATTTGCAAGGACTCGCCTAATTATTAGAACCTTACTTTCAAGTTTTAGCAGCAAGTTGTGGAGAACCTTACGCTAAGGCATATGAGAGAGCCGCAATCAAACAAGAAACGCATTTCTCTCATGTACTTTGCCCAAAGTTGAAAGGAACTTTAATTAGCTCTAAACTACAGCAAATTATTAACAATCAAGTCCATCTTTCAATCAGCAATATTTTAACATGTAACTAGCCTGTTCTTTCTACGTCACGGTACAGTGAACAAGTGGTACTCACTGACTGCGAGGGACGACGATTATAATCGATTTACACCTGCAGGGTTACCCGAATAACCCGTCACGTACGCCCGTACTCGATGTTGCCTACAACAACCATCACGGACGCTGTACGCAACTACCTTCCACCCGTTAGCCAAATGTTGAACCGGTCCAATCGTCCCGAGCAAGAGGTCTCTGCACGCGCATCTCAGTGCCGCCAGCCGATTTACACCTCGAGCTCTCAACCTACCCTCTGAACGACCAGCTATGCCTCAACACCCAGCTACCCGAGTTACATCGGTTTCCCGGTTCCCATATAGCCGGTAGGTCTTCAGTACTGTTATAGCTTGTTCAACAGGCCCGCACAAGGCTCGGTCCTCAATCGACACAAGCGGAGCTACAGCACACATGCCCCAAAGTCCTGCTACCCTTACCCTCCGCTTGGTCTCATTTTTCTTGCCATGTGTATCATGTGCTATCTCTACCCGAGTCGAGTGCCTCTAGCCTATGCTCGCGAGTAGTTCCAACTACTCGACTTGTACCGAATCCTACACTATCTTAGCATTGCAGTAGCTAATGGGGTTTTCATTCTTAATCCCAACCCATGGTTTTCTTGGCTATGCAGTTGGGTTTCCAATCAAGACTCTAATGCAAGGAATAATAGTATTCAAGTATGTGCTCAAAACAATAAAAATTTGTAAAAAGGTTAATGCAAACCGGAGCTTGCCTTGCTGCTCTTGGTCGTAGGCTAGCTGTTCCTCCGGAGTAACGAAGTCTAGGACTTCGGGTTCCTCCTCGACCTTAGCGACTACATGATAGAAGAAGTACATGTATCAATTTAAATGCATTTGTATTAAGTTTGAACTTGTGAAGCTTATAAGTCCCACTAGACAGACTCAATGACTATGAAATTTTTACGGTGGCTTGGTTACAACCTAAACAGAGATTTGGTCAAGTTTTAGTTGCAGCAAAGCTCATTTGAGCCCTCCACAATTAATTATGTACTTGACCTTAATTGAAGGCTTTTAGGGTGTTCTAATGATTTTCATGAAACAAACTATGACTTTCTGAAAACTAGATTTTCAGAGGGTTCTAATGGAGTTGGTCTTACTTAATTTGAAGATTCCTAGCTAAAGTTATGAGCTAAACAATTTCAGAGAAAATTCTGAAAATGTTTCTGAACATTTTCTATTTTCTCTGGAACAGTTTCACTAATCACACCATTAGGTGGATCAAATGAGCTCAAATGGATCTGAAATTTTTGTGGTAGTTCAGGGATATTTTGGTGAACATCCCAGCAAAATTTCAGGATTTTCCTCCAAAGGATTATCCAGTTAAAATTCCAAACAATTTACACTTTGAGGAATTAATTCTGGATAACTAAGGGTTTTCATGAAGTGAAACTTGATTTGCTGGAAAGTGCTCAGAGAGCTGAATCCAACAAAATTTGGTTCACTCGATTTGGATCTTCCTAGCCAAAGTTATGAGGATTTGAAGTTTGAATGGAATCTGAAAATCGGGGAAAAATTTAAATCTGCCGGGGCCCGCAGGGACACGTGTTGAGCGCCGAGGCGACAGCACACCACGGCCCATAAGATTTTTGCACGCCAGCACACCCGATCCCGGCCGCAGCCCGATCCCGATTTAAAATATCGGTCGCTGACAGCTGGGGTCCACCCCTTCTTCAACCTCCCGACGCCTGCGCTCTGCCGCCGGGGTATCTCGCCGGAGAGCTCACCGGCAGCTTCGGTAGAGCTCCAAACTTCACGATTTTTGCCGCCTCTGCCTACTTTCATTTGGGGAACAGGATTCTGGGGTCAGCTCGTCATGACAACGGCCGGTACATGGTCGGCGACGAGCCGCCGCCTCGGAAAGACTTCGGCCGTGTCGGCTGATTTCCCGACACCTCAACTACTCGAGCGATCGGTCGGGAAGCATCAGTGGACCTCAGGGAAGGTCGACATGAGCTTGGGGCAGCTCGGGGGAGGCCCGAAGTAGGTCCTCACCGTGCGCCCGATGCCTCCCGTTTGTTCCGCCGTTGGTAAACCTCGAAATACGCCGGGTACAGAGGTTCTCCGGCCAAAGGTTGTGAAGGCAACTTGTGCGTTACCGTGTCTAGTTTGTGTGAGAGCGGATTGAGGCCCTCTAATCCTTTCTAGAGTACGAATTCAGCGGAACCGCACCCGAAGGTCGTTCTGCACACAGAAAGGGGAAAACTGGAATCGCCGCCGGTGAGCAAACACTCGGGCTGTGGCTCGGGGGTGAGCAGCACCGGTCACCAGCGCGTCCAAGGGTGCCTTGGCTCGGGCGTGACAACGCCCCGGTTGGGCTGTCCACGGGAGCCCGAGATGCGGCGGTTTTAAGTCACCGAATTGATCTTTCGGTATAGCCGAGATCAATCGGTTTCAGCTGAGTTTTAGCAACGGAGAGGAAGGAGAAGAGTTCCTAGTACCTTGCCGTAGCTCGAGAGGGGACGGGAAGGCTGTGATCGGCGCTCTCCTATCGATTCCGAGCTGCGGAAGGAGTTTGCCGGCGCTGTGTTCTTGCGGGGAAAGAATTGGCGATAGCTTCGGCCGAGGAGGGGGAAAGACGCCTTAAGAAGGCTCTGAACCGCCTCACGCCCGCGCGTGGCTAAGCAGCTGCTGGCGCGGCGGCTCCCCTCGGTGGCGATCACAGCGGCAGCTCGGCGACCCGAGTGAGAAAAGTCTCAGTCGGTTGAATCTTCTATGTGGCTGACATGTGGGACCCACCCAGGGTTTTAACCTCTGAAATTCACTCCTAATCACTGTTGTAAACAGTGAGCCCCAAACTACCCTTGGTGATTCAAATTATTCACCCATGAACCATTTGAATTGAGTAGAATTCAAATTGGGTTTGGTTTGAATGAATTTCAGCACAAGTTCAGTTTTGAATTCAAATAAAGTTTGAATTTGTCCCACTTAGCTCATGTCAAGATCAACTCCAAATGGAGTGAAAATTGGTGTGTGAGCTCACAAAAATGTGCTGAATAAGAATATGCCTCGCACTTTTAAATTCATGGGATAAAAACAGTTTGAATTTGAATATGGTTTCAAACTGCCCTCTTTCTAGCTATACCCAAAATGACCTCAAAAAGGTTTTGAATTTGGGTGAAACTTGGCATGGACATCCTTAGCAATGGGTAGGAGTTTTCATATGTCCAGCCCACCTATGTCATGAGGGGGCCCGACCCCGATCACAGGGCCGTGCCGCCTCGCCCGGGGATCGCATTGGGTGGTGCCGTGTTATGCGGCACCCAACAGCACACATATAAGGAACCATGTATTACATAAATCAAAGCGGAAGCTTACAACTGTTCTTTGTAAATAATTTACACAAAATAGCTACAGCGGAAGTCCTTACACAGCTCACGGTGAATATCTAAGAAGCACTCGAGAAGAGGTCCAGCCCGCGGACTCCTCTCGCTAGCAACACGAAGACATGGCAGCGGCTAGGTTCTCCAAGTGACATGACTCGGAAGTTCCCGAGTCTCACCGGACAACCTCCTTTATAGCATCGATGTTTACCTGCAAAACCACTTATATAGCAAGAGCGAGCACAAAGACTCAGCAAGACTTAACCGTCTCTCCTAAGACATGAAACTCTACATGAAAGTAACCTAAGACTTAAGCCTGTCATTTGCGAAAAGACTCGCCTACGAGTTCATCCTTAACTTTCAGATTTTAGCCATAATAGTAGTGACCTTGCGCCCAGCAACATTGGAACTCCACAATCAAACAAGAAACGCTTCATTCCAATGTTACTTGTCCCAAGGTGAAAAATAAATTTAGTTTGCTCTATCTCTACCTCAAACAAGGTTCTCATGCAGTTTAACATAATCATAGCAGCAGTTATACTTTTGCAAACTGTTCCCACACAACTTGCTTACTACGTCACAACACAGTGAGCAAGCGGTACTCATAACCGCGAGGGACGGTGATTCGAATCAAACACTACCCGGATAACTCGACACATACGCCCGTCTCTGAAGACCCAACTCTGGCGTCCTTCATTACGTCGTATGTGGCAACCTTTCCCAGGACACTAAACTGTAGAACCGGTCGCGCCGTCTCGGGCTCATAGGTCTAACGAGACGATGTGGTATGCCTCTACAATCCAGTGAACCTGGTACATCGGTTTCCTGGTTCCCATATATCAGTAAGCATCCGGTACACAACTCAATACTTGCTCAGCGGGGCTGCATACGCTTCGGTCCTTGACCGACACGGGCAGAGCTACTCGACCAAGACCTCGTCTTGTCGCTGCCTAACTCTCTTGCCCGGTCTCATCTTTAGAAACGTAAACTTTAGTTTGCCTCTCTTTCCAACCCCACTTATGTGATCCTAAAACAAAGGTCGCGAGTAGATTCCAACTACTCGTCTTCTACCGGATGTCCTAGCCTATTTAGCACGGCCTTATTATACAGCGATGACACAATGCTACCCTTGACCTCAGGGTTCATTTTTGGTTATGCAAGTGGAGTATCAACATCCTTGACCTAATGCACATACAAACCTTGACCAAATGTAGTGAACAAAGGGAAAACTTTAAAAACAACTTAAGTGCAAACCGGGGCTTGCCTTGGTTTTGCAGGTGACTAGAGTCAGATAATATGGGTTAGTTGCTGATGTCTTGAAGTTCAACTCCTGCCCTTCTTGCTCCTTGATCCAAGCTCAACTTCTCCTTCTTCAATTTCCACGTTTTATCACTACACGTTATGAATATGCATACATGTTTAATTATAAAACTTTTGCTAACCAGTGCTAAAGACAAGTTTTAAAACTGGAACTCTGTTTAAGAATTTAAAATGAAACTGGTGCTAGTGGTTTGGGTTTGTGTTTAAGCACTAGGATCAAGTGATGAGTGGGGTTTCATCACTTGGGTGGGGATCGACTAATGAGGTTGAACATGACATAATGATCCAGAGCTCCAATGGAGCTGGAAATTTTCTTGTGAGTTCCTTGTCACAAGAAAGTCCTCTGGACCAAAATTCAGAATGTTTCACTGAATAGGTCACCCAGAACAATTCCCTCAGCATTTAGGCATAAAGGAATTAATTCTGACTAAACTTGCACTTTCATGCAAATCCAAGTGAACTACAATTTCATATACAGCTTAGGGAGCATGCATGAATTTTCCTAGGATTTTTGGAGCTAAGGAAGGCTAGAACTGAATTTCCAAGTTTTGGAAATTCTCTGAAAATGTTTCTGTATTTATTTGAATACAGAAACTTGGAATTACAATTACCCTAACTAAATCAACTCCAAATGAGCTGAAACTTTTACAGGAGTCCCCTAATATCCTAAAGAAAATCCTGGCAAAATTTGGGGAATTTTGGATGAACCAAACTCCCTCAAAAATTCTTTTTCTGAAAAGATTTAAAGAATTCTCAAGAATTTTCTATTGATTTTCATGCAAATTGGGTGGCATATTTGGATAGAATTTTACCTACTGAATCCAACCCAATTTGAATCACTAATTGTGGAGCTCCCTAGCAAAAGTTATGCAGTTCCAAAGTTTGAGCTGAATTTGTAATTCAAACTGAATTGGAAACAGTCTAAACTCTGACCGGCACACGTGTCAGTCCCTCGCTGTAGCCACACCACGGTCCACAGCTGCCCAGTCTGTAGCCGCAGAAGATCGGGTGGCCACAGAAAATCCCAGTTGACCGCCACGGCCACTGACCAGTGAGGCCAGCAGCTTCTTCTTCCTCCCGCCCCCCTTTTTCCCGCGCGCTCCACCCCCCTCGCCGGCGCGGCGCTGACCTCGCCGGACTTGACTTTCCGGTCATCCCACGGCCTGCTACTCGCCACCTGGGGGTTTTTGAGGGTGGGAAAGCCATTCCCGGGGTCTGCGTGGGCTGTAGAGGACCGCACGGGGTCAGGCGACGGGCAGCGGCCTCGGCCCTTGTCCGGCGACGTCGGCCGGCCTCCCTACTGACACAAATCCGCGGATTTCTTGCTCCAGAGCACCAGTGGCTCATGGCCGAGGTTGTCATGCATGCAACCGAGCTCAGAAACGCCCCCAACTACCAAGTCATCGTGCGCCCTAGCTTAAAAACGGGTGTCCGACGCTAAAACTCGAAGAACGCCGTCAAGGCTCTACTTTTCTTCCGGATTTTTGATGTCAGCGACGCACCAGGATGTCTCTAGCCTATACCGTGATCAGAATGAGCAAAGAACTGCTGTTGATCACAAATTTTGAGAAATCCCCCCACCACGGCTTATGGACACCTCGTCGGTTTTTCTAGAAATTCCCGGGCTACCGTGGATGAATTGCCTAGGGTTGTGACGCGGCCTGTATTGCCGGGGCGTCGAGGAGGCGCGGCGGTGGCCTCAAACGAAGCTCCACGGCAACTTCTTGCTGTGACCCGCGCACACGGGCTAGTGGACGGTTTTGGGTAGCTCGAGGAGGATCCGTAGGTTCTTGCGCATGCTGCCACGAGCTCAGACGGCCGTGCAAGGGGCGAGCGGCGCCCAGCGATGATCGGCGCCGAGGCCCGGTCGAGCGGGGAGGGAAAAACTCTCGGTGATGAGGCTGTGGCGTGGAAAAGGCGTAGCCCAGGTGTTCTCTCGGTGAAGTTAGGCGCACGCGACGGGAGACCGATAAGGGCGCGGGGGGTGAACCGACGTTGAAGCAACTCGGGAGCTGGCGGTCTCGTGGCTTCGGTGGCGCGCGCGCGTGTGTCCGGTCCTTCGAGCGAGAACAGTGATCCGGTTTGCGGAAGTGTCCGGTCCCAAATATCTCCAAACGTGGCTTGCGGAAGTGTCCGGTCCCAAATATCTCCAAACTTTGACACCTTGTAAATTCATCTATGCAGGATCCAAATTCAAAAACCATTTTGAAATTTGCCAATTTGTGACACAGTTTCAAGTTTAAATTCAAATTTGGATGAATTTCACGAGTTCCTTTGATATTCATATCAAAGCCTCTCCAAATTTGCTCAAAACTTGGCTCCCTCATAATTTGGATCTGAGGAATTCAAATATGTCCTCTGATATTTGAGTTGGCTATTGCAAATACACTTTTTCAAACAACAGTTTGAATTTTCTCTTTTGAAAATGTCCTTCTTCTTTTTGAAGTGCACCTCTTAATTCAAACTGAATTCTAAGTTTTATTGCACATGCCAACACTTTCCTGAGTAACACAAAAGTTTTTGTAAGTCCCATTTCTTGTATATAAACTCAACTTTATTCATAGCTCAACTTCTCTATTTACAAGTTTTGGGACTTTTACATTCCTCCCCCCTTAAAAAGAATCTCGCCCCGAGATTCATTATTAAGGACAATGTGGAGAGGACAGCTACTCAACATAAGCCTCTAACAACTCCGGATGATTGCGCTGTAAATATTCCTCACTTTCCCATGTAGCTTCGTCGGACGTGTGATTTTCCCATAGCACCTTGAAAAATCGCAACGTCCGGTTTCTAGTTTCACGAGTCTTTTCATCAATTATCCGGGTTGGTCGCTCAACATAAGTGAGGTCCGGCTTCAAATCTGCTATGTCTCCCGTGAGAATCTCCGTTGGAACTTTCACACACTTCTGCAACTGAGATATGTGGAAGACGTTATGTACTCCGGCTAAGGCTGCCGACAGCTCCAAACGGTATGCCACGGGTCCACATCTTTCAATGATGACGAAGGGACCGATAAAGCGCGGAGCTAATTTCCCTTTCACTCCGAATCAGTGCATGCCCTTCATAGGAGATACGCGGAGGTATACGTGGTCCCCAACATGGAAATCCAGAGGACGACGCCTCCTATCCGCATAGCTCTTTTGTCTGGACTGAGCGGCTTTCAGGTTTGCTTGAATAAGCCTTACCCGCTCTTCAGCTTCATTTACGAGGTCAACCCCGTAAATCACTCTCTCGCCAGATTCACACCAGTTCAAGGGTGTGCGGCACTTCCGGCCGTAGAGAGCTTCATATGGTGCCATTTTGATGCTCGCTTGATACCCATTGTTATAAGCGAATTCCTCCAACGGTAGATGATCGTCCCATCCTTTACCGTGGTGAATGGCACATGCTCGAAGCATATCTTCGAGAACTTGATTCACCCTCTCCGTTTGCCCATCGGTTTGAGGGTGATATGCAGAGCTTCTAATCAATTTGATTCCCAGTGAGGCATGCAGCTGCTCCTAGAAACGAGCAACGAACAGCGCGCCTCAATCGGAGATGATCGTCCGGGGAACTCCATGTAGGCATAGTATTCTTGCAATATATAGCTCCGCATACTTCTTGGCATGGTATCCCGTATGTACCGGGATGAAATGGGCTGATTTGGTCAAACGATCCACGATTACCCAAACCGAGTCATGCTTATTAGCCGTGAGAGGTAGTCCAACAATAAAGTCCATACTAATATCCTCCCACTTCCATGCCGGAACACTTAGTGGTTGTAGGGTTCCTGCCTTATTCATGTGGTCGGCTTTAACTCGCCGACACGTATCACATTCTGATACGTATTTAGCAACCTCTCTCTTCATCCGGGTCCACCAAAATTTAGTCTTCAATTCTTGGTACATCTTGTTGCTGCCCGGATGAATAGAAAATTTGGATAAGTGAGCCTCATCCAAAATTTTCTTCCACAGCCTCATATCACGGGGTACGACTATCCGGTTCTTGAACCATAGGGTGTCTTTCTCATCTAACCGGAAACATTTCATTTCCCCGTTCTTCAATCTCCTTCTGATATGAGCCATGCCCTTGTCTTTCTTTTGAGCTTCTATGACCTTCTCTCTTATTGTGGGTACGAGAGCCAGGTTATGTAGAGCTCCATATGGAACGAAGTAGAGACTTGGTTCTTCCTCTTCTAGCGGCGTAATGGTCAGGTTATGCATATGAGACTTCCGGCTGAGTGCATCGGCAACCACATTTGCCTTGCCCGGATGATAATGAATTTCAATCTCATAGTCCTTGATCAGTTCCAGCCATCGTCGTTGTCGCATATTCAACTCTTTCTGAGTGAATATGTACTTCAAACTTTTGTGGTCGGTGTAGAGATGAACCAGATTTCCCAATAGGTAATGTCTCCACATCTTCAAAGCTAATACCACGGCAGCAAGCTCGAGATCATGAGTTGGATAATGTTGCTCATGATTCCGTAATTGCCGTGATCCATATGCGACCACGCGTCCTCCTTGCATGAGTACACAACCAAGTCCGATGCCGGACGCATCACAATAAACATCAAATGGCTTAGTTGTATCCGGTTGAGCTAGAACCGGGGCTGTTGTGAGGTGTTTCACCAACGCTTGAAAAGCTTCCTCACATGGCTTGCTCCAATCATATTTGATGCCCTTCTTCAGTAGCTCCGTCATAGGTTTGGAGATTTTTGAGAAGCTCGGGATGAACCTCCGATAATATCCTGCCAAATGCAAGAAACTACGACTTCATGGACTGATGTTGGAGACTTCCATTGCAGCACCTGTTCAATCTTGCTTGGATCAACAGCAATGCCTTCCGCTGAAATAATATGTCCAAGAAACGACACTTGGTTGATCCAGAATTCACATTTACTAAACTTTGCATAGAGCTTGTGATCTCTCAAGCGTTGAAGCACAATATGCAAATGTTTAGCATGTTCCTCTTCAGATTCGGAATAGACCAAGATGTCGTCGATAAACACCACGACGAACTGATCCAGCTCCGGCATGAACACCGAGTTCATAAGATACATAAAGTGAGCTCGTGCATTGGTCAACCCAAATGACATGACAAGATACTCATAGAGTCCATATCTTGTCGAGAATGCTGTTTTTGGGATATCTTCCGCTCGGATCTTGATTTGATGATACCCCGACCTTAAGTCCATCTTAGAGAAGACTTTAGCACCCACAAGCTGGTCGAAGAGAATATCAATTCTTGGTAGTGGATACTTGTTCTTTATTGTCACAACATTCAAAGGACGATAATCAACGCATAGCCTCAGCGTCTCATCCTTCTTCTTCACAAATAAAGCTGAGCAACCCCATGGTGATGAACTTGTACGAATAAATCCCTTGTCCATCAGATCCTTGAGTTGCTCCTTCAATTCCGCTAACTCACTCGGAGCCATTTTGTATGGTCTCCGAGAGATCGGCGTGGTTCCCGGTATCAACTCTATTTTGAACTCCACCTCGCGCTCAGGTTGTAGGCCTGGAAGATCTTCGGGAAACACGTCCGGATATTCACGGACTACTGGAATGTCTTCTAACTTGCACGCCTCGGCATTACATAACTCCGGGTCTTTGGAAACCGCTTCGTCGAGATACAATGTTTGACGTCCGTGAAGTGGAGAGTCCAAGTGAACACTCCTGTTCTCGATGTCCAGAATAGCCTTATGGAAGGTCAACCATGATATTCCCAATATGGCATTGATTCCTTGGTCTTCGAGAATGATGAGGGTGGTAGGATAAATTTTTCCACCCAAACAGAGTGGTGCTCGAGAGACGACTTCATTAGTTGATATGTCTCCACATGGCGAATGAATAAGGTAAGAACCTTTTGTGACAGTTGTGGAGATCTGATCCCGGATTACCGTTGCCCGACTAATGAAGTTATGTGTTGCACCAGAGTCGAATAAAATGACAACCGGCTTGTCATTTAAGGTGAACCTGACGGCAAGAACATGTCCTCCCTTTGGCAGATCATCGATTGACACATAATTAACTGTCCCCACCTTGGACATAGCTTTTCTTTGCTGCCCAAGATCACACTGTGGAACTGGACCCGCAGACACAATGTTTCTGCTCGGTTCAGTGGCTCCATTGATGTTGAGCTCATTGTCAATGTGAAGTGGGACAGCACTTGGTTCCGCTGAGAAATCACCTTGATCATCTTCAACCTCTTGAGGGAAAAAGTGTTCTGGTGCACCTTGTGGATACTGAGGTGCATAAGAAATAAGTTGCTTCTGCGGTGGAGGTGAAGAAGACCTCTGTGGAGTAGAAGAGTCGTCACACTCCCAGAACGATTGCACCTCTTGGGGAATCTCTCGACCGGAAGGTGAACGGATTACCAACCAATACTTCTGAGGTAGACGATTGTCTTCATCTTGTGATGAGTCCCTCTCCCTCTTTTCTTTGAGGTAGAGGTTGGAATAATATTCTTGAGCGATAGCACAGCTCACAAACTCATCAAAATTCTCTTGGCTAACTTGAGCCAGTTCACATCGCAGCCTAGCGGTCAGCCCTCGATAAAAATGATAACCCCTCATGGATGGTGATTTCACATAGTCAGGGACATATTGAGCTAAGCGATTGAATTCCTTCGCATACTCAATAACACTCCTGTCCCCTTGCTCCAGACTCCAGAACTCATCCAGACTGGTTTGCATTATGCCCGCAGGGATGAAACAAGCACGAAATGCCGCCTAGAACTCCGCCCATGTGACATGATGCCCTGCTGGTTGAACAGCAAGGTACTCTGCCCGCCATGCTCCAGCAAAGCCGTGAAGCTGCAGAGCGGCATATAGAGTCTTCGAGAATTAATCACATTGGATCAACCCAAACTTGGACTCGATGACACGTGACCAGTGATTTGCTTCACAATGATCAGCCGCCTCGGAGAATACCGGCGGTTGTGTCGCCAAGAAATCCAGATACGTGCTCTGGGTTGGCATGTGACGTTGAACTTCTTGATCTATGCCTTGCTGAACTAGAGTTTGGAGAGTTTCATTCATCTTCGCCATAATTTCAGCCAATCTGGTTGGCGATGGCTCTTGTGATGAAGTCGAGTCATTCCCGCCTCGACTTGAACCTCCAAGCTCCATTTGAGAATGTGTACGTACCATACTGCATGAAACAAAATTTTGAGTCAATCAAAATTCTATCTCAGTAGTAAATAAAGATAAGTAAAAACATGAACATGTCATGAACTTTATGAAAGCATAACCACATTCATGTTTAAACAAATCTTATGTACGCTAAGCTAATCAGCGGGACTACTCTGACCAGCTCACACAAACTCCAAATTTTACTCAAGTTATCAACAGATTCTTGACTTGAGTTCAATACCAAAGTTTTAGTAAACTTCAGTAGATTTCCAACAAGTACTTATAGGCTTCTTAAAGATTTTTCTACAGGAAGTTATGGCTTAAAAACAGAAAGGTCCAGAGAGGTTTTTGGTACTGTCCTGGTTCTGAACAGTTTTCCTTCAACTGGACTTTTCACCCACTTAACTTGTGATTTTGCTCTGGAGGTCTACGAAGAAGTTGTAGAGCACTTGAAAATGTTTCTAGAACTGTATCATACACCTTAATTGGTTAAATGTACTCAGAGTTATGCTCTGTCAAAGTTCAGCAAGAATTCCTGCCAGAAACAGAGCACTCTGCTTTTGAAAACTTTGACGCCTAGTTATACTCTCATTTGAGTTTTAGCTCAAAATAAGAGTTCTGTAACTAATATTTGTTTCAAACTTTCATTTTTAGTTGAAAGTTAGTTCATGAATCATTTCTTCATAGGGAATAGGATTATATGTTTAGTACGGTGTCGATGCACCATAAGAACATGTCGGTACTACGTTGCCTCACCAAAGAAAATCCTACCCGGATTATACCGGCATATACGTTTTTATCAGTGGCACTAAGACGATCTCTGGCACACGTGTACTACACGGGATACGTACGTGGTTAGTACCTGCAGAAGAACACTCAATAGTGGTGCAGTCAAAGGTTTGTTTCATTTCAGGCAGTTCCATATTTGAAAGTAAATACAAACGCCCGTATCATTGTCATACGGCCGTCCTTGAGTTAAGCCACGCCTCAAGGCACGTGATCGTGTTTCAACACCACACGACGGGGAACCCGAGTATGTCATGAACGGGTCGTCACGGTTGGGAATATTATCAACCCAACGGATACCACCTACTGCCCTGCAGGGCACGCCGATGGCAAGCGCTGCGTATGTCCTCCTGGGCTACTTCCAGACGAACATACTATCGCGTTACTGACCACATGATGGGGTCTCCACTTACTTGCCTAATGCACGCTAGGGATCAGCGTTTCATATGAACTCAGGAACATGAAGAGTTCAAGAGTTTCACATTGACGTCTCACACCAAGCTGTGAGACCTATCCCTGAACCACCTTCCTCGTCAGGGGAGCTAACCGAAATTGAACCGCTTTCGGTGGCGTTCCTTACCATTCTTACCTGAACGTAGGTGCGTCGTTGCATAATCAAAATTTCAGAATTATAACAAGTAAGTTAGCAATGCCACTTTAAGTAACTATACTAATATAGTCCTTATGTGGGCCTAATATCGTTTCCTCACCGTATCCTAAATTTTTGTCGTAATACCATCCTTATTCTGTGCGCTATTACCAATGCGGCTCTGATACCACGCTGAGGGGGCCCGACCCCGATCACAGGGCCGTGCCGCCTCGCTCGGGGATCACATTGGGTGGTGCCGTGTTATGCGGCACCCAACAGCACACATATAAGGAACCATGTATTACATAAATCAAAGCGGAAGCTTACAACTGTTCTTTGTAAATAATTTACACAAAATAGATACAGCGAAAGTCTATACACAGCTCACGGTGAATATCTAAGAAGCACTCGAGAAGAGGTCCAGCCCGCGGACTCCTCTCGCTAGCAACACGAAGACATGGCAGCGGCTAGGTTCTCCAAGTGACATGACTCGGTTCCCGAGTCTCACCGGACAACCTCCTTTATAGCGTCGATGTTTACCTGCAAAACCACTTATATAGCAAGAGTGAGCACAAAGGCTCAGCAAGACTTAACCGTCTCTTCTAAGACATGAAACTCTACATGAAAGTAACCTAAGACTTAAGCCTGTCATTTGCGAAAAGACTCGCCTACGAGTTCATCCTTAACTTTCAGATTTTAGCCATAATAGTAGTGACCTTGCGCCCAGCAACATTGGAACTCCACAATCAAACAATAAACGCTTCATTCCAATGTTACTTGTCCCAAGGTGAAAAATAAATTTAGTTTGCTCTATCTCTACCTCAAACAAGGTTCTCATGCAGTTTAACATAATCATGGCAGCAGTTATACTTTTGCAAACTGTTCCCACACAACTTGCTTACTACGTCACAACACAGTGAGCAAGCGGTACTCATAACCGCGAGGGACGGTGATTCGAATCAAACACTACCCGGATAACTCGACACATACGCCCGTCTCTGAAGACCCAACTCTGGCGTCCTTCATTACGTCGTATGTGGCAACCTTTCTCAGGACACTAAACTGTACAACCGGTCGCGCCGTCTCGGGCTCATAGGTCTAACGAGACGATGTGGTATGCCTCTACAATCCAGTGAACCTGGTACATCGGTTTCCTGGTTCCCATATATCAGTAAGCATCCGGTACACAACTCAATACTTGCTCAGCGGGGCTGCATACGCTTCGGTCCTTGACCGACACGGGCAGAGCTACTCAACCAAGACCTCGTCTTGTCGCTACCTAACTCTCCTGCCCGGTCTCATCTTTAGAAACGTAAACTTTAGTTTGCCTCTCTTTCCAACCCCACTTATGTGATCCTAAAACAAAGCTCGCGAGTAGATTCCAACTACTCGTCTTCTACCGGATGTCCTAACCTATTTAGCACGGCCTTATTCTACAGCGATGACACAATGCTACCCTTGACCTCAGGGTTCATGTTTGGTTATGCAAGTGGAGTATCAACATCCTTGACCTAATGCACATACAAACCTTGACCAAATGTAGTGAACAAAGGGAAAACTTTAAAAACAACTTAAGTGCAAACCGGGGCTTGCCTTGGTTTTGCAGGTGACTAGAGTCAGATAATATGGGTTAGTTTCTGATGTCTTGAAGTTCAACTCCTGCCCTTCTTGCTCCTTGATCCAAGCTCAACTTCTCCTTCTTCACTTTCCACGTTTTATCACTACACATTATGAATATGCATACATGCTTAATTATAAAACTTTTGCTAACCAGTGCTAAAGACAAGTTTTAAAACTGGAACTCTGTTTAAGAATTTAAAATGAAACTGGTGCTAGTGGTCTGGGTTTGTGTTTAAGCACTAGGATCAAGTGATGAGTGGGGTTTCATCACTTGGGTGGGGATCGACTAATGAGGTTGAACATGACATAATGATCCAGAGCTCCAATGGAGCTGGAAATTTTCTTGTGAGTTCCTTGTCACAAGAAAGTCCTCTGGACCAAAATTCAGAATGTTTCACTGATTAGGTCACCCAGAACAATTCCCTCAGCATTTAGGCATAAAGGAATTAATTCTGATTAAACTTGCACTTTCATGCAAATCCAAGTGAACTACAATTTCATAAGGGAGCATGCATGAATTTTCCTAGGATTTTTGGAGCTAAGGAAGGCTAGAACTGAATTTCCAAGTTTTGGAAATTCTCTGAAAATGTTTCTGAATTTATTTGAATACAGAAACTTGGAATTACAATTACCCTAACTAAATCAACTCCAAATGAGCTGAAACGTTTACAGGAGTCCCCTAATATCCTAAAGAATATCCTGGCAAAATTTGGGGAATTTTGGATGAACCAAACTCCCTCAAAAATTCTTTTGCTGAAAAGCTTTAAAGAATTCTCAAGAATTTTCTATTGATTTTCATGCAAATTGGGTGGCATATTTGGATAGAATTTTACCTCCGGAATCCAACCCAATTTGAATCACTAATTTTGGAGCTCCCTAGCAAAAGTTATGCAGTTCCAAAGTTTGAGCTGAATTTGTAATTCAAACTGAATTGGAAACAGTTTAAACTCTGACCGGCACACGTGTCAGTCCCTCGCTGTAGCCACACCACGGTCCACAGCTGCCCAGTCTGTAGCCGCAGAAGATCGGGTGGCCACAGCAAATCCCAGTCGACCGCCACGGCCACTGACCAGTGAGGCCAGCAGCTTCTTCTCCCCCCCCCCTTTTTCCCGCGCGCTCCACCCCCCTCGCCGGCGCGGCGCTGACCTCGCCGGACTTGACTTTCCGGCCATCCCACGGCCTGCTACTCGCCGCCTGGGGGTTTTTGAGGGTGGGAAAGCCATTCCCAGGGTCTGCGTGGGCTGTAGAGGACCGCACGGGGTTGGGCGACGGGCAGCGGCCTCGGCCCTTGTCCGGCAACGTCGGCCGGCCTCCCTACTGACCCAAATCCGCGGATTTCATGCTCCAGAGCACCAGTGACTCATGGCCGAGGTCGTCATGCATGCAACCGAGCTCAGAAACGCCCCCAACTACCAAGTCATCGTGCGCCCTAGCATAAAAACGGGTGTCCGACGCTAAAACTCGAAGAACACTGTCGAGGCTCTACTTTTCTTCTGGATTTTTGATGTCAGCGACGCACCAGGATGTCTCTAGCCTATACCGTGATCAGAATGAACAAAGAACTTCTGTTGATCACAAATTTTGAGAAATCCCCCCACCACGGCTTATGGACACCTCATCGGTTTTTCTAGAAATTCCTGGGCTACCGTGGATGAATTGCCTAGGGTCTTTGGCAGTGTCAAGAGGAGGGAGTGGCGCACCTTTTCTCTGTTCAACCCGGGTTGTGACGCGGCCTGTATCGCTGGGGCGTCGAGGAGGCGCGGCGGCGGCCTCAAACAAAGCTCCACGGCAACTTCTTGCTGTGACCCGCGCACACGGGCTAGTGGACGGTTTTGGGTAGCTCGAGGAGGATCCGTAGGTTCTTGCGCACGCTGCCACGAGCTCAGACGGCCGTGCAAGGGGCGAGCGGTGCCCAGCGATGATCGGCGCCTAGGCCCAGTCGACCGGGGAGGGAAAAACTCTCGGTGATGAGGCTGTGGCGTGGAAAAGGCGTAGCCCAGGTGTTCTCTTGGTGCAGTGAGGCGCACGCGACGGGAGACCGATAAGGGCGCGGGGGGAGAACCGATGTTGAAGCAACTCGGGAGCTGGCGGTCTCGTGGCTTCGGTGGCGCGCGCGCGTGTGTCCGGTCCTTCAAGCGAGAACAGTGATCCGGTTTGAGTCTGAACAGAGAGCAATTTGCTTAGGTGCTAAGTCTCTCCCTCTCCTCAATGACAATTGGGACCCACAGTCCATCTCCCAAATATCTCCAAACTTTGACACCTTGTAAATTCATCTATGCAGGATCCAAATTCAAAAACCATTTTGAAATTTGCCAATTTGTGACACAGTTTCAAGTTTAAAAAATCAAATTTGGATGAATTTCACGAGTTCCTTTGATATTCATATCAAAGCCTCTCCAAATTTGCTCAAAACTTGGCTCACTCATAATTTGGATCTGAGGAATTCAAATATGTCCTCTGATCTTTGAGTTGGCTATTGCAAATACACTTTTTCAAACAACAGTTTGAATTTTCTCTTTTGAAAATGCCCTTCTTCTTTTTGAAGTGCACCTCTTAATTCAAACTGAATTCTTAGTTTTATTGCACATGCCAACACTTTCCTGAGTAACACAAAAGTTTTCGTAAGTCCCATTTCTTGTATATAAACTCAACTTTATTCATAGCTCAAGTTTTCTATTTACAAGTTTTGGGATTTTTACATATCACATGTGGAAAATGCCACTATTGCAATATGTGAGTTTGTTCTCTAATGAGCATGTTGATGGTGGTTACTTGCTCTTCATTTGTGTTCATCATCTTTCCTCAAATGAGGTGTGTGTGTATGGTGATGAACACTTCAAATATGTGTCAAAAGCTGAGGCCCTTACATTCCTCCCCCCTTAAAAGAATCTCGTCCCGAGATTATAAGGTGAAAATGAGAGAGAGGACGGTGGAAGATTACTGGATATGCGACGTGAAAAAGTTGGGGTAGTTGGTGCGAAGAAATCCTTCGCTCTCCCATGTCACTTCGTCCACAGAGTGATTACTCCATAGAACCTTGTAGAACCACAACGTACGGTTGCGTGTGGTTCGGGCCTTTTCATCAATAATCTGCACCGGTTCCTCCCGATAGGTGAGATCCGGTTGCAGTTCTTCAATATCTTCCAGCTGAACGGTAGTTGATAGCTTAAGACATTTCCTCAGCTGGGCAATGTGAAAGAAGTCGTGCACACCGGAAAGTGCTTCTGGTAATTGTAGCCGGTATGCCACTGATCCACATCTTTCGGTAATCTGAAATGGACCGATGAATCGTGGTGCCAACTTCCCTCTCACCCCGAATCTGTTTACGCCCCTCATTGGAGACACACGCAGATATACGTGATCCCCGACTTCAAATTGTAGTGGGCGTCTTCTCCGGTCCGCATACTGTTTCTGACGGGATTGGGTGGCTTTTAGGTTCGCTTGAATCAGTCGAACCTTTTCTTCTGCGTTGTTGACAAGGTCAATCCCGAAGGTAACCCTTTCGCCAGACTCACACCAGTTCAATGGTGTGCGACATTTTCTCTTGTATAGCGCCTCATAAGGCGCCATCTTGATGCTGGCTTGGTACCCATTATTGTACGAGAACTCGGCTAACAGCAAGTGATCATCCCAATTCTTGCCGTGGTTGATAGCGCAAGCTCGTAGCATGTCTTCTAGGATCTGATTTACCCGCTCCGTTTGCCCATCCGTCTGCGGGTGGTATGCTGAACTACGGATCAGCTTCGTCCCCAAGGCAGCGTGCAGCTGCTCCCAAAAACGGGACACAAATAAAGTGCCCCGATCCAATATGATGGTATGGGGTACGCCGTACGAGCATAGGATCCGTGAGATGTACAGTTCAGCGTACTTCTTGGCGTTGTAGTTGGTGTTGACCGGGATGAAATGGGCAACTTTGGTGAGCCGATCGATGATCACCCACACAGAATCATGTTTCTGCAAGGTGGTGGGTAAATAGACGATGAAATCCATGCTCACGTCCTCCCACTTCCAGGCAGGAATTCCCAGTGGTTGTAGCAGTCCTCGTTTCCGCATATGGTCTGCCTTCACCCTTCGACATGTATTACACTCGGACACGTACTTCGCGATCTCCCGCTTCATCCATGTCCACCAAAACTTGCTTCTGAGTTCTTGATACATTTTTTTTCTGCCGGGTGAATAGAAAACTTTGACAAGTGATCCTCATCAAAGATCTTCTTTCGTAATTCCGGGTTACGGGGTACGACGATCCAGTCCTTGAACCATAGGACGCCGTCTCCGTCCTTCCGGAAACATTTCAGCTCCCCACTGTCTACACGTCTCCGCAAATGTGACATGCCCTTGTCATTCTTCTGGGCTGCCGCTATCTCTTCACGGATGGTGGGGATCAAAGCTAAGTTCTAGAGAGCTCCGTGTGGAATCATATGTAGCGGTGGTTCGCTCTCTTCCAACGGTGTGATGGTCAGATTATTGACGTGTGACTTGCGGCTCAGCGCATCTGCCACTACGTTGGCCTTGCCCGGATGATAATGGATCTCTATTTCGTAATCCTTTATCAGTTCTAACCATCTTCGTTGCCTCATGTTCAGCTCCTTCTGAGTGAATATGTACTTGAGGCTTTTGTGGTCGGTATATAAATGTACGAGGTTACCGAGTAGGTAGTGCCTCCACATTTTCAGTGCAAGTACCACGGCAGCGAGCTCTAAATCGTGGGTTGGATAATTTTGCTCATGGTTTCTAAGCTGCCATGATCCATACGTGACCACTCTTCGGTCTTGCATCAGCACACATCCGAGCCCGATGCCGGATGCATCGCAGTACACATCGAACGGTTTTGTTGTGTCTGGCTGTGCCAAAACCGGTGCTGATGTCAGGTGCTTGACTAAAGCCTTGAATGCTGCTTCACACGCTGGACTCCAAACATATTTGGTAGCCTTCTCAGCAGCTCCGTCATAGGCTTGGCAACCTTCGAGAAGTTCGGAATGAACCTCCGATAATATCCCGCGAGTCCGAGGAAACTCCGTACCTCGTGAACAGTTCTCGGGGATTTCCAATTCAGCACTTGAGTGATCTTGCTCGGGTCTACAGCGATACCCTCCGCTGAGATGATATGCCCGAGGAAAGGCACTTGCGATATCCAAAACTCGCATTTGCTGAATTTCACGTATAACTTGTGATCCCGCAGCCGTTGCAAGACTATACGCAGATGCTTCTTGTGATCTTCCCCTGACTTGGAATATACCAGGATGTCGTCGATGAAGACCACGACAAACTTGTCCAGCTCCGGCATAAATACCGAGTTCATTAAGTACATGAAGTGAGCTGGAGCATTGGTGAGGCCGAAGGACATGACCAGGTACTCATAAAGTCCGTACCTTGTCGAGAAAGCTGTCTTTGGAATGTCCTCAGCCCTTATCTTAATCTGATGGTACCCGGATCTTAAATCCATCTTGGAAAAGATCTTTGCTTCGACCAACTGATCAAACAACATGTCGATCCGTGGCAACGGGTACTTGTTCTTGATGGTTACGGCATTTAATGGACGATAGTCTACGCAAAGCCGTAACGTCTCATCCTTCTTCTTGACAAATAATGCCGAACAGCCCCATGGCGAGGAGCTCGGCCTAATGAAACCCTTTTCCAGGAGGTCCGTGAGCTGAGTCTTCAGTTCAGCCAACTCCTTGGGCGCCATCTTGTACGGCCTTCGGGATATTGGCATGGTTCCCGGTGCAAGTTCAATCTTGAACTCCACCTCTCTATCGGGCGGCATCCCCGGCAAATCATCCGGGAATACGTCAGGGAACTCTCGGACCACTGGAATATCTTCCAATCTGATGGTTGTGGCTTGATAGACACTTGGAAGTTTTATTTCTGGACTGTCCAGAAATAAGGAGTAAGACTCGTGCACTTCTGAGTTCAAGTGCACGACTCGGAGGACGGTGTCTAAAACAGCGCCGTGGCGGGTTAACCACGACATCCCTAAGATGACATCGACCTTTTGTCCCTCTAAGATTATGAGGGACGTAGGGTAAACTCTACCCTCTAAGCACAATGGCGCTTTTGGGACCATCATGCTTGCTGAAATTTTCCCACCCGGTGAACAGATCACATAAGGACTATTGGTGGGTAGTATTTGCAAGCTATGTTTATCAATGAAAGCTTGGATAATGAAGCTATGCATGGCGCCTGAATCAAATAATATGATAGCGGGATGCTGGTGGAGTTGGAACATACCTGCAAGGATTGGCTCGCCCTCCGGCACGTCCTCTATGGCAAGCTGGTGGACAGTGCCGGGCCTAGGGTTTGTCCGCCGCGCATTAGTAGGGTTCTGGGGTTGATTCCTCCCCAGAAACTGCGGTGCAACTCCGCCGCCTTGCCTCTCCGGGCAACTGCTGGCGAAGTGTCCTGGACGACCACACTTGTAACATGTGGCCGCTGCTAGTGTAGTGCTCGGGGGACGAAATCCCGGCATGCGCTGCTGAGGCGCATACGCACGCGGCATCGCCCGCTGCTGCTGTTGTTGTTGCAGTGGTGGTACTTGCAGTGCCGGCCTGAATGCCGGTGAAGAGTATGGCCGACTGCGGAACGGCATCGACCACTGTGGTGGCTGCCAGCGTGGACCTGATGGTGGGCGATTCACCATACGAAACTTCTGAGAAGGACCGCCTCCTTCTCCGCTGCTTTGCGGCGCGCTTCGCTTTCGCTCCGCCGCCGCCAACTCCTTGCCGGAGTCCTCCTGAACAATCGCAGCATCAATGATGTCGTTGAGGCTGCCGCGATTGAACATCGCCAACTTGTCCTTCAGGAGCGGGTTAAGCCCCTGGTAAAAATGGTCCCACCGCTTCTGGTCGGTATCTGCGTGATACGACGCGTAGAGCGCGAGATTGTTGAACGCCCTGGAGTGTTCCAGTGCGTTCCGGCTCCCTTGCTGCAGGTGTAAGAACTCCTGCGTCTTTCTTTTCATCAGACCTGGCGGTATGTGATAGGCCCTGAAGGCCGTCCGGAACTCCGTCCAGGTCATCACTCGGTCGGTGGGCTGTGAAGCACAGAAGTTGGCCCACCACGCGCTCGCGGATCCTTGGAGCTGCTGGACCGCGAACTGAGTCTTGCGCTGCTCGCTTATCTGGAGCAGCCCGAACTTCATCTCTATCGCGCGGAGCCAATTGTCCTTGTCAAGAGGTTCATCCGCCCTTGAAAATACAGGGGGATGAGTCGCCAGGAAGTCGGAGTAGGAGCTCTGTTGACGCTCCTCACGGTCTTGACGTCTCTCTGTGCGAGACGTATTAGCGATGAGAGTCTGCAGCAACTCCGTGTGCTGCTGATGTGAACCCGCCATTGCCGCGACGATGTCAGCCAATGTAACCGTTGGCAGTGGCGGTGGCGGTGTTTGCTGTTGCTGTTGCTTCTGCTGTCTCGAGGAGTCCTCGGGAGGCTGTTAGGAGGTCTCTTCCCCTTGACTAGTACCCCCAATATCAGGGTTGGCACGAGTACGCGTCATTCTGAAATTCAAAACAGCAGCGATTAGTACATGTCTTACTTAGAATTCCATATGTAACAGTAGGTATTGAAATGACACATGATTAAATTGCACAACATTCACATATATTGATAAAGCATAAACTTTATACAAGATACATTATTCTCGGGTCTCCGAGAAGTCGTGCTCATGTCGTCACTACCTATACATACGCTACTGTCTACACGACATGTCACTGATTATAAAATTTGGGCTACACTACCCTAGCTGCCCTACATGGCAACTGTAACCCCCTACTAGGAGTAGAACTCGACCTCCTGTGGGTAGTCCTCCTCCGGTACCTCTGCTGGTGGCTCCGGATCTACCACCTCTTCTCCCATCTCGGGTTCTCCCATTGCTGGAAGGCCCAAGACCACCGGTACGCCCAATACCGGAGGTACGAGGTCCTGCAAAGCATGCACCTCGTCCATGGCCTGGTTGTAATCTTCTTTCCAGCCTTGCCCTTCCTCAATAGTGTCGTCCCGCTCTTGAGTAAGTTCCTCATTCTGCTGGGTCAGATTCTGTACCAGTTCTTGCAACGCCGCGATGTCGACACGGCTCTTCTTCTTTGCCTTCTTCAGACGATACAACTGATTGTGTTGTTCATTCAGTAGCTTGATCGTCGGAAGGAGCACATTGCGGAGTGCGCTGTGAGCACTCTCGAAATGGTCTCCACGGCTCGTGCTCTCTTTCAGCTTTGTGGCGAGATGCTCCGTATGAACAGCTTGGCTGTCCATCACGGCGTTTCCCGCCCTCATCTGGAGGCTGAGATTTGCCTCCGCGGGGTTGTACCTTGGGCAACTCGGGTCCGTTGCCTCCAGGTACCTCTATTCCCACACATGCTGAGCCCGTCCCTCCACCGGAACGAGCACGTATGGAGTGCCCTCCATAGCCTGCACGTGTAGTTGGCAGAAACGTGACATAGTGTCACGGGCTGTCACTTGCCACATCCCTTCCGGTTGTCTTCCTCTCACCGTGACGGTGAACAGCACCCAACCGGGTGGCGTAGGTCCTGCAGGGACTTCGACATGGATTGTCCATGTCTTGTTCCCCCCTTCGCCTTCTTCCTTGGCGAAGTACTGCGGCATTTGGTTATATCCAAAATATTGAAGCATCTGCCTCGATGTTTCCGGATAGCCGCTGCGGTGAGAACAGTGGGATACCACCCACCCGTTCTCCAACTGTTTGTCTGCTGTCATCTGTAAAAATATATTTGAGAAATGTCAAATATTTATTTAAACAGTAAACCACTGAGTTATAACATAAGACATGTCATTGAACCCATAAAACATGGAAACAGAGTTCAAATTTTTAAACAAATTTGACTGCTGATCTGCTGTTCCCATGACAGCCCTGACCAGTTTCCATTCCAACCTGATTTTGGCCATGTTAAAGGAAAAACTAATTCTGGAGCTCAACATCAAAGTTAAATATAACTTCAATAGCTTTCCATAAAGTATTTGCTTGGCCTAAGACCTATCCTGGTTCAAAAGTTATGAGAGGTTAAAGTTAACATAATTTCTGGAGAAGATTGGACAGCACCTCCCTGCTTTAGGTACTGGTTTGATCCAAGAATTCCAGTTAATTCTGCTCCCATTCTGACTAAACTTTATGTTACAAAGTTGTAACCCATCTCATAAGATTTCCAGAACTATCTCATTTTCTATTTTTGGATTTTTATGCAGGAAGTTATACTCAATTTACAGAGAGTTTACAGAGAGTCTTTACTCTGTCCTGTTTTCTGGACAGTTTCAACTCTACTGCATTTTTCGAGTGGTTAAGGGACGAAACACCTCTGGACCTCAACAGAAAAGTTGTAAAGCTCTTCCAAAGCTTTCCATAAATGTATCATATGACCCTAACCTCGAAAGAACTCAACCTCTAACCTCTGGTTAACTTCAGCCTTGATTCAGCTGAAAACAGAGTGATCTGTCCTTAACAACCTATAAGTTGAAAACTTGTTAACTTTGAATATCCTGATTAAGGAAAGATTTTACAGCAATTTTTAGTTCTTTGGATCAAAACCTTCAAGTTTTACAATGAAGTTGTTCATTTAATGGGGCGTGACGTCGATGCGTCACCAGATTATGTCGGTACTACGTCCTCACAAAGAAAAACCTATACCGGACTTAGCCGGCTTCGTTAATTCAGTGGCACTAAACGTCACTCGCACATGGATGCTACACGTCTACCGTTTCGTGGTCAGGCTACCTGCAGAAAACTCAAGCAATCGTCAGACTCAGCTGCACACCGAGCCCGGAATCCATACAGTTCGTACACCCGGCCGTCATCACTTGCCCGGATGTTCTCAAGCCAAACACGCCTTGAGTTACGTGTTCACGTTTCAGACCACGTGACGGGGTCTCCCAAATTGCACCACGCACGCCAGGGACAGACGTTACTCGAATACCCCAAACGACATGAAGAGTTGTATAGGATACCAAAGCGGGTCGGGTTACCTGCCACCCGTGGGGCTCCACCCTTCAGCTTATGCGCACTGGTGGACAGCGCTTACGTGTACCCCCCAAGACATAAACGTCCCGAGATACACGATTTTCCAACATAAACAAATAGGTTAGTATGCCACTTTATATATGCTAATAACATCCTTATACGGGCTACTAACTCGTTTCTCACTGGATTTTTGAAAAAGATGACCTTTGTAGTGCGTTAAACCTCAAGCGAGCTCTGATACCATGCTGACACGACCCCACGGTCTTGTCAAGCCAGGATCACGCTGAGGGGTGCTGCGTTGCACAGCACCGTATAACACACGTCAAAGGTACAAAGCAGAAGCGAAATTTTTATTACATAAACAAGTTTATGAACATGTTTACATAAAAATAAGTTCAGTCTACACTCACGGGCGTAGACTACGCATCAAGTGCACGTTCAGCCCTTGAACGTGTCCTTGCTAGCACGCACGCACACTAACTCTGCGGCGTGCATGACTCCCA
This sequence comes from Neostapfia colusana, assembly GCA_030760725.1. Lineage (NCBI taxonomy): Eukaryota > Viridiplantae > Streptophyta > Magnoliopsida > Poales > Poaceae > Neostapfia > Neostapfia colusana. The sequence continues at coordinate 37,877,807 of JASWHV010000013.1, read as the reverse complement.
CTCGACGGGGTTCCCCTCCTGGGGTTCCGTCTCCTCTTCGGGAGTCCCTTCCTCATAGAACCCTGCAAAAGCTTCAAACACAAGCAGTGAGCACGAAGGCTCAGCAAGTCTGACCCGTCTCAGCTAAACATGGAACTTCTACATGAGGGGTGATGGGTTACATGAGGTAAAAATCATTTGCAAGGACTCGCCTAATTATTAGAACCTTACTTTTAAGTTTTAGCAGCAAGTTGTGTAGAACCTTACGCTAAGGCACATGAGAGAGCCGCAATCAAACAAGAAGCATTTCTCTCATGTACTTTGCCCAAAGTTGAAAGGAACTTTAATTAGCTCTAAACTACAGCAAATCATTAACAATCAAGTCTATCTTTCAATCAGCAACATTTTAACATGTAACTAGCCTGTTCTTTCTACGTTACGGTACAGTGAACAAGTGGTACTCACTGACCGCGAGGGACGGCGATTATAATCGATTTACACCTGCAGGGTTACCCGAATAACCCGTCACGTAAGCCCGTACTCGATGTTGCCTACAACAACCATCACGGACGCCGTACACAACTACCTTTCACCCGTTAGCCAAATGTTGAACCGGTCCAATCGTCCCGAGCAAGAGGTCTCTGCACGCGCATCTCAGTGCCGCCAGCCGATTTACACCTCGAGCTCTCAACCTACCCTCTGAATGACCAGCTATGCCTCAACACCCAGCTACCCAAGTTACATCGGTTTCCCGGTTCCCATATAGCCGGTAGGTCTTCGGTACTGTTCTAGCTTGTTCAACAGGCCCGCACACGGCTCGGTCCTCAATCGACACAAGCGGAGCTACAGCACACAGGCCCCAAAGTCCTGCTGCCCTTACCCTCCGCTTGGTCTCATTTTTCTTGCCATGTGTATCATGTGCTATCTCTACCCGAGTCGAGTGCCTCTAGCCTATGCTCGCGAGTAGTTCCAACTACTCGACTTGTACCGAATCCTACACTATCTTAGCATTGCAGTAGCTAACGGGGTTTTCATTCTTAATCCCAACCCATGGTTTTCTTGGCTATGCAGTTGGGTTTCCAATCAAGACTCTAATGCAAGGAATAATAGTATTCAAGTATGTGCTCAAAACAATAAAAATTTGTAAAAAGGTTAATGCAGACCGGAGCTTGCCTTGCTGCTCTTGGTTGTAGGCTAGCTGTTCCTCCGGAGTAACGAAGTCTAGGACTTCGGGTTCCTCCTCGACCTTAGCGACTACATGATAGAAGAAGTACATGTATCAATTTAAATGCATTTGTATTAAGTTTGAACTTGTGAAGCTTATAAGTCCCACTAGACAGACTCAATGACTATGAAACTTTTACGGTGGCTTGGTTACAACCTAAACAGAGATTTGGTCAAGTTTTAGTTGCACCAAAGCTCATTTGAGCCCTTCACAATTAATTATGTACTTGACCTTAATTGAATGCTTTTAGGGTGTTCTAATGATTTTCATGAAACAAACTATGACTTTCTGAAAACTAGATTTTCAGAGGGTTTTAATGGAGTTGGTCTTACTTAATTTGAAGATTCCTAGCTAAAGATATGAGCTAAACAATTTCAGAGAAAATTCTGAAAATGTTTCTGAACATTTTCTATTTTCTCTGGAACAGTTTCACTAATCACACCATTAGGTGGATCAAATGAGCTCAAATGGATCTGAAATTTTTATGGTAGTTCAGGGATATTTTGGTAAACATCCCAGCAAAATTTCAGGATTTTCCTCCAAAGGATTCTCCAGTTAAAATTCCAAACAGTTTATATTTTGAGGAATTAATTCTGGAGAAATAAGGGTTTTCATGAAGTAAAACTTGATTTTCTGGAAAGTGCTCAGAGAGCTGAATCTAACAAAATTTGGTTCACTCAATTTGGAGCTTCCTAGCCAAAGTTATGAGGATTTGAAGTTTGAATGGAATCTGAAAATCGGGGGAAAAATTTAAATCTGCCGGGGCCCGCAGGGACATGTGTTGAGCGCCGAGGCGACAGCACACCACGTCCCATAAGGTTTTTGCACGCCAGCACACCCGATCCCGGCCGCAGCCCGATCCCGATTTAAAATATCGGTCGCTGACAGCTGGGGTCCACCCCCTTCTTCAACCTCCCGACGCCCGCGCTCTGCCGCCGGAGAGCTCGCCGGCTGCTTTGGTAGAGCTCCAAACTTCAGATTTTTTCCGCCTCTGCCTACTTTCACTTGGGGAACAGGATTCTGGGGTCAGCTCGTCATGACAACGGCCGGTACATGGTCGGCGACGAGCCGCCGCCTCGGAAAGACTTCGGCTGTGTCGGCTGACTTCTTTAGCACCTCAACTACTCGAGCGATCGGTCGAGAAGCATCAGTGGACCTCAGGGAAGGTCTACATGAGCTTGGGGCAGCTCGGGGGAGGCCCGAAGTAGGTCCTCACCGTGCGCCCGATGCCTCCCGTTTGTTCCGCCGTTGGTAAACCTCAAAATACGCTGGGTACAGAGGTTCTCCGGCCAAAGGTTGTGAAGGCAACTTGTGCGTTACCGTGTCTAGTTTGTGTGAGAGCGGATTGAGGCCCTCTAATCCTTTCTAGAGTACGAATTCAGCGGAACCGCACCCGAAGGTCGTTCTGCACACAGAAAGGGGAAAACTGGAAATTCGCCGCCGGTGAGCAAACACTCGGGCTGTGGCTCGGGGGTGAGCAGCACCGGTCACCATCGCATCCAAGGGTGCCTTGGCTTGGGCGTGACAATGCCCCGGTTGGGCTGTCCACGGGAGCCCGAGATGCGGCGGTTTTAAGTCACCGAATCGATCTTTCGGTATAGCCGAGATCAATCGGTTTCAGCTGAGTTTTAGCAACGGAGAGGAAGGAGAAGAGTTCCTAGTACCTTGCCGTAGCTCGAGATGGGACGGGAAGGCTGTGATCGATGCTCTCCGATCGATTCTGAGCTGCGGAAGGAGTTTGCCGGCGCTGTGTTCTTGCGGGGAAAGAATCAGCGATAGCTTCGGCCGAGGAGGGGGAAAGACGCCTTAAGAAGGCTCTGAACCGCCTCACGCCCGCGCGTGGCCAAGCAACTGCTGGCGCGGCGGCTCCCCTCGGTGGTGATCACAGCTGCGGCTCGGCGACCCGAGTGAGAAAAGTGTCAGTCGGTTGAATCTTCTCTGTGGCTGACATGTGGGACCCACCCGTGGTTTTAACCTCTGAAATTCACTCCTAATCACTGTTGTAAACAGTGAGCCCCAAACTACCCTTGGTGATTCAAATTATTCACCCATGAGCCATTTGAATTGAGTAGAATTCAAATTGGGTTTGGTTTGAATGAATTTCAGCACAAGTTAAGTTTTGAATTCAAATAAAGTTTGAATTTGTCCCACTTAGCTCATGTCAAGATCAACTCCAAATGGAGTGAAAATTGGTGTGTGAGCTCACAAAAATGTGCTGAATAAGAATATGCCTCCCACTTTTAAATTCATGGGATAAAAAAGTTTGAATTTGAATATGGTTTCAAACTGCCCTCTTTCTAGCTATACCCAAAATGACCTCAAAAAGGTTTTGAATTTGGGTGAAACTTGGCATGGACATCCTTAGCAATGGGTAGGAGTTTTCATATGTCCAGCCCACCTATATCACATGTGGAAAATGCCACTTTTGCAATATGTGAGTTTGTTCTCTAATGAGCATGTTGATGGTGGTTACTTGCTCTTCATTTGTGTTCATCATCTTTCCTCAAATGAGGTGTGTGTGTATGGTGATGAACAATTCAAATATGTGTCAAAAACTGAGGCCCTTACATGGTTCACTGAGTTTGACATGAACATGGGTGTTACCTCCGAATTAATTCATCTTTGATTAAACACTTAGGGAATTGTTCTGAATAAACCACTCCATGAAAAATGCTAAATTTTGGTCCAGAGGAATTTTTGGTGACAAGGAACTCACATAAAAATTTTCAGCTCCATTAGAGCTCTGGATCACCACTGTCATGTGTAATCTCTTAAGATGATCAACACTTAAGTGGGAAAGGCACTCAACCTTTGATTATAGTGTTAAAAACCAACCCAAACCACTAGCACCAGTGTCATTTTAAATTCTTGAACAGAGTTCCAGTTTTAAAACTGTCATTAGATCTTATTAGCAAAAAGCTTTTCAATTAAATACACATGCATGATCATATCGTGTAGCATATACGTGAAGAATATGAGGAGGACTTGAAGTGAAGATCAAGGAGGGAGGAAAACAAGTGATCAAGATCCAAGTGATTGTCACTAACTGATTGTAACCCTAGTCACCTGCAAAACAGGCAAGCCCCGGTTTGCATTTGAACAGTTTTATAAAGCATTTTCATTTGTAGAGATCATAGCTTTGCATCATTGATTGCAGTAAGTCTAGATGATATTGAAAACCTCACTTGCATGACCAGAAATACCTAAGAGAGAAAGGGTAGAATAGAACCTCCTCGAGTGGATTTGGCTACGCTAAATGTTAGTAGGAAGATCTGGTAGAAGTCGAGTAGTTGGAAGCTACTCACGAGTTTAGGGCTGGTTTACTCGGAACGGGTCCGAATTAGAAAAGATGAGGAAAGTTCACACATAAGAAATGGAGACCGGGCAGGGAGGTTTAGATGCAGAAGGTTGCAGGCCGTGCGTGCATAGCTCTGCCTGTGTCGGTTAAGGCCCGTCCGTGCTTGGCCCTGTTGGACAAGTTTGAGTTGTGTGCCGGGCACATACTGGCTATATGGGACCCAGGAAACCGATGTACCTTGGGAGATCCATAGTGGAACTTTTCCAACTGCCTTAGGCTTTCGGCGTCAGGGTAGCAGGAGGTAACTCGCTTAAGAACATACCACTGTGGGTATGTACCTTGAGGGAGCTTGCATACTCGGGGCATTTGGACTGCGTCCAATGTGGAAGATCTTGGGAAAGGTGGCCGCGTACAACGTCAGTCGAGGTTGCTGCCGGAAACTCGGAGTACGGGTGTACGTGTCGTGTAGTCCGGGCGTGTACTGATTCGAATCACCGTCGCTCATGGTCATATGAGCATACTTGCCCACTGCGTCTTGACGTAGTAACAACTGAACTGGTTATCTTTGAACTTGATAAGGCTGTGCTGTAACTTGTATTGCAGCCATGATTGAATTAGAGATAGGCGCATTAAACGTTACTTTCACTTTGTGCAAGGAGCATCGCAACAAAGCGTTTCTTGTTTGCGATGCTTTTCGGCTCAAGGTCTGCACAATGAGGCTTAAAATCTGAAAGTTAAGGATCAACTGTAGGCGAGTCCTTTATGCAAATTTAGCTAACCCAATTGCAACCGTCGTGCATGTAGAGTTTTTTGTTTAGGAGAGACAGATCAGTCTTGCTGAGCCTATGTGCTCACGCTTGCTATATAAGTGGTTTTGCAGGTTAACATCGATGCTAAGAAGAAGGTTGTCCGGTGAGACTCGGGGACTACCGAGTCAGGTAACACATGGAGAACCCAGCCGCTGCTGCTTGTCTTCGTGTTGCTAGCGAGAGGAGTCCGCGGGCTGGACTTCATCTCGAGTGCTCTTAGTTATTCGACTTGAGTTGTTATAGACTTCCGCTATAGCTATTTGATGTAAATTATTTATAAAGAAAAATTTGTAAGCTTCCGCTATTGTTTTATGTAATACATTGTTCCTTGTATGTGTGCTGTTGGGTGCCGCACAACACGGCACCACCCAATGCGATTCTCGGGCGAGTGGCCTGTCTCAGTTGGATAGGGCCACGTCAGTCATCGCTGGCGCTGGAGTCCTCATGGTTGCTTTCGCACCCGGTTTCTCCGAAGAACAACCGACTGAATATCACATGTATGCCAGGATATTTTCTCATACATGTGACGACAAATAGTGAAGCATCATCATATTACAAGCCAGGTGTTCGAATATAAATAAGTCTTACATAGCCTACGTCTCGATGGACGATAATAAGTTCATAACATGTAAATAAAACAGTAGCGGAACATAAATCATGTGGGCTTCGTCACAGGCGTTGCCCGGGGGACACCGTGAACCTAGAAACCTTCATCAGGTCCAAAGTCTTGGTCACTGAACACCACATCATCCCTTTGACCTGAGCAGAAATTTAAACCAACAGAAATGCAAGTTTGAGTACCGTTGGTACTCAGCAAGTGTGGGAAAGTAATGTCATGCATGGCTAGAGCATGGAGAGGTTGAACTCATGGTTAAAGCACTACGCAATTATTACCTATCACCTTATCTTATTAAGCACCTACATTACTACATAGGTGAAATGGTCCCAATCCCTCAACCCATCATCAATATCAAGTAAACATAGTCTCATCTTCAATGTTAAGCTTCCCGCTTAACATCCTCAACTTCCCAATTCATCATCCTCTAATCATGAATAAGTCCAAGCCGCTCTTGACCGTGAGCATGGCTGTCATGACAGTTTTGACTCTGCAGAGTTTGCACCACTGTACCCACATGTAGTGATTTCATCCCCCGTTGCCGGGTGGACTAAAAGAACCTCCATTATGCCAGTGGCCGCGAACCACGTTCACACTTCCCAGGTGTGTAGCCAGGAGATCACTACGAGGCCTTTACAAAGGGATTCCCGACGAGCGTGGGTCCACTGAGGTTTCACCCCTAACAGCATACAAGAGGCTTCAACCCCGCTGCAGTGGCCCCCTCTTGAGCCTTGCGGTTCATATGGTAGTCCAGCTGACACCTATTCCCCGCTCCATCCAAAACACCCATACTACGCTGGGGATACACCTAATTAATTGGCCAAGCTGCCCCATCTCAGCATGTGGTTGGTACGGTAAAGCAAGGTTACATGCTCCATGAACCGGTCCTTAGGATCCAGGCAAGCACTAAACACAAACCCGAGTCTCGTGCACACAACACCAACCAAATCATCCAACTTGCCTCGATCTCTACCTCTACATAACTCATAATATCTCATTCAAGAGTAAGGTAAATAAGTTGATGATCTCATATCCCACTTATCCCATTCTAAGCATGGCTAAGCATAAGTAATATGAATGAATGACATAATAAAATAAATCCCAACCCAAGCTACAAGGAAACAAGATAATGCAATTCTATGGAAACTTCCTAGCATGGTTATCATATTCCAAATTGACAATGCAAATTAATTCTAACTACACATCCTAGTATAGGATCAAAGTGGTCAAGGACACTTGCCTTCTTCCTGCTGCTCTGGGAATGGAAAGTCTTGGTCTTGGAAGGGGAGAACTTTCTCCTGGGCAGGTTCTACTGATGCCAATACACATAGCAAAAGAAAACAACAATCTATAAGCCATAGTCCACACTTTCACTTCATGCAAACCACACATACATACATATGAAAGTCATTCACATTTCTAAGTGTTGTGGTTACCTAGAAGTGTTGATTTTTGGCTTACATGCACTTTTAAACATACATATATTATTTCTAACTTTTGTATTCAGATTTCTATTTGCACACTATATATGAATTTCCAATTTGAACAAATTCTTTATATTTAATTAATACACTTCTTAGCCACAAAGTTTGCATGAAAGATAATTTCCTACTCCAAATAGGTTTTCATATCTTCTACAAAATCCTAAATTGAAGTTTCTGGATTTGGAGACCTCATTTATCATTTTCTAATTATGCATACCTATTTTCCTATATTTTCTGATTTATTTTCTATGCCTAAAAGTGAACTTTACTATTAAAGTAGTTATACATATCACCTAAACAGAATAGGTTCTGATCTAAATGTTCAATAAAATATTTTTGAACTTCCTCTCTGATGTGAAACAATTTAAATTTATTTTACCAGTTTTTAGAATTATTTCCTAGCCTAAAATGTGTCTCTAGAGATAATAAAAATGAGCAACACTTAGGCAGATTTCATTTCAGCCTAAAATCTATTTTTAACTCATTCTAAAGTTTTCCAAGTGCTAGGAGAGTTTAAACTTATATTTGCACATGTGTTTGAATAACCATTTAAATTTGAATCCTAGTCACATGTTCAAATTTCTGAACATAATAACCTATAGGGTCTAAAAGGCAAATCCACCCTACTGCAGGGTTTAATTTACTATTTCCTAAATTTTCAGAGGCCTAATTACCCATAACAGAGAGGTTTTCCTAATTTTTATTAAGTCCAGGGGCTAAAACTGTTTTTTAAATGAATTTACATGAATTTCTGAAGGTCCAGGGGCTAGATCAGAAGTTTCCGGGGCTAGCTTGTGTTTTCCGAGATCCCCAGGGGGTAGCGCGTAAAATTCCCTGCCTTTATAATGCGGGGCTGACGTGGGTCGTTGGATTTAAAACAAATGGCTCAGATTAGATCGCCGAAGTGGTATGGGTAGATCTAATAGGAACCGCACGATTTAAAATGGACGGGCCTTAGGGGGCCATGTCGCCCTGGCCGGAGCCAGCCCGCACGCGCGGCGGCGCGCGGCAGCGGGGGTGGCGATCTCGCCGGCGCAGCCTTGTTTTTTGCCGCTACACGCTAGAACTCACATCTTTTTGCACGGATCGGCTGCGGAGGGGTAGGGGATGCTTACCTAGGGGTTTCTCGGGCTTGGGGAGGTCGGAATTCGGCTCTGCGACGACGAGGATTGAAGCTGCTCCTCGGTGCTTGTCGGAACCGATGCTAGGGCGCGAAACTTGTCGCTTCCTTCACCTGCAGGGCTCCCTGGAGGCGGTGGAGCACGACAAGCTCGTTAGTCCAGCGAAAAACAAAGAGATCCGAAGGTTTTTCGGTGGGGGATGATCGGTTCTCACCGGAGAGAAAGATGGAGCGGCGCTGGGGAATTTTGCGAGTTTCCTTGCGTGGATTGCACGAGGAGAGGCGGCGGCGGGTCGGTTTGGATAAGTAGCAGCGCCCGGGGCCGAAGATCGGGGCTGCGAGCGCGAGAGAGGGCCGGGGTCGGTTGGGGCTCGCGGGGAAGAAGATGACGGGCAGGCCCCACGCGTCAGAGAGAGGGAGAGGGGCGCGCGCGGGATCTGGGCCGGCTGGCGGGTTTCGGCCCACTGGCCGGTTTTTTTTCCTTTTTCTTTTTCTTTTTCCTTTTCCTTTTTCTGGTTTGATTCAAATCTAAATTCCAGTTTGAATTTGAATTTCTGCACCACATGCAATACGTCCAAAAATTTTTAAATTCCCCTTTTTAGCATGTTTTGGGGTGTTACAGCTCTACCCCTCTTAAAAGAAATCTCGTCCTCGAGATTGGTGATTCTAGGAAAACAATTCCGGAAATTGTGCCTTAAGCTCATCTTCTCGCTCCCATGTGGCTTCTGCTTCCGAGTGATGCTTCCGCTGCACCTTGCACATTCGGATTCTTTTATTTCTTGTGAGGCGTTCCATTGTCTCCAAAATCTTGACCGGTTGCTCGGCATAAGAAAGGTCCTCTCGTACGTCCACCTCATTCATCGGTAACATCTCTTCGGGCGTTCTTAGACATTTCTTGAGCTGTGACACATGGAATACATCGTGCACATCCGATAGGCGAGCCGGTAGTTCTAGTTGACATGCCACTTCTCCTTTCCTCTCCAGAATCTGAAAGGGTCCGATGTATCAAGGTGATAATTTCCCCTTCACCTTGAACCGATGAAGTCCTCGGATAGGGGACACCTTGAGATAGACATAGTCCCCCACGTTGAAAATAAGCTCTCTTCTCCGTACATCGGCATAACTCTTTTGTCGGGTCTGCGCTATCCTCAAATTTTTGCGAATTTCCCTCACTTTCGCCTCGACTTCTTGTAGTACCTCGAGCCCGAACACTTTACTTTCCCCTGTTTGGTTCCAAAATAGTGGAGTTCTGCACTTCCTCCCATACAAAGCCTCAAATGGTGACATCTTCATACTAGCCTGATAGCTGTTGTTATAGGAGAACTCCACATACGGTAAGTTCTTATCCCAACTCCTATTGTTCTTGAGCGCACACGCTCTCAGCATATCCTCAAGGATCTGATTGGTTCTTTCCGTCTGCCCGTCAGTCTGGGGTGATAGGAAAAACTAAAATTTAGATGAGTTCCCATGGTTTCATGTAACTTCTGCCAGAACCTTGAGGTAAACTGTGTCCCTCGATCTGACACTATCTTCTTTGGCACTCCATGAAAACACACGATCCTTGACATGTACAATTCCGCCAATTTGGATCCGCTGTAGCTTTCTTTCACGGGGATGAAATGAGCTACCTTGGTTAGCCTGTCGATGATGACCCATATCGAATCATATCCTGATTGGGTCCTAGGTAGTCCCACTATGAAGTCCATACCTATTTCCTCCCATTTCCATTCAGGCACTTTGAGTGGTTGCAATAGTCCCGCGGGTCGTTGATGTTCTGCTTTCACCAACTAACATGTGTCACATAGGGCAACATGTTCCGCGACATCTCGCTTCATGCCATACCACCAATATCTGCTCTTGAGGTCATGATACATCTTCGTACTCCCAGGATGAATGGAATAGTTGGAATCATGAGCCTCCTTCAAAATCAATTCACGGATCTCCTTCACCTCAGGCACACAGATTCTTTTTCCATGCCACACCGTACCTTGTTCATCCTCTCTGAACCCAGGGGCTTTATTTTCTTTGATGAGTTCTCTAATCTCTTGTATCTTCTCGTCATTCTTCTGACCGTTGTGTATGTCTTGCTCTAATGTGGAGTCCACATCCATGGCGATGGCCTCACCACTATTCACCAGACATAGATTGAGTTTTGCAATCTCTTCCTTCAATTCTGTAGGCATGTTCTTTAAGCTCAACATGTTGACCTGCACCTTCCGGCTTAAGGCATCCGCCATAACGTTTGCTTTCCTAGGATGATAGTTGATGCCCACATCAAAGTCGTTGATTAGCTCTAACCATCTCCTCTGTCTGAGGTTGAGATCTGGCTGTGTGAAAATGTACTTTAAGCTCTTATGATCCGTATATATCTCTGTCCTCTTTACCATTAAGTAATGCCGCCAAATCTTCAATGCGTGTACCACTGCAGCTAGCTCTAGGTCATGTGTAGGATAGTTCTTCTCGTGTTTTCGGAGCTGCCGGGACGCGTAGGACACGACATGCCCCTCTTTCATGAGAACACATCCCAACCCGTGTCCAGATGCATCGCAGTACACCGAAAAATTCTTCTGCATATCCGGCATAACTAGCACTGGGGCTGTTGTCAATCTTTTCTTCAATTCTTGAAAACTCGTCTCGTACTGCGGTGTCCATGTGAATGTGATTTCCTTCTATAACAATTTGGTGAGGGGTCTCGAGATCTTGGAGAAACCCTCAATAAACCGTCGATAATACCCAGCCAATCCTAAGAAGCTTCGAACTTCCCCGACATTTTTAGGGGTCTTCCACTTCTGCACATCCTTGATCTTGGCGGGATCTACCGAGATTCCTCCCTCCGAGATTATATGTCCTAAGAAGGGAACTCTCTTCAGCCAAAATTCACACTTGCTCAGCTTGGCATATAGTTGGTGTTCTCTCAGCTTTTGCAACACCAATCTTAAATGTCCCTCATGTTCTTCTTCATTTTTGGAGAAGACGAGAATGTCATCAATGAAAACCACCACAAATTTGTCCAGATATTCCATGAATACGTTGTTCATGAGATACATGAAGTATGCCGGGGCATTAGTTAGCCCGAACGGCATGACGGTGTATTCATACAGCCCGTACTGAGATACGAAAGCTGTCTTTGGAATGTCGGTTTGCCTTATCTTCAGTTGGTGGTATCCCGACCTGAGATCAAATTTTGAGAACACACAAGCTCCCCTCAACTGATCAAATAAGTCTTCAATGCGGGGTAATGGATACTTGTTCTTGATGGTTACTTCGTTCAACGCACGGTAGTCTACGCATAACCTTTGGGTTCCGTCCTTCTTGGGCACAAATATCACTAGAGCTCCCCATGGTGAGGAACTAGGACGAATATACCCCTTCTCTGTCAATTCTCTTATATGCTCCTTGAGCTCTTCCAGCTGTTTGGAGTCCATCCGATAAGGCCTCTTATATATTGGGGCTGTTCCAGGCACTAGTTCAATCGTGAATTCTACTTCACGATCGGGGGGCATACCTGGCAACTTCTCCGGAAAAATGTCTGGATATTCCTTGATAATCCTAATCTCTTCCACTTCCACCTCAACTTGATTGAGTTTAAGGTCCCTCCTAGGTTCTTGTACGGTTATGAACTTCACTTTTGTGCCACTAGGGTGAGTTAGTTCCACCGTTCTTGTCGAACAATGGATGATTCCTTTATGTTTGGTCAACCAATCCATACCCAAATAATATCTATCCCTTGTGAGTCTATCACTATGAGGTTTGCAGTAAATACTACCCCATTAATGTCTAGATTCACCTTGGGACACACTTGTCTTGTCCTTATTTCTCCCCCTGGAGAGTTCACTGCTAACATATGGTTCATTTGTGTTGTTGCTAGACCGTGCTTCTTAACAAACCCTTGAGCGATGAACGAGTGGGTAGCACCAGAATCAAACAATAGGGTTGCAATGTGTAAATTGGCAGGAAACTTACCAATTACCACGTCAGGTGCCTCTTGCGCTTCCTCCATGGTCACGTGGTTCACCCGTCCTCGCATCACATTCTGCTGTTGTGGCTGCATGGGCTTCTTCTTTGGGCACTTATGGGCGTAGTGCCCCACTTCACCACAGTTGAAGCATTGCACCCCAACTTTGGGTGCCTGGCCTTTGTTATCTTGGAGTTGGTTCGGTGGTCCTTGTCCTGCTGGTCGAGGTTGATAAGTGGGGCGAGGCTGCTGTACAAACTGACGCTGCGGCTGTGCTGGTGCTGATGGAGGCCTGGAGTTCGGGTTGTACCCTCTCGGTGCTAAGTAGGGTACCATAGCACGGCTCGTCTGCCCTGCAGGTTGCTGCATCAGACGTGGATGTGTGTTGCTACCTGAGGCTTGGTGTGACCATCCCGCCTTCCTCTTGTTTTCATTCTCCAAGGCCTTCAACTTCCTGTCCACGACAAATGCTCTGTCTACCATCTTTTGGAAGCTTTCATACTCGTTGGAGGACATTGCACATTGCATTTCCATAGTAAGTCCTTCCACAAAACAGTCCTGTTTTTGCTCATCAGTTTCGATGTCCCGTGGTGCATAACGGGATAGTTGGGTGAACTTGGTGAGGTATTCCCTCACAGTCATGTTGCCTTGCTGCAGTCCCAAGAACTCCTTTCTCTTGTTTTTGAGTTCACCCCTTGGTATGTAGTGGTTGCGGAAACTGCGCTTGAACTCTTCCCAAGTGATGTTCTCGGGGTCATGATGGGCTGCTACGTAAGCGGTCCACCAATCAGCAGCAGGTCCATGCAATTGGTGAGAGGCAAGCAGCACCCTCTCATACCCTTGGCATTGTATGATCCTCATCTTGCCCTCAATGGACTTTAGCCAATCATCTGCCTCTAGAGGTTCAGCAGCACTTGCAAACTTTGGGGGTTGAGTTCCCAGAAACTCACTCAACCTTGGTTGACGGGGTGCAGCTTGTGGAGGTGGAGCTTGGTGCATGTTGGCCACCACTTGAGTTAAACTCTGGATGAGCTGATTCTGATTTTCGAGCACTTGGTGGATAGGATCAGCTCCTTCACGGCGACCACCCCTGTCTAGTTTTCTAGAAAGATGAGGGTTGCCGGCCTTATCGTTGTTGTTGTTGGGGTTGGCATCATGACCCTTTTCTCTTCCAGCCATCTATCATGATTAACCAAATGTTAACTTAAAGCATTATGTCTTAACTTCCCAATTTGCTTGTTTAAACTTAAACTTTTGAGGCCTTAATATTTAAACATTTTCTGAAGGTTTCACGTAGATATTTGGGGAGTCACGTCTCACGCAAAAATAAGTGCGCTCTTGATTCATATGGGTTCACACATCAAAGCAAAGCAACCTAAAGACGAGGTTGTGGACAAATGCCCATGGCTTCCACAACTCACGTCACACACCAAACATTAACACTCAAATAAATAAGGTATTGACTCGACTACTCGATAACCTGCTGAAATAAGGGAAATGACTCTAAACAACTCGTATCACTGAGCTGGCTCGTCGGGGTCTTCCTCATTATTGCGGCTGCTCTCTGATTCCACTTTAGGTGGGGAAGCTGCTGGTGGAGAAGTGCGGCGACGCTTGCTTGCCTGGTGGTCTGGGGAGTCAGGAGTCCACGTGTCATTCACGGTGACACACAGTTCATTCCCATCTCCTCTTTCTCTCGCCCTCAAGCTGGCGCGAAGCAACGCCTCAGTATCCTTCAGGGTGTCACGAACATCCTGAAGCTCCTGCTGGCACTCCTGCAGTCGAGTGCTGAGCATAGCAGCATCCTCCAAGCACAGGTCCATGTGCTCATGGGAAGTCCCCTGCTGCACTGCCGGGTACTTGTACTCCGCGGTGCCACTCTCACGCAGGAGGACATACATGTACTCAGTCCTGTCCAGGTGGCGACGGTTGATGTAACTCTGGCAGGTGATGGCCTCCCAGGTGACATCCTTCTCAGCATCGACCTGAGTCGCCCGACAAGCTGGAGAGCGGTGGATCTTGAGCAGCTGATTTTCATAGATAATCCTCATCTCTGAGCTCCATTCTTCCCGCTTCTCACGGATGGTCCTGGTGGAGATGTAGTGTATGATCAGCTTGCCCACATTGCCGGCGGCGTGGAGCATACGCCAAAGACGGCGCAACAAGCCTCCTACTGCCAACCCGTAGGAGTGGTACGTCACCGGACGGTTCTCCTCTCTCAAGGCAAGGGCAACTACAGGAACTCTCCCTCCGGTGGACTTGCGGACGGTGCGGATCATGCGAACCATCTAAAACATAAAGCATTTAAAATTAAGTTAGATAAGAATTAAATAAAGATTGTATTTTGAATAAAAGTTGGGACAAGGTGAATAAAGTGACCCCATTAAATAATACTTTCAACCCACTTCTTTGTAAAATAGTTTTTAAGAAAATAGGGTCCTTAAGTACGTCCATTTCTACCTAGGTCCACGTTCCTACGGGCAACCTTGGCTCTGATACCACTTCTGTCACACCCGGTTTCTCTGAAGAACAACCGAGTGAATATCACATGTATGCCAGGATCATTTTCTCATACATGTGACGACAAATAGTGAAGCATCATCATATTACAAGCCAGGTGTTCGAATATAAATAAGTCTTACATAGCCTACGTCTCGATGGACGATAATAAGTTCATAACATGTAAATAAAACAGCAGCGGAACATAAATATTGTGGGCTTCATCACAGGCGGTGCCCGGGGGACTCCGTGAACCTAGAAACCTTCATCGGGTCCAAAGTCTTGGTCATTAAATACCACATCATCCCTTTGACCTGAGCAGCAATTTAAACCAACAGAAATGCAAGTTTGAGTACCATTGGTACTCAGCAAGTGTGGGAAAGTAATGTCATGCATGGCTAGAGCAAGGAGAGGTTGAACTCATGGTTAAAGCACTACGCAATTATTAACTATCACCTTAGCTTATTAAGCACCTACATTACTACGTAGGTGAAATGGTCCCAATCCCTCAACCCATCATCAATATCAAGTAAACATAGTCTCATTTTCAATGTCAAGCTTCCCGCTTAACATCCTCAACTTCCCAATTCATCATCCTCTAATCATGAATAAGTCCAAGCCGCTCTTGACCGTGAGCACGGCTGTCATGACAGTTTTGACCTGCAGAGTTTGCACCACTGTACCCACATGTAGTGATTTCATCCCCCGTTGCCGGGTGGACTAAAAAAACCTCCATTATGCCAGTGGCCGCGAACTACGTTCGTACTTCCCAGGTCTGTAGCCAGGAGATCACTATGAGGCCTTTACAAAGGGATTCCCGACGAGCATGGGTCCACTGAGGTTTCACCCCTAACAGCATACAAGAGGCTCCAATCCCGCTGCAGTGGCCCCCTCTTGAACCTTGCGGTTCATATGGTAGTCCAGCTGACACCTATTCCCCGCTCCATCCAAAACACCCATACTATGCCGGGGATACACCTAATTAATTGGCCAAGCTGCCCCATCTCAGCATGTGGTTGGCACGGTAAAGCCAGGTTACACGCTCCATGAACCGGTCCTTAGGATCCAGGCAAGCACTAAACAAAAACCCGAGTCTCGTGCACACAACACCAACCAAATCATCCAACTTGCCTCGATCCCTACCTCTACATAACTCATAATATCTCATTCAAGAGTAAGGTAAATAAGTTGATGATCTCATATCCCACTTATCCCATTCTAAGCATGGCTAAGCATAAGTAATATGAATGAATGACATAATAAAATAAATCCCAACCCAAGCTACAAGGAAACAAGATAATGCAATTCTAGGGAAACTTTCTAGCATGGGTATCGTATTCCAAATTGACAATGCAAATTAATTCTAATTACACATCCTAGTATAGGATCAAAGTGGTCAAGGACACTTGCCTTCTTCCTGCTACTCTGGGAATGGAAAGTGTTGGTCTTGGAAGGGGAGAACTTGCTCTGGGGCAGGTTCTACTCATGCCAATACACATAGCAAAAGAAAACAACAATCCATAAGCCATAGTCCACACTTTCGCTTCATGCAAACCACACATACATACATGTGAAAGTCATTCACATTTCTAAGTGTTGTGGTTACCCTAGATGTGTTGATTTTTGGCCTACATGCACTTTTAAACATACATATATTATTTCTAACTTTTGTATTCAGATTTATATTTGCACACTATATATGAATTTCCAATTTGAACAAATTCTTTATATTTAATTAATACACTTCTTAGCCACAAAGTTTGCATGAAAGATAATTTCCTACTCCAAATAGGTTTTCAGATCTTCTACAAAATCCTAAATTGAAGTTTTTGGATTTGGAGACCTCATTTATCATTTTCTAATTATGCATACCTATTTTCCTATATTTTCAGATTTATTTTCTATGCCTAAAAGTGAACTTTACTATTAAAGTAGTTAGACATATCACCTAAACAGAATAGGTTCTGATCTAAAATGTTCAATAAAATATTTTTGAACTTCCTCTCTGATGTGAAACAACTTAAATTTATTTTACCAGTTTTTAGAATTATTTCCTAGCCTAAAATGTGTCTCTAGAGATAATAAAAATGAGCAACACTTAGGCAGATTTAATTTCAGCCTAAAATCTATTTTTAACTCATTCTAAAGTTTTCCAAGTGCTAGGAGAGTTTAAACTTATATTTGCACATGTGTTTGAATCACCATTTAAATTTAAATCTTAGTCACATGTTCAAATTTCTGAATTTAATATCCTATAGGGTCTAAAAGGCAAATCCACCCTACTGCAGGGTTTAATTTACTATTTCCTAAATTTTCAGGGGCCTAATTACTCATAACAGACGGGTTTTCCTAATTTTTATAAAGTCCATGGGCTAAAACTGATTTTCAAATTAATTTACATGAATTTCTGAAGGTCCAGGGGCTAGATCAGAAGTTTCCGGGGCTAGCTCGTGTTTTCCGAGATCCCCAGCGGGTAGCGCGTAAAATTCCCTGCCTTTATAATGCGGGGCTGACGTGGGCCGTTGGATTTAAAACAGACAGCTCAGATTAGATCGCCGAAGCGGTATGGGTAGATCTAATAGGAACCGCACGATTTAAAATGGACGGGCCTCAGGGGGCCACGTCGCCCTGGCCGGAGCCAGCCCGCGCGCGCGGCGGTGCGCAGCGGCGGGGGCGGCGATCTCGCCGGCGCAGCCTCGGTTTTTGCCGCTACACGCTAGAACTCGCATCTTTTTGCACGGGTCGGCTGCGGAGGGGTAGGGGATGCTCACCTAGGGGTTTCTCGGGCTTGGGGAGGTCGGAATTCGGCTCTACGACGACGAGGATTGAAGCTGCTCCTCAGTGCTCGTCAGAACCGATGCTAGGGCGCGAAACTTGTCGCTTCCTTCACCTGCAGGGCTCCCTGAAGGCGGTGGACCACGGCAAGCTCGTTAGTCCAGCGAAAAATGAAGAGATCGAAGGTCTTTCTGTGGGGGATGATCGGTTCTCACCGGAGAGAAAGATGGAGCGGTGCTGGGGAATTCGGCGAGTTTCCTTGCATGGATTGCACGAGGAGAGGCGGCGGCGGGTCGGTTTGGATAAGTAGCAGCGCCCATGGCCGAAGATCGGGGCTGCGAGCGCGGGGTTTAGGAGGGTGGTTGTGATCGGGCGCGAGAGAGGGCCGGGGTCGGTTGGGGCGTGCAGGGGAAGAAGATGACGGGCGGGCCCCGTGCGTCAGAGAGAGGGAGAGAGGGAGAGGGGCGCGCGCGGGATCTGGGCCGGCTGGCGGGTTTCGGCCCACTGGCCGGTTTTTTCCCTTTTTCTTTTTTTTCCTTTTCCTTTTTCTGGTTTGATTCAAATCTAAATTCCAGTTTGAATTTGAATTTCTGCACCACATGCAATACGTCCAAAATTTTTTAAATTCCCCTCTTTAGCATGTTTTGGGGTGTTACAGTTGCGCATCGCCTTCACGGCGCGCTGAGGCTCCTGGAACTCCACTTGGTGATCACCGTTGTCTTGGGTGTCGACCTTCTGCTTGCCCTCCCTTTGACGGAAGGGAGGGGCATAAGCACACGGTTGCTTCCCCTTGCGGAAGCGTTCCGCGAGCTTCTGAATCTCCCGGCACTCAGCAGCAGTATAGCTGCTGGTGTTGTGCATGGGGCACGGCTCGCATACAGCTGAGTTCTTGTTTAACTCTTCTCAACTACATTTTTGCAGTATGGTTCGTAACCGCTCTAGGAGTAGGGCCGGAAGTTCTCGTTGAGACGGTGATGCTTCTATTCCAATGTTGGAACCACCATCCACAGGATGGATGGATCTTATGACTCGAGTCGTCGAGTCTAATCAAGAGAACGCTAGGCTACTCCAAGAAGCAACACAAGAAACACACACGCTTACTCCAAGCTTTGGTACAGCAAGGCGTACTCCGGAACACGCAACAAGCCGTTCCATCTCGGGACGCTTATCTGAATTTCTTGGCGACTCAACCGCCTATCTTTACTGAAGCCACCGAACCTGTGGAAGCAGATCAATGGCTTCGTGTCATGGAGTCCAAATTTGGAGTATTCAAGTGTGATGACTACCAGAAAACTAAGTTTGCCGCTCAACAACTCCATGGAGCCACCGGAAACTGGTGGGTTGAACATCTTGCCACCATTCCGGAGGACCATCAAGTAGCACGGAGTGAATTTTGTGAAGCCTTTCATACTCGTTACATACCACTAGGTATTGTAAAGGCAAAGCGGGAGGAATTTTTGGGCTTGAAGCAAGGGGACATGAGTGTCCTCGAGTATGTCAGAAGATTTAATCTTGTGGCCCAATATGCTCCCGAATATGTGGCGAAAGAAGAGGCACGGTGTGACCTATTCTTCCATGGCCTGAGTGCCATACTACAGGATAAGTTGGCCATACACAATAACGGCAGTTACACCGACATGGTCGATGCGGCTTTCATCCAAGAAAAGCCGACACTTGAGTGGCAAGCTGAGAAGAGGAAGATGAGTGAGATCGAGCAGACCAGCAGAAGTTATGTGCCTCAGAAGTACCGTTTGGTGTATCAAACGCCACCCGGTGAAAGATGGAGGCCACCTGTACGATCAACTCCTCAGAGATTGATTACTGGTCAAGTTCTACAACTTGCACCACCCCCAAAGCCGCAGCATCAGACGTTGGTTTGTGCTCCATCGCTGCAGCTATTTGTACCTAGCAGTCCACCGCAAGTCAACGAAGAACCGGAGAGACATCCGTGTTTTACTTGTGGGCGCATGGGCCATTATGCTAGGCAATGTACAGAGGGAATTCAAGGATGCGGGTCATCATATTTACAACAATACGACCCGTACCTTAATCTGCAAATAGGAGGGCAGATAAGGGGCAAAATTCACTATACTGTGATTGATGATGTTCCGGAAGGAGAAGCCGCTTTAGCAGGGATGTTTTCTCTGAATCAGCTACCGGTTTTAGTTCTCTTTGATTCCGGTGCCACACACAACTTCATTAGCCAATCTTTTGTGGCTCAACATCAGCTCCAAACAGTTTATACAAAGAGGCAATACCTCATATCTTTGCCCGGGGGCAGCAGTACCGCAAGTGAGGTTGTCTCCCGAGCACCTCTTTGTTTGGGGGGTAAAATATACCCTACGACCCTCATTATTCTTGAAGGTCTGAAGACCGACATCATTTTGGGGATGTCGTGGTTGAATTACCACCATGCGATTCTTAACATCAGCTCCAGGACCATTGAGCTCAACTCCCCACAGCACGGTCTTCATATATTAATTATGGGCGCCAAACGGCAACAGATTGCAACAGTGAACCACACGGAAGCTGTTAAGATAGAGGACATTCCGGTGGTACGTGAGTGTCCGGATGTATTTCCCGAGGATTTACCGGGCATGCCGCCTGAACGAGACGTTGAGTTCAAGATTGAACTTATACCGCGAACCACACTGATATCACGGAGGCCGTACAAGATGGCACCCAATGAACTGGCAGAATTGAATACACAGCTGAATGACCTAATGAGCAAGGGCTTTATACGACCGAGTTCGTCACCTTGGGGTTGTTCAGCGTTGTTTGTCAAAAAGAAGGACGAAACACTACGGCTTTGTGTTGATTATCGTCCTTTGAACGCCGTTACCATCAAGAACAAGTATCCATTACCTCGCATTGATATGCTCTTCGATCAATTAGTGGGTGCGAAGGTATTTTCGAAGATGGATCTTCGGTCCGGATATCACCAGATTAAAATCCGGGCAGAAGATATTCCGAAGACGGCATTCTCAACGAGATACGGGCTGTATGAGTATCTCGTTATGTCTTTTGGTTTGACCAACGCCCCGGCACACTTTATGTACCTGATGAATTCAGTGTTCATGCCGGAGTTGGATAAATTCGTCGTTGTCTTCATCGACGATGTCTTGGTGTACTCCAAGTCAGAGGAAGAACATGCTGAACATCTGCATATTGTGCTACAAAGATTGCGAGATCATCAGCTCTATGCAAAATTCAGCAAGTGTGAATTCTGGATTAATCAAGTACCGTTTCTCGGACACATCATTTCAGCAGAGGGCATCGCTGTAGATCCGAGTAAGATTATCCAAGTACAGAAATGGGAGTCACCAAAGTCAGTACATGAAATCCGTAGCTTCCTCGGTTTAGCGGGTTATTACCAGAGGTTTATTCCAGGTTTCTCTAACATCGCTAAACCGATGACGGAATTATTAAAGAAGAACACCAGATTTATGTGGGGTGCTGCGTGTGAACAAGCTTTCAAGACTTTAGTGAAGCATCTCACAACAGCCCCAGTTCTTGCTCAGCCGGATACGACGAAGCCATTCGACGTCTATTGCGATGCATCTGGCATTGGTCTTGGCTGCGTGCTGATGCAAGATAGATGAGTGGTCGCTTATGGATCTCATCAATTCAGAAGTCACGAGCAGCATTATCCAACTCATGATCTTGAGTTAGCTGCCGTGGTCCTCGCTTTGAAAATGTGGAGGCATTACTTGCTCGGAAATCTTGTACACCTCTACACCGACCACAAGAGCTTAAAGTACATCTTCACTCAGAAAGAATTGAACATGAGGCAACGAAGATGGCTAGAGCTCATTAAAGATTATGAACTTGAGATTCATTATCATCCAGGAAAGGCGAATGTGGTCGCCGATGCGCTCAGTCGTAAGGCGCATATCCATCACCTAACTATTGCTGAAATGAATGATGACGAACCAAGCCTCCGTGTCATCCCATATGGAGCTCTCTATACTCCCGCTCTCATTCCTACCATCCGAGAGGAGATCATTGAAGCTCAACGAAAAGACAAGGGTATGTTTGACACACGGTGAAGGATAGACAACGGAAAAATGAAGTGCTTCCGGAAGGACGATGAAGGTACTTTGTGGTTCAACGACCGGATTGTAGTACCCCGGGATATGGGATTACGGAAGAAAATTTTGGATGAAGCTCATTTGTCCAAGTTTTCCATTCACCCGGGCAGTAATAAAATGTACCAAGATCTCCGGAAGAAGTTTTGGTGGACACGTATGAAACGTGAAGTTGCAAAGTACGTTTCGGAATGTGATACGTGTCGAAGAGTCAAGGCCGACCATATGAAGAAGTCAGGCCTATTGCAGCCATTGCAAGTACCAGCATGGAAGTGGGAAGACTTGAGTATGGACTTCATAGTCGGGTTGCTGTTGACCTCCCACAACCATGATTCAATTCGGGTAATTGTGGACCGGTTAACCAAATTAGCACATTTCATCCCTGTGCATACTAGGTACAACGCAAAGCAGTATGCAGAGCTGTACATAGCACGGATCTTGTGCTTACATGGAGTTCCCCGCACCATTGTGTCAGATAGAGGGTCGCTGTTCGTAGCCCATTTCTGGGAGCAGCTACACGCATCCTTGGGAACAAAGTTGATTAGAAGCTCTGCGTATCACCCTCAAACCGATGGGCAAACTGAGAGGGTGAATCAAATACTGGAAGATATGCTAAGAGCATGTGCCATCCACCACGGTAAGAGCTGGGATGATCACTTACCGCTGGCAGAGTTCTCGTACAACAACGGATATCAGACGAGCATTAAAATGGCAACATATGAAGCTCTATACGGCCAGAAGTGCCGTACACCATTGAATTGGTGCGAATCCGGTGAACGAGTAACGGTCGGGGTTGATCTTGTCAATGAAGCCGAAGAGAGAGTTCGGATAATACAAGAGAACCTCAAAGCTGCCCAATCTCATCAAAAGAGTTACGCGGACCAGAGACGTCGACCGCTGCATTTCGAAGTCGGAGAGCACGTGTATCTTCGTGTGTCTCCGATAAAGGGTATTCATCGGTTTGGTGTCAAGGGGAAACTTGCTCCTCGATTCATCGGTCCGTTTGCTATAATGGAGAAGTGCGGAAACGTAGCCTACCGGCTGGAACTACCGGCAAGCCTTGCCGGTATTCACGACATATTTCACGTGTCCCATCTGCGGAAGTGTCTCAAGTTTACCGCTGCCGTCCGCACCGAAGACATCGACGAGTTGAAGCTGGATATCACCTACGTCGAGCAACCTATACAGATTATCGACGAAAGGACCCGGATCACCCGAAACCGGACTTTGAGGTTTTACAAAGTCCTGTGGAGTAATCATACCCCGGAAGAGGCGACGTGGGAAACCGAAGATTACGTCCACAAGAACTATCCGGAGCTTTTGTCATAAACTTTGTAAATTACCTCCCGTCTCGTTCTTCTTTTGAATCTCGGGATGAGATTCCTTTTAAGGGGGAGGAATGTAAAGGTCTCAAAATTTTGAATACAAAGAAAGACTTGTTTGCAAAAGTTTGTTTCATATGTATGAAATTTGGGACTTGTTAAAACTTTTCCCCACATGTGATAACACACATGAGGGTTTTCTTCACACAAGTTCAAATGTTTATTGGAAAACTTGGAACCCTAGAGGGGTCTAAAACAAAGATGGGAAGTTCCCATATGTGTGAGAAATCACAAAATCAGATTTGGAACAATTTGTTCAAAATAAAATTCAAATGAGAACAACACAATGGAATTCAAAACTGTTGTGCTGAAAATCTCATTGCAGCAGCCATGTCGAAGTGTTCAGTCAACACTTCCCCCGCGCCTGCACTGGGCAGCCCGCGGAGGTTCTTTTTTCGGTGGGGCTAGTCTCTAGCGGAGAGCTTGCTTAGATGGACGAGTTAGTGAGAGCTTGACACGGTGAGTTTTACGTGGTTCAGGCCGCCGGAGCGTAAAACCCTACGTCCACGGCGAGCTATGGAGCTCGCTGTATTTCTTGCTGCTCGGGGCCGGAGGCCTGAGCTTGAGGGTGAGTTACAGCTTGGGAGTGTATGGCTAGCGTATGAGTTGCAAAGTGCGAACCCTTGCTATCGACGCCTACCCGAGCCTTTTATAGTCCAAGACTCGGGCAGCTTACAAGGGGAGCCGGGACCCGACAGTTGGTCCCGGGAAGATTGTCTATTATCTACCGTATCTGCAGTTATGCCGGTAGTTGTCTCTGGCCGAAGGCTTCTGAGTCTTCATCTTGCCGCCCTGCCCATGCCGCATGCTAGTCGTAGTGGTTGATGACGGCGCGGGCGGCATGGGATGTCTTGTCGCGGTGTTTATTGGCTGACAGGTTCTGACACCGCGGGCTAGTCTGTGATGTGACTGGGCGCAACGGCACCTAACAGAAGTGTGCTCCGCGTCTCTGCGTCTTGGGAAGACGCGGGCCTTGAATACCTTGTACGGGCAAGGTATGGGGCGTATTTACGCCCGCTGCCTATCGCTCGGGGCAGGCAGCGTCGCTCTGCTGCCATGTGGCGGGCCCGGAGCCCTTCTAAGAGAAGAGAAGGGTCAGTCCCGCGGGGCACATGGAGCCTCCGGACCTCTCCCCGCGGAGGGAGAGGCTCGGCTTCTGTTGGCCACGTGGCGGGCCCGGAGCTCTTCTCTGAGGAGAGGGAGGTCCGGCCCCGCTGGACACGCGGCGCCTTCGGACCTCTCTCCCGCGGAGGGGGAGGTCCGGCTTCTGTATGCCACGTGGCGGGCCCGGAGCTCTCCTCTGAGGAGAGGGAGGTCCGGCCCTGCCGGACGCGTGGCGCCTTCGGAGCTCTCCCTGCGGAGAAGGGCGAGTTCCTTAGGCATTTTACCCTGTGCGCGGGGGTACCCCATATCTCAGGTACCGACAGTGGCCCCCGGGCCCATCTCGGGGGAGATAGCGAGCCCGAGGTGGGACCTCCGTCTCTTCCGATCCGCGCACTTCCTCTAAGTCCCGAATTGACCGCTGCCGGAGCATGAACGGCCACGGGATCGTGGGAGCGTGCGCTCAATTGATGGTTGCTTTTACTGCGGCGGTTCCCAAGACTGCCACTTCTACACGTTGCGGCGCTTTCTTCGGGAACCGCCGAAGTGCCATGCCGGCTCATCTTCTCAGGAGACTGACTCCTTGACCCACCGCTTCAGTTGGGTGACTAGGGTCCATCTTTCATCGGCGCCCGGTCTCGGAGCCAACGAGGTCGCCGACGCGATGTTTCCGGAGGTTTTTGAATTACCCCGAACCATCCCTGGAAAGTTTTAAAAGGGGATCTCACCCGCATTGCGGCTTCCCTTCGCATTGCACTCGTACTTCCCTTGAACTCTTGCGCCCCGGCTCTCCTGCCCTTGCACCCTCTTTCGCCATGGCTTCCAACTTGCTCCCGACGCGCCTCGTCCGCTCTTCCGAGCTCGGGCCAGTGCGGAGGCTGCTGGGCAGGCGCTCAGAAGAGCAGAAACATCGGCTTCGCCGAGGATCTCTCCCCCTGGTCCTGGAAAAGGGGGAGATAGTCTTCTTCACCGCTTATGCTCTGGCGGGGTTCGTTCCGCCGATTTCTTCCTTCTTTGTCACCCTGCTGGAGACGTACGGTCTCCAGCTTCACCATCTTTCCCCCAATTCCTTCGCAATGGCTGCTGTTTTTGTCCACTTCTGCGAGATGTTCGTGGGGGTGCACGCCTCCGTGACGCTCTTCCGCCACTTCTTTGTGCTGCGGACGACTGGGCGCGGCTCAAAGACTCAGATGGGGGCATACTACTTCCAGCATCGCTGCAAAGACCCCAAGATCTCCGGATACCTCCTGCCCTTCAGCGCATCAAGGTGGGAAAACTGGAGGGAGAGCTGGGTGGTAGTGCAGACCGACGAGCACGATCGCCTACAACTCCCAACCGCCAGCCCAACCACCGATCGCCGCTTCTGGGAGGAGATCCCTGAGCTGGAGCAGGAGTACACCCCGGTCTTGGAGCGGATCCGGTTCTTGGCCAACGAGGGGCTGACGTCTCTAAAGGTGCTGATGGACTTTGTGTCGCGCCGTATTGCTCCCTTGCAGCAGCGTAGCCGCCCAGCGTGGTACTACACCGGCGAGCAGGACTGTACCAGGCTGGAGAGAGGCCCCGGCTCTGACCCTTCCGACGAGGAGCTGAACGAGATGGTGAGCAAGGTGAGCGGTGACTACATTCCCAGTGGCGACCCCGCCCTTCCGCCCTCTGCCACCCCCCTCTTCTTGGAGCCTCAGAGGAGGTCAGAGCTCCTGCGGAAGATGCCGAACCTTGATGATATCGGGATCGCCGTCTGACAGGTCGGGGATGCCTTCCGGGGTATCACCATTCCAGGAACCGAGCATCCCGGGTCAGGGCATGAGGCATACGCTGCTGTCAAACCCTCCCCCAGAGCCGACGGAACCCAAGCCGCCGACAAAGGGAAAGGAAAAGAGCCGGCCCCGGGCATCTAGAGAAGAAACGCGCCCGGTCTCCTCCGAGGGTGCCGCCTGTGCCGAGTCAGGGTGCCGGAGCTACTTTGCCCCCATCTCCCGGAGGTGCTGGTCCATCGGGTGGCAACCCGAAGAGGTCCCGAGTGTCCCTCCCCGGCGGTTCTCTCCCCAGACAGCAGCCGTCCGAATCAGCCAAGTACCTCGCCATCCTTCCTCAAGCGGAGGGGCTCACAGGACGGATGTTGGTGGGGCGATGCCGGCGAGTGCGCCGGGGATCCAGGCGTTCCATTCTGCGACTGTTCCAGCCGCTGGTCCTGGCGGTTCAGCTACAGCCCAGAGGCCAGTGCCGCAAGCTTGCTGGAGCGCTCATGCCGCCCAGTAAGTGTTATTCTTTCTGGCTTATAGGAGCAGAGCTCTTGCCTCTTCTCTTATTCTGAGGGCTTCTTCTTCTTTGCAGGGACCAACCGGCTACCAGGGGCGGGCCTCTTATCCAGCCGCCTTCAACCAGCGGAAGCTCCACGCCTCAGCACCTGGGGACCGTGGCGGCTCCCATGGCTCCCAAATCGACGGGGGCACCCTCTGCACCAGCTGGTACATTTTCCGCGGTGGCCACATCTGCTCCTACCCGCCCTCCTTCACCAGTCCAGAAGCCAGGTCTTGAGACCGGGAGGGCTGCTGTAGGTGCGCCTGCTGGCCCCCTGGCCTGCTTAGGACAGCGCCCCACCGTGGCTGCTGAGGCGCTGGCGCCCCCGCCGGTCTTAGACTCGTCAGGGGGGTCCAGCGGCGCAACTCCTATCCCCCTGCTCCGGCGCCCGTGTGGGACGCCCTGGGACGTGTCCAGACCAGCGCCCGGCAGCTCCAATCTGCCTTTGAACAGGAGCGGAAGGCATTGGCTGGCGAGAGGGAACGCCTTCTCAGCTGGCAGCAGCGGGCCCGGCCGGACCTTGACTCAAGGCAGTCAAGGCTTGAGGCCATGAGTGCTCTGCTTGGCACTCAGAAGAAGGCCATTAGCCGCTTGGAGTCAGAGGCCCAGCGGGTTCGTGTCACCTACCGCGAGGCTCTGGCCCAAGCTGAAGCCAAAGCCAAGGAGTGTTCCGCCGCCGCGGAGGAGTTGCAGCTGCAGGTAGCCCGTCGGGAGCACGCCGTCGCTGATCGGGAACGCGCCGTTGCGGCCGAGGAGGAGAAGACCACCGCCCGGCTGAGGGCCAAGGTGGAGGAGCTAAGGGCTCGGTCCGAGGAGCTGGGGCTCCGTGAGTCGGCTGTCGCCGCGAGGGAGGAGCAGTTCTCCAAGGAGCGTCAGGCGGCGATGGATCGCGAGCTAGTGGCTCGCCAAGAGGTAGAGAGGCTCCAGTCCTTGCGGACTGCCGAGGCCCAGGTGGTCTGGTGCTTCATTGCCAAGGCGGGATCCGCCTTGGCTCCTCTTGGTTTCAGCCCCGTGCAGGTGGAGACCCCAGCGCGGCCGATGTCCGAAGCGGCCCCGGCCCTTGAGTCTCTTGGCGACGAGCTAGGTCGGCTCGAATCAGTGATCGCCGACGAGCTGGAAGCGGAAGGTCGGGGCCTCGCGAAGGAGGTTGCGATGCACGTTCTGTCGTGCTTCGTTAGCCGAGACCCTTCCTTTTCTCTGGGGCCGGTTCGTCTAGGACCCGTCGCCGACCGGGAGGAAGCTGCCAGGGCCGAAGTCGAGGACTTAGCTGCCGTCGTGGCCTCTAGGTTTCATCGGGAGTCCGGGGACCCCTAGGCATCTGCCCTCGTGTCCACAAGGCCCTGTACTTCCTTTTTTATTTTTGTTGAGTCTGTAGCCCAGCTCGTGGAGCCTTCGTATAGACAGACTTCTGTTTCTTTCTGTGTCTGCATGTCCTAGTCTTCTTCTTGGCCTTTCCTGACCGAGTCCTTAGCTCCGCAAGGACTCGGAGGCCTTGACCAATCTCGAAGCTCTGCATAGACACCTTCTCCGGGTCCTCACTGTATACTAAGGGTTCCGGAGGTCTCCAGGATCCGCCTCACGAGATCGGAGGGGGGTCCGGGTCTGTTGGTCACGTGGCGAGCCCGGAGCTCCCGCCTAAGGGAAGGTCCGGGCTTGCAGGGCACGTGGAGTCCTCGGGCCTCTCCCCACAGAGGGGGGAGGTCCGACTTCTGTAGACCACGCGGCGGTCCCGGAGCTCCCACTCTCAAGGAGGTGGGAGGTCTGGACCTACTGGACACGTGGGGCCTTCGGGCCTCGCCCCTGTGAGGTCTAGCTCGTTGATCCTACCTTGGGGTTTTTTGGCCTTGCGCGATCCCGTAGCGGCCCCCTAGTAGGTGCGTTCTATTGGATGGATGCGCCTACCATACTCCTGCGGGGAGCTGAGGCTGAGAGGTCCTGCACACAAGTAAGGAAAAAGTAATTCTACTTGGGGGCTCCCCCCCTCTATCTCTTAGTCTTATCTGGCTTACGGTCCCCGTCCACTTATATGGTGCTTGGGAACTACCGTGCGCGAAGTGCCGGGGGCTTGGGGCCCCCTGGCTTTCGGCCGGTACCTCCCGCGCAACCGCCTTTGGCAGGGCAGCAAATTCCGACTAAAGATGAGAATGAGAAGGGGGAGTTGAACGCATAGTGAGCACGCGTTAGTAGGGTAATTGTCGGTACCTGAGATATGGGGTACCCCCGCGCACAGGGTAAAATGCCTAAGGTGCTCGCCCTTCTCTGCAGGGAGAGCTCCGAAGGCGCCACGCGTCTGGCGGGGCCGGACCTCCCTCTCCTCAGAGGAGAGCTCCGGGCCCGCCACGTGGCATACAGAAGCCGGACCTCCCCCTCCGCGGGAGAGAGGTCCGAAGACGCCACGCGTCCGGCGGGGCCGGACCTCCCTCTCCTCAGAGGTGAGCTCTGGGCCCGCCACGTGGCATGCAGAAGCCGGACCTCCCCCTCCGCGGGAGAGAGGTCCGAAGGCGCCACGCGTCCAGCGGGGCCGGACCTCCCTCTCCTCAGAGAAGAGCTCCGGACCCGCCACGTGGCTGGAAGAACGGTGCTGCCTGCCCCCGAGCGGTAGGCAGCGGGCGTAAAGGCGCCCCTCACCTTGCCCGTACAAGGAATTCAAGGCCCGCGTCTTCCCAAGACGCGGAAACGCGGAGCACGCGCCTGTCAGGTGCCGTTGCGTCCAGTCGCATCACAGACTGGCGCGCGGTGTCAGAACCTGCCAGGTAATAAACGCCGCGACAAGACATCCCATGCCGCCCGCGCCGTCATCAACCACTATGACTAGTGCGCGGCATGGGCAGGGCGGCAAAATGAAGACTCAGAAGCCTTCGATCGGAGGCAGCCACCGGCGTAACTACAGATACGGTAGATAATAGACAATCTTCCCGGGACCACCTGTCGGGTCCCGGCTTCCCTTGTAAGCCGCCCGAGCCTTGGACTATAAAAGGCTCGGGTAGGCGTCGATAGCAAGGGTGCGCATTCTGCAACTCATACGCTAGCCATACACTCTCAAGCTGTAACTCACCCCCAAGCTCAGGCCCCCGGCCCTGAGCAGCAAGCAATACAGCGAGCTCCATAGCTCGCCGTGGACGTAGGGTTTTACGCTCCGGCGGCCTGAACCATGTAAAACTTCCCGTGTCAAGCTCTCACTAACTCATCCATCCGCGCAAGATCTCCGCTAGGAACTAGCCCCTCCGAAAAAAGAACCTCCGCGGGCTGCCTAGTGCAGGCCCGGGGGAAGTGTCGATCGCACACTTCGACATTTGGCACGCCAGGTAGGGGGCTTTTCCCCTAGCGCGACGAGTTTCCACCGACGAAGATGACCAAACTCCCTTCGGCGGCAAGCTCACCTCCCCCGCCTCCACGGCGAGCCGCGGCTAGGGGGGAGTACAAGCCAACACACTCAGGACGGAGTGTGTTAGTACAAGCTGGGAGCCAGCAACCGGCTCTGGCAGCGCCGACCCCGGCAATGCAGGCTCCAACCAGCGTCATATCTCCAGTAGCGCCGGGCGTACCCGGAAGGGGCGTGCTAGCTGCAGCGAGAGCGCTACTGCACAATCCGCCCGCTGGAGACGCGCCTCAGGCAGCGACCCAGCGGTGGATTCTCGAGGTAGACCATCTTGTCGTCGCTGCCGCAAGCCCACGACTCCGGCGGAGACGACACTCTAACCAGCCGGCCGTGTCTCTGATACGCACGCCGACGGTTGATGAACAGACGGCAGATTCCAGCTCTGCCAGCCCTCAATCGATGGATCTGAGGACAGAGCTGGAGCGGTGTCGCTCGGGTCAAGATGCCCGGGTATACCTCGAGCAACGCCGAGAAAGGCGTCGCTACCAAGAAGCTGACGACAGCATGATGTCGGCCTCGACCCAGCCTGAAGAGCAGACCATCGCCATGCGATCTCTGCCCCAGGCCTGCGCCGTGCAGAATATGCCACAGTCATATGTACTGCAGATGGCGCCCCCGGCCTATGGTGCAGCTTTGCCCGTACCGGAGTACACTGTGCCTGGTGCGAACTCAGCGTTCGCGGCACCAGAACCTGCGGTGACGGAAGCAGGGTGTGCAGCCCTCGCGCCCCATCTTCGCTTTGCGAAGTGGCCGCGCAAGTTTCGGCCACACCTGCCCGAGAAGTACGACGGCAGCGTTAACCCGGCGGAGTTTCTCCAGATCTACTCCACCGCCGTACTTGCCGCAGGAGGGAATGAAGCCGTCATGGCAAATTACTTCCCTGTCGCCTTGACCGGTCCAGCCCGGTCTTGGCTCATGAACCTCCCCCAAGGTTCCGTCACCTCCTGGGGAGAGCTTTGATGACAGTTCGTAGCCAACTTCGGCAGCTCCTACACCCGGCCTGGCACGGAGCTCGACCTCCACGCCGTCCAGCAGCAACCTGGGGAGTCCCTGCACTCTTTCATCCAGCGGTTCTCCCAGGTGCGGAACACCATCCCACACATTCAAAATGCTTCTGTGGTGGTGGCGTTCCGGCAAGGCGTCCGGGATAAGAAGATGCTCGAGAAGCTCGCGACCAGGGAGGTCCGCGACGTCTCAGAGCTCTTCAGCTTGGCAGACAAATGCGCCAGAGCTGCCGAAGGACGGAACTGGCACTCGCTGCCATCCTCCGAGTCAGGGGGACTGCCCGGATCCAGTCCTACTCCCTGTGGAGGCAGCAGGAAGGCCACGAACCGAGGCAGAAGCAAGATAGAGTCACCGACCGCAGCCCCAGTCGTCACTGCAGCGACGCTCGGTGGGGCTCGGGGGCCGCGCCCCGACAAGAAGCAGCGAAGATCACCAATCCCAGAAGGTGATAAAGACAATATGTGCCCTGTGCACGGCAGCTGTCGCCACACTGCTGCCGAGTGCCGGGAGATCCGAAGGCTCGCAGAGCGCTTCCGCAAGGAGAAGCGGCAGCGGGCTGATGACCTGCCCTTCCGTCCAAAGGAAGATGAGCAGAGGGTGGATGTTCCAGACAACATCGACCACCCAGAGGAGATCCAGGAGCCTCCGCGTGTCGTGAAGGCGGCACGCAATCACGAGGATTCCGGCTCCAGCGGCGATGAGCATCGGAAGAAGCTCTACGTCATATACGGCGGGTCCGCCGACCCCTCGTCCCGGAGTGCAGTCAAGACTCTGCGCCTAGCGGTAGCGTCGGTGGCGCCACTCCCAAGTGCTGCACCGCACCTAAAGTGGATGGGGACCCCCATCAGCTTTGATGCCACTGACTGCCCTAGGAACATGGCTGGGGCCGGCCAACTGCCACTCCTGGTGGCCCCTACCATCGCCAACGTGAGAATGTACCACGTTTTGGTGGATGGAGGGGCTTGGCTGAACCTCATCAGCCGTGCAGCTTTCCAGAAGCTGCAAATCCCGATGGACAATCTCACCCCGTCGAGTCCGTTCTCAGGGGTAGGGCCAGGACAGGTTATCCCCTACGGCAGCATTAGTCTCCCGGTGACCTTCGGGGCTCCGGACAGCTATCGAACAGAGTACATCCTGTTCGACGTAGCGGAGATAGACCTCCCCTTCAACGCCATAATCGGCAGGCCAGCCCTGTACCGGTTCATGGCTGTAGCCCATTACGGCTACCTTGTCCTGAAGATGCCAACACCGACAGGTGTTCTCAGGATTCGTGGCGACCACACTGCTGCAGTGTCGGCCCTGGAGAAGCTCCAAGCACTCGCGACAGCTGGGGCCTCAGCCCCCGGCAATACGGAATCGGACCAGCTCCGTCCGTGCGCACGTCACCGTGCTTCCACCACAGCACCCCGGGTGCAACCTCTCGACGAGGGCGGCGTCCCCTTAAAGGTCGTCCAAGTCGGCGCCGAAGCTACCCAGATTACCCGGGTAGCCGGGGGCCTGGATAGTAAATAGGAAGGCGCGCTCGTCACCTTCCTCCGGCACAACGTCGACGTGTTTGCATGGCAGCCGTCACAGATGCCGGGGATCCCCATGAAGGTGATTGAGCACCACTTGAAAGTCTTCCCCGATGCCCGGCCGGTTCAACAGAAGCCCCACAAGCAGTCCATCGAGCGGCAGGACTTCATCCGTGAAGGAGTCAAGAAGCTGATGGACGCTGGCTTCATACGGGAGGTCCACCACCCACGATGGTTGGCGAACCTCGTCGTTGTCCCGAAGGCTGGCGGGAAGCTCCGGATGTGCATCGACTACACCAGTCTCAATAAGGCATGTCCTAAAGATCCATTCCCTCTCCCTAGAATAGATCAAATAGTAGACTCAACGTCAGGCTGTGATATGCTGTGCTTCCTAGACGCCTACTCGGGTTTCCATCAGATCCCCATGTCTAGGGAGGACGAGGAGCACACCTCCTTCATCACAGTAGACGGCCTTTATTGCTATGTGTCTATGCCTTACGGCCTAAAGAATGCACTCCCTACCTTTGTGCGGGCAATGCACAAAACCTTTGGGGAGTTAATAAGAGACCTGGTTGAGGTGTATGTCGATGACATAGTTGTCAAGGTCAAGCAGGGTCCGTCCCTGCTAGATAACCTAGCCTTAGTCTTTGACAAATTGCGCTCTACGCGCACCAAGCTGAACCCAGATAAATGTGTGTTCGGCGTGTCCTCTGGGAAGCTCTTAGGGTTCCTGGTCTCGCACCGGGGGATTGAGGCCAACCCAGAGAAGATCAAGGCCATCGACTTGATGCGGCCCCCTGCCCGCGTCAAGGATGTCCAGAAACTCACAGGATGTCTAGCCGCGCTGAGTCGGTTTATACCGAGGCTAGCAGAGCGGGCACTCCCCTTCTTTAAGCTCCTGCGCAAGTCAGGCCCCTTTGCCTGGACTGACGAAGCGGAAGAGGCTTTCCAGGAGTTGAAGCGACTCCTGACGACCCTACCAATCATGGTAGCCCCTGAGCCCGGAGAGCACTGTCACACCCGGTTTTTCCGAAGAAACAACCAAGTGAATATCACATGTATGCCAGGATCATTTTCTCATACATGTGATGACAAATAGTGAAGCATCATTTATTACAAGCCAGGTGTCGAATATAAATAAGTCTTACATCGCAAATGTCTCAATGGACACTAATGCT
Organism: Neostapfia colusana; assembly: GCA_030760725.1. Lineage (NCBI taxonomy): Eukaryota > Viridiplantae > Streptophyta > Magnoliopsida > Poales > Poaceae > Neostapfia > Neostapfia colusana. The sequence continues at coordinate 37,844,099 of JASWHV010000013.1, read as the reverse complement.
TCATCACAAGTAAATAAACTAGCAGCGGAATATTATTCTTTAGGGCTCCATCACAGGCGTTGCCCGGGGGTCTTCATGAACCTAAAAGCCTTCCTCGGGTCCAAAATCTTGGTCATTATACACCACCTCATTATCTTGACCTGAGCAGCAATATAAACCAACAAATATGCAAGGTTGAGTACCAATGGTACTCAGCAAGTGTGGGAAAATTATATCATGCATGGCTAGAACAAGGAGAGGTTGAACTCATGGTTAAAGCACTACGCAATTAATACCTATCACCTTAGCTTATTAAGCACCTTCATTACTACACAGGTGAAATGGTCCCAATCTCCCATCCCATCATCATAATCCAATAACCATAACATTATTTCCAATGTTAAGCTCCCCGCTTAACTTCCAAAACCATCATTCCTCTAATCATGAATAAGTCCAGGCCGCTCTTAACCGTGAGCACGGCTGTCAAGACAGTTTTGACTCTGTAGAGTTTGTACCACTGTACCCACAAGTAGTGATTTCATCCCCCGTTGCCGGGTGGACTAAAAGAACCTCCATTATGCCAGTGGCTACGATCCACATTCACACTTCCTAGGTGTGCAGCCAGGAGATCACTACAAAGCCTTTACAAAGGGATTCCCGACGAGCGTGGGCCCACTGAGGTTTCACCCCTAACAGCATACAAGAGGCTCCAACCCCGCTGCAGTGGCCCCCTCTTGAGCCTTGCGGTTCATATGGTAGTCCAGCTGACACCTACTCCCCGCACCATCCAACACACCCATACTACGCCGGGGATACACCTAATTAATTGGCCAAGCTGCCCCATCTCAGCATGTGGTTGGCACTGTAAAGCCGGGTTACATGCTCCATGAACCGGTCCTTAGGATCCAGGCAAGTACTAAACACAAACCCAAGTCTCGTGCACCCAGCACACAACCAAAACATCCAACTTGCCTTGATCCCTACCTCTACATAACTCACAATGTCTCATTCAAGAGTATGGTAATATAAACTGATGATCTCATTTCCCAAATATCCCATTCTAAGCATGGCTAAGCATATGCAGGTAAATAAATGACATGACAAAATAAATCCCAACCCAAGCTTCAAGGAAACAAGGTAATGCAATTCTAGGGAAACTTTCCTAGCATGGGTTTCATATTTCATTTGACAATGCAAATAATTCTATCTACACACCCTAGCATAGGATCAAAGTGGTCAAGGACACTTGCCTCCTTCTTGCTGCTCTTGAAATGGGTATTCCTGGTCTTGGAAATGAATAACTTGTTCTTGAACAGGTTCTACTTCATACCATCACACATAGCAAAAGAAAAACAACAATCCATAAGACATAATTCACACTTACACTTCATACAAACCACACATTCATATTTATAAAAGTTCTTTACCATTATATGTGGTGTGGTTACTTTATGTGTGTTAAGTTGTGGCTTGCATGCACTTTTAACCATGTATATATATGATTCCAATTTTTGGTGTCCACATTTATACTTGCATACAATGTGCCTTCACAATTTCTATCAACCCTAAACTGAATTCTTTGTATTTTAGAAACTCCATTTATCATTTACTAGTTGCTATATTTTCAGATTTATATTCCTATGCATAATTGTGTATTTTATTATTAAATTAGTAATACACATCACCTAAACAGATTAGGTTCTGGTCCTAAATAATTTAAAATCATATTTTGACCATGGCTTATGATGTATACTATTTCATAATTATTTTCCCTATTTTTCTTTAACTATTCTTTACTTAAAAATGTGTCCCTATACTAATAAATGTGAATAATAGATAAAACAGATTTATTTCAGCCCAAAAATATATTTTTATCTCACTCCAAAGTTTTCTAAGTACTGAGAAAGTTTTTAATTAATTTTGACAATTATGTTTGTCCCCCTTTTAATTTTTAAACACTAGTTACATATTCAATTTTCTAAATTAAATACTAAACAAGGCTAAAATAATGAATTCACCCCATTACAGGGTCTATAATATTATTTTCATAATTTCCAGGGGTCTATCTACACTTATCAGAGGTGTTTTTCCTAATTTCTATTAAGTCCAGGGGTTAAAACTGAAGTTTCCGGGGCTAGCTCTCAATTCCAGAGAACCCCAGGGGGTAGCACGTAAGAATTCCTGTCTTTATAACGCGGGGCTGACGTGGACCGTCCGATTTTAAACCGACGGCTGAGATTATAACATCGAACCGGTACGCGGGGTTTTAAACCCTACCGTGCGATTTAAAATAAACGGCGCACAAGCGGCCACGTCGCTCTGACCAAGCGCGGGCGGCGCTGCCGGCGGCGCACGGCGGCGGGAAGCGGCGATCTCGCCGGAAAGTTTCGGATCTTCGAGAATTCTGCCTAGAACTGTGATCTTATGGCCTAGATCGGTAGAGGGGAGGTCAGGGATCTCACCTCGGGGGTTTTCTCGAGCTCGGGGGTCCTGGAATGTGATCGGCGGCGAGGTCCGAGGCAAAACCACGGCGAAGCTCATCGGCGCTGTGTTTGCACCGTAACTCTCCGAGTTTTCTGCACCTGCAAAGTTCCCCGGAGGCGGTGGATCAAGACCAGCGAGTTAGATCAGAGTTTCCGAGCTTAGATCGGCCAGAATTCACCGGCGAAGTCTCGGTGCTCACCGGAGTGAAAATCGGCGATCGCGTGGGAAAAACTGATCGGATCGGGGGTTTTTATAGCCGGGGGAGGGCGGTGGGTCAGTTGTGATCGAGTTGGATTCTTCTGGGACCGGAATTCGGCTGCGGGACGCGGTTTCCAGATCGGTTGCGATCGCGCGCGCGGGAGAGAGTCCGGGGTCGCGGGGTTAGGGATGACATGTGGGTCCCACCCGTCGGTGAGAGGCAGTGCGGCGCGCGCGGGGGCGGGCTGGCGCGGGGGTAGCTGGGCCGGCTGGCGGTTTTGGCCCACTGGCCAGTTTTTTCCCGATTTCCTTTTTCTTTTTCCATTTCTTTTCTGTTTTGGGTATAATTTGAATTCCAGTTTGAATTTGAATTTTTGCAAAACATGCAACACGTCCAAAAATTTTTAAATTCCCCTCTGAACAAGGTTTTGGGTTTTGAATCAAAATTTGGGGTGTTACAGCTCTACCCCCCTTAAAAGAAATCTCGTCCTCGAGATTGGTGTTTCTAAGAAAAATATTCCGGAAATTGTGCCTTGAGCTCATCTTCCCGTTCCCATGTAGCTTCCTCTTCTGAGTGATGCTTCCACTGCACCTTGCACATCCGGATTCTCTTGTTTCTGGTGAGGCGTTCCATTGTCTCCAAAATCTTGTACGGTTGCTCGGCATAAGACAAATCTTCAGCTACATCCACTTCATTCATGGGTAACACCTCTTCAGGCGTCCTCAGACATTTCTTGAGTTGTGACACATGGAATACATCGTGTACATCTGATAGATGAACCGGTAACTCTAGTTGGTACGCCACTTCGCCTTTCCTTTCCAAAACTTGAAAGGGTCCGATGTATCGAGGTGACAACTTCCCTTTCACCTTGAACCGACGAAGTCCTCTGATAGGGGACACCTTGAGATAAACATAGTCTCCCACGTTGAAAACGAGTTCTCTTCTTCGTACATCAGCATAACTCTTCTGGCGTGTTTGTGCTATCCTCAAGTTGTTGCGAATCTCCCTCACCTTCGCCTCGGCTTCTTGTAGCACTTCTGGACCAAACACTTTGCTTTCTCCTGTCTGGTTCCAAAATAGGGGAGTTCTGCACTTCCTTCCATACAAAGCTTCAAACGGTGACATCTTCATACTAGCTTGATAACTGTTGTTATAAGAAAACTCCGCATACGGTAAGTTCTTGTCCCAACTCCTATTGTTTTTGAGTGCACATGCCCTTAACATATCTTCAAGGATCTGATTGGTTCTCTCCGTCTGCCCGTCAGTTTGGGGATGATAGGCAGAACTGAAGTTCAGATGGGTTCCCATGGTTTCATGCAACTTCTGCCAAAACCTCGAGGTGAACTGTGTCCCTCGGTCCGACACTATCTTCTTTGGCACTCCATGGTAACACACAATCCTTGACATATACAATTCTGCCAATTTGGATCCGCTGTAGCTTTCTTTCACAGGGATGAAATGAGCTACCTTGGTTAGCCTATCAATAATGACCCATATTGAATCATACCCGGATTGGGTCCTAGGCAATCCCACGACAAAATCCATGCTGATTTCTTCCCACTTCCATTCAGGTACTTTGAGTGGTTGCAATAATCCCGCGGGTCGTTGATGTTCTGCTTTCACCAACTGACATGTGTCACATAGGGCAACATGTTCCGCGACATCTCGCTTCATGCCATACCACCAATACCTGCTTTTGAGGTCCTGGTACATCTTCGTACTCCCAGGATGAATGGAATAGTCGGAATCGTGAGCCTCCTTCAAAATTAATTCACGGATCTCTTTTACTTCTGGCACACAGATCCTTTTCCCGTGCCACACCGTTCCCTGTTCATCCTCTCTAAAACCATGAGCTTTATTTTCCTTAATGAGCTGTCTGATCTCTTGTATCTTCTCATCATTCTTTTGGCCCTCGCGTATGTCTTGCTCGAGTGTGGAGTCCACTTCCATGGCGATGGCTTCACCACTATTTACTAGACATAGATTGAGTCTTATAACCTCGTCCTTCAATTCTGCAGGCATGTCCTTCAAACTCAACTTATTGACCTGCACTTTCCGACTCAAAGCATCGGCCACGACGTTTGCTTTCCCGGGATGATAGTTGATGCCTATATCAAAGTCATTGATTAGCTCTAACCATCTCCTTTGTCTGAGGTTGAGATCTGGCTGTGTGAATATGTACTTCAAACTCTTATGATCCGTATATATCTCTGTCCTCTTCCCCATCAAATAGTGCCGCCAAATTTTCAACGCGTGTACCACTGCAGCTAGTTCTAGGTCATGTGTAGGATAGTTCTTCTCGTGCTTCCGAAGCTACCGGGATGCATATGCCACGACATGTCCTTCTTGCATGAGAACACATCCCAACCCATTTCCAGAGGCATCGCAGTACACTGTGAAACTCTTCTGCATATCAGGCATAACCAGCACTGGGGCTGTTGTCAATCTCTTCTTTAACTCCTGAAAGCTCGTCTCGCACTGTGGCGTCCAGGTGAATGTGATTCCCTTCTCCAACAGTTTGGTGAGAGGTCTCGAGATCTTGGAGAATCCCTCAATAAACCGTCGATAGTATCCAGCCAATCCCAAAAAGCTTCGAACTTCCCCGACATTTTCAGGGGTCTTCCACTTCTGGATATCCTCGATTTTGGCGGGATCTACGGAGATTCCTCCCTCCGAGATTATATGTCCTAAAAAGGGAACTCTCTTCAGCCAAAACTCACACTTGCTCAACTTGGCATATAGTTGGTGTTCTCTCAGCCTCTGCAACACCAACCTTAGATGTTTCTCATGTTCTTCTTCATCTTTGGAGAAGACGAGAATATCATCTATGAAAACCACCACAAACTTGTCCAGATATTCCATGAATACCTTGTTCATGAGGTACATGAAATATGCCGGGGCATTGGTTAGCCCGAAAGGCATGACAGTGTATTCATACAGTTCGTACCGAGATACGAAAGCTGTCTTGGGAATATCTGATTGCCTTATCTTGAGTTGGTGGTACCCCGACCTGAGATCAATTTTCGAGAATACACAAGCTCCCCTCAACTGATCAAACAAGTCTTCAATGCGGGGTAATGGGTACTTGTTTTTGATGGTTACCTCATTCAAGGCACGGTAATCCACGCATAACCTTTGGGTTCCGTCTTTCTTGGGCACAAATATCACCGGAGCTCCCCATGGTGAGGAACTAGGGCGAATATACCCCTCTCTGTCAATTCTCTCAAGTGATCCTTGAGCTCTTCTAGCTGCTTGGAGTCCATTCGATAAGGTCTCTTGTATATCGGGGCTGTTCCCGGTACTAGCTCAATTGCGAATTCTACGTCACGGTCGGGAGGCATACCTGGCAACTCCTCCGGAAAAACATCTGGATATTCCCTGATAGTCCTGATTTCCTCAACTTTCACCTCCACTTGATTTAATTTAATGCCCCTCCTAGGCTCGTGTATTGTTATGAACTTTACTCTGGTACCACTGGGGTGAGTTAATTCCACCGTTCTGGTCGAACAATGGATGATTCCTTTATGTTTGGTCAACCAATCCATACCCAAAATAATATCTATCCCTTGTGAATCTATCACTATGAGGTTAGCAGTAAACACTACCCCATTAATGTCTAGGCTCACATTGGGACACACTTGTCTTGTCCTTATTTCTCCACCTGGAGAGTTTACGGCTAGCTTATGGTTCATTTGTGTGGTTGCTAGGTCGTGCTTCTTAACAAACCCTTGAGCAATGAACGAGTGGGTAGCACCAGAATAAAACAGCAGAGTTGCAAGGTGTAAATTGGCAGGAAACTTACCAACTACCACGTCGGGCGCCTCTTGTGCTTCCTCCATAGTGACGTGGTTCACCCGTCCTCTCACTACATTCTGCTGCTGTGGCTGCGCGGGCTTCTTCTTTTGGCATTTATGGGCGTAGTGCCCCACTTCACCACAGCTGAAACATTGCACCCCAACCTTAGGTGCTTGTCCTTTGTTGTCTTGGGGTTGGTTCGGGGGGTCCTTGCACTGCTGGTCGAGGTGGATATGCGGGGCGAGGCTGCTGCACAAACTGACGTTGCGGCTGCACTGGTGCTGCGGGTGGCCTGTAGTTTGGGTTGTACCCTCTTGGTGCTGAATAGGGTACCGCAGTATGGCTTGTCTGCCCCGTAGGATGCTGCATCATACGTGGGCGGGTGTTGCTCCCTGAGGCCTGATGTGACCACCCAGCCTTCCTCTTATTCTCATTTTCCAGGGCCTTTAGCTTTCTTTCCACCACAAATGCTCTGTCCACCATCTTTTGAAAGCTTTCATACTCATTTGAGGACATTGCACACTGCATTTCAGCGGTAAGTCCTTCCACGAAACAATCTTGTTTCTGCTCATCGGTCTCTATGTCTCGTGGAGCATAACGGGATAGTTGAGTAAATTTAGTGAGGTATTCTCTCACCGTCATGTTTCCCTGCTGCAGTCCCAAAAACTCCTTTCTCTTGTTTTTGAGTTCACCTCTTGGGATGTAGTGGTTGCGGAAGCTACGCTTGAACTCTTCCCAAGTGATGTTCTCAGGGTCATGATGGGCGGCCACGTAGGCGGTCCACCAATCAGCAGCAGGTCCATTCAATTGATGAGAGGCAAACAGCACCCTCCCATACCCTTGGCATTGTATTATCCTCATCTTACTTTCAATGGTCTTCAGCCAATCATCTGCCTCCAGAGGTTCAGCAGCACTTGCAAACTTGGGAGGTTGAGTTCCTAGAAACTCACTCAACCTTGGTTGGCGTGGTGCAGCTTGTGGAGGTTGAACTTGATGCAAGTTGGCCACCACTTGAGTCAAGTTCTGGATAAGCTGATTTTGATTCTCCAGCATTTGGTGGAGAGGATCAACTTCTTCACGGCGACCACCCCTGTCCTGGCCTTCAGAAAGATGAGGGTTGCATGCCTCATCATTGTTGTTGGCGGGGTTGGCAGCACGTCCTTTTCCTCTTCCGGACATCTGGCAGAATCAACAAATGTTAATTTGATACCATTTAGTATCATCTTACTACTTTCATTTGTTTGTACTTTGAAGTGTTGAGGCTTCGTTAAAATTTTACGAGGGTTTATTTCTCACACAAAAACAAATGCAATATTATTTCATGTGGGTTCACACACCAAAGCAAAACAATCCAAAGACGAGGCTGTGGACAATTGCTCATGGCTTCCACAACTCACGTCACACACCAAGCATTATCACACCATTAACTACGTAACGACTCGACTACTCGACCTCTTGCTAGCTAAGGGAAAGACCCTACACTACTCGTCCTCTTGAGCTGGCTCCTCGGGATCTTCCTCCTCATTTCGGCTACCTTCCGACTCTGCTTTGGGTGGGGAGGCTGCTGGTGGAGAAGTGCGACGACGCCTGATTGCTCGGCGATCCGGGGAGTCAGGAGTCCATGGATCACTCACGGTGACACACAGTTCATTCCCATCTCCTCTTTCTCTCGCCTTTAAGCAAGCTCGCAGCAACGCCTCCGTTTCCTTCAGGGTGTCTCGGACATCCTGAAGCTCTTGTTGACACTCCTGCAGTCGAGTGCTGAGCATAGCAGCATCCTCCAAGCACAAGTCCATGTGCTCATGGGAAGTCCCTTGCTGCACCGGTGGGTACTTGTACTCCGTGGTACCACTCTCACGTTGGAGGACATACATGTACTCAGTTTTGTCCAAGTGGCGACGATAGATGTGACTCTGGCAGGTGATGGCCTCCCAGGTGACATCTCTCTCTGCGTCAACTTGTGTTGATCGGCAAGCTGGGGAGTGGTGAATCTTAAGCAGTTGATTCTCGTGTATAATCCTCATCTCCGAGCTCCATTCTTCCCTCTTCTCACGGATGGTCCTGGTGGAGTTATAGTGGATGATTAGCTTGCCCGTATTGCCGGCGGCTTCGAGCATACGCCGAAGACGGCGCAACAAATCTCCTACTGCCAATCCGTAGGAAAGGTACGTCACTGGACGACTCTCCTCTCTTTCTGCAAGGGCAACTACGGGAACTCTCCCTCCTGTGGACTTACGAGCAGTGCGAATCATGCGAACCATCTAAAAACAAAAGAATTTAAAATTAGGTTAGATAAATTCTCAAACAAAAACCCTGTTTTGAATGAAAGTTGGGGTAAGATGAAGAAAATGAGTCCTTTAATAACACTTTTCCACCCACACCTTGGAAAATAGTTTTTAAGAAAAAAGGGCCCTTAAATACGTCCATTTCTACCTAGGTCCACGTTCCTACGGGCAACCTTGGCTCTGATACCACCTCTGTCACACCCGGTTTTTCCGAAGAAACAACCAAGTGAATATCACATGTATGCCAGGATCATTTTCTCATACATGTGATGACAAATAGTGAAGCATCATTTATTACAAGCCAGGTGTCGAATATAAATAAGTCTTACATCGCAAATGTCTCAATGGACACTAATGCTTCATCACAAGTAAATAAACTAGCAGCGGAATATTATTCTTTAGGGCTCCATCACAGGCGTTGCCCGGGGGTCTTCATGAACCTAAAAGCCTTCCTCGGGTCCAAAATCTTGGTCATTATACACCACCTCATTATCTTGACCTGAGCAGCAATATAAACCAACAAATATGCAAGGTTGAGTACCAATGGTACTCAGCAAGTGTGGGAAAATTATATCATGCATGGCTAGAACAAGGAGAGGTTGAACTCATGGTTAAAGCACTACGCAATTAATACCTATCACCTTAGCTTATTAAGCACCTTCATTACTACACAGGTGAAATGGTCCCAATCTCCCATCCCATCATCATAATCCAATAACCATAACATTATTTCCAATGTTAAGCTCCCCGCTTAACTTCCAAAACCATCATTCCTCTAATCATGAATAAGTCCAGGCCGCTCTTAACCGTGAGCACGGCTGTCAAGACAGTTTTGACTCTGCAGAGTTTGTACCACTGTACCCACAAGTAGTGATTTCATCCCCCGTTGCCGGGTGGACTAAAAGAACCTCCATTATGCCAGTGGATACGATCCACATTCACACTTCCAGGTGTGCAGCCAGGAGATCACTACGAAGCCTTTACAAAGGGATTCCCGACGAGCGTGGGCCCACTGAGATTTCACCCCTAACAGCATACAAGAGGCTCCAACCCCGCTGCAGTGGCCCCCTCTTGAGCCTTGCGGTTCATATGGTAGTCCAGCTGACACCTACTCCCCGCACCATCCAACACACCCATACTACGCCGGGGATACACCTAATTAATTGGCCAAGCTGCCCCATCTCAGCATGTGGTTGGCACTGTAAAGCCGGGTTACATGCTCCATGAACCGGTCCTTAGGATCCAGGCAAGTACTAAACACAAACCCAAGTCTCGTGCACCCAGCACACAACCAAAACATCCAACTTGCCTTGATCCCTACCTCTACATAACTCACAATGTCTCATTCAAGAGTATGGTAATATAAACTGATGATCTCATTTCCCAAATATCCCATTCTAAGCATGGCTAAGCATATGCAGGTAAATAAATGACATGACAAAATAAATCCCAACCCAAGCTTCAAGGAAACAAGGTAATGCAATTCTAGGGAAACTTTCCTAGCATGGGTTTCATATTTCATTTGACAATGCAAATAATTCTATCTACACACCCTAGCATAGGATCAAAGTGGTCAAGGACACTTGCCTCCTTCTTGCTGCTCTTGAAATGGGTATTCCTGGTCTTGGAAATGAATAACTTGTTCTTGAACAGGTTCTACTTCATACCATCACACATAGCAAAAGAAAAACAACAATCCATAAGACATAATTCACACTTACACTTCATACAAACCACACATTCATATTTATAAAAGTTCTTTACCATTATATGTGTTGTGGTTACTTTATGTGTGTTAAGTTGTGGCTTGCATGCACTTTTAACCATGTATATATATGATTCCAATTTTTGGTGTCCACATTTATACTTGCATACAATGTGCCTTCACAATTTCTATCAACCCTAAACTGAATTCTTTGTATTTTAGAAACTCCATTTATCATTTACTAGTTGCTATATTTTCAGATTTATATTCCTATGCATAATTGTGTATTTTATTATTAAATTAGTAATACACATCACCTAAACAGATTAGGTTCTGGTCCTAAATAATTTAAAATCATATTTTGACCATGGCTTATGATGTATACTATTTCATAATTATTTTCCCTATTTTTCTTTAACTATTCTTTACTTAAAAATGTGTCCCTATACTAATAAATGTGAATAATAGATAAAACAGATTTATTTCAGCCCAAAAATATATTTTTATCTCACTCCAAAGTTTTCTAAGTACTGAGAAAGTTTTTAATTAATTTTGACAATTATGTTTGTCCCCCTTTTAATTTTTAAACACTAGTTACATATTCAATTTTCTAAATTAAATACTAAACAAGGCTAAAATAATGAATTCACCCCATTACAGGGTCTATAATATTATTTTCATAATTTCCAGGGGTCTATCTACACTTATCAGAGGTGTTTTTCCTAATTTCTATTAAGTCCAGGGGTTAAAACTGAAGTTTCCGGGGCTAGCTCTCAATTCCAGAGAACCCCAGGGGGTAGCACGTAAGAATTCCTGTCTTTATAACGCGGGGCTGACGTGGACCGTCCGATTTTAAACCGACGGCTGAGATTATAACATCGAACCGGTACGCGGGGTTTTAAACCCTACCGTGCGATTTAAAATAAACGGCGCACAAGTGGCCACGTCGCTCTGACCGAGCGCGGGCGGCGCTGCCGGCGGCGCACGGCGGCGGGAAGCGGCGATCTCGCCGGAAAGTTTCGGATCTTCGAGAATTCTGCCTAGAACTGTGATCTTATGGCCTAGATCGGTAGAGGGGAGGTCAGGGATCTCATCTCGGGGGTTTTCTCGAGCTCGGGGGTCCTGGAATGTGATCGGCGGCGAGGTCCGAGGCAAAACCACGGCGAAGCTCGTCGGCGCTGTGTTTGCACCGTAACTCTCCGAGTTTTCTGCACCTGCAAAGTTCCCCGGAGGCGGTGGATCAAGACCAGCGAGTTAGATCAGAGTTTCCAAGCTTAGATCGGCCAGAATTCACCGGCGAAGTCTCGGTGCTCACCGGAGTGAAAATCGGCGATCGCGTGGGAAAAACTGATCGGATCGGGGGTTTTTATAGCCGGGGAAGGGCGGTGGGTCAGTTGTGATCGAGTTGGATTCTTCTGGGACCGGAATTCGGCTGCGGGACGCGGTTTCCAGATCGGTTGCGATCGCGCGCGCGGGAGAGAGTCCGGGGTCGCGGGGTTAGGGATGACATGTGGGTCCCACCCGTCGGTGAGAGGCAGCGCGGCGCGCGCGGGGGCGGGCTGGCGCGGGGGTAGCTGGGCCGGCTGGCGGTTTTGGCCCACTGGCCAGTTTTTTCCCGATTTCCTTTTTCTTTTTCCATTTCTTTTCTGTTTTGGGTATAATTTGAATTCCAGTTTGAATTTGAATTTTTGCAAAACATGCAACACGTCCAAAAATTTTTAAATTCCCCTCTGAACAAGGTTTTGGGTTTTGAATCAAAATTTGGGGTGTTACAAGCACCTGTTGCTCTACATCGCAGCGACAACTGAAGTAGTCAGTATGGTCCTCGTCGCAGAGCGGCCGGACCCCTCATCTTCACAACCTGCTCCGGTAGCAGAAGACAGACGCCAGGAGGCCCCGCAGGACCAAGACGGTCTCCCGGGCCTCCAAGGCAACCTCCCGGAGGTCCAGGTCGGCCTCCCGGAGGTCCTGGGCAGTCTCCCGGACCTCCAAGATAAACCCCTGGGGGCCCCGCGGGACCCCCCGGGGGCCGAATGGGACCTCCCAGAGGTCCCCCAAGACCCCTCGGAGCTCCGGGACAATCAAGATAGCTTAAGGGCCTCCGGGTCCCAGCTCCCGGAGGCCCCCGTGGGTCCGCCCACCTCCAGTGGGCCAATGGACGAGGACCTCCCAGACCTGAGAAAGAGGGTTCGAACCATACAGAGGCCCGTCTACTACATCAGCGAAGTACTTCATGATGCCAAGACAAGGTACCTGGAAGTCCACAAGCTGCTGTATGCGGTGCTCGTTGCCTCCAGAAAGCTCCGCCATTACTTCCAGGCCCACCGGGTCTCGGTAGTCACCTCGTATCCACTGAAGACAATTCTTCACAGCCCCCATGCGACTGGCAACGTTGCTAAATGGGCGGCGGAGCTGGCGGAGTTTGAGCTGGACTTCCTCCCACGCCATGCAGTCAAGAGCCAAACACTGGCTGACTTTGTGGCGGAGTGGACACCAACGGAGGCTGACCCAGGGGGCCATGGGGGCGGAGAACCGGAGCACCAAGCTCCGGTCTTCACCGAACCCCACTGGACACTCTTCTTCGACGGCTCCTCGCGAAAGCAGGGAGCCAGTGCCGGCGTACTGCTCCTCATGCCATCGGGGGAACAGTTTGGGTATATGGTGCGTCTCAATTTCAAGGCAACCAACAACATGGCGGAGTATGAAGCACTCATCTTTGGCCTGCAGACAGCCCTGTCTTTAGGCGCTCGCCAGTTGTTGGCACAGGGTGACTCCCAGCTGGTCATCAAGCAAGTCAAGGGCGAATGCTCCTGCAATGACCCCCAGCTAGCTGCATATCTGCTTCACGTGCAGATGTTGGAGAAAGAATTCCTCGCCTTGGACCTGCACCATGTACCGCGCGCCGGTAATACCGCAGCCGATGACCTTTCAACGAAGGCTTCCACCGGAGCCCCTGCGCCCGAACGAGTCTTCAAGAGGACGTTGCTGCGGCCCACAGCCCAGCCCGCCGAGCCGGGCGAAGGGGGCTTGACCAGCACCTCGAAGCTGGCGGTCCCGGTGGCCCTACAACCGTGGGCGCCGCCAAGGATCGTAAGCGTCACTGGGGACTCCGTGCAACCCAGCGCTCAAGATCCAGAAGCTCAAGTCATACCCGATGCATGGATCACGGAGATCCGGGACTACTTGAAGGACAATATCCTCCCTGATGAACATGCAACCGCTGAATGGATTGTGCGTATGGCTAAGAGGTACGCGCTGGTAGAGGGGGATCTCTACCGGCGTGGCGCCAACCACATCCTATTGCGGTGTATAACCCAGGGGGACGGCTGCGACTTGCTCGCTGAGATCCATGGAGGCGAATGTGGAAGTCATTCTTCCTCACGCACGCTTGTCGGTAAAGCCTTCCGGCATGGCTTCTACTGGCCGACAGCACTGCAGGATGCCGTCAAGCTGGTCGAGAGCTGCAAGGCGTGCCAGTTCCACGCCAAGCAGATCCATACACCGGCTCAGGCGGTACAGATGATCCCGCCCTCGTGGCCGTTTGCCGTGTGGGGGCTGGACATCCTGGGACCATTCCCCAGAACCGTCGGGGGGTTACGGTACCTCTATGTCGCCATCGACAAGTTCACCAAGTGGCCGGAAGCTACACCAGTTGTCACCATCAATAAACAATCAGCAGTAAAATTCATCAGATCCATTGTCTGCCGGTTCGGGGTCCCAAACAGGATCATCACTGACAATGGGACCCAGTTCACCAGCGCAGTGTTCCAAGACTACTGCGAGGACCTTGGCATTCAGGTATGCTATGCCTCTGTCGCACACCCGAAGAGCAATGGGCAAGTCGAGAGGGCCAATGCGGAGATTCTCCGGGGCCTCAAGACTCGTACCTTCGCCAGCCTGAAGAAACATGGTGCCAATTGGGTAGATGAACTTCCGAGCACGCTATGGGCTAACCGGACATCCCAGAGCCGGGCCACCGGGGAGACACCCTTCTTCATGGTGTACGGGGCCGAAGCTGTACTTCCTCCAGAAGTCACCATGAAGTCTCACCGTGTCCGGGCTTACGACGAAGCCACGCAGGAAAACCTCCGGTGTGGAGAAATCGACCTCGTCGACGAGGTCCGATTACATGCGGCACTCCGTAACGTGCGGTACAGACAAGCGCTTCGGCGCTACCACCAGAGGTCTGTGCGTGCCCGGGAGCTGCAGGAAGGTGACCTGGTGTTGCAGCGCATACTTTCTCGCGAAGGGACCCACAAACTCTCCCCTAGTTGGGAAGGCCCCTTCCGAGTCACGAAAGTATGCCGCCCGGGTGTGTGCGCCTTTCCACCGAGGATGGGGACCTGCTCCCGAATCCTTGGAACATAGAACACCTCCGTAAGTTCTACCCCTAAGAGCAAAAATAGGTCAGTACTTTCTTTTCGTAATAAACCCCATAGAGTCCAGGAGCAGCGCTCGGAGCAGCTAAACCCCAGGGGACGGTCCAGGACTACGTTCAGCTTTACCTGGTTCCGACTCCAAGCGCGTAGAGTCTTGCTTCCCCTCTTAATGGGGTGGGTCGTGGCCTCCATGTTTAGCCTGCCTTCCTCCTATGGAAGGTTGTACAAAAAGAAGTCTGCCCTACTTTGCTCTTTCCTTGTACTCATTTGAATTGTGAATTGAGTTATTTTTTATCACCCTTGCAGTACATGGCTGCCATGTGCTCAGATCCCCCTCTCTACAAATCCCCAAGCATCAAGCGTATAGTTGGGGGCTGTAAGTCAAATAAGACTGTGAGACAAGGGAGGGGGAGCCCCCAAGGAGAATTACGTTTCTTCTACCTGTGTGCAGGACTTCCAGGTTGCGGCAACGGGGACTGCGTGAAGTAGGGGGAAAGGAGCTACCAACTACTTCGACCCAGGGCTAGAGGGGGCGGGACCCGGGGGCCCCACGTGTCCAGCAGGCTCGGAACTCTCTCCTTCCTTGAGAGGGGCTCCGGGCTCGCCACGTGGCAGATGGAAGCCGGACCACCCCCCACGGTGGAAGAGCTCCGAAAGCCCTGCGTGCTCAACATGGTCGGGGCTCTCGTCTCCGCAGTAAAAGCAATCATCAAGTGGGCGCACGCTCTCACGACCCCGCGGCCGTTCGTGCTCCAGCAGCGGTCAAGTCGGGACTTAGAGAAAGTGCGCGGATCGGAAGAGACGGAGGTCCCACCTCGGGCTCGCTACCTCCCCCGAGATGGGCCCGGGGGCCACTGTCGGTACCTGAGATATGGGGTACCCCCGCGCACAGGGTAAAATGCCTAAGGTGCTCGCCCTTCTCCGCAGGGAGAGCTCCAAAGGCGCCACGCGTCTGGCGGGGCCGGACCTCCCTCTCCTCAGAGGAGAGCTCCCGGCCCGCCACGTGGCATACAGAAGCCGGACCTCCCCCTCCGCGGGAGAGAGGTCCGAAGATGCCACGCGTCCGGCGGGGCCGGACCTCCCTCTCCTCAGAGGTGAGCTTCGAGCCCGCCACGTGGCATGCAGAAGCCGGACCTCCCCCTCCGCGGGAGAGAGGTCCGAAGGCGCCACGCGTCCAGCGGGGCCGGACCTCCCTCTCCTCAGAGAAGAGCTCCGGACCCGCCACGTGGCTGGAAGAACGGTGTTGCCTGCCCCCGAGCGGTAGGCAGCGGGCGTAAAGGCGCCCCTCACCTTGCCCGTACAAGGAATTCAAGGCCCACGTCTTCCCAAGACGTGGAAACGCGGAGCACGCGCCTGTCAGGTGCCGTTGCGTCCAGTCGCATCACAGACTGGCGCGCGGTGTCAGAACCTGCCAGGTAATAAACGCCGCGACAAGACATCCCATGCCGCCCGCGCCGTCATCAACCACTATGACTAGTGCGCGGCATGGGCAGGGCGGCAAAATGAAGACTCAGAAGCCTTCGATCGGAGGCAGCCACCGGCGTAACTACAGATACGGTAGATAATAGACAATCTTCCCGGGACCACCTGTCGGGTCCCGGCTTCCCTTGTAAGCCGCCCGAGCCTTGGACTATAAAAGGCTCGGGTAGGCGTCGATAGCAAGGGTGCGCATTCTGCAACTCATACGCTAGCCATACACTCTCAAGCTGTAACTCACCCCCAAGCTCAGGCCCCCGGCCTTGAGCAGCAAGCAATACAGCGAGCTCCATAGCTCGCCGTGGACGTAGGGTTTTACGCTCCGGCGGCCTGAACCACGTAAAACTTCCCGTGTCAAGCTCTCACTAACTCGTCCATCCGCGCAAGCTCTCCGCTAGGAACTAGCCCCTCCGAAAAAAGAACCTCCGCGGGCTGCCCAGTGCAGGCCCGGGGGAAGTGTCGATCGCACACTTCGACAGTAATCATAAAAATTTAATAAGTAAATTAAATGAGTACCAAAGAAGAGCAACGTAGGGTAGGTTTCTTTTCATATAAATTTCCATACGGGGGAAGGCGGGCCGAATATGTAGGCCACGACCCACCTCAAGGGAAGCAAGACTCTACGCGCTTGGGGTCGGAACCAGGCGAAGCTGAACGTAGTCCTGGACCGTCCCCTGAGGCTTAGTTGCTCCAAGTCCTGTTCTTGGACTTTTATGGAATTTATTATAAAAAGAAGGGTCTGTCCTATTGTTGCTCTAGGGGTAGAACTTACAGCGGTGTTCCGTGTTCCGAAGGTTCGGGAGCGGGTCCCCGTCCTCGGTTCTGGGGAATGGTCCCAGGCCCGGGATGTCCAGCCCCAGTATGGCAAATGGCCATGTGGGCTGGATCATCTGTACCATCCAAGCCGGTGTATGGATCTGCTTGGCAAGGAACACGCACGCCTAGCAGCTCTCGACCAGCTCGACGGCATCCTAGAGTGTTGCCGGCTAGTAGAAGCCATGCCGAAAGGCTTTACCGACAAGCGTGCGTGAGGAAGAGTATTCCCACATTCGCCTCCATGGATCTCAGCGAACAAGTCGCAGCCTTCCCCTGGGTTATGCACCGCAATAGGATGTGGTTGGCGCCACGTCGGTAGAGATCCCCCTCTACCGCCATGTGTCTCTTAGCCATACGCACAATCCGTTCAGCGGACACACGTTCATCAGGGAGGATATTGTCTTTCAAGTAGTCCCGGACCTCCGTGATCCATGCATCGGGTCTGACTTGAGCATCTGGATCTTCAGCGCTGGGTTGCACGGAGTCCCCAGTGACGCTTATGATCCTTGGCGGCGTCCATGGCCGCCGGGACCGCCAGCTTCGAGGTGCTGGTCTAGCCCCCTTCGCCCGGCTCGGCGGGCCGGGCTGTGGGCCGCGGCAACGTCCTCTCGAGGCCCCCTTCAGGCACAGTGGCTCCGGTGGGGGTCTTCGTTGAAAGGTCGTCAGCTGCGGCCTTGCTAGCGCGCAGTACGTGGTGCAGGTCCAAGGCGAGGAGGTCTGTCTCCACCGTCTTGGTTGATAACCAGACTGGGAGTTGCCCTGAGCCAACGACTAGCAAGGAGGATGAGCACTTCATACTTTGCTATGTTGTTGGCTGCCTTGGAATTGAAACGCGCCACATACCCAGACTGCTCCCCCGATGACGTGAGGAACAGTACGCTAGCATTGGCCCCCTGCTTTCGCAAGGAGCCATCGACGAACATCATTCGGTAAGGCCTGGTGAAGGTCAGGGCTCAGGGTCCTGTTTCATCGTCTTCGTGGCCCCCTGGGCGTGTGTCTACTTCAGCCACAAGTCAACTAGTGCTCGGTTAATGTCTGCATGACGGGAAAGGGAGCCTAGGTCAAACTTCAGTAGCTCCGCCGCCCATTTGGTGGCATTGTCCGCCGCGTGGGGGCTGTGGAGGATAGCTTTTAGCCTGGGGAGACCGCCGGGTGCTCGATACTCGGAGGTCCCCAGGCTGCTTTGGACCTTCCGGGAAGCTCCGCTGATGTCCCGGGAGCTCCAGGGAGGGGTCCCACTGCACCTCCGGGAGGTCCTGCTGGTCCTCCGGGAGGTTGTGTCGGGGACCCGAGGTCCGATTTGGGCCTCCGGGTTTTTTTTTGGTGCTTGCTTCTTGGTAGCGAAACAGGTTACGGTGGTATGGGGTTAAAGCCATTGGCGCGAAGACCAGAAATTTGCGGGACCCCTAGCTATGCAGAGTCGGTTTATGCCGGGATTAGCAGGTAAAGGGTGCCCTTCAACTACTCCAGGCCAAGGGGTCTGATGGGAGCCCTAGCAAGCATTTGGGAAGCGCAGCATATCACAGCCTGGCATCGAGTCTACTATTTGGTCTATCATAGGGAGAGAAAATAGGTCTTTAGGGCATGCCTTATTGAGACTGGTGTAGTGGATGCGCTTCCAGAGCTTCTCGCTGGCCTTCGGGATAACAACACGGTTTGTCAAGCGCCGGGAGCGGCGGACTCTCCGTCTTGTCGGACGGCTGGACGTCGGGAAAGACCTTTAAGTAGTGCTCAATCACCTCCCTAGGGATCTCTGGCCTCGGCGACGGCTGTCATGCAGCACATCGACCTTGTGCCGGAGGGGGCAACGAGCGCGCCTTCCTATTTGCTATCCAGGCCCCGGGCTACCCGGGTGGTCTGGGTGGCATCGGCGCTGATTCGGACGAGCCTTGTGGGGACGTCGTCCTCATCGAGGGGTTGCACGCGGGGTGCTGTGGTAGAGGCACGGTGGCGTGCACTCGGGTGGAGCTGGTTTGGTTCTGCGCTGCCGAGGGTTGGCGCTCTAGTCGCTGTAAGCGCCTGAAGCTTTTCCAAGGCTAACACTGCGGCAGCACGGTCTCCACAAATCTTGAGGACGCCTGTTGGTGTAGGCATCTTCAAGACAAGGTAGCCGTAGTGGGCTACTGCCATGAATCGGTACAGGGCTGGCCTGCCGATTATGGCGTTGAAGGGGAGGTCAATCTCGGCCACGTCGAACAGAATGTACTCTGTCCGGTAGCTGTCCGGTGCCCCAAAGGTCACCGGGAGGCTGATGTGGCCGTAGGGAACAACCTGTCCCGGTCCCACCCCTGAGAACGGGCTCGATGGGGCGAGCTTGGCCATCGGGATCTGCAGCTTCTGGAAGGCTGCGCGACTGATGAGGTTCAGCCCAGCCCCGCCATCCACCAAAACGTGGTACATCTTCATGTTGGCGATGGTGGGAGCCACCACGAGCGGCAGTTGGCTGGCCCCAGCCATGTTCCTGGGGCAGTTGGTGTCATCGAAGCTGATGGGGGTTCCCATCCACCTGAGGTGCGGTGCTGCACCTGGGAGGGGAGCCACCGACGCTACCGCTCGACGCAAGGCCTTAGCCGTGCTCCGGGACGGGGGGTCAGCGGACCCGCCGAAGATGACATAGAGCATCTTCCAGTGCTCGTCATTGTGGCGGACCGGAATCCGCTCATCCAGGATCACAGAGGGTGGTGCCGCGCGATGCGACACCCGACAGCACACATCATAAGAACATAATATATTACATGGGAACCAACTGAAACTGTACAAACAGGTACAAACTTCAGTTACAACTATTGTTTATGTTACACAGCGGAAGTCTACACTACACAACTCACGCCCGCCTATCTAGCAAAAGTTGGCTGCCCAGCCCTAGGGCAACCCACATTAGCTGCACTCTTCAGCTCAGCGCGGCGTGTACGGCTCCCACTCAGCCGTGGTCCCCGACGGAGGGTAACCCTCGCCGGTGGACTCGTACTCCGAGTCCGTGGGTGGCTCCTCACCTGAAAAACACTTAAGCAGCAACCATGAGCACGAAGGCTCAGCAAGGCTTAACCGACTCACCTAAGCATGCAACTCTACATGAGAGGTACCATGACATAGGATAGCAATGTTGCAGCAAATGGACACGCCTCCAAGTTCATCCTTAGTTCATCTTTTAGCAACAGGTTAACAGTTCATGAAATCTGAAATTTAGTAAGCAGTATTTGGTGGCACACATGTAGCAATACAATTATATCAATCAGCATCATTGAATCAACATATTTCATCCATTAGTCTACGTTACGATGCAGTGAACAAGCGGTACTCGTCACCGCGAGGGAAGGCGAATCGACTCGATATACACCTGCAGGGAAACCCAAAGAGCACGTCACGTACGCCCACCCGTGGAGCTGCACAGCACGCTCACTCGATGTCATACGGGACAACCTTTCACCCAACAGCCCAAACGTCGAACCGGTCGCACCGAAACGAGCAGGAGGTTCCCCACACGGAGCATCTCTCTATGCCCATTGGCAGATTTCCACCTTGCTGCCCTCAACCTACACCTATAAATCGGTGTGCTATGCCTCGACGCCCGGAGGTTTAGGCTACATCTGTTTATCGGGGCCCATATATCCGATATGCCTTCGGTACGTTCAATACTTGTTCAGCAGGGCCGCATACGGATCGGTCCTCAATCGACACGGGCAGGGCTGCGCACACAAGACTCACTCTTGCTGCGCCCTAGCCCCTGCCTAGTCTCATTTTTATTACTAAAGTGATCTCACATCACTCAACCGAACCCGTGTGTCCCAATGCCTATCTCGCGAGTAGATTCCATCTACTCGACTTGTACCGAAGTCCTATGAATCATTAAGCATAGCCTGTCTACTCGAGGTCCTTGACACTACCCTCACTCTTTTAGGAACCTTTGGTTATGCAAGTGGGGTTTCATTCATCCTATACCTAATGCACATACATACTTCATATGACACATGTAAACAAAGTAAGACTTATAAAAGGGTTAATGCAAACCGGGGCTTGCCTTGTTGCTGCTGGTCAGGGGTTAGTTCTTCGTCCGGAAGAAGGAAGTCCAGCACTTCCGGAGTCTCTTCTTCAACGGCTACACATTAATGAAATACTACATGTTAATTTAGATGCAAATGTGAGTTTTAGAGTAAGACTTCTACTATTAGTTCTAATAACCAGCCTCTAACACCTGGAACTTTGTTTAAGAATTTAAAGATGAACTGGTGTTGGTGGTTTGGCTTGGACTTAATCACATGGTTAAATGCTAAGTGGTTTTCCCCCCTTTTCCACCTTAATCCCTTAAGTGGTTAAACAGGACAGGGGTGATCTAGAGCTCCAATGGAGCTGAGATTTTTTGTGTGAGTTCCTTGTCACAAGAAAACCCTCTGGACCAAACATTAGCACTTTTCATGGAGTGGTTTGCTCAGAATAATTCTCTTGGCAAATCAGCAAGGAAGAATTTATTCTGAGGTAATACCCCTGTTCATGCTCAACTTAATGAATTACAATTTCAATTATAGCTCATAGAGTTTGCCTGAATTTTCCTAACATTTTTGGGGTTAAGAATTGCCCAGAACTGAATTTCCAAGTTTTGGAAATTCTCTGAAAATGTTTCTGTATTCAAATGAACACAGCACCTTCCAATTTGAATTGCTCTGACCAAATCAACTCCAAATGGTCTGAAACTTTTACAGGGGTTTACTAATGTCCTAAAGAACATTCTGGCAAAATTTGGGGAATTTTGGATGAACCAAACTCCCTCTAAAATTCTTTTGCTGAAAAGCTTTAAAGAATTTTCCAGAATTAATTAATTGGTTTCATAAAAATTGGGTTGTATGTCTGGACAGAGCTAGGCAAGATGAATCCAACCCAATTTGAATCACTAAATTTGGAGCTTCCTAGCAAAAGTTATGGATTTCTAAAGTTTGAGTGGAAACTGGAATTGTTTTACTATTGGAAAATAACCTGGGCCCACTCTTTAAATCACAGCCAGTGAGAAGCGAGAACACACAGGGTTACTGGGTTTTCCTGTGCACAGCCACACGGAATCCTGGCCATATTCGATCCCGTTTTAAACTCGCCCTCACTGACTGGTGGGCCTGCCCCACCCTTCTTCTTCCTCCGAGCCCTCCTTCCCGGGCGCGCGCTAACCTCGCCGGACCGAGGCGGCGCCTCACCGGCTGAGTGTCTCCGGCCGTCTCCTGGCCGGAGGCTCGCCGCCTGGGGGTTTATGGGGTCGGGAAACATGTTTGTGGGCTCGGTTTAGGCGCTAGAGGATCGGAACGGTGCTGGCAGCGTGCGGCGGCCTCGGGGAACGATCGGCATCGTCGCCCGGTGGTCCTATCCTGCCAACGACTCAGCCCATCCATTCTAGAGCACCAGTGGGTGCTAGGGAAACCCAGCAAGTAAAGGCCAGCGCATGGCAACACCTCCAGAGGAGTTCTCACCGTGCGCCCCGACTCCTGCCGCGCGTTTGAGCGTGGAACGACATGAAATACCCCGAACTGTGTCAGTTTTCTAGCTAGGGTTGCGAAGAGAAATTGATCGCTAGCCAGTCTAGGTCCTGTGTGCACGATTTGGTGGCCTAAGAACGAAGATTAAGGATGAATTCGATGGATTGTTACCCGGAGGTCCGAGTGGATGTGCCGGGAGAAAAACGTCAAATTGACGCTCGATGGTCCACCGTCGGGGCTGTGGCTTGGCTAGTAGCAGCGTGACTATCCGGCGTGTCTCCGAGTGGCCTAGCTCGGCCAGGAAAGCCTCGGGTTCGAGCTGCCCACGGTGAGCCCGTGCCGGCTGTTCTTCTCGGTCACCGCCGATAGTCTCCGGGCTAGGTTCTGGGCAGCTAAACTCGATTGTCTTCGGCCGGAGGAGGTAGAGGGCGAGTAGCTGGTGTGGTTTTTTTGTCTAGGGGGGTGCTGCAAGCGAGAGCTCGGCCGAATCCTCACGGGAAGTCGGTCGGCGGCAGTCGGGGCGGTCAGCGCGAGGCACGGGAGCAGTGATGATCTTCACGTGGCCGCGCGTGTTACCGCCGCTGCAGTCGGTCCTCCACGGCGCGCTGGCTCGTGCGGTGTCCCTCCCTCTCGGGCGCGGGAGCAGGAGCTGGCGGCCTGTGTGCGACCGGCGTCGGGGAGAACAGGCCACGCTTGGTTTGGAGAACAGTCCTCCCACTGACTTGTGGGCCCCCCTCTCCCCCTAATCTCTTTTTCCAAATTCTGCTGCAAATATCTCAGCTACTCTCCATTTAATGAGAGACTTAGCCTCCAAGTATTGGTTTGAATTTGAGTTCTCAAATTCAAACTTTGTTTGGTTAAATTTGCTTCATATTTAAACTGAAATTCAAATTCAGTTTTGAATTCTTGCAAATTTGGCTCTTGACAATATGAGCTCCAATGGAGATGAAAATTGGTGGGTTTACTCAGAAAAATGTGCTGAGTATAGATATGGAGCTAACTTTTGAATTTGGGTGATGAAAGTTGCTGCAATTTGAATTTACATTCAAATTGGCCTCTTTTTGAAATAACCCAAAAGTGCCTCAAAAAGTGTTGAATTTGCATGAGCTTTGGACTGAACCTTCCCAAGACTTTTTAAATTCTAGGGGTGAGCTCAACCTCTCATGTTCATGTGTAGAAACCCTACTTTGTGAAAGTGAAGGCTTTCCCCTCTAATCATTCTTTTGATGGAGGTTACATGCTCTTCACAACATTTCCTAAGGTGTCCACAATAAAAACTGTGGTGTTGCGAGGTGAAGAAAAGTTTTTGCAAGTCCCTTTTCTTGGGCTTTTACATCCCTCCCCCCTTAAAAGAATCTCGTCCTGAGATTATAAAAGAAGAGATAGCGATATAATAGGGACTTACCCGTGTTGAGAAGCTATGAACTCCGGGTAATTTGAGCGAAGGAACTCCTCGCTCTCCCACGTCGCTTCTTCGGCGGTGTGGTTACTCCAGAGTATTTTGTAGAACCACAACGTTCTGCTACGCGTGGTTCGGGCTTTCTCCTCAAGAATGGCCACCGGATACTCATGATATGTTAAATCCGGTTTCAACTCGCCAATGTCTTCGATAGGAACAGCAGCTGTATGCTTCAAGCATTTTCGCAGTTGCGAAACATGGAAAACATCGTGGACACCAGCCAGCGATGCCGGTAGTTCCAATCGATACGCCGCTGGTCCACACTTCTCGGTGATAGCGTAGGGTCCAATAAAACGGGGAGCGAGCTTCCCCTTCACACCGAACCGGTGCACACCCTTCATTGGAGACACGCGGAGGTACACGTGTTCCCCAACGTCAAAGTGCAATGGTCTACGCCTCTTATCAGCGTAGTTCTTTTGTCGGGATTGAGCGGCCTTCAAATTGGCTTGAATTGTCCGAACGCGCTCTTCGGCGTCGTTCACCACATCAACTCCGAATGTGACCCTTTCACCGGACTCGCACCAATTTAATGGGGTGCGGCATTTACGACCGTAGAGAGCTTCGTAGGGTGCCATCTGGATACTCGCCTGATAACCGTTGTTGTACGAGAATTCCGCCAATGGTAGGTGATCATCCCAGTTCCTACCATGGTGGATGGCACATGCTCTCAACATGTCTTCCAGAACTTGATTCACCCTCTCTGTCTGGCCATCTGTTTGAGGGTGATAAGCGGAGCTCCTGATCAACTTAGTACCCAATGCAGCGTGTAGCTGCTCCCAAAAGCGAGATACAAATAATGCACCTCGATCTGAGACAATGGTCTTGGGTACCCCGTATAGGCATAGAATCTTCGCTATGTATAGCTCCGCATATTTGCCGGCATTGTAACGTGTATTCACCAGAATGAAGTGAGCCGTCTTGGTTAACCGATCAACGATTACCCATATGGAATCATGCTTGTTGGCTGTTAGGGGTAATCCCACAATGAAATCCATGCTCACATCTTCCCATTTCCATGCCGGGATCTTCAGGGGTTGCAACAGCCCTGATTTCTTCATGTGATCAGCTTTCACTCGTCTACACGTATCGCACTCGGATACGTACTTAGCTACCTCCCGCTTCATCCGTGTCCACCAAAATTTCTTTTTCAAATCTTGGTACATTTTGATGCTGCCCGGATGAATGGAGTATTTGGACAAGTGAGCTTCATCGAGGATCTTTTTCCTCAACTCCATATCTCGGGGTACGACTATGCGGTCATTGAACCACAGCGTCCCCTCACCATCTTTCCGGAAACATTTGATCTCCCCATTGTCAATCCGTCTCCGGAGATGTGCCATGCCTTTATCATTTTTCTGAGCTGCAATGATGTCCTCCGTAATAGTAGGGATGAGGGCAAGGTTGTACAGCGATCCATAAGGAACCAAGTATAAACTTGGCTCTTCCTCCTCCACCGGTGTAATGGTGAGGTGATGGACATGCGATTTCTGACTCAGCGCGTCGGCAACCACATTCGCCTTGCCGGGGTGGTAATGGATCTCAATCTCATAATCTTTGATCAGTTCTAACCACCTCCTCTGCCTCATGTTCAGCTCCTTCTGGGTGAAAATGTATTTCAAGCTCTTGTGGTCGGTGTAGAGATGCACCAAGTTCCCCAGGAGATAGTGCCTCCACATTTTTAGCGCCAACACCACGGCAGCAAGTTCAAGATCGTGAGTCGGGTAGTGCTGCTCATGGTTCCGAAGTTGGCGTGAGCCATAAGCGACCACACGTCCTTCCTGCATCAACACGCAGCCGAGCCCAATACCGGACGCGTCACAATACACGTCGAAGGGCTTTGTTGTATCCGGCTGAGCTAATACCGGGGCTGTTGTGAGATGCTTCACCAGTGTTCGGAACGCTCCTTCACACGCCGTGTTCCAAACATATTTTGTCCCTTTCTTCAGCAACTCTGTCATCGGCTTAGCGAGCTTGGAGAAGCTTGGAATGAATCTCCGGTATTATCCCGCTAACCCGAGGAAGCTTCTGACTTCATGAACTGAAGTGGGAGCTTTCCATTTCAACACTTGCTCTATTTTACTTGGGTCAACCGCAATGCCTTCAGCTGAGATGATATGTCCCAAGAATGGCACTTGGCTGATCCAAAATTCGCGTTTGCTGAACTTGGCGTAGAGCTTGTGGTCTCGCAATCGTTGAAGAACGATCCGTAAGTGTTCGGCTTGCTCGGCTTCTGTCTTGGAGTAAACCAAGATATCGTCGATGAACACTACCACGAACTTGTCCAGCTCTGGCATGAACACCGAGTTCATGAGATACATGAAATGGGCTGGAGCATTTGTGAGACCAAAGGACATGACGAGATATTCGTATAAGCCGTATCTCGTCGAGAACGCCGTCTTCGGGATATCCTCCGCCCGGATCTTGATCTGGTGATATCCAGAGTGAAGGTCCATCTTTGAGAATACACTTGCCCCCACAAGTTGGTCAAACAAGATATCAATACGGGGCAGTGGGTACTTATTCTTGATGGTGACGGCGTTGAGCGGCCGGTAATCCACACACAGCCTCAGGGTTTCATCCTTCTTCTTTACAAATAGCGCCGAGCATCCCCAAGGCGAGGAACTCGGCCTAATGAAACCCTTGCTCAACAGATCATTGAGCTGTTCTTTCAGTTCCGCCAGCTCATTTGGAGCCATCTTGTATGGTCTCCGTGATATGGGCGTAAAAATATTATGACAACAAAAACATGCGATATATCTCGTAAGCAGAAAATGTAATAACTTTGCACAAGCTACACCATTACCAGACCAAACACAAGTTAGTTTACTCCAACTTGATGAACCCCTTCTTTGGAAGCTCACCATAACTGGGTTTGGTCTCTACGAGACATTATTATCGCGTTGTCATCACATATACCACCCTTAGGGTACAACACCCTCTCCAATGAGTTCTACTGTCGTTCCTCCGTCAGAATGACCAGTTTCTACCTATTCCAAGTTTTGATCCGGTTATGGGCATTTTCATGACTCAAGTTGAATACCAAAGTTAAAGCTAACTTTAGTATCTTTCCAACGAGTACGCATTTGCCCCCAGATCAGCTTTGGTTAAAAAGTTATGCTAATTCAAAGTCAGCAGAATTTCTGGAATTTTAACAGCACCTCCCTTGGAAGTGGCTGTTTCCAACCCTGGTTTCCACTGAATCTGTGCTGAAATTTCAGAAACTTTGAATTGCAAAGATGTCACACATCTTCTACTCTTCCTAAGGATGTATTATATGACAATTTTAGATTTTTCTACTGGGAATTATATTTGAAAAACAGATCAGTTCAGAGGATGTTTTACTCTGCCCTGGTTCTGGACAGTTTACATTTCTCTGGGCTTTAAGCCATCTTAAGGTGAGTTTCAGCGCTGGAAGTCTACAACAAAGTTGTAGAGTACTTCAATACCTTTCCAGAGCTATGTAGCACACCTCTCTCGGCTAAAAGACCTGTGAGTTACGCCCTGTTGAAGATCAGCAAACTTGCTGTCCCAAAACCGAGCACTCTGTTTTTCAGTCTTTCTGGAACTACACTCATCACTATCCCATTCATATACCCAACCAGGGTCCTAAATGTGGAACCTATAGATTTTAATTCTTTGTTATCATTATACTCATGCATATGCCTACAATATCTCGGTACTACGTTCCTCACAAAAGAAAATCCTAACCGGATCATACCGGCATATACGTCTCGAGTGTGGCACTAAACGGTCTCTCGCACACGTTTTCTACACGGATACATACGTGGTTGGTACCTGCAGAAGACCACACAATGATGGTGCACTCAAAGGTTGTTCATTTCAGGCAGTTCCATATTTAAAAGTAAATACAAACGCCCGTATCATTGTCATACGGCCGTCCTTGAGCTAAGTCACGTCTCAAGGCACGTGATCGTGTTTCAACACCACACGACGGGGAACCCGAGTATGTCATGAACGGATCGTCACGGTTGGGAATGTTATCAACCCAACAGATACCACCTATTGCCCTGCAGGGCACGCCGATGGCAAGCGCTGCGTATGTCCTCCTGGGCTATTTCCAGACGAACACACTCGCGTTACTGACCACGCGATGGGGTCTCCGCTTACTTGCCTAATGCACGCTAGGGATCAGCGTTTCATATGAACTCAGGAACATGAAGAGTTCAAGAGGTTCATATTAACGTCTCACACCAAGCTGTGAGACAAATCCCTGAACCACGTTCCTCGTCAGGGGGAGCTAACCGAAATTGAACCGCTTTCGGTGGCGTTCCTTACCATACTTACCAGAGCGTAGGTGCGTCGTTACATAATTAAAATTCAGAATTATAATACATAAGTTAGTCTTTGCCACTTTAAGTAACTATGCTAATATAGTCCTTACTTGGGCATCTACCGAATCCTCACCGTATACCTAAGTTTTTCCCATAATGCAGTCCTTTAGTACTGTGCTATCCCCACTGCAGCTCTGATACCAGGCTGTGGCGGACCGGAATCCGCTCATCCAGGATCGCAGAGGGTGGTGCCGCGCGATGCGACACCCGACAGCACACATCATAAGAACATAATATATTACATGGGAACCAACTGAAACTGTACAAACAGGTACAAACTTTAGTTACAACTATTGTTTATGTTACACAGCGGAAGTCTACACTACACAACTCACGCCCGCCTATCTAGCAAAAGTTGGCTGCCCAGCCCTAGGGCAACCCACATTAGCTGCACTCTTCAGCTCAGCGCGGCGTGTACGGCTCCCACTCAGCCGTGGTCCCCGACGGAGGGTAACCCTCGCCGGTGGACTCGTACTCCGAGTCCGTGGGTGGCTCCTCACCTGAAAAACACTTAAGCAGCAACCATGAGCACGAAGGCTCAACAAGGCTTAACCGACTCACCTAAGCATGCAACTCTACATGAGGGGTACCATGACATAGGATAGCAATGTTGCAGCAAATGGACATGCCTACAAGTTCATCCTTAGTTCATCTTTTAGCAACAGGTTAACAGTTCATGAAATCTGAAATTTAGTAAGCAGTATTTGGTGGCACACATGTAGCAATACAATTATATCAATCAGCATCATTGAATCAACATATTTCATCCATTAGTCTATGTTACGACGCATTGAACAAGCGGTACTCGTCACCGCGAGGGACGGCGAATCGACTCGATATACACCTGCAGGGAAACCCAAAGAGCACGTCACGTACGCCCACCCGTGGAGCTGCACAGCACGCTCACTCGATGTCGTACAGGACAACCTTTCACCCAACAGCCCAAACGTCGAACCGGTCGCACCGAAACGAGCAGGAGGTTCCCCACACGGAGCATCTCTCTATGCCCGTTGGCAGATTTCCACCTTGCTGCCCTCAACCTACACCTATAAATCGGTGTGCTATGCCTCGACGCCCGGAGGTTTAGGCTACATCGGTTTATCGGGGCCCATATATCCGATATGCCTTTGGTACGTTCAATACTTGTTTAGCAGGGCCGCACACGGATCGGTCCTCAATCGACACGGGCAGGGCTGCACACACAAGACTCACTCTTGCTGCGCCCTAGCCCCTGCCTAGTCTCATTTTTATTACTAAAGTGATCTCACATCACTCAACCGAACCCGTGTGTCCCAATGCCTATCTCGCGAGTAGATTCCATCTACTCGACTTGTACCGAAGTCCTATGAATCATTAAGCATAGCCTGTCTACTCGAGGTCCTTGACACTACCCTCACTCTTTTAGGAACCTTTGGTTATGCAAGTGGGGTTTCATTCATCCTATACCTAATGCACATACATACTTCATATGACACATGTAAACAAAGTAAGACTTATAAAAGGGTTAATGCAAACCGGGGCTTGCCTTGTTGCTGCTGGTCAGGGGTTAGTTCTTCGTCCGGAAGAAGGAAGTCCAGCACTTCCGGAGTCTCTTCTTCAACGGCTACACGTTAATGAAATACTACATGTTAATTTAGATGCAAATGTGAGTTTTAGAGTAAGACTTCTACTATTAGTTCTAATAACCAGCCTCTAACACCTGGAACTTTGTTTAAGAATTTAAAGATGAACTGGTGTTGGTGGTTTGGCTTGGACTTAATCACATGGTTAAATGCTAAGTGGTTTTCCCCCCTTTTCCACCTTAATCCCTTAAGTGGTTAAACAGGACAGGGGTGATCTAGAGCTCCAATGGAGCTGAGAATTTTTGTGTGAGTTCCTTGTCACAAGAAAACTCTCTGGACCAAACATTAGCACTTTTCATGGAGTGGTTTGCTCAGAATAATTCTCTTGGCAAATCAGCAAGGAAGAATTTATTCTGAGGTAATACCCCTGTTCATGCTCAACTTAATGAACTACAATTTCAATTATAGCTCATAGAGTTTGCCTGAATTTTCCTAACATTTTTGGGGTTAAGAATTGCCCAGAACTGAATTTCCAAGTTTTGGAAATTCTCTGAAAATGTTTCTGTATTCAAATGAACACAGCACCTTCCAATTTGAATTGCTCTGACCAAATCAACTCCAAATGGTCTGAAACTTTTACAGGGGTTTACTAATGTCCTAAAGAACATTCTGGCAAAATTTGGGGATTTTTGGATGAACCAAACTCCCTCTAAAATTCTTTTGCTGAAAAGCTTTAAAGAATTTTCCAGAATTAATTAATGGGTTTCATACAAATTGGGTTGTATGTCTGGACAGAGCTAGGCAAGATGAATCCAACCCAATTTGAATCACTAAATTTGGAGCTTCCTAGCAAAAGTTATGGATTTCTAAAGTTTGAGTGGAAACTGGAATTGTTTTACTATTGGAAAATAACCTGGGCCCACTCTTTAAATCACAGCCAGTGAGAAGCGAGAACACACAGGGTTACTGGGTTTTCCTGTGCACAGCCACACGGAATCATTGTAAGGGCCTCAGTTTTTGACACCCATTTGCAGTGTTCATCCCCACACCACACACCTCATTTGAGGAAAAATGATGAACACAAATAAAGAGCAAGTAACAATTATCAACATGCTCATTAGGGAACAAACTCACACATTGCAAAAGTGGTACTTCCCACATGTGATATAGATGGGCTGGACATATGAAAACTCCTACACTTTGCCAAGGATGTCCATGCCAAGTTTCACCCAAATTCAAAACATTTTTGAGGTCATCTTGGGTGTAGATAGGAAAGGGGCAGTTTGAAAACATATTCAAATTCAAACTGTTTTCACCCACTGAATTTAAAAGTGGAAGGCATATTCTTGCTCAGCACATTTTTGTGAGCTCACACACCAATTTTCACTCCATTTGGAGTTGATCTTGACATGAGCTAAGGGGGAGAAATTCAAACTTTATTTGAATTTCAAACTGCACTTGTGCTGAAATTCATTCAAACCAAACCTCATTTGAACTTTGATCAATTCAAATGGCTCTTGGGTGAATAATTTGAGTTGCCAAGGGTAGAATAGGGTTCACTGTTTACCACAGCTGTTAGGAATAAATTTCAGAGGTTAAAAGAGGAGTGGGACCCACATGTCAGCCTCAGCCTCAAAGCAAACCGACTGAACCACAGTTCAGTCGGTTCCCGGCTGTTGTGCGCGCGCGCCACCGAAGGGGCCGGCCGGCGCCAGCTCCTGCTGCGTGCCCCAAGCCGGAGACCAGACCGCCGAGCTATTTATTCCCTCCCCGGCGTGCCTCAGTCACCATTTCCCCGAGCTACCGACGTGCGCGACTGCTTTTCCCACTGCCATCGCCGCCGCTCGAGTTCCTGCTTGATCAAGCCGATCGCAGCTCCCTCTTTCCATTCCAAGGTCCCAGCAAGGTACTAGCAACCATCCTCCATCCTTCCCATTGATAGAAATCGATTGAAACCGAGTGATATCGGCTGTGCCGAAAGATCAAACTCGGAACTGGAAACCGCCGCACCTCGGGCTCTCGTGGACAGCCCAACCTGGGCGTTGTCACGCCCGAGCCAAGGCACCCTTGGACGCGCAAGTGATCGGTGCTGCTCATCCCCGAGCCACAGCTCGAGTGGTTGCTCACCGGCGGCGAATTTCCACTTTTCCCCTTTCTGTGTGCAGAACGACCCTCGGGTACGATTCTGTTTAATTCGT
The DNA here is from genome assembly GCA_030760725.1 of Neostapfia colusana. NCBI lineage: Eukaryota > Viridiplantae > Streptophyta > Magnoliopsida > Poales > Poaceae > Neostapfia > Neostapfia colusana. The sequence continues at coordinate 37,811,954 of JASWHV010000013.1, read as the reverse complement.
GCTCTAGAAAGGATTAGAGGGCCTCAGGCCACTCCCACACGAACTAGACACGGTGACGCACAAGTTGCCTTCACAACTCTGGGCCGGAGAACTTCTGTGCCCGGCGTAATTCAAGGTCTACTAATGGCGGAACGCACGGGGGGTATCGGGCGCACGGTGAGGACCTATTTCGGGCCTTCCCCGAGCTGCCCCGAGTTCATGTCGACCTTCTCTGAGGTCCACTGATACTCCCCGACCGGTTTCCCAAGTAGCTGAGGCACTAGGAGCATCAGCCGACATGGCCGAAGTCGTTCCGATATGGCGGCTCGTCGCCGACCATGCTCCGGCCGTTGTCATGAGCAGCTGACCCTCGGATCATGTTCCCCAAGTAAAAGTAGGCAGGGGCGGCCAGAATCAAGAAGTTTGAAGCTGTACAGCAGCCGGCGGCGAGCTCTCCGGCGAGGTCCCTCGGCGGCGGAGCGCGGGTGTCGCGAGGTTGAAGAAGGGGGTGGACCCCAGCTGTCAGCGGCCGATATTTTGAATCGGGATCCGGCTGCGGCCGGGATCGGGTGTGCTGGCGCGCAAAAGCCTTGTGGGCCGCGGTGTGCTGTCGCTTCGGCGTGCGACGCGTGTCCCCTGGGCCCACGCGCGAGTTTAAACTTTTCCCCGATTTTCAGATTTCCTTCAAACTTCAAATCCTTATAACTTTGGCTAGAAAGCTCCAAATCGAGTGAACCAAATTTTGCTGGATTCAGCTCTCTGAGTACTTTCCAGAAAATCAAGTTTCACTTCATGAAATTCCTTAATTCTCCAGAATTAATTCCTTAAAGTTTAAACTGTTAGGAATTTTAACTGGAGAATCCTTTGGAGGAAAATCCTGAAATTTTGCTGAGATGTTCACCAAAATATCCTTGAACTACCATAAAAATTTCAGATCCATTTGAGCTCATTTAGTCCACCTAATGGTGTGATTAGTAAAACTGTTCCAGAGAAAATAGAAAATGTTCAGAAACATTTTCAGAATTTTCTCTGAAATTGTTTAGCTCATATCTTTAGTTAGAGACTTCCAAATTAAGTGAGACCAATTCCATTAGAACCCTCTGAAAATCTAGTTTTCAGAAAGTCATAGTTTGTTTCATGAAAATACCTAGAACACCCTAAAAGCCTTTAATTAAGGTCAAGGACATAATTATTTGTGGAGGGCTCAAATGAGCTTTGCTGCAACTAAAACTTGACCAAGTCTTTGTTTAGGTTGTAACCAAGCCACAGTAAAAGTTTCACAGTCATTAGGTCTGTCTAGTAAGAGTTATAGGCTTCACAACTTCAAAGTTAATACAAAGGCCTCTAAATTAATACATACATTGTTCTTATCATGTAGTCGCTAAGGTCGAGGAGGAACCCGAAGTCCTAGACTTCGTTACTCCGGAGGAACAGCTAGCCTACGACCAAGAGCAGCAAGGCAAGCCCCGGTTTGCATTAACCATTTTATAAATTTTTATTGTTTTGAGCACATACTTGTTTTCTTTATGTTGTGCATCAGAGTCTTGTTTGGAAACCCCACTGCATAGCCAAGAAAACCATGGGTTGGGGTTTAGGATTGCAAACCCCGTTAGCCACTGCATTGCTAGGATAGAGTAGGATTCGGTACAAGTCGAGTAGTTGGAACTACTCGCGAGAATAGGCTAGAGGCACATTGCTCGGGTAGAGATAGCACATGATACACATGGCAAGAAAATGAGACCGAGCGGAGAGTAAGGGCAGCAGGACTTTGGGGCCTGTGTGCTGTAGCTCCGCTTGTGTCGATTGAGGACCGAGCCGTGTGCGGGCCTGTTGAACAAGCTAGAACAGTACCGAAGACCTACCGGCTATATGGGAACCGGGAAACTGATGTAACTCGGGTAGCTGGGTATTGAGGCATTGCCCGTCGTTCAGAGGGTAGGTTGAGAGCTCGAGGTGTAAATCAGCTGGCGGCACAGAGATGCGCGTGCAGGGACCTCTTGCTCGGGACGATGGGACCGGTTCAATATTTGGCTAACGGGTGAAAGGTAGTCGCGTACGGCGTCCGTGATGGTTGTTGTAGGCAACATCGAGTACGGGCGTACGTGACGGGTTGTTCGGGTAACCCTGCAGGTGTAAATCGATTATAATCGCTGTCCCTCGCGGTCAGTGAGTACCACTTGTTCACTGTACCGTGACGTAGAAAGAACAGGCTAGTTACATGTTAAAATGTTGCTGATTGAAAGTTGGATATTGATTGTTAATGATATGTTGTAGCTTAGTGCTAACTAAAGTTCTTTTCAACTTTGGGCAAAGTACATGAGAGAAATGCGTTTCTTGTTTGATTGCGGCTCTCTCATGTGCCTTAGCGTAAAGTTCTCCACAACCTGCTGCTAAAACTTGAAAGTAAGGTTCTACTAATTAGGCGAGTCCTTGCAAATGATTTTTACCTCATGCAACCCATCACCCTCATGTAGAAGTTTCATGTTTAGGTGAGACGGGTCAGACTTGCTGAGCCTTCGTGCTCACTGCTTGTGTTTGAAGCTTTTGCAGGGTTCTATGAGGAAGGGACTCCCGAAGAGGAGACGGAACCCCAGGAGGGGAACCCCGTCGAGTGGGAGTCGTGCACGCCGCAGAGTTAGTGTGCGAGTGTGCTAGCAAGGACACGTTCGAGGGCTGAACGTGCACTTGATGCTTAGTCTACGCCCGCGAGTGTGGACTAAACTTATTTTGATGTAAACATGTTAATAAACTTGTTTATGTAATAAAGCTTCCGCTTCCGCTTTGTACCTTTGACGTGTGTTATACGGTGTTGTGCAACGCAGCACCCCTCAGCGTGATCCTGGCTCGACAGGACCAGTGGGGTCGTGTCAGCGTGGTATCAGAGCTCGCTTGAGGTTTAACACAGTACAAAGGTCTTCTTTTTCAAAAATCCAGTGAGGAACGAGTTAGTAGCCCGTATAAGGATGTTATTAGTATATAGAAAGTGGCTTATTAACTTATTTGTTATGTCGGAAAATCGTGCATCTCGGGACGTTCATGTCTTGGGGGGTGCACGTAAGCGCTGTCCACCAGTGCGCACAAGCTGAAGGGTGGAGCCCCACGGGTGGCAGGTAACCCGACCCGCTTTGATATCCTCTACAACTCTTCATGTCGTTTGGGGTATTCGAGCAACGTCTGTCCCTGGCGTGCGTGGTGCAACATGGGAGACCCGTCACGTGGTCTGAAACGTGAACACGTAACTCAAGGCGTGTTTGGCTTGAGAACATCCGGGCGAGTGATGACGGCCGGGTGTACAAACTGTATGGATTCCGGGCTCGGTGTGCAGCCGAGTCTGATGATTGTTTGAGTTTCTGCAGGTAGCCTTACCACGAAACGGTAGACGTGTAGCATCCGTGTGCGAGTGACGAGTAGTGCCACTGAACTAACGAAGCCGGCTAAATCCGGTATAGGTTTTTCCTTTGTGAGGACGTAGTACCGACATAATCTGGTGACGCCTCGACGTCACACCCAACTAAATGAACAACTTCATTTAAAAACTTGAAGGTTTTGATCCAAAGTAGTAAAACTTGATGTAACTCCTTCCCTTGAACAGGATATTCAAAGTTAATAAATTTTCAACTTATAGGATGTTAAGGACAGAGCACTCTGTTTCCAGCTAAATTAAGGCTGAAGTTAATCAGAGGTTAGAGGTTGAGTTCTTTCGAGGTTGATGTCGTATGATACATCTCTGGAAAGCGTTGGAGGAGCTTTACAACTTTTCTGTTGAGTTCCAGAGGTGTTTCGTCCCTTAACCACTCGAAAAATGCAGCAGAGTTGAAACTGTCCAGAAAACAGGACGGAGCAAAGACTCTCTGTAAATTAAGCATAACTTCCTGCATAAAAATCCAAAAATAGAAAATAAGGTAGTTCTGGAAAGATTATGAGATGGGTTACAACTTTGTAACAGAAAGTTTTGTCAGATTAGGAACAGAATTAACTGGGATTCTTGGATCAAATCAGTACCTAAGGCAGGGAGGTGCTGTCCAATTATTTCCAGAAATTCTGTTAACTTTGACATCTCATAACTTTTGAACCGGAGCAGATCTTAGGCCAACCAAATACTTTCTGGAAAGCTATTGAAGTTAACTTTAACTTTGATGTTGAGCTCCAGGACTGGTTTTGCTTTTAACCTGGCCTAAATCAGATTGATATGGAAACTGGTCAGGGCTGTCATGGGAACAGCAGATCAGCAGTCAAATTTGTTTAAAAATTTGAACTATGTTTCCAAGTGTTAAGGGTTCAATGACATATCTTATGTTATAACTCAATGGTTTACTGTTTAAATAAATATTTGACATTTCTCAAATATATTTTTACAGATGGCAGCAGATAAACGGTTGGAGAACGGGTGGGTAGTTTCCCACTGCTCTGACCGTAGCGGCTACCCGGGAGCATTGTGGCTAATGCTCCAATATTTCGGGTACAACCAGATGCCGCAATACTTCGCCAAGGAAGAAGGCGAAGAGGGGAACAAGACGTGGACGATCCATGTCGAGGTTCCTGCAGGGCCTACGCCACCCGGTTGGGTGCCATTCACCGTCACGGTGAGAGGAAGACAACCGGAAGGGATGTGGCAAGTGGCAGCCCGTGACACTATGTCACGTTTCTGCCAACTACACGTACAGGCTATGGAGGGAACTCCATACGCACTCGTTCCGGTGGAGGGACGAGCTCAGCATGTGTGGGAAGAGAGGTACCTAGAGGCAACAAACCCGAGTTGCCCAAGGTACAACCCCGCGGAGGCAAATCTCAGCCTCCAAATGAGGGCGGGAAACGCTGTGATGGACAGCCAAGCTGTTCATACGGAGCATCTCGCCACCAAGCTCAAGGAGAGCACAAGCCGTGGAGATCATTTTGAGAGTGCTCACAGTGCACTCCGCAATGTGCTCCTTCCGACGATCAAGCGACTGAATGAACAACACAATCAGTTGCGTCGTCTGAAGAAGGCAAAGAAGAAGAGCCGTGTTGACATTGCGGCGTTGCAAGAGCTGGTGCAGACCCTAACCCAGCAGAATGAGGACCTTGCTCAAGAGCGGGACGACGCTATTGAGGAAGGACAAGGCTGGGAAGAGGACTACAACCAGGCTATGGACGAGGTGCATGCATTGCAGGACCTCGTGCCCCCGGTATTGGGCGTACCGGTAGTCTTGGGTCTTCCGGCCATGGGAGAACCTGGAATGGGAGAAGAGGTGGTAGACCCCGAGCCACCAGCAGAGGTACCGGAGGAGGACGACCCACAGGAGGTCGAGTTCTACTCCGAGTAGGGGGTTACGGTTGCCAAGTAGGGCAGCTAGGGTAGCGTAACCCAACTTTTGTAATCGGTGACATGTCGTGTAGACAGTAGCGTATGTATAGGTAGTGACGGCATGAGCACGACTTCTCGGAGGTCCGAGAATAATGTATCTTGTATAAAGTTTATGCTTTATCAATATATGTGAATGTTGTGCAAGTTAGTCATGCGTCGCTTCAATACTTACTGCTGTTTATGGAATTTTGAGTAAGACATGTGCTAATTGCTGCTGTGTTGAATTTCAGAATGACGCGTACTCGTGCCAACCCTGATGTTGGAGGTACTAGCCAAGGGGGAGAGACCTCCCAACCGCCTCCCGAGGACTCCTCGGGACAGCAGCAGCAACAGCAACAGCAAACACCGCCACCGCCACTGCCAACGGTTACATTGGCCGACATTGTCGCGGCAATGGCGGGTTCACATCAGCAGCATACAGAGCTGCTGCAAACGTTAATTGCGAATACGTCTCGCCCAGAGAGACGTCAAGATCGTGAGGAGCGCCAACAGAGCTCCTACTCTGACTTCCTGGCGACTCATCCCCCTGTATTCTCAAGGGCGGATGAACCACTTGACGCGGACAACTGGCTCCGCGCCATAGAGATGAAGTTCGGGCTGCTCCAAATCAGCGAGCAGCGCAAGACTCAGTTCGCGGTCCAGCAGCTCCAAGGATCCGCGAGCGCGTGGTGGGCCAACTTTTGTGCTTCACAACCCACCGACCGAGTGATGACCTGGGCGGAGTTTCGGACGGCCTTCCGGGCCTATCATATACCGCCCGGTTTGATGAAGAGGAAGACGCAGGAATTCCTACACCTGCAACAAGGGAGCCGGAACGCGCTGGAGTACTCCAGAGCGTTCAACGATCTCGCACTCTACGCGTCGTATCACGCAGATACGGACGAGAAGCGGCGGGACCACTTTTACCAGGGGCTTAACCCGCTCCTGAAGGACAAGCTGGCGATGTTCAATCGCGGCAGCCTCAACGACATAATTGATGCTGCGATTGTTCAGGAAGACTCCGGCAAGGAGTTGGCGGCGGCAGAGCGAAAGCGAAGCGCGCCACAGAGCAGCGGAGAAGGAGGCGGTCCTTCTCAGAAGTTTCGGATGGTGAATCGCCCACCATCAGGTCCGCGCTGGCAGCCACCACAGCGGTCGATGCCGTTCCGCGGTCGGCCGTATTCTTCACCGGCATTCCGGCCGGCACTGCCAGCACCACCGCAACAACAGCAGCAGCAGCGGGCGATGCCGCGTGCGTTTGCACCTCCGCAACGCATGCCGGGCTTTCGTCCACCAAGTACTCCACCAGCAGCGGCCACATGTTACAAGTGTGGTCGTCCAGGACACTTCGCGAGCAGTTGCCCGGAGAGGCAAGGCGGCGGAGTGGTACCACAGTTTCCGGGGAGGAATCAACCCCGGAACCCTACTAATGCGCGGCGGGCAAACCCTAGGCCCGGCACTGTCCACCAGCTTGCCATTGAGGACGTGCCGGAGGGCGAGCCAATCCTTGCGGGTATGTTCCAACTCCACCAGCATCCCGCTATAGTACTATTTGATTCAGGCGCCACGCATAATTTTATTAGCCAAGCTTTCATTGCTAAACACAGCTTGCCAATACTACCCACCGATAGTCCATATTTAATTTGTTCACCGGGTGGGAAGATTTCAGCAAGCGTAATGGTCTCCAAAGCACCATTATGCTTAGCGGGTAGAGTGTACCCCACGTCTCTCATTATCTTAGAGGGACAGAAGGTCGATGTCATCCTAGGGATGTCGTGGTTAACCCGCCACGGCGCTGTTTTAGACACCGTCCTCCGAGTCGTGCACTTAAACTCAGGAGTGCACGGTTCTCACTCATTATTTCTGGACAGTCCAGAAATAAAACTTCCAAGTGTCTATCAAGCCACAACCATCAGATTGGAAGACATTCCAGTGGTCCGAGAATTCCCTGATGTATTCCCGGATGATTTGCCGGGGATGCCACCCGATAGAGAGGTGGAGTTCAAGATTGAACTTGCACCGGGAACCATGCCAATATCCCGAAGGCCGTACAAGATGGCGCCCAAGGAGTTGGCGGAACTGAAGATTCAGCTCACGGACCTTCTGGAGAAGGGTTTTATTAGGCCGAGCTCCTCGCCATGGGGCTGTTCGGCATTATTTGTCAAAAAGAAGGATGAAACGTTGCGGCTTTGCGTGGACTACCGTCCATTAAATGCCGTAACCATCAAGAACAAGTACCCGTTGCCACGGATCGACATGTTGTTTGATCAGTTGGTCGAAGCAAAGGTCTTTTCCAAGATGGATTTAAGATCCGGGTACCATCAGATTAAGATCAGGGCTGAGGACATTCCAAAGACAGCTTTTTCGACAAGGTACGGACTTTATGAGTACCTGGTCATGTCCTTTGGCCTCACCAATGCTCCAGCTCACTTCATGTATTTAATGAACTCGGTGTTCATGCCGGAGCTGGACAAGTTTGTCGTGGTCTTCATCGACGACATCCTGGTATACTCCAAGTCGGAGGAAGATCACAAGAAACATCTGCGTATAGTCTTGCAACGGCTGCGGGATCACAAGTTATACGCAAAGTTCAGCAAATGCGAGTTTTGGATATCGCAAGTGCCTTTCCTCGGGCATATCATCTCAGCGGAGGGTATCGCTGTGGACCCGGGCAAAATCACGCAAGTGCTGAATTGGAAATCCCCGAGAACTGTTCATGAGGTACGGAGTTTCCTCGGACTCGCGGGATATTATCGGAGGTTCATTCCGAACTTCTCGAAGATTGCCAGGCCAATGACAGAGCTGCTGAAGAAAGCTACCAAATATGTTTGGAGTCCAGCATGTGAAGCAGCATTCAAGGCTTTAGTCAAGCACCTAACATCAGCACCGGTTTTGGCGCAGCCAGACACAACAAAACCGTTCGATGTGTACTGCGATGCATCCGGCATTGGGCTCGGATGTGTGCTGATGCAAGACCGAAGAGTGGTCGCGTATGGATCACGACAGCTTAGGAACCATGAGCAAAATTATCCAACTCACGATTTGGAGCTCGCTGCCGTGGTACTTGCACTGAAAATGTGGAGGCACTACCTACTCGGTAACCTCGTACATTTATATACCGACCACAAAAGCCTCAAGTACATCTTCACTCAGAAGGAGCTGAACATGAGGCAACGAAGATGGTTGGAACTGATAAAGGATTACGAGATAGAGGTCCATTATCATCCGGGCAAGGCAAACGTTGTGGCAGACGCGCTAAGCCGCAAGTCACACGTCAATAATCTGACCATCACACCGTTGGAAGAGAGCGAACCACCACTACATGTGATTCCACATGGAGCTCTCTACAACCTAGCTTTGATCCCCACCATCCGTGAAGAGATAGCGGCAGCCCAGAAGAATGACAAGGGCATGTCACATTTGCGGAGACGTGTAGACAGTGGGGAGTTGAAATGTTTCGGGAAGGACGGAGACGGTGTCTTATGGTTCAAGGACCGGATCGTCGTACCCCGAAACCCGGAGTTAAGGAAGAGAATCTTTGATGAAGCTCACTTATCAAAGTTTTCTATTCACCCCGGCAGCAACAAGATGTATCAAGAACTCAGAAGCAAGTTTTGGTGGACACGGATGAAGCGAGAGACGGCAAAATACGTGTCCGAGTGTGATACATGTCGACGGGTGAAGGCAGACCACATGCGGAAACCGGGACTGCTGCAACCACTGGGCATTCCTGCCTGGAAGTGGGAGGACGTGAGCATGGATTTCGTCGTCGGTTTACCCACCACCTTACAGAAACATGATTCTGTGTGGGTGATCGTCGATCGGCTCACCAAAGTTGCCCATTTCATCCCGGTCAACACCAACTATAACGCCAAGAAGTACGCTGAACTGTACATCTCACGGATCCTATGCTTATACGGCGTACCCCGTACCATCGTATCGGACCGGGGCACTTTATTTGTGTCCCGTTTTTGGGAGCAGCTACACGCTGCCCTGGGGACGAAGCTGATCCGTAGTTCAGCCTACCACCCGCAGACGGATGGGCAAACGGAGCGGGTAAATCAAATCCTAGAAGACATGCTACGAGCTTGCGCTATCGACCACGGCAAGAATTGGGATGATCACTTGCCATTAGCCGAGTTCTCGTACAACAATGGGTACCAAGCCAGCATCAAGATGGCGCCCTACGAGGCGCTATACGGCAGGAAATGCCGCACACCACTGAACTGGTGTGAATCTGGCGAGAGGGTTACCTTCGGGACTGATCTTGTCAACAACGCGGAAGAAAAGGTTCGATTAATTCAAGCGAACCTAAAAGCCGCTCAATCCCGACAGAAACAGTATGCGGACCGGAGGAAGCGCCCATTACAATTCGAAGTTGGAGATCACGTATACCTACGAGTGTCTCCAATGAAGGGCGTAAACAGATTTGGGGTGAGAGGAAAGTTAGCACCCCGATTCATCGGTCCATTCCAGATTACCGAAAGATGTGGATCGGTGGCATACCGGCTAAGATTACCAGAAGCACTTTCCGGTGTGCACGACGTCTTTCACATTTCCCAGCTGAGGAAGTGTCTCAAGCTATCAACTACCGTTCAGCTGGAAGACATTGAAGAACTGCAACCGGATCTCACCTATCGGGAGGAACCGGTGCAGATTATTGATGAAAAGGCCCGAACCACACGCAACCGTACGTTGTGGTTCTACAAGGTTCTGTGGAGTAATCACTCCATGGATGAAGCGACATGGGAGAGCGAAGAATTCCTTCGCACTAACTACCCCGACTTTCTCACGTCGCATATCCGGTAATTTTTCCACCGTCCTCTCTCTCATTTTCACCTTATAATCTCGGGACGAGATTCTTTTAAGGGGGGAGGAATGTAAGGGCCTCAGTTTTTGACACCCATTTGCAGTGTTCATCCCCACACCACACACCTCATTTGAGGAAAAATGATGAACACAAATAAAGAGCAAGTAACAATTATCAACATGCTCATTAGGGAACAAACTCACACATTGCAAAAGTGGTACTTCCCACATGTGATATAGATGGGCTGGACATATGAAAACTCCTACACTTTGCCAAGGATGTCCATGCCAAGTTTCACCCAAATTCAAAACATTTTTGAGGTCATCTTGGGTGTAGATAGGAAAGGGGCAGTTTGAAAACATATTCAAATTCAAACTGTTTTCACCCACTGAATTTAAAAGTGGAAGGCATATTCTTGCTCAGCACATTTTTGTGAGCTCACACACCAATTTTCACTCCATTTGGAGTTGATCTTGACATGAGCTAAGGGGGAGAAATTCAAACTTTATTTGAATTTCAAACTGCACTTGTGCTGAAATTCATTCAAACCAAACCTCATTTGAACTTTGATCAATTCAAATGGCTCTTGGGTGAATAATTTGAGTTGCCAAGGGTAGAATAGGGTTCACTGTTTACCACAGCTGTTAGGAATAAATTTCAGAGGTTAAAAGAGGAGTGGGACCCACATGTCAGCCTCAGCCTCAAAGCAAACCGACTGAACCACAGTTCAGTCGGTTCCCGGCTGTTGTGCGCGCGCGCCACCGAAGGGGCCGGCCGGCGCCAGCTCCTGCTGCGTGCCCCAAGCCGGAGACCAGACCGCCGAGCTATTTATTCCCTCCCCGGCGTGCCTCAGTCACCATTTCCCCGAGCTACCGACGTGCGCGACTGCTTTTCCCACTGCCATCGCCGCCGCTCGAGTTCCTGCTTGATCAAGCCGATCGCAGCTCCCTCTTTCCATTCCAAGGTCCCAGCAAGGTACTAGCAACCATCCTCCATCCTTCCCATTGATAGAAATCGATTGAAACCGAGTGATATCGGCTGTGCCGAAAGATCAAACTCGGAACTGGAAACCGCCGCACCTCGGGCTCTCGTGGACAGCCCAACCTGGGCGTTGTCACGCCCGAGCCAAGGCACCCTTGGACGCGCAAGTGATCGGTGCTGCTCATCCCCGAGCCACAGCTCGAGTGGTTGCTCACCGGCGGCGAATTTCCACTTTTCCCCTTTCTGTGTGCAGAACGACCCTCGGGTACGATTCTGTTTAATTCGTGCTCTAGAAAGGATTAGAGGGCCTCAGGCCACTCCCACACGAACTAGACACGGTGACGCACAAGTTGCCTTCACAACTCTGGGCCGGAGAACTTCTGTGCCCGGCGTAATTCAAGGTCTACTAATGGCGGAACGCACGGGGGGTATCGGGCGCACGGTGAGGACCTATTTCGGGCCTTCCCCGAGCTGCCCCGAGTTCATGTCGACCTTCTCTGAGGTCCACTGATACTCCCCGACCGGTTTCCCAAGTAGCTGAGGCACTAGGAGCATCAGCCGACATGGCCGAAGTCGTTCCGATATGGCGGCTCGTCGCCGACCATGCTCCGGCCGTTGTCATGAGCAGCTGACCCTCGGATCATGTTCCCCAAGTAAAAGTAGGCAGGGGCGGCCAGAATCAAGAAGTTTGAAGCTGTACAGCAGCCGGCGGCGAGCTCTCCGGCGAGGTCCCTCGGCGGCGGAGCGCGGGTGTCGCGAGGTTGAAGAAGGGGGTGGACCCCAGCTGTCAGCGGCCGATATTTTGAATCGGGATCCGGCTGCGGCCGGGATCGGGTGTGCTGGCGCGCAAAAGCCTTGTGGGCCGCGGTGTGCTGTCGCTTCGGCGTGCGACGCGTGTCCCCTGGGCCCACGCGCGAGTTTAAACTTTTCCCCGATTTTCAGATTTCCTTCAAACTTCAAATCCTTATAACTTTGGCTAGAAAGCTCCAAATCGAGTGAACCAAATTTTGCTGGATTCAGCTCTCTGAGTACTTTCCAGAAAATCAAGTTTCACTTCATGAAATTCCTTAATTCTCCAGAATTAATTCCTTAAAGTTTAAACTGTTAGGAATTTTAACTGGAGAATCCTTTGGAGGAAAATCCTGAAATTTTGCTGAGATGTTCACCAAAATATCCTTGAACTACCATAAAAATTTCAGATCCATTTGAGCTCATTTAGTCCACCTAATGGTGTGATTAGTAAAACTGTTCCAGAGAAAATAGAAAATGTTCAGAAACATTTTCAGAATTTTCTCTGAAATTGTTTAGCTCATATCTTTAGTTAGAGACTTCCAAATTAAGTGAGACCAATTCCATTAGAACCCTCTGAAAATCTAGTTTTCAGAAAGTCATAGTTTGTTTCATGAAAATACCTAGAACACCCTAAAAGCCTTTAATTAAGGTCAAGGACATAATTATTTGTGGAGGGCTCAAATGAGCTTTGCTGCAACTAAAACTTGACCAAGTCTTTGTTTAGGTTGTAACCAAGCCACAGTAAAAGTTTCACAGTCATTAGGTCTGTCTAGTAAGAGTTATAGGCTTCACAACTTCAAAGTTAATACAAAGGCCTCTAAATTAATACATACATTGTTCTTATCATGTAGTCGCTAAGGTCGAGGAGGAACCCGAAGTCCTAGACTTCGTTACTCCGGAGGAACAGCTAGCCTACGACCAAGAGCAGCAAGGCAAGCCCCGGTTTGCATTAACCATTTTATAAATTTTTATTGTTTTGAGCACATACTTGTTTTCTTTATGTTGTGCATCAGAGTCTTGTTTGGAAACCCCACTGCATAGCCAAGAAAACCATGGGTTGGGGTTTAGGATTGCAAACCCCGTTAGCCACTGCATTGCTAGGATAGAGTAGGATTCGGTACAAGTCGAGTAGTTGGAACTACTCGCGAGAATAGGCTAGAGGCACATTGCTCGGGTAGAGATAGCACATGATACACATGGCAAGAAAATGAGACCGAGCGGAGAGTAAGGGCAGCAGGACTTTGGGGCCTGTGTGCTGTAGCTCCGCTTGTGTCGATTGAGGACCGAGCCGTGTGCGGGCCTGTTGAACAAGCTAGAACAGTACCGAAGACCTACCGGCTATATGGGAACCGGGAAACTGATGTAACTCGGGTAGCTGGGTATTGAGGCATTGCCCGTCGTTCAGAGGGTAGGTTGAGAGCTCGAGGTGTAAATCAGCTGGCGGCACAGAGATGCGCGTGCAGGGACCTCTTGCTCGGGACGATGGGACCGGTTCAATATTTGGCTAACGGGTGAAAGGTAGTCGCGTACGGCGTCCGTGATGGTTGTTGTAGGCAACATCGAGTACGGGCGTACGTGACGGGTTGTTCGGGTAACCCTGCAGGTGTAAATCGATTATAATCGCCGTCCCTCGCGGTCAGTGAGTACCACTTGTTCACTGTACCGTGACGTAGAAAGAACAGGCTAGTTACATGTTAAAATGTTGCTGATTGAAAGTTGGATATTGATTGTTAATGATATGTTGTAGCTTAGTGCTAACTAAAGTTCTTTTCAACTTTGGGCAAAGTACATGAGAGAAATGCGTTTCTTGTTTGATTGCGGCTCTCTCATGTGCCTTAGCGTAAAGTTCTCCACAACCTGCTGCTAAAACTTGAAAGTAAGGTTCTACTAATTAGGCGAGTCCTTGCAAATGATTTTTACCTCATGCAACCCATCACCCTCATGTAGAAGTTTCATGTTTAGGTGAGACGGGTCAGACTTGCTGAGCCTTCGTGCTCACTGCTTGTGTTTGAAGCTTTTGCAGGGTTCTATGAGGAAGGGACTCCCGAAGAGGAGACGGAACCCCAGGAGGGGAACCCCGTCGAGTGGGAGTCGTGCACGCCGCAGAGTTAGTGTGCGAGTGTGCTAGCAAGGACACGTTCGAGGGCTGAACGTGCACTTGATGCTTAGTCTACGCCCGCGAGTGTGGACTAAACTTATTTTGATGTAAACATGTTAATAAACTTGTTTATGTAATAAAGCTTCCGCTTCCGCTTTGTACCTTTGACGTGTGTTATACGGTGTTGTGCAACGCAGCACCCCTCAGCGTGATCCTGGCTCGACAGGACCAGTGGGGTCGTGTCAATCATGGCCATATTCGATCCCGTTTTAAACTCGCCCTCACTGACTGGTGGGCCTGCCCCACCCTTCTTCCTCCGAGCCCTCCTTCCCGCGCGCGCGCTAACCTCGCAGGAACGAGGCGGCGCCTCACCGGCTGAGTGTCTCCGGCCGTCTCCCGGCCGGAGGCTCGCCGCCTGGGGGTTTATGGGGTCGGGAAACATGTTTGTGGGCTCGGTTTAGGCGCTAGAGGATCGGAACGGTGCCGGCAGCGTGCGGCGGCCTCGGGGAACGATCGGCATCGTCGCCCGGTGGTCCTAGCCTGCCAACGACTCAGCCCATCCGTTCTAGAGCACCAGTGGGTGCTAGGGAAACCCGGCAAGTAAAGGCCAGCGCATGGCAACACCTCCAGAGGAGTTCTCACCGTGCGCCCGACTCCTGCCGCGCGTTTGAGCGTGGAACGACATGAAATACCCCGAACTGTGTCAGTTTTCTAGCTAGGGTTGCGAAGAGAAATTGAACGCTAGCCAGTCTAGGTCCTGTGTGCACGATTTGGTGGCCTAAGAACGAAGATTAAGGATGAATTCGATGGATTCTTACCCGGAGGTCCGAGTGGATGTGCCGGGAGAAAAACGTCAAATTGACGCTCGATGGTCCACCGTCGGGGCTGTGGCTTGGCTAGTAGCAGCGTGACTATCTGGCGCGTCTCCGAGTGGCCTAGCTCGGCCAGGAAAGCCTCGGGTTCGAGCTGCCCACGGTGAGCCCGTGCCGGCTGTTCTTCTCGGTCACCGCCGATAGTCTCCGGGCTAGGTTCTGGGCAGCTAAACTCGATTGTCTTCGGCCGGAGGAGGTAGAGGGCGAGTAGCTGGTGTGGTTTTTTTGTCTAGGGGGGTGCTGCACGCGAGAGCTCGGCCGAATCCTCACGGGAAGTCGGTCGGCGGCAGTCGGGGCGGTCAGCGCGAGGCACGGGAGCAGTGATGATCTTCACGTGGCCGCGCGTGTTACCGCCGCTGCAGTCGGTCCTCTACGGCGCGCTGGCTCGTGCGGTGTCCCTCCCTCTCGGGCGCGGGAGCAGGAGCTGGCGGCCTGTGTGCGACCGGCGTCCGGGAGAACAGGCCACGCTTGGTTTGGAGAACAGTCCTCCCACTGACTTGTGGGCCCCCCTCTCCCCCTAATCTCTTTTTCCAAATTCTGCTGCAAATATCTCAGCTACTCTCCATTTAATGAGAGACTTAGCCTCCAAGTATTGGTTTGAATTTGAGTTCTCAAATTCAAACTTTGTTTGGTTAAATTTGCTTCATATTTAAACTGAAATTCAAATTCAGTTTTGAATTCTTGCAAATTTGGCTCTTGACAATATGAGCTCCAATGGAGATGAAAATTGGTGGGTTTACTCAGAAAAATGTGCTGAGTATAGATATGGAGCTAACTTTTGAATTTGGGTGATGAAAGTTGCTGCAATTTGAATTTACATTCAAATTGGCCTCTTTTTGAAATAACCCAAAAGTGCCTCAAAAAGTGTTGAATTTGCATGAGCTTTGGACTGAACCTTCCCAAGACTTTTTAAATTCTAGGGGTGAGCTCAACCTATCATGTTCATGTGTAGAAACCCTACTTTGTGAAAGTGAAGGCTTTCCCCTCTAATCATTCTTTTGATGGAGGTTACATGCTCTTCACAACATTTCCTAAGGTGTCCACAATAAAAACTGTGGTGTTGCGAGGTGAAGAAAAGTTTTTGCAAGTCCCTTTTCTTGGGCTTTTACAGTCATCACTGGAACTGGAGCTCCCATGACTGCGCACTGCCTTTACGGCGTGCTGAAGCTCCTGGAACTCCACCCGGCGGTCGACGCCGTCTCGGGCCTCGACCTTCTGCTTGCCGCCCCTTTGATCGTTGGGTGGGGCATCAGTTAGGGGCTGCTTCCCTTTCCGGAAGCGCTCCGCGAGCTTCTGGATTTCTCGGCATTTGGTAGCGGTATGATAGCTGGTGCCATGCACAGGGCATAATTCATCCTGGCCCTCGTCTGGGGCCGGTGGTTGTCACGGCCTCTTGTCAGGGCGCGGCCCCAGAGCTCCACTGGGCGCCGCTGTTGCGACCACAGGGACCGCGGCTGATGTTTTTACGCTACTTCCGTACGAAGCGCCGCTGGATCCTGGCTGACCCGCTGGCTTGGGGGCCGGACAAGAGTGCCAGTTCCGCCCTTCGGCTGCTCTGGCACACTTGTCCGCCAGGTTGAAGAGTTCTGAGGCATCGCGGACTTCCCTGGTCGCGAGCTTCTTGAGCATCTTCCTGTCCCGAACGCCTTGCCGGAACGCCACCACCACCGAAGCGTTCTGAATATGCGGGATGGTGTTGCGTACATGAGAGAACCGCTGGATGAAAGAGCGCAGCGACTCCCCAGGTTGTTGCTTGACGGCGTGGAGGTCAAGCTCCGTGCCGGGACGGGTGTAGGAGCTGCCGAAGTTGGCGATGAACTGCCGGCAGAGCTCTCCCCAGGAGGTTATGGACCCCTGAGGTAGATTCATGAGCCAAGACCGAGCTGTGCCGGTCAAGGCGATGGGGAAGTAGTTGGCCATGACAGCCTCGTCCCCTCCTGCGGCAAGTACGGCGGTGGAGTAGATCTGGAGGAACTCCGCTGGGTTGACGCTGCCGTCGTACTTCTCGGGCAGGTGCGGGCAAAACTTGCGTGGCCACCTTGCGAAGCGAAGGTGGGGTGCAAGGGCCGGACATCCTGCACCTGCTGCTGCAGGTACTGGCGCTGCGAACGCTTGGTTCACACTTGGCACTGCGTATCCCGGCATGGGCAAGGCTGCACCATAGACCGGGGCCGCTGCTTGCGGCGCATAGAGTTGTGGCATATGCTGCGCAGCATATGCCTGAGGCAGGGCTCGCGTGGCGAAGGCCTGCCCTTCTGGTTGTGTCGAGGCCGACGACATGCTGTCGCCAGCCTCATGGTTGCGACGCCTTTCTCGGCGTCGCTCGAGGTACACCCGGGCGTCCTGGCCCAAGTGGCACCGTTCCAGTTCCCTTCGCAGTTCCGTCGACAGGAGCCTGGAGGAGCTGGAATCCGCCGTTAGCCCGTCAACCGTGGGTGTGCGCGTCAGCGAGACAGCCGGTTGTCCTGGGCGCCGTCCTCGCCGAAACCGAGGGTTCGCGGTGGCAATGACGAGGCGGTCCACCTCGCGGACCCATTGCTGGGTCGCCGAATGGGGTGCATCCCCCGCAGGTGGGTTGCGCAGCAGCGCTCTTGCTGCAGCTAGCGCACCTCCATGGTGTACGCTCAGCGCTGCAGAAGATCTCACACTGGTCGGGGCCTGCATAGCCGGAGTCGGCGTTGCCGGAGTCGGCTGCTGGCTACCAGCTTGTGCCGACACACTCCGTCCTGAGTGTGTCGACATGTACTCCCCAGTGGTCACGGTTCGCCGTGAACGCGGAGGGGGAGAGTTTGCCGCTGAAGGAAGCTTGGTCATCTTCGTTGGCGGAAACTCGTCGCGCTAGGAGAAAAGCCCCCTTCCTGGCGCGCCAAATGTCGAAGTGTTCAGTCGACACTTCCCCCGGGCCTGCACTGGGCAGCCCGCGGAGGTTCTTTTTTGGTGGGGCTAGTCTCTAGCGGAGAGCTTGCGCAGATGGACGAGTTAGTGAGAGCTTGACACGGTGAGTTTTACGTGGTTCAGGCTGCCAGAGTGTAAAACCCTACGTCCACGGCGAGCTAGGGAGCTCGCTGTATTTCTTGCTGCTCGGGGCCGGAGGCCTGAGCTTGAGGGTGAGTTACAGCTTGGAAGTGTATGGCTAGCGTATGAGTTGCAAAGTGCGAACCCTTGCTATCGACGCCTACCCGAGCCTTTTATAGTCCAAGACTCTGGCGGCTTACAAGGGGAGCCGGGACCCGACAGGTGGTCCCGGGAAGATTGTCTATTATCTACCGTATCTGCAGTTATGCCGGTAGTTGTCTCTGGCCGAAGGCTTCTGAGTCTTCATCTTGCCGCCCTGCCCATGCCGCATGCTAGTCGTAGTGGTTGATGACGGCGCGGGCGGCATGGGATGTCTTGTCGCAGTGTTTATTGGCTGACAGGTTCTGACACCGCGCGCCAGTCTGTGATGCAACTGGGCGCAACGGCGCCTGACAAAAGCGTGCTCCGCGTCTCCGCGTCTTGGGAAGACGCGGGCCTTGAATACCTTGTACGGGCAAGGTATGGGGCGTATTTACGCCCGCTGCCTATCGCTCGGGGCAGGCAGCGTCGCTCTGCTGCCACGTGGCGGGCTCAGAGCCCTTCTCAGAGAAGAGAAGGGTCAGTCCCGCGGGGCACGTGGAGCCTTCGGACCTCTCCCCACGGAGGGAGAGGCTCGGCTTCTGTTGGCCACGTGGCGGGCCCGGAGCTCTCCTCTGAGGAGAGGGAGGTCCGGCCCCGCTGGACACGCGGCGCCTTCGGACCTCTCTCCCGCGGAGGGGGAGGTCTGGCTTCTGTATGCCACGTGGCGGGCCCAGAGCTCTCCTCTGAGGAGAGGGAGGTCCGGCCCCGCCGGACGCGTGGCGCCTTCGAAGCTCTCCCTGCGGAGGAGGGCGAGTTCCTTAGGCATTTTACCCTGTGCGCGGGGGTACCCCATATCTCAGGTACCGACAAGCCAAAATTAAAATCAGATTTCATATTTGAATTCCTTGGGTCCAAATTAGGGGGTGTGCAAAGTTTCATGATTTATGAAAATGATTTGCAACCCATTTTTCAAAATGGACTTTAAATGACAAAGAATTCAAACACCCATTTGAATTTGGATGAAACTTGCCCAATTATCCAAATGCATATCAGATTTGAATTCCCACAATTGAATTCCATCAATATTAAAACTTGGGAGATATTTTAGAAGAGATAAGGAGGAACTGACATGTGGGACCCACATGTCATTGAGGGGGCTGAATATTGCAAAAGATCTTCAGTACACAGTCTCCATTTGTTTTCCTCCCACGCGAAGCAACGGCCGAGCCGACCTTCTCCGGGCGACACCGAGGTTCAGCGGCAGCCAGCTCCTGCTGAATTCCTTCGCGCTGGAGAGCTGCTGGACGTCGGCAGCTACTGCCACGCCCCTCTCTCGCCTCTTAACCGAAGCCACGGTGCTGTTCCTTCTCTCCCCACGCGTGAAACGAGCAGAGCCCGCCGCTGAGCTCTAAACCGATCATCCACCGCCTAGCTCGCGTACAAGTCCCGGCTGATCGGCAAAACCACACCACCATAGTCCCCTCGACCTCCTCGAGCCATCGCCAAGTGCGTTCGTGACCTATACGCCGAGAACCTCGAGTTCCTTCGGCGACCGAAACCCCCGGCGGCGACGCGCTCCCGTGGACAGCCTCCTCCAGAGCTTGTCACGACCAAACAAGGCCACCCTGGGACGCGCAGGAGCTCCCTGCAGCTTCCACCCGAAGCACAAGGCCTGTCTCTGCCTCTCGACAGCGAATTTCGGAAATCTTCTCCGGCCGGTTCACACCGAGGTGCGGGTAAGGATCTGTTAAATTCTCGTGCTAGGATGGTTTAGAACACTGCAAATTCCACTCACATGAAGTAGCCTTGCTTAGCAACAACTTTCCTTTTGGAACCTAGCTAGAAACCCGCTCTGCACGACGTAATTTCGATCTTTCCAACGGCGGCTTCGGTAGAACACGTCGGGCATCCGATGAACCCTAGGTTGGAGCCACTCCCGAGCCCATGTGCAGCCATACCGAGCTTTTCCAATCTCTACTGGTGCTGTAGAACCTTTCCAGGGAGCTTTTGGCGGGCTAAAGCGTCGGGGCGACGTCGCCGGACTCCCTCAGGGCCGCTGCACCAGTGCGGGGTGGTTTAGGAACTTCGCCGGTCTGTGGAAGCCACACCATCCTGTTCCTCGGGTTAAAGTAGGTCCTGGCGGCGAGTAACAGCTCGGGAGTTGATCGGACCGATGAAAACCGGCGAGCTCCGGCGAGCCCGGCGGCGCAGAAGCGCGGGGGTGGGAGGTAGACGAAGGTGCTACCGGCCCCACGCGTCAGTCACACGGCAACAGTGGGCCAGATACTCTGTGGCGTGGGATCGGCTGTGACAGCGCGGGAAACAATTCTGTAGCCCGTATGGCACGCTCCCGGCAGCAGACACGTGTCCTGTGGTCCCACCGTCAGGTTTAAACTTTTTCCCGGATTTATTCAAATTCCAGATTTTCCCCAAACTTTAGAAGAGCATAACTTTTGCTAGGAACCTCCACAATTAGTGATTCAAATTGGGTTAGATTCAGATTGACAAACTATATCCAAATATGCAACCCAATTTGTATGAAAGTCTTTATTTAATTCTGGAAAATTCTTTAAAGCTTTTCAGAAAAAGAATTTTAGAGGGAGTTTGGTTTATCCAAAAATCCTCAAATTTTGCCAGAATAATCTATAGGGTGTTATTAGACTCCTGTAAAAGTTTCAGATCATTTGGAGTTGAATTGAGCAGTGTAATTCAGATTGTAAGTTGCTGTGTTCAATTGAATACAGAAATATTTTCAGAGAATTTTCCAAAACTTGTAAATTCAGTTCTGGGCAATTCTTAGCTCCAAAAATCCTAGGAAAATTCATGTAGACTCTATGAACTATAATTGAAATTATGGTTCACTGAGTTTGACATGAACATGGGTGTTACCTCAGAATTAATTCATCATTGATTAAACACTTAGAGAATTGTTCTGAATAAACCACTCCATGAAAAGTGCTAAATTTTTGTCCAGAGGAATTTTTGGTGACAAGGAACTCACATAAAAATTTTCAGCTCCATTAGAGCTCTGGATAACCACTGTCATGTGTAATCTCTTAAGATGATCAACACTTAAGTGGGAAAGGCACTCAACCTTTGATTATAGTGTTAAAACCCAATCCAAACCACTAACACCAGTGTCATTTTAAATTCTTGAACAGAGTTCCAGTTTTAAAACTGTAATTAGATCTTATTAGCAAAAAGCTTTTCAATTAAATACACATGCATGATCATATCGTGCAACATATACGTGAAGAAGATGAGAAGGACTTGAAGTGAAGATCAAGGAGGGAGGAAAACAAGTGATCAAGCTCCAAGTGATCGTCACTAACTGATTGTAACCCTAGTCACCTGCAAAACAGGCAAGCCCCGGTTTGCATTTGAACAGTTTTATAAAGCATTTTCATTTGTAGAGATCATAGCTTTGCATCATTGATTGCAGTAAGTCTAGATGATATTGAAAATCCCACTTGCATGACCAGAAATACCTAAGAGAGAAAGGGTAGAATAGCACCTCCTCGAGTGGATTTGGCTAATCTAAATGTTAGTAGGAAAGGTCCGGTAGAAGTCGAGTAGTTGGAAGCTACTCGCGAGTTTAGGGCTGGTTTACTCGGAACGGGTCCGAATTAGAAAAGATGAGGAAAGTTCACACATAAGAAATGGAGACCGGGCAGGGAGGTTTAGATGCAGCAGGTTGCAGGCCGTGCGTGTATAGCCCTGCCTGTGTCGGTTAAGGCCCGTCCGTGCTTGGCCCTGTTGGGCAAGTTTGAGTTGTGTACCGGGCACATACTGGCTATATGGGACTCAGGAAACCAATGTACCTTGGGAGATCCATAGTGGAACTTTTCCAACTGCCTTAGGCTTTCGGCGTCAGGGTAGCAGGAGGTAACTCGCTTAAGAACATACCACTGCGGGTATGTACCTTGAGGGAGCTTCCGTACTCGGGGCAGTTGGACTGCGTCCAATGTGGAATATCTTGGGAAAGGTGGCCACGTACAACGTCAGTCGAGGTTGCTGCCGGCAATTCGGAGTACGGGTCTACGTGTCATGTAGTCCGGGCTTGTACTGATTCGAATCACCGTCGCTCGTGGTCATATGAGGATACTTGCCCACTGCGTCTTGACGTAGTAACAACTGAACTGGTTATCTTTGAACTTGATAAGGCTGTGCTGTAACTTGTATTGCAACCATGATTGAATTAGAGATAGGCGCATTAAACGTTACTTTCACTTTGTGCAAGGAGCATCACAACAAAGCGTTTCTTGTTTGATTTTGGAGTTGCGACGCTTTTTGGCTCAAGGTCTGCACAAAGAGGCTTAAAATCTGAAAGTTAAGGATCAACTGTAGGCGAGTCCTTTATGCATATTTAGCTAACCCAATTGCAACCGTCGTGCATGTAGAGTTTCTTGTTTAGGAGAGACGGATCAGTCTTGCTGAGCCTATGTGCTCACGCTTGCTATATAAGTGGTTTTGCAGGTTAACATCGATTCTAAGAAGAAGGTTGTCCAGTGAGACTCGGGGACTTCCGAGTCAGGTAACACATGGAGAAGCGCGGTGCGAAGGTGTGGCGCCAGGGCCGCACATCCTGCTCCTGTTGCTGCAGGTGTTGGTGCCGCGAATGCTTGGTTCACTGCCGGCACTGTATACCCCGGTATGGGCAAGGCTGCGCCATAGACCGGGGGCACCATTTGCAGGGCATATGGCTGGGGCATATGCTGCGTGGTGTTTGCCTGGGGCAGAGATCGCGTGGCGAACGTCTGCGGCTCAGGCTGGGTCGAGGCGGTTGACATGCTGTCACCTGCCTCTTTGTTGCGACGCCTTTCTCGTCGTCGCTCGATGACCACTCGGGCATCGCTGCCCAAGTGGCGTCGTTCCAGCTCCGGCCTCAGGTCCGCCGATGGGAGCCTGGAGGAGCGGGAATCTGCCGTCTGCCCGTCAACCGTTGGTGTGCGCGCCAGCGACACAGCCGGTTGACTGGGACGTCATCCCCGCCGAAGTTGAGGTTTGGCGGCGGTGACGATGAGACGGTCTACGTCGCGAATCCACTGCTGGGTCGCTGACTGAGGCGCGTCCCTAGCAGGTGGATTGCACAGTAGCGCTCGTGGTGCAGCTAGTGCGCCACCATAGGAGACACTCAGCACTGCAGTGGATCTTGCACTCACTGGAGCCTGCGCTTCCGGATTCGGCGCTGCCGGAGTCGGCTGCTGGCTCCCAGCTTGCGCCGACACACTCCGTCCTGAGTGTGTCGAGACGTAGTCCCCGCTGGTCACCGTTCGTCGTGAACGTGGGCGGGGAGAGCTTGCCGCTGAAGGAAGCTTCGTCATCTTCGTCGGTGAAAGCTCGTCGCGCAAGGGAAAAGCCCCCTACCTGGCGCGCCAAATGTCGAAGTGTGTAGCCGACACTTCCCCCAGGCCTGCTCTGGGCATCCCGTGGAGGTTCTTTTTCGGAGGGGCTAGTCACTCACAGAGAGCTTACGCGTTAGGGACGATGGAGGCAAAAGCTTGAAACAGGGATTTTTACGTGGTTCAGGCCGCCGGAGCGTAATACCCTACGTCCACGGTGAGCAGAGTTGCTCGTTGTATTGCTTGGTGCTCAGAACCGGAGTCCTGAGCTTGGGGATGACCTAAGTGCTCGGATGCTAGAGCGTAAGTGTGCAAAGAGTCGAACCGTTGCTAACGTTGCCTACCCGAGCCTTTTATAGTCCAAGGCTCGAGGGCTTACAAGGAGGGCCCGGGACCCGACAGGTGGTCCCGGGGAGATTGCCTGCCATCTACCGTATCCGCAGTTACGCCGGCAGTTGTCTCTGTCGAGGGCTTCAAAGTCTTCGTTTTGCCGCCCTGCCCATGCCACCAGCTAGTCGTAGTGGTTGATGATGGCAGGGGTGGCAGGGGATGTCTTGTCGCTGTGTTTATTGGCGTACAGCCTCTGCCGCGGCACGCCAGCCTTCACTGCGATGTGACTGGGTGCAACGGCACCTGACAGAGGCGTGCTCCGCGTCTCCGCGCCTTGGGAAGGCACGGGTCTTGAATACCTTGTACGGGCAAGCTATGACGCGTCTTTACTCTTGCTGCCTACCGCGCGGTGGCGGGCAGCGCTGCTCTGCTGGCCACGTGGCGGGCCCGGAGCTCTCCTCTAAGGAGAGGGAGGTCCGGCCCCGCGGGACACGTGGAGCCTTCGGAGCTCTCCCCTCGGAGCGGGGGGCTCCGGTTCTGTTGGCCACATGGCGGGCCCGGAGCTCTCCTCTGAGGAGAGGGAGGTCCGGCCCTGCTGGACACGTGGAGCCTTCGGAGCTCTCCCCGCGGAGGGAGGAGGTCAGGCTCAGTTGGCCACGTGGCGGGCCCGATGCTCTCCTCTGAGGAGAGAGAGGTCCGGCCCTGCTGGACACGTGGAGCCTCCGGAGCTCTCCCCGTGGAGGGGGGAGGTCCGGCTCAGTTGGCAATGTGGCGGGCCCGGAGCTTACCTCTGAGGAGAGGTGTCGGTACCCGCGATATGGGGTACCCCCGCGCACAGGGGAAAATGCCAGAGGATCTCGCCCTTCTCCGCAGGAAGAGCTCCAAAGGCGCCATGCGTCCGGCGGGGCCGGACCTCCCTCTCCTCAGAAGAGAGCTCTGGGCTCGCCGCGTGGTCTGCAGAAGCCGGACCTCCCCCCTCCGCGGGGGAGAGGTCCGAAGGCGCCACGTGTCCAGCGGGGCCGGACCTCCCCCTCCTCAGAGGAGAGCTCCGGGCCCGCCACGTGGCTGGCAGAGGCCGGACCTCCCCCTCTGCGGGGAGAGGTCCGAAGGCTCCACGTGCCCTGCAGGGCCGGACCCCCCTCTCCTCTGAGGAGGGCTCCGGGCCCGCCACGTGTCCAGCAGAGCAGCGCTGCCTGCCCCCGAGCGGTAGGCAGCGGGCGTAAAGACGCCCCATACCTTGCCCATACAAGGTATTCAAGGCCTGCGCCTTCCCAAGACGCGGAGACGCGGAGCACGCCTCTGACAGGTGCCGTTGCGCCCAGTCATATCACAGACTGGCGCGCGGTGTCAGAACCTGCCAGCCAATAAACACAGCGACAAGACATCCCCTGCCACCTCCGCCGTCATCAACCACTGTGACTAGCATGCGGCATGGGCAGGGCGGCAAGACGAAGACTCAGAAGCCTTCGCCAGAGACAACTACCGGCATAACTGCAGATACGATAGTCGGCAGGCAATCTCCCCGGGACCACCTGTCGGGTCTCGGGTCCCCCTTGTAAGCCACACGAGCCTTGGACTATAAAAGGCTCGGGTAGGCGACGTTAGCAAGGGTTCGCACTCTTGCCATCCATACGCTAGACATAACTCATCCTTAAGCTCAGGACTCCGGTTCTGAGCAACAAGCAATACGGCGAGCACCTCAGCTCACCGTGGACGTAGGGCTTTACGCTCCGGCAGCCTGAACCACGTAAAACTCACCGTGTCAAGCTCCTCCTTAACTCGTCCCTATGCTTAAGCTCTCCGCAAGCGACTAGCCCTTCCGAAAAAGAACCTCCGCGGGCTACCCAGTGCAGATCCGGGGGAAGTGTCAACCACACACTTCGACATTTGGCATGCCAGGTAGGGGGCTTTTCCCTTGCGCGACGAGCTTTTGCCGATGAAGATGACCAAGCTTCCTTCAGCGGCAAGCTCTCCCCCCCCCCCCCCCCCCACGTTCATGGCAAACCGTGACCAGCGGGGAATACGTGTCGACACACTCTGGACGGAGTGTGTCGGCACAAGCTGGAAGCCAGCAGCCGACTCCGGCAATGCAGACTCCAGCCAGCGTGAGATCTTCTGCAGTGCTGAGCGTTCCCCACGGGGGTGCGCTAGCTGCAGCAAGAGCGCTACTGCGCAATCCACCTGCCGGGGACGCGCCTCAGGCAGCGGCCCAACAGTGGATTCCCGAAGTAGACCGTCTCATCGTCGCCACCGCAAACCCTCGACTTCGGCGGGGACGATGCCCCGGCCAACCGGCTGTGTTGCTGGCGCGCACACCAACGGTTGATGGGCAGACGGCGGACTCCAGCTCCACCAGGCTCCCATCGACGGACTTGAGGGCAGAGCTGGAACGATGACACTTGGGCCAAAATGCCTGAGTGTTCCTTGAGCGACGACGAGAAAGGCGTCGCAACCAAGAGGCAGGCGACAGCATGACGTCAGCCTCGACCCAGCCTGAGGCGCAGACCTTCGCCACACGATCTCTGCCCCAGGCATACGCCGCGCACCATATGCCACATGCCCTGCAAACGGCGCCCCCGGTCTATGGTGCAGCTTTGCCCATACCGGGGTACACTGTGCCAGCGGCGAAGCAAGCGTTCGCGGTGCCAATGTCTGCAGCAACAGGAGCAGTATGTGCGGCCTTGGCGCCCCACCTTCGCTTCACGAGGTGGCCGCGCAAGTTTCGGCCTCACCTGCCCGAGAAGTACGACAGCAGCGTCAACCCGGCGGAGTTTCTCCAGATCTACTCCACCGCCGTACTTGCCGCAGGAGGGGATGAGTCTGTCATGGCCAACTACTTCCCCGTCGCCTTAATCGGCCCAGCCCGGTCTTGGCTCATGAACCTCCCTCAGAGCTCCATAACTTCCTGGGGATAGCTCTGCCGGCAGTTCACCGCCCACTTTGGCAGTTCCTACACCCGGCCTGGCACGGAGCTCGACCTCCACGCCATCCAGCAACAACCTGGGGAGTCGCTGCGCTCCTTCATCCAGCGGTTCTCCCAGGTGCGGACCACCATCCCACACATCCAGAACACTTCTGTGGTGGTGGCATTCTGGCAAGGCGTTCGGGACAAGAAGATGCTCGAGAAGCTCACGACTAGAGAGGTCCGCGACGTCTCGGAGCTCTTCAGCCTGGCGGACAAGTGTGCCAGAGCAGCCGAAGGGCGGAACTGGCACCCACTGCCAGCCTCCAAGCCAGGGGGGCAGCCAGGATCTGGCGCCGCTTCCTATGGAAGCGGTAGGAAGATCAAGAACAGGGGCGGTGGCAAGATGAAACCGCCAGCCGCGGCCCCCGTTGCCGCAGCAGCGGCGCCCAGTGGAGCTCGGGGGCTGCGCCCCGACAAAAGGCCGCGACAGTTACCGGCTCCAGACGGGGGCCAGGGGGAGCTATGCCCCGTGCACGGCACCAGTTACCATACTGCTGCCGAGTGCCGGGAAATCCAGAAGCTCGCGGAGCGCTTCCGGAAAGGCAAGCAGCTTCTAACTGATGCCCCACCCTACCGTCAAAGGGAGGGCAAGCAGAAGGTCGACGCCCCAGACGACGTCGACCACCAGGTGGAGTTCCAGAGCCTCAGCGCGCCGTGAAGGCGGTGCGCAATCATGAGAGCTCCAGCTCCAGTGATGACGAGCGCCAGAAGATGATCTACGTCATCTATGGTGGGTCCGCTGACCCCTCGTCCCGAAGCGCGGTTAAGACCTTGCGCCGAGAGGTAGCGTCGCTGGCTCCCCTCCCGAGTGCCGCAACACAACTCAGGTGGATGGGAACCCCCATCAGCTTCGATGCCACCGACTGCCCCAGGAACATGGCTGGGGCCGGCCAACTACCGCTCTTGGTGGCCCCCACCATCGCCAACGTGAGGATGTACCACGTTTTGGTGGATGGCGGGGCTGGACTGAACCTCATCAGTCACGCAGCTTTCCAGAAGCTGCAGATCCCAATGGCCAAGCTCACCCCATCGAGCCCGTTCTCAGGGGTAGGGCCGGGACAGGTCGTTCCCTACGGCCACATCAGCCTCAAGGTGACCTTTGGGGCACCGGACAGCTATCGGACAGAGTACATTCTGTTCGACGTGGCGGAGATCGACCTCCCCTTCAACGCCATAATTGGCAGGCCAGCCCTGTACCGATTCATGGCAGTAGCCCACTACGGATACCTTCTCTTGAAGATGCTTACACCAACAGGCATCCTCAGGATTCGTGGAGACCGTACTGCTGCAGTGTCAGCCTTGGAAAAGCTCCAAGCGCTTACAACAGCTAGAGCACCAACCCCAAGCAGTGCAGAACCAAACCGGCTCCACCCGAGTGCATGCCACCGTGCCTCTACCACAGCACCCCGTGTGCAACCCCTCGACGAGGGCGACGTCCCCTTGAGGCTCGTCCAAATCGGCGCCGATGCCACCCAGACCACCCGGGTAGCCGGGGGCCTGGATAGCAAATAAGAAGGCGCGCTCGTCACCTTCCTCTGGCACAATGTCGACGTGTTTGCATGGCAGCCGCCGCAGATGCCGGGGATCCCTAGGGAGGTGATCGAGCACCACCTAAAGGTCTTCCCCGACGCCCGACCAGTCCAACAGAAGCCCCGCAAGCAGTCCATCGAGCTGCAAAGCTTCATCGGCGAAGAAATCAAGAAGCTGCTGGACGCTGGCTTCATACGGGAAGTCCACCACCCCCGGTGGTTGTCGAACCCTGTTGTCGTCCCGAAGGCCGGCGGGAAGCTCCGGATGTGCATTGACTACACCAGTCTCAATAAGGCATGTCCTAAAGATCCATTCCCTCTCCCTAGAATAGATCAAATAGTAGACTCGACGTCAGGCTGCGATATGCTGTGCCTCCTAGACGCTTACTTGGGTTTCCATCAGATCCCTATGTCTAGAGAAGATGAAGAGCATACCTCCTTCATCACAGTAGACGTTCTGTACTGTTATGTCTCTATGCCTTATGGCCTAAAGAACGCTCTCCCTACCTTCGTACGTGCAATGCACAAAACCTTCGGGAAGCTGATAAGAGACTTAGTTGAGGTGTATGTCGATGACATTGTTGATTAAGGTCAGGCAGAGTTCATCCCTACTAGATAACCTGGCCTTAGTCTTCGATAAACTGCGCTCTACGCGTACCAAGATGAACCCCAACAAGTGTGTGTTTGGTGTATCCTCTGGAAAACGCTTAGGATTCCTGGTCCCACACCAAGGAATTGAGGCTAACTCAGAGAAGATCAAAGCCATCGACTTGAGGCGGCCCCCCGCCCGCATCAAAGAAGTCCAGAAACTCACAGGATGCCTAGCCGCGCTGAGTCGGTTTATACCGAGTGTCGAAGTGTTCGGTCGACACTTCCCCCGGGCCTGCACTGGGCAGCCCGTGGAGGTTCTTTTTTTGGTGGGGCTAGTCCCTTGCGGAGAGCTTGCGCGGATGGACGAGTTGGTAAGAGCTTGACGCGGTGAGTTTTACGTGGTTCAGGCCGCCAGAGCGTAAAACCCTACGTCCACGGCGAGCTATGGAGCTCGCTGTATTGCTTGCTGCTCAGGGCCGGAGTCCTGAGCTTGGGGGTGAGTTACAGCTTGGGAGTGTATGGCTAGCATATGAGTTGCAGAGTGCGAACCCCTGCTATCGTCGCCTACCCGAGCCTTTTATAGTCCAAGACTCGGGCAGCTTACAAGGGGGGCCGGGACCCGACAGGTGGTCCCAGGAAGATTGTCTATTATCTACCGTATCTGCAGTTATGTCGGTAGTTGCCTCTGGTCGAAGGCTTCTGAGTCTTCATCTTGCCGCCCTGCCCATGCCGCATGCTAGTCGTAGTGGTTGATGACGGCGCAGGCGGCATGGGATGTCTTGTCGCGGTGTTTATTGGCTGGCAGGTTCTGACACCGCGCGCCAGTCTGTGATGCGACTGGGCGCAACGCCACCTGACAGAAGCGTGCTCCCGTCTCCGCGTCTTGGGAAGACGCGGGCCTTGAGTACCTTGTACGGGCAAGGTATAGGGCGTCTGTACGCCCGCTGCCTACAGCTCGGGGGCAGGCAGCGCCGTTCTGCTGCCACGCGGCGGGCCCGGAGCCCTTCTCAGAGGAGAGGAGGTCCCGTTCCGCAGGGCAGTGGAGCCTCCGGACCTCTCCCCGCGGAGGGGGAGGCTCGGCTCCTGTTGGCCACGTGGCGGCCCCGGAGCTCTCCTCTGAGGAGAGGGAGGTCCGACCCCGCTGGACGCGTGGCGCCTTCGGACCTCTCTCCCGCGGAGGGGGAGGTCCGGCTTCTGTATGCCACATGGCGGGCCCGGAGCTCTCCTCTGAGGAGAGGGAGGTCCGGCCCCGCCGGACGTGTGGCGCCTTCGGAGCTCTCCCTGCGGAGAAGGGCGAGTTCCTTAGGCATTTTCCCCTGTGCACGGGGGTACCCCATATCTCAGGTACCGACAGTGGCCCCCGGGCCCATCTCGGGTGAGATTGCGAGCCCGAGGTGGGACCTCCGTCTCTTCCGATCCGCGCACTTTCTCTAAGGGCTCGGTCCGAGGAGCTGGAGCTCCGTGAGTCGGCTGTCGCCGCGAGGGAGGAGCAGTTCTCCAAGGAGCGCCAGGCGGCGATGGATCGCGAGCTGGCGGCTCGCCAAGAGGTAGAGAAGCTCCAGTCCTTGCGGTCTGCCGAGGCCCAGGCAGTCTGGGGCTTTATTGCCAAGGCGGGGTCCGCCTTGGCTCCTCTTGGTTTCAGCCCTGTGCAGGTGGAGGCTCCGGCGCGGCCGATGTCCGAAGCGATCCCGGCCCTTGAGTCTATCGGCGACGAGCTAGGTCGGCTCGAATCAGTGATCGCTGATGAGCTGGAAGCGGAAGGTCGGGGCCTTGCGAATGAGGTTGCTATGCACGTTCTGTCGTGCTTCCTGAGCCGAGACCCTTCCTTTTCTCTGGGGCCGGTTCGTCTAGGACCCGTCGCCGATCGGGAGGAAGCTGCCAGGGCCGAAGTCGAGGACTTAGCTGCCCTCGTGGCCTCTAGGTTTCATCGGGAGTCCGGGAACTCTTAGGCATCTGCCCCCGTGGCCACAAGGCCCTGTACTTCCTTTTTTATTTTTGTTGAGTCTGTAGCCCAGCTCGTGGATCCTTCGTATGGACAGACTCCTGTTTCTTTTTGTGTCTGCATGTCCTATTCTTCTTCTTGGCTTTTCCTGGCCGAGTCCTTAGCTCCGCAAGGTACTCGGAGGCCTTGACCAATCTTGAAGCTCTTCATAGACACCTTATCCGGGTCCTCACTGTATACTAAGGGTTCCGAAGGTCTCCAGGACCCGCCTCACGAGATCGGAGGGGGGTCCAGGCCTGTTGGTCACGTGGCGGGCCCGGAGCTCCCACCTGAGGGGAGGTCCGGGCTTGCGGGGCACGTGGAGTCCTCGGGCCTTTCCCCGCAGATGGGGGAGGTCCGGCTTCTGTAGACCACGCGGCGGGCCCGGAGCTCCCCCTCAATGAGGTGGAAGGTCTGGACCTGCTGGACACGTGGGACCTTCGGGCCTCGCCCCTGTGAGGTCTAGTTCTTTGATCTTACCTTGGGGTTTCGGTCTTGCGCGATCCCGTAGCGGCCCCCTGGTAGGTGTGTTGCATTGGATGGATGTGCCTACCATACTCCTGCAGGGAGCTGAAGCCGAGAGGTCCTGCACACAAGTAAGGAAAACGTAATTCTCCTTGGGGGCTCCCCCCTCTATCTCTTAGTCTTATTTGGCTTACGGTCCCCGTCCACTTATACGGTGCTTGGGAACTACCGTGCGCGAAGTGCCCGGGGCTTGGGCCCCCTGGCTCTCGGCCGGTACCTCCCACGCAACCGCCTTTGGCAGGGCAGCAAATGCCGACTAAAGATGATAATAAGAAGAGGGAGCTGAACGCATGGTGAGCACGCACTAGCAGGGTAATCATAAAAATTTAATAAGTAAACTAAATGAGCACCAAAGAAGAGCAACGTAGGACAGGTTTCTTTTCATATAAATTTCCATAGGGGAAAGGCAGGCTGAATATGTAGGCCCGCCTCAAGGGAAGCAAGACTCTACGCGCTTGGGGTCGGAACCAGGCGAAGCTGAACGTAGTCCTGGACCGTCCCCTGAGGCTTAGCTGCTCCAAGCACTGTTCCTGGACTTTTATGGAATTTATTATAAAAAGAAGGGTCTGTCCTATTGCTGCTCTAGGGGTAGAACTTAGTGTAAGAATCTGTGTTCCGAAGATTCGGGAGCGGGTCCCCATCCTCGGTTCTGGGGAATGGTCCCAGGCCCAGGATGTCCAGCCCTAGTATGGCAAATGGCCATGTAGGCTGGATCATCTGTACCGTCCAAGCCGGTGTATGGATCTGCTTGGCGTGGAACAGGCACGCCTTGCAGCTCTCGACCAGCTCGACGGCATCCTGGAGTGTTGCCGGCTAGTAGAAGCCATGCCGAAAGGCTTTACCGACAAGCGTGCGTGAGGAAGAGTGACTCCCACATTCGCCTCCATGGATCTCAGCGAACAAGTCGCAGCCTTCCCCCCTGGGTTATGCACCGCAATAGGATGTGGTTGGCGCCGCGTCGGTAGAGATCCCCCTCTACCGCCATGTGTCTCTTAGCCATACGCACAATCCGTTCAGCGGATACACATTCATCAGGGAGGATATTGTCTTTCAAGTAGTCTCGGACCTCCGTGATCCATGCATCGGGTCTGACTTGAGCATCTGGATCTTGAGCGCTGGGTTGCACGGAGTCCTGAGCTTGGGGATGACCTAAGTGCTCGGATGCTAGAGCGTAAGTGTGAAAAGAGTCGAACCGTTGCTAACGTTGCCTACCCGAGCCTTTTATAGTCCAAGGCTCAGGGGCTTACAAGGAGGGCCCGGGACCCGACAGGTGGTCCCGGGGAGATTGCCTGCCATCTACCGTATCCGCAGTTACGCCGGCAGTTGTCTCTGTCGAGGGCTTCAAAGTCTTTGTTCTGCCGCCCTGCCCATGCCACCAGCTAGTCGTAGTGGTTGATAATGGCAGGGGCGGCAGGGGATGTCTTGTCGCTGTGTTTATTGGCGTACAGCCTCTGCCGCGGCGCGCCAGCCTTCACTGCGATGTGACTGGGTGCAATGGCACCTGACAGAGGCGTGCTCCGCGTCTCCGCGCCTTGAGAAGGCACGGGTCTTGAATACCTTGTACGGGCAAGCTATGACGCGTCTTTACTCTTGCTGCCTACCGCGCGGTGGCGGGCAGCGCTGCTCTGCTAGCCACGTGGCGGGCCCGGAGCTCTCCTCTAAGGAGAGGGAGGTCCGGCCCCGCGGGACACGTGGAGCCTTCGGAGCTCTCCCCTCGGAGCGGGGGGCTCCGGTTCTGTTGGCCACATGGCGGGCCCGGAGCTCTCCTCTGAGGAGAGGGAGGTCCGGCCCTGCTGGACACGTGGAGCCTTCGGAGCTCTCCCCGCGGAGGGAGGAGGTCAGGCTCAGTTGGCCACGTGGCGGGACCGATGCTCTCCTCTGAGGAGAGAGAGGTCCGGCCCTGCTGGACACGTGGAGCCTCCGGAGCTCTCCCCGTGGAGGGGGGAGGTCCGGCTCAGTTGGCAATGTGGCGGGCCCGGAGCTTACCTCTGAGGAGAGGTGTCGGTACCCGCGATATGGGGTACCCCCGCGCACAGGGGAAAATGCCAGAGGATCTCGCCCTTCTCCGCAGGAAGAGCTCCAAAGGCGCCATGCGTCCGGCGGGGCCGGACCTCCCTCTCCTCAGAAGAGAGCTCCGGGCTCGCCACGTGGCCTGCAGAAGCCGGACCTCCCCCCTCCGCGGGGGAGAGGTCCGAAGGCACCACGTGTCCAGCGGGGCCGGACCTCCCCCTCCTCAGAGGAGAGCTCCGGGCCCGCCACGTGGCTGGCAGAGGCCGGACCTCCCCCTCCGCGGGGAGAGGTCCGAAGGCTCCACGTGCCCTGCAGGGCCGGACCCCCCTCTCCTCTGAGGAGGGCTCCGGGCCCGCCACGTGTCCAGCAGAGCAGCGCTGCCTGCCCCCGAGCGGTAGGCAGCGGGCGTAAAGACGCCCCATCCCTTGCCCATACAAGGTATTCAAGGCCTGCGCCTTCCCAAGACGCGGAGACGCGGAGCACGCCTCTGACAGGTGCCGTTGCGCCCAGTCATATCACAGACTGGCGCGCGGTGTCAGAACCTGCCAGCCAATAAACACAGCGACAAGACATCCCGTGCCACCTCCGCCGTCATCAACCACTGTGACTAGCATGCGGCATGGGCAGGGCGGCAAGACGAAGACTCAGAAGCCTTCGCCAGAGACAACTACCGGCATAACTGCAGATACGATAGTCGGCAGGCAATCTCCCCGGGACCACCTGTCGGGTCTCGGGTCCCCCTTGTAAGCCACACGAGCCTTGGACTATAAAAGGCTCGGGTAGGCGACGTTAGCAAGGGTTCGCACTCTTGCCATCCATACGCTAGACATAACTCATACTTAAGCTCAGGACTCCGGTTCTGAGCAACAAGCAATACGGCGAGCACCTCAGCTCACCGTGGACGTAGGGTTTTACGCTCCGGCAGCCCGAACCACGTAAAACTCACCGTGTCAAGCTCCTCCTTAACTCGTCCCTATGCTTAAGCTCTCCGCAAGCGACTAGCCCTTCCGAAAAAAAACCTCCGCGGGCTACCCAGTGCAGATCCGGGGGAAGTGTCAACCACACACTTCGACATTTGGCGTGCCAGGTAGGGGGCTTTTCCCTTGCGCGACGAGCTTTTGCTGACGAAGATGACCAAGCTTCCTTCAGCGGCAAACTCTCTCCCCCCCCCCCCCCCCCACGTTCATGGCAAACCGTGACCAGCGGGGAATACGTGTCGACACACTCTGGACGGAGTGTGTCGGCACAAGCTGGAAGCCAGCAGCCGACTCCGGCAATGCAGACTCCAGCCAGCGTGAGATCTTCTGCAGTGCTGAGCGTTCCCCACGGGGACGCGCTAGCTGCAGCAAGAGCGCTACTGCGCAATCCACCTGCCGGGGACGCGCCTCAGGCAGCGGCCCAACAGTGGATTCACGAAGTAGACCGTCTCATCGTCGCCACCGCAAACCCTCGACTTCGGCGGGGACGATGCCCCGGCCAACCGGCTGTGTTGCTGGCGCGCACACCAACGGTTGATGGGCAGACGGCGGACTCCAGCTCCACCAGGCTCCCATCGACGGACTTGAGGGCAGAGCTGGAACGATGACACTTGGGCCAAAATGCCTGAGTGTTCCTTGAGCGACGACGAGAAAGGCGTCGCAACCAAGAGGCAGGCGACAGCATGACGTCAGCCTCGACCCAGCCTGAGGCGCAGACCTTCGCCACACGATCTCTGCCCCAGGCATACGCTGCGCAGCATATGCCACATGCCCTGCAAACGGCGCCCCCGGTCTATGGTGCAGCTTTGCCCATACCGGGGTACACTGTGCCAGCGGCGAAGCAAGCGTTCGCGGTGCCAATGTCTGCAGCAACAGGAGCAGTATGTGCGGCCTTGGCGCCCCACCTTCGCTTCACGAGGTGGCCGCGCAAGTTTCGGCCGCACCTGACCGAGAAGTACGACAGCAGCGTCAACCCGGCGGAGTTTCTCCAGATCTACTCCACCGCCGTACTTGCCGCAGGAGGGGATGAGTCTGTCATGGCCAACTACTTCCCCGTCGCCTTAACCGGCCCAGCCCGGTCTTGGCTCATGAACCTCCCTCAGAGCTCCATAACTTCCTGGGGATAGCTCTGCCGGCAGTTCACCGCCCACTTTGGCAGTTCCTACACCCGGCCTGGCACGGAGCTCGACCTCCACGCCATCCAGCAACAACCTGGGAAGTCGCTGCGCTCCTTCATCCAGCGGTTCTCCCAGGTGCGGAACACCATCCCACACATCCAGAACACTTCTGTGGTGGTGGCGTTCTGGCAAGGCGTTCGGGACAAGAAGATGCTCGAGAAGCTCGCGACTAGAGAGGTCCGCGACGTCTCGGAGCTCTTCAGCCTGGCGGACAAGTGTGCCAGAGCAGCCGAAGGGCGGAACTGGCACCCACTTGACACGACCCCACTGGTCCTGTCGAGCCAGGATCACGCTGAGGGGTGCTGCGTTGCACAACACCGTATAACACACGTCAAAGGTACAAAGCGGAAGCGGAAGCTTTATTACATAAACAAGTTTATTAACATGTTTACATCAAAATAAGTTTAGTCCACACTCGCGGGCGTAGACTAAGCATCAAGTGCACGTTCAGCCCTCGAACGTGTCCTTGCTAGCACACTCGCACACTAACTCTGCGGCGTGCACGACTCCCACTCGACGGGGTTCCCCTCCTGGGGTTCCGTCTCCTCTTCGGGAGTCCCTTCCTCATAGAACCCTGCAAAAGCTTCAAACACAAGCAGTGAGCACGAAGGCTCAGCAAGTCTGACCCGTCTCACCTAAACATGAAACTTCTACATGAGGGTGATGGGTTGCATGAGGTAAAAATCATTTGCAAGGACTCGCCTAATTAGTAGAACCTTACTTTCAAGTTTTAGCAGCAGGTTGTGGAGAACTTTACGCTAAGGCACATGAGAGAGCCGCAATCAAACAAGAAACGCATTTCTCTCATGTACTTTGCCCAAAGTTGAAAAGAACTTTAGTTAGCACTAAGCTACAACATATCATTAACAATCAATATCCAACTTTCAATCAGCAACATTTTAACATGTAACTAGCCTGTTCTTTCTACGTCACGGTACAGTGAACAAGTGGTACTCACTGACCGCGAGGGACGGCGATTATAATCGATTTACACCTGCAGGGTTACCCGAACAACCCGTCACGTACGCCCGTACTCGATGTTGCCTACAACAACCATCACGGACGCCGTACGCGACTACCTTTCACCCGTTAGCCAAATATTGAACCGGTCCCATCGTCCCGAGCAAGAGGTCCCTGCACGCGCATCTCTGTGCCGCCAGCTGATTTACACCTCGAGCTCTCAACCTACCCTCTGAACGACGGGCAATGCCTCAATACCCAGCTACCCGAGTTACATCAGTTTCCCGGTTCCCATATAGCCGGTAGGTCTTCGGTACTGTTCTAGCTTGTTCAACAGGCCCGCACACGGCTCGGTCCTCAATCGACACAAGCGGAGCTACAGCACACAGGCCCCAAAGTCCTGCTGCCCTTACTCTCCGCTCGGTCTCATTTTCTTGCCATGTGTATCATGTGCTATCTCTACCCGAGCAATGTGCCTCTAGCCTATTCTCGCGAGTAGTTCCAACTACTCGACTTGTACCGAATCCTACTCTATCCTAGCAATGCAGTGGCTAACGGGGTTTGCAATCCTAAACCCCAACCCATGGTTTTCTTGGCTATGCAGTGGGGTTTCCAAACAAGACTCTGATGCACAACATAAAGAAAACAAGTATGTGCTCAAAACAATAAAAATTTATAAAATGGTTAATGCAAACCGGGGCTTGCCTTGCTGCTCTTGGTCGTAGGCTAGCTGTTCCTCCGGAGTAACGAAGTCTAGGACTTCGGGTTCCTCCTCGACCTTAGCGACTACATGATAAGAACAATGTATGTATTAATTAAATGCTTTTGTATTAACTTTGAAGTTGTGAAGTCTATAACCTTTACTAGATAGACCTAATGACTGTGAAACTTTTACTGTGGCTTGGTTACAACCTAAACAGAGACTTGGTCAAGTTTTAGTTGCAGCAAAGCTCATTTGAGCCCTCCACAAATAATTATGTCCTTGACCTTAATTAAAGGCTTTTAGGGTGTTCTAGGTATTTTCATGAAACAAACTATGACTTTCTGAAAACTAGATTTTCAGAGGGTTCTAATGGAATTGGTCTCACTTAATTTGGAAGTCTCTAACTAAAGATATGAGCTAAACAATTTCAGAGAAAATTCTGAAAATGTTTCTGAACATTTTCTATTTTCTCTGGAACAGTTTTACTAATCACACCATTAGGTGGACTAAATGAGCTCAAATGGATCTGAAATTTTTATGGTAGTTCAAGGATATTTTGGTGAACATCTCAGCAAAATTTCAGGATTTTCCTCCAAATGATTCTCCAGTTAAAATTCCTAACAGTTTAAACTTTAAGGAATTAATTCTGGAGAATTAAGGAATTTCATGAAGTGACACTTGATTTTCTGGAAAGTACTCAAAGAGCTGAATCCAGCAAAATTTGGTTCACTCAATTTGGAGCTTTCTAGCCAAAGTTATAAGGATTTGAAGTTTGAAGGAAATCTGAAAATCGGGGAAAAGTTTAAACTCGCGCGTGGGCCCAGGGGACACGCGTCGCACGCCGAAGCGACAGCACACCGCGGCCCACAAGGCTTTTGCGCGCCAGCACACCCGATCCCGGCCGCAGCCGGATCCCGATTCAAAATATCGGCCGCTGACAGCTGGGGTCCACCCCCTTCTTCAACCTCGCGACACCCGCGCTCCGCCGCCGAGGGACCTCGCCGGAGAGCTCGCCGCTGGCTGCTGTACCGCTTCAAACTTCTTGATTCTGGCCGCCCCTGCCTACTTTTACTTGGGGAACATGATCCGAGGGTCAGCTGCTCATGACAACGGCCGGAGCATGGTCGGCGACGAGCCGCCATATCGGAACGACTTCGGCCATGTCGGCTGACGCTCCTAGTGCCTCAGCTACTTGGGAAATCGGTCGGGGAGCATCAGTGGACCTCAGAGAAGGTCGACATGAACTCGGGGTAGCTCGGGGAAGGCCCGAAATAGGTCCTCACCGTGCGCCCGATACCCCCCGTGCGTTCCGCCATTAGTAGACCTTGAATTACGCCGGGCACAGAAGTTCTCCAGCCCAGAGTTGTGAAGGCAACTTGTGCGTCACCGTGTCTAGTTCGTGTGGGAGTGGCCTGAGGCCCTCTAATCCTTTCTAGAGCACGAATTAAACAGAATCGTACCCGAGGGTCGTTCTGCACACAGAAAGGGGAAAAGTGGAAATTCGCCGCCGGTGAGCAACCACTCGAGCTGTGGCTCGGGGATGAGCAGCACCGATCACTTGCGCGTCCAAGGGTGCCTTGGCTCGGGCGTGACAACGCCCAGGTTGGGCTGTCCACGAGAGCCCGAGGTGCGGCGGTTTCCAGTTCCGAGTTTGATCTTTCGGCACAGCCGATATCACTCGGTTTCAATCGATTTCTATCAATGGGAAGGATGGAGGATGGTCGCTAGTACCTGGCTGGGACCCTGGAGTGGAAAGAGGAAGCTGCGATCAGCTCGATCCAGCAGGAACTCGAGCGCCGGTGATGGCAGTGGAGAAATGGATCGTGCACGTCGGCAGCTCGGGGAATGGCGACTGAAGCACGCCGGGGAGGGAATAAATAGGCCGGTCGGCCGGTCTCCGGCTTGGGGCACGCAGCAGGAGCTGGCGCCGGCTGCCCCCTTCGGTGGCGCGCGCGCACAACAGCCGGGAACCGACTGAACTGTGGTTCAGTCGGTTTGCCTTGAGGCTGAGGCTGACATGTGGGTCCCACTCCTCTTTTAACCTCTGAAATTTATTCCTAACAGCTGTGGTAAACAGTGAACCCTATTCTACCCTTGGCAACTCAAATTATTCACCCAAGAGCCATTTGAATTGATCAAAGTTCAAATGAGGTTTGGTTTGAATGAATTTCAGCACAAGTGCAGTTTGAAATTCAAATAAAGTTTGAATTTCTCCCCCTTAGCTCATGTCAAGATCAACTCCAAATGGAGTGAAAATTGGTGTGTGAGCTCACAAAAATGTGCTGAGCAAGAATATGCCTTCCACTTTTAAATTCAGTGGGTGAAAACAGTTTGAATTTGAATATGTTTTCAAACTGCCCCTTTCCTATCTACACCCAAGATGACCTCAAAAATGTTTTGAATTTGGGTGAAACTTGGCATGGACATCCTTGGCAAAGTGTAGGAGTTTTCATATGTCCAGCCCATCTATATCACATGTGGGAAGTACCACTTTTGCAATGTGTGAGTTTGTTCCCTAATGAGCATGTTGATAATTGTTACTTGCTCTTTATTTGTGTTCATCATTTTTCCTCAAATGAGGTGTGTGGTGTGGGGATGAACACTGCAAATGGGTGTCAAAAACTGAGGCCCTTACATTCCTCCCCCCTTAAAAGAATCTCGTCCCGAGATTATAAGGTGAAAATGAGAGAGAGGACGGTGGAAAAATTACCGGATATGCGACGTGAGAAAATCGGGGTAATTAGTGCGAAGGAATTCTTCGCTCTCCCATGTCGCTTCATCCATGGAGTGATTACTCCACAGAACCTTGTAGAACCACAACGTACGGTTGCGTGTGGTTCGGGCCTTTTCATCAATAATCTGCACCGGTTCCTCCCGATAGGTGAGATCCGGTTGCAGTTCTTCAATGTCTTCCAGCTGAACGGTAGTTGATAGCTTGAGACACTTCCTCAGCTGGGAAATGTGAAAGACGTCGTGCACACCGGAAAGTGCTTCTGGTAATCTTAGCCGGTATGCCACCGATCCACATCTTTCGGTAATCTGGAATGGACCGATGAATCGGGGTGCTAACTTTCCTCTCACCCCAAATCTGTTTACGCCCTTCATTGGAGACACTCGTAGATATACGTGGTCTCCAGCTTCGAATTGTAACGGACGCCTTCTCCGGTCCGCATACTGTTTCTGTCGGGATTGAGCGGCTTTTAGGTTCGCTTGAATTACTCGAACCTTTTCTTCCGCGTTGTTGACAAGATCAATCCCGAAGGTAACCCTCTCGCCAGACTCACACCAATTCAATGGTGTGCGGCATTTTCTCTCGTATAGCGCCTCGTAGGGCGCCATCTTGATGCTGGCTTGGTACCCATTGTTGTACGAGAACTCGGCTAACGGCAAGTGATCATCCCAATTCTTGCCGTGGTCGATAGCGCAAGCTCGTAGCATGTCTTCTAAGATTTGATTTACCCGCTCCGTTTGCCCATCCGTCTGCGGGTGGTAGGCTGAACTACGGATCAGCTTCGTCCCCAAGGCAGCGTGGAGCTGCTCCCAAAAACGGGACACAAATAAAGTGCCCCGGTCCGATACGATAGTACGGGGTACGCCGTATAAGCATAGGATCCGTGAGATGTACAGTTCAGCGTACTTCTTGGCGTTGTAGTTGGTGTTGACCGGGATGAAATGGGCAACTTTGGTGAGCCGATCGACGATCACCCACACAGAATCATGTTTCTGTAAGGTGGTGGGTAAACCGACGACGAAATCCATGCTCACGTCCTCCCACTTCCAGGCAGGAATGCCCAGTGGTTGCAGCAGTCCCGGTTTCCGCATGTGGTCTGCCTTCACCCGTCGACATGTATCACACTCGGACACGTATTTTGCAGTCTCTCGCTTCATCCGTGTCCACCAAAACTTGCTTCTGAGTTCTTGATACATCTTGTTGCTGCCGGGGTGAATAGAAAACTTTGATAAGTGAGCCTCATCAAAGATTTTCTTCCGTAACTCCGGGTTTCGGGGTACGACGATCCGGTCCTTGAACCATAGGACGCCGTCTCCGTCCTTCCGGAAACATTTCAACTCCCCACTGTCTACACGTCTCCGTAAATGTGACATGCCCTTGTCATTCTTCTGGGCTGCCGCTATCTCTTCACGGATGGTGGGGATCAAAGCTAGGTTGTAGAGAGCTCCGTGTGGAATCACATGGAGTGGTGGTTCGCTCTCTCCCAACGGTGTGATGGTCAGATTATTGACGTGTGACTTGCGGCTTAGCGCGTCTGCCACAACGTTTGCCTTGCCCGGATGATAATGGATCTCTATCTCGTAATCCTTTATCAGTTCTAACCATCTTCGTTGCCTCATGTTCAGCTCCTTCTGAGTGAATATGTACTTGAGGCTTTTGTGGTCGGTATATAAATGTACGAGGTTACCGAGTAGGTAGTGCCTCCACATTTTCAGTGCAAGTACCACGGCAGCGAGCTCCAAGTCGTGAGTTGGATAATTTTGCTCATGATTCCTAAGCTGCCGTGACCCATACGCGACCACCCTTCGGTCTTGCATCAACACACATCCGAGCCCAATGCCGGATGCATCGCAGTACACATCGAACGGTTTTGTTGTGTCTGGCTGCGCCAAAACCGGTGCTGATGTCAGGTGCTTGACTAAAGCCTTGAATGCTGCTTCACATGCTGGACTCCAAACATATTTGGTAGCCTTCTTCAGCAGCTCTGTCATTGGCTTGGCAATCTTCGAGAAGTTCGGAATGAACCTCCGATAATATCCCGCGAGTCCGAGGAAACTCCGTACCTCATGAACAGTTCTCGGGGATTTCCAATTCAGCACTTGCGTGATTTTGCTCGGGTCCACAGCGATACCCTCCGCTGAGATGATATGCCCGAGGAAAGGCACTTGCGATATCCAAAACTCGCATTTGCTGAACTTTGCGTATAACTTGTGATCCCGCAGCCGTTGCAAGACTATACGCAGATGTTTCTTGTGATCTTCCTCCGACTTGGAATATACCAGGATGTCGTCGATGAAGACCACGACAAACTTGTCCAGCTCCGGCATGAACACCGAGTTCATTAAGTACATGAAGTGAGCTGGAGCATTGGTGAGGCCAAAGGACATGACCAGGTACTCATAAAGTCCGTACCTTGTCGAAAAAGCTGTCTTTGGAATGTCCTCAGCCCTGATCTTAATCTGATGGTACCCGGATCTTAAATCCATCTTGGAAAAGACCTTTGCTTCGACCAACTGATCAAACAACATGTCGATCCGTGGCAACGGGTACTTGTTCTTGATGGTTACGGCATTTAATGGACGGTAGTCCACGCAAAGCCGCAACGTTTCATCCTTCTTTTTGACAAATAATGCCGAACAGCCCCATGGCGAGGAGCTCGGCCTAATAAAACCCTTCTCCAGAAGGTCCGTGAGCTGAGTCTTCAGTTCAGCCAACTCCTTGGGCGCCATCTTGTACGGCCTTCGGGATATTGGCATGGTTCCCGGTGCAAGTTCAATCTTGAACTCCACCTCTCTATCGGGTGGCATCCCCGGCAAATCATCCGGGAATACATCAGGGAATTCTCGGACCACTGGAATGTCTTCCAATCTGATGGTTGTGGCTTGATAGACACTTGGAAGTTTTATTTCTGGACTGTCCAGAAATAATGAGTGAGAACCGTGCACTCCTGAGTTTAAGTGCACGACTCGGAGGACGGTGTCTAAAACAGCGCCGTGGCGGTTTAACCACGACATCCCTAGGATGACATCGACCTTCTGTCCCTCTAAGATAATGAGAGACGTGGGGTACACTCTACCCGCTAAGCATAATGGTGCTTTGGAGACCATTACGCTTGCTGAAATCTTCCCACCCGGTGAACAAATTAAATATGGACTATCGGT
The DNA here is from genome assembly GCA_030760725.1 of Neostapfia colusana. Classification (NCBI taxonomy): domain Eukaryota; kingdom Viridiplantae; phylum Streptophyta; class Magnoliopsida; order Poales; family Poaceae; genus Neostapfia; species Neostapfia colusana. The sequence goes on along the minus strand of JASWHV010000013.1, from coordinate 37,769,020 downwards.
GGGTAGTATTGGCAAGCTGTGTTTAGCAATGAAAGCTTGGCTAATAAAATTATGCGTGGCGCCTGAATCAAATAGTACTATAGCGGGATGCTGGTGGAGTTGGAACATACCCGCAAGGATTGGCTCGCCCTCCGGCACGTCCTCAATGGCAAGCTGGTGGACAGTGCCGGGCCTAGGGTTTGCCCGCCGCGCATTAGTAGGGTTCCGGGGTTGATTCCTCCCCGGAAACTGTGGTACCACTCCGCCGCCTTGCCTCTCCGGGCAACTGCTCGCGAAGTGTCCTGGACGACCACACTTGTAACATGTGGCCGCTGCTGGTGGAGTACTTGGTGGACGAAAGCCCGGCATGCGTTGCGGAGGTGCAAACGCACGCGGCATCGCCCGCTGCTGCTGTTGTTGTTGCGGTGGTGCTGGCAGTGCCGGCCGGAATGCCGGTGAAGAATACGGCCGACCGCGGAACGGCATCGACCGCTGTGGTGGCTGCCAGCGCGGACCTGATGGTGGGCGATTCACCATCCGAAACTTCTGAGAAGGACCGCCTCCTTCTCCGCTGCTCTGCGGCGCGCTTCGCTTTCGCTCTGCCGCCGCCAACTCCTTGCCGGAGTCTTCCTGAACAATCGCAGCATCAATTATGTCGTTGAGGCTGCCGCGATTGAACATCGCCAGCTTGTCCTTCAGGAGCGGGTTAAGCCCCTGGTAAAAGTGGTCCCGCCGCTTCTCGTCCGTATCTGCATGATACGACGCGTAGAGTGCGAGATCGTTGAACGCTCTGGAGTACTCCAGCGCGTTCCGGCTCCCTTGTTGCAGGTGTAGGAATTCCTGCGTCTTCCTCTTCATCAAACCGGGCGGTATATGATAGGCCCGGAAGGCCGTCCGGAACTCCGCCCAGGTCATCACTCGGTCGGTGGGTTGTGAAGCACAAAAGTTGGCCCACCACGCGCTCGCGGATCCTTGGAGCTGCTGGACCGCGAACTGAGTCTTGCGCTGCTCGCTGATTTGGAGCAGCCCGAACTTCATCTCTATGGCGCGGAGCCAGTTGTCCGCGTCAAGTGGTTCATCCGCCCTTGAGAATACAGGGGGATGAGTCGCCAGGAAGTCAGAGTAGGAGCTCTGTTGGCGCTCCTCACGATCTTGACGTCTCTCTGGGCGAGACGTATTCGCAATTAACGTTTGCAGCAGCTCTGTATGCTGCTGATGTGAACCCGCCATTGCCACGACAATGTCGGCCAATGTAACCGTTGGCAGTGGCGGTGGCGGTGTTTGCTGTTGCTGTTGCTGCTGCTGTCCCGAGGAGTCCTCGGGAGGTGGTTGGGAGGTCTCTCCCCCTTGGCTAGTACCTCCAACATCGGGGTTGGCACGAGTACGCGTCATTCTGAAATTCAACACAGCAGCAATTAGCACATGTCTTACTCAAAATTCCATAAACAGGAGTAAGTATTGAAGCGACGCATGATTAACTTGCACAACATTCACATATATTGATAAAGCATAAACTTTATACAAGATACATTATTCTCGGATCTCCGAGAAGTCGTGCTCATGTCGTCACTACCTATACATACGCTACTGTCTACACGACATGTCACCGATTACAAAAGTTGGGTTACGCTACCCTAGCTGCCCTACTTGGCAACCGTAACCCCCTACTCGGAGTAGAACTCGACCTCCTGTGGGTCGTCCTCCTCCGGTACCTCTGCTGGTGGCTCGGGGTCTACCACCTCTTCTCCCATTCCAGGTTCTCCCATGGCTGGAAGACCCAAGACTACCGGTACGCCCAATACCGGGGGCACGAGGTCCTGCAATGCATGCACCTCGTCCATAGCCTGGTTGTAGTCCTCTTCCCAGCCTTGTCCTTCCTCAATAGCGTCGTCCCGCTCTTGAGCAAGGTCCTCATTCTGCTGGGTTAGGGTCTGCACCAGCTCTTGCAACGCCGCAATGTCAACACGGCTCTTCTTCTTTGCCTTCTTCAGACGACGCAACTGATTGTGTTGTTCATTCAGTCGCTTGATCGTCGGAAGGAGTACATTGCGGAGTGCACTGTGAGCACTCTCAAAATGATCTCCACGGCTTGTGCTCTCCTTGAGCTTGGTGGCGAGATGCTCCGTATGAACAGCTTGGCTGTCCATCACAGCGTTTCCCGCCCTCATTTGGAGGCTGAGATTTGCCTCCGCGGGGTTGTACCTTGGGCAACTCGGGTTTGTTGCCTCTAGGTACCTCTCTTCCCACACATGCTGAGCTCGTCCCTCCACCGGAACGAGTGCGTATGGAGTTCCCTCCATAGCCTGTACGTGTAGTTGGCAGAAACGTGACATAGTGTCACGGGCTGCCACTTGCCACATCCCTTCCGGTTGTCTTCCTCTCACCGTGACGGTGAATGGCACCCAACCGGGTGGCGTAGGCCCTGCAGGAACCTCGACATGGATCGTCCACGTCTTGTTCCCCTCTTCGCCTTCTTCCTTGGCGAAGTATTGCGGCATCTGGTTGTACCCGAAATATTGGAGCATTAGCCACAATGCTCCCGGGTAGCCGCTACGGTCAGAGCAGTGGGAAACTACCCACCCGTTCTCCAACCGTTTATCTGCTGCCATCTGTAAAAATATATTTGAGAAATGTCAAATATTTATTTAAACAGTAAACCATTGAGTTATAACATAAGATATGTCATTGAACCCTTAACACTTGGAAACATAGTTCAAATTTTTAAACAAATTTGACTGCTGATCTGCTGTTCCCATGACAGCCCTGACCAGTTTCCATATCAATCTGATTTAGGCCAGGTTAAAGCAAAACCAGTCCTGGAGCTCAACATCAAAGTTAAAGTTAACTTCAATAGCTTTCCAGAAAGTATTTGGTTGGCCTAAGATCTGCTCTGGTTCAAAAGTTATGAGATGTCAAAGTTAACAGAATTTCTGGGAACAATTGGACAGCACCTCCCTGCCTTAGGTACTGATTTGATCCAAGAATTCCAGTTAATTCTGTTCCTAATCTGACAAAACTTTCTGTTACAAAGTTGTAACCCATCTCATAAGCTTCCCAGAACCACCTCATTTTCTATTTTTGGATTTTTATGCAGGAAGTTATGCTTAATTTACAGAGAGTCTACAGAGAGTCTTTGCTCCGTCCTGTTTTCTGGACAGTTTCAACTCTACTGCATTTTTCGAGTGGTTAAGGGATGAAACACCTCTGGAACTCAACAGAAAAGTTGTAAAGCTCCTCCAAAGCTTTCCAGAAATGTATCATACGACCCCAACCTCGAAAGAACTCAACCTCTAACCTCTGATTAACTTCAGCCTTGATTTAGCTGAAAACAGAGTGCTCTGTCCTTAACATCCTATAAGTTGAAAATTTATTAACTTTGAATATCCTGTTCAAGGGAAGGAGTTACATCAAATTTTACTACTTTGGATCAAAACCTTCAAGTTTTTAAATGAAGTTGTTCATTTAGTTGGGTGTGACGTCGAGGCGTCACCAGATTATGTCGGTACTACGTCCTCACAAAGGAAAAACCTATACCGGATTTAGCCGGCTTCGTTAGTTCAGTGGCACTACTCGTCACTCGCACACGGATGCTACACGTCTACCGTTTCGTGGTAAGGCTACCTGCAGAAACTCAAACAATCATCAGACTCGGCTGCACACCGAGCCCGGAATCCATACAGTTTGTACACCCGGCCGTCATCACTCGCCCGGATGTTCTCAAGCCAAACACGCCTTGAGTTACGTGTTCACGTTTCAGACCACGTGACGGGGTCTCCCATGTTGCACCACGCACGCCAGGGACAGACGTTGCTCGAATACCCCAAACGACATGAAGAGTCGTAGAGGATATCAAAGCGGGTCGGGTTACCTGCCACCCGTGGGGCTCCACCCTTCAGCTTGTGCGCACTGGTGGACAGCGCTTACGTGCACCCCCCAAGACATGAACGTCCCGAGATGCACGATTTTCCGACATAACAAATAGGTTACTAAGCCACTTTCTATATACTAATAACATCCTTATACGGGCTACTAACTCGTTCCTCACTGGATTTTTGAAAAAGAAGACCTTTGTACTGTGTTAAACCTCAAGCGAGCTCTGATACCACGCTGACACGACCCCACTGGTCCTGTCGAGCCAGGATCACGCTGAGGGGTGCTGCGTTGCACAACACCGTATAACACACGTCAAAGGTACAAAGCGGAAGCGGAAGCTTTATTACATAAACAAGTTTATTAACATGTTTACATCAAAATAAGTTTAGTCCACACTCGCGGGCGTAGACTAAGCATCAAGTGCACGTTCAGCCCTCGAACGTGTCCTTGCTAGCACACTCGCACACTAACTCTGCGGCGTGCACGACTCCCACTCGACGGGGTTCCCCTCCTGGGGTTCCGTCTCCTCTTCGGGAGTCCCTTCCTCATAGAACCCTGCAAAAGCTTCAAACACAAGCAGTGAGCACGAAGGCTCAGCAAGTCTGACCCGTCTCACCTAAACATGAAACTTCTACATGAGGGTGATGGGTTGCATGAGGTAAAAATCATTTGCAAGGACTCGCCTAATTAGTAGAACCTTACTTTCAAGTTTTAGCAGCAGGTTGTGGAGAACTTTACGCTAAGGCACATGAGAGAGCCGCAATCAAACAAGAAACGCATTTCTCTCATGTACTTTGCCCAAAGTTGAAAAGAACTTTAGTTAGCACTAAGCTACAACATATCATTAACAATCAATATCCAACTTTCAATCAGCAACATTTTAACATGTAACTAGCCTGTTCTTTCTACGTCACGGTACAGTGAACAAGTGGTACTCACTGACCGCGAGGGACGGCGATTATAATCGATTTACACCTGCAGGGTTACCCGAACAACCCGTCACGTACGCCCGTACTCGATGTTGCCTACAACAACCATCACGGACGCCGTACGCGACTACCTTTCACCCGTTAGCCAAATATTGAACCGGTCCCATCGTCCCGAGCAAGAGGTCCCTGCACGCGCATCTCTGTGCCGCCAGCTGATTTACACCTCGAGCTCTCAACCTACCCTCTGAACGACGGGCAATGCCTCAATACCCAGCTACCCGAGTTACATCAGTTTCCCGGTTCCCATATAGCCGGTAGGTCTTCGGTACTGTTCTAGCTTGTTCAACAGGCCCGCACACGGCTCGGTCCTCAATCGACACAAGCGGAGCTACAGCACACAGGCCCCAAAGTCCTGCTGCCCTTACTCTCCGCTCGGTCTCATTTTCTTGCCATGTGTATCATGTGCTATCTCTACCCGAGCAATGTGCCTCTAGCCTATTCTCGCGAGTAGTTCCAACTACTCGACTTGTACCGAATCCTACTCTATCCTAGCAATGCAGTGGCTAACGGGGTTTGCAATCCTAAACCCCAACCCATGGTTTTCTTGGCTATGCAGTGGGGTTTCCAAACAAGACTCTGATGCACAACATAAAGAAAACAAGTATGTGCTCAAAACAATAAAAATTTATAAAATGGTTAATGCAAACCGGGGCTTGCCTTGCTGCTCTTGGTCGTAGGCTAGCTGTTCCTCCGGAGTAACGAAGTCTAGGACTTCGGGTTCCTCCTCGACCTTAGCGACTACATGATAAGAACAATGTATGTATTAATTAAATGCTTTTGTATTAACTTTGAAGTTGTGAAGTCTATAACCTTTACTAGATAGACCTAATGACTGTGAAACTTTTACTGTGGCTTGGTTACAACCTAAACAGAGACTTGGTCAAGTTTTAGTTGCAGCAAAGCTCATTTGAGCCCTCCACAAATAATTATGTCCTTGACCTTAATTAAAGGCTTTTAGGGTGTTCTAGGTATTTTCATGAAACAAACTATGACTTTCTGAAAACTAGATTTTCAGAGGGTTCTAATGGAATTGGTCTCACTTAATTTGGAAGTCTCTAACTAAAGATATGAGCTAAACAATTTCAGAGAAAATTCTGAAAATGTTTCTGAACATTTTCTATTTTCTCTGGAACAGTTTTACTAATCACACCATTAGGTGGACTAAATGAGCTCAAATGGATCTGAAATTTTTATGGTAGTTCAAGGATATTTTGGTGAACATTTCAGCAAAATTTCAGGATTTTCCTCCAAATGATTCTCCAGTTAAAATTCCTAACAGTTTAAACTTTAAGGAATTAATTCTGGAGAATTAAGGAATTTCATGAAGTGACACTTGATTTTCTGGAAAGTACTCAAAGAGCTGAATCCAGCAAAATTTGGTTCACTCAATTTGGAGCTTTCTAGCCAAAGTTATAAGGATTTGAAGTTTGAAGGAAATCTGAAAATCGGGGAAAAGTTTAAACTCGCGCGTGGGCCCAGGGGACACGCGTCGCACGCCGAAGCGACAGCACACCGCGGCCCACAAGGCTTTTGCGCGCCAGCACACCCGATCCCGGCCGCAGCCGGATCCCGATTCAAAATATCGGCCGCTGACAGCTGGGGTCCACCCCCTTCTTCAACCTCGCGACACCCGCGCTCCGCCGCCGAGGGACCTCGCCGGAGAGCTCGCCGCTGGCTGCTGTACCGCTTCAAACTTCTTGATTCTGGCCGCCCCTGCCTACTTTTACTTGGGGAACATGATCCGAGGGTCAGCTGCTCATGACAACGGCCGGAGCATGGTCGGCGACGAGCCGCCATATCGGAACGACTTCGGCCATGTCGGCTGACGCTCCTAGTGCCTCAGCTACTTGGGAAATCGGTCGGGGAGCATCAGTGGACCTCAGAGAAGGTCGACATGAACTCGGGGTAGCTCGGGGAAGGCCCGAAATAGGTCCTCACCGTGCGCCCGATACCCCCCGTGCGTTCCGCCATTAGTAGACCTTGAATTACGCCGGGCACAGAAGTTCTCCGGCCCAGAGTTGTGAAGGCAACTTGTGCGTCACCGTGTCTAGTTCGTGTGGGAGTGGCCTGAGGCCCTCTAATCCTTTCTAGAGCACGAATTAAACAGAATCGTACCCGAGGGTCGTTCTGCACACAGAAAGGGGAAAAGTGGAAATTCGCCGCCGGTGAGCAACCACTCGAGCTGTGGCTCGGGGATGAGCAGCACCGATCACTTGCGCGTCCAAGGGTGCCTTGGCTCGGGCGTGACAACGCCCAGGTTGGGCTGTCCACGAGAGCCCGAGGTGCGGCGGTTTCCAGTTCCGAGTTTGATCTTTCGGCACAGCCGATATCACTCGGTTTCAATCGATTTCTATCAATGGGAAGGATGGAGGATGGTCGCTAGTACCTGGCTGGGACCCTGGAGTGGAAAGAGGAAGCTGCGATCAGCTCGATCCAGCAGGAACTCGAGCGCCGGTGATGGCAGTGGAGAAATGGATCGTGCACGTCGGCAGCTCGGGGAATGGCGACTGAAGCACGCCGGGGAGGGAATAAATAGGCCGGTCGGCCGGTCTCCGGCTTGGGGCACGCAGCAGGAGCTGGCGCCGGCTGCCCCCTTCAGTGGCGCGCGCGCACAACAGCCGGGAACCGACTGAACTGTGGTTCAGTCGGTTTGCCTTGAGGCTGAGGCTGACATGTGGGTCCCACTCCTCTTTTAACCTCTGAAATTTATTCCTAACAGCTGTGGTAAACAGTGAACCCTATTCTACCCTTGGCAACTCAAATTATTCACCCAAGAGCCATTTGAATTGATCAAAGTTCAAATGAGGTTTGGTTTGAATGAATTTCAGCACAAGTGCAGTTTGAAATTCAAATAAAGTTTGAATTTCTCCCCCTTAGCTCATGTCAAGATCAACTCCAAATGGAGTGAAAATTGGTGTGTGAGCTCACAAAAATGTGCTGAGCAAGAATATGCCTTCCACTTTTAAATTCAGTGGGTGAAAACAGTTTGAATTTGAATATGTTTTCAAACTGCCCCTTTCCTATCTACACCCAAGATGACCTCAAAAATGTTTTGAATTTGGGTGAAACTTGGCATGGACATCCTTGGCAAAGTGTAGGAGTTTTCATATGTCCAGCCCATCTATATCACATGTGGGAAGTACCACTTTTGCAATGTGTGAGTTTGTTCCCTAATGAGCATGTTGATAATTGTTACTTGCTCTTTATTTGTGTTCATCATTTTTCCTCAAATGAGGTGTGTGGTGTGGGGATGAACACTGCAAATGGGTGTCAAAAACTGAGGCCCTTACACCACTGCCAGCCTCCAAGCCAGGGGGGCAGCCAGGATCTGGCGCCGCTTCCTATGGAAGCGGTAGGAAGATCAAGAACAGGGGCGGTGGCAAGATGAAACCGCCAGCCGCGGCCCCCGTTGCCGCAGCAGCGGCGCCCAGTGGAGCTCGGGGGCTGCGCCCCGACAAAAGGCCGCGACAGTTACCGGCTCCAGACGGGGGCCAGGGCGAGCTATGCCCCGTGCACGGCACCAGTTACCATACTGCTGCCGAGTGCCGGGAAATCCAGAAGCTCGCGGAGCGCTTCCGGAAAGGCAAGCAGCTTCTAACTAATGCCCCACCCTACCGTCAAAGGGAGGGCAAGCAGAAGGTCGACGCCCCAGACGACGTCGACCACCAGGTGGAGTTCCAGAGCCTCAGCGCGCCGTGAAGGCGGTGCGCAATCATGAGAGCTCCAGCTCCAGTGATGACGAGCGCCAGAAGATGCTCTACGTCATCTATGGTGGGTCCGCTGACCCCTCGTCCCGAAGCGCGGTTAAGACCTTGCGCCGAGCAGTAGCGTCGCTGGCTCCCCTCCCGAGTGCCGCAACACAACTCAGGTGGATGGGAACCCCCATCAGCTTCGATGCCACCGACTGCCCCAGGAACATGGCTGGGGCCGGCCAACTACCGCTCTTGGTGGTCCCCACCATCGCCAACGTGAGGATGTACCACGTTTTGGTGGATGGCGAGGCTGGACTGAACCTCATCAGTCACGCAGCTTTCTAGAAGCTGCAGATCCCAATGGCCAAGCTCACCCCATCGAGCCCGTTCTCAGGGGTAGGGCCGGGACAGGTCGTTCCCTACGGCCACATCAGCCTCAAGGTGACCTTTGGGGCACCGGACAGCTATCGGACAGAGTACATTCTGTTCGACGTGGCGGAGATCGACCTCCCCTTCAACGCCATAATTGGCAGGCCAGCCCTGTACCGATTCATGGCAGTAGCCCACTACGGCTACCTTCTCTTGAAGATGCTTACACCAACAGGCATCCTCAGGATTCATGGAGACCGTACTGCTGCAGTGTCAGCCTTGGAAAAGCTCCAAGCGCTTACAACAGCTAGAGCACCAACCCCAAGCAGTGCAGAACCAAACCGGCTCCACCAGAGTGCACGCCACCGTGCCTCTACCACAGCACCCCGTGTGCAACCCCTCGACAAGGGCGACGTCCCCTTGAGGCTCGTCCAAATCGGCGCCGATGCCACCCAGACCACCCGGGTAGCCGGGGGCCTGGATAGCAAATAAGAAGGCGCGCTCGTCACCTTCCTCCGGCACAATGTCGACGTGTTTGCATGGCAGCCGCCGCAGATGCCGGGGATCCCTAGGGAGGTGATCGAGCACCACCTAAAGGTCTTCCCCGACGCCCGACCAGTCCAACAGAAGCCCCGCAAGCAGTCCATCGAGCTGCAAAGCTTCATCGGCGAAGAAATCAAGAAGCTGCTGGACGCTGGCTTCATACGGGAAGTCCACCACCCCCGGTGGTTGTCGAACCCTGTTGTCGTCCCGAAGGCCGGCGGGAAGCTCCGGATGTGCATTGACTACACCAGTCTCAATAAGGCATGTCCTAAAGATCCATTCCCTCTCCCTAGAATAGATCAAATAGTAGACTCGACGTCAGGCTGCGATATGCTGTGCCTCCTAGACGCTTACTTGGGTTTCCATCAGATCCCTATGTCTAGAGAAGATGAAGAGCATACCTCCTTCATCACAGTAGACGTTCTGTACTGTTATGTCTCTATGCCTTATGGCCTAAAGAACGCTCTCCCTACCTTCGTACGTGCAATGCACAAAACCTTCGGGAAGCTGATAAGAGACTTAGTTGAGGTGTATGTCGATGACATTGTTGATTAAGGTCAGGCAGAGTTCATCCCTACTAGATAACCTGGCCTTAGTCTTCGATAAACTGCGCTCTACGCGTACCAAGATGAACCCCGACAAGTGTGTGTTTGGTGTATCCTCTGGAAAACGCTTAGGATTCCTGGTCCCACACCGAGGAATTGAGGCTAACTCAGAGAAGATCAAAGCCATCGACTTGAGGCGGCCCCCCGCCCGCATCAAAGAAGTCCAGAAACTCACGGGATGCCTAGCCGCGCTGAGTCGGTTTATACCGAGTGTCGAAGTGTTCGGTCGACACTTCCCCCGGGCCTGCACTGGGCAGCCCGCGGAGGTTCTTTTTTTTGGTGGGGCTAGTCCCTTGCGGAGAGCTTGCGCGGATGGACGAGTTGGTAAGAGCTTGACGCGGTGAGTTTTACGTGGTTCAGGCCGCCGGAGCGTAAAACCCTACGTCCACGGCGAGCTATGGAGCTCGCTGTATTGCTTGCTGCTCAGGGCCGGAGTCCTGAGCTTGGGGGTGAGTTACAGCTTGGGAGTGTATGGCTAGCATATGAGTTGCAGAGTGCGAACCCCTGCTATCGTCGCCTACCCGAGCCTTTTATAGTCCAAGACTCGGGCAGCTTACAAGGGGGGCCGGGACCCGACAGGTGGTCCCAGGAAGATTGTCTATTATCTACCGTATCTGCAGTTATGTCGGTAGTTGCCTCTGGTCGAAGGCTTCTGAGTCTTCATCTTGCCGCCCTGCCCATGCCGCATGCTAGTCGTAGTGGTTGATGACGGCGCAGGCGGCATGGGATGTCTTGTCGCGGTGTTTATTGGCTGGCAGGTTCTGACACCGCGCGCCAGTCTGTGATGCGACTGGGCGCAACGGCACCTGACAGAAGCGTGCTCCCATCTCCGCGTCTTGGGAAGACGCGGGCCTTGAATACCTTGTACGGACAAGGTATGGGGCGTCTTTACGCCCGCTGCCTACCGCTCGGGGGCAGGCAGCGCCGTTCTGCTACCACGCGGCGGGCCCGGAGCCCTTCTCAGAGGAGAGGAGGGCCCGTTCCGCGGGGCATGTGGAGCCTCCGGACCTCTCCCCGCGGAGGGGGAGGCTCGGCTCCTGTTGGCCACGTGGCGGCCCCGGAGCTCTCCTCTGAGGAGAGGGAGGTCCGGCCCCGCTGGACGCGTGGCGCCTTCGGACCTCTCTCCCGCGGAGGGGGAGGTCCGGCTTCTGTATGCCACGTGGCGGGCCCGGAGCTCTCCTCTGAGGAGAGGGAGGTCCGGCCCCGCCGGACGCGTGGCGCCTTCGGAGCTCTCCCTGCGGAGAAGGGCGAGTTCCTTAGGCATTTTCCCCTGTGCACGGGGGTACCCCATATCTCAGGTACCGACAGTGGCCCCCGGGCCCATCTCGGGTGAGATTGCGAGCCCGAGGTGGGACCTCCGTCTCTTCCGGTCCGCGCACTTTCTCTAAGGGCTCGGTCCGAGGAGCTGGAGCTCCGTGAGTCGGCTGTCGCCGCGAGGGAGGAGCAGTTCTCCAAGGAGCGCCAAGCGGCGATGGATCGCGAGCTGGTGGCTCGCCAAGAGGTAGAGAAGCTCCAGTCCTTGCGGTCTGCCGAGGCCCAGGCAGTCTGGGGCTTTATTGCCAAGGCGGGGTCCGCCTTGGCTCCTCTTGGTTTCAGCCCTGTGCAGGTGGAGGCTCCGGCGCGGCCGATGTCCGAAGCGATCACGGCCCTTGAGTCTATCGGCGACGAGCTAGGTCGGCTCGAATCAGTGATTGCTGACGAGCTGGAAGCGGAAGGTCGGGGCCTTGCGAAGGAGGTTGCTATGCACGTTCTGTCGTGCTTCCTGAGCCGAGACCCTTCCTTTTCTCTGGGGCCGGTTCTTCTAGGACCCGTCGCCGATCGGGAGGAAGCTGCCAGGGCCAAAGTCGAGGACTTAGCTGCCCTCGTGGCCTCTAGGTTTCATCGGGAGTCCGGGAACTCTTAGGCATCTGCCCCCGTGGCCACAAGGCCCTGTACTTCCTTTTTTATTTTTGTTGAGTCTGTAGCCCAGCTCGTGGAGCCTTCGTATGGACAGACTCCTGTTTCTTTTTGTGTCTGCATGTCCTAGTCTTCTTCTTGGCTTTTCCTGGCCGAGTCCTTAGCTCCGCAAGGTACTCGGAGGCCTTGACCAATCTTGAAGCTCTTCATAGACACCTTATCCGGGTCCTCACTGTATACTAAGGGTTCCGAAGGTCTCCAGGACCCGCCTCACGAGATCGGAGGGGGGTCCAGGCCTGTTGGTCACGTGGCGGGCCCGGAGCTCCCACCTGAGGGGAGGTCCGGGCTTGCGGGGCACGTGGAGTCCTCGGGCCTTTCCCCGCAGATGGGGGAGGTCCGGCTTCTGTAGACCACGCGGCGGGCCCGGAGCTCCCCCTCAAGGAGGTGGAAGGTCTGGACCTGCTGGACACGTGGGACCTTCGGGCCTCGCCCCTGTGAGGTCTAGTTCTTTGATCTTACCTTGGGGTTTCGGTCTTGCGCGATCCCGTAGCGGCCCCCTGGTAGGTGTTTTCCATTGGATGGATGTGCCTACCATACTCCTGCGGGGAGCTGAAGCCGAGAGGTCCTGCACACAAGTAAGGAAAACGTAATTCTCCTTGGGGGCTCCCCCCCTCTATCTCTTAGTCTTATTTGGCTTACGGTCCCCGTCCACTTATACGGTGCTTGGGAACTACCGTGCGCGAAGTGCCCGGGGCTTGGGCCCCCCTGGCTCTCGGCCGGTACCTCCCACGCAACCGCCTTTGGCAGGGCAGCAAATGCCGACTAAAGATGATAATAAGAAGAGGGAGCTGAATGCATGGTGACCACGCACTAGCAGGGTAATCATAAAAATTTAATAAGTAAACTAAATGAGCACCAAAGAAGAACAACGTAGGACAGGTTTCTTTTCATATAAATTTCCATAGGGGAAAGGCAGGCTGAATATGTAGGCCCGCCTCAAGGGAAGCAAGACTCTACGCGCTTGGGGTCGGAACCAGGCGAAGCTGAACGTAGTCCTGGACCGTCCCCTGAGGCTTAGCTGCTCCAAGCACTGTTCCTGGACTTTTATGGAATTTATTATAAAAAGAAGTGTCTGTCCTATTGCTGCTCTAGGGGTAGAACTTAGTGTAAGAATCTGTGTTCCGAAGATTCGGGAGCGGGTCCCCATCCTCGGTTCTGGGGAATGGTCCCAGGCCCAGGATGTCCAGCCCTAGTATGGCAAATGGCCATGTAGGCTGGATCATCTGTACCGTCCAAGCCGGTGTATGGATCTGCTTGGCGTGGAACAGGCACGCCTTGCAGCTCTCGACCAGCTCGACGGCATCCTGGAGTGTTGCCGGCTAGTAGAAGCCATGCCGAAAGGCTTTACCGACAAGCGTGCGTGAGGAAGAGTGACTCCCACATTCGCCTCCATGGATCTCAGCGAACAAGTCGCAGCCTTCCCCCCTGGGTTATGCACCGCAATAGGATGTGGTTGGCGCCGCGTCGGTAGAGATCCCCCTCTACCGCCATGTGTCTCTTAGCCATACGCACAATCCATTCAGCGGATACACATTCATCAGGGAGGATATTGTCTTTCAAGTAGTCCCGGACCTCCGTGATCCATGCATCGGGTCTGACTTGAGCATCTGGATCTTGAGCGCTGGGTTGCACGGAGTCCCCAGTGACGCTTATGATCCTTGGCGGCGTCCATGGCCGCCGGGACCGCCAGCTTCGAGGTGCTGGTCTAGCCCCCTTCGCCCGGCTCGGCGGGCCGGGCTGTGGGCCGCGGCAACGTCCTCTCGAAGCCCCCTTCAGGCACAGAGGCTCCGGTGGGGGTCTTCGTTGAGAGTTCGTCAGCTGCGGCCTTGCTAGCGCGAAGTACCTGGTGCAGGTCCCAGGCGAGGAAGTCTGTCTCCACTATCTTGGTTGATAACCAGGCTGGGAGTCGCCCTGAGCCAACGACTAGTGAGAAGGATGAGCGCTTCAAATTCTGCTATGTTGTTGGTTGCCTTGGAATTGAAACGCACCATATACCCAGACTGCCCCCCCGATGGCGTGAGGAACAGTACGCTAGCACCGGCCCCCTGCTTTCACATAGAGCCGTCGACGAGCAGCATTCAGCAAGACCCGGTGAAGGCCAGGGCTCAGGGTCCTGGTTCACCGTCTCCGTGGCCCCCTGAGTCAGCCTGCGTTGGCGTCTACTTCAGCCACAAGTCAGCTAGTGCTCGGCTGATGTCTGCATGACGGGGAAGGAAGCCTAGCTCAAACTCCAGTAGCTCCGCCGCCCATTTGGCGGCATTGTCTGTCGCGTGGGGGCTGTGGAGGATAGCTTTCAGCCTGGGGAGACCGCCGGGTGCTTGATACTCGGAGGTCCCCCAGGCTGCCTTGGACCTTCCGGGAAGCTCCGCTGATGTCCCGGGAGCTCCGGGGGGTCCTGTTGGACGTCCGGGAGGTTCTGTTGGGCCTCCGGGGGGGGGGGGGGTCCTGTTGCACCTCCGGGAGGTTGTGTTGGGGATCCGGGGTCCGGTTTGGGCCTCCGGGGTTTCTTGGCACTTGTTTCTTGACAGCGAAACAGGTTACGGCGGTATGGGGTCCAGCCACTCCGCGGTGAGGACCACACTCACTTCTGCAGCCATCGCCATAATGCAGAGCAGGAGATGCTGTTCAGGCTCGGGGGCTCCTATTACGGGCGGTGCCGGATTTACGTAGGGGCTTTAGAGAAGCTTCGCTTTGCTAACCCCGGCATAAACCGACTCGGCGCAGCTAGGGATCCCGCGGATTTCTGGTCTTCGCGCCAATGGCTTTGACCCTCTCTGGGTTAGCCTCAGCTCCTCGGCGTGAGGCTAGGTATTCTAAGGGTTTTCCAGAGGGTATACCAAGCTCACATTTGTCGGACGGACGAAGACTAAGGCCAGGTTATCTAGTAGGGACGAACCCTGTCTGATCTTGACAATCAATGCCTTCGACACACACCCCAACTGAGTCTCCCATTAGCTCTCCTAAGGTCTTGTGCATTGCACGTACGAAGGTAGGGAGAGCATTCCTTAGGTCATAAGGCATAGAGGCATAACAGTACAGGGCGACTACTGTGGTAAAGGGTGCCCTTCAACTTCCCCAGACACAGGGGTCTGGTGGGAACCCGAGTAAGTATTTAGGAAGCACAGCATACCGTAGCCTGGCATCGAGTCTACTATTTGGTCTATCATAGGGAGAGAAAATAGGTCTTTAGGACATGCCTTATTGAGGCTGGTGTAGTCGATGCGCTTCCGGAGCTTCTCTCCGGCCTTCGGAACGACAACATGGTTCGCCAAGCACCGGGGGTGGTGGACTTTCCGTCCTGTCGTACTGGCTGGACGTCGGGAAAGACCTTTAAATAGTGCTCAATCACCTCCCTAGGGATCTCTGGCCTCCGCGACGGCTGTCATGCAGCACATCGACATTGTGCCGGAGGGAGGCGACGAGCGCGCCTTCCTAATTGCTATCCAGGCCCCCGGCTACCCGGGTGGTCTGGGTGGCATCGGCGCTGATTCGGACGAGCCTTGTGGGGACGTCGTCCTCGTCGAGGGGTTGCACGTGGCGTGCTGTGGTAGAGGCACGGTGGCGTGCACTTGGGTGGAGCTGGTTTGGTTCTGCACTGCCTAGGGTTGGCGCTCTAGTTGCTGTAAGCGCCTGAAGCTTTTCCAAGGCTAACACTGCGGCAGCACGGTCTCCACAAACCTTGAGGACGCCTGTTGGTGTAGGCATCTTCAAGACAAGGTAGCCGTAGTGGGCAACTGCCAAGAATCGGTACAGGGCTGGCCTGCCGATTATGGCGTTGAAGGGGAGGTCAATCTCGGCCACGTCGAACAGAATGTACTCTGTCCGGTAGTTGTCCGGTGCCCCAAAGGTCACCGGGAGGCTGATGTGGCCGTAGGTAACGACCTGTCCCGGCCCTACCCCTGAGAACGGGCTCGATGGGGCGAGATTGGCCATCGGGATCTGCAGCTTCTGGAAGGCTGCACGACTGATGAGGTTCAGTCCAGCCCCGCCATCCACCAAGACATGGTACATCTTCACGTTGGCGATGGTGGGGGCCACCACGAGCGGCAGTTGGCCGGCCCCAGCCATGTTCCTGGGGCAGTCGGTGTCATCAAAGCTTATGGGGGTTCCCATCCACCTGAGGTGCGGTGCTGCACCTGGGAGGGGAGCCACCGACGCTACCGCTCGGTGCAAGGCCTTAGCCACGCTTCGGGACGAGGGGTCAGCGGACCCGCCGAAGATGACATAGAGCATCTTCCGGTGCTCGTCATCACTGGAGCTGGAGCTCCCATGATTGCGCACTGCCTTTACGGCGCGCTGAAGCCCCTGGAACTCCACCTGGCGGTCGACGCCGTCTAGGGCTTCGACCTTCTGCTTGCCCTCCCTTTGACTGTAGGGTGGGGCATCAGTTAGGGGCTGCTTCCCTTTCCGGAAGCGCTCTGCGAGCTTCTGGATTTCCCGGCATTCGGCAGCGGTATGATAACTGGTGCCATGCACAGGGCATAATTCATCCTGGCCCCCGTCTGGGGCCGGTGATTGTCGCGGCCTCTTGTCGGGGCGCGGCCCCTGAGCTCCACTGGGCGCCGCCGTTGTGGCAACGGGGACCGCGGCTGATGACTTTATCTTGCTTCCGCCTCCGTTCTTGATCTTCCTGCCGCTTCCATATGAAGCGTCGCCGGATCCCGGCTGACCCCCTGGCTTGGGGGCCGGCTGAGAGTGCCAGTTCCGCCCTTCGGCTGCTCTGGCACACTTGTCCACCAGGCTGAAGAGTTCTGAGACATCGCGGACCTCCCTGGTCGCGAGCTTCTCGAGCATCTTCTTGTCTCGAACGCCTTGCCGGAACGCCACCACCACAGAAGCATTCTGGATGTGTGGGATGGTGTTCCGCACCTGGGAGAACCGCTGGATGAACGAGCGCAGCGACTCCCCTGGTTGTTGTTGGATGGCGTGGAGGTCGAGCTCCGTGCCAGGCCGGGTATAGGAACTGCCGAAGTTGGAGACAAAATGCCGGCAGAGCTCTCCCCAGGAGGTTATGGACCCCTGAGGTAGATTCATGAGCCAAGACCGAGCTGGGCCGGTCAAGGCGACGGGGAAGTAGTTGGTCATGACAGCCTCGTCCCCTCCTGCGGCAAGTACGGCGGTGGAGTAGATCTGGAGGAACTCCGCCGGGTTGACGCTACCATCGTACTTCTCAGGCAGGTGTGGGCGAAACTTGCGTGGCCACCTCGCGAAACGAAGGTGGGGTGCAAGAGCTGCACATCCCGCTCCTGCTGCCGCAGGTATTGGCACTGCAAACACTTGGTTCGCACTTGGCACCGCGTATCCCGGCATGGGCAAGGCTGCACCATAGACCGGGGGCGCTGCTTGCGGCGCATATGGTTGTGGCATATGCTGCGCGGCATATGCCTGAGGCAGGGCTCGCGTGACGAAGACCCGCCCTCCAGGTTGTGTCGAGGCCGACGACATGCTGTCGCCAGCCTCATGGTTGCGACGCCTTTCTCGACGTCGCTCGAGGTACACCCGGGCATCCTGGCCCAAGTGGCACCGTTCCATCTCCCTTCTCAGGTCTGTCGGCGGGAGCCTGGAGGAGCTGGAATCCGCCGTTTGCCCGTCAACCGTGGGCGTGCGCGTCAGCGACACAGCCGGTTGTACTGGGCGCCGTCCTCGCCGAAACCGAGGGTTCGCGGCGGCGACGACGAGGCGGTCCACCTCGCGGACCCATTGCTGGGTCGCTGAATGGGGCGCATCCCCCGCAGGTGGGTTGCGCAGCAGTGCTCTTGCTGCAGCTAGCGCACCCCCATGGTGTACGCTCAGCGCTGCAGAAGATCTCACACTGGTCGGAGCCTGCATCACCGGAGTCGGCGTTGCCGGAGTCGGCTGCTGGCTACCAGCTTGTGCCAACACATTCCGTCCTGAGTGTGTCGACATGTACTCCCCGCTGGTCACGGTTCGCCGTGAACGCGGGGGAGGAGAGCTTGCCGCTGAAGGAAGCTTGGTCATCTTCGTCGGCGGAAACTCGTCGCGCTAGGAGAAAAGCCCCCTTCCTGGCGCGCCAAATGTCGAAGTGTTCGGTCGACACTTCCCCCGGGCCTGCACTGGGCAGCCCGCGGAGGTTCTTTTTTCGGTGGGGCTAGTCCCTTGCGGAGAGCTTGCGCGGATGGACGAGTTGGTAAGAGCTTGACGCGGTGAGTTTTACGTGGTTCAGGCCGCCGGAGCGTAAAACCCTACGTCCACGGCGAGCTATGGAGCTCGCTGTATTTCTTGCTGCTCAGGGCCGGAGTCCTGAGCTTGGGGGTGAGTTACAACTTGGGAGTGTATGGCTAGCGTATGAGTTGCAGAGTGCGACCCCTGCTATCGTCGCCTACCCGAGCCTTTTATAGTCCAAGACTCGGGCAGCTTACAAGGGGGGCCGGGACCCGACAGGTGGTCCCGGGAAGATTGTCTATTATCTACCGTATCTGCAGTTATGCCGGTAGTTGCCTCCGGTTGAAGGCTTCTGAGTCTTCATCTTGCCGCCCTGCCCATGCCGCATGCTAGTCGTAATAGTTGATGACGGCGCAGGCGGCATGGGATGTCTTGTCGCGGTGTTTATTGGCTGGCAGGTTCTGACACCGCGCGCCAGTCTGTGATGCGACTGGGCGCAACGGCACCTGACAGAAGCGTGCTCCGTGTCTCTGCGTATTGGGAAGACGCGGGCCTTGAATACCTTGTACGGGCAAGGTATGGGGCGTCTTTACGCCCGCTGCCTATCGCTCGGGGGCAGGCAGCGCCGTTCTGCTGCCATGCGGCGGGCCCGGAGCCCGTCTCAGAGGAGAGGAGGGCCCGTTATGCGGGGCACTTGGAGCCTCCGGACCTCTCCCTGTGGAGGGGGAGGCTCGGCTCCTGTTGGCCACGTGGCGGCACCGGGGCTCTCCTCTGAGGAGAGGGAGGTCCGGCCCCGCTGGACGCGTGGCGCCTTCGGACCTCTCTCCCGCGGAGGGGGAGGTCCAGCTTCTGTATGCCACGTGGCAGGCCCGGAGCTCTCCTCTGAGGAGATGGAGGTCCGGCCCCGCCGGACACGTGGCGCCTTCGGAGCTCTCCCTGCGGAGAAGGGCGATGTCGAAGTGTGCGATCGACACTTCCCCCGGGCCTGCACTGGGCAGCCAGCGGAGGTTCTTTTTTTGGAGGGGCTAGTTCCTAGCGGAGAGCTTGCGCGAATGGACGAGTTAGTGAGAGCTTGACACGGGAAGTTTTACGTGGTTCAGGCCGCCGGAGCGTAAAACCCTACGTCCACGGCGAGCTATGGAGCTCGCTGTATTGCTTGCTGCTCAGGGCCGGGGGCCTGAGCTTGGGGGTGAGTTACAGCTTGAGAGTGTATGGCTAGCGTATGAGTTGCAGAATGCGAACCCTTGCTATCGACGCCTACCCGAGCCTTTTATAGTCCAAGGCTCGGGCGGCTTACAAGGGAAGCCGGGACCCGACAGGTGGTCCCGGGAAGATTGTCTATTATCTACCGTATCTGTAGTTATGCCGGTGGTTGCCTCCGGTCGAAGGCTTCTGAGTCTTCATTTTGCCGCCCTGCCCATGCCGTGCGCCAGTCGTAGTGGTTGATGACGGCGCAGGCAGCATGGGATGTCTTGTCGCGGCGTTTATTACCTGTCAGGTTCTGACACCACGCGCCAGTCTGTGATGCGACTGGACGCAACGGCACCTGACAGGCGCGTGCTCCGCGTTTCCGCGTCTTGGAAAGACGCGGGCCTTGAATTCCTTGTACGGGCAAGGTGAGGGGCGCCTTTACGCCCGCTGCCTACCGCTCGGGGGCAGGCAGCACCGTTCTTCCAGCCACGTGGCGGGTCCGGAGCTCTTCTCTGAGGCGAGGGAGGTCCGGCCCCGCAAGACGCGTGGCGTCTTCGGACCTCTCTCCCGCAGTGGGGGAGGCCCGGCTCCTGCATGCCACGTGGCGGGCCCGGAGCTCACCTCTGAGGAGAGGGAGGTCCGGCCTCGCTGGACGCGTGGCGTCTTCGGACCTCTCTCCCGCGGAGGGCGAGGTCCGGCTTCTATATGCCACATGGCGGGCCCGGAGCTCTCCTCTGAGGAGAGGGAGGTCCGGCCCCGCCAGACGCGTGGCGCCTTCGGAGCTCTCCCTGCGGAGAAGGGCGAGCACCTTAGGTATTTTACCCTGTGCGCGGGGGTACCCTGTGGCGGACCGGAATCCGCTCATCCAGGATCGCAGAGGGTGGTGCCACGCGATGCGACACCCGACAGCACACGTCATAAGAACATAATATATTACATGGGAAAACAACTGAAACTGTACAAACAGGTACAAACTTCAGTTACAACTATTGTTTATATTACACAGCGGAAGACTACACTATACAACTCACGCCCGCCTATTTAGCAAAAGTCGGTTGCCCAGCCCTAGGGCAACCCACACTAGCTGCACGTCTCAGCTCAGCGCGGCGTGTACGGTTCCCACTCAGCCGTGGTCCCCGACGGAGGGTAACCCTCGCCGGTGGACTCGTACTCCGAGTCCGTGGGTGGCTCCTCACCTGAAAAACACTTAAGCAGCAACCATGAGCACGAAGGCTCAGCAAGGCTTAACCGACTCACCTAAGCATGAAACTCTACATGAGGTATACCAAGACATAGGTTGGTAGCATTTCAGCAAAACGACACGCCTACAAGTTCATCCTTAGTTCACCTTTTAGCAACAAGTTAACAGTTCATGAAATCTGAAATTTAGTAAGCAGTATTTGGTGGCACACATGTAGCAATACAATTATATCAATCAGCATCATTGAATCAACATATTTCATCCATTAGTCTACGTTACGACGCAGTGAACAAGCAGTACTCGTCACCGCGAGGGACGGCGAATCGACTCGATATACACCTGCAGGGAAAACCCAAAGAGCACGTCACGTACGCCCACCCGTGGAGCTGCACAGCACGCTCACTCGATGTCGTACGGGACAACCTTTCACCCAACAGCCCAAACGTCGAACCGGTCGCACCGAAACGAGCAGGAGGTTCCCCACACGGAGCATCTCTCTATGCCCGTTGGCAGATTTCCACCTTGCTGCCCTCAACCTACACCTATAAATCGGTGTGCTATGCCTCGACGCCCGGAGGTTTAGGCTACATCGGTTTATCGGGGCCCATATATCCGATATGCTTTCGGTACGTTCAATACTTGTTCAGCAGGGCCGCACACGGATCGGTCCTCAATCGACACGGGCAGGGCTGCGCACACAAGACTCTCTCTTGCTGCGCCCTAGCCCCTGCCTAGTCTCATTTTCATTACTAAGTGATCTCACATCACTCAACCGAACCCGTGTGTCCCCAGCCTATCTCGCGAGTAGATTCCAACTACTCGACTTGTACCGAAGTCCTATGACTCATTAAGCATAGCCTGTCTACTCGAGGTCTTAGACACTACCCTCACTCTTTTAGGAACCGTTGGTTATGCAAGTGGGGTTCCATTCATCCTACACCTAATGCACAATCATACTTCACACGACTCATGTAAACAAAAGAAAAACTTATAAAAAGGTTAATGCAAACCGGGGCTTGCCTTGTTGCTGCTGGTCGGGAGTTAGTTCTTCGTCCGGAAGGAGGAAGTCCAGCACTTCCGGAGTCTCTTCTTCAACGGCTACACGTTAATGAAATACTACATGTTAATTTAGATGCAAATGTGAGTTTTAGAGTAAGACCTCTACTATTAGTTCTAATAACCAGCCTCTAACACCTGGAACTTTGTTTAAGAATTTAAATATGAACTGGTGTTGGTGGTTTGGCTTGGACTTAGTCACATGGTTAAGTGCTAAGTGGTTTTTTCCCCCTTTTTCATCTTAATCCCTTAAGTGGGTAAAACAGAACAGGGGTGATCTAGAGCTCCAATAGAGCTGAGAATTTTTGTGTGAGTTCCTTGTCACAAGAAAACTCTCTGGACCAAACATTAGCACTTTTCATGGAGTGGTTTGCTCAGAATAATTCTCTTGGCAAATCAGCAAGGAAGAATTAATTCTGAGGTAATACCCCTGTTCATGCTCAACTTAATGAACTACAATTTCTATTATAGCTCATAGAGTTTGCATGAATTTTCCTAGCATTTTTGGAGTCAAGGTTTGCCCAGAATTGAATTTCCAAGTTTTGGAAATTCTCTGAAAATGTTTCTGTATTCAAATGAACACAGCACCTTCCAATTTGAATTGCTCTGACCAAATCACCTCCAAATGGTCTGAAACTTTTACAGGGGTTTACTAATGTCCTAAAGAACATTCTGGCAAAATTTGGGGACTTTTGGATGAACCAAACTCCCTCTAAAATTCTTTTGCTGAAAAGCTTTAAAGTATTTTCCAGAATTAATTAAAGGGTTTCATACAAATTGGGTTCTACATTTGGATAGTACTCTATCAGAGGAATCCAACGAAATTTGTTTCACAATTTTTGGATTCTCCTACCCGAAGTTGTAGCTATTCAAAGTTTGAACTAAAAACTGAAATTCCCCAAAATGTTCAAATACTGGCTGTGGGTCCGGGGACAGGTGTCACGCGTCGGGGCAAGCCACACGAGGCTACAGGTTATTTCCCGCGCCTCCACACCAGATCCCTGCGCCACAGCTGATCAAATATTTGAAAAACCGTCGCTGACGGGCGGGACCCACCGGTCGTCTTCTACCTCCGGCCACCCGCGCCTGCGCGCCGCCGGGCTCGCCGGAGTTCGACGGATTCCGGCCTCCCGGCCATCCCCCGAGCTCTCCCTCGCCGCTAGGGCCTAATTTCCCGTGCTGAACACGATGGAACACTCTTCCCCGGTCGGCGATGGCTCTAACCTAGCTGGCCACGGTGCGGCGTCTCTGGACTGGTTCGGCAACGTCGCCCGGTCACCCTAGCCTGCCCAGACCTCGGTGGAACGGCGCTACAGCACCAGTGGACCAAAGGGATGCTCGACCTAGCCTCAGAACTGCTCGGGACCGGCGGCTAATGGTGCCTCACCGTGCACCCGAAACCTCCTCCGCGTTTGAGGTCAGAAATTCTGGATTTCATGCGGTCTACGTGCATATTTCCAACTAGGGTTGTGAAGGACTACTGATCGCCGGTTAGTGGCGGTCCTGTGTGCAAGGTTTCACGGCCTAAGAACAAGAGGGACGATCGAATTTGGTATTACCGTATCAGAAGGTCGGATGGTGCCCGACGGCGATCTTTTCCCAAATTCGAGCCTAGTAGATCATCTCATGGCTTGAGCCTCGGGGACGAGCATCAGGGGCTACCAGCGCATCCGAGGGTGCTCTAGCTCGGGCCTGAGAAGCTCTGGGTGGGTCTGTCCACGTGAGACCAGCTTCGGTTCTCCGCCGGACAGCTCTGTTTTCTCGGCGCCGTTTGCCGAATTGTGCGCGTCACAGGCTAGGGCCTCTGGGGTTGCGGGGCTGGTGTGGTAGAGCAGGCACAGGCGCTGCTTTTCTGTACTGCCGGTGCGCACAACCGAGGTTTGGTTGAGGCCGGCGATCGGGGAGAAAGGAGTGCGGCGGTGAGCGCCGATTGCTGTTTGCGCGTGGGAAGAACAGCTAGCGCGCGATCAAAGCGAAGATGGCAACGTGCTGCAGCCGGTTTCCGGGATAAGGAGCAGGCCAGCGCGAAATGGGAGCAGGAGGTGGAGCCTCGGTCGACGGGGGCGGCCGCTCGGTGTCGCCCCGGGGTTACACCTCGGTGGAGTGAAGTCCAGAGAGAAACTTAAGTGTTAAGTATACTCATTCCTATGACATGTGGGCCCCACAACTCAGTACCTCTTTTCCTCAAAATATCTCCAAAGTTTGACAATTATCCAACCCAGTTGTTTGAAAATTGGAAACTGAGCTCATTTGACAAGTTTGGACAAATTCCATGCAAATTCAAATATTCATTTGAATTCTTTGCCCATTTGATTTCCTTTGGAAAAATGGGCAGCAAGACTTTTCAAAATTAATGAAACTTTGCCTCCCCACTAATTTGGACCTAAGGAATCCAAATATGCCACTTGATCCTTGTGTTAGCTGCTGCAAACAATAGTTTGGACACAACAGTTTTGAATTCCTCATTGTGTGATCATATGTGTATAAACCCTACTTTGTGAAAGTGAAGACTCTCCCCTCTAATCACTCTTTTGATGGAGGTTACCTGCTTTTCACAACATTTCCTAAGGTGCCCACAATGAAAATTGTGGTGTTGTGAGATGAAGAAAAGTTTTTTACAAATCCCTTTTCTTGGGCTTTTACATCCCTCCCCCCTTAAAAGAATCTCGTCCCGAGATTATAAAAGAAGAGATAGCGATGTAATAGGGACTTACCCGTGTTGAGAAGCCAAGAACTCCGGGTAATTTGAACGAAGGAACTCCTCGCTCTCCCACGTCGCTTCCTCGGTGGTGTGGTTACTCCAGAGTATTTTGTAGAACCACAACGTTCTGCTACGCGTGGTCCTGGCTTTCTCATCAAGAATTCCCACCGGATATTCATCATATGTTAAATCCGGCTTCAGCTCGCCGATGTCTTCGGTAGGAACAGCAGTTGTATGCTTCAAGCATTTTCGCAGTTGCGAAACATGGAAAATATCATGGACACCAGCCAGAGATGCCGGTAGCTCCAGTCGATACGCTGCTGGTCCACACTTCTCGGTGATAGCGTAGGGTCCAATGAAACGGGGAGCGAGCTTCCCCTTCACACCGAATCGGTGCACGCCCTTCATTGGAGACACGCGGAGGTACACGTGTTCCCCAACGTCAAAGTGCAACGGCCTACGCCTCTTATCAGCGTAGCTCTTCTGTCGGGATTGAGCGGCCTTCAAATTGGCTTGAATTGTCCGAACGCGCTCTTCGGCGTCGTTCACCACATCAACTCCGAATGTGACCCTTTCACCGGACTCGCACCAATTTAATGGGGTGCGGCATTTACGACCGTAGAGAGCTTCGTAAGGTGCCATCTTGATACTCGCCTGATAACCGTTGTTGTACGAGAATTCCACCAATGGTAGGTGATCATCCCAGTTCCTACCATGGTGGATGGCACATGCTCTCAACATGTCTTCCAGGACTTGATTCACCCTTTCTGTCTGACCATCGGTCTGAGGGTGATAGGCGGAGCTCCTGATCAACTTAGTACCCAATGCAGCGTGTAGCTGCTCCCAAAAGCGAGATACAAATAATGCACCTCGATCTGAGACAATGGTCTTGGGTACCCCGTATAGGCATAGAATCTTCGCTATGTATAGCTCCGCATATTTGCCGGCATTGTAACGTGTATTCACCGGAATGAAGTGAGCCGTCTTGGTTAACCGATCAACGATTACCCATATGGAATCATGCTTGTTGGCTGTTAGGGGTAACCCCACAATGAAATCCATGCTCACATCTTCCCATTTCCATGCCGGGATCTTCAGGGGTTGCAGCAGCCCTGATTTCTTCATATGATCAGCTTTCACTCGTCTACACGTATCGCACTCGGATACGTACTTAGCTACCTCCCGCTTCATCCGTGTCCACCAAAATTTCTTTTTCAAATCTTGGTACATTTTGTTGCTGCCCGGATGAATGGAGTATTTGGACAAGTGAGCTTCATCGAGGATCTTTTTCCTCAATTCCATATCCCGGGGTACGACTATGCGGTCATTGAACCACAGCGTCCCCTCATCATCTTTCCGGAAACATTTAATTTCTCCATTGTCTATCCGTCTCCGGAGATGTGCCATGCCTTTATCCGTTTTCTGAGCTGCAATGATGTCCTCCCTAATAGTAGGGATGAGGGCAAGGTTGTACAGCGACCCATAAGGAACCAAGTATAAACTTGGCTCTTCCTCCTCTACCGGTGTAATGGTGAGGTGATGGACATGCGATTTCCGACTCAGCGCGTCGGCAACCACATTCGCCTTGCCGGGGTGGTAATGGATCTCAATCTCATAATCTTTGATCAGTTCTAACCACCTCCTCTGCCTCATGTTCAGCTCCTTCTGGGTGAAAATGTATTTCAAGCTCTTGTGGTCGGTGTAGAGATGCACCAAGTTCCCCAGGAGATAGTGCCTCCACATTTTCAGCGCCAACACCACGGCAGCAAGTTCAAGATCGTGAGTCGGGTAGTGCTGCTCATGGTTCCGAAGTTGGCGTGAGCCATAAGCGACCACACGTCCTTCCTGCATCAACACGCAGCCAAGCCCAATACCGGACGCGTCACAATACACGTCGAAGGGCTTTGTTGTATCTGGCTGAGCTAACACCGGGGCTGTTGTGAGATGCTTCACCAATGTTCGGAACGCTCCTTCACACGCCGTGTTCCAAACATATTTCTTCCCTTTTTTCAGCAACTCTGTCATCGGCTTAGCGAGCTTGGAGAAACTTGGAATGAATCTCCGGTAGTATCCCGCTAACCCGAGGAAGCTTCTGACCTCATGAACTGAAGTGGGAGCTTTCCATTTCAACACTTGCTCTATTTTACTTGGGTCAACCGCAATGCCTTCAGCTGAGATGATATGTCCCAAGAATGGCACTTGGCTGATCCAAAATTCGCATTTGCTGAACTTGGCGTAGAGCTTGTGGTCTCGCAATCGTTGAAGAACGATCCGTAAGTGTTCGGCATGCTCGGCTTCTGTCTTGGAGTAAACCAAGATATCGTCGATGAACACTACCACGAACTTGTCCAGCTCCGGCATGAACACCGAGTTCATGAGATACATGAAATGGGCTGGAGCATTTGTGAGACCAAAGGACATGACGAGATATTCGTATAAGCCGTATCTCGTTGAGAACGCCGTTTTCGGGATATCCTCCGCCCGGATCTTGATCTGGTGATATCCAGAGCGAAGGTCCATCTTTGAGAATACACTTGCCCCCACAAGTTGATCAAACAAGATGTCAATACGGGGCAGTGGGTACTTATTCTTGATGGTGACGGCGTTGAGCGGCCGGTAATCCACACACAGCCTCAGGGTTTCATCCTTCTTCTTTACAAATAGCGCCGAGCATCCCCAGGGCGAGGAACTCGGCCTAATGAAACCCTTGCTCAACAGATCATTGAGCTGTTCTTTCAGTTCCGCCAGCTCATTTGGAGCCATCTTGTATGGTCTCCGTGATATGGGCGTAGTCCCGGGTGCAAGTTCAATCTTGAACTCGACATCCCGCTCAGGTGGCATGCCCGGAAGATCATCCGGGAACACGTCGGGATACTCCCGGACTACGGGGATGTCTTCTAACTTGAGAACTTCAGCATTATTAATTGCTAAAACTTCCCGGACTGGCGTGTCTAACACCATGGAATGCGGATGGTGGAATGGAGAATTTAAGTGAACCGTCCGTGTCCGAATCTCTAGGACAGCACCATGGTATTGCAGCCATGACATCCCTAAGATTGCATCAATCTTTTGTCCCATAAGGATTATCAAGGTGGTGGGATATAGTTTCCCACCTAAGCACAGAGGTGCCTTTGGAATCATCATATTAGCTGAAATCTTCCCTCCCGGTGAGCATATCATATAAGTGCAGTCGGTTGGGAAGACTTGCAATTGATGTTTAGCCACATAGGATGCACTTATAAAGCTGTGGGTTGCACCAGAATCAAATAATATGACGATGGCTTGATTGTTGAGAGTAAACGTACCCGCCAGCACGTTGTCTCCCTCTGGGGCGTCCTCACTGTCGAGGTTGCGGACACCCCCAGTCCGTTGACCAACCCTCTTCACCGGAGGTCGGCCTCGAGCACCACCCTGGAGCTGGGCTTGCCCGCTGCTCTGCTGCCCCTGGGGACAGTCCTTCGCAAAGTGGCCCGCCTGGCCACATGTGAAGCAGGTGAAACGGGGCGGTCCCCCGCTGATCGGTGGACGGAAACCCGGGGCGCGTTGTGGCGGTGGAAACGCCCGGGGTACCGTCTGCTGCTGCTGCTGTCTTGGTGGTGGCATCGGCGGACGGAACGGAGGTGCCTGAAAGGGACGTCCCCCGAACCGTTGCGGTCGCGCTGGTGGTTGCCACTGCTGCCCGGATGGTGTCCGATACACCATACGGTACTTCTGGGGAGCGCCACTCCCACCGCTGCTAGGTGGAGCGCTACGCTTCCTCTGCTCAGCTGCTAACTCCCGCTGAGCGTCCTCTTGCATGATGGCGGCATTGACTAAGTCGTTGAATGTGCCGCGGTTCCACTGTACGAGGTGGGTCTTCATTTCGGGGTGTAACCCCCGATAGAAGTGCTCCCTCTTCTTCTCCTCCGTGGAGATGTAGTCTGACGCATACTGCGCCAGATGGTTGAAGGCACGGGAGTAGTCGTGGGCACTCCTCCCGCCCTGCTTCAGTTCCAAAAATTCTTGGAACTTTCTCTTCATTATTCCGGGAGGAATGTGATAGGCGCGGAACGCCTCCCGGAACTCTTGCCATTCCACGGCATGGCCAGCTGGACGTGAGGCGACATAATTCGCCCACCACGCACCAGCGGCACCGTGGAGCTGCTGTGCTGCGAACAGCGTCTTCTGCCGCTCCGTACACTGGAGCAGCCCGAACTTGGACTCGATAGTCCGCAGCCAGTTGTCAGCCTCCAGTGGCTCTTCAGCTTCGGTGAACACTGGAGGGTGCGTACTCATGAAATCCGAGTACGACACTTCACGGGGCTCACGGGGCCCTCGCTCTTGACGTCCTCCCGCCTGGGACGTATTCTGCACGATCGTGCGGAGCAGGTCGGTCTGCTCCTCACGACCTCCCACCAATGCCGCTATCACATCCGCTAGAGTAAGCGGAGGCGGCGGTGGTGGCTGCTGCTGCGGGGTGCTGTCGTAGGCCGGTGGCTGGGAGTCATCGCCTCCACCTTGGCTAGAGCCACCTACCTCGTGCGTGGTCCTAGTGCGAACCATCTGCAATCATACGACAATAACATCAGTCCCGCAACACTTGCATGCAGTTCCATTATAATGGGCGTAAAAATATTATGACAACAAAAACATGCGATATATCTCGTAAGCCGATAATGTAATAACTTTGCACAAGCTACACCATTACCAGACCAAACACCAGCTAGTTTAATCCAACTTGATGAACCTCCACTTTGGAAGCTCAACATAACTAGGTTTGGTCACTACGAGACATTACTATCGCGTTGTCATCACATATCACACCCTTAGGGTACAACACCCTCTCCAATGAGCTCAACTGTCATTCTTCTGTCAGAATGACCAGTTGCTACCTATTCCAAGTTTTGATCTGGTTCTGTGCATTTTCATGACTCAAGTTGAATACCAAAGTTAAAGTTAACTTTAGTATCTTTCCAACAAGTACTCATTTGCCCCCAGATCAGCTTTGATTAAAAAGTTATGCTAATTCAAAGTTAGCAGAATTTCTGGAAGAATTTTAACAGCACCTCCCTTGGAAGTGGCTGTTTCCAATCCTGATATCCACTAAATTCTGTGCTGAAATTTCAGGAAACTTTGAATTGCAAAGATGTCAAACATCTTCTACTCTTTCTAAGGATGGATTATATGACAATTTTAGATTTTTCTACTGGGAGTTATGTTTGAAAAACAGATCAGTTCAGAGGATGTTTTACTCTGCCCTGGTTCTGGACAGTTTATATTCCTCTGGGATTTCAGCCATCTCAAGGCGAGTTTCAGCTCTGGAAGTCTACAACAAAGTTGTGGAGTACTTGAATACCTTTCCAGAACTATATAGCACACCTCCCTGGGCTAAAAGACCTGTGAGTTATGCCCTGTTGAAGATCAGCAAACCTGCTGTCCAAAACAGAGCACTCTGCTTTTCATACTTTTGGCTATACTGCTCCACTATCCCATTCTTATACCCAACCAGGGTCCTAAATGTTGAACCTATAGATTTTAATTCCTTGTTATCATTATTCTCATGCATATGCCTACCATATCTCGATACTACGTTCCTCACAAAAGAAAATCCTATCCGGATCATACCGGCATATACGTCTCAAATGTGGCACTAAACGGTCTCTCGCACACGTTTTCTACACGGATACATACGTGGTTAGTACCTGCAGAAAACCACACAATAATGGTGCACTCAATGGTTATTCATTTCAGGCAGTTCCATATTTGAAAGTAAATACAAACGCCCGTATCATTTCCATACGGCCGTCCTTGAGCTAAGTCACGTCTCAAGGCACGTGATCGTGTTTCAACACCACACGACGGGGAACCCGAGTATGTCATGAACGGGTCGTCACGGTTGGGAATGTTATCAACCCAACAGATACCACCTACTGCCCTGCAGGGCACGCCGATGGCAAGCGCTGCGTATGTCCTCCTGGGCTATTTCCAGACGAACACACTCTCGCGTTACTGACCACGCGATGGGGTCTCCGCTTACTTGCCTAATGCACGCTAGGGATCAGCGTTTCATATGAACTCAGGGACATGAAGAGTCCAAGAGATTCATATTGACATCTCACACCAAGCTGTGAGATCAATCCCTGAACCACGTTCCTCGTCAGAGAGAGCTAACCGAAATTGAACCGCTTTCGGTGGCGTTCCTTACCATACTTACCAGAGCGTAGGTGCGTCGTTACATAATTGAAATTCAGAATTATAACACATAAGTTAGTCTTTGCCACTTTAAGTAACTATGCTAATATAGTCCTTACTTGGGCAACTACCAAATCCTCACCGTATACCTAAGTTTTTCCCATAATGCAGTCCTTAAGTACTGTGCTATCCCCACTGCAGCTCTGATACCAGGCTGTGGCGGACCGGAATCCGCTCATCCAGGATCGCAGAGGGTGGTGCCACGCGATGCGACACCCGACAGCACACGTCATAAGAACATAATATATTACATGGGAAAACAACTGAAACTGTACAAACAGGTACAAACTTCAGTTACAACTATTGTTTATATTACACAGCGGAAGACTACACTATACAACTCACGCCCGCCTATTTAGCAAAAGTCGGTTGCCCAGCCCTAGGGCAACCCACACTAGCTGCACGTCTCAGCTCAGCGCGGCGTGTACGGCTCCCACTCAGCCGTGGTCCCCGACGGAGGGTAACCCTCGCCGGTGGACTCGTACTCCGAGTCCGTGGGTGGCTCCTCACCTGAAAAACACTTAAGCAGCAACCATGAGCACGAAGGCTCAGCAAGGCTTAACCGACTCACCTAAGCATGAAACTCTACATGAGGTATACCAAGACATAGGTTGGTAGCATTTCAGCAAAACGACACGCCTACAAGTTCATCCTTAGTTCACCTTTTAGCAACAAGTTAACAGTTCATGAAATCTGAAATTTAGTAAGCAGTATTTGGTGGCACACATGTAGCAATACAATTATATCAATCAGCATCATTGAATCAACATATTTCATCCATTAGTCTACGTTACGACGCAGTGAACAAGCAGTACTCGTCACCGCGAGGGACGGCGAATCGACTCGATATACACCTGCAGGGAAAACCCAAAGAGCACGTCACGTACGCCCACCCGTGGAGCTGCACAGCACGCTCACTCGATGTCGTACGGGACAACCTTTCACCCAACAGCCCAAACGTCGAACCGGTCGCACCGAAACGAGCAGGAGGTTCCCCACACGGAGCATCTCTCTATGCCCGTTGGCAGATTTCCACCTTGCTGCCCTCAACCTACACCTATAAATCGGTGTGCTATGCCTCGACGCCCGGAGGTTTAGGCTACATCGGTTTATCGGGGCCCATATATCCGATATGCTTTCGGTACGTTCAATACTTGTTCAGCAGGGCCGCACACGGATCGGTCCTCAATCGACACGGGCAGGGCTGCACACACAAGACTCTCTCTTGCTGCGCCCTAGCCCCTGCCTAGTCTCATTTTCATTACTAAGTGATCTCACATCACTCAACCGAACCCGTGTGTCCCCAGCCTATCTCGCGAGTAGATTCCAACTACTCGACTTGTACCGAAGTCCTATGACTCATTAAGCATAGCCTGTCTACTCGAGGTCTTAGACACTACCCTCACTCTTTTAGGAACCGTTGGTTATGCAAGTGGGGTTCCATTCATCCTACACCTAATGCACAATCATACTTCACACGACTCATGTAAACAAAAGAAAAACTTATAAAAAGGTTAATGCAAACCGGGGCTTGCCTTGTTGCTGCTGGTCGGGAGTTAGTTCTTCGTCCGGAAGGAGGAAGTCCAGCACTTCCGGAGTCTCTTCTTCAACGGCTACACGTTAATGAAATACTACATGTTAATTTAGATGCAAATGTGAGTTTTAGAGTAAGACCTCTACTATTAGTTCTAATAACCAGCCTCTAACACCTGGAACTTTGTTTAAGAATTTAAATATGAACTGGTGTTGGTGGTTTGGCTTGGACTTAGTCACATGGTTAAGTGCTAAGTGGTTTTTCCCCCTTTTTCATCTTAATCCCTTAAGTGGGTAAAACAGGAAAGGGGTGATCTAGAGCTCCAATAGAGCTGAGAATTTTTGTGTGAGTTCCTTGTCACAAGAAAACTCTCTGGACCAAACATTAGCACTTTTCATGAAGTGGTTTGCTCAGAATAATTCTCTTGGCAAATCAGCAAGGAAGAATTAATTCTGAGGTAATACCCCTGTTCATGCTCAACTTAATGAACTACAATTTATATTATAGCTCATAGAGTTTGCATGAATTTTCCTAGCATTTTTGGAGTCAAGGTTTGCCCAGAATTGAATTTCCAAGTTTTGGAAATTCTCTGAAAATGTTTCTGTATTCAAATGAACACAGCACCTTCCAATTTGAATTGCTCTGACCAAATCACCTCCAAATGGTCTGAAACTTTTACAGGGATTTACTAATGTCCTAAAGAACATTATGGCAAAATTTGGGGACTTTTGGATGAACCAAACTCCCTCTAAAATTCTTTTGCTGAAAAGCTTTAAAGAATTTTCCAGAATTAATTAAAGGGTTTCATACAAATTGGGTTCTACATTTGGATAGTACTCTATCAGAGGAATCCAACGAAATTTGTTTCACAATTTTTGGATTCTCCTACCCGAAGTTGTAGCTATTCAAAGTTTGAACTAAAAACTGAAATTCCCCAAAATGTTCAAATACTGGCTGTGGGTCCGGGGACAGGTGTCAAGCGTCGGGGCAAGCCACACGAGGCTACAGGTTATTTCCCGCGCCTCCACACCAGATCCCTGCGCCACAGCTGATCAAATATTTGAAAAACCGTCGCTGACGGGCGGGACCCACCGGTCGTCTTCTACCTCCGGCCACCCGTGCCTGCGCGCCGCCGGGCTCGCCGGAGTTCGATGGATTCCGGCCTCCCGGCCATCCCCCGAGCTCTCCCTCGCCGCTAGGGCCTAATTTCCCATGCTGAACACGATGGAACACTCTTCCCCGGTCGGCGATGGCTCTAACCTAGCTGGCCACGGTGCGGCGTCTCTGAACTGGTTCGGCAACGTCGCCCGGTCACCCTAGCCTGCCCAGACCTCGGTGGAACGGCGCTACAGCACCAGTGGACCAAAGGGATGCTCGACCTAGCCTCAGAACTGCTCGGGACCGGCGGCTAATGGTGCCTCACCGTGCACCCGAAACCTCCTCCGCGTTTGAGGTCAGAAATTCTGGATTTCATGCGGTCTACGTGCATATTTCCAACTAGGGTTGTGAAGGACTACTGATCGCCGGTTAGTGGCGGTCCTGTGTGCAAGGTTTCACGGCCTAAGAACAAGAGGGAC
This sequence comes from Neostapfia colusana, assembly GCA_030760725.1. NCBI lineage: Eukaryota > Viridiplantae > Streptophyta > Magnoliopsida > Poales > Poaceae > Neostapfia > Neostapfia colusana. The sequence continues at coordinate 37,735,400 of JASWHV010000013.1, read as the reverse complement.
GATCGAATTTGGTATTACCGTATCAGAAGGTCGGATGGTGCCCGACGGCGATCTTTTCCCAAATTCGAGCCTAGTAGATCATCTCATGGCTTGAGCCTCGGGGACGAGCATCAGGGGCTACCAGCGCATCCGAGGGTGCTCTAGCTCGGGCCTGAGAAGCTCTGGGTGGGTCTGTCCACGTGAGACCAGCTTCGGTTCTCCGCCGGACAGCTCTGTTTTCTCGGCGCCGTTTGCCGAATTGTGCGCGTCACAGGCTAGGGCCTCTGGGGTTGCGGGGCTGGTGTGGTAGAGCAGGCACAGGCGCTGCTTTTCTGTACTGCCGGTGCGCACAACCGAGGTTTGGTTGAGGCCGGCGATCGGGGAGAAAGGAGTGCGGCGGTGAGCGCCGATTGCTGTTTGCACGTGGGAAGAACAGCTAGCGCGCGATCAAAGCGAAGATGGCAACGTGCTGCAGCCGGTTTCCGGGATAAGGAGCAGGCCAGCGCGAAATGGGAGCAGGAGGTGGAGCCTCGGTCGACGGGGGCGGCCGCTCGGTGTCGCCCCGGGGTTACACCTCGGTGGAGTGAAGTCCAGAGAGAAACTTAAGTGTTAAGTATACTCATTCCTATGAAATGTGGGCCCCACAACTCAGTACCTCTTTTCCTCAAAATATCTCCAAAGTTTGACAATTATCCAACCCAGTTGTTTGAAAATTGGAAACTGAGCTCATTTGACAAGTTTGGACAAATTCCATGCAAATTCAAATATTCATTTGAATTCTTTGCCCATTTGATTTCCTTTGGAAAAATGGGCAGCAAGACTTTTCAAAAATTAATGAAACTTTGCCTCCCCACTAATTTGGACCTAAGGAATCCAAATATGCCACTTGATCCTTGTGTTAGCTGCTGCAAACAATAGTTTGGACACAACAGTTTTGAATTCCTCATTGTGTGATCATATGTGTATAAACCCTACTTTGTGAAAGTGAAGACTCTCCCCTCTAATCACTCTTTTGATGGAGGTTACCTGCTTTTCACAACATTTCCTAAGGTGCCCACAATGAAAATTGTGGTGTTGTGAGATGAAGAAAAGTTTTTTACAAATCCCTTTTCTTGGGCTTTTACATACCCCATATCTCAGGTACCGACAGGCGAGTTCCTTAGGCATTTTCCCCTGTGCGTGGGGGTACCCCATATCTCAGGTACCGACACCGAGGTTAGCAGAGTGGGCGCTTGTCGGTACCTGAGATATGGGGTACCCCCGCGCACAGGGTAAAATGCCTAAGGTACTCGCCCTTCTCCGCAGGGAGAGCTCCGAAGGCGCCACGCGTCCGGCGGGGCCGGACCTCCCTCTCCTCAGAGGAGAGCTCCGGGCCCGCCACGTGGCATACAGAAGCCGGACCTCCCCCTCCGCGGGAGAGAGGTCCGAAGACGCCACGCGTCCAGCGGCGCCGGACCTCCCTCTCCGCAGAGGAGAGCTCCGGGCCCGCCACATGGCATACAGAAGCCGGACCTCCCCCTCCGCGGGGAGAGGACCGGAGGCTCCACGTGCCCCGCGGGCCGGACCCTTCTCTCCTCAGAGAAGGGCTCCGGACCCGCCACGTGGCCAGAAGAGCGGTGCTGCCCGCCCCCGAGCGGTAGGCAGCGGGCGTAAAGGCGCCCCACACCTTGCCCATACAAGGTATTCAAGGCCCGCGTCTTCCCAAGACGCGGAAACGCGGAGCACGCGTCTGTCAGGTGCCGTTGCGCCCAGTCGCATCACAGACTGGCGCGCGGTGTCAGAACCTACCAGCTAATAAACGCTGTGACAAGACATTGGGCAGGGCGGCAAGACGAAGACTCAGAAGCCTTCGACCAGAGGCAACTACCGGCGTAACTACAGATACGGTAGATAATAGACAATCTTCCCGGGACCACCTGTCGGGTCCCGGCACCCTTGTAAGCCGCCCGAGTCTTGTACTATAAAAGGCTCGGGTAGGCGTCGATAGCAAGAGTTCGCACTTTGCAACTCATACGCTAGCCATACACTCTCAAGCTGTAACTCACCCCCAAGCTCAGGCCCCCGGCCCTGAGCAGCAAGCAATACAGCGAGCTCCATAGCTCGCCGTGGACGTAGGGTTTTACGCTCCGGCGGCCTGAACCATGTAAAACTCTCCGTGTCAAGCTCTCGCTAACTCGTCCATCTGCGCAAGCTCTCGGCTAGGAACTAGCCCCTCCGAAAAAAGAACCTTTGAAGTGTCGACCCGGGGGAAGTGTCGACCGAACACTTCGACATTTGGCGCGCCAGGAAGGGGGCTTTTCCCCTAGCACGACGAGTTTCCGCCGACGAAGATGACCAAGCTCCCTTCGACGGCAAGCTCACCTCCCCCGCCTCCACGGCGAACCGCGACCAGGGGGAGTACAAGTCAACACACTCGGGACGGAGTGTGTCAGTACAAGCTGGGAGCCAGCAACCGGCTCTGGCAGCGCTGACCCCGGCAATGCAGGCTCCAACCAGCGTCAGATCTCCGGTAGCGCCGGGCGTACCCGGAGGGGGTGCGCTAGATGCAGCAAGAGCGCTACTGCACAATCTGCCCGCTGGGGACGCGCCTCAGGCAGCGACCCAGCGGTGGATTCTCGAGGTAGACCGTCTTGTCGTCGCTGTCTCAAGCCCGCGACTCCGGCGGAGACGACACTCTGACCAACCGGCCGTGTCGCTGATACGCACGCCGGTGGTTGACGAACAGACGGCAGACTCCAGCTCTGCCAGCCCTCAATCGATGGATCTGAGGACAGAGCTGGAGCGGTGTCGCTCGGGTCAAGATGCCCGGGTATACCTCGAGCAACGCCGAGAAAGGCGTCGCTACCAAGAAGCTGACGACAGCGTGACGTCGGCCTCGACCCAGCCTGAAGAGCAGACCTTCGCCATGCGATCTCTGCCCCAGGTCTGCGCCGTGCAGAATATGCCACAGTCATATGTACTGCAGATGGCGCCCCCGGCCTATGGTGCAGCCTTGCCCGTACCGGGGTACACTGTGCCCAGTGCGAACCCAGTGTTCGCGGCACCGGAACCTGCGGTGACAGAAGCAGGGTGTGCAGCCCTCGCGCCTCATCTTCGCTTTGCGAAGTGGCCGCGCAAGTTTCGGCCACACCTGCCCGAGAAGTACGACGGCAGCGTCAACCCGGCGGAGTTCCTCCAGATCTACTCCACCGCCGTACTTGCCGCAGGAGGGAATGAAGCCGTCATGGCCAACTATTTCCCCGTTGCCTTGACCGGTCCAGCTCGGTCTTGGCTCATGAACCCCCTCCAGGGTTCCGTCACCTCCTGGGGAGAGCTTTTCCGACAGTTCGTAGCCAACTTCGGCAGCTCCTACACCCGGCCTGGCACGGAGCTTGACCTCCACGCCGTCCAGCAGCAACCTGGGGAGTCGCTGCGCTCTTTCATCCAGCGGTTCTCCCAGGTACGGAACACCATCCCACATATCCAAAATGCTTCTGTGGTGGTAGCGTTCCGGCAGGGCGTCCGGGACAGGAAGATGCTCGAGAAGCTCGCGACCAGGGAGGTCCGCGACATCTCAGAGCTCTTCAGTTTGGCAGACAAATGCGCCAGAGCAGCCGAAGGACGGAACTGGCACTCGCTGCCATCCTCCGAGTCAGGGGGACTGCCCGGATCTAGTCCTACTCCCGGTGGAGGCAGCAGGAAGGCCAAGAACCGAGGCAGAAACAAGATAGAATCACCGACTGCAGCCCCAGTCGTCACTGCAGCGATGCTCGGTGGGGCTCGGGGGCCGCGCCCCGACAAGAAGCAGCGAATATCACCAATCCCAGGAGGTGATGAAGAAAATATGTGCCCCGTGCACGCCAGCTGTCGCCACACTGCTGCCGAGTGCCGGGAGATCCGAAGGCTCGCAGAGCGCTTCCGCAAGGAGAAGCGGCAGCGGGCTGATGCCCTGCCCTTCCGTCCAAAGGAAGATGAGCAGGGGGTGGATGTTCCAGACAACATTGACCACCCAAAGGAGATCCAGGAGCCTCAGCGTGTCGTGAAGGCGACACGCAATCATGAGGATTCCGGCTCCAGCGACGATGAGCGTCGGAAGAAGCTCTACGTCATATACGGCAGGTCCGCCGACCCCTCGTCCCGAAGCGCAGTCAAGACTCTGCGCCGAGCGGTAGCGTCGGTGGCGCCACTCCCAAGTGCTGCAACGCACCTAAAGTGGATGGGAACCCCCATCAGCTTTGACGCCACCGACTGCCCCGGGAACATGGCTGGGGCCGGCCAACTACCGCTCCTGGTGGCCCCTACCATCGGCAACGTGAGAATGTACCATGTTTTGGTAGATGGAGGGGCTGGGCTGAACCTCATCAGCCGTGCAGCTTTCCAGAAGCTGCAGATCCTAATGGCCAAGCTCACCCCGTCGAGCCCGTTCTCAGGGGTAGGGCCGGGACAGGTTATCCCCTACGGCAACATTAGTCTCCCGGTGACCTTCGGGGCTCCGGACAGCTATCGAACAGAGTACATTCTGTTCGACGTAGCGGAGATAGACCTCCCCTTCAACGCCATAATCGGCAGGCCAGCCCTGTACCGGTTCATGGCTGTAGCCCATTACGGCTACCTTGTCCTGAAGATGCCAACACCGACAGGTGTCCTCAGGATTCGTGGGGACCGCACTGCTGCAGTGTCGGCCCTGGAGAAGCTCCAAGCACTCGCAACAGCTGGGGCATCAGCCCCCGGCAATACGGAGCCGGACCAGCTCCGCCCGTGCGCACGTCACCGTGCTTCCACCACAGCACCCCGGGTGCAACCTCTCGACCAGGGCGGCGTCCCCTTAAAGGTCGTCCAAGTCGGCGCCGAAGCTACCCAGACCACCCGGGTAGCCGGGGGCCTGGATAGTAAATAGGAAGGCGCGCTCGTCACCTTCCTCCGGCACAACATCGACGTGTTTGCATGGCAGCCGTCACAGATGCCGGGGATCCCGAGGAAGGTGATCGAGCACCACTTGAAAGTCTTCCCCGACGCCCGGCCGGTTCAACAGAAGCCTTGCAAGCAGTCCATCGAGCGGCAGAACTTCATCCGTGAAGAAGTCAAGAAGCTGCTGGACGCTGGCTTCATACAGGAGGTCCACCGCCCTCGATGGTTGGCGAACCACGTCGTTGTCCCGAAGGCTGGCGGGAAGCTCCGGATGTGCATCGACTACACCAGTCTCAATAAGGCATGTCCTAAAGATCCATTCCCTCTCCCTAGAATAGATCAAATAGTAGACTCAACGTCAGGCTGTGATATGCTGTGCTTCCTAGACGCCTACTCGATTTTCCATCAGATCCCCATGTCTAGGGAGGACGAGGAGCACACCTCCTTCATCACAGTAGACGGCCTTTATTGCTATGTGTCTATGCCTTACGGCCTAAAGAATGCACTCCCCACCTTTGTGCGGGCAATGCACAAAACCTTTGGGGAGTTAATAAGAGACCTGGTTGAGGTGTATGTCGATGACATAGTTGTCAAGGTCAAGCAGGGTCCGTCCCTGCTAGATAACCTAGCCTTAGTCTTTGACAAGTTGCGCTCTACGCGCACCAAGCTGAACCCAGATAAATGTGTGTTCGGCGTGTCCTCTGGGAAGCTCTTAGGGTTCCTGGTCTCGCACCGAGGAATTGAGGCCAACCCAGAGAAGATCAAGGCCATCGACTTGATGCGGCCCCCTGCCCGCGTCAAGGATGTCCAGAAACTCACGGGATGTCTAGCCGCGCTGAGTCGGTTTATACCGAGGCTAGCAGAGCAGGCACTCCCTTTCTTTAAGCTCCTGCGCAAGTCAGGCCCTTTTGCCTGGACTGATGAAGCAGAAGAGGCTTTCCAGGAGTTGAAGCGACTCCTGACGACCCTACCTATCATGGTAGCCCCTGAGCCCGGAGAGCACCTGCTGCTCTTCATCGCGGCGACAACTGAAGTAGTGAGTATGGTCCTCGTCGCAGAGCGGCCGAACCCCTCATCTTCATAACCTGCTTCGGTAGCAGAAGACAGACGCCAGGAGGCCCCGCAGGACCAAGACGGTCCCCCGGACCTCCAAGGCAACCTCCCGGAGGCCCAGGTCGGCCTCCCGGAGGTCCAGGGCGGTCTCCCGGACCTCCAAGACAAACCCCCGGGGGCCCTACGGGACCCCCTGGGGGCCAAACGGGACCTCCCAGAGGTCCCCCAAGACCCCCCGGAGCTCCCGGACAATCAAGATAGCTTAAGGGCCTCAAGGTCCCAGCTCCTGGAGGCCCCCGTGGGTCCACCCACCTCCAGCGGGCTAGGGTCAATGGACGAGGACCTCCCAGGCCTGAGGGAAAGGGTCCGAACCGTCAAGAGGCCTGTCTACTACATCAGCGAAGTACTTCATGATGCCAAGACGAGGTACCTGGAAGTCCACAAGCTGCTGTATGCGGTGCTCGTGGCCTCCAGAAAGCTCCGCCATTACTTCCAGGCCCACCGGGTCTCGGTAGTCACCTCGTATCCGCTGAAGACAATTCTTCACGGCCCCCATGCGACTGGCAATGTTGCTAAATGGGCGGCGGAGCTGGCGGAGTTTGAGCTGGACTTCCTCCCACGCCATGCAGTCAAGAGCCAAGCACTGGCTGACTTTGTGGCGGAGTGGACACCAACGAGGACTGACCCAGTGGGCCATGGGGGCGGGGAACCAGAGCACCAAGCTCCGGTCTTCACCGAACCCCACTGGACACTCTTCTTCGACGGCTCCTCGCGAAAGCAGGGGGCCGGTGCCGGCGTACTGCTCCTCATGCCATCGGGGGAACAGTTTGGGTATATGGTGCGTCTCAATTTCAAGGCAACCAACAACATGGCGGAGTATGAAGCACTCATCTTTGGCCTGCAGACAGCCCTGTCTTTAGGCGCTCGCCAGTTGTTGGCACAGGGTGACTCCCAGCTGGTCATCAAGCAAGTCAAGGGCGAATGCTCCTGCAATGACCCCCAGCTAGCTGCGTATCTGCTTCACGTGCAGATGTTGGAGAAAGAATTCCTCGCCTTGGACCTGCACCACGTACCGCGCGCCGGTAATGCCGCAGCCGACAACCTTTCAACGAAGGCTTCCACCGGGGCCCCTGCGCCCGAAGGAGTCTTCGAGAGGACGCTGCTGCGGCCCACAGCCCGGCCCGCCGAGCCGGGCGAAGGGGGCTTGAGAAGCACCTCGAAGCTGGCGGTCCCGGCGGCCCTACAGCCGTGGGCGCCGCCAAGGATCGTAAGCGTCACTGGGGACTCCGTGCAACCCAGCGCTCAAGATCCAAAAGCTCAAGTCAGACCCGATGCATGGATCACGGAGATCCGGGACTACTTGAAGGACAATATCCTCCCTGATGAACATACAGCCGCTGAACGGATTGTGCGCATGGCTAAGAGGTACGCGCTGGTGGAGGGGGATCTCTACCGGCGTGGCGCCAACCACATCCTATTGCGGTGTATAACCAAGGGGGAAGGCTGCGACTTGCTCGCTGAGATCCATGGAGGCGAATGTGGAAGTCATTCTTCCTCAAGCACGCTTGTCGGTAAAGCCTTCCGGCATGGCTTCTACTGGCCGACAGCACTCCAGGATGCCGCCAAGCTGGTCGAGAGCTGCAAGGCGTGCCAGTTCCACGCCAAGCAGATCCATACACCGGTTCAGGCGGTACAGATGATCCCGCCCTCGTGGCCATTTGCTGTGTGGGGGCTGGACATCCTGGGACCATTTCCCAGAACCGTCGGGGGGTTCAGGTACCTCTATGTCGCTATCGACAAGTTCACCAAATGGCCGGAAGCTACACCAGTTGTCACCATCAATAAACAATCCGCAGTAAAATTCATCAAGTCTATTGTCTGCCGGTTCGGGGTCCCAAACAGGATCATCACCAACAATGGGACCCAGTTCACCAGCGCAGCATTCCAAGACTACTGCGAGGACCTTGGCATTCAGGTATGATATGCCTCTGTCGCCCACCCGAGGAGCAATGGGCAAGTTGAGAGGGCCAATGCGGAGATTCTCCGGGGCCTCAAGACTCGCACCTTCGCCAGCCTGAAGAAACATGGTGCCAATTGGGTAGACGAGCTTCCGAGCACACTATGGGCTAACCGGACATCCCAGAGCCGGGCCACCGGGGAGACACCCTTCTTCATGGTGTACGGGGCTGAAGCTGTACTTCCCCCAGAAATCACCATGAAGTCTCACCGTGTCCGGGCTTACGACGAAGCCATGCAGGACAACCTCCGGCGTGGAGAAATCAACCTCGTCGACGAGGTCCGATTACATGCGGCACTCTGTAACGCGCGGTACAGACAGGCGCTTCGGCACTACCACCAAAGGTCTGTGCGTGCCCGGGAGCTGCAGGAAGGCGACCTGGTGTTGCGGCGCATACTTTCTCACGAAGGGGCCCACAAACTCTCCCCTAGTTTGGAAGGCCCCTTCCGAGTCGCGAAAGTATGCTGCCCCGGGTGTGTGCGCCTTTCCACCGAGGATGGGGACCTGCTCCCGAACCCTTGGAACATAGAACACCTCCGTAAGTTCTACCCCTAAGAGCAAAAATAGGACAGTACTTTCTTTTCGTAATGAACTCCATAGACTCCAGGAGCAGCGCTCGGAGCAGCTAAACCCCAGGGGACGGTCCAGGACTACGTTCAGCTTTGCCTGGTTCCGACTCCAAGCGCGTAGAGTCTTGCTTCCCCTCTTAATGGGGTGGGTCGTGGCCTCCATGTTTATCCTGCCTTCCTCCTATGGAAGGTTGTACGAAAAGAAATCCGCTCTACTTTGCTCTTTCCTTGTACTCATTTAAATTGTGAATTGAGTTTTTATCACCCTTGCAGTACATGGTTGCCATGTGCTCAGCTCCCCCTCTCTACAAGTCCCCAAGCACCAAGCGTATGGTTGGGGCTATAAGTCAAATAAGACTGAGATAAGGGAGGTGGAGCCCCCAAGGAGAATTACGTTTCCTCTACCTGTGTGCAGGACTTCCAGGTTGCGGCAATGGGGACTGCATGAAGTAGGGGGAAAGGAGCTACCAACTACTTCGACCCAGGACTAGAAGGGGCGGGGCCCGGGGGCCCTACGTGTCCAGCAGGCCCGGAACTCACTCCTCCCCTGAGGAGGGCTCTAGGCCCGCCACGTGGCAGGCGGAAACCGGGCCTCCTCCCGTAGTGAAGGAGCTCCGGAAGCCCTGTGTGTCCAACATGGCCGAGGCTCCCGTCTCCGAAGTAAAAGCAATCATCAAGTGGGCGCACGCTCTCACGATCCCGTGGCCGTTCGTGCTCCGGCAGCGGTCAATTCGGGACTTAGAGAAAGTGCGCGGATCGGAAGAGACGGAGGTCCCACCTCGGGCTCGCTATCTCCCCCGAGATAGGCCCGGGGGCCACTGTCGGTACCTGAGATATGGGGTACCCCCGCGCACAGGGTAAAATGCCTAAGGTACTCGCCCTTCTCCACAGGGAGAGCTCCGAAGGCGCCACGCGTCCGGCGGGGCCGGACCTCCCTCTCCTCAGAGGAGAGCTCCAGGCCCGCCACATGGCATACAGAAGCCGGATCTCCCCCTCCGCGGGAGAGAGGTCCGAAGACGCCACGCGTCCAGCGGGGCCGGACCTCCCTCTCCGCAGAGGAGAGCTCCGGGCCTGCCACGTGGCATACAGAAGCCGGACCTCCCCCTCCGCGGGGAGAGGTCCGGAGGCTCCACGTGCCCCGCAGGCCGGACCCTTCTCTCCTCAGAGAAGGGCTCCGGACCCGCCACGTGGCCAGAAGAACGGTGCTGCCCGCCCCCGAGCGGTAGGCAGCGGGCGTAAAGGCGCCCCACACCTTGCCCGTACAAGGTATTCAAGGCCCGCGTCTTCCCAAGACGCGGAAACGCGGAGCACGCGTCTGTCAGGTGCCGTTGTGCCCAGTCGCATCACAGACTGGCGCGCGGTGTCAGAACCTGCCAGCTAATAAACGCTGCGACAAGACATCCCATGCCGCCTGCGCCGTCATCAACCACTACGACTAGCGTGCGGCATGGGCAGGGCGGCAAGACAAAGACTCAGAATCCTTCGACCAGAGGCAACTACCAGCGTAACTACAGATACGGTAGATAATAGACAATCTTCCCAGGAACACCTGTCGGGTCCCGGCACCCCTTGTAAGCCGCCCGAGTCTTGTACTATAAAAGGATCGGGTAGGCGTCGATAGCAAGGGTTCGCACTTTGCAACTCATACGCTAGCCATACACTCTCAAGCTGTAACTCACCCCCAAGCTCAGGCCCCCGGCCCTGAGCAGCAAGCAATACAGCGAGCTCCATAGCTCACCGTGGACGTAGGGTTTTACGCTCCGGCGGCCTGAACCACGTAAAACTCTCCGTGTCAATCTCTCGCTAACTCGTCCATCTGCGCAAGCTCTCCGCTAGGAACTAGCCCCTCCGAAAAGAGAACCTCTGCGGGCTGCCCAGTGCAGGCCCGGGGGAAGTGTCGACCGAACACTTCGACAGCACTCCCCTTCTTTAAGCTCCTGCGCAAATCCGGCCCATTCGCTTGGACCGACGAAGCAGAAGAAGCTCTTCAGGAGCTGAAGCAACTCCTGACGACCCTACCCATAATGGTAGCCCTCGAGCCTGAAGAGCATCTGTTGCTCTACATCGCGGCGACGGCTGAAGTGGTGAGTATGGTCCTCGTCGCAGAGCGGCCGGACCCCTCATCGCCACAGCCTGCTCCGGTATCAGGAGACAGGCGCCAGGAAACCCCGGAGGTCCAAGACGACCCCCCGGGTCTCCGAGGCAACCCCCCGGAGGTCCAAAACGGACACCCAGACCCCCAAAACAACCTCCCGGAGGACCAGCAGGACCTCCCGGAGGTGCAACGGGACCCCCCGGAGGTCCAACGGAACCTCCCGGATGTCCAACGGGACCTCCCGGAGCTCCCAGGAAATCAGCGGGACCTCCCGGAGGTCCAAGACAGCCCGGGAGCCTTCGAGTATCAGCTCCCGGCAGCCTCCCCGAGCCCACCCACCTCCCGCGGGCCTGAGCCATGGATGAAGATATCTCTGACCTGGGAGGGAGGGTCCGGACCATCCAGAGGCCTGTCTACTACATCAGCGAGGTCCTCCATGACGCCAAGACAAGGTACCTAGAGGTCCATAAGCTGCTGTATGTAGTGCTCGTGGCATCCAGGAAGCTCCGCCACTACTTCCAAGCCCACCGGGTCTCGGTGGTCACCTCCTATCCGCTGAAGGCTGTCCTCGACAGCCCCCACGCGCGACTGGCAATGTCGCCAAATGGGCAGCGGAGCTGGTGGAGTTTGAGCTGGACTTCCTTCCTCGTCATGCAGTCAAGAGCCAAGCACTGGCTGACTTCGTGGCTGAGTGGACGCCAACGAAGGCTGACCCAGGGGGCCATGAAGACGGTGAACCAGGGCCCCGAGCTCCGGCCTTCACTGGGCCTTACTGGACGCTCTTCTTCGACGGCTCCTCGCAAAAGCAGGGGGCCGGTGCTGGCGTACTGTTTCTCATGCCATCGGAGGAGCAGTCTGGGTATATGGTGAGTCTCAATTTCAAGGCGACCAACAACATGGCAGAGTATGAAGCACTCATCTTTGGCCTAAAGACAGCCCCGTCTCTAGGCGCTCACCAGTTGTTGGCACAGGGCGACTCCCAGCTAGTTATCAAGCAAGTTAAGGGTGAATGCTCCTGCAATGACCCACAGCTAGCTGCTTATCTGCTCTATGTACAGATGTTGGAGAAAGACTTTCTCGCCTTGGACCTGCGCCACGTACCGCGCGCTGGCAAGGACGCAGCTGACGACCTCTCAAAGAAGGCCTCCACAGGAGCCCCTGTGCCCGAAGGAGTCTTCGAGAGGATGTTGCTGCGGCCCACAGCCCGGCCCGCCGAGCCGGGCGAAGGGGGCTAGACCAGCACCTCGAAGCTGGCGGTCCCGGCAGCCCTGCAGCCATGGACGCCGCCAAGGATCGTAAGCGTCACTGGGGACTCCGTGCAACCCAGCGCTCAAGATCCAGACGCTCAAGTCAGACCCGATGCATGGATCACGGACATCCGGGACTACTTGAAAGACAATATCCTCCCTGATGAACGTGTATCCGCTGAACGGATCGTGCGCATGGCTAAGAGATACGCGTTGGTAGAAGGGGATCTCTACCGACGTGGCGCCAACCGCGTCCTATTGCGGTGCATAACCCAGGGGGAAGGCTGCGACTTGCTCGCTGAGATCCATGGTGGCGAATGTGGGAGTCACTCTTCCTCACCCACGCTTGTCGGCAAAGCCTTCCGGCATGGCTTCTACTAGCCGACAGCACTCCAGGATGCCGTCAAGCTGGTCGAGAGCTGCAAGGCGTGCCTGTTCCACGCCAAGCAGATCCATACACCGGCTTGGACGGTACAGATGATCCCGCCCACATGGCCATTTGCCGTATGGGGGCTGGACATCCTGGGACCATTCCCCAGAGCCGAGGATGGGGACCCACTCCCGAACCCTTGGAACGCAGAACACCTCCGTAAGTTCTACCCCTAGAGCAACAATAGGACAGACTCTTTTTTTTGTAATAAATTCCATAAAGTCCAGGAACAGTGCTCGGAGCAGCTAAGCCTCAGGGGACGGTACAGGACTACATTCAGCTTCGCCTGGTTCCGACCCCAAGCGCGTAGAGTCTTGCTTCCCTTCTTAATGGGGCGGGTCATGGCCTCCATGTTTAGCCTGCCTTCCTCCTATGGAAATTTATATGAAAAGAAACCTGTCCTACGTTGCTCTTCCTTGGTGCTCATTTAATTTACGTATTAAATTTTTATGACTGCACTTCTGGCGCATGCTCACCATGCGCTCAGCTCCCTCTTCTCGTTCTCACCTTTAGTCGGCATTTGCTGCCCTACCAAAGGCGGTTGCGTTGGAGGTACCTGCCGATAGCCAGGGGGACCCCGAGCTCCCGGCACTTCGCGCACGGTAGTCCCCAAGCACCGTATAAGTGGACGGGGACCGTAAGCCAAATAAGACTATGAGATAGAGGAGGGGGAGCCCCCAAGGAGAATTACGTTTCCCTTACTTGTGTGCAGGACCTCTCGGCCTCAGCTCCCCGCAGGAGTATGGTAGATACATCCATCCAATGGAACGCACCTACCAGGGGGCCGCTACGGGATCGCGCAAGACCAAAACCCCAAGGTAAGACCAAAGAACCTAGACCTCACCACTTCCGCAGGGGCAAGACCCGAAGGCCCCACGTGTCCAGCGGGGCCGGACCTCCATCTCCTTGAGGGGGAGCTCCGGGCCCGCCACATGGCCTACAGAATCCGGACCTCCTCCCCCCGCGGGGAGAGGTCCGAAGGCTCCACGTGCCCCACAAGCCCGGACCTCCCCTCAGAGGGGAGCTCCGGGCCCGCCACGTGGCTAGCAGGTCCGGACCCACCCATTCTCATGGGGCGGGTCCTGGAGACATCCGGGGCCCTTAATATAGTAAGGACCAGGGGAAGGTGTCTATGCAGAGCTTCGAGATTGGTCAAGGCCTCTGAGTACCTTGCGGAGCTAAGGACTCGGCCAGGTAAAACCAGGAAGAAGACTAAGACATGCAGACACAGAAGGAAACAGGAGTCTGTTCATACAAGGCTCCATGAGCTGGGCTACAGACTCAATAAAAATAAAAAAGGGAGGTACAGGGCCTTGTGGCCACGGGGGCAGATGCCTAAGAGTCCCCAGACTCCCGTTGGAACCTAGAGGCCACAAGGGCGGCCACGTCCTCGACCTCGGCCCTGGCAGCTTCCTCCCGCTCGGCAATGGGTCCTAGACGGACTGGCTCTAGAGAAAAGGAAGGGTCTTGGCTCTGGAAGCACGCCAGTACGTGCATAGCGACCTCCTTCGCCAGGCCCCGTCCTTCCACTTCAAGCTCGTCGGCGATCACCGCTTCGAGCCGGCCCAGCTTGTCGCCGATGGACTCAAGTGCCGGGATTGCTTTGGACATCTCCTACGCCGGAGCCTCCATCCGCACCGGGCTGAAACCAAGAGGAGCCAAGGCGGACCCCGCCTTGGCAATAAAGCCCCAGACCGCCTGGGCCTCGGTAGACCGCAAAGACTGGAGCTTCTCTACCTCTTGGCGAGCCGCCAGCTCGCGATCCAACGCCGCCTGGCGCTCCTGGGAGAACTGCCCCTCCCTCGCGGCAGCAGCCGACTCACGGAGCTCCAGCTCCTTGGTCCGAGCCCTCAGCTCGCCCTCTTTGGCTTTCAGCCGTGCGGCGATCTTCTCCTCCTCGGCCGCTGCAGCGCGTTCCCGATCGGCAACGGCGCACTCTCGACGAGCTACCTACAGCCGCAACTCCTCCGCGGCGGCAGAACGCTCCTCGGCTTTGGCTTCAACATGGGCCAGGGCCTCACGGTAGGAAGCACGATGCCGCCGGGTCTCTGACTCCAGGCGGCTAATGGCCTTCTTCTGAGTGTCAAGCAGAGCACTCATGGCCTCAAGTCTTGACTGCCTCGAGTCAAGATCCGCCCTAGCCTCCTGGGCCCGCTGCTGCCAGCTGAGAAGGTGTTCCCTCTCTCCGGCCAGCGCCCCCGCTCCTGCTCGAAGGCAGCCTGGAGCTGTCGGGCGCTGGTCTGGACACGCCCCAAGGCATCCCACACGGGCACCGGGACAGAGGGGACAGGAGTCACGCCCCTGACCCCCCTGTCGAGTCTAAGACCGGCGGAGGCGCCGGTGCCTCAGCAACCAGAGTGGGACACTGTCGTAAGGAAGCCAGGGGGCCAGCAGGTGCACCTACAGCAGCCCTCCCAGTCTCAGGACCGGATTTCTGGGCTGGTGAAGGAGGGCGGACAGGTGCGGATGCGGCCACCGTGGAGGGTAAACTCGCCGGCACAGAGGAAGCCCCCGTCGACTTGGGGGCCATGGGAGCCACCGCGGTTCCCAGATGCTGAGGCGTGGAGCCTCCGCCAGTTGGAGACGGCCGGGTGAGAGGCCCGCCCCCGGCAGCCGGTCGGTCCCTGCAAGGAACGAAGGCTCTCAGGCTAAGAGAGGGGACGAGAACACTGCTCCTACAGGCCAGAAGGAGCAAAACTTACTGGGCGACATGAGCGCTCCAACGGGCTTGTAGCCCCGGCCTCTGGGCCATGGTTGAACCGCCAGGACCTGCGGCCGGAACGGTCATGGGACGTGGCGTCTGGACCCCCGGCACACTCCCCGGCGTCGCCCCACCAACATCTGCCCTAGAAGCCCCTCCGCTTGAGGAAGGATGACGAGGCGCTTGAGGTTCTTCGGACTGCCGCTGTCCAGGAAGAGACCCGCTGGGGTGGGACACCCGGGGCCTCTTCGGGTCGCCACCCGATGGACCAGCACCCCCGGGAGATGGGTGCAAGGTTGCTACGGCTCCGTGACTCGGCGCAGGCGGCGCCCTCGGAGGAGACCGGGCGCGTTTCTTCTCTGGATGCCCGGGGGCCAGCTCCTTCCCCTTCCCCTTGTCGGCGGCTTGAGTTCCGTCGGCTCTTGGGACGGGTTGGGCAGCAACAGACGCCTCGCGCCCCGATCCAGAGCGCTCGGGCCCTGGGATCGAGATACCCCGGAAGGCATCCCCAACCTGCCGGACGGCGATCCCGATGTCATCGAGGTTCGGCATCTTCCGCAGGAGCTCTGACCTCCTCTGTGGCTCCAAGAAGAGGGGGGTGGCAGAGGACGGAAGGGCGGGGTCGCCACTGGGAATGAAGTCGCCGCTCACCTTGCCCTCCATCTCGTACAGCTCCTCGTCGGAAGGATCAGAGCCGGGGCCCCTCTCCAGCCTGGTACAGTCCTGCTCGCCAGTATAGTACCATGCTGGGCGACTGCGCTGCTGCAAGGGCGCAATACGGCGCGACATGAAGTCCATCAGCACCATCAGGGACGTCAGCCCCTCGTTGGCCAAGAACCGGAACCGCTCCAACACCGGGGCGTACTCCTGCTCCAGCTCTGGGACCTCCTCCCAGAAGCGATGATCGGTGGTTGGGCCAGCGGTCGGGAGTTGTAGGCGATCGTGCTCGTCGGTCTGCACTACCATCCAGCTCTCCCTCCAGTTTTCCCACCTTGACGCGGTGAAAGGCAGAAGGTACCCAGAGACCTTTGGGTCCTTGCAGCGATGCTGGAAGTAGTACGCCCCCATCTGGGTCTTCGAGCCGCGTCCAGTCGTCCGCAACACAAAGAAGTAGCGAAAGAGCGTCACAGAAGCGTGCACCCCAACAAACATCTTGCAGAAGTGGACGAAGACAGCGGCCATTGCGAAGGAGTTGGGAGAGAGGTGGTGGAGCTGGATCCCATACGTCTCCAGCAATGTGACAAAGAAGGAAGAAATCGGTGGGACGAACCCCGCAAGAGCATAGGCAGTAAAGAAGAACATCTCCCCCTTTTCCAGGATCAGGGGGAGAGATCCCCGGCGGAGCCGGCATTTCTGTTCCTCCGTGCGCCAGCCCAGCAGCCTGCGCACTGGCCCAAGCTCAGTGGAACGAACGAGGCACGTCGGGAGCAAGTTGGAAGCCATGGCGGGGGAGAGCTCAAGGACAGGAAGGCCAAGGCGCAAGAGTTCAAGGGAAGAACGAGCGCTAGGAAATGCGAAGGGAAGCCGCGATGCGGGTGAGATCCCCTTTTAAAACTTTCTAGGAACAATTCGAGGTGATTCGAAAACCTTCGAATACATCGCATCGGCGACCGCATTGGCTCTGAGACCGGGCGCCGATGACAGGTGGACCCAAGCCGCCCAGCTGAAGCGGTGGGTCAAGGAGTCAGTCTCCCAAGAAGACGAGCCGGCAAGGCGCTTTGGTGGTTCTAGAAGAAAGTACCGCGATGTACAGAAGTGGCAGCCTTGGGAACCGCCTCAGTAAAGGCAACCACCAAGTGGGCGCACGCTCCCACGATCCCGTGACTGTTTGTGCTCCGGCAGCGGTCAATGCGGGACTTAGAGAAAGTGCGCGGAACAGAAGAGACGGAGGTCCCACCATCAGGCTCGCTATCTCCCCCGAGATGGGCACGGGGGCCACTGTCGGTACCCGCGATATGGGGTACCCCCGCGCACAGGGGAAAATGCCTGAGGATCTCGCCCTTCTCCGCAGGGAGAGCTCCGAAGGCGCCACGCGTCCGGCGGGGCCGGACCTCCCTCTCCTCAGAGGAGAGCTCCGGGCTCGCCACGTGGCCTGCAGAAGCTAGACCTCCCCCCTCCGCGGGGGAGAGGTCCGATGGCGCCACGTGTCCAGCGGGGCCGGACCTCCCCCTCCTCAGAGGAGAGCTCCGGGCCCGCCACGTGGCCGGCAGAGGCCGGACCTCCCCCTCCGCGGGGAGAGGTCCGAAGGCTCCACGTGCCCTGCGGGGCCGGACCCCCCTCTCCTCTGAGGAGGGCTCCGGGCCCGCCACGTGTCCAGCAGAGCAGCGCTGCCTGCCCCCGAGCGGTAGGCAGCGGGCTTAAAGACGCCCCATACCTTGCCCGTACAAGGTATTCAAGGCCCGCGCCTTCCCAAGACGCGAAGACGCGGAGCACGCCTCTGACAGGTGTCGTTGTGCCCAGTCGTATCACAGACTGGCGCGCGGTGTCAGAACCTGCCAGCCAATAAACACAACGACAAGACATCCCTTGCCGCCTCCGCCGTCATCAACCACTACGACTAGCATGCGGCATGGGCAGGGCGGCAAGACGAAGACTCAGAAGCCTTCGCCAGAGACAACTACCGGCATACTTGCAGATACGATAGTCGGCAGGCAATCTCCCCGGGACCACCTGTCGGGTCCCGGGTCCCCCTTGTAAGCCACACGAGCCTTGGACTATAAAAGGCTCGGGTAGGCGATGTTAGCAAGGGTTCGCACTCTTGCCATCCATACGCTAGACATAACTCATCCTCAAGCTCAGGACTCCGGTTCTGAGCAACAAGCAATACAGCGAGCACCTCAGCTCACCGTGGACGTAGGGTTTTACGCTCCGGCGGCCCGAACCACATAAAACTCGCCGTGTCAAGCTCCTCCTTGACTCGTCCCTACGCTTAAGCTCTCCGCAAGCGACTAGCCCCTCCGAAAAAGAACCTCCGCGGGCTTCCCAGTGCAGATCCGGGGGAAGTGTCGACCACGCACTTCGACAAGAGGGATGTCCGGCCCCGCTGTACATATGGCGCCTTCGGAGCTCTCCCTGCGGAGAAGGGCGAGGTCCTTAGGCAGTTTCCCCTGTGCGCGGGGGTACCCCATATTGAGGGTACCGACAGCCTCAATTCCTCGGTGTGAGACCAGGAATATTAGGAGCTTCCCAGAGGATACGCCGAACACACACTTGTCGGGGTTCAGCTTAGTGTGCGTGGAGCACAGTTTGTCAAAGACTAGGGCTAGGTTGTCTAACAAGGATGAGCTCTGCCTGACCTTGACAACGATGTCATCAACATACACCTCAACTAAGTCTCTTATTAGCTCTCTAAAGGTTTTGTGCATAGCACGTACAAAGGTGGGAAGAGCATTCTTTAGACCATAAGGCATAGAGACGTAACAATACAGGCCGTCTACTGTGATGAAAGAAGTGTGTTCTTCATCTTCTCTAGACATAGGGATCTGATGAAAGCCCGAGTAGGCGTCTAGGAAGCATAGCATATCACAGCCTGATGTAGAGTCTACTATTTGATCTATTCTAGGGAGGGGGAATGGATCTTTGGGACATGCCTTATTGAGACTGGTGTAGTCGATGCACATCCGGAGCTTCCCGCCGGCCTTCGGGACAACGATGGGGTTCGCCAACCACCGGGGGTGGTGGACTTCCCGTATGAAGCCAGCGTCCAGCAGCTTCTTGATTTCTTCTCGGATGAAGTTCTGCCACTCGATGGACTGCTTGCGGGGCTTCTGTTGGACTAGCCGGGCGTCAGGGAAGATTTTCAGATGGTGCTCGATCACCTCCCTAGGGATCCCCGGCATCTGCGACTGCTGCCACGCAAACACGTCGACGTTGTGCCGGAGGAAGGTGATGAGCGCGCCTTCCTATTTGCTGTCCAGGCCCCCGGCTACCCGGGTGGTCTGGGCTGCATCAGCGCCGACTTGGACGACCTTCAGGGGGATGTCGCCCTCGTCAAGGGGTTGCACGCGGGGTGCTGAGGTCGAGGCATGGTGGCGTGCACTCGGGTGGAGCTGGCCCGGTTCTGCACCACCAGGGGCTGGTGCTCGGGCTGTTGCAAGTGCTTGGAGCTTCTCCAAGGCTGATACTGCAGCAGTGCGGTCTCCACGAATCTTGATGACGCCTGTTGGTGTGGGCATCTTCAAGACGAGGTAGCCGTAGTGGCCTACCGCCATAAATCGGTACAGGGCTGGCCTGCCGATTATGGCGTTGAAGGGGAGGTCGATCTCCGCTACATCGAACAGAATGTACTCTGTTCTATAGCTGTCCAGTGCCCCAAAGGTCACCAGAAGGCTGATGTTACTGTAGGGGACGACTTGTCCCGGCCCTACCCCTGAGAACGGGCTCGATGGGGTGAGCTTGGCCATCCGGATCTGCAGCTTCTAGAATGCTGCACGGCTGATGAGGTTCAGCCCAGCCCCACCATCTACCAGAACATGGTACATCCTCACGTTGGCGATGGTGGGTGCTACCAAGAGCGGTAGTTGGCCGGCCCCAGCCATGTTCCTGGGGCAGTCGGTGGCGTCGAAGCTGATGGGGGTTCCCATCCACTTGAGGTGCGGCGCGACACTTGGGAGAGAAGCCACCGACGCTACCGCTCAGCGCAGAGTCTTGACTGCGCTTCGGGACGAGGGGTCAGCAGACCCGCCATAGATGATGTAGAGCGTCTTCCGGCGCTCGTCGTCACTGGAGCTGGAATCCTCATGGTTGTGTACCGCCTTCACGGCGCGCTGAGGCTCCTGGAACTCCACCTGGTGGTCGACATTGTCTTGGGTGTCGACCTTCTGCTTGCCCTCCCTTTGACGGAAGGGAGGAGCATCAGCACGTGGTCGCTTCCCCTTGCGGATGCGCTCCGCGAGCTTCTGAATCTCCCTGCACTCAGCAGCTGTATGGCTGCTGGTGTTGTGCATGGGGCACGACTCGCCTTGGTCACCATCTGGAGCTGGTGACTGTCGCTGCCTCTTGTTGGGGCGTGGCCCCTGAGCTCCACTGGGTGCTGCTGCTGCAGCAACGGGAGCTGCGGTCGGTGGCTTCATCTTGCCACCGCCCCGATTCTTGATCTTCTTGCTGCTTCCATGGGAAGCAGCACCAGATCCGGGTTGTCCTCCTAATTCGGAGGCTGGCTATGAGTGCCAGTTCTGCCCTTCATCTGCCCTGGCACACTTGTCCGCCAGGCTGAAGAGCTCTGAGACGTCGCGAACTTCTCTGGTTGCGAGCTTCTCGAGCATCTTCGTATCCCGTACACCCTGCCGGAACGCCACCACCATAGAAGCATTTTGGATATGCGGGATGGTGTTCCGTACCTGGGAGAACCGCTGGATGAAGGAGCGCAGCGTCTCTCCAGGCTGTTGTTGGATGGCGTGGAGGTCGAGCTCCGTGCCAGGCCGGGTGTAGGAGCTGCCGAAGTTTGCAGTGAACTGCCGGCAGAGCTCTCCCCAGGAGGTTATGGAACCCTGGGGGAGATTCATGAGACAAGACCGAGCTGGGCCGGTCAAGGCGACGGGGAAGTAGTTGGCCATGAAAGCCTCGTCCCCTTCTACAGCAAGGATGGCGGTGGAGTAGATCTGGAGGAACTCCGCCGGGTTGACGCTGCCATCGTACTTCTCGGGCAGGTGCGGCCAGAACTTTCGTGGCCACTTCGTGAAGCGAAGGTGTGGCGCTAGGGCCGCACATCCTGCTCCTGTTGCTGCAGGTGTTGGTGCCGCGAACGCTTGGTTCGCTGTCAGCACCGTATACCCCGGTATGGGCAAGGGGTCCCCATAGACCGGGGGCACCATTTGCAGGGCATATGGTTGGGGCATATGCTGCGTGGCGTATGCCTGGGGCAGAGTTCGTGTGGCGAACGTCTGCGGCTCAGGCTGGGTGGAGGCGGTTGACATGCTGTCGCCGGCCTCTTGATTGCGATGCCTTTCTCGCCGTCACTCGATGACCACTCGGGCATCTTTTCCCAGGTGGCGTCGTTCCAGCTCCGACCTCAGGTCCGCCGATGGGAGCCAGGTGGAGCGGGAGTCTGCCGTCTGCCCATCAACCGTTGGCGTGCGCGTCAGCGACACAGCCGGTTGACTGGGACGTTGTCCCCGCCGAAGTTGAGGGTTGGCGGCGGCGATGACGAGACGGTCTACGTCGCGAATCCACTGCTGGGTCACTGACTGAGGCGCGTCCCCAGCAGCTGGATTGTGCAGTAGCGCTCGTGCTGCAGCTAGTGCGCTCCCGTGGGAGACACTCAGCGCTGCAGTGGATCTTGGGCTTGCTGGAGTCGGCGCTGCCGGAATCGGCTGCTGGCTTCCAGCTTGCACCGACACACTCCATCCTGAGTGTGTCGAGACGTAGTCCCCGCTGGTCACCGTTCGTCGTGAACGTGGGCGGGGAGAGCTTGCCGCTGAAGGAATCTTCGTCATCTTCGTCGGCGGAAGCTCGTCGCGCAAGGGAAAAGCCCCCTACCTGGCGCGCCAAATGTCGAAGTGTGTAGCCGACACTTCCCCCGGGCCTGCTCTGGGCAGCCTGTGGAGGTTCTTTTTCATAGGGGCTAGTCACTCACGGAGAGCTTACGCGTTAGGGATGATGGAAGGAGAAGCTTGACAAAGGGATTTTTACGTGGTTCAGGCCGTCGGAGCGCAAAACCCTACGTCCACGGTGAGCAGAGATGCTCGTTGTATTGCTTGGTGCTCAGAACCAGAGTTCTGAGCTTGAGGATGAGTTGGGTGCTCGGATGCTGGAGCGTAAGTGTGCCAAGAGTCGAACCCTTGCTAACGTTGCCTACCCGAGCCTTTTATAGTCCAAGGCTCGGGTGGTTTACAAGGTGAGCCCGGGACCCGACAGGTGGTCCCGGGAAGATTGCCTGCCATCTACCGTATCCGCAGTTACGCCGGCAGTTGTCTCTTGCGAGGGCTTCTAAGTCTTTGTTCTGCCGCCCTCCCCATGCTGCAAGCTAGTCGTAGTGGTTGATGATGGCAGGGGCAGCAGGGGATGTCTTGTCGCTGTGTTTATTGGCATACAGCCTCTGACGCGGTGCGCCAGTCTTCAATGTGATGTGATCAGGCGCAACGGCACCTGACAGAGGCGTGCTCTGCGTCTCCGCGCCTTGGGAAGGCGTGGGTCTTGAATACCTTGTACGGGCAAGGTATGGCGTGTCTTTACTCTTGCTGCCTACCGCGCGGGGGCAGCAGCGCTACTCTGCTGGCCACGTGGCAGGCCCGGAGCTCTCCTGTGAGGAGAGGGAGGTCCGGCCCCGCTGGACATGTGGATCCTTCAGAGTTCTCCCCGCGGAGGGGGGAGGTCCGGCTCTGCTGGCCACGTGGCGGGCTCAGAGCTCTCCTCTAAGGAGAGGGAGGTCTGGCCCCGCTGGACACGTGGAGCATTCGGAGCTCTCCCCGCGTAGGGGGGAGGTCCGGCTGCTGCTGGCCACGTGGCGGTCCCGGAGCTCTCCTCTGAGGAGAGGGAGGTCCGGCCCCGCTGTACACGTGGAGCCTTCGGAGCTCTTCCCGCGGAGGGGGGAGGTCCAGCTCTGCCGGCCACGTGGCGGGCCCGGAGCTCTTCTCTGAGGAGAGGGAGGTCCGGCCCCGCTGGACACGTGGCGCCCTCGGAGCTCTCCCCGCGGAGAGGGGCGAGGTCCTTAGGCAGTTTCCCATGTGCCCGGGAGTACCCCATATTGAGAGTACCGACAGAAACTTAGTTGAGGTCTATGTCGATGACATCGTTGTCAAGGTCAGGCAGAGCTCATCCTTGTTAGATAACCTAGCTCTAGTCTTTGACAAACTGCGCTCCACACGTACTAAGCTGAACTCCGACAAACGTGTGTTCGGCGTATCCTCTTGGAAGCTCCTAGGATTTCTGGTCTCACACCGAGGGATTGAGGCCAACCCAGAGAAGATCAAGTCCGTCGACCTGATGCGGCCCCCCGCCCGCATCAAGGATATCCATGAACTCACGGGATGCCTAGCCGCACTGAGTCGGTTTATACCGAGGCTAGCAGAGCGGGCACTTCCCTTCTTTAAGCTCCTGCACAAATCCAGTCCTTTTGCTTGGACCGACGAAGCAGAGGAAGCATTCCAGGAGTTGAAGCAGCTCCTGACAACCCTACCCATCATGGTAGCTGTCAGTACCCTCGATATGGGGTACCCCCGCGCACAGGGGAAAATGCCTAAGGATCTCGCCCTTCTCCGCAGGGAGAGCTCCGAAGGCGCCACGTGTCCAGCGGGGCCGGACCTTCCTTTCCTTAGAGGAGAGCTCCGGGCCTGCCACATGGCCAGCAGCAGCCGGAACTCCCCCCACGGCGGGGAGAGCTCTAAAGGCGCCACATGTCCCGTGGGGCCAGACCTCCCTCTCCTCAGAGGAGAGCTCCAGGCCCGCCACGTGGCCGACAGAAGCCGGACCTCCCCCCTCCGCGGGGAGAGGTCCGAAGGCTCCACGTGTCCCGCGGGGACGGACCTCCCTCTCCTCAAAGGAGAGCTCCGGGCCCGCCACGTGGCCAGCAGGACGGCGCTGCCTGCCCCTGCGCGGTAGGCAGCAGGCGTAAAGACGCACCATGCCTTGCCCGTACAAGGTATTCAAGGCCCGCGCCTTCCCAAGACGCGAAGACGCGGAGCACGCCTGTGTCAGGTGCCGTTGCGGCCAGTCGCATCACGGACTGGCACGCCGTGTCAGAGCCTGCCCACCAATAAACACAGCGACAAGACATCCCCTGCCGCCCCTGCCGTCATCAACCACTACGACTAGCTTGCGGTATGGGCAGGGCGGCAGAACGAAGACTCGGAAGCCTTTGTTAGAGACAACTACCGGTGTCGGTACCCGCGATATGGGGTACCCCCGCGCACAGGGGAAAATGCCTAAGGGTCTCGCCCTTCTCCGCAGGGAAAGCTCCGAAGGCGCCACGTGTCCAGTGGGGCCGGACCTCCCTCCCCTCAGAGGAGAGCTCCGGGCTCGCCACGTGGCCTACAGCAGCCAGACCTCCCCCCTCCATGGGGAGAGCTCCGAAGGTGCCACATGTCCCACGGGGCCGGACCTCCCCTCCTTAGAGGAGAGCTCCGGACCCGCCACGTGGCCGACAGAAGCCGGACCTCCCCCCTCCGCGGGGGAGAGGTCCGAAGGCTCCACGTGTCCTGCGGGGCCGGACCTCCCCCTCCTCAGAGGAGAGCTCCGGGCCCGCCACGTGTCCAGCAGAACAGCGCTGCCTGCCCCCGAGCGGTAGGCAGCGGGCGTAAAGACGCCCCATACCTTGCCCGTACAAGGTATTCAAGGCCCGCGCCTTCCCAAGACGCGGCGCGCCTTCCCAAGACGCGGAGACGCGGAGCACACCTCTGTCAGGTGCCGTTGCGCCCAGTCGCATCACAGACTGGCGCGCGGTGTCAGGGCCTGCCAGCCAATAAACACAGCGACAAGACATCCCATGCCGTCCCCGCCATCATCAACCACTACGACTAGCATGCGGCATGGGCAGGGCTGCAAGACGAAGACTCAGAAGCCTTCGCCAGAGACAACTACCGGCATAACTGCAGATACGGTAGATAATAGACAATCTCCTCGGGACCACCTGTCGGGTCCCGGGCCCCCCTTGTAAGCCACCCGAGTCTTGGACTATAAAAGGCTCGGGTAGGCAACGTTAGCAAGGGTTCGAAACCTGTTGGTTCGCACTCTGCAACTCATACGCTAGCCATACACTCCCAAGCTGTAACTCACCCCCAAGCTCAGGACTCCGGCCCTGAGCAGCAAGCAATACAGCGAGCTCCATAGCTCGCCGTGGACGTAGGGTTTTACGCTCCGGTGGCCTGAACCACGTAAAACTCACCGCGTCAAGCTCTTACTAACTCGTCCATCCGCGCAAGCTCTCCGCTAGGGACTAGCCCCACCGAAAAAAGAACCTCCGCGGGCTGCCCAGTGCAGGCCCGGGGGAAGTGTCGACTGAACACTTCGACATTTGGCGCACCAGGAAGGGGGTTTTTCCCCTTGCGCGACGAGTTTCCGCCGACGAAGATGACCAAGCTTCTTTCAGCGGCAAACTCTCCCCCACTGCGTCCGCGGCAAACCGTGACCAGGGGAGAGTACATGACGACACACTCAGGACAGAGTGTGTCAGGGCAAGCTGGGAGCCAGCAACCGGCTCTGGCAGCGCTGACCCCGGCAATGCAGACTCCAACCAGCGTCAGGCCTTCAGTAGCGCCGGGCGTACCCGGTGGGGGTGCGCTAGCAGCAGCAAGGGTGCTACTGCAAAATCCGCCTGCTGGGGACGCGCCTCAGGCAGCAACCCAGCAGTGGATTCGTGAGGTAGACCGTCTCGTCGTCGCCGCCGCAAACCCTCGACTTCGGCGGGGACGACACTCCGGCCAACCGGCTGTGTCTCTGACGCGCACACCAACGGTTGACGGGCAGACGGCGGGTTCCAGCTCCACCAAAGTTCCGTCGATGGACCTGAGGACAGAGCTGGAACAGTGCCACTTGGCCAAGATGCCCAAGTGTTCCTCAAGCGACGTCGAGAAAGGCGTCGCACTCAAGAGGCTGGCGACAACATGACGTCGGCCTCGACCCAGCCTGGAGGGCAGACCTTCGCTACGCGAGCTCTGCCCCAGGCGTACGCCGCACAGCATAAGCCACAACCATGTGCTCTGCAAGCGGCGTCCCCGGCCTATGGCGCAACCTTGCCCATACCGGGGTACACTGTGCCAGGCGCAACCAAGCGTTCGCGGCACCAGTACCTGCACTGGGAGCCAGCAACCGGCTCTGGCAGCGCCGACCCCGGAAATGCAGGCTCCAACCAGCGTCAGGTCTTCAGTAGCGCTGGGCGTACCCGGCGGGGGTGCGCTAGCCGCAAACAAGAGCGCTACTGCATAATCCGCCTGCTGGGGACGCGCCTCAGGCAGTGACCCAGCAGTGGATTTGCGAGGTAGACCGTCTTGTCGTCGCCGCTGCAAACCCTTGACTTCGGCGGGGACGACGCTCCGGCCAACCGGCTGTGTCGCTGACGCGCACGCCAACGGTTGACGGACAGACGGCGGATTCCAGCTCCACCAGGCTTCCGTCGACGGACCTGAGGACTGAGCTGGAACGATGCCACCTGGGCCAAGACGCCCAAATGTTCCTCGAGTGGCGACGAGAAAGGCGTCGCAGCCAAGAGGCCGGCGTCAGCATGACGATTGCCTCAACCCTGCTTGAGGCGCATACTTTCACCACGCGAACTCTGCCCCAGACATACGCCACGCAGCATATGCCACAGCCATATGTCCTTCAAACGGCGCCCCAGGTCTATGGCGCAACCTTGCCCATACCGGGGTACACTGTGCCAGCGGCGAACCAAGCGTTCGCGGCACCAACATCTGCAGCAACAGGGGCAGGATGTACGCCCCTGGAGCCCCACCTCCGCTTCACGAGGTGGCCGCGCAAGTTTCGGCCACACCTGCCCGAGAAGTACGACGGCAGCGTCAATCCGGCGGGGTTCCTCCAGATCTACTCCACCGCCGTACTTGCCGCAGGAGGGGATGAGGCCGTCATGGCCAAACTACTTCCCTGTCGCCTTGACCGGCCCTGCCCGGTCTTGGCTAATGAACCTCCCTCGGGGTTCCATAACTTCCCGGGGAGAGCTCTGCCGGCAGTTCATCGCCAACTCTGGCAGCTCCTACACCCGTCCCGGCACGGAGCTTGACCTCCAAGCCATCAAGCAACAACCTGGGGAGTCGCTGCGCTCCTTCATCCAGCGGTTCTCCCAGGTACGCAACACCATTCCACATATTCAAAGTGCTTCTGTGGTGGCGGCACTACGACAGTGTCCAGGACAAGAAGATGCTTGAGAGGCTTGCAACCAGAGAGGTCTGCGATGCCTCCGAGCCCTTCAGCCTGGCGTACAAGTGCGCCAGAGCAGCCGGAGGGCAGAGCTGGCACTCACTGCCAGCTTCCGAAGCCGGAAAACAGCCCGAAGACGGTGGAGTTCAAGCTGAGCTCCCGATCACATCAGACAGCCAAGAGCCAAGCACTGGCTGACTTCGTGGCTGAGTGGACGCCAACGAAGGCTGACCCAGGGGGCCGCGAAGACGGTGAACAAAGTACCGAGCTCTGGTCTTCACCAGGCCTCACTGGACGCTCTTCTTCGACGGCTCCTCGCGAAAGCAGGGGGCAGGTGCCGGCGTACTGCTTCTCATGCCATCGGGGGAGCAGTCTGGGTACATGGTGCATCTCAATTCCAAGGCAACCAACAACTTGGCAGAGTATGAAGCACTCATCTTTGGCCTAAAAGACAGTCCTGTCTCTGGGCGCTCGCCAGTTGTTGGCGCAGGGCGACTCCCAGCTAGTTATCAAGCAAGTTAAGGGTGAATGCCCCTGCAATGACCCACAGCTAGCTGCTTATCTGCTTCACGTGCGGATGTTGGAGAAAGAATTCCTCGCCTTGGACCTGCGCCATGTACCGCACGCTTGCACGGCCGCAGCTGACGACCTCTCAACGAAAGCCTCCATCGGAGCCCCTGCGCACGAAGGAGTCTTCGAGAGGACGTTGCTGCGGTCCACAGCCCGGCCCGCCGAGCCGGGCGAAGGGGGCTGAACCAGTGCCTCGAAGCTAGGCAGTCCCGGTGGCCCTGGATGCCGCCAAAGGATCGTAAGAGTCACTGGGGACTCCGTGCAACCCAGCGCTCAAGATCCAGAAGCTCAAGTAGTCCCGATGCATGGACCACGGAGGTCTGGGACTCCTTGAAGGACATCCTTCCTGATGAACGTGCATCCGCTGAACGGGTGGTGCGGATGGCTAAGTGCTACGCGCTGGTATCTTTACTGGCGTGGCGTCACGACATCCTATTGCGGTGCATAACCCAGGAGGAAGGCTGCGATTAGCTCGCAGTAGTCCAAGGAGGCGAGTGCTGGGAACGCTCATCGTCCCGCACGTTGGTCAGTTAAGCCACCCGGCATGGCTCCTACTGACCGAGAGCCACCTGGACACCGTCAAACCGGTTAGGGATGCAATGCGTGCCAGGTCCACGCCAAGCAGACCCACACAACCGGTGCAGACGCGCACCCAGAGCCGTCGGGGGATACCGGCTCCTCCATGTCGAGGGCCAGCCGGACTTCCCAGGGCCGGGTCACGGGAATTACCCTTCCACATGGTATGCGGGGTCGAAGCCATGCTTCCCCCTGAGATCGCCATGGGGGTCCCCCCGTGTCCGGCGTACGACGAAGCACGCATGACCCGCTCTGCGTGAAGACAGGCGCTCCGACGCTACCCCAGTAAGTTCACCATGCTTACTTAGGTGTTCATTTAAATTACGCATTAATTTATATGAACACCTCCCCACGCTCTAGAAAGTGTGCATCCATTGTACACTTGGTTCCTCTTTCCTGCTCTCATGCATAGTCGATATTTGCCGTCCTGCCGAAAACGGTAGTGCTTTGGGTACCTGCCAAAGGCCCGGTGGCCTTTTGGATCTCCCCCTGTGAGGGTACTGTACCGCCAGTTGGTCTCCTCCGAGAAAAGACCTACGCTAGACCGGGGGGTCAGGAGCCTTGCTTTGCCCGGTCTTGCACCCAAAGCATGCGCACTCTGCCCCCCAGCGCTACGGTCTGAGTACCAGGGGGCCTGACCGTTACACCCTGACTGGGGCTGGGGCCAGACCTCCGGGACCAAGTGCATTGGATTACCCGAGCCCCGTATTCCGGCCTGGGACAATAAGCAAAATGAGACTAAGGGACAGGAAAGGGGGACCACTGAGCAGTGCCGGACTTTGCCCCCACAGCTGGGCCGAGCTCTGATGCCAGCATTCGCCCTCCTTTCAGAGGCGAGCGCTGATGCCGGGCCTCACGCCCTTCGCTGGCCTGAGTTCCGATGACTTTCGGACTCCGCCTCCACAGCCAGGCAGAGCTCCGAGGCCAGCCCTCGCCCTCCTTTCAGAGGCGAGCGCTGATGCCGGACCTCACGCCCTTCGCTGGCCTGAGCTCCGTTGACTTCCGGACTCCGCCTCAACAGCCTGGCCAAGCTCCGAGGCCAACCCTCGCCCTCCTTTCAGAGGCGAGCGCTGATGCCGGACCTCACGCCCTTCGTTGGCACGAGCTCCGATGACTTCCGGACCTCCGCCCCCGCAGATGGGCCGAGCTCCGAGGTCAGCCCTCGCCCTCCTTTCAGAGGCGAGCGCTGATGCCGGACCTCACGCCCTTCGTTGGCCTGAGCTCCGATGACTTCCGGACTCCGCCTCCACAGTCAGGCCGAGCTCCGAGGCCAGCCCTCGCCCTCCTTTCAGAGGCGAGCGCTGATGCCAGACCTCACGCCCTTCGCTGGCCTGAGCTCCGATGACATCCGGACCTCACGCCCCTCGCTGGCCTGAGCTCCGATGACTTCCGGACCTCCGCCCCCGCAGCTGGGCCAAACTCCGATGCCAGCCCTTGCCCTCCTTTCAGAGGCGAGCCCTGATGTCGGACCTCACACCCTTCGTGGACCTGTGCTCCGATGACTTCCGGACCTCCGCCCCCACAGCCGGGCCGAGCTCCGATGCCAGGTGTCGGTACCCTCGATATGGGGTACCCCCTAACATAGGGGAAATAGCCTAAGGATCTCGCCCTTCTCCGCAGGGAGAGCTCCGAAGGCGCCACGCGTCCAGCGGGGCCGGACCTCCCTCTCCTCAGAGGAGAGCTCCGGGCCCACCACGTGGCATACAGAAGCCGGACCTCC
Organism: Neostapfia colusana; assembly: GCA_030760725.1. Lineage (NCBI taxonomy): Eukaryota > Viridiplantae > Streptophyta > Magnoliopsida > Poales > Poaceae > Neostapfia > Neostapfia colusana. Next base: position 37,705,751 of record JASWHV010000013.1, on the reverse strand, counting down.
TCCTCCGCAGGAGAGAGGTCCGAAGGTGCCGCGTGTCCGGAGAGGCCGGACCTCCCTCTCCTCAGAGAGGAGCTCCGGGCTCGCTGCGTGGCCAACAGAAGCCGAACCTCCCCCTCCGCGGGGAGAGGTCCAAAGGCTCCACGTGTCCTGCGGGGCCGGACCCCCCTCTCTTCTGAGGAGGGCCCCGGGCCCGTCACGTGGCCAGCAGAACGGCGCTGCCTGCCCCCGAGCGATAGGCAGCGGGCGTAAAGACGCCCCATACCTTTCCCGTACAAGGTATTCAAGGCCCGCGCCTTCCCAAGACGCGGAGACGCGGAGCACGCCTCTGTCAGGTGCCGTTGCGCCCAGTCGCATCACAGACTGGCGTGCAGTGTCAGAGGCTGCCAGCCAATAAACGCAGCGACAAGACATCCCATGCCGCCCCCGCCGTCATCATCCACTACAACTAGCATGCGGCATGGGAAGATCTACAAGACGAAGACTCAGACGCCTTCGGCAGAGACAACTACCGGCATAACTGCAGATACGGTAGATATCAGTCAATCTCCCCGGGACCACCTGTCGGGTCCCGGCCCCCCTTGTTAGCCACCCGAGTCTTGGACTATAAAAGGCTCGGGTAGGCGACGTTAGCAGGGGTTCGGACTCTAGCCATCCGCACCCCTGGGTTCGCACTTTGCAACTCATATGCTAGCCATACACTATCAAGCTGTAACTCACCCCCAAGCTCAGGACTCTGGCCCTGAGCAGCAAGCAATACAGCGAGCTCCATAGCTCGCCGTGGACGTAGGGTTTTATGCTCCGGCGGCCTGAACCACGTAAAACTCGCCGTGTCAAGCTCTTACTAACTCGTCCATCTGCGCAAGCTCTCCGCTAGGAACTAGCTCCACCGAAAAAGAACCTCCGCTGGCTGCCCAGTGCAGGCCCGGGGGAAGTGTCGACTGAACACTTCGACATTTGGCGCGCCAGGAAGGGGGCTTTTCCCCTTGCGCGACGAGTTTCCGCCGACGAAAATGACCAAGCTTCCTTCAGCGGCAAACTCTCCCCCCCTGCGTCCGCGGCAAACCGTGACCAGGGGAGAGTACATGATGACACACTCAGGACGGAGTGTGTCAGGGCAAGCTGGGAGCTAGCAACCGGCTCTGGCAGCGCCGACCCCGGCAATGCAGGCTCCAACCAGCGTCAGGCCTTCAGTAGCGCCGGGCGTACCCGGTGGGGGTGCGCTAGCAGCAGCAAGGGCGCTACTGCACAATCCGCCTGCTGGGGACGCGCCTCAGGCAGCGACCCAACAGTGGATTTGCGAGGTAGACCGTCTTGTCATCGCCGCCGCAAACCATTGACTTCGGCGGGGACGACGCTCCGGCCAACCGGCTGTGTCGCTGACGCGCACGCCAACGGTTGACGGGCAGACGGCAGGTTCCAGCTCCACCAAACTTCCGTTGACGGACCTGAGGACAGAGCTGAAACGGTGCCACTTGGGCCAAGATGCCCGAGTGTTCCTCGAGCGACGTCGATAAAGGCATCGCACTCAAGAGGCTAGCGACAACATGACGTCGGCCTCGACCCAGCCTGGAGGGCAGACCTTCGCTACGCGAGCTCTGCCCCAGGCGTACGCTGCACAGCATAAGCCACAACCATATGCTTTGCAAGCGGCGTCCCCGGCCTATGGCGCAACCTTGCCCATACCGGGGTACACTATGCCAGGCGCAACCAAGCGTTCGCGGCACCAGTACCTGCACTGGGAGCCAGCAACCGGCTCTGGCAGCGCCGACCCCGGCAATGCAGGCTCCAACCAGCGTCAGGTCTTCAGTAGCGCTGGGCGTACCCGGCGGGGGTGCGCTAGCCGCAACAAGAGCGCTACTGCACAATCCGCCTGCTGGGGACGCGCCTCAGGCAGCGACCCAGCAGTTGATTCGCGAGGTAGACCGTCTTGTCGTCGCCGCCGCAAACCCTTGACTTCGGCGGGGACGACGCTCCGGCCAACCGGCTGTGTCGCTGACGCGCACGCCAACGGTTGACGGACAGACGGCGGATTCCAGCTCCACCGGGCTTCCGTCGACGGACCTGAGGACTGAGCTGGAACGATGCCACCTGGGCCAAGACGCCTGAATGTTCCTCGAGCGGCGACGAGAAAGGCGTCGCAGCCAAGAGGCCGGTGTCAGCATGACGACTGCCTCAACCCTGCCTGAGGCGCAGACTTTCGCCACGCGAACTCTGCCCCAGACATACGCCACGCAGCATATGCCACAGCCATATGTCCTGCAAACGGCGCCCCCGGTCTATGGCGCAGCCTTGCCCATACCGGGGTACACTATGCCAGCGGCGAACCAAGCGTTCGCGGCACCAACACCTGCAGCAACAGGGGCAGGATGTACGGCCCTGGAGCCCCACCTCCGCTTCACGAGGTGGCCGCGCAAGTTTTGGCCGCACCTGCCCGAGAAGTACGACGGCAGCGTTAACCCGGCGGGGTTCCTCCAGATCTACTCCACCGCCGTACTTGCCGCAGGAGGGGATGAGGCCATCATGGCCAAGCTACTTCCCCGTCGCCTTGACCGGCCCAGCCCGGTCTTGGCTAATGAACCTCCCTCAGGGTTCCATAACTTCCTGGGGAGAGCTCTGCCGGCAGTTCATCGCCAACTTCGGCAGCTCCTACACCCGTCCCGGCACGTAGCTTGACCTCCAAGCCATCAAGCAACAACCTGGGGAGTCGCTGCGCTCCTTCATCCAGCGGTTCTCCCAGGTACGCAACACCATTCCGCATATTCAAAGTGCTTCTGTGGTGGCGGCACTTCGACAGTGTCCAGGACAAGAAGATGCTTGGGAGGCTTGCACCAGAGAGGTCTGCGATGCCTCCGAGCCCTTCAGCCTAGCAGACAAGTGCGCCAGAGCAGCCGGAGGGTGGAGCTGGCACTCTCTGCCAGCTTCCGAAGCCGGAAGACAGCCCGAAGATGGCGGAGTTCAAGCTGAGCTCCCGACCACGTCAGACAGCCAAGAGCCAAGCACTGGCTGACTTCGTGGCTGAGTGGATGCCAACGAAGGCTGACCCAGGGGGCCGCGAAGACGGTGAACCAAAGTACCGAGCTCCGGTCTTCACCGGGCCTCACTGGACGCTCTTCTTCGACGGCTCCTCGCGAAAGCAGGGGGGACGCTCTTCTTCGACGGCTCCTCGCGAAAGCAGGGGGCCGGTGCCGGCGTACTGCTTCTCATGCCATCGGGGGAGCAGTCTGGGTACATGGTGTGTCTCAATTCCAAGGCAACCAACAACTTGGCAGAGTATGAAGCACTCATCTTTGGCCTAAAAGACAGTCCTGTCTCTGGGCGCTCGCCAGTTGTTGGCGCAGGGCGACTCCCAGCTAGTTATCAAGCAAGTTAAGGGTTAATGCCCCTGCAATGACCCACAGCTAGCTGCTTATCTGCTTCACGTGCGGATGTTGGAGAAAGAATTCCTTGCCTTGGACCTGCGCCATGTAGCGCGCGCTTGCACGGCCGCAGCTGACGACCTCTCAATCAAAGCCTCCATCGGAGCCTCTGCGCATGAAGGATTCTTCGAGAGGACGTTGCTGCGGTCCACAGCCCGGCCCACCGAGCCGGGCGAAGGGGGCTGAACCAGTGCCTCAAAGCTAGGCAGTCCCGGCGGCCCTGGATGCCGCCAAATGATCGTAAGAGTCACTGGGGACTCCGTGCAACCCAGCGCTCAAGATCCAGAAGCTCAAGTAGTCCCGATGCATGGACCACGGAGGTCCGGGACTCCTTGAAGGACATCCTTCCTGATGAACGTGCATCCGCTGAACGGGTGGTGCGGATGGCTAAGTGCTACGCGCTGGTATCTTTACTGGCGTGGCGCCACGACATCCTATTGCGGTGCATAACCCAGGAGGAAGGCTGCGATTAGCTCGCAGTAGTCCAAGGAGGCGAGTGCTGGGAACAGTCATCGTCCCGCACGTTGGTCGGTTAAGCCACCCGGCATGGCTCCTACTGACCGAGAGCCACCTGGAAGCCATCAAACCGGTTAGGGATGCAATGCGTGCCAGGTCCACGCCAAGCAGACCCACACAACCGGTGCAGACGCGCACCCAAAGCCGTCGGGGGATACCGGCTCCTCCATGTCGAGGGCCAGCCGGACATCCCAGGGCCGGGTCACGGGAACTACCCTTCCACATGGTATGCGGGGCCGAAGCCATGCTTCCCCCTGATATAGCCATGAGGGTCCCCCCGTGTCCGGCGTACGACAAAGCCACACATGACCCGCTCTGCATGAAGACAGGCGCTCCGACGCTACCCAGTAAGTTCACCATGCTTACTTAGGTGTTTATTTAAATTACGCATTAATTTATATGAACACCTCCCCACGCTCTAGACAGTGTGCGTCCATTGTACACTCGGCTCCTCTTTCCGGCTCTCATGCATAGTCGATATTTGCCGTCCTGCCGAAGGCGGTAGTGCTTGGGATACCTGCCGGAGGCGCGGTGGCCTTTTGGATCTCCCCTATAAGGGTACTGCACCACCAGTTGGTCTCCTCCGAGAAAAGACCTACGCTAGAACGGGGGGTCAGGAGCCTTGCTTTGCCCGGTCTTGCACCCAAAGCACGGGCCGGGCGGTTACACCCTGACTGGGGCTGGGGCCAGACCTCCGGGACCAAGTGCACTGGATTACCCAAGCCCCGTATTCCGGCCTGGGACAGTAAGCAAAATGAGACTAAGGGATAGGAAAGGGGGGACCACTGAGCAGTTTCGGACCTCCGCCCCCACAGCTAGGCCGAGCTCCGAGGCCAGCCCTCGCCCTCCTTTCAGAGGCGAGCGCTGATGCCGGACCTCACGCCCTTCGCTGGCCTGAGCTCCGATGACTTCCGGACTCCGCCTCCACAGCCAGGCCGAGCTCCGAGGCCAGCCCTCACCCTCCTTTCAGAGGCGAGCGCTGATGCCGGACCTCACGCCCTTCGCTGGCCTGAGCTTCGATGACTTCCGGACTCCGCCCCCATAGCTGGGCCGAGCTCCGAGGCCAGTCCTCGCCCTCCTTTCAGAGGCGAGCGCTGATGTCGGACCTCACGCCCTTCGCTGGCCTGAGCTCCGATGACCTCCGGACCTCACGCCCTTCGCTGGCCTAAGCCCCGATTACTTCCGGACCTCCGCCCCCACATCCGGGCCGAGCTCCGATGCCAGGTTTCACCCTCTCCTAAGAGGCTGAACACCGAAGCCGTCAAGACCTGGCCAGCACAGGGAGTACTCAAGACAAGAAAGTGCGCGGATCAGAAGAGACGAAGGTCCCACCTCGGGCTCGCTATCTCCCCCGAGATGGGCCCGGGGGCCACTGTCGGTACCCTCGATATGGGGTACCCCCGCGCATAGGGGAAAATGCCTAAGGATCTCGCCCTTCTCCGCAGGGAGAGCTCTGAAGGCACCACGCGTCCAGCGGGGCCGGACCTCCCTCTCCTCAGAGGAGAGCTCCGGGCCCACCACGTGGCATACAGAAGCCGGACCTCCTCCTCCGCGGGAGAGAGGTCCGAAGGTGCCGCGTGTCCGGAGAGGCCGGACCTCCCTCTCCTCAGAGAGGAGCTCCGGGCTCGCCGTGTGGCCAACAGAAGCCGAACCTCCCCCTCCGCGGGGAGAGGTCCAAAGGCTCCAAGTGTCCTGCGGGGCCAGACCCCCCTCTCTTCTGAGGAGGGCTCCAGGCCCGCCACGTGCCCAGCAGAACGGCGCTGCCTGCCCCCGAGCGATAGGCAGCGGGCGTAAAGACGCCCCATACCTTGCCCGTACAAGGTATTCAAGGCCCGCGCCTTCCCATGACGCGGAGACGCGGAGCACGCCTCTGTCAGGTGCTGTTGCGCCCAGTCGCATCACAGACTGGCGTGCAGTGTCAGAGGCTGCCAGCCAATAAACGCAGCGACAAGACATCCCATGCCGCCCCCGCCGTCATCATCCACTACGACTAGCATGCGGCATGGGCAGAGCTACAAGACGAAGACTCAGAAGCCTTCGGCAGAGACAACTACCGGCATAACTGCAGATACGGTAGATATCAGTCAATCTCCCCGGGACCACCTGTCGGGTCCCGGCCCCCCTTGTAAGCCACCCGAGTCTTGGACTATAAAAGGCTCGGGTAGGCGACGTTAGCAGGGGTTCGGACTCTAGCCATCCGCACCCCTGGGTTCGCACTTTGCAACTCATACGCTAGCCATACACTCTCAAGCTGTAACTCACCCCCAAGCTCAGGACTCTGGCCCTGAGCAGCAAGCAATACAGCGAGCTCCATAGCTCGCCGTGGACGTAGGGTTTTACGCTCCGGCGGCCTGAACCACGTAAAACTCGCCGTGTCAAGCTCTTACTAACTCGTCCATCTGCGCAAGCTCTCCGCTAGGAACTAGCCCCACCGAAAAAAGAACCTCCGCGGGCTGCCCAGTGCAGGCCCGGGGGAAGTGTCGACTGAACACTTCGGCACCAGGCTTCACCCTCTCCTAAGAGGCTGAACTCCGAAGCCGTCAAGACCCTGCCAGCACAGGGAGTACTCAAGACAAGAAAGTGCGCGGGTAGGAGAAGGCCTCACCTCGGGCTCGTTACCTCCCCGAGGTGAGCCCGGGGGCCACTGTCGGTACCCGCGACATGGGGTACCCCCGCGCACAGGGGAAAATGCCTAAGGGTCTCGTCCTTCTCCGCAGGAAAAGCTCCGAAGGCGCCACGTGTCTAGTGGGGCCGGACCTCCCTCCCCTCAGAGGAGAGCTCCGGGCTCGCCACGTGGCCTACAGCAGCCAGACCTCACCCCTCCGTGGGGAGAGCTCCGAAGGTGCCACATGTCCCGCGGGGCCGGACCTCCCCCTCCTTAGAGGAGAGCTCCGGACCCGCCACGTGGCAGACAGAAGCCGGACCTCCCCCCTACGTGGGGGAGAGGTACGAAGGCTCCACGTGTCCTGAGGGGCCGGACCTCCTCCTCCTAAGAGGAGAGCTCCGGGCCCGCCACGTGTCCAGCAGAACAGCGCTGCCTGACCCCGAGCAGTAGGCAGAGGGCGTAAAGACGCCCCATACCTTGCCCGTACAAGGTATTCAAGGCCCGCGCCTTCCCAAGACGTGGAGACGCGGAGCACACCTCTGTCAGGTGCCGTTGCGTCCAGTCGCATCACAGACTGGCGCGCGGTGTCAGGGCCTGCCAGCCAATAAACACAGCGACAAGACATCCCATGCCGCCCCCGCCATCATCAACCACTACGACTAGCATGCGGCATGGGCAGGGCTGCAAGACGAAGACTCAGAAGCCTTCGCCAGAGGCAACTACCGGCATAACTGCAGATATGGTAGATAATAGACAATCTCCTCGGGACCACCTGTCGAGTCCCGGGCCCCCCTTGTAAGCCACCCGAGTCTTCGACTATAAAAGGCTCGGGTAGGCAATGTTAGCAAGGGTTCGAACCCTGTTGGTTTGCACTCTGCAACTCATACGCTAGCCATACACTCCCAAGCTGTAACTCACCCCCAAGCTCAGGACTCTGGCCCTGAGCAGCAAGCAATACAGCGAGCTCCATAGCTCGCCGTGGACGTAGGGTTTTACGCTCCGGCGGCCTGAACCACGTAAAACTCACTGCGTCAAGCTCTTACTAACTCGTCCATCCGCGCAAGCTCTCCGCTAGGGACTAGCCCCACCAAAAAAAGAACCTCCGCGGGCTGCCCAGTGCAGGCCCGGGGGAAGTGTCGACTGAACACTTCGACAACCGGCCTGACTGCAGATACGGTAGTCGGCAAGCAATCCCCCCGGGACCACCTGTTGGGTCCCGGGCCCCCTTGTAAGCCACTCGAGCCTTGGACTATAAAAGGCTTGGGTAGGCAACGTTAGCAAGGGTTCGAACTCTGTGAACTCGCATCCTAGGCATTACTCACCCTCAAGGTCAGGACTCCGGTTCTGAGCAACAAGCAATACAGCGAGCACCTCTGCTCACCGTGGACATAGGATTTTACGCTCCGGCGGCCCGAACCACGTAAAACTCACCGTGTCAAGCTTCTCCCTCACTCGTCCCTAACGCTTAAGCTCTCCGCAAGCGACTAGCCCCTCCGAAAAAGAACCTCCGTGGGCTGCCCAGAGCAGGTCCGGGGGAAGTGTCGACCACACACTTCGACATTTGGCGCACCAGGTAGGGGGCTTTTCCCTTGCGCGACGAGCTTTTGCCGACGAAGATGACGAAGCTTCCTTCAGCGGCAAGCTCTCCTCCCCCGCGTTCACGATGGACCGTGACTAGCGGGGAATACGTGTCGACACACTCTGGACAGAGTGTGTCGGCGCAAGCTGGAAGCCAGCAGCCGACTCCGGCAACGCCGACTCCGGCAACGCAGGCTCCAGCGAGCGTCAGATCTTCTGCAGTGCTGAGCGTCCCCTACGGGGGCGCGCTAGCTGCAGCAAGAGCGCTACTGCACAATCCACCTGCTGGGGGCGCGCCCCAGTCAGCGACCCAGCAGTGGATTCACGAGGTAGACTGTCTCGTCGTCGCCGCCGCAAACCCTCGACTTTGGCGGGGACGACGCTCCGGCCAACCGGCTGTGTCGCTGACGCACACGCCAACGGTGACGGGCTGACGGTGGATTCCAGCTCCACCAGGCTCCCATCGACGGACCTGAGGACAGAGCTGGAACGATGCCACTTGGGCCAAGATGCCCGAGTATTCCTCGAGCGACGACGAGAGAGGCGTCGCAACCAAGAGGCCGGCGACAGCATGACGTCTGCCTCAACCCTGCCTGAGGCACAGACTTTCGCCACACGAACTCTGCCCCAGGCATACGCCACGCAGCATATGCCACAGCCATATGCCCTGCAAACGGCGCCCCCGGTCTATGGCGCAGCCTTGCCCATATCGGGCTACACTGTGCCAGCAGCGAACCAAGCGTTCGTGGCAGCAACGCCTGCAGCGACAGGAGCAGGATGTGCGGCCCTAGCGCCCCACCTTCGCTTCGCGAGGTGGCCACGCAAGTTTCGGCCGCACCTGCCCGAGAAGTACGACGGCAGCGTCAACCCGGTGGAGTTCCTCCAGATCTATTCCACCGCCGTACTTGCCGCAGGAGCGGATGACGCCGTCATGGCCAACTACTTCCCCGTCGCCTTGACCGGCCCTGCCCGGTCTTGGCTCATGAACCTCACCTAGGGTTCCATAACCTCCTGCGGAGAGCTCTGCCGGCAGTTCACCACCAACTTCGGCTGTTCCTACACCCGGCCTGGCACGGAGCTCGACCTCCACGCCATCCAGCAACAACCTGGGGAATCGCTGCGCTCCTTCATCCAGCGGTTCTCCCAGGTACGGAACACCATCCCGCACATTCAAAGTGCTTCGGTGGTGGTGGCGTTCCGGCAGGGTGTCCGGAACGAGAAGATGCTTGAGAAGCTCGCGACCAGAGAGGTTCGCGACGTCTCAGAGCTCTTCAGCCTTGCGGATAAATGCGCCAGGGCAGCAGAAGGGCGGAACTTGCACTCTCTGTCAGCCTCTGAGTAAGGAGGACAGCCCGGATCTGGCGCTGCTTCCTATGAAAGCAGCAATAAGACCAAGAATCGGGGCAGTGGCAAGATGAAGTCACCAGCCGTGGCTCCCGTTGCAGCGGCAGCGGCGTCCAGTGGAGCTCGGGGGCCGCACCCCGACAAAAGGCAGCGACGGTCACCAGCCCCAGATGGTGACCAAGGCGAGCTATGCCCCGTGCATGGCACCAGCAATCATACTGCTGCCGAGTGCTGGGACATACAGAGGCTCGCAGAGCGCTTCCACAAAGGGAGGCAGCTAAGAGCTGATTCTCCGCCCCTCCCTCAAAGGGAGGGCAAGCAGAAGGTCGACGCCTCATTCAGCGTCAGCCACCAGGTGGGGTTTCAGGAGCCTCAGCGTGTCATAAAGACGGTGCACAACGGTGACGACTTCAGCTCCGGTGATGACGAGCCGGGGCAGTAGCCAACTACGGCTGCCCCAGAAAGTCCGTGGAGACTGCACTGCTGCGATATCAACCTTGGAGAAGCTCCAAGTAGTTGCAGCAGCCCAAGCACCAGCCCCGACGGTGCAGAACCAGGCCAGCTCCACCCGAGTGCACATCTCTGTGCCTCGGCCATACCTCCTGGAGGCCGCCCAAGGTCTCTCAACCTCTTGAAGGCCTTAGCCAGAAGGGGAAAGACGCCTTGGGTCTCCCAAGAAGAGTCCGGGTCCTCCTACCCCTTGAAGGCCTTAGCCAGAAGGGGAGGGTACCCCGGGGCTCCCAGGAGAAGCTGCGCAGGACCCGCTCCAGCGTGAAGATGATGACCTCGTCGACGAGGCCCGGCTGCAGGTGACACCCCACAACGCACGGTCTCGGCTGGTGCTCTAGCACTACCGCCAAAGAACCAAGCGTGTCAGGGACCTGCAAGAAGGCAACCTGGTGCCGCGGCACACACTTTCTCGCGAAGGACCTATAAACTCTCCCCCAGCCGGGAAGGTCCCTTCCGAGTCACGAAAGTTGCCGTCCCAGGTACACATGCCTTTCAACCAAGGATGGGATCCGTTCCCTAACCCTTAGCATGGAACAACACTGTAAGTCCTACCTCCTGAGCGTTAGTAGAACAGGGCCATACCCTTCTGTAATAAATCCCATAGAGTCTAGGAACAGCGCTCGGAGCAGCTAAGTCTCAGGGGACGATCCAGGACTACGTCCAGCTTGGCCTGGTTCCAACCCTAAGCGCGTAGAGTCTTGCTTCCCTTCTTAATGAGGCGGGTCGTTGCCTCCATGTACAGCCTGACTTCCCCCTATGGGCATTTACACAGAAACCTGTTCTACTTCGCTCTCTCTCATGTGCTCATTTAAATTATGCATTAGTTTTTATGACCACACTTTCTATGTATGCTCACCATACATTTAGCTCCCCTTTTCCCGCGCTCATCCATAGTCGGCATTTGCTATCCTACCGAAGGCGGTTGTACTTGAGGCACCTGCCGATGGCCAGGAGCGCCTCTCGGGCCTCCCCCAGTCAGGTGTTGCGGTGCCAGTTGGTCACCTCCAGGAAAGGCCTACGCCGTGCATGGGGGGTCCAGGGTGCGTATCCCGCTTAGCCGGCTCTGTACCCAAAGCATGCGCACCCTGCCCTCCGGAGGTCCAGGGGAGTACAGCCGCTTTGCCTGCTTCCGTACCCAAAGCATGTGCACTCTGCTTCCCCGGCGCATGGTCCGGTACTAGGGGCCGGACGGTCGTACCCGGACCTTGTAGGGAGCCGGAGCCCCGGTGCCTCGCGCAAAGAATTGCCCAAGCCCCGTATACGGACTAGGACCGTAAGCCGAATAAGACTAAGAGACGGGGAGGGGAGGACCCCCCGAGGAGAATTACGTTTCCTCTACCTGTGTGCAGGACCTCCAGGTTATAGCTACAGGGGCTGCATGAGGTGGGGGGCAAGGAGCTATCGACTACTCCAGCGCAGGACCGGAAGGTCCGGGTTTTGCCCCTTCAACAGGGACGGGGCCCAAAGGCCCCACGTGTCCAGCGGGCCCGGAGCTCCCGCCCCCTCAGGAGGGGCTCCGGACCCGCCACGTGGCCAGCAGAAGCCGGACCTCCCCCTCCGGGGGGAGATCCAAAGGCCCCACATGTCCAGCGGGGCCAGAGCTCCCGCCTCCTCAGGAGGGGCTCCGGACCCGCCACGTGGCCGGCGGAAGCCAGACCTCCCCCTCCGGGGGGGGGGGGGGCTCTGAAGGCTCCACGTGTCCCGCGGGGTCGGACCTCCCTCTCCTTAGAGGGGAGCTCCGGGCCCACCACGTGGCTGGCAGATCAGGACCTCCCCATCCTCAGGGGGCGAGCTCCGGAGACCTCCGGGGCCCTTAATACAGTAAGGACCCGGGGAACGTGTCTGTGCAGAGCTTCAAGATTGGTGAAGGCCTCTGAGTACCTTGCGGAGCTAAGGGCTTGGCCAGGCGAGACCAAGAAGAAGACAAAAGCGTCACAGACACAAAGGGTCACAAGAGTCTATTTATTCATGGCTCCATGAGCTGGACTACATACTCGATAAAAAGAAAGAAACAAGCCCTAGGGTCCTCCTGGCTCGCGCTGGAACCTAGAGGCTTCAAGGGCGGCCACATTCCCGACTTCAGCCCTGGCGGTCTCCTCCCGCTCCGTTGCAGGGCCCTCTCTCGCTGGCTCCAGTGAGAAAGAAGGGTTCCGGCTCCTTAAGCATGCCAACACATGCGTGGCAACCTCCAAGGCCAGGCCCCGTCCCTATGCCTCAAGCTCGCTGGCGACCACCGCGTCTAGCCTATTCAGCTTGGCGCCGATTGACTCCAGCGCGGGGATCACTTCGACCACCTTCAGCGCAGGAGCCATCGCCTTCACCGGGCTGAAGCCAAGAGGGACCAAGGCGGACCCCGCCTGATCGACAAAGCTCGACACCGCACGGGCCTCGGAGGACCGCGAGGCCAAAAGCTCCTCTACCTCGCGGTGGGCCGCCCGCAGGGCGTCGCGGCTTCCCTAGGAGAATTCCTTCTCCTTGGCCGCCAGGGAGCTTTCCCGAAGGCGGAGAGTCTGGGCAAGCCGCTCCAACTCTGAAGCCCGGAAGTCGACAGCCAACTCCTGATCCAGGATCGCCTGGCGTTCCGGGGAGACCTGCTCTTCCCTCATGGTGAGGTCTGCCTTCCGGGCCTCTAGCTCCCTGGCCCGAGCGCGCAGGTCGCCCTCGCCTGCCACCAGCCGCGCAGCGACTCTCTCCGCCTCGGCTGCCACGGAGCGCTCCTAGTCCTCAACGGCGCGCTTACGGCGCTCCAGCCTCTGCCGTATCTCCTCCACGGAAGAGAGGCTCTCCTCGGCCTGGGCATGCGCCTCAAGGGCCTCCCTGTGGAGCCGCCACGTCTCGGAGTCCAGGCGGTCAACAGCCCACTTCTGCCGGTCGAGGAGCGCTCCCATGATGTCATACGACTCTCGCCTGGAGTCGAGCTCGCCCTTGACCTTCACGGTCTGCAACCGCAAAAGGTTCCCCCAGGTGAGGAGGCGATCCCTCTCAACCGCCTTCTCCTCTCGCTCACGACCAAGCGCGGCCAAGACCTGCCGGACGCTCGCTTGGGCGAGCACGAAGGCATCCGCCAGCGGCAGTGGGGCAGCAGAGGCCGGAGCGGCGCCCCTGATCTCCTCCATCACATCGTCCTCAAGAAAAGACGACGCGCCGGGGACCGGGATAAGACGCCGGTCAGGAGAAGCTGGCACCGGGACTTCGACAGCCGGACCCGCCAAACCCTCACTGACAGCTGGCTCCTCAGCCGGTGGAGAGGGACGAGTGGAGGGAGTCGACGCTGAAATAGAAGCCAGGCCGCCTGGTACAGGGCGGACCTACGCTGGCTTGGGGGTCGCGGCAACTGTCTCAGCAAGAGGAGTTGACGCTGTCGTAGAATCCGGGCGGACCGGAACAGGAGGAACTTGCGCTGGCTTGGGGGCCGCGGCAGCTGTCCCGGTTTCTGAGCGCAACGGCGCAGACTCCCCATCAGTCGGGGACGGCCGAGGAACGTGAGCGCTCCAACGGGCCCTGAACCCCGCCTTCCGAGCCGGGGTAGGATCACCAGAGCCCGCCGTCGCCGCCGACGGCCGCTCCGCAGTCGCCTGGACTGACGGGGCAGGGGACGCTCCAGAAGGCCCCCTTGACGCATCAGCAGGTTCCCTGGAGACTCCACCGCTTGAGGAGGGAGGACGCGACGTCCAGAACCTTCGGCCTGTTGTCGCTTAAGAGGAGTCCTGTCGGGATGATGAGCCCGGGACCTCTTGGGGTCGCCACCGGACGGAGCGCCATCTCCAGAAGCAGGAGGTGTAGACACCCTGGTTCCCCGACTTGGCATAGATGCCGCCACCGGAGGAGATCGAGCACATTTCTTCTCTGGGGGCGGGTTGGAAGCCATGGTGGGGGAGAGCTCAAGGACAGGGAAGACAAAGGCGCAAGAGTTCAAGGAAGGTGCAATCACTTGGAAGTGCGAAGGGAAGCCGCGATGCGGGTAAGATCTCCTTTTAAAACTTTCCAGGTATGATTCGAAGCGATTCGAAACTCTTCAAATACACCGCATGGGCAACCGCTTCGGCTCCAAGACCGAGCACCAATGACAGGTGGACCCAAGTCGTCCAGCTGAAGCGGTGGGTCAAGAAGTCAGTCTCCCAAGGAGACGAGCCGGCAAGGCGCTTCGGCTGTTCCCGAAAAAATCGCCGCAACATGCAGAAGTGGCAGCCTTGGGAACCGCTGCAGTAAAAGCAACCATCAAGTGGGCGCACGCTCCCACGATCCCACGACTGTTCGTGCTCTGGCAACGGTCAACACAGGACTTAGAGAAAGTGCACGGAACAGAAGAGACGGAGGCCCCACCTCGGGCTCGCTATCTCCCCCGAGATGGGCCTGGGGGCCACTGTCGGTACCCTCGATATGGGGTAACCCCGCGCACAGGGGAAAATGCCTAAGGATCTCGCCCTTCTCCACTGGGAGAGCTCCGAAGGCGCCACGTTTCCAGCGGGGCCGGACCTCCCTCTCCTCAGAGGAGAGCTCCGGGCCTGCCACGTGGCCAGCAGCAGTCGGACCTCCCCCTCCGCGGGGAGAGCTCTGAAGGCGCCACGTGTCCCGCGGGGCCGGACCTCCCTCTCATCAAAGGAGAGCTCCGGGCCCGCCACGTGGCCGACAAAAGTCCGACCTCCCCCCCTCCGTGGGGAGAGGTCCGAAGGCTCCATGTGCCCCACGGGGCCGGACCTCCCTCTCCTCAGAGGAGAGCTCCGGGCCCGCCACGTGGCCAGCAGGATGGCACTGCCTGCCCCCGCGCGGTAGGCAGCAGGCGTAAAGACGCACCATACCTTGCCCGTACAAGGTATTCAAGGCACGTGCCTTCCCAAGACGCGAAGACGCGGAGCACGCCTGTGTCAGGTGCCGTTGCGGCCAGTCGCATCACAGACTGGCGCGCCGTGTCAGAGCCTGCCCACCAATAAACACAGCGACAAGACATCCCCTGCCGCCCCTGCCGTCATCAACCACTACGACTAGCTTGCGGCATGGGCAGGGCGGCAGAACAAAGACTCGGAAGCCTTCGTTAGAGACAACTACCGGCCTAACTGCAGATACGGTAGTCGGCAAGCAATCCCCCCGGGACCACCTGTCGGGTCCCGGGTCCCCTTGTAAGCCACTCGAGCCTTGGACTATAAAAGGCTCGGGTAGGCAACGTTAGCAAGGGTTCGAACTCTATGAACTCGCATCATAGGCATTACTCACCCTCAAGCTCAGGACTCCGGTTCTGAGCAACAAGCAATACAGCGAGCACCTCTGCTCACCGTGGAGATAGGGTTTTATGCTCCGGCGGCCCGAACCACGTAAAACTCGCCGTGTCAAGCTTCTCCCTCACTCGTCCCTAACGCTTAAGCTCTCCTCAAGCGACTAGCCCCTCCGAGAAGGAACCTCCGCGGGCTGCCCAGAGCAGGTCCGGGGGAAGTGTCGACCACACACTTCGACAGTAGCCCCCGAGCCCGAAGAGCACTTGCTGCTCTACATCGCGGCAACAACAGAGGTGGTGAGCATGGTCCTCATCGCAGAGCGGCCAGACCCCTCATCACCGCAGCCTTCTCCGGTAGCAGAAGACAAGCACTAGGAGACCCCGGGGACTCAAGACGACCTCCCGGAGCTCCAAGGTGACCTCTCGGAGGTCCACGATAACCCCCCGGAGGTCCATAGGGACCTCCCAGGAGAACAAGACGACCTCCCAAAGGTCCAATACGGCCTAGAAGCCCCCGGGTCCCAGCTCCCAGAGTCTCCCCCGGACCCGCCTGCCTCCTGTCGGCCTGAGTCAGTGAAGGAAGGCATCTCAGGCCCAGGGGGGAGGGTCCGGACCATCCAGAGGCCTGTCTACTACATCAGCGAAGTCCTCCACGACGCCAAGACAAGGTACCTGGAGGTCCACAAGCTTCTGTATGCAGTACTCGTGGCGTCCAGGAAGCTCCGCCACTACTTCCAAGCCCACCGGATCTCGGTGGTCACCTCATACCCGCTGAAAGCCATTCTTCACAGCCCCAACGCGACCGGCATTGTCGCTAAATGGGCAGCAGAGCTGGCGGAGTTCGAGCTGGACTTCCTTCCTCGCCACGCGATTAAAAGCCAAGCACTGGCTGACTTCGTGGCCGAATGGACGCCAACAACGACCAACCCAGGGGGCCACGAAGATGGTGAACCAAAGCCCCGAGCTCCGGTCTTCACCGGGCCTCACTGGACGCTTTTCTTCGACGGCTCCTTGCGAAAGCAGGGGGCCGGTGCCGGCGTACTGCTTCTTATGCCATCGGGGGAGCAGTTTGGGTACATGGGCGTCTCAATTTCAAGGCAACCAACAACATGGCAGAGTATGAAGCACTCATCTTTCGCCTGAAGACAGCCTTGTCTTTGGGCGCTCACCAGTTGTTGGCACAGGGCCACTCCCAGCTAGTCATCAAGCAAGTCAAGGGTGAATGTTCCTGCAATGACCCGCAGCTAGCTGCTTATCTGCTCCACGTGCAGATGCTGGAGAAAGACTTACTCGCCTTGGACCTGCGCCATGTACCGTGTGCTGGCAATGCCGCGGCTGACGACCTCTCAATGAAGGCCTCCACCGGAACCCCCATGCCCAAAGGAGTCTTCGAGAGGACGTTGCTGCGGCCCACAGCCTGGCATGTAGAGCCGGGCGAAGGGGGCTGGACCAGCACCTCGAAGCTGGCAGTCCCGGCGGCCCTGCTACCATGGACGCCGCCAAGGATCGTAAGCGTCACTGGGGACACCGTGCTACCCAGTGCTCAAGATCCAGAATCTCAAGTCAGACCCGATGCATGGATCACGGAGATCCGAGACTACTTGAAAGACAATATCCTCCCTGATGAACGTGTATCCGCTGAACGGGTCATGCGCATGGCTAAAAGATACGTGCTGGTAGAAGGGGATCTCTACCGGCATTGCGCCAACCACGTCTGTCGAAGTGTGCGGTCGACACTTCCCCCGGGCCTGCACTGGGCAGCCCGCGGAGGTTCTTTTTTTGGAGGGGCTAGTCCCTAGCGGAGAGCTTGCGCAGATGGAACGAGTTAGTAAGAGCTTGACACGGCGAGTTTTACGTGGTTCAGGCCGCCGGAGCGTAAAACCCTACGTCCACGGCGAGCTATGGAGCTCGCTGTATTGCTTGCTGCTCAGGGCCGAAGGCCTGAGCTTGGGGGTGAGTTACAGCTTGAGAGTGTATGGCTAGCGTATGAGTTGCAAAATGCGAACCCAGGGGTGCGGATGGCTAGAGTCCGAACCCCTGCTAACGTCGCCTACCCGAGCCTTTTATAGTCCAAGACTCGGGTGGCTTACAAGGGGGGCCGGGACCCGACAGGTGGTCCCGGGGAGATTGACTGATATCTACCGTATCTGCAGTTATGCCGGTAGTTGTCTCTGCCGATGGCTTCTGAGTCTTCTCTTGTAGCTCTGCCCATGTCGCATGCTAGTCATAGTGGATGATGACGGCGGGGGCGGCATGGGATGTCTTGTCGCTGCGTTTATTGGCTGGCAGTCTCTGACACTGCGCGCCAGTCTGTGATGCGACTGGGCGTAACGGCACCTGACAGAGGCGTGCTCCGCGTCTTGGGAAGGCGAGGGCCTTGAATACCTTGTACGGGCAAGGTATGGGGCGTCTTTACGCCCGGTGCCTATCGCTCGGGGGCAGGCAGCGCCGTTCTGCTGGCCACGTGGCGGGCCCGGAGCCCTCCTCAGAAGAGAGGGGGGTCCGGCCCCGCAGGACACGTGGAGCCTTCGGACCTCTCCCCGCGGAGGGGGAGGTTCGGCTTCTGTTGGCCACGCGGCGAGCCCGGAGCTCCTCTCCGAGGAGAGGGAGGTCCGGCCTCTCCGGACACGTGGCACCTTCGGACCTCTCTCCCGCGGAGGGGGAGGTCCGGCTTCTGTATGCCACGTGGTGGGCCCGGAGCTCTCCTCTGAGGAGAGGGAGGTCTGGCCCCGCTGGACGCGTGGCGCCTTCGGAGCTCTCCCTGCGGAGAAGGGCGAGATTCTTAGGCATTTTCCCCTGTGCGCGGGGGTACCCCATATCGCGGGTACCGACAGTGGCCCCCGGGCCCATCTCGGGGGAGATAGCGAGCCCGAGGTGGGACCTTCGTCTCTTCTGATCCGCGCACTTTCTTGTCTTGAGTACTCCCTGTGCTGGCAGGGTCTTGATGGCTTCGGTGTTCAGCCTCTTAGGAGAGGGTGAAGCCTGGCATCGGAGCTCGGCCCGGCTGTGGGGGCGGAGGTCCGGAAGTCATCGGAGCTCAGGCCAGCGAAGGGCGTGAGGTCCGGCATCAGCGCTCGCCTCTGAAAGGAGTGCTAGGGCTGGCCTCGGAGCTCGGTCTGGCTGTGGAGGCGGAGTCCGGAAGTCATCGGAGCTCAGGCCAGCGAAGGGCGTGAGGTCCGGCGTCAGCGCTCGCCTCTGAAAGGAGGGCGAGGGCTGGCCTCGGAGCTCGGCCCAGCTATGGGGGCGGAGTCCGGAAGTCATCGGGGCTCAGGCCAGCGAAGGGCGTGAGGTCCGGCATCAGCGCTCGCCTCTGAAAGGAGGGCGAGGGCTGGCCTCGGAGCTCGGCCTGGCTGTGGAGGCGGAGTCCGGAAGTCATCGGAGCTCAGGCCAGCGAAGGGCGTGAGGTCCGGCATCAGCGCTCGCCTCTGAAAGGAGGGTGAGGGCTGGCCTCGGAGCTCGGCCTGGCTGTGGAGGCGGAGTCCGGAAGTCAACGGAGCTCAGGCCAGCGAAGGGCGTGAGGTCCGGCATCAGCGCTCGCCTCTGAAAGGAGGGCGAGGGCTGGCCTCAGAGCTCGGCCCAGCTGTGGGGGCGGAGGTCCGGAACTGCTCAGTGGTCCCCCCTTTCCTATCCCTTAGTCTCATTTGGCTTACTGTACCAGGCCGGAATACGGGGCTTGGGTAATCCAGTGCACTTAGTCCCGGAGGTCTGGCCCCAGCTCCAGTCAGGGTGTAACCGCCCGGCCCCCTGGTACTCAGACCGTAGCGCCGGGAGGCAGAGTGCGCATGCTTTGGGTGCAAGACCGGGCAAAGCAAGGCTCCTGACTCCCCGTTCTAGCGTAGGTCTTTTCTCGGAGGAGACCAACTGGCGGTGCAGTACCCTTATAGTGGGAGATCCAAAAGGCCACCGGGCCTCTGGCAGGTACCCCAAGCATTACCGCCTTCGGCAGGACGGCAAATATCGACTATGCATGAGAGCCGGAAAGAGGAGCCGAGTGTACAATGGACGCACACTGTCTAGAGCGTGGGGAGGTGTTCATATAAATTAATGAGTAATTTAAATAAACACCTAAGTAAGCATGGTGAACTTACTGGGTAGCGTTGGAGCGCCTGTCTTCACGCAGAGCGGGTCATGCGTGGCTTCGTCGTACGCCGGACACGGGGGGACCCCCATGGCTATATCAGGGGGAAGCATTGCTTCGGCCCCGCATACCATGTGGAAGGGTAGTTCCCGTGACCCGGCCCTGGGAAGTCCGGCTGGCCCTCGACATGGAGGAGCCGGTGTCCCCCGACAGCTCTGGGTGCGCGTCTGCACCGGTTGTGTGGGTCTGCTTGGCGTGGACCTGGCACGCATTGCATCCCTAACCGGTTTGACGGCGTCCAGGTGGCTCTCGGTCACTAGGAGCCATGCCTGGTGGCTTAACCGACCAACGTGCGGGACGATGAGCGTTCCCAGCACTAGCCTCCTTGGACTACTTCGAGCTAATCGCAGCCTTCCTCCTGGGTTATGCACTGCAATAGGATGTCGTGGCGCCACGCCAGTAAAGATACCAGCGCGTAGCACTTAGCCATCCGCACCACCCGTTCAGCGGATGCACGTTCATCAGGAAGGATGTCCTTCAAGGAGTCCCGGACCTCCGTGGTCCATGCATCGGGACTACTTGAGCTTCTGGATCTTGAGCGCTGGGTTGCACGGAGTCCCCAGTGACTCTTACGATCCTTTGGCGGCATCCAGGGCCGCCGGGACTGCCTAGCTTCGAGGCACTGGTTCAGCCCCCTTCGCCCGGCTCGGCGGGCCGGGCTGTGGACCGCAGCAACGTCCTCTCGAAGACTCCTTCATGCGCAGGGGCTCCGATGGAGGCTTTCGTTGAGAGGTCATCAGCTGCGGCCGTGCAAGCACGCGGTTCATGGCGCAGGTCCAATGCGAGGAATTGTTTCTCCAACATCCGCACGTGAAGCAGATAAGCAGCTAGCTGTGGGTCATTGCAGGGGCATTCACCCTTAACTTGCTTGATAACTAGCTGGGAGTCGCCCTGCGCCAACAACTGGCGAGCGCCCAGAGACAGGACTGTTTTTTAGGCCAAAGATGAGTGCTTCATATTCTGCCAAGTTGTTGGTTGCCTTGGAATTGAGACGCACCATGTACCCAGACTGCTCCCCCGATGGCACGAGAAGCAGTACGCCGGCACCGGCCCCCTGCTTTCGCGAGGAGCCGTCGAAGAAGAGCGTCCAGTGAGGCCCGGTGAAGACCGGAGCTCGGTACTTTGGTTCACCGTCTTCACGACCCCCTGGGTCAGCCTTCGTTGGCGTCCACTCAGCCACGAAGTCAGCCAGTGCTTGGCTCTTGGCTGTCTGACGTGGTCGGGAGCTCAGCTTGAACTCCGCCGTCTTCGGGCTGTCTTCCGGCTTCGGAAGCTGGCAGTGAGTGCCAGCTCCACCCTCTGGCTGCTCTGGCGCACTTGTCCGATAGGCTGAAGGGCTCGGAGGCATCGCAGACCTCTCTGGTTGCAAGCCTCCCAAGCATCTTCTTGTCCTGGACACTGTCGAAGTGCCGCCACCCTAGCAGCACTTTGAATATGCAGAATGGTGTTGTGTACCTGGGAGAACCGCTGGATGAAGGAGCGCAGCGACTCCCCAGGTTGTTGCTTGATGGCTTGGAGGTCAAGCTCCGTGCCGGGACGGGTGTAGGAGCTGCCGAAGTTGGCGATGAACTGCCGGCAGAGCTCTCCCCAGGAAGTTATGGAACCCTGAGGGAGGTTCATTAGCCAAGACCGGGCTGGGCTGGTCAAGGCGACGGGGAAGTAGCTTGGCCATGACGGTCTCATCCCCTCCTGCGGCAAGTACGGCGGTGGAGTAGATCTGGAGGAACCCCGCCGGGTTGACGCTGCCGTCGTACTTCTCGGGCAGGTGCGGCCGAAACTTGCGCGGCCACCTCGTGAAGCGGAGGTGGGGCTCCAGGGCCGCACATTCTGCCCCTGTTGCTGCAGGTGTTGGTGCCGCGAACGCTTGGTTCACCGCTGGCACAGTGTACCCCGGTATGGGCAAGGCTGCGCCATAGACCAGGGGCGCCGTTTGCAGGACATATGGCTGTGGCATATGCTGCGTGGCGTATGTCTGGGGCAGAGTTCACGTGGCGAAAGTCTGCGCCTCAGGCAGGGTTGAGGCAGTCATCATGCTGACGCCGGCCTCTTGGCTGCGACGCCTTTCTCGTCGTCGCTCGAGGAACATTCGGGCATCTTGGCCCAGGTGGCATCGTTCCAGCTCAGTCCTCAGGTCCGCCGACGGAAGCCTGGTGGAGCTCGAATCCGCCGTCTGTCCGTCAACCGTTGGCGTGCGCGTCAGCGACACAGCCGGTTGGCCGGAGCGTCGTCCCCGCCGAAGTCAAGGGTTTGCGGCGGCGATGACAAGACGGTCTACCTCGCGAATCCACTGCTGGGTCGCTGCCTGAGGCGCGTCCCCAGCAGGCGGATTGTGCAGTAGCGCTCTTGTTTCGGCTAGCGCACCCCCGCCGGGTACGCCCAACGCTACTGAAGACCTGACGCTGGTTGGAGCCTGCATTGCCGGGGTCGGCGCTGCCAGAGCCGGTTGCTGGCTCCCAGTGCAGGTACTGGTGCCGGGAACGCTTGGTTGCGCATGGTACAGTGTACCCCGGTATGGGCAAGGTTGTGCCATAGGCCGGGGACGCCGCTTGCAGAGCACATGGTTGTGGCTTATGTTGTGCGGCGTACGCCTGGGGCAGAGCTCGCGTAGCGAAGGTCTGCCCTCCAGGCTGGGTCGATGCCGACGTCATGTTGTCGCCAGCCTCTTGAGTGCGACGCCTTTCTCGACGTCGCTCAAGGAACACTCGGGCATTTTGGCCCAAGTGGCACCGTTCCAGCTCTGTCCTGACACACTCCATCCTGAGCGTGTCATCATGTACTCTCCCCTGGTCACGGTTTGCCGCGGACGTAGGGGGGAGAGTTTGCCGCAGAAGGAAGCTTGGTCATCTTCATCGGCGGAAACTCGTCGCGCAAGGAGAAAAGCCCCCTTCCTGGCGTGGCAAATGTCGAAGTGTGCGGTCGACACTTCCCCCGGGCCTGCACTGGGCAGCCCGCGGAGGTTCTTTCTTCGGAGGGGCTAGTCCCTAGCGGAGAGCTTGCGCAGATGGAACGAGTTAGTAAGAGGTTGACACGGTGAGTTTTACGTGGTTCAGGCCGCCGGAGCTTAAAACCCTACGTCCACGGCGAGCTATGGAGCTCACTGTATTGCTTGCTGCTCAGGGCCGAAGGCCTGAGCTTGGGGGTGAGTTACAGCTTGAGAGTGTATGGCTAGCGTATGAGTTGCAAAATGCGAACCCAGGGGTGCGGATGGCTAGAGTCTGAACCCCTGCTAACGTCGCCTACCCGAGCCTTTTATAGTCCAAGACTCGGGTGGCTTACAAGGGGGGCCAGGACCCAACAGGTGGTCCCGGGGAGATTGACTGATATCTACCGTATCTGCAGTTATGCCGGTAGTTGTCTCTGCCGAAGGCTTCTGAGTCTTCGTCTTGTAGCTCTGCCCATGTCGCATGCTAGTCGTAGTGGATGATGATGGCGGGGGCGGCATGGGATGTCTTGTTGCTGCGTTTATTGGCTGGCAGCCTCTGACACTGCGCGCCAGTCTGTGATGCGACTGGGCGCAACGGCACCTGACAGAGGCGTGCTCCGCGTCTTGGGAAGGCGCGGGCCTTGAATACCTTGTACGGGCAAGGTATGGGGCGTCTTTACGCCCGCTGCCTATCGCTCGGGGGCAGGCAGCGCCGTTCTGCTGGCCACGTGGCGGGCCCGGAGCCCTCCTCAGAAGAGAGGGGGGTCCGGCCCCGCAGGACACGTGGAGCCTTCGGACCTCTCCCCGCGGAGGGGGAGGTTCGGCTTCTGTTGGCCACGCAGCGAGCCCGGAGCCCCTCTCTGAGGAGAGGGAGGTCCGGCCTCTCCGGACACGTGGCACCTTCGGACCTCTCTCCCGCGGAGGGGGAGGTCCGGCTTCTGTATGCCACGTGGTGGGCCCGGAGCTCTCCTCTGAGGAGAGGGAGGTCCGGCCCCGCTGGACGCGTGGCGCCTTCGGAGCTCTCCCTGCGGAGAAGGGCGAGATCCTTAGGCATTTTCCCCTGTGCGCGGGGGTACCCCATATCGAGGGTACCGACAACGTCCTATTGTGGTGCATAACCCAGGGGGAAGGCTGCGACTTGCTCGCTGAGATCCATGGAGGCGACTGTGGGAGTCACTCTTCCTCATGCACGCTTATCGGTAAAGCCTTCCGGCATGGCTTCTACTGGCCGACAGCACTCCGGGATGTCGTCAAGCTGGTCAAGAGCTGCAAGGCGTGCCAGTTCCACGCCAAGCAGATCCACACACAGGCTCAGGCGGTACAGATGATCCCGCCCTCGTGGCCGTTCGCGGTGTGGGGGTTGGACATCCTGGGGCCATTCCCCAAAGCCGTCGGGGGATTCTGGTACCTCTACAACGCCATTGACAAGTTCACCAGTTGGCTGGATGCTACACCCATCATCACCATCAACAAGCAATCTGCAGTCAAGTTCATCAAGTCAATCGTCTGCCGGTTTGGGGTCCCGAACAGAATCATCACCGACAATGGGACCCAGTTCACCAGTGCAGCATTCCAAGACTACTGCGAAGACCTTGGCATCCAGGTGTGCTATGCCTCCATTGCTCACCCAAAGAGCAATGGGCAAGTCGAGAGGGCCAACGCTGAGATCCTTCGGGGCCTTAAGACTCGCACCTTTGAAGGCTTGAAGAAACATGGTGCCAAGTGGGTGGATGAGCTTCCGAGCACCCTGTGGGCTAACCGGACATCCCAAAGCCGGGCCACGGGGAGACACCCTTCTTCATGATGTACGGGGCCGAAGCTGTGCTTCCCCCAGAGATCACCATGAAGTCTCAACGTGTCCGAGCTTACAACGAAGCCGCGCAGGACAACCTCCGGCATGAAGACATCGACCTCGTCGACGAGGCTCGATTACACGCAGCGCTCCGTAATGCACGGTACCGGCAGATGCTCCGGCGCTACCACCAAAGGTCCGTACGTGTCCGGGAGCTGCAAGAAGGTGACCTGGTACTACGGCGCATACTTTCTCACGAAGGGACCAACAAACTCTCCCCCAGCTGGGAAGGTCCCTTCCGGGTCATGAAAGTTTGCCTCCCTGGGTGCGTACGCCTTTCCACCGAGGATGGGGTTCCTCTCCCGAACCCTTGGAACATAGAACACCTCCATAAGTTCTATCCCTAGAGCAGTAGTAGGACTGTAATAAATCCCATTGAGTCCAGGAACAGTGCTCGGGGCGGCTAAGTCCCAGGGGACGGTCCAGGACTACGTTTCAGCTTGGCCTGGTTCCGACCCTAAACACGTAGAGTCTTGCTTGCCTTCTTAATGGGGCGGGTCGTCGTCTCCATGTTTAGCCTGCCTTCCTCCTATGGATATTTATATGGAAAGAAATCTGTCCTGCCACGCTCTTACCCTTGTGCTCATTTAAATTACGCAATTTAATTTTATGACCACACTTTCCAAGTATGCTCATTGTACATCTAGCTCTCCTTTCCCACTCTCGTCCCTAGTCGCCATTTGCTATCCTTCCGTATACCGGACTAGGACCGTAAGCCAAATAAGACTATGAGAAAGGGAAGGGAGAGATCCCGAGGAGAATTACATTTCCCCTATTTGTGTGCAGGACCTCCCGGCTTTAGCTCCCCCGCAGGAGTATGGTAGGTGTGCTCAAAGCATTGGCCACACCTACCAGGGGGCCACTACGGGGACCGCGCAGGGAAAGACCGGAGTTCCAGACTACTCCAAGGAAAGACCGGAGGAGCCGGACCTCGCCCCCTCCGCAGGGGCGAGCTCCGAAGGCTCCACGTGTCCCGCGGGGCCGGACCTCCCTCTCCTCAGAGGAGAGCTCCGGGCCTGCCAGTGGCCAGCAGATCCGGACCTCCCCGTCCTCATGGCGCGAGCTCCGAAGACCCCTTGGGCCCTTAACGCAACAGGGACCTGAGGAAAGTGTCTGCGCAAGACTTCAAGATCGGCGAAGGTCTCCGAGGTCCTTGCGGAGCTAAGGACTCGGCCAGACCAAGTCAAGAAGAAGATAAGCACGGACACAAGAAACAAAGAGCCTGTTCATTCATCGAAAGCTCCACGAGCTGGGCTACAGACCTGACAATAACAAACAAAGAAAAAGTAAAGATACAGGGCCTTCTGGCTGCAGGGGCAACTGCCTAGGAGTCCCCGGACTCCCGCTGGAACCTAGAGGCCACAAGGGTGGCCATGTCCCCGACTTCGTCCCTGGCAGCTTCCTCCCGCTCGGCGACGGGGCCTAGTCTCACCAGCTCCAGAGAGAAGGAAGGGTCTTTGTCGAAGTGTTCGGTCGACACTTCCCCCGGGCCTGCACTGGGCAGCCCGCGGAGGTTCTTTTTTCGGTGGGGCTAGTCCCTAGAGGAGAGCTTGCGCAGATGGACGAGTTAGTGAGAGCTTGACACGGCGAGTTTTACGTGGTTCAGGCCGCCGGAGCGTAAAACCCTACGTCCACGGCGAGCTATGGAGCTCGCTGTATTGCTTGCTGCTCAGGACCGGAGGCCTGAGCTTGGGGGTGAGTTACAGCTTGAGAGTGTATGGCTAGCGTATGAGTTGCAAAGTGCGAACCCCTGCTATTGATGCCTACCCGAGCCTTTTATAGTCCAAGACTCGGGCGGCTTACAAGGGGGGCCAGGACCCGACAGGTGGTCCCGGGAAGATTGTCTTTTATCTACCGTATCTGCAGCTATGCCGGTAGTTGTCTCTGGTTGAAGGCTTCTGAGTCTTCATCTTGCCGCCCTGCCCATGCCGCATGCTAGTCGTAGTGGTTGATGACGGCGCAGGCGGCATGGGATGTCTTGTCGCGGTGTTTATTGGCTGACAGGTTCTGACACCGCGCGCCAGTCTGTGATGCGACTGGGCGCAACGGCACCTGACAGAAGCGTGCTCTGCGTCTCCGCGTCTTGGGAAGACGTGGGCCTTGAATACCTTGTACGGGCAAGGTATGGGGCGTATTTACGCCCGCTGCCTATCGCTCGGGGCAGGCAGCGTCGCTCTGCTGCCACGTGGCGGGCCCGAAGCCCTTCTCAGAGGAGAGGAGGGGCAGTCCCGCGGGGCACGTGGAGCCTCCGGACCTCTCTCCGCGGAGGGAGAGGCTCGGCTTCTGCTGGCCACGTGGCGGGCCCGGAGCTCTCCTCTGAGGAGAGGGAGGTCCGGCCCCGCTGGACACGCGGCGCCTTCGGACCTCTCTCCCGCGGAGGGGGAGGTCCGGCTTCTGTATGACACATGGCGGGCCCGGAGCTCTCCTCTGAGGAGAGGGAGGTCTGGCCCCGCCGGACGCGTGGCGCCTTCGGAGCTCTCCCTGCGGAGAAGGGAGAGTTCCTTAGGCATTTTACCCTGGGCGCGGGGGTACCCCATATCCCAGGTACCGACAGTGGCCCCCGGGCCCATCTCGCGGGAGATAGCGAGCCCGAGGTGGGACCTCCGTCTCTTCCGATCCACGCACTTCCTCTATGTCCCGAATTGACGCTGCCGGAGCACGAACGGCCACGGGATCGTGGGAGCACGCGCTCACTTGATGGTTGCTTTTACTGCAGCGGTTCCCAAGGCTGCCACTTCTGCACGTTGCGGCGCTTTCTTCGGGAACCGCCGAAGTGCCTTGCCGGCTTATCTTCTCAGGAGACTGACTCCTTGACCCCACCGCTTCAGTTAGGCGGCTTGGGCCCACCCGTCATCGGCACTCGGTCTAGGAACCGAAGCGGTTGCCGGTGCGGGGTATTCGAAGAGTTCCGAATCGCTTGGGATTGCACCCGGGAAGGTGTTAAATGAAACCTCCATGAGGGTACATTCCTCTTATAAGGCTTCCAGCCCCTGCGCCTCCCTCAGGCCCCTGCAGTCTTGTCTTCTTCCATGGCCCTTAACCCGCCTTATGGGGGAAGAATTGCTCTCGGTCCCCTCCAGCGGTTGCGTCTGCACCAAGCCTGGGACTTAGGGAGCCTGCCTGCCCTGCCCCTGAGGGTGGTGGAGTCTTCAAAGGAACCGCTGAAGCATCGAGGAGAATCCCAGGCGGCAGGGTCTCCAAGAACACCGCTGAATACTGCGGAGAGGGCCTCAGGAGCACCCTTGATGACTCCAGTTTTTGCGCAGGTGATGAGGGTTGGGGGCTCCAGGGGCACCCTAGACGACACCGGCTTTTGCGCAGGTGATGAGGGAACTTCAGGAGAAGGAAACCGCCGATGCTCCATGGAGAATCCCAGACGGTAGAGTCTCCAAGAAGACCGCTGAATACTGAGGAGGGGGGCGATTCCTGCGCTCTGGTCATAGAGCGAGAGAGTTCCGCCAGGGCTGAAGCCTGGTGACGCGGCCGTTGTTGCAACTTCTGGATTCTGGTTGTGTCGGGAGACCCTTGGGGCTTGTTTCTTTCTTCTTATCGAGTCTGTAGTCCAGCTCAAGGAGCCTCGCATAGTTTGACTCTTTTAGATATTTGTGCCTGTGACGCTCTTTCTCTCCTTCTTGGCTTTGCCCGTCTGAGTCTTTAGCTCCGCAAGGTACTCAGAGGCCATCTCCAATCTCGGAGCTCTGCGTAGACACCTTCCCCGGGTCCTAACCATGTTAGGGGTCCCCGGGGTCTCCGGATCTCGCCCTATGGGGAGCTCCAGATCTGCCTGCCACGTGGCGGGTCCGGAGCTCCTCCCTAGGAGGCGGGAGCTCCGGCCATGTTGGACACGTAGGGCTTTCGGAGCCCTCCCACCGAGGGGAGGTCTGGTTTCCTCCTGCCACGTGGCGAGCCCGGAGCCCTCCTCAAGGGAGGAGAGAGTTCCGGCCCGCTGGACACATGGGGCCCCCGGGTCCCGCCCCTGCTGGAGGGGCAGGTCCCGGTCCTTCCAGTCCTAGGCCGGAGTAGCTGGTAGCTCCTTTCCCCCTGCTCCATGCAGTCCCTGTTGCCGCAACCTGGAGGTCCTGCACATAGGTAGAGGAAACGTAATTCTCCTTGGGGGCTCCCCCTCCCTTATCTCATAGTCTTATTTGACTTATAGCCCCCAACCATATGCTTGGTGCTTGGGGACTTGTAGAGAGGGGGAGCTGAGCACATGGCAACCATGCACTGCAAGGGTGATTAAAAAACTCAATTCACAATTTAAATGAGTACAAGGAAAGAGCAAAGTAGAGCAGATTTCTTTTCGTACAACTATCCATAGGAGGAAGGCAGGCTAAACATGGAGGCCACGACCCACCCCATTAAGAGGGGAAGCAAGACTCTATGCGCTTGGAGTCGGAACCATGCAAAGATGAACGTAGTCCTGGACCGTCCCCTGGGGTTTAGCTGCTCCAAGCGCTGCTCCTGGACTCTATGGAGTTTATTGCGCAAAGAAAGTACTGTCCTATTTTTGCTCTAGGGGTAGAACTTACGGAGGTGTTCTATGTTCCAAGGGTTCGGGAGCAGGTCCCCATCCTCGGTGGAAAGGCGCACACACCCAGGGCGGCATACTTTCGCGACTCGGAAGGGGCCTTCCCAACTAGGGGAGAGTTTGTGGGCCCCTTCGCGAGAAAGTATGCGCCGCAACACCAGGTCACCTTCCTGCAGCTCCCGGGCACGCACAGACCTCTGGTGGTAGCGCCGTAGCGCTTGTCTGTACCGCGCGTTACGGAGTGCCGCATGTAATCGGGCCTCGTCGACGAGGTCGATTTCTCCACGCCGGAGGTTGTCCTGCGTGGCTTCGTCGTAAGCCCGGACATGGTGAGACTTCATGGTGATTTCTGGGGGAAGTACAGCTTCAGCCCCGTACACCATGAAGAAGGGTGTCTCCCCGGTGGCCCGGCTTTGGGATGTCCGGTTAGCCCATAGTGTGCTCGGAAGCTCTTCTACCCAATTGGCACCATGTTTCTTCAGGCTGGCGAAGGTGCGAGTCTTAAGGCCCCGGAGAATCTACGCGTTGGCCCTCTCAACTTGCCCATTGCTCCTCGGGTGGGCGACAGAGGCATAGCACACCTGAATACCAAGGTCCTCGCAGTAGTCTTGGAATGCTGCGCTGGTGAACTGGGTCCCGTTGTCGGTAATGATCCTGTTTGGGACCCCGAACCTGCAGACAATAGACTTGATGAATTTTACTGCGGATTGTTTGTTGATGGTGACAACTGGTGTAGCTTCCGGCCACTTGGTGAACTTGTCGATAGCGACATAGAGGTACCGGAATCCCCCGACGGTTCTGGGAAATGGTCCCAGGATGTCCAGCCCCCATACGGCAAAAGGCCACGAGGGCGGGATCATCTGTACCGCCTGAGCCGGTGTATGGATCTGCTTGGCTTGGAACTGGCACACCTTGCAGCTCTCGACCAGCTTGACGGCATCCTGGAGTGCTATCGGCCAGTAGAAGCCATGCCGGAAGGCTTTACCGACAAACGTGCGTGAGGAAGAATGACTTCCACATTCACCTCCATGGATCTCAGCGAGCAAGTCGCAGCCTTCCCCCTGGGTTATGCACCGCAATAGGATGTGGTTGGCGCCACGCCGGTAGAGATCCCCCTCTACCAGCGCGTACCTCTTAGCCATACGCACAATCCGTTCAGCGGTTGCATGTTCATCAGGGAGGATATTGTCCTTCAAGTAGTCCCGGATCTCCGTGATCCATGCATCGGGTCTGACTTGAGCTTCTGGATCTTGAGCGCTGGGTTGCACGGAGTCCCTAGTGACGCTTACGATCCTTGGCGGCATCCATGGCTGTAGGGCCGCCGGGACCGCCAGCTTCGAGGTGCTGGTCAGGCCCCCTTCGCCCGGCTCGGCGGGCCGGGCTGTGGGCCGCAGCAACGTCCTCTCGAAAACTCCTTCGGGCGCAGGGGCTCCGGTGGAAGCCTTCGTTGAAAGGTCGTCGGCTGCGGCATTACCAGCGCGCGATACGTGGTGCAGGTCCAAAGCGAGGAATTCTTTCTCCAACATCTGTACATGCAGCAGATACGCAGCTAGCTGCGGGTCATTGCAGGAGCATTCGCCCCTGACTTGCTTGATGACCAGTTGAGAGTCGCCCTGTGCCAACAACTGGCGAGCGCCTAAAGACAGGGCTGTCTGCAGGCCAAAGATGAGTGCTTCATACTCCGCCATGTTGTTGGTTGCCTTGAAATTTAGACGCACCATATACCCAAACTGTTCCCCCGATGGCATGAGGAGCAGTACGCCGCACTGGCCCCCTGCTTTCGCGAGGAGCCGTCGAAGAAGAGTGTCCAGTGGGGTTCGGTGAAGACCGGAGATTTGGGCTATGGCTCACCGCCTTCATGGCCCCCTGGATCAGTCTTCGTGGGTGTCCACTCCGCCACAAAGTCAGCCAGTGCTTGGCTCTTGACTGCATGACGTGGGAGGAAGTCCAGCTCAAACTCCGCCAGCTCCGCCGCCCATTTAGCAACGTTGCCAGTCGCATGGGGGCTGTGAAGAATTGTCTTCAGCGGATACGAGGTGACTACCGAGACCCGGTGGGCCAGGAAGTAGTGGCGGAGCTTCCTGGACGCCACGAGCACCGCATACAGCAGCTTGTGGACTTCTAGGTACCTGGTCTTAGCCTCATGATGTACTTCACTGATGTAGTAGACAGGCCTCTGTATGGTTCGGGCCCTCTCTCGTAGGCTTGGGAGCTCCTCGTCCATTGGCCCTGGCCCGCCGGAGGTGGGTGGACCCACGGGGGCCTCCGGGAACTGGGACCCGGAGGCCCTTAAGCTTTCTTGATCATCCGGGAGCTCCGGGGAGTCTTGAGGGACCTCCGGGAGATCCCAATTGGACCTTGGAGATTTATCTTGGGGGTCCGGGAGGCCGTCCTGGGCCTCCGGGAGGTCGTCTTGGACCTCCAGGGGGTCCGGGAGACCGTCTTGGCCCTGCGGGGCCCCCTGGTGTCTGACTTCTGCTACCGGAGCAGGTTGAGAGGGTGAGGGGTCTGGCCGCTCCGCGACAAGGACCATACTCACCACTTCTGTTGTCGCCGCAATGTAGAGCAGCAAGTGCTCCCCGGGCTCAGGGGCTACCATGATAGGTAGGGTTGTCAGGAGTTGCTTCAACTCCTGGAAAGCCTCTTCTGCTTCGTTAGTCCAGGCAAAGGGGCCTGACTTGCGCAGGAGCTTAAAGAAAGGGAGTGCCCGCTCTTCTAGCCTCGGTATAAACCGACTCAGCGCGGCTAGACATCCCGTGAGTCTCTGAACATCCTTGACGCGGACAGGGGGCCGCATCAAGTCGATGGCTTTGATCTTCTCTGGGTTGGCCTTAATCCCTCGGTGCGAGACCAGGAACCCTAAGAGCTTCCCAGAGGACACGCCGAACACACATTTATCTGGGTTCAGCTTGGTGCGCATAGAGCGCAACTTGTCAAAGACTAAAGCTAGGTTATCTAGTAGGGATGAACCCTGCTTGACCTTGACAACTATGTCATCGACATACACCTCAACTAGGTCTCTTATTAACTCCCCAAAGGTTTTGTGCATCGCCCGCACAAAGGTGGGGAGTGCATTCTTTAGGCCGTAAGGCATAGACACATAGCAATAAAGGCCGTCTACTGTGATGAAGGAGGTGTGCTCCTCGTCCTCCCTAGACATGGGGATCTGATGGAAACCCAAGTAGGCGTCTAGGAAGCACAGCATATCACAGCCTGACGTTGAGTCTACTATTTGATCTATTCTAGGGAGAGGGAATGGATCTTTAGGACATGCCTTATTGAGACTGGTGTAGTCGATGCACATCCGGAGCTTCCCGCCGGCCTTCGGGACAACGACGGGGTTCGCCAACCATCGGGGGTGGTGGACCTCCCGTATGAAGCCAGCGTCCAGCAGCTGCTTGACTTCTTCACGAATGAAGTTTTGCCGCTCGATGAACTGCTTGCGGGGCTTCTGTTGAACCGGCCGGGCGTCGGGGAAGACTTTCAAGTGGTGCTCGATCACCTCCCTGGGGATCCCCGGCATCTGTGACGGCTGCCATGCAAACACGTCGACGTTGTGCCGGAGGAAGGTGATGAGCGCGCCTTCCTATTTGCTATCCAGGCCCCCGGCTACCTGGGTGGTCTGGGTAGCTTCGGCGCCGACTTGTACGACCTTTAAGGGGACGCCGCCCTCGTCGAGAGGTTGCACTCGGGGTGCTGTGGTGGAAGCACGGTGACGTGCGCTCGGGCGGAGCTGGTCCGGCTCCGTATTGCCGGGGGCTGACGCCCCAGCTGTTGCGAGTGCTTGGAGCTTCTCCAGGGCCGACACTGCAGCAGTGCGGTCCCCACGAATCCTGAGAACGCCCGTCGGTGTTGGCATCTTCAGGACGAGGTAGCCGTAGTGGGCTACAGCCATGAACCGGTACAGGGCTGGCCTGCCGATTATGGCGTTGAAGGAGAGGTCTATCTCCGCTACGTCGAACAGAATGTACTCTGTTCGATAGCTGTCCGGAGCCCCAAAGGTCACCGGGAGACTAATGTTGCCGTAGGGGATAACCTGTCCCGGCCCTACCCCTGAGAACGGGCTCGACGGGGTGAGCTTGGCCATCGGGACCTGCAGCTTCTGGAAAGCTGCACGGCTGATGAGGTTCAGCCCAGCCCCTCCATCTACCAAAACGTGGTACATTCTCACGTTGGTGATGGTCGGGGCCACCAGGAGCGGTAGTTGGCTGGCCCCAGCCATGTTCCTGGGGCAGTCGGTGGCGTCAAAGCTGATGGGGGTCCCCATCCACTTAAGGTGCGGTGCAGCACTTGGGAGTGGCGCCACCAACGCTACCGCTCGGCGCAGAGTCTTGACTGCGTTTCAGGATGAGGGGTCGGCGGACCCGCCATATATGACGTAGAGCTTCTTCCGACGCTCATCGTCGCTGGAGCCGGAGTCCTCATGGTTGCGTGCCGCCTTCACGACACGCTGAGACTCCTGGATCTCCTCTGGGTGGTCGATGTTGTCTGGGACATCCACCCCCTGCTCATATTCCTTTGGACGGAAGGGCAGGGCATCAGCCCGCTGCTGATTCCCCTTGCGGAAGCGCTCTGCGAGCCTTCGGATCTCCCGGCACTCGGCAGTAGTGTGGCGACAGCTGCCGTGCACGGGGCACATGTTGTCCTGGCTATCTGCCGGGGTCGGTGACTTTCGCTGCCTCTTGTCAGGGCGCGGCCCCCGAGCCCCACTGAGCGTCGCCGCAGTGACGACTTGGGTCGCAGCCGGCGGTCTTATCTTGCTTCTTCCCCGGCTCTTGGTCTTCCTGCTGCCTCAATAGGGAGTAGGACCAGATCCGGGCAGCCCTCCTGACTCGGAGGATGGCTGTGAGTGCCAGTTCCGTCCTTCGGCTGCTCTGGCGCACTTGTCCGCCAAGCTGAAGAGCTCCGAGGCATCGCGGACCTCCCTGGTCGCGAGTTTCTTGAGCATCTTCTTGTCTCGGACGCCTTGCCGGAACACCACCACCACAGAAGCATTTTGAATGTGTGGGATGGTGTTCCGCACCTGGGAGAACCGCTGGATGAAAGAGCGCAACGATCCCCAGGTTGTTGTTGGATGGCGTGGAGGTCAAGCTCCGTGCCAGGCCAGGTGTAGGAACTGCCGAAGTTGGCTATGAACTGTCGGCAAAGCTCTCCCCAGGAAGTTACGGAACCCTGGGGGAGGTTCATGAGCCAAGACCGAGCTGGGCCGGTCAAGGCGACAGGGAAGTAATTGGCCCTGACGGCTTCATTCCCTCCTGCGGCAAGTACGGCGGTGGAGTAGATCTGGAGGAATTTCGCCAGGTTGATGCTGCCGTCGTACTTCTCGGGCAGGAGCGGCCGAAACTTGCGCGGCCACTTTGCGAAGCGAAGGTGGGCGCGAGGGCCGCACACCCTGCTTCTGTCGCCGCAGGTTCTGGTGCCGCGAACGCCTGGTTCGCACTGAGCACCGCATGCCCCGGCATGGGCAAGGCTGCACCATAGGCCGGGGGCGCCATATGCAGGACATATGACTGTGGCATATTCTGCACGGCACAGGCCTGGGGCAGAGATCGTGTGGCGAAGGTCTGCTCTCCAGGCTGGGTCGAGGCCGACGTCATGCTGTCATCAGCCTCTTGGTGGCGACGCCTTTCTCGGCGCCGCTCGAGGTATACCCGGGCATCTTGACCCAGGTGACACCGTTCCAGCTCTGTCCTCAGATCTGTCGACTGGGGGCTGGTAGAGCTGGAGTCTGCCGTCTGCTCGCCATCCAAAGGTGCGCGCATCAGTGACACGACCGATTGGCCAGAGCGTCGTCCCCGCCGAGGTCGAGGGTTTGCGGCGGCGACGACGAGATGGTCTACCTCGCGGATCCACTGCCGGGTCGCTGCCTGAGGCGCGTCCCCAGCGGGCGGATTGTACAGTAGCTCTCTCGCCGCAGCTAACGCACCCCCACTGGGCACGTCCAGCGCTACTGGAGACTTGAAGCTGGTTGGAGCCTGCATTGCCGGGGTCGGCGCTGCTAGAGCCGGTTGCTGGCTCCCAGCTCGTACCGACACACTCCGTCCCGAGTGTGTCGACATGTACTCCCCCCTGGTCGCGGTCTGCCGCAGAGGCGAGGGGGGAGAGTTCACCGTTGAAGGAAGCTCGGTCATCTTCGTCGGCGGAAACTTGTCGCGCTAGGGAAAAAGCCCCCTACCTGGCGCGCCAAATGTCGAAGTGTTCGGTCGACACTTCCCCCGGGCCTGCACTGGGCAGCCCGCGGAGGTTCTTTTTTCGGTGGGGCTAGTCCCTAGCGGAGAGCTTGCGCAGATGGACGAGTTAGTGAGAGCTTGACACGGCGAGTTTTACGTGGTTCAGGCCGCCGGAGCGTAAAACCCTACGTCCACGGCGAGCTATGGAGCTCGCTGTATTGCTTGCTGCTCAGGACCGGAGGCCTGAGCTTGGGGGTGAGTTACAGCTTGAGAGTGTATGGCTAGCGTATGAGTTGCAAAGTGCGAACCCCTGCTATCGATGCCTACCCGAGCCTTTTATAGTCCAAGACTCAGGCGGCTTACAAGGGGA
Source organism: Neostapfia colusana (assembly GCA_030760725.1). NCBI lineage: Eukaryota > Viridiplantae > Streptophyta > Magnoliopsida > Poales > Poaceae > Neostapfia > Neostapfia colusana. The sequence continues at coordinate 37,670,592 of JASWHV010000013.1, read as the reverse complement.
GCCGGGACCCGACAGGTGGTCCCGGGAAGATTGTCTTTTATCTACCGTATCTGCAGTTATGCCGGTAGTTGTCTCTGGTTGAAGGCTTCTGAGTCTTCATCTTGCCGCCCTGCCCATGCCGCATGCTAGTCGTAGGGGTTGATGACGGCGCAGGCGGCATGGGATGTCTTGTCGCGGTGTTTATTGGCTGACAGGTTCTAACACCGCGCGCCAGTCTGTGATGCGACTGGGTGCAACGGCACCTGACAGAAGCGTGCTCCGTGTCTCCATGTCTTGGGAAGACGCGGGCCTTGAATACCTTGTACGGGCAAGGTATGGGGCGTATTTACGCCCGCTGCCTATCGCTCGGGGCAGGCAGCGTCGCTCTGCTGCCACGTGGCGGGGCCGGAGCCCTTCTCAGAGGAGAGGAGGGTCAGTCCCGTGGGGCACGTGGAGCCTCCGGACCTCTCTCCGCGGAGGGAGAGGCTCGGCTTCTGCTGGCCACGTGGCGGGCCCGGACCTCTCCTCTGAGGAGAGGGAGGTCCGGCCCCGCTGGACACGCGGCGCCTTCGGACCTCTCTCCCGCGGAGGGGGAGGTCCGGCTTCTGTATGCCACATGGCGGGCCCGGAGCTCTCCTCTAAGGAGAGGGAGGTCTGGCCCCGCCGGACGCGTGGCGCCTTCGGAGCTCTCCCTGCGGAGAAGGGCGAGTTCCTTAGGCATTTTACCCTGTGCGCGGGGGTACCCCATATCCCAGGTACCGACAGTCTTGACTCAGGAAGCACGCCAGCACGTGCGTGGTGACCTCCTTCGCCAGGCCCCGTCCCTCTGCCTCAAGCTCGTCGGTGATCACCGCTTCGAGCCTGCCCAGCTTGGCGCCCATGGACTCAAGCGCCGGGATTTCCTCAAACACCTCCCGTGCCGGAGCCTTCGTCCTCACCGGGCTGAAACCGAGGGGAACCAGGGCGGACCCCGCCTCACGAACAAAGCTCCAGACCGCTTGGGCCTCGACAGACCGCGAAGCCTGGAGCTTCTCCACCTCTTGGCGGGCCGCCAGCTCACGATCCAGCACCGCCTGGCGCTCCCAGGAGGCCTGCTCCTCCCTCGCGGAAACAGCCAACTCACGAAGCCCCAGCTCCTCGGTCTGAGCCCTCAGCTCGCCCTCGCTAGACTCCAGCCGTGCGCCGACCTTCTTCTCCTCGGCCGCCACAGCGCGCTCCCGATCCGAGACGGCGCACTCGCGGCGAGGTACCAGCAGCCACAGCTCCTCCACGGCAGTGGAACGCGCCTCGGCCCTGGCGTGAGCCTCGCGGGTCTCCTGGTGGAGCCGCCGGATCTCGGAGTCCAGGAGGTCGACGGCCCTTTTCTGAGCACCGAGCAGCGCCACCATGGCAGCAAGCCTGGACTGCCTCGAGTCGAGCTCCGCCCAGACCTCCTGAGTCTGCTGCTTCCGGAGATGCCCCCAGCTAAGGAGGCGGTCCCTCTCCCCGGCCAGCACCTCCCGCTCTCACTCCAGGGCGGCCTGGACCTGCCGGACGCCCGCCTGGGCAAGCTCCAAGGCGTCCGCCAGTGGCAGCGGGGCGGCAGAGGCCGAAGCCGCGCCCCTGACCTCCTCCATCACATCGTCATCCGGAGGAGATGCTGGCATTTCGGCAACTGAGATGAGGCGCCGATCTGGGGAAGCTGGAGGACCTGCAGCTGCTCCTGCAGCTGCTCCTCCAGCCTTAACACCGGAGGGTCGGGCACCGCCAGCCGGCTTCGTCGAGCCCCAGGCAACCGCCGGCTTCCGAGCTGGTGAAGGGGGATGAGCGGGTGTTGCCGCCACCACCGCAGGGGATGAACCTGACGGCACAGAAGAAGCCTGCGCCGACTTGGGGGCCGTCGGAGCCGCTGCAGCTTCCGGACGCTGCAGTGCAGAACCTCCGCCAGCCAGAGATGGCCGTGGAACAGACTCACCTCCGGCAGCCGATGAGTCCCTGCCAATATGGGACTCAGTCTAAGAAAAGGAGAAAGGAACACAGGTTCTAAAATCCGGAAAGAACAAAGCTTACCGAGGGACGTGAGCGCTCCAACGGGCATGGAGCCCCGACTTCCGAGCAGGGGCAGGACCACCAGAGCCTACCGTCGACGCCTGCACCTGCGCCGCAGGTACCCAGACCGGCGGGGCAGGAGACGCACCCGGAGCCCCCTTGGGAGGCGGAGCAGTAGGGCTCCCACCGGCAGCGCCCCTGGCACAGCTTGCCGATCAAGTCCCCGAAGCCCAGGGCACCCGCGCCCCCAGTTGAGTCGTGGCGCTGCTCCTCCTGATGCCGTCGCCTCCTGAGCCTGCGGTCGGGACGTTAATTGGCCGGGGCGCCTGAGCTCTCGGCTCACCCCCGGGCATCGCTGCACCAGCGTCCCCCCTCGGAGCACCTCCGCCTGAGGAAGGAGGGCGGGACACCAGGGGCTCCTTGGACTGCCGCTGTCCGAGAGGAGCCCCGTCGGAGTGGAAGACCCGAGGCCTCTTGGAGTCGCCGCCCAACGAACCGGCGCCTCCCAAAGATGGGCGCGAGGGTACCCCGGTCCCCTGGCTCGGCGCAAACGCCGCCCTCGGAGGGGACCGAGCACGCTTCTTCTCCGGCTGGCCGGACGCCGGCTCCTTCCCCTTGTCGACAGTCCGAGCTCCGTCGACCCTCGGTGCAGGTTGGGAAGCAGCCGACGCCTCGCACTCCGCCCCGGAGCGCTCGACCACAGGGATCGAGGTCCCCCGGAAGGCATCCCCAATCTAACGCATGGCGATCCCAATGTCATATAGATTTGGCATCTTCCGCAGCAGCTCCGCCCTCCACTGTGGCTCCAAGAAGAGGGGAGTGCAGGAGGCTGGGAAAGTGAGGTCACTGCCGTGGATGAAGTCGCTGCTCACCTTTGCCACCATCTCGTACAACATCTCCTCAGATGGGTCGGAGCCGAGACCCGTCTCCAGCCTGGTGCAGTCGTGCTCGCCGGTGTAGTACCACGCCGGGCGGTTGCGCTGTTGCAAGGGCACAACGCGGCATGACAAGAAGTCTATCAGCACCATCAGGGACGTCAGCCCCTCGTTGGCCAGAAACCGGATCCACTCCAAGACTGGCGCGTATTCCGGCTCCAACTCCGGGATCTCCTCCCAGAAGCGACGCTCGGTGGTCGGGCCGACGGTTGGCAGCTGCAGGCGATCATGCTCGTCGGTCTGCACGATCACCCAGTTCTCCCTCCAGCTTTCCCACCTCGCCGCGCCAAAAGGTACAAGGTACCCAGAGGCCTTCGGATCCTTGCAGCGATGCTGGAAGTAGTACACCCCCAGCTGATTATTCGAGTTGCGCCCGGTCATCCACAACACGAAGAAGTGGCGGAAGAGCATCACCGAAGCGTGCACAACCATGAACATCTCGCAGAAGTGCACAAAGACGGCGGCCATCGCGAAGGAGTTGGGGGAGAGATGATGAAGCTGGAGACCGTACATCTCCAGCAGCATCACGAAAAAGGAAGAAATCGGCGGGACGAACCCCGCCAAGGCGTAGGCGGTGAAGAAGACTATATACCCCTTCTCCAGGAGCATGGGGAGAGATCCCCACCAGAGCCAGTGTTTCTGCTCCTCCGCGCGCCAGCCCAGCAGCTTGCGTACAGTCACAATCTCGGCCGATCGGGTAAGGCATGGCGGAAGAAGGTTGGAAGCCATGGCCGACAGAAGCTCAAGAACTTGGAAGACAAGGGCGCAAGAACTCAGAGAACAAGGAAGGTTCAATCTCATGGAAGCGCGATAAGAAGCCTGCGATGCAGATAAGATCCCCTTTTATACTTTCCATACTTGATTCAAATTGATTCGAAACTCTTTGATGTGGGGACCACCCCGTGGTTCACCCACTCCAGGATCGCATAGGGTGGTGCCGTGCGATGCGGCACCCAACAGCACACACGAAAAGAATCAAGGATAACATACAAACATTTATTTGATATAAAACAGCGGAAGTCTTTTACAAAACCTAATTAACAGCGGAAGTTATATACATAGTTGCTCTCAAACCCTAACTAAGCAAAAGTGCAGCCGTCCAGCCCGGGGACGCTACACACTAGCAGCATGGAACCGGAGATTACGGCGGCGTGCATGGCTCCAGCTCGGCCGTGTACCCCGACGGGGGCATCGCCTCGTCCTCGGAACCTTCCTCATAACTCTCACCTGCAAACAGCTCAAATATTGCAACCGTGAGCACGAAGGCTCAGCAAGTCTTAACCGTCAACCCTAGGCATGGAACCCTACGTGCAAGGATATGTAAGATGGGAAAGGATTTTTGCAATAAAGACACGCCTATAAGTTGGTCCTTACTTTCAGTTTAATAGCAGCAGATTCATGTGCCTTAAGCAACCCTCACATCGGAAGTCCACAATCAAACAAGAAACGCTTTCCCCCGATGTGGAGATGCCCAAAGTGGAATGTAAACTTAATTAGCTCTATATCTACAACAATCAAGGTATTCAAGACATTAAGATCAATACAGCATTTTCAGTTGGCTTATTTCACTTCTTACTACGTCACAGCGCAGTGAACAAGCGGGTACTCAAATAACCGCGAGGGACGGTGATTGCAATCAAGACACACCCGGATAACACGTCACATACACCCACTTTCAGAAGCGTGATTCCACACCCCTTCCTACTCTGTTGTATGCAACAACCTTTCAAAGGCAACCCAAATGCCGAACCGGTCCATCCGTAACGGGTAGGAGGTCCCCGCGTGGAGCGTGACTGTGCCCACCGGCAGATTTACACCTTGCTACCCTCAACCCACTCCTGTTTACGGTTGGGTAAGCCTCGACACCCAGGTTAACCAATTACATCGGTTTCCTGGTTCCCATATGCCAGTATGCATCCGGTACTGTTCGATACTTGTCCAGCAGGGCCGCACATGGACGGTCCTCAACCGACACCAACAGGGCTACGCACGTGAGACCTCTGCTCACTGCTTCCTATCCCCCCTGCTGGGTCTCATTTTTCATAACTCAAGCCATTATCTACCTCTTTTCTTCCTGTGTGATAAGTACTATCTCGCGAGTAGTTCCAACTACTCGACTTCTACCGAGATCCTATACATTAGCATGGCATTCTCTACTCGTCGGTTTGTAAACTACCCAACCCTTTATAGGATTTTAAGAGGCTATGCAAGTGGGGTTTCAATCACCCTAACTCTAATGCAAACATTCAACCTAGACATAAATGATACAAATGAAGACTTTATAAAAGGTACTTAAGTGCAAACCGGGGCTTGCCTGGTTGCGAGTTAAACGGAAAGTCAGCTTCCGGTGGCAGGACGTCCAAAGGCTCTGGCGTATCCTCAACTTCGGTCACTATCATGAAATGTAATAAAATACATGTATAAGTATTAAGGATTTATAAGAATTGGACTTCTACTCATAGCTATTGCTATTTAAAATCCTTAATTGGCTTTGGGATTTTTACAGTGGATACTAGACTCTCTAAGGATGACTTGAGTCAAATTTGGAGATATGTCATTGCACAATGTAGTATTTAAAATTCTTACAAGTACAATGCTTCTCTAGATTTTGAGCCCAAATCAGGAGCTTTGACATAGCTAATGGTGGAAGATCTGATTGGGGTAAGTCTCCATGGTTCTAACAAAATTTGTTTCACCATTTTTGGAGCTACCATCAGAGAGATATGAATTTTTGAACTTAGACAGGAGTTCTGAAAAAGCTTCTGTTTAAATTTGAATTTTCAAATAAAGGCTGAACTTGAGAAGGTAATTTGACCTAGCAAATGACCTCCAATGAAGCCCAAATTTTTACTGGAGATCAGTATCTATGAATAGGATTTGCTACCCAAATTTGGGAATATTTCATAAAGAATTGCTCCTGTAATAAATCCCTAAAGGATTTACTAAAAACAATTCTACAGAAATTCCTGGGCATTTTCATAGTCAAAATTTGGTTTCTCTGTGAAGCACTCCTCATGAGGAACCCAACAAAATTGGTCTCACTCCTTTTGGAGTTTTCTACACAAAGTTATGGCCTTGTAAAGATCAGCTAATTCCTGGAATTATTTCTCTAATAGAAACTTCAAATAATTGGGCTGGCCCACTGTTTTAAATCGGACCAGTGAGATTTCGGCAACACCGGGGGCTACGGGGTTATTCCCGCGCAGCCGCACCAGATCCGGCGCCACAAACCGATCCTCGCGCGAACCCGGAGGCTGACCGGTGGGACCGGCCCTCCTTCGTCTTCCTCGCGCTGCCCGCGCCTTCCGCGGCGGCGCACGCCGGCGAGGCTCGCCGGGACGGGATTCCTGTGGTCCAAACTTCGTCAAACTCGCCGCCTGTGAGTTCTACACCGTGCTGAACACGATGGTGGGGTCGGGAGCCGATGACAATGGCCGGAAAGGTGCTTGCACCGGCGACCATGTTGAATCTTACTTCGGCGACCTCGCTCTCCCTCAACAGTGGGTCTTTCGGGCTAGGGTTGGCTCTAAAAGCACCAGTGTCCCATGGACATCCTCGACCCATAGCTCGCTCTCCCTGAAACCCACCGGAGATGGGAGCTCACCGGCGACCTGAGCCCGCAAAACTCCGGCGGCGACAAAAACTCGATACCCGGCATCTCTACTTGCTCATTTGAGCTGCTAGAACTTCGGGGAGATGCGCAAGCCTGTGCTGGAGCTACTGTAAGCTTATCTAGAGCGGAGCTACCCCGAGCACAACGAATTTCTTCGAAGGGTTCTCGGGTTTCTAAAGATCCGCCGGCGCCAAACTTCAAAATACTCGGTACCGGAGCGAAGAAAGCAGGAACTGGTGGAAAGGGAGGAGGAAGGGTTCCTCACGCACCTCAGGGACCTTTCTGTTGATCGGGAGGGGCTGCAAAACCGTCGGGCGACGGTGTGGCGTACAGGCGATCAACACCGGAGTTCCGAAAGGAATTCCAGCTCGTAGGCGCCAACCACCGGTGCTGGTGTTCACTTGAGGCTGCGGGGAGCTGGAGAGGAACCTGGCGCAACGATCCCATGGCTCAGCCGCGCGAGAGGCACGCTGACCTCACCGGGCGTCGATGAGCCGAAGGTTTCTTCCGCAGGGTGGGGGAACTGGGTCCGCGAGGCTCGAGCAGAGCGTGGAGAGGCTGCGGGGTAATGAGGATGAGGTCAGATACGGCACTCGGCGGTCGCTTTAAGCACCCACGCGCCTGAACCGACGTCGGGGCGGCGGGGAAGCAGCTCGGTGGAGCATCGGCCGGCGGGTTTGATCGGGAGCTGGCGCCCTCGCGTGAACAGCCGAGTGAAACAGAGAGGTTTTGCTTCTATGGTGACTGACCAGTGGGCCCCCTCTCCTTATTTCTCAGTAAATTTTTTTCTGATATTTCCCACCAGCAACTCAACATTAAAAGCTTTACTTCATCCCAAAGTTATGTTTGAATTTGCAGAATTCAAATGGTTTGAATTCTGGTGTAGAATTTGAATGGGGTTTGATCATTTGAATTTGAAAAAGGAGTTTGAATTCTCCACTTTGTATTGCCTCAAAAAATATAGCAAACCAGCTCCAAAATTTCCAATTTTTGGCATGGCTGCTTATTAAAAGGTGGAGAACACATTTGTGAAACCGAATTTTCAAATTGAGGGAATTGGATTTTGAAACTGAATTTGAAATTCAGATTAGAGGGCTTCTCCTTTTAATCCCAAACAAATATTAAAACTCCTCCAAATGAGCTGAAATTTGGAAGGTTGAATATTTGGACTATAAAGATCCAAGTTGTGCATTTAGATCTCCATGTTTGGAAGTTTTGGGAAGTCTAAACCCTCACTTTGAACTTACCCCATTATAATTCAAAGTTTTAATTCTCCTCATTTTTCATAAGTGCACATGAGCAGAATTTTCTTGCTACCACTTTTGGGGATTTTACATCCCTCCCCCCTTAAAAAGAATCTCGTCCCGAGATTCCAAAGAAAAAGCAAAGTGGGGAAAACTTTACCGGGTATATGATGATAACAAGTCCGGATAATATGTGCGTAGATAATCCTCGCTTTCCCATGTCGCCTCATCAGCGGTATGGTTACTCCACAAGACCTTGTAGAACCATAAGGTCCGGTTTCTTGTGGCACGAGTCTTTTCATCGATGATCCGGATTGGATACTCCGTGTACGTGAGGTCCGGTTGAAGAACTTCTATGTCTTCTGTGCGGATTTCAGCTAAGGGTTTGAGGCACTTCCGCAGCTGAGAGATGTGGAAGACATTGTGAATGCCTGCGAGAGACGCTGGTAACTCCAGGCGATAGGCCACGGGTCCGCATCTTTCAATGACGGCGAACGGACCAATGAACCGCGGCGCAAGTTTACCCTTCACTCCGAAACGATGAACTCCCTTCATCGGAGACACACGGACATAAACATGGTCCCCGATGTCGAAGTGGAGAGGGCGGCGTCTCTTATCCGCATAGCTCTTCTGACGAGATTGAGCAGCCTTGAGATTGGCTTGTATTGCTCGCACTCGTTCTTCAGCTTCATTTACAAGTTCAATGCCGTAGATGACTCGCTCGCCGGACTCGCACCAGTTGAGAGGTGTGCGGCATTTCCGGCCATAGAGAGCTTCATACGGCGCCATCTTGATGCTAGCTTGATAGCCATTGTTGTAAGAAAACTCCGCCAACGGCAAATGATCGTCCCAATTCTTGCCGTGGTGGATGGCACACGCGCGTAGCATGTCTCCAAGCACTTGATTCACCCGTTCAGTTTGACCATCTGTCTGCGGGTGATACGCGGAGCTTCGGATCAGTTTGGTCCCCAATGATGCGTGCAGCTGTTCCCAAAACCGAGAGACAAACAGCGCACCGCGATCTGAAATAATGGAGCGGGGAACACCGTGCAAGCATAAGATTCTTGCAATATAAAGCTCCGCATATTGCTTGGCCACGTACTTTGTATGTACGGGGATAAAATGAGCCGACTTGGTTAGTCGATCGACTATCACCCAAATCGAGTCATGCTTGTGAGACGTGAGAGGTAACCCGACTATGAAGTCCATGCTGATATCCTCCCACTTCCACGCCGGAATGTTCAATGGTTGCAGCTGTCCGGCTTTACGCATATGGTCGGCTTTCACACGCCGACACGTATCACATTCGGATACGTATTTGGCGATCTCTCTCTTCATCCGTGTCCACCAAAACCTGGTTTTCAGATCCTGGTACATCTTGTTGCTGCCCGGATGAATAGAATACTTGGACAAATGAGCCTCGTCCACGATTTTCTTCCGAAGCTTCATGTCACGGGGTACCACTATACGGTCTTTAAACCATAGAGTGTCGTGTTCATCTCTTCGGAAGCATTTCATTTCGCCATTCTCCATCCTTCTCCGAATGTGCGACATCCCCATGTCTTTCTGCTGAGCTTCCATAATCTCCTCTCTTATGGTTGGGATGAGAGCAAGATTATGTAATGCCCCGTATGGAACCAAGTACAGACTCGGCTCCCCCTCTTCAAGTGGGGTGATGGACAGATTGTTGACATGGGATTTGCGGCTTAAGGCATCGGCAACCACGTTTGCCTTACCGGGGTGGTAGTGAATCTCAATCTCATAGTCTTTGATCAGTTCTAGCCATCTCCGTTGCCGCATATTCAACTCCTTTTGAGTGAATATATATTTCAGACTTTTGTGGTCGGTGTAGAGGTGCACTAAGTTCCCAAGCAAATAGTGCCTCCACATCTTCAAGGCCAATACCACAGCAGCGAGCTCAAGATCATGAGTCGGATAGTGCTGCTCGTGTTTACGAAGTTGACGTGAGCCATAGGCGACCACTCTTCCTCCTTGCATCAATACACAGCCAAGCCCGATGCCAGACGCATCACAATATACGTCAAAGGGCTTGGTTGTATCCGGTTGAGCTAACACCGGGGCTGTTGTAAGATGCTTCACTAATGCTTGGAAAGCTTCTTCACAAGCTGAGCTCCAAACATATTTGATCCCCTTTCTCAACAGTTCAGTCATCGGCTTAGCAAGCTTGGAGAAATTTGGTATGAATCTCCGATAATATCCTGCTAACCCGAGGAAACTCCTGACTTCATGGACTGATGTGGGGGACTTCCATTTCAGCACTTGTTCAATTTTGCTTGGATCAACTGCAATGCCTTCTGCAGAAATAATGTGACCAAGGAATGGCACTTGGCTGATCCAAAACTCGCACTTGCTGAATTTAGCATAAAGCTTATGGTCTCTTAATCGTTGAAGTACGATATGCAAGTGTTTGGCGTGTTCTTCTTTAGTCTTGGAGTAAACCAAGATGTCGTCTATGAACACCACCACAAACTTGTCCAACTCCGGCATGAACACTGAGTTCATGAGATACATGAAGTGTGCCGGGGCGTTGGTGAGACCAAAAGACATGACGAGGTATTCATACAACCCATATCTCGTCGAGAAGGCCGTCTTTGGAATATCCTCCGCTCGGATCTTGATTTGATGATATCCGGAGCGAAGATACATCTTGGAAAATACACTCGCACCCACAAGTTGATCGAAGAGGATATCAATGCGGGGCAGTGGATATTTATTCTTGATGGTGACAGCGTTGAGAGGTCGGTAGTCCACACACAACCTCAAGGTTTCATCCTTCTTCTTCACAAACAGCGCCGAGCATCCCCATGGCGAGGAACTCGGTCGAATGAAACCCTTCTTCATCAAATCGTTGAGCTGCTCCTTTAGTTCAGCTAGTTCATTCGGAGCCATCTTATACGGTCTCCGTGAGATCGGTGTCGTCCCAGGTACAAGTTCAATCTTGAACTCGACATCTCTTTCGGGTGGCATACCCGGAAGATCATCCGGAAAGACATCCGGGTATTCACGGACCACACGAATATCCTCAAGTTTTGTGGCTTCCATGTTATATGTGGCTGGGGTTTCTTGAACCAAACGGTCAAGAAGAAGAACATGTGGTTCATGAAGTGGAGAGTTTAAACGAACCACACGTGGAATGATGTCAAGAACAGCGCCATGGCGACGTAGCCATGACATTCCTAAAATGACATCAAGTTTTTGACTCTCTAATATGATTAGAGAAGTCGGATATAGATTCCCACCCAACTGTAATGGTGCTCTATAGACCATTCTATCAGCTGTTATTTTCCCACCCGGAGAACATATCAAATATGAATTATTTGTGGGAATGATAGGCAGTTGATATTTAATAACATAAGACTGACTTATGAAATTATGGGTGGCACCGGAGTCAAAAAGTATGACTACGGGATGATCTAGGTAAGAGAACGTACCCGCGAGGACGGGTTCGCCTTCCGGCACGTCTTCGATGGCTAAGTGGTGGACGTTGCCGGGTTTTGGTGCTGGTTTCTTGGGCTGGTTGCGGGGCTGATTAGCACCCTGATATGGTGCTGCACCCCTGCCCTGTCGCGGCTCGGGGCAGTCTCTTGAAATGTGCCCGACACGACCACACGTGTAGCACGTGTAAGGTGTCGGGGTCCCGCCGACTTGAGGACGGAATCCCGGTGCATGCTGTTGAAACTGGGGCGCACGCGGGACCATCCTTTGCTGCTGCTGTTGCTGTGGTGGATACGTCGGTCGAAAGCCCGGCGCATTATATTGCCGGCCGCGAAACTGAGGCGGTCGCGCCGGTGGCTGCCATCTCTGACCGGATGGTGAACGATATACCACACGGTATTTCTGTGGCGTTCCACCACTGCTGCTCGTCAGCGCGCTGCGTTTCCTCTTGTCAGAACCGCGCTCGCGCTGAGCATTCTCCTGTAGAATCGCGGCATTAACTAGGTCGTTGAATGTGCCGCGATTGCTCTGGGCGAGATGGACCTTCATCTTGGAGTTCAGGCCCCGGAAGAACGCATTGCGCTTGTTGTCTTCCGTGCCCACAAATCCTGGCGCATACTGCGCCAGCCGGTTGAATAACCTGGAGTACTCATGAGCACTCCTCTCGCCTTGCCGTAGCGCCAGGAACTCCTGGAGCTTCATCTCCATCACACCGGGAGGTATGTGATAGGCGCGGAACGCCTCCCGGAACTCCGTCCATGTGACGGCATGGCCAGCCGGTAAGGAGGCGGTGTAGTTCGCCCACCAGGTACCGGCTTCTCCTTGAAGCTGTTGCGCTGCGTACAGCGCCTTCTGATGTTCGGTGCATCGCAGCAACCCGAACTTCGCCTCCAGAGTGCGGATAAAGCTGTCCGCCTCCAAAGGTTCTTCGGCCTCCGTGAAGACCGGTGGATGGGTCGCCATGAATTCGGAATACGAGATTTGTTGGGGCTGGCGTTGCCCATTGTCTTGGCGTCCTCCCTGATGGGACGCATTCTGCTGCACCAACATCTGCAGTAACTCGGTTTGCTCATCGCGCGAGCCGAGCACTGCGGCGAGAACCTCTGCAAGATTCCTTGGAAGTTCTGGCGGTGGAGGGGGTGGTTGCTGCTGCGTCGTGGTCTGCTCCGGAGGTGGAGACTCATCACCACGAACTTGGCTCGGACCTCCCTCCTCTTGCGTTGAACGTGTCCGCACCATTCTGCATTCACATCATTCAAACGATCAGCACATGTTGGTTTATTTCATCCAGTCTATACAATAGTGATACGAGAATGGCGTAGACAATGCGCATAACAAACACACATATGGATAAAGTATAAACTTTATGCAACATATACATCCCTGGACCATGTCCCATGATCGAGTTCCAAAGTATTGAACTTTAGGGGTTTAAAAGTTCATTTCGACCATCGGGGTCACCACGGGATGTTAAGTGTGTTAGCATGCGTAATTCCTCGCTATTATATTGTACCCAAACATGTACTAACTCGAAGTGATATGTCAAATGCATAAACCCTTCGACTCTAACTCGCTGTTTTACAACAGCCACTGGACGTCAAACTGTGAAACTAAGTGTTTTGGTTGAAATACAGAAAATTCCGGAGAGCATTTGGTCTGCCCTGTTTCGGGACAGTACCTACTCATCTTAGATTTTCATCCCATTGGAGGGAGATTTTGTTCTGGAACTCTACAGAAAAATTGTAGAGGACTTCAAAACCTTTCCAGAAGGGTATCCCACACCTCCATTGGTTCAACCAATCCTAAATTATGCCCTGTTCAAGTTCAGCAAAAGTTTCTGCCAAAAACAGGGAGATTGTTCCTAAGCTTTGAGATTGAACCTATACTCCCAATTGACTCTCAGTTCAATATAGGAGTTTACTAACCCCTAAATGAATTCCTATACTTCATTGTGATTCTTTTCTTTGAAAATAAGCTTTTATGCAGTCGGTACTACGTTTCCTTACCAAAGAAAAATCCTAAACCGGTATTCCGGCATATACGTGTCACATGGTGGAACTAAAGACGTCACTCACAAACGGTTTCTACACGTCATGCACTAACGTGGTTAATGTACCTGCAGAAGAACACACAATAATGGTGCACACAAAGGTTTTTGACATTTCAGGCAGTTCCATATCGTAGTAAAAACATACGGTCTGTATCATTGCCATACGGATCATCCTTGAGTCAAGCCACGTCTCAAGGTACATGGTCGTGTTTTCACACCACACGACGGGGAACCCGAGTAGAGCGCGAACGGGTCGTCACGGTTGGGAATTTTATCAGCCCAACGGATACCACCTACTGCCTCATGACCGTTGAGGCACGCCGATGGCGAGCGCTGCGTATGGCCCTTTGAACATTGAACGTTCAAGAGTTGCATACTATCGTGTTGCTTACCACACGATGGGGTATTCTCACTTTTGCCTAAAGCACGCTGGAGATCAGCGTTTTCATATGCTCTCAGAACCATTGAGAGGTTCAGAGACTCATATTCACTACCGTGCCAAGCCACGGTATAGCATTCCATACTATTACTCGTATGGCGAGTTACCGCAATTGATCCGCCTGCGGTGGCGTACCTTACCTCTTACCTGACGTCGGAGCGTCGTTATAGAATGTATAACAAATATGTTAGCTTTTCCACCTTAGTAATTACTACTATCATAGACCTTATGTGGGCTTAATGACTAATCCTCACCCGACTACTTCTAAGTTTTTTTCAAAAATAGGCGCTTTTCGAGCGTGCTATTCCCAATGCGGCTCTGATACCACGTCTGTGGGGACCACCCCGTGGTTCACCCACTCCAGGATCGCATAGGGTGGTGCCGTGCGATGCGGCACCCAACAGCACACACGAAAAGAATCAAGGATAACATACAAACTTTTATTTGATATAAAACAGCGGAAGTCTTTTACAAAACCTAATTAACAGCGGAAGTTATATACATAGTTGCTCTCAAACCCTAACTAAGCAAAAGTGCAGCCGTCCAGCCCGGGGACGCTACACACTAGCAGCATGGAACCGGAGATTACGGCGGCGTGCATGGCTCCAGCTCGGCCGTGTACCCCGACGGGGACATCGCCTCGTCCTCGGAACCTTCCTCATAACTCTCACCTGCAAACAGCTCAAATATTGCAACCGTGAGCACGAAGGCTCAGCAAGTCTTAACCGTCAACCCTAGGCATGGAACCCTACGTGCAAGGATATGTAAGATGGGAAAGGATTTTTGCAATAAAGACACGCCTATAAGTTGGTCCTTACTTTCAGTTTAATAGCCGCAGATTCATGTGCCTTAAGCAACCCTCACATCGGAAGTCCACAATCAAACAAGAAACGCTTTCCCCCAATGTGGAGATGCCCAAAGTGGAATGTAAACTTAATTAGCTCTATATCTACAACAATCAAGGTATTCAAGACATTAAGATCAATACAGCATTTTCAGTTGGCTTATTTCACTCCTTACTACGTCACAGCGCAGTGAACAAGCGGGTACTCAAATAACCGCGAGGGACGGTGATTGCAATCAAGACACACCCGGATAACACGTCACATACACCCACTTTCAGAAGCGTGATTCCACACCCCTTCCTACTCTGTTGTATGCAACAACCTTTCAAAGGCAACCCAAATGCCGAACCGGTCCATCCGTAACGGGTAGGAGGTCCCCGCGTGGAGCGTGACTGTGCCCACCGGCAGATTTACACCTTGCTACCCTCAACCCACTCCTGTTTACGGTTGGGTAAGCCTCGACACCCAGGTTAACCAATTACATAGGTTTCCTGGTTCCCATATGCCAGTATGCATCCGGTACTGTTCGATACATGTCCAGCAGGGCCGCACACGGACGGTCCTCAACCGACACCAACAGGGCTACGCACGTGAGACCTCTGCTCACTGCTTCCTATCCCCCCTGCTGGGTCTCATTTTTCATAACTCAAGCCATTATCTACCTCTTTTCTTCCCGTGTGATAAGTACTATCTCGCGAGTAGTTCCAACTACTCGACTTCTACCGAGATCCTATACATTAGCATGGCATTCTCTACTCGTCGGTTTGTAAACTACCCAACCCTTTATAGGATTTTAAGAGGCTATGCAAGTGGGGTTTCAATCACCCTAACTCTAATGCAAACATTCAACCTAGACATAAATGATACAAATGAAGACTTTATAAAAGGTACTTAAGTGCAAACCGGGGCTTGCCTGGTTGCGAGTTAAACGGAAAGTCAGCTTCCGGTGGCAGGACGTCCAAAGGCTCTGGCGTATCCTCAACTTCGGTCACTATCATGAAATGTAATAAAATACATGTATAAGTATTAAGGATTTATAAGAATTGGACTTCTACTCATAGCTATTGCTATTTAAAATCCTTAATTGGCTTTGGGATTTTTACAGTGGATACTAGACTCTCTAAGGATGACTTGAGTCAAATTTGGAGATATGTCATTGCACAATGTAGTATTTAAAATTCTTACAAGTACAATGCTTCTCTAGATTTTGAGCCCAAATCAGGAGCTTTGACATAGCTAATGGTGGAAGATCTGATTGGGGTAAGTCTCCATGGTTCTAACAAAATTTGTTTCACCATTTTTGGAGCTACCATCAGAGAGATATGAATTTTTGAACTTAGACAGGAGTTCTGAAAAAGCTTCTGTTTAAATTTGAATTTTCAAATAAAGGCTGAACTTGAGAAGGTAATTTGACCTAGCAAATGACCTCCAATGAAGCCCAAATTTTTGCTGGAGATCAGTATCTATGAAGAGGATTTGCTACCCAAATTTGGGAATATTTCATAAAGAATTGCTCCTGTAATAAATCCCTAAAGGATTTACTAAAAACAATTCTACAGAAATTCCTGGGCATTTTCATAGTCAAAATTTGGTTTCTCTGTGAAGCACTCCTCATGAGGAACCCAACAAAATTGGTCTCACTTCTTTTGGAGTTTTCTACACAAAGTTATGGCCTTGTAAAGATCAGCTAATTCCTGGAATTATTTCTCTAATAGAAACTTCAAATAATTGGGCTGGCCCACTGTTTTAAATCGGACCAGTGAGATTTCGGCAACACCGGGGGCTACGGGGTTATTCCCGCGCAGCCGCACCAGATCCGGCGCCACAAACCGATCCTCGCGCGAACCCGGAGGCTGACCGGTGGGACCGGCCCTCCTTCGTCTTCCTCGCGCTGCCCGCGCCTTCCGCGGCGGCGCACGCCGGCGAGGCTCGCCGGGACGGGATTCCTGTGGTCCAAACTTCGTCAAACTCACCGCCTGTGAGTTCTACACCGTGCTGAACACGATGGTGGGGTCGGGAGCCGATGACAATGGCCGGAAAGGTGCTTGCACCGGCGACCATGTCGAATCTTACTTCGGCGACCTCGCTCTCCCTCAACAGTGGGTCTTTCGGGCTAGGGTTGGCTCTAAAAGCACCAGTGTCCCATGGACATCCTCGACCCATAGCTCGCTCTCCCTGAAACCCACCGGAGATGGGACCTCACCGGCGACCTGAGCCCGCAAAACTCCGGCGGTGACAAAAACTCGATACCCGGCATCTCTACTTGCTCATTTGAGCTGCTAGAACTTCGGGGAGATGCGCAAGCCTGTGCTGGAGCTACTGTAAGCTTATCTAGAGCGGAGCTACCCCGAGCACAACGAATTTCTTCGAAGGGTTCTCGGGTTTCTAAAGATCCGCCGGAGCCAAACTTCAAAATACTCGGTACCGGAGCGAAGAAAGCAGGAACTGGTGGAAAGGGAGGAGGAAGGGTTCCTCACGCACCTCAGGGACCTTTCTGTTGATCGGGAGGGGCTGCAAAACCGTCGGGCGACGGTGTGGCGTACAGGCGATCAACACCGGAGTTCCGAAAGGAATTCCAGCTCGTAGGCGCCAACCACCGGTGCTGGTGTTCACTTGAGGCTGCGGGGAGCTGGAGAGGAACCTGGCGCAACGATCCCGTGGCTCAGCCGCGCGAGAGGCACGCCGACCTCACCGGGCGTCGATGAGCCGAAGGTTTCTTCCGCAGGGTGGGGGAACTGGGTCCGCGAGGCTCGAGCAGAGCGTGGAGAGGCTGCGGGGTAATGAGGATGAGGTCAGATACGGCACTCGGCGGTCGATTTAAGCACCCACGCGCCTGAACCGACGTCGGGGCGGCGGGGAAGCAGCTCGGTGGAGCATCGGCCGGCGGGTTTGATCGGGAGCTGGCGCCCTCGCGTGAACAGCCGAGTGAAACAGAGAGGTTTTGCTTCTATGGTGACTGACCAGTGGGCCCCCTCTCCTTATTTCTCAGTAAATTTTTTTCTGATATTTCCCACCAGCAACTCAACATTAAAAGCTTTACTTCATCCCAAAGTTATGTTTGAATTTGCAGAATTCAAATGGTTTGAATTCTGGTGTAGAATTTGAATGGGGTTTGATCATTTGAATTTGAAAAGGAGTTTGAATTCTCCACTTTGTATTGCCTCAAAAAATATAGCAAACCAGCTCCAAAATTTCCAATTTTTGGCATGGCTGCTTATTAAAAGGTGGAGAACACATTTGTGAAACCGAATTTTCAAATTGAGGGAATTGGAATTTGAAACTGAATTTGAAATTCAGATTAGAGGGCTTCTCCTTTTAATCCCAAACAAATATTAAAACTCCTCCAAATGAGCTGAAATTTGGAAGGTTGAATATTTGGACTATAAAGATCCAAGTTGTGCATTTAGATCTCCATGTTTGGAAGTTTTGGGAAGTCTAAACCCTCACTTTGAACTTACCCCATTATAATTCAAAGTTTTAATTCTCCTCATTTTTCATAAGTGCACATGAGCAGAATTTTCTTGCTACCACTTTTGGGGATTTTACATTTGAATGCACTGCTTGGACAACCGCTTCAGCTCCAAGACCAAGCGTCAATGACAAGTGGACCCGAGCCGTCCAGCAGAAGCGGTAGGCCAAGAAGTCAGTCTCCCGAGAAGTCAATCCGACGGGATGCTTCGGCGGTTCCCGAAAAGGCGCTGCGACGTGCAGAAGTGGCAGCCTTGGGAACCGCCGCAGTAAAAGCAGCCATCAAGCAAGGCACACGCTCCCACGATCCCACGACTGTTCGTGCTCCAGCAGCAGTCAAAGCAGGTCTTCGAGAAGGTGCGCGGAGTTGAAGAGACGGGGGCCCCACCTTGGGCTCGCTATCTCCCCCAAGATGGGCCCGGGGGCCACTGTCGGTACCCTCAATATGTGGTACACCCACGCACAGGGGGAAACTGTCTAAGGACCTCGCCCTTCTCCACAGGGAGAGCTGCGAAGACGCCATGTGTCTCGCGGGGCCGGACCTCCCTCTCCTCAGAGGAAAGCTCCGGGCCCGCCATGTGGCCAACAGAGCCGGACCTCCCCCCTCCGCGGGGAGAGCTCCAAAGGCTCCACGTGTCCAGCGGGGCCGGACCTCCCTCTCCTCAGAGGAGAGCTCTGGGCCCGCCATGTGGCCAGCAGAGCCGGACCTCCCCCCTCCGCGGGGAGAGCTCCGAAGGCTCCACGTGTCCAGCGGGGTCGGACCTCCCTCTCCTCAGAGGAGAGTTCCGGGCCCGCCATGTGGCCAGCAGAGCCGGACCTCCCCCCACCGCGGGGAGAGCTCCGAAGGCTCCATGTGTCCAGCGGGGCCGGACTACCCTCTCCTCAGAGGAGAGCTCCGGGCCCGCCACGTGGCCAGCAGAGCCGCACTACCTGCCCCCGTGCGGTAGGCAGCAAGAGTAAAGACGTGCCATACCTTGTCCATACACGGTATTCAAGACCCACGCCATCACAAGACGCGGAGCGCGCCTCTGTCAGGTGCCGTTGCGCCCAGTCACATCGCAGTGAAGACTGGCACGCTGCGTTAGAGGCTGTACACCAATAAACACAGCGACAAGACATCCCCTGCCGCCCCTGCCATTATCAACCACTACGACTAGCTTGCGGCATGGGCAGGGCGGCAGAACGAAGACTTAGAAGCCCTCGCTAGAGACAATTGCCGGCGTAACTGCGGATACGGTAGATGGCAGGCAATCTCCCCGGGACCACCTGTCGGGTCCCAGGCCCACCTTGTAAGCCGCCCAAGCCTTGGACTATAAAAGGCTCGGGTAGGCGACGTTAGCAAGGGTTCGCTCCTCAGCCATTCGCACCTGAGGGTTTGACTCTTTGCACACTAGCTCCCTATACATTCTAGCACTCATGTAATCCTCAAGCTCAGAACTCCGGTTCTGAGCTCCAAGCAATACTATGAGCATCTCTGCTCACCGTGGACGTAGGGTTTTATGCTCCAGTGGCCTGAACCACGTAAAAATCTCTGTGTCAAACTTCTCCTTCCATCGTCCCTAACGTGTAAGCTCTCCGTGAGTGTCTAGCCCCTGCGAAAAAGAACCTCCACGGGTTGCCCAGAGCAGGCCCGGGGGAAGTGTCGACAACACACTTCGACAAGTGCGCCCAGCACTGGAGGTCCGGCTCCCAATAGGTCAGTGTCGAAGTGTGCGGTCGACACTTCCCCCGGGCCTGCACTGGGCAGCCCACGGAGGTTCTTTTTTCGGAGGGGCTAGTCCCTAGCGGAGAGCTTGCGCAGATGGAACGAGTTAGTAAGAGCTTGACACGGCGAGTTTTACGTGGTTCAGGCCGCCGGAGCGTAAAACCCTACGTCCACGGTGAGCTATGGAGCTCGCTGTATTGCTTGCTGCTCAGGGCCGGAGGCCTGAGCTTGGGGGTGAGTTACAGCTTGAGAGTGTATGGCTAGCGTATGAGTTGCAAAAATGCGAACCCTTGCTATCGACGCTGTCAAAGTGTTCGGTCGAGACTTCCCCCGGGCCTGCACTGGGCAGCCCGCGGAGGTTCTTTTTTCGGAGGGGCTAGTTCATAGCGGAGAGCTTGCGCAGATGGACGAGTTAGTGAGAGCTTGACACGGAGAGTTTTACGTGGTTCAGGCCGCCGGAGCGTAAAACCCTACTTCCACGGCGAGCTATGGAGCTCGCTGTATTGCTTGCTGCTCAGGGCCGGGGGCCTGAGCTTGCGGGTGAGTTACAGCTTGAGAGTGTATGGCTAGCGTATGAGTTGCAAAATGCGAACCAAGGGGTGCGGATGGCTAGAGTCCGACCCCCTGCTAACGTCGCCTACCCGAGCCTTTTATAGTCTAAGACTCGAGTGGCTTACAAGGGGGGCCCGGGACCCGACAGGTGGCCCCGGGGTGATTTCCTACCAGCTATTATGTCTTGGCGCTGCTGTCGAAGTCCTCGTCCTGCCGCCCTACCCATGCCGCAGGCTAAGTGTAGCGTGTAGTGTTGGCGATGGCTGGGGCGGCAGGGCGTGTCTTGTCCGGTCTTGTCGCTGCCTTCAATGGCCTGCAGCTTCAGACACTGTATGCCTGTCCTGGCTGTGACTGGTCACAGCGCCTCCTGACAGGCGTGCGCTGCGCTTATTGGCTGGCAGGTTCTGACACCGTGCGCCAGTCTGTGATGCGACTGGGCGCAACGGTACCTGACAGAGGCGTGCTCCGCGTCTCCGCGTCTTGAGAATACACGGGCCTTGAATACCTTGTACGGGCAAGGTATGGGGCGTCTTTACGCCCGCCGCCTACCGCTCGGGAGCAGGCAGCGCTCTTCTGCTAGCCACGTGGCGGGCCCGGAGCCCTCCTCAGAGGAGAGGGGGGTCTGGCCCTGCAGGACACGTGGAGCCTTCGGACCTCTCCCCGCGGAGGGGGAGGTCCGGCTTCCGTTGGCCACGTGGCAAGCCCGGAGCTCTCCTCTGAGGAGAGGGAGGTCCGGCCCTGCTGGACATGCGGCACCCTCGGACCTCTCTCCCGCGGAGGGGGGAGGTCCGGCAAATGTATGCCACGTGGCGGGCCCGGAGCTTTCCTCTGAGGAGAGGGAGGTCCGGCCCCGCCAGATGCGTGGCGCCTTCGGAGCTCTCCCTGCGGAGAAGGGCGAGATCCTTATGCATTTTCCCCTGTGCGCGGGGGTACCCCATATCGCGGGTACCGACAGTGGCCCCCGGGCTCTCCTCGGGGGAGGTAACGAGCCCGAGGTGAGGCCTTCTCCTACCCGCGCACTTTCTTGTCTTGAGTACTCCCTGTGCTGGCAGGATCTTGACGGCTTCGGAGTTCAGCCTCTTAGGAGAGGGTGAAGCCTGGCATCGGAGCTCGGCCCGGCTGTGGGGGCAGAGGTCCGGAAGTCATCGGAGCTCAGGTCCACGAAGGGCGTGAGGTCCGGCATCAGGGCTCGCCTCTGAAAGGAGGGCGAGGGCTGGCATCGGAGCTCGGCCCAGCTGTGGGGGCGGAGGTCCGGAAGTCATCGGAACTCAGGCCAGCGAAGGGCGTGAGGTCCGGCATCAGCGTTCGCCTCTGAAAGGAGGGCAAGGGCTGGCCTCGGAGCTCGGCCCAGCTATGGGGGCGGAGTCCGGAAGTCATCGGAGCTCAGTCCAGCGAAGGGCGTGAGGTCCGGCATCAGCGCTCGCCTCTGAAAGGAGGGCGAGGGTTGGCCTCGGAGCTCGGCCTGGCTGTGGAGGCGGAGTCCGGAAGTCATCGGAGCTCAGGCCAGCGAAGGGCGTGAGGTCCGGCATCAGCGCTCGCCTCTGAAAGGAGGGCGAGGGCTGGCCTCGGAGCTCGGCCCAGCTGTGGGGGCGGAGGTCCGGAACTGCTCAGTGGTCCCCCCTTTCCTATCCCTTAGTCTCATTTGGCTTACTGTCCCAGGCCGGAATACGGGGCTTGGGTAATCCAGTGCACTTGGTCCCGTAGGTCTGGCCCCAGCCCCAGTCAGGGTGTAACCGCCCGGCCCCCTGGTACTCAGACCGTAGCGCCGGGAGGCAGAGTGCACATGCTTTTGGTGCAAGACCGGGCAAAGCAAGGCTCCTGACCCCCCGTTCTAGCGTAGGTCTTTTCTCGGAGGAGACCAACTGGCGGTGCAGTACCCTTATAGAGGGAGATCCAAAAGGCCATCGGGCCTCTGGCAGGTACCCCAAGCACTTCCGCCTTCGGCAGGACGGCAAATATCGACTATGCATGAGAGCAGGAAAGAGGAACCGAGTGTACAATGGACGCACACTGTCTAGAGCGTGGGGAGGTGTTCATATAAATTAATGCGTAATTTAAATAAACACCTAAGTAAGCATGGTGAACTTACTGGGGTGGCGTCGGAGCGCCTGTCTTCACGCAGAGCGGGTCATGCGTGGCTTCGTCGTACGCCGGACACGGGGGGACCCCCATGGCTATATCAGGGGGAAGCATGGCTTCGGCCCTGCATACCATGTGGAAGGGTAATTCCCGTGACCCGGCCCTGGGAAGTCCGGCTGGCCCTCGACATGGAGGAGCCGGTATCCCCCGACGGCTCTGAGTGCGCGTCTGCACCGGTTGTGTGGGTCTGCTTGGCGTGGACTTGGCACGCATTGCATCCCTAACCGGTTTGACAGCGTCCAGGTGGCTCTCGGTCAGTAGGAGCCATGCCGGGTGGCTTATCTGACCAACGCGTGGGACGATGAGCATTCCCAGCGCTCGCCTCCTTGGACTACTGCGAGCTAGTCGCAGCCTTCCTCCTGGGTTATGCACCGCAATAGGATGTCGAGGCGCCACGCCAGTAAAGATACCAGCACGTAGCACTTACCCATCCGCACCACCCATTCAGCGGATGCACGTTCATCAGGAAGGATGTCCTTCAAGGAGTCCTGGACCTCCGTGGTCCATGCATCGGGACTACTTGAGCTTCTGGATCTTGAGCGCTGGGTTGCACGGAGTCCCCAGTGACTCTTACGATCCTTTGGCGGCATCCAGGGCCGCCGGGACTGCCTAGCTTCGTGGCACTGGTTCAGCCCCCTTCGCCCGGCTCGGCGGGCCGGGCTGTCGACCGCAGCAACGTCCTCTCGAAGACTCCTTCGTGCACGGGGGCTCCGATGGAGGTCTTCGTTGAAAAGTTGT
Source organism: Neostapfia colusana (assembly GCA_030760725.1). Lineage (NCBI taxonomy): Eukaryota > Viridiplantae > Streptophyta > Magnoliopsida > Poales > Poaceae > Neostapfia > Neostapfia colusana. The sequence continues at coordinate 37,647,401 of JASWHV010000013.1, read as the reverse complement.
CAGCTGCGGCCGTGCCAGCGCGCGGTTCATGGCGCAGGTCCAAGGCGAGGAATTCTTTCTCCAACATCCGCACGTGAAGCAGATAAGCAGCTAGCTGTGGGTCATTGCAAGGGCATTCACCCTTAACTTGCTTGATAACTAGCTGGGAGTCGCCCTGTGCCAACAACTGGCGGGCGCCCAAAGACAGGACTGTCTTTTAGGCCAAAGATGAGTGCTTCATACTCTGCCAAGTTGTTGGTTGCCTTGGAATTGAAACGCACCATGTACCCAGACTGCTCCCCCGATGGCATGAGAAGCAGTACGCCGGCACCGGCCCCCTGCTTTCGCGAGGAGCCGTCAAAGAAGAGCGTCCAGTGAGGCCCGGTGAAGACCGGAGCTCGGTACTTTGGTTCACCGTCTTCGCGGCCCCCTGGGTCACCCTTCATTGGCGTCCACTCAGCCACGAAGTCAGCCAGTGCTTGGCTCTTGGCTGTCTGACGTGGTCGGGAGCTCAGCTTGAACTCCGCCGTCTTCGGGCTGTCTTCCGGCTTCGGAAGCTGGCAGTGAGTGCCAGCTCCGCCCACCGGCTGCTCTGGGGCACTTGTCCGCCAGTCTGAAGTGCTCAGAGGCATCGCAGACCTCTTTGGTCGCAAGCTTCTCAAGCATCTTCTCGTCTCGGACACTGTCGAAGTGCCACCACCATAGAAGCACTTTGAATATGCGGGATGGTGTTGCGTACCTGGGAGAACCGCTGGATGAAGGAGCGCAGCGACTCCCCAGGTTGTTACTTGATGGCTTGGAGGTCAAGCTCCGTGCCGGGTCGGTTGTAGGAGCTGCCGAAGTTGGCGTTGAACTGCCGGCAGAGCTCTCCCCAGGAACTCATGGAACCCCGAGGGAGGTTCATGAGCCAAGACCGGGTCGGGCCGGTCAAGGCGACGGGGAAGTAGTTGGCCATGACGGCCCCATCCACTCCTGCTGCAAGTACGGCGGTGGAGTAGATCTGAAGGAACTCCGCCGGGTTGACGCTGCTGTCGAACTTTTCGGGCAGGTGCGGCCAAAACCGGAGCCTGGTGTAGCTGGAATCTGCCGTGTGTTCACCAACCATTGGCGTGCGCATCAGCGACACGGCCGGTTGGCCGGAGCGTTGTCCCCGCCGAAGTCGAGGGTTTGCGGCGGCGACGACGAAACGGTCTATCTCGCGAATCCGCTGCTGGGTCGCTGCCTGAGGCGCATCCCCAGCAGGCGGATTGAGTAGCAGCGCTCTTGCTGCGGCTAGTGCACCCCCGCCGGGTACGCCCAGCGCTACTGAAGACTTGACGCTGGTCGGAGCCTGCATTGCCGGGGTCGGTGCTGCCAGAGCCGGTTGCTGGCTCCCAGTGCAGGTATTAGTGCCGCGAACGCTTGGTTCGCCGCTGGCACAGTGTGCCCCGGTATGGGCAAGGCTGCTCCATAGACCGGGGACGCCGTTTGCGGGGCATATGGTTGTGGCATATGCTGCACGGCGTATGCCTGGGGCAGAGCTCGCGTGGTGAAGATCTGCCCATTAGGCTGGGTCGAGGCCGACGTCATACTGTCGCCAGCCTCTTAGTTGCGACGCCTTTCTCAACGTCGCTCGAAGAACACTCGGGCATCTTGGCCCAAGTGGCATCGCTCCGGCTCTGCCCCCAGGTCCGTCGACGGAAGCCTGGTGGAGCCGGAGTCCGCCGTCTGCTCGCCAACCATTGGCGTGCGCGTCAGCGGCACGGCCGGTTGGCCGGAGCGACGTCCCCGCCGAAGTTGAGGGTTTACGGCGGCGACGACGAGATGGTCTATCTCTCGAATCCACTGCTGGGTTGCTGCCTGAGGCGCGTTCCCAGCAGGCAGATTGCGCAGTAGCGCTCTTGCTGCGGCTGGGGCACCCCCGCCGGGTACGCCCAGCGCTACTGAAGACCTGACGCTAGTTGGAGCCTGCATTGCCGGGGTCGGCGCTGCCAGAGCCGGTTGCTGGCTCCCAGTGCAGGTACTGGTGTCGCGAACGCTTGGTTGCGCCTGACACAGTGTACCCCGGTATGGGCAAGGTTGTGCCATAGGCCGGGGATGCCGCTTGCAGAGCACATGGTTGTGGCTTATGCTGTGCGGCGTACGCCTGGGGCAGAGCTCGCGTAGCGAAGGTCTGCCCTCCAGGCTGGGTCGAGGCCGACGTCATGTTGTCGCCAGCCTCTTGAGCGCGACGCCTTTCTCGACGTCGCTCGAGGAACACCCGGGCGTCCTGCCCGAAGTGGCACCGTTCCAGTTCCCTTCGCAGGTCCGTCGACAGGAGCCTGGAGGAGCTGGAATCCGCCGTTAGCCCGTCAACCGTGGGTGTGCGCGTCAGCGACAAAGCCGGTTGCCCTGGGCGCCGTCCTCACCGAAACCGAGGGTTCGCGGCAGCGACGATGAGGCGGTCCACCTCGCGGACCCATTGCTGGGTCGCTGAATGGGGCGCATCTCCTGCAGGTGGGTTGCGCAGCAGCGCTCTTGCTGCAGCTAGCGCACCTCCATGGTGTACGCTCAGCGCTGCAGAAGATCTCACACTGGTCGGGGCCTGCATAGCCGGAGTCGGTGTTGCCGGGGTCGTCTGCTGGCTACCAGCTTGTGCCGACACACTTCGTCCTGAGTGTGTCGACATGTACTCCCCAGTGGTCACGGTTCGCCGTGAACACGGAGGGGGAGAGTTTGCCGCTGAAGGAAGCTTGGTCATCTTCGTCGGCGAAAACTCGTCGCGCTAGGAGAAAAGCCCCCTTCCTGGCGCGCCAAATGTCGAAGTGTTCGGTCGACTCTTCCCCCGGGCCTGCACTGGGCAGCCCGCGGAGGTTCTTTTTTCGGAGGGGCTAGTTCCTAGCGGAGAGCTTGCGCAGATGGACGAGTTAGTGAGAGCTTGACACGGAGAGTTTTACGTGGTTCAGGCCACCGGAGCGTAAAACCCTACGTCCACGGCGAGCTATGGAGCTCGCTGTATTGCTTGCTGCTCAGGGCCGGGGGCCTTAGCTTTGGGGTGAGTTACAGCTTGAGAGTGTATGGCTAGCGTATGAGTTGCAAAATGCGAACCAAGGGGTGCGGATGGCTAGAGTCCTACCCCCTGCTAACGTCGCCTACCCGAGCCTTTTATAGTACAAGACTCGAGTGGCTTACAAGGGGGGCCCGGGACCCGACAGGTGGCCCCGGGGTGATTTCCTACCAGCTATTATGTCTTGGCGCTGCCGTCGAAGTCCTCGTCCTGCCGCCCTACCCATGCCGCAGGCTAAGTGTAGCGTGTAGTCGTTGGTGATGGCTGGGGCGGCAGGGCGTGTCTTGTCCGGTCTTGTCGCTGCCTTCAATGGCCTGCAGCTTCCGACACTGTACGCCTATCCTGGCTGTGACTGGTCACAGCGCCTCCTGACAGGCGTGCGCTGCGCTTATTGGCTGGCAGGTTCTGACACCTTGCGCCAGTCTGTGATGCGACTGGGCGCAACGGTACCTGACAGAGGCGTGCTCCGCGTCTCCGCGTCTTGGGAATACACGGGCCTTGAATACCTTGTACGGGCAAGGTATGGGGCGTCTTTACGCCCGCCGCCTACCGCTCGGGAGCAGGCAGCGCTCTTCTGCTAGCCACATGGCGGGCCCGGAGCCCTCCTCAGAGGAGAGGGGGGTCTGGCCCCGCAGGACACGTGGAGCCTTCGGACCTCTCCCCGCGGAGGGGGAGGTCCGGCTTCCGTTGGCCATGTGGCAAGCCCGGAGCTCTCCTCTGAGGAGAGGGAGGTCCGGCCCTGCTGGACTCGCGGCACCCTCGGACCTCTCTCCCACGGAGGGGGGAGGTCCGGCTAATGTATGCCATGTGGCGGGCCCGGAGCTTTCCTCTGAGGAGAGGGAGATCCGGCCCCGCCAGATGCGTGGCGCCTTCGGAGCTCTCCCTGCGGAGAAGGGCGAGATCCTTATGCATTTTCCTCTGTGCGCGGGGGTACCCCATATCACGGGTACCGACAGACGCCTACCCGAGCCTTTTATAGTCCAAGACTCGGGCCGCTTACAAGGGGAGCCGGGACCCGACAGGTGGTCCCGGGAAGATTGCCTATTATCTACCGTATCTGCAGTTATGCCGGTAGTTGTCTCTGGCCGAAGGCTTCTGAGTCTTCATCTTGCCGCCCTGACCATGCCGCATGCCAGTCGTAGCGGTTGATGACGGCGCAGGCGGCATGGGTTGTCTTGTCGCGGTGTTTATTGGCTGACAGGTTCTGACACCGCGCGCCAGTCTGTGATGCGACTGGGCGCAACGGCACCTGACAGAAGCGTGCTCCGCGTCTGCGCGTCTTGGGAAGACGCGGGCCTTGAATACCTTGTACGGCAAGGTATGGGGCGTATTTACGCCCGCTGCCTATCGCTCGGGGCGGGCAGCGTCGCTCTGCTGCCACGTGGCGGGCCCGGAGCCCTTCTCAGAGAAGAGAAGGGTCAGTCCCGCGGGGCACGTGGAGCCTCCAGACCTCTCTCCGTGGAGGGAGAGGCTCGGCTTCTGCTGGCCACGTGGCGGGCCCGGAGCTCTCCTCTAAGGAGAGGGAGGTCCGGCCCCGCTGGACACGCGACGCCTTCGGACCTCTCTCCCGCGGAGGCGGAGGTCCGGCTTCTGTATGCCACGTGGCGGGCCCGGAGCTGTCCCATGAGGAGAGGGAGGTCCGGCCCCGCCGGACGCGTGGCGCCTTCGGAGCTCTCCCTGTGGAGAAGGGCGAGTTCCTTAGGCATTTTACCCTGTGCGCGGGTGTACCCCATATCTCAGGTACCGACAGTGGCCCCCGGGCCCATCTCGGGGGAGATAGCGAGCCCGAGGTGGGACCTCCGTCTCTTCCGATCCGCGCACTTTCTCTATGTCCCGAATTGACCGCGGCCGGAGCACGAACAGCCACGGGATCGTGGGAGCGTGCGCTCACTTGATGGTTGCTTTTACTGCGGCGGTTCCCAAGACTGCCACTTCTACACGTTGCGGCGCTTTCTTCGGGAACCGCCGAAGTGCCTTGCCGGCTCATCTTCTTAGGAGACTGACTCCTTGCCCCCACCGCTTCAGTTAGGCGGCTTGGGCCCACCCGTCATCGGCATTCGGTCTAGGAACCGAAGCGGTTGCCGGTGCGGGATATTCGAAGAGTTCCGAATCGCTTGGGATTGCACCCGGGAAGGTGCTAAATGAAACCTCCATGTGGGTACATTCCTCTTATAAGGCTTCCTGCCCCTGCGCTTCCCTCAGGTCCTGCAGTCTTGTCTTCTTCCATGGCTCTTAACCCGCCTTATTGGGGGAAGAATTGCTCTCAGCTCCCTCCAGCGGTTGCATCTGCACCAAGCCTGGGACTCAGGGAGCCTGCCTGCCCTGCCCCTGAGGGTGGTGGAGTCTTCAAAGGAACCGCTGAAGCATCGAAGAGAATCCCAGGCGGCAGGGTCTCCAAGAACACCGCTGAATGCTGCGGAGAGGGCCTCAGGAGCACCCTTGACGACTCCAGCTTTTGCGCAGGTGATGAGGGTTGGGGGCTCCAGGAGCACCCTTGACGACACCGGCCTTTGCGCAGGTGATGAGGGAACTTCAGGAGAAGGAAACCGCCGATGCACCGTGGAGAATCCCAGGCAGTAGAGTCTCCAAGAAGACCGCTGAATACTGCGGAGGGGGCCTCAGGAGCTCCCGTGGTGTCACTGGTTTTTGCGCCGGTGATGAGGGAGGCGATTCCTGCGCTCTGGTCATAGAGCGAGAGAGTTCCGCCAAGGCTGAAGCCTGGCGACGTGGCCGTTGTTGCAACTTCGGATTCTGGTCGCGTCGGGAGACCCTTGGGGCTTGTTTCTTTCTTCTTATCGAGTCTGTAGTTCAGCTCATGGAGCCTTGCTTAATTTGACTCTCTTGGATATTTGTGTCTGTGATGCTTTTCCTCTCCTTCTTGGCTTTGCCTTACTGAGTCCTTAGCTCCGCAAGGTACTCAGAGGCCATCTCCAATCTCGGAGCTTTGCACAGACACCCTCCCCGGGCCCTAACCGTGTTAGGATCCCGCGGAGGTCTCCGGATCTCGCCCTATGGGGAGCTCCAAATCTGCCTGCCACGTGGCGGGTCCGGAGCTCCTCCTTAAGAGGCGGGAGCTCCGGCCATGTTGGACACATAGGGCTTTAAGAGCCCCCCTACCGAGGTGGGAGGTCCGGTTTCCGCCTGCCACGTGGCGAGCCCGGAGCCCTCCTCAAGGGAGGAGAGAGTTCCGGGCCTGCTGGACACGTGGGGCCCCCGGGTCCCGCCCCTTTTCGAGGGGCAGGTCCCGGTCCTTCCAGTCCTAGGTCGGTGTAGTTGGTAGCTCCTTTCCCCCTGCTTCATGCAGTCCCTGTTGCTGCAACCTGGAGGTCCTGCACATAGGTAGAGGAAACGTAATTCTCCTTGGGGGCTCCCCCTCCCTTATCTCATAGTCTTATTTGACTTACAGCCCCTAACCATATGTTTGGTGTTTGGGGACTTGTAGAGAGGGGGAGCTGAGCACATGGCAACCATGCACTGCAAGGGTGATTAAAAAACTCAATTCACAATTTAAATGAGTACAAGGAAAGAGCAAAGTAGAGCAGATTTCTTTTCGTACAACTTTCCATAGGAGGAAGGCAGGCTAAACATGGAGGCCACAACCCACCCCATTAAGAGGGGAAGCAAGAATCTACGCGCTTGGAGTCGGAACCAGGCAAAGCTGAACGTAGTCCTGGACCGTCCCCTGGGGTTTAGCTGCTCCGAGCGCTGCTCCTGGACACTATGGAGTTTATTACGAAAAGAAAGTACTGTCCTATTTTTGCTCTAGGGGTAGAACTTACGGAGGTTCTCTATGTTCCAAGGGTTCGGGAGCAGGTCCCCATCCTCGGTGGAAAGGCGCACACACCCGGGGCGGCATACTTTTGCTACTCGGAAGGGGCCTTCCCAACTAGGGGAGAGTTTGTGGGCCCCTTCGCGAGAAAGTATGCGCCGCAACACCAGGTCACCTTCCTGCAGCTCCCGGGCACGCACAGACCTTTGGTGGTAGCGCCGAAGCGCTTGTCTGTACCGCGCATTACGGAGTGCCGCATGTAATCGGACCTCGTCGATTTCTCCACGCCGGAGGTTGTCCTGAGTGGCTTCGTCGTAAGCCCGGACACGGTGAGACTTCATGGTGATTTCTGGGGGAAGTACAGCTTCAGCCCCGTACACCATGAAGAAGGGTGTCTCCCCGGTGGCCCGGCTCTGGGATGTCCGGTTAGCCCATAGTGTGCTCGGAAGCTCATCTACCCAATTGGCACCATGTTTCTTCAGGCTGGCGAAGGTGCGAGTCTTAAGGCCCCGGAGAATCTCCGTGTTGGCCCTCTCAACTTGCCCATTGCT